>JBANSL010000013.1:72967187-74206562 GCA_037127255.1 Persicaria tinctoria
AACCTTATATAATTCTCTATCGAACGTCGACCAAGTCCCTCCCTTTATCACCTCCTTGTTTTGCCTTATTGCGGAATTGGAAAAGAAAAAGGTTATATCATAGTTCACGTATGAATACAAATCATCCTTTCAACTTCCATGCCCCTTTCACCGTCGCATTCAAAACATATGAATTGAACAACCTTTGGGTTGAGTGAGATCCCAAGGGTTATCGCTCCTCTCTCCTTATCCCTACCTTCCACTTCGAACTTAGCACACTCGTCCTAGATTAAGCTTTCGTCTGGCTATAGTCATTGTATTGGAGGTTGTTCTCACCAGAACCCTAGATAAACCTAAGTACCACAACAGACTTGAGAAAGCCTTAACTCCGGCTCCCACAATCGTAAACCGATAACATCCATTTAGATGATAACTTCTAGCTCTAGGGGGAAGCAATGAACAACCAAAAAACGTGCCAAAATTTTTAATAAAAAAATATGTATAATACTATGTAAAAAAAATTAATAAAAAATTAATATTTCATAGAGTTTTTAACTCATTAAAAAACGTGTCAAAGAGTAAAAGCCCTTATATTTTGCAACGGATGTAGTAACATATTTGGAAAAAAAAACTTAGAAAATCAAATTATATATTTAAAAAAAAATATAGTAAACTCACATCTTTTAAAAACTTAAAAAAAACCTTTTTATCTCTTATGAATTATTATAATTTTTGTAAGTTGATTTTCTAATTTTTTTTTTCAAATATGTTATAATAAGTATGTAAAAGTTAAATATATTTTTTAAAATTTTTTTATATTAATTTAGATGTAAAATAATTTTATGGGACGGGGATTTGGGTTTTGGGGTAGAGGATTTGCACCGATATTCGGTGGGAGAACACTTGATAGAAGTTGCTTGTTCCAAGTCTTGTTAATTTAGATGTATTTTTCCACTTTTTCGTCTGAGTCAATATTATTTGTTACTTGAATATTGTTTAGGAGAGGATATATGTTGTCCTGAAACTATCACTTGTGTTGTTAAAATGGAGAATCATTAGTGATCACACTCAATTCAAGCAGTGACAATAGTTATGAATACAATCAACATATTAAGATACATTTCTTACTTTACAACAAAACGGTAACTGCATTTCTGAAGCTGAGTTTGCTTTACAGAGCCCTAAGTTTTAGCATGGCGTGGACCGGCACAGGAGCTTCTGTTGCTGGCCATGGTGCAAGTAGCACGTACTGGCTTTGTCCCTGAGTTCCTGGAACGCCCTCATTGTCTCAACGTCGAACCCTCCAGCAAACTGAACCACAGAATTAGAATAAAAAGTACTGTAAACATGGGAATGAAATTGATTAATGTGGTAGAGTGTGCGGTGTGGTTGGCTCACCTGGTGAACTCGGAATGCAAATCTAACGCCTTGGACAATAAGCTCTTCTTCCTCTGGGCCGCCACCAACTGCTTCAAGCTCAGCTGACGCTCTTTTCATGTACTTCATTGCCAGTTTCACAGAGGCCAGCTTAATCTGCGGATATTGAAATTCGTCAACTATGAAAGAAGCACACACAAGGATGAAGGAATCAGATACTCTCTCCAGTGCTATTACTTGCAAATCCAACAGCAAAATGGCAAAGTTATGAACCAAACGTGCACTTGTGTTTATGGATTCCTGGACACTAGGTGTGAATGCAGAGCATGGGCATAGTTTGTCATCTAGCAATTTGGTATCTCACTAGCAAATTTCCTATGGTCCATTAAGTGTGACCACACTCAATGTTATGGCCAACAGAGACAGACACATCATGATGAAAAACAGGAAGCAGCTAAGAAACAAAGGGCCCATTTAGGAGTTGAATAACTCAATGGAGATTTGTTGATGATGGGCATTTGAGACTTTCACAACTAGTACTAGAAACAATAAACAAGTGGATGAATGAGCAACATTAATCACACAAATGATTTTAGGGGGGAGAGTTTACTTGACTGACGAATCCGTTTTCGTGCATCCAATCTACAGGGATGTGGAATGACTTGAATCGGTTTGTAGCAGATTCTCTCAACCGCGAAAGGTTATAGACCCCATGCTCCAACCTGTATGCATAATAACAACACACACAACATACACTTTGATAAGCTGAAATCCTTGTTTGGATCATATCAAAGCCATGACAGATGAAAATGTAGCCAGTTTGCATACTTCTCAAACAATGTTTGCATTTTCTTGAGAGCAGGTGAACAAGCCTGCCTAGGATCACCATTGAACCCAGATGCCTCGGCTTCAAGCTTCTTGAGATCACAGTACTCGAATGCAGCTTCTCGCATTGCATCAGCCTTTTGCTCGGGCCAATTGAAGTGTTTCAGAACAGCCCGCTCATCCATCTAATCATTTCAAAACCAAAACATTCGTTACAAGAAGACGACAAATGTACCAAGTTTGCGAAATCGATGAAGTCTTAATGAAGCATACCAAGTACGAAAGCTCATCATCTAGCCACTTGACAAACAAAACCACGTCTTCTATGTCAGTGAATGCAGCGTTCTCTACCTCCTTGATCAAGAAACGGATGAAGTCTCCTTGTGTCTCGACATCGGTTTTGATCTGTAATATGCAGAATCAAGGATCAGCATTCACCAACCATCATAAACAAGACCCCCAACCCCAATAGATCTACACATTTGAAAGACCTGTCAATGGCTATGAATCTTCAAGATGATTAAAATAATCAAAATTCATTACTACACCTTTGAACTTTTTTGATTTCCTAAGTTCCTAACTGACCAGTCTAAATCAAATAAGGACATGACTGATGGGATTTGAAAAGATTTTTCAAATTGTGTATTGCTTTTGAAGCAAAATACAGTAAGTCCAAACTGAAAGACAGCAATGGTAACGACAAATCTCGCTGCGTAAGTTGTCCCTATCAAGTTGGAAATACTCCAGTAAACCGAATTGGCAAAATCGTAAATTCGAAGAAAGAAAAGATAATTACCGCGAGCAAATACGCCGATCGGTTTTCGATTTCGCCGACCAGATCTCGCGCGCTGGACGGAGTGGTCTCAGCCATGCCAGCCCCTGAGTCTCGCCGGGAGTCACGACGCATGAGGGAGTGGTAGAATTCCACCACTTCAGGCACGCGCTTCACCTTCGCTGGAACCGATCTTGGCCCCTTCGCTGGCAATGGCGGCGGCGGTGGAGCTGATTTGGAAGACGGAGCTGGTGGTGGGGGCGGCGGAGGAGGTGGATGTGCTGATTTCGGTGGCAGAGGAGGAGGTGGTGGTGCTAGAGGAGGGATGCTGCTACTCTCTGTCCCCTTGTGATCATCTAACGAGCAATCAGACGACGTGGAGCTCGTGGCCGGCGACGAAATCCTCTTCGGGGGAGGTTTTGGAACCCTAGGAATACGAGATCGAACTGTAGCCAAAGCAGATGAGGATGTCTCCGGAAGCTCCTCGGAGTTAGATCGAGAATGTGTAGGCCTCTCGCTCTCCGGCTCGTCCCTCTTCGTCTCCGACCACACCGACTTGCAGATTTCGCCGCTGTCGATGGATCTGGTAACCTTCTTAGCACTCAGGCTCTTGATAAGATTCGACTTGGACGAGACTTGAATTAGGCCCTGGAACCTCTGCGACGCGGATACCTCCTCGTTCTCAACCCTAACAACTTTTTCTAGAAGCTTCTGCCTCAGGTCTGCAACCTCCAACTCCAATTCTCCGATCTTCCTGTCTTTCTCTCTCCTCTCCTCATCAAATCGGGCCACCAGAAGCTCACCTTGGCAGAGAAGCCTCTGATTCTCGGAGTCCAACTCCTCGATTCTCTTAGCGAAGATGTCGAGATCGTTAGACTTGGAGGCGATCTGGCTCTCAAGAACAGGAACAATGGAGACGGCCTCCTTAAGAAGCTTGTGCTCAAGGAGCTCCGTCTTAAGGCGGTGCTCCCTCGCGCGGAGGTCGTCAACAAGTCGGAGGAGCTCGGACACGTCAGGCGGACGAGGCTGGACCTGCGCGGAGGAGCGTGGGAGGTAGACGCCGAAAGAGCGGCTGAAGACAGTACTCTTCTGGCAGTTAGCGGCGGCAGGGGAGGGTAAAGGAGGCTTGGAAGGGGGAGGGGAGGGGGTGGTCGACTTGGAGGAGCGAGGCTGGTGGGAGGGGGACTTGTGCAGGCCCATTGCCTGCTTGAACTTGCCGGCGACCATGGATGGATTCACCGATGAGGATTGCGGATAATCTGAGTAGCTCCTCGGGTCCCCACTAGAAATCCAAATCAAGGCCTATCTGTGTTGAGTCGGACAGGTTGAGGGGAAGGAGTGAATACTGAGTAGAGTGTGGGAGAGGGAAACAACGGGGAGGTGGGGGACGGCGAGAGAGTGAGACGTCAAAAGATGGGCAGAGGGAGGGAGGGAGGGAGTGGGGACACCCGCAACGCAACGCACATATACTGAGGAACGGTCATATTTCTGCAACTCATTTCAAAAATATTAAATTTAATTTAATTCGTTGGCGAGGTGGGGAAGGTGAAAGGCGTATAGAGCCGTTTAAATTAAAGGCGGGTGGCGCTTTTATTCACACCTTATTGGCTTGGTTGTTCTTGAATCTTGAATGTGACTCTCCCTTGGCTCTTCATTTTTTTTTAGTTTCTTCTTCTTTTCAAGGAAAAGCAATGGTGTCTTTGAGAGGGGATAGGAAAAAAAAATATCAGAATTCATGTTCCTTTGACCTGAGTTCTATGTGATTGAAGAGATAAAAACTCAACTTATTTTGAAAGGGTCTTCATTTTTTAATTCTTTATCAAGTGAAATCATACACTCTTAACTAATTATAAAAAAAAAACCTCATATAGATATATTATTTTGAAACATTAACACTAAAAATAAATCGATTCAAAACATTATATGTGAAATATTCAATAAACTTACCAAAAAAAACAAACAAACAAACACTAGCTACGATATGGTGGTGTTTTTGGACAAATAGAAGTTAAAACATATTCAAAAACATATATACAACATCCATTTAAAATATAAAGAATTATACCTATCAACAACTAGAGAATTGGTCAACCACCAAGTTGACATTTGAAGATGAACCCTAGCAATGGCATCACCAGAAACTAAGAGTAAATGCACCAAAAAAAAGGAAAAAGAAAATTAGATGAAGCAAACCACTTGATGAATCATTCAAAATTTACTTTGAAGGACGGATCTAAACTGTTGTCTAGTGAGGCTACTATAGATTTCATCATCAAGGATCAGTACTGGTCGGTCATCAATTGTGATGGTTTTCAATGTAGGAACATTTCTGTACTAGCAGTAGAGGCTCTTGCCCTCAAAGAAGGCATCACCAAAGCGAAATAGCTTAGTCTTTCCAACATCATACTTGAGGGTGATAGTTTGATCGTCATCAACTTCATGTGATGATAGCAGGGCTACTTGTGGGAGATCGAAATGCTAATCTTCGACACCCTATTCCTTCTCCAGCAATTTGAGCTGGTGAAAATGTGTAATTTAGCTAAGTCTTCTGGGAGATCAACTTAGTAGCCGACAGAATCATGAGTCTCCTCCACACGGCATCCATTCAATACCTCCTCCTCGTCTCAATTTTGAGCGTCATCGTCTGCAATGATGCCCTTGGGTGGCGATCTAGTAAAGTCTGACCCCAAGCAAATCTTTACCATATAAAAAAAAGGGAAAATCAGATTGAGGTGTTTGGGAGGGAATAGATGGGATAAGTCTGTGCATAAGCATATTCAAATGGATCAATTGAACAATGCCCTAAAATTACTTAGGCCTAATATCATAACAGTTAGGTGCTTATAACTTATAAGCATTTGTTTCCATAAGATTCATTAATGTTCACCGAGTCCACTAGTTGATTTCATTCTTGTTATGAATTAAATTATTAACAAGTTTGTTATAATACGAGGGATATCAAACGAGAATAATTTTTCATGTGAGAACAAGAGAGTAGAGATGAGACTTCTCATTCATGTGTGCATCCTCTAAAGTGAGGTTACAAGCCTTTATATAGGCGAATGGCGAAAGGTTAAAGAAGGTGAATGGATGAGAGGTGAACCATCCACATTGATTTCATAACACTCCCCCTTGGATGTACATCTCTAACATTACAATCTGTCTCGTTAAAAACCTCGCCTAGAAAACCCAATGGGACAAAAACTAGGACTAAGGGAAAAAGAGTACAGATGTCGTTTGATACGCTGCGGTGATACTGTCTCGTTAAAAACCTTTGTAGGAAAATCCAGTGGGACAAAACCTGATCAAAGGAAAAAAGAGTGCAGTGCGTATATTCTCCCCTGAATTCAACATTCTTCTTGTAGCTTTCTCATTCTGATAAGCTCCTCGAACTTCTTGATAATGCTGACTTGATGAGCTGCATGGTCGAGTCTGAACATTGTCTTCTGTTGTGAGCCTAATTTGCCATGTTTTACACTTATTTTTATATCGATTTCTGCATACATTGCATACATTTGGGTTAGAATAATACAGAATCTGTGTAGTTTACACTTATTTGCAATATATGGAGGTCTACACAAGTTTTTGTTGTATTTCACAGAAATCGGGCGCACTTTGGAGCTTAAAGGAAACTCATGGAGAAGCTAAGAATGGTGCAGCTGGAGAAAAGGCCATTTTTTCACCATTCTTCGTTCTGAATCAAGCTTTGATGTCTTCATGAGAGTTGTACCCTCGGAAAGAGCTTTCCAACGCATGGCCATATGCGTCAATCCGACGAACGAGGACTCGGAAAAGTGCGTTTTAAGAACAGAGCAGAAAGCTGAGAAAACTTTACTCGAGATCGAGTACACTCTACTCGAGATCAACCAAAAGTGTCCGAGGAGGGCCTGGTCGAGGAAGAGCTGATCGAGAAGATGAAGACGATGACATGCCGGGTTACACTCTACTCGAGATCGAGTAGACCTACTCGAGATCGAGGAGCCCGGAAGCCGTGTCCGAGCATGTCGAGAAGATCTACCCGACGCTGCCGAGAAGACCTAGTCGACGAGCCACCTTTACTCGAGATCGATTAAGGGTACTCGAGATCGACGACGCCCAGGAGCCATGTCCGAGCCTGTCGAGCACCAGCTAGCCGAGACGCCGAGTCAAGCCAAGTCGACCACACTCCTACTCGAGATCGAGTACGCCGTACTCGAGATCGACGAAGGTTCCCGAAGCCGCGTTACGCGGTTTGATCAATTCTACTCCGTGTGGGATTCCTTGGGCCCGAAGATTGACGATTCTATCCGATTTTATCAAGATACATCATGAAGAGAGAGATCTATCCACTTGAAGACACTTTAGATATAATTCCCTATTTTAGATTTAATTACTTTATTGATTTTATTTATCATTAAGCTTTTAGATATAATTTTAGATATAGATAGAGATTTCTATCCTTGATTAGCAAGGATTAGAGAGCTATAAATAAAGCCCATGGGGCTGAGTTTTAATCATTCAATTTCAGTCAGAGACAAGTAGTTCCACAGAGACAGTTTAGGAGTTCGAAGGTTTTAGGGTTTTGGCGTTCAACGAGAGTTGGATCGCCGGGATTGTAAAGTCTTTGAATTTAGTTTAATGCAAGTTATTTTCTTTCAATCAATGATGTTTGAGGTTGCGATAAAGCGCGAGTAGTCCACCTACTTCTAGGGTTGGGCCGAGCCCGACGATAGCCATGCGTGTTTGAGGTAAAGATCCGACCTTTATTGTGTTTTGAGCATCTACTACTTGTTTATGTGTTTATTGCCCATCTAATGGAGATCCATGCTAACAACTTGGATTATAAACATAAAATCGGTAGAGACAATTAGGGTTTCTTAAAAGAGTTGTCTAATTGTTGGAAAAGGCGAAAGCTTGTCCTTGATGCAATTCACATGATTATCTGTTTATCTCTGCCTTATGCATGCTTGGTTATCGTTGTTGCAAACCCCAATCTTGGAAGCCTTTTACATTAAGTTTATTTCAAAGTCCCAAAGCATTTGCCTTTACTTTATTTCTTTGTTTCGTTTTATTCTCTGTCTACTCGATCTCGACCAAGCCTAGTCGATCTCGAGTTACTGATTCTCGATCTAGCATCGCTGTAGCTTCTGTGTGCAGGTACTAGACAAGACAAGCCGAAGTCGACAAGACCCTACTCGATATCGAGTAGCCCTGGTCGATATCGACGAGACCCTGTGCTTGCTGCTGCGCTGTGTTCGACTGTCCGATCTTTTGTCGACTACCCTAGTCGAGATTGAGGACCATGTTGTCGACTTCTGACCGTGAGATTTCTCCGCTGCCTAGGATCCGCTGACACGCTTCCTCGTGGATCGATCCTGACTTCCCGCTGCTACATCAGGAGGAGGTCTTGTAATTATTTGCGTGGGCAGAATCTGGTTTGATTTATTTTGTTATATTTCATACTCGATTTCCTTCTACAATATCTCCGATGTGTGAAAATTAAAATGCCTTCATGTATCACACTCGACTTCGATGCAATAGACTCCCTAGTCTTTGGTGATGTGATGCTTTCAATGCTCAAATATAAGGTATTTCAGGACCTAGTGTGCTTTTCATCGATTGATGTGAGGAATCTGATGTATAGATGGTGTATAAGTTTCCTCATTAAAAACCTTACCTTGGAAAAACCAGTGATATAAAAAGCAAGATTAAGAAAAAGAGTACAACGTTGTGTATAGTGTTTCAGGACTCAATACACTATGACACCACTTACACAATACTTCAAGTACTATAAGCACCCTTTGGCTTAATCGTGTACATATGACGAGACTTTCATATTGATGCTTCGGGCATTTCAAATTAATCAATCATTTTCAACTATGTTCTTTTATTCATGATCAATTTGGGTATATAACTATTATGCTCGTTAATTACATATGGAGTCGGTTCATCGACAACCAAAGATTATATCCACTTCTGGTGAATATATTTTCAAATCATCCACTCTAGACTTTTATACAATCTAATGAATCTATCTTTCTATATTTCATTTCGCTTATTGCGGTTTTGTATAAACACCCACATAAAATCAATGATGTTATACTTTACGATGTTTGGAACTACGGATCCAATAGCATTATGCTTAAAGAATTCATCTTTGCATGGATTTCTTCTTTCTATCTTTTTTACCATCATTTCAATGTCGACATCCATTATTTGATTGATAATCATCAGATTTCCATGAGCTCTTTCCACTTCCGGGGAATCCTAAAGTGAGAGCCTAGTGATCTTCAACACTTCTAGTGTATTTGAAAATCACATAATTTTTGTTGGTTTCGGAGTTACTTTTGGAACCTCCAAATGAGCTAGCTAGTGCAATATACGTGACTTAGTCACTCTCTTGGCCTTAGTAAATGCATTTGATGGCTTTTTGCTAAACCATATAATTATCATTCTATGTACATAAGTGTTGAACTTTTGGTTCACTTTTCATTCATCCGCGGATCCCAAATGATACATAGAAAAGTTCCTTTCATGCAATCTCTTTCTTAATACAGTCTCATTTCCTCTCCCCCTAAATACCGAGCATTTGATCACCTTTATAAAGCTCAAGGTATTTGATATCATTAGGGACTCAAACCCCATGCATCATTCAACTTCTTTGTGGTCTTTTAATTGTGGATGAGGCCTTAGAACATACTCTCTCTTCTGGAGATAATTTGGGAGAAGTTATTGTGTCAAATTCGAAATGCAAAATTGCATGGGCCCATTTGACTAACGACTCTTCTAGGTCGTTGTGAACTACTATATGCTCCATAATGTGATTGATAACATTCTTTATCTTTGCATATGGCCAATGTGTTAAGGCATCTATACTGGAATAACAGTGGTCCACATGGCGATGTATTATGTTCGTAGTTGTCTCATTGAACTGCTCGGTCAAGGGACATAAGAGACTTTGCATTTACTCTTTATTATAGACGGTCTTGTTATTATTTTGTCAATATAACAAGCCGTACATGTATGGTCACTCTTATTGAGGATCTTCTGGTCCTAGGATCTTCTAGTCCTTTTGGTGGGAATTAATGTGAATTTCAATGATCTTGCAAATCATCGTTTTTCTTGAGCGACCAAATGCCACAAAGAATAAGATTTTATCATCAACTAATTTATGGTTAGTGACATTATAAGTTTCAATGGGATAAATAAGTGTCAAAATGTTATGACCTATATATTCAACACTCTAACCATTGAACTTTGTACATGGTGATCCATTTATTTAATCAGATGTCATTAACTGAGTATTTTCAGAAATTCCGTTGGTGTCATACTACAGGTATGAAACCAATGACCGACTATATTTACTTTATTCATAATGTTCTCCAAGACATTAGAAAATGGATCGTACAAAGATGATCTAGTTATAAGTCACAACAATAACTTTGGTTGCGCACTTAACCGTTACCTCTTTTATACCTTCTACAGGAGGGGCATGCTTCGAGTCATGCTTAAAAGATTGTCAGGAAGTGGCATTGACAACCAGATCATGTTTTGTGGTTATTTATATTGGTTGTACTAACCAAATAAAAATAGTTCTGAATATGCCATAACCCATATTCCATATACTTCTTCAAGAGTACAAATGTTTAAAATAAGATCTTATACTCTTCTAGAGTTTATAAGAATATGAAGTTAGAGTCTTCCATACTCTTATGCAGATTTTGATGAAAACTCACAATATGTTGGATTGTTTACAAATGGTATCGAGACTTTGAGTTTTTAGCGATATAAGTGACACAATCTACTGGATTGTTTATCCATTGAGTTTAGGAACTTCAAGTCCACAAAATAGGTGTTGAAAAACTCACAATATAGTGGATCAAGGTAGTAATAATAATAATAAAACTATGTAACAGATAATACTAAATAGTAAAGTATATTCAGAAATATGCATGTATATCAACAACAATAATCTTAAATAAATAAATAAAATTAATGTCAACTTCGAGTGACAAGAGAATTTAACATAGATCTTTGAGACCTGTTTATCACTTGTGTTAGGAGGTGGTATTCTTATCTGCAATTTTATCTTTTATTGCAGGAAACTGATGGAGAAACATTGAGGACCATAGTTGATTTATTTCTCTCGCTATACAAATCATCACTACAAGGACGACGTTTACCGGTTCATCCCTACGAGGGTGCGGTTTTCATTCATCTACTTCGGGAGATGTCCACTCTTCTATTTAAAAAGATGTGTTTTTTTTCATCTACTTCAAGAGATATATCTATTTATCTACTTCGATCAAGAGATGAAGAATAAAACTATAAAAGGATAATCATTGATGTATCACTTCAGGGATGAAATTATTTGGTTCATCACTTAAGGGATGAAATTAATCGGTCTATCTCAAAAATACGACTTGTTCATTCACCTACTTCAGGAGATGATCGAGAACATTAATCTCTTTCGAGAGATGTACCCGTTCATCTACTTTTGGAGATGCCCCCATTCATCTACTTCGGGAGAAAAGGATTAAACAAATACTAGTTTAAATAAATAAAACCATAACCAATCGATATGGGGTCGCTTGCTTCATGGATGGTATTAATCTGATCATCGCTTCGGGGATGAGATTAATCGAGTCATCACTTCGGGGTGAGATTTTTCTTTAGTTTTATCCACTCCGAGGGATAAATCCTACCACTTCGAGGGTTCATATAACTTATGTCTACACGACTATACATCATCTTCGGGGACATGTTCATATATTTCACAAGGGCAAAATATACAACATTGGAAGTTTTGGGCCCTTTTATGTAGATATATAAAAGGTACAAGCTAATTTGTGGTTTGGAAGAACTATTGGCTAGTTTTGTAAATAAATAAAATATGAATCGTTACTTATTGAATTGAAATTGATTCACCGATTTAACTTCGTCTTCCTAGCTAGTCGGGTTGGGCGGAGGAACTCGCCGCTTTCCACCGGTATCGATCTCTCCAACTCCTCCCATCGACGGCTACCGCCACAACACCCTGGGTGTCGCCGATTTTCGGGAGCAAATCGATGGATTGAGCGAGGGTTTGTGCGGAGGTCGGCAGTGTCGGTCACAGAGGCAGAACTAGATCTCTTCGCAGCGGTGGCGGTTTGGTTACATAGGCCGTAAAAACCTATGAGAGAAAATAGACTCACTCTGTAAAATAGAGAAAATTCAAGTAATTGCATTACTAGAAACAAAAACACAAACACAAACACAACCACATGAGAGAATATGGAAAAAGGCTGGATTTGACCACATGATTTGGACTCCAGCAATGGGTAGGGCTGGAGGCTTATGTGTCCTATGGAAAAGTCATAATCTCTGGAACGAATCACTAGAAATGGTACATACTGATCAAAGATTCGTAGTAATCAAATACGAGAACAAACATAGGAACATTATTATCAATATCATCTTCATCTATGGACCCCCTCATGAGAACGAAAAATCAAACTTTTGGATTGGACTACAACGATATGTCCAAAGCTTGGACAGTTGGACTACCCATTCATGATCATGGGAGATCTAAATGAAATTCAAAATAACTCAGAAAAAATAGGAGGGGTGGAACCACACCCGAACAGATATAGAATCTTAACAGAATTCAAAGATAGGTGTTTCTTACAAGAAGTACCTACGATTGGAAACTCTTTTACATGGAAGAAAAATAGATCCAATGTCAATAACATTATGGAAAAACTTGATAGAACATTAATACAAGAGCAAATACTTACCTGGTTCCCCAACATTACAACAAAAAATAATGCATTTACATAATCAGATCACTGTCCCATTGTAACATAATTAGACAACCAGGAACAGTTCAAAGCCCAACCATTTAAAATTGCAAAAATGTGGACTACACGAAAAGACTACCGACGTGTGGTTCAACAAGCTTGGGGATCACATGTTGCGGGATCACATATGTACAACCTGATGAAAAAAACTCAACTACTGAACAGGAACGGAATATCCCATAATGGAAACGACAACCAAAAACAGAATAGACTAATAAATAAAAAAGAAAAAAAATCCTATCTTACCATAAAATGTATTGGAGCCAACGAGCAAAAACAAAACATCTCAAACTGACAGACACGAATTCAGGCTATTTCCACCGGATGGCATCAGGCAGAAGAAATAGAAAATTTATAAAGGAAATCCAAGAGAAGAAAATATCAAAAGCGAGATTAAAAAAGACTTTGAAAAAAGGTTTAGGATGCAACCCATCAATCACAATCTTCTAGAGGAATACCTTTCACTCATCAACACAGAAATCACTGTTGATGACAATACGAAGCTAACTGAAAAAATATCTAACCAAGAAATCAAACATGCCTTTTTCTCAATCGGGAAAGATAAATCCCCAAGCCCTGACGGAATGACAGCAGAATTCTACCACAAATACTGGGATATTGTAGGCCCATCAATCATTAAAGCAATCAAAGGATTCTTCCACTTTGGTAGAATCCTAAAACAAATCAACCACACTTTTATCACATTGATCCCTAAATGTGACAACCAGACAAATACAAACCACTTTAGACCAATAAGTTTATGTTCCACGATCTACAAAGCTATAGCTAAAATCATTGCAGAAAGGATGAAACCATTTCTGCAGAAAATTATCCACCCCCTCCAAGGGGCCTTTGTATCTGAAAGAGCTATCCAGGACAACGTCCTAATAGCCCATGAGATTTTTCACTCATTCAAGAGTAGACACAGAAAAGAAGGTTGGATGGCAATCAAATTAGATATGGAAAATGCATATGATAGAGTGGAATGGGAATTCCTATTCAAAGTCTTAGGAAAATTCGGCTTCTGGCAAAAATTCCTGACATGGATAGAACATTGCGTCAAGACAGTCTCTTTCTCAATTTTGGTATATGACAACCCCACAGACCCTTTCATACCAGGGAGAGGCATCAGACAAGGAGATCTGCTCTCACCCTATCTATTTATCATAGGAACAGAAATTCTTGCAAGAAAACTACAAGCGACTTCTAACCGGACAGACAAATCCATCGGATTCAAAATCTCAAGATCAGGAATGAAAATCCCATTCCTATCATTCGCAGATGACATGATGATATTCGCTAAGGCGAACCAAGACTCGTGTCGAGTAGTAAAGAATATTATTGATGACTACTGTGCCATATCAGGACAAAAGATCAATTTCCATAAATCGGCCTTTCAAACTACCCCAAAAGTCCCGAATAGTGCAAAAGCAATTGATCCAAAGCAAAATCCATATAACAAACCAAATAGAACTTGACAAATACCTCGGTTTTCCCATTATCAATGGTCGAGTCAATCAAACCACATTTGAAGAAACAGTAAGCAAAACAAGGCAGCAACTCACGAAATGAAAAGCCAACTCCCTCTCACAAGAAGGAAGGGCGACCCTAATAAGATCAAACCCGACAACTAAGCCAAACTACATTATGCAAAATTTTATGCTCCCCACAACAATTCATAAAGAACTCGACCAAATAAATAGATGCTTATTCTGGAACAAAGAACATTCCTTTTCCCCCCTTATTGGTTGGGACAAGGTCTGTAAGTAGAAACGATTGGGAGGTGCAGGAATACATAAAACAAAAGATATGAACCAAGCATTACAAAGGAAATTGCTCTGGAAAATATTAGCAGAGCCATGTAACCCGTGGGTCCAAGCGATCAAAGAAAAATACATGAAAGAAACACCCCTCTTTGAATACAAGCGAAAAGGCAATTCATCTTGGCAATGGACCAAACTAATGGAACTAAAAGAAGAATTCTGCAAAGGACTGATATGGCAAATAGGAAATGGGAAGACGATCAATTTCTGGAAGGATATCTGGCTAGACAACAAACCACTACAAGGTCGACAACATCCCAACATCACAATCAATGAAAATGACAAAGATGAGAAGTACATCAACATTAACAAGAACTAGAATATTGATAAACTATCCAACATCCTCCCAATGGATGTGGTCAACAAGATTAAGAACATCTACATACCAGAACACGAAATAGAAGATAGGCTATACTGAAAATCAAGTAAAAATGGATGGTTCAGTACAGCAAGTGCCCTAGCACACATCACAAGCCAAAACATAGAAGAAACCAGTGACATGGCATGGATATGGACCTAGGCACATTTTCGAAAGTTAAAAACTTCATCTGGAAACTTGCATTAGATGGAATCCCGACAAAAAATAGGCTAGCAAACAAAGGCATTCACGTTCCACTATCTTGCGCCTTGTGTGATCGAACAAATGAAAGCCCAATCCATCTCTTTATAGAATGCAACCACACCCTACAACTGATTCACAAAATTGACCCAAACATTGAAAAAGTGATTCGAGACACCGACACTAGAAACACATCGATCAAAAACATTGTATGTAAATTTTTTACTAAACCCAACTCTGAGCAAAAAGGAAGACTTGCAATAACTTGGTGGAGCTTATGGACAAGTAGGAATCGAAAAGTATTTGAAAACCTCAATACAACATTCATCCATACTATGGAAAACTATACTAAGCAACAAATACAGAACTGGGCTGCTTCAAAGTTGACCTTTGAAGAGGAGCCCACATACCACCACTAGAAAACTCGAACAACTGAGCCAAGGAGAAGAATAAATTTAAGATGGAGCAAACCATATGAGGGATCCTACGAAATTAATTTCGACGGATCCAAACTACCTTCTGGAGAAGTTTCTGCAGATTATATCATTAGGGATCACAGCGGCGCAGTCATCGACTGTGATGGATTCAAATGTGGCCACATTTCACCTTTGGCGGCAGAGGCTCTAACGATCAAAGGGGGCATCGCCAAGGCGAAGGAGCTTCAACTATCCAACATCATGATTGAGGGCGACAACCTGACCGTCATCAATTGCTTGCAAGGTCTATGGAGATGCCCGTGGGAGATCGAGATGCTAATTTCCGACACCCTAATCCTACTCCAACATTTTGTAAAGGTGCAATTCGGCCATGTATTCCGGGAGGTCAACTTGACCGCGGACAGGATCGCGCGACTCATCCACACAACGTCTGTACGGGACCTTCTCGCTTATTCAACTCTGCACATCCTCATCCGCAAGGATGCCCTTGGGTGGTGGTCCAGCCGGGCCTGACCCTACCCAAATATTTACCTTATCAAAAAAAAAAAAAAAAAGGTTAAATTTACCTTATCAAAGTTGTCAATTTTAAATATCACTGATATCGTCGATATTGACCCGATATATCGGGTCATAAAGGCTAAAGTTGTCTTATACAAGTTGATAATTCTAAATATCCCCGATATATCACCGATATTGACCCGATATATCGGCGTTGACCTTATATATCGCCGGTATTGACCCGATATATCACGTTGACCGATATTTTCATCCGATATGCCGATATCATAGCGGATTCAAAACATCCCCGATATATCAGCCGATATATCCGATATTCAAAACACTGGCTGTGAATGCGATTATGGTGATGAAAGATGACAGGGGAAGGACCATGGAAGATGAAGGACAAATCTATTCACATGTGCTTGAATTATTTAAAAACCTACTTTCTAATTATGTCCGTACTGATCCGTTTCCTCAGCTTCTTCTTGGGCAACAATTGGGTTCTGATCAGTTGTACTATTTGCCTAGTATTCCATCGTTTGACGAAATCAGAAAGAGCATCGAAGGGAACAAGTCGCGAGGACCTAATGGATTTAGTAGTCATTTTTTTAAGGATTCTTGGTCAACGATTGGTAAGGACACTTGTGAGGCCATAAGGGAAATATTCTGGAATGGTAAGGTCCTGAAGCAGTTGAATGCAACCTTTATATCCCTCCTTCCGAAGGTCCCGAACCCTACTCTTGTGAACGATCTTCGACCTATTTCTTGTTGCAATAAAGTCATGAAGGTTGTGATGAAAATTATTGTTAGGCGGCTCAAGGGTATATTGAGTACGTGCACTGATTTATGATTGTCAAGGGGCCTTCATTTATGGGCGCTCTATCGCGCATAATAGTGCAGCTGCTTTAGAGGTGGTTAATGGTTATGGAACGAATAGGGTTTCGCCTAGATGTACTAGAAAGGTGGATTTGCAGAAGACCTATGATTTTCTCAACTAAGACTTTATAAGGGCAGCCTTAAAGTATATGAATTTCCCCCTTAACTTGATTAAGCTCATTATGGAGTGTGTTACAACCTCAACATTCTCTATGCTAATCAATGGAGCTCCAGAAGGATTATTCCCAAGCAAGCGTGGTATCAGGCAAGGGGATCCATTATCCCCATACTTATTTGTAGTATATATGAAGGTTTTGATTAGAATGATCCATGAAGCAACTGCAGCACAATCCTTCAAATACCACCTGAAATGCAAACATTTGAAGCTTACCCATTTAGCATTTGCAGATGACCTTCTCCACTTTTGTCATGCTAACTTCGAATCTGTCAAGATACTTAAATCTTGTCTGGATAGATTCTTCGACGGCTCTGGGATCAAAGCAAATAAAGATAAGAGCACTATTTTCATCTCTAGGGTCTCTGATAGTGTTGCCGAGTCCATCACTCAGCAGCTGGGCTTTGTCCGAGGTAACTTGCCAATTAAATATCTGGGCATACATTGTATTCTAAGAGAGTTACAATTCATGAGTATGGGGATCTGTACGCCAAATTTGAGAAGGTGATACTTTCTTGGGCTGCTAGGAACCTGTCTTACACTGGATGACTGCAATTGCTAAAGTCTGTTTGTAATGGGATCAATACCTTTTGGTGCCAAGTACTCATCCTTCCGAAAGGTGTTGTGCATAAGATTGATGGTATGTGCAGACGTTTTCTCTGGAAAAGGCCATAAACATCTCGTCGCCTGGGAGAGTGTTACTAAACCTTTTGTTGAGGGAGGCCTGGACATGAGGGATATACTTGCCTGGAATAAGAGTGTGCAAGCAAGGCTTCTAGGGGAGCTGGCACTCAATGTCCCAATTATATGGCACCGTTGGTGTGCTCAAAACAACTTGAGAGGAGCTGAAGTATGGGATATCAGCCCGAAGGTGGATGCTTGTTAGGTTTGGAAGAGTATTTTGGAAACAAATGACGAATTGAAAAGGACCTTGTTTCCAGACGACCCTCCCCCTTACCAGCTTGATCATGTGCTCAATCTGAGAGCTAGTCTCTCTTGTTCCAAGATTTATGAGATAATCAGAGTCAAGGAGCAAGAGTTAGCGTGGGGTGAAATGTTGTGGAAGAAGCTGCAGTGCATGAAATGGGCTTTCATTGTTTGGCTTGCTGTCATAAATCGCATTCAGACTGGTAGACGGGTTAAGCACTAGAAAGGGGTGGAAGTAACTCAACGTGTGCTTTGCAAGCAAGAGGAGGAGAATGAAGGCCACTTATGGTTTAGTTGCCCTGCTATTGTCGAAGTGCAAACGTTGGTGTTGAATTGGGTGGCCATCGGTCGACGGTTCCAAAATATTCAAGATTGGTTGTCCTGATTTGCGAGTGAGCCATAAGTGATCCAGAAGTTTTGCGTATTCCAAGCTAAACTTTTGGCCTTTGAGGCATTGGTGTATTTCACTTGGATGGCTATGAACAAAGTAGTTTTTTGTAACAAAATTCTCGAGCCTAGAGTTTGTGCCAGTCTCATTGTTGAAAACTGTAAAGCTGGGATTTATGCGAAGTGGAAGTTCAAGTCACTTGCGGATTCTCGTTGGAAAAGAAGGGTGCTGGGTAGGAGTTTTTTTTTTTTTTTTTGATACAAGGAAAGGATTTGGGTGGTGTCAGACCCTGCTGATCCACCACCCAAGAGCGTCCTTTCGGACGAGAGCCTGTAGCTCCGAAAGATGCAAGGGTGAGTCGTAATCGAGTTGATGCCGAAGATGAGCCACCTTTTCCGCGACCTGATTGAGCTCTCTGAATACATGCACACATGACGAGCGTTGGAAGTTTTGGAGAAGTCGCCTGGAATCAGCAATAATCATTTCGATCTCCCAAGGACAACTCCAAACACCATTGATAGCATTGATGACCGCAAGGCAATCACCTTCGACCTCGATCCTAGATAGACCCAGCTGGTGAGCAGCCACAAGCCCAGAATGGAGGGCAAGCGCTTCGGCCTGCACCGCCGACATCTCCCCACAAAGGGAGCCCTTGCCGAAAACGACAGCACCATGGTGATCTCGAATAACTACTCCCGTCGAAGCCTCGCCAGAAGGCAGCACAGAAGCATCAAAATTTAATTTGAATCCTCCCACGACAGGCTTTTGCCATCTCAAATTTTTCTTTCTCCTTTGAGGAGGTTTTGGGGCATTTTTCTTTAGGTCGGTATCTTCCCAGAATTTTCTTTTGGAGTCTTCCTATTGTAGTAATTGATGTTTTATGTATTGTTCCCACTTTTGTTTGTTTTCAAATCCCTGGTCTTCAAAAATGATCTTGTTTCTAATCGTCCATATGCTCCACCACATAATGGCAAGTTTAGTTTTTTGTGTTGCAGATAGCTTTGCGAAAATCTCTGTTGTGATTTCTTTCATATTTTTGTCTCTTGTTTGTGTGTTTTGTATTATCCTCCCAATATGTGGGTCTATTTTCCAAAAGAGTTCTTTTGAACATTTGCAGTTTATAAAGATGTGTTCAGCGTCTTCATCGTTGAGATTACATAGAATACACGAGAGGGGCACAACAACTCCTTTCCCCACCAGTCTTTTCTTGGTGGGGGTTCCATCCATGACAAGCTTCCAAAGAAAATTCTTTACCTTTGGAAAGCAGTCAATGTTCCAAATCCACTGTGTCAGTTGATCTGTAGTGGTTCGGGTTTTTGTAATGCTTTCAAGAGCCGATGTTGTGGTGAACCACCCATTTCTACTAGGTTTCCAATACAACCGATCTTCTATTTCATTAAGTGGGATTTTCGTGTTTTTTATTTTGTCAATAATGTTATTTGGAAGGAGGGAACGTAGTTCCTCTAACTTCCAAAATTTATCTGGTCCAAAAAAATTCTCCACTTTTTCATTTGGGTCAATTGGATCTGATGTTATTTTGTAGTCCTTTAATTTGATGCCTTTTATCCATTCATCTATCCAGAATCTAATTGTTTTCCCATTTCCAACTTGCCAAATAAGTTTGGCACAGAATTCATCTTTTAGTTCCATAAGTTTTCTCCATTGCCAGGAAGATTCTCTTTTTTTGTTATAGTTCCAAAGAAGTTCGAATTTGAGGTATTTTTCTCTTATAATTTTAACCCAAAAGTTTTCAGGCTCAGCAATAATTTTCCAGAGAAGTTTCATTTGTAATGCTTTATTGATGTCTTTGGTTTTATTAAGTCTCATTCCTCCACAACGTTTGGGTTTACATATTTTATCCCATCCAATTAGTGGTTTATATTTGTGATCCTTATTCCAGAAGAATCCTCTGTTAATTTGGTCCAACTCTTTGTGGATTCCTGGCGGAAGCATGAAGCTTTGCATGATATAATTTGGTTTCGTGGCAAGATTTGATTTTATCAAAACTGATCGTCCTTGTTGGGATAGTCCGTTTGCCTTCCACTTAGGGAGTTGTGCTTTACTTTTGACAATTATGTCTTCAAAGGTATCTCTGTTTACCTTACCATTAATGATTAGACATCCAAGATATTTGTCAAGTGTTGCCAGATTTGTGATGTGTAGAATACTTTGGATTGTCTGTTTTTGTTGGGCCGAAACTCCTGTCGTAACTTGAAAGGCTGATTTATTGAAATTTACCTTTTGTCCTGATATTTGACAATAGTCGTCAATAATTCTTTTAATTTGGTTGCAGGATTCAGAGTTTGCTTTTGCAAATATTATTATATCGTCTGCAAAGGATAAGAAAGGTATTCTGGTTCCCTGTCTAGTAATTTCAAAGCCAATCGATTTTCTGGATTCATTGCTTTGGGCTTGTAGAGCTCTCGCAAGAATTTCCGCACCAAGAATGAATAAGTGTGGGGATATCGGATCTCCTTGTCGAAGTCCCCTTTTGGGAAGGAACACCTCCGTTGGTCCATCATTGACAAGGATCGAGAAAGAAACAGTTTTAAGACACGCTTCAACCCAAGAGATGAAGCGTGGATCAAAGCCAAATTTTGTTAATACTTGGAAGAGATAGTTCCAGTCTACTCTGTCATATGCCTTTTCCATGTCAAGTTTCACGGCTATCCAACCTTCTTTTCCTTTCCTATTTTTGAATGAGTGGAATATTTCATGTGCAATTAGGACATTATCCTGAATTGCCCTATCGGTTACAAAAGCCCCTTGGAGGGGATGGATGATTTTCCCTAGTACTTGTTTTAATCTGTCAGCTAGAATCTTCGCAATTATCTTATAGATTGTTGTGCATAAGCTTATTGGTCTGTAGTGGTTTGTCGAGGTCGGGTTGTCACACTTTGGGATAAGTGAGATAAAGGTATGGTTTATTTGTTTGAGGATCATTCCCGAATGGAAGAAACTCTTGACAGCTCTTGTGACATCCGGTCCAACAATTTCCCAGTAGGTTTGGTAGAATTCTGCAATCATGCTGTCGGGTCCTGGGGATTTGTTCTTCCCCATTGCAAAGACTGCTTTTTTAATTTCTTGGTTTGATACCCGTTTCGTTAGAAACTCGTTATCTGTAAGTGTGATTTCTGTTCTGATAAGGTGGAGGTACTCATTTAGAAGTTCTTGATTTATGTATTCTTTTCTAAAACGTTTTTCAAAGTCTTTCTTTATTTCTGATGCAATATTGTCTTCTCCTACGATTTGGGTTCCTTCTGCAGTTGTTATGTTTCTTATTATTTTCCTGTTCCTTCTTCCAGTCGCAACTTTATGAAAATATCCCGAATTTGTATCGACAAGCTTCAGATGTTTAGATTTTGCTCTTTGGCTCCAATATACCTTATGGTACTCTAATAGTCTTTCTTTTTTCAGTAGAAGTCTGTTTTGGATAGTGTCGTTGCTATTTCTATTTGTGTTGCTTTCTTTTTGTATGTCAACTAGCTTGGTTTCTATATCTTTTAGTTGAGAAAAAATATTTCCAAATGTTTTTTTATTCCAATCTTTTGTGAGTCTTTTTAATCGGCGGGTTTTTTGTACTAGGTTAAACATCTGCGAACCAGAGACATTTGTCCTCCATGCCTGTTTCACAATATTCTTGTAGTCCGGTCTTGATAGCCAAATTTTTTCAAATTTAAAGGGTTTACCTTTGCGACTTGTTTCAACTTGAATTTCTATCGAAATTGGACAATGGTCTGAAGTTGTGAACGCATGATTAGTTGTTTCTAGGATTTGAAATTTGTGTAAGATTTCAGGGTGCACAAGGGTTCTATCAAGTTTCTCATAGATATTGTTTACATCAGTCTTGTTTCGTCTCCACGTGAAGTCGTTTCCCTTTGTAGGGATTTCCAGTAGCTCACACTGGTTGATAAATTCCGTGAGTCTTTGAAATCTGCTCTGAACCGGGGTGCATCCCCCCTTCTTTTCGGTTGTCGATTTGATTTCATTGAAATCCCCCATAATGACGGGGGGGAGATTGAGGTCTTTAATGTAATCAATAAGGGAAACCCAAAATTCGGTCTTATCTACCTCGTTTGGAGGGGCATAGATAATACAAAGAATGAAAGAGAAAGAGAGGTGGGGTATTGAGATTTTAAGCGAAACAAACCGTTTTTCCTTTCTAACGACTTCGATCTTCTCATTGTGAAGTTGGTGATTTTTCCATAGGACACATATACCCCCGGTACGTCCTATCGCAGGGATCCATTCGATTGCATCAAATCCAGGTTTTCGCCAATTTTTTTCGTCTGGCATTCGATCTGTTTTAGTTTCTATGAGTGCCATAATTTGAATGTTTTCTATTTTACAGAATGCGTCGATTTCAGTCCAGAGATTTTTACGTGCGATTCCACACACATTCCATGTACTAATCTTCATTCTTTTGATACATATACTTTGGGTCATTCCTTTCTTTTTCTATTTCTTGGTTTTCTTTTTGTAATTCTATGGATATCTGGTTTTTCCATAGCCTTTTTTGTTCTCGTTGGATGGTTTGGAATTGTTTAGGCATACTTTTCAAATTTGTCTTTGTTTCTCTCTCAAATTCAGTACTTGTTCGGTTTCTCTGGGTTCGAAGTAGCATTAAGCTTTGAATAAGAGAGGGATTGAAAACAATCCTAGAGAAATAAGTAATTTCAAGGATTTTAAGGAAATTAAATTTTTTTCCTCGTTTTAATTTCCCAGTCCTAGATTTTCTTTTAGTGTCAGTACCATGGTCTACCTTCGTTGTCATCTGAATTTTTTCATCTTGATTCAAGCACCCAACATTTTCTTTCCATAAGGCATACAAATCATGGTATAAGACTGTAGCCTGTTCAAATTTTATCTTAGCTTCTTGGTGGTTTTGGTTTTGTTTTTCAAATTTTGTTCTTTCCCTTGTTAACCGGTTAATATCTCTATAATACTTTCTGTTAAGATTTTTTCTACCATTTTTCACGTCTTTTATACACCCTTCATCATACATAAGGCTTCTTCTTTTACTGTTTTTCCCATAGTTCATTGCAGGTTCTTCACCAGAGGATCGGATGTGCCCCAAACATTCAAAGAAAATACAAAAGGGAAGCATAGATAGATTTAGAGATCGAGAGTACCTGATTCGTTGTTGTGTCTTGTTCTCTTTTCGGTTTCTTATGTCGGCTTTTTCCTTTTCCAGTTTCTGTCCCTGGTTTGTGGCGTCGGAAGGAGAGCTGATAGGTTTTAGTTTTAGCCACCTAGTTATTTTCCTCTTGTTTGTTCTACCAATGGATTGCTCAGTTTCTTGTTCAATTCTCATTTGTTCATTGGTGATCTTCATGCAATGAAATTCTTTTCTTCGAGGGGTCTTCGCCAAGGGGTTCTCTTGACTCCACTGGATCCTTTTCGTTCTGCTAAATTCAAAGTTCCAATGTTCATTTGGGTTTTGTAATATTTCAAACCAAAGACAGAGCATAGAAGGGGTCTGAAAAAAACCAAAGGCAACAGTCAAAATCTGAATTTTTTGTTCAAAGGCATCAGATTTGGCAGTACCTTTGTTTCTTGGTTCAAGAGTGATCTTCTTAGATCCGAGAGTCAGAAGGTTTTGCTTTTCATTTCGGTCTGGATTTCGATTTTGATCATTTTCACTTGTTTTTTCAAAACACCGCACATGCTTGGGGGTCAAAGGTAAAAACCACAGCTTCAGGTACTGAGAACATTTTTCACTTAGCCAAATCATAGAGAGGTGATGTTTCATCCGACATTCGATAAGGTTTTCTATGCATTCAATTTTGACCAAAAAATTACAAACAGATAGTATCACAGGCAGACAAACAGACCTCCAACAAAGCGAAATTAAATCAACAATTTCCAAACTTTTCTTGGATTCATAGACATTAGCAGTGGAAAGCAATAGGTTTTGCTCGGTTAAAAGTTCACTGGGCAGAGAACACAATAGACAGAACTCTTTGCAATGATTGAAAGGTAGAGAGAACCTGGAACAGGCAGATCGGGTCCCCAGCAACGGGATAGAACCCGAGGCCGACAGAAGGGCGCCATAGCCGGCCCCTTTTGCCCAGCGCCACCAGGAACGGGAAAGAGAAAGGAGAAACCCGCCAGCTCCCCGACCCCGTCGCCAACGAACATCACTCTTCAAATAGTCCTGAGATCTAGCCATCGATCGACGCTCTTCGACAGAATCTACGCGTTTTTTGCTCCAAATCCCATTAATTGATGCAGAGGGGGCTTTGAACATATTTTTACCAATCTTTTCAATGTTGCTTGCTTTATCTTCATCGGGCATATTTCCCTTGATAGAGCGCCACTCCTGTCCCTTTTCTTTTGGCGGATGTCGAGACAGAAGCCATCTTGAGTTTGTGGCTCTTCTTTTGGTCGGATCTTCAGGCTGCAGCTGTCGCCGGCGGCGTCGAGGGGGTGCTGGGCTAGGGTTTTCACTTTCTCTCTCTATCGCTTTCTCTCTCTTCATTTTTCCCTTCTTGTGATTATTTTTGGATCGATCGCTGGGTAGGAGTTTATGATTGTTACTTGTTAGGTGTGATTAGAGTTGGCTAGGGTGTTAGTAGCGATGGAGGTTACAATTAGGGACTTTTTGGTGAGCATATAAGAGCCTTTGTGAGTATACGGTTCCTTTTTACATGAGACTCTTAGTATATTCTTATCTTTTGTATCTTAGGTGTTATCACCCCATCTCTATATTTATCTTTTCAAGAACAGTGGAACGAGGGAGTACGTTATTTTCATGCTCTTTGAAAAAATATGCAGAAGAATAATAAAACTGTAATTGAATAAAATTTTGAGTCGGGTGGAGAATCAAAATCCACAGTAGTCCGTTCTAAATTAACCAAGCATACAGAATACACAACTTTCCCTGCCAATTCATGATGGGCTCTTAATCTTGGGCCTAAATTGGGCCATCATCCCAACACTGTACTGCAACTCCACCCACATTTGCGTTGATGATTGATCCGAATATAATCCTCCGTATTGTTTAAAATTCCATCCGATTGGATTAATCCCACCACGTATATATTTATTTTATTCCTCTTTCTTGACCTCAGTTTTTTTTTTTTTGGATAAGGTAAGAATTTGAGAGTCAGACAGATCAGACACCTCGAGTGACCGATAAAGTCAGAAGACGACGAACTGTCAAACATACCATCCTAAAATAAGAAGGTGCAATACAAACAGTGGCAAGCAACAAATCTATGCGAACAAACGAACCTAACCCTACAATGCTGGAGACATCTGATAAAATCTTTCTTGACCTCAGTGGTATCAAATAATCCTCAGTTAGTTCGAAAATATCTGAAATAAATACAACATGATATAGACTTTGAAAATACAAAATAAATTTTAAAATATGATAAATAATTTATGAAAATGGTCTAGACTAATATGCAAATCTAATATATAACTTATACTGACACTATCAACTCCCATGATGTTCAACCACGTATACATCCAAACGTAAATATCTACGTACTTCTTCTCATTCATTTCAGTGGCTTGGGAAACCACCTTGCCGAGTACAAATGAGTCATTGACTCTAATTGTGAACGGCGAAGCTCCAACCATACCAACACAAGTGTCTCTATCCCTGTCCCACTAGTCCACCCATAAACCAATAAATCATCTGACCTCATTGATCATACTTGTGTGCGCTTCCTTTTGAACTATGAGTCTACTATGCTCGCTTTCAGACAACCATTCAGGGCCCAAAGAACAAAGATAAGAGAGAGAGAGAGTGAGAGAGAGAGAGAGAGAGAGAGAGGGAGGGGGGGGGGGTTAAAACAGATCACTAATCTGCACAAACACAACCAAAAAAAAAAACTTGGAAAAAAAACCTATAGACACAATTCCTCAGACATTAATTAGGCAATAAAAGTAAATCAAACTTAATTCAAGGTATGAACAAAACAATAGTCCAATAAAAAAAAGCGCAAAGTATAGTTAGAAAGACCTTTTAAGCATGCGTGTATATATATAGTAATAGTAATATGGATTCGATATCTTTAAGAAAAGATAAATAGATATATCATCTATGGACTATGGATTGCTAATTCAACGTCTAGTTGTATCACATTGACTTATCTTCACTAGCTTCAAAACCACTCCATACTTCCACTCTAGCTTCTATGGTTTCCTTCATTTTTTACACCTTTTTTAAGTTTAAATCCCTTCCACACATCTAATTAATGTAACTGGTAAGTACGGTCCAAAACCATTTCGAAATGGCGCACCGAAAAGAACTTACGGGTAATATTCATAGGAACTCCGAAATGACTGCTCTTTATTTACCTATTCAAGGTAAGTACGGTCCAACCCATATGGCCATATATAGAGACTCGTATATTTGTGTTTATTTATCTGTATGCTAAAATAAAAGAACGAGAACTAATATAAATATATGACTTGATTAATGATTAATTATTAATATATCAATATCTAATATATATCTAAGAAAGTTGTTGGTTGAAATATCACATGATAACTTCTCCTTAAACATAAGCTTGAATTACAACTTCACATCTAAAATGGTCCCACTTGAATCACAACTCCCTAATTAACGGATATTTTTATTGGTTGAAAGCTATTTGTGTGTTAATTTAAACTAATATCTTTCTTTTTCTAATATTGTTTTAACTAGGCCTCTCAAAACCCGATCCGACCCTGTCGACCTGATCCGTACGCCCGATAATTTTGACCCAGAAATTTTTTTCGACCTGAACCCGAAAAATCGGAAATTTTCAGGGTAATCTGGGTTTCGATCCGGTGACCCGATTGATCCGGTAATTTTGACCCGATTGATTTATATTATATATGATTTTTGTTATGGAGATTCCAATTTATTACATTTTATAATTACAATCACTTGATCTTTCATTTTAAAATCAACTTTTATATTTATTACAACCCAATTGACCCGGTTGATTTATTACCTTTTATTAAAAATTAGGAGAAATAATAAAAATCAAATATTTTAGATCAGATATAGTATAATTACAAGCACTAGAACCTATGAACAACGTCTTTAGTTTTAAAACTTTAAAATTATCGCAAAATTATGAAATCATGATTTTTTTAATTTTAAAAAAAAATTAACAAACCTGAAATCGATCCGAAATGACCCTAAACCCGGTTAAACCCGAGTTCGAGTTAACCCGGATATACCCGGGACCCGTTTTCCTCAGAAGCCGAAGTGATCGATTCGAATGACCTGTTTGACGCCTATAGTTTTAACCAATACATATACTAACTTAATGTACTTTATGAATTTTATCCGATCAACCCACTCAGTTTGGTTTTTCAATGAAATCTTATAGGCAAAAATGCATAAAACCATTCATTGTTGTTTGCAAATAATCACCCCTTATTAAAAAATTGTCAAATAATCACCTACTATTCATTGTTATTTGCAAATAACCACCCCTTATTAAAAAATTGTCAAATAGCCACCCATTAAATATATGTTGTTTGCAACTAACCACCCATACATAGGGCTGTGCATAACCGGGTATCCGACACGACACGACACGACACGACAAAAAACACGACACGATAAGGGGGAAAGTGCCGATCCGAACACGACACGATAACTACCGGGTATCCGACACGATAACACGACACGGTTTCGTGTCGGATACCCGTATAACACGACACGACACGATTAGTACAAAAACCACCCTTTTTTTTCTAATGTAGCCGTACTGTACATGGCTCTATTTTACTGTAATTGAAGCTGTAAATTACTGTTAAAAAAAATTGGTCATACAGTAAAATCCACCAAATGAAAATAATTGTGCGTAACATAGACAAAGAGAGCTTTGAGTGAGGTCGACATTTGAAGTGAGCTTTGAGTAATACTTACCAGTGGCCGGATTTGAAGTGAGCTTTGAGTGAGTTCGAGAACGAGGCCGGATCTGAACAAGACCGACTAAGAGAGACTCTTGACGAGGGCGATGGTG
Organism: Persicaria tinctoria; assembly: GCA_037127255.1. Taxonomy (NCBI): domain Eukaryota; kingdom Viridiplantae; phylum Streptophyta; class Magnoliopsida; order Caryophyllales; family Polygonaceae; genus Persicaria; species Persicaria tinctoria. Next base: position 72,995,625 of record JBANSL010000013.1, read on the forward strand.
ACGAGTGACGACTGACGACGGAGAGCGAGGAGAGGAACCGTGCCGTGGGCTGGAGAGGCGATGGTGAGCCGTGCCGTGGGCTGGCTAGGGCTAGCCGGCGACGGCGAGCAGGCGGCGAGAGAGAGGGTGAGAAAAGAGGCGGCGAGGCGGCTACTGTGAGTCTGTGAGAAATGAGAATGAAGAAAGAAGGAGGCTTGTGCGACTGCGTAACCTAGTTCAGCGTCCGTCTGTACAAAAAAAAAAAAGACAAATTGAAAACGAATGTGAAAAAAAGAAAAGGACTTGGATTCGAACCTGGGTCCTCAGGTTTCCCAAGAAACGAAGGTAGAGGCGCTACCAACTGGGCAACCAGTGCTTTGTGTTACCTCAGGACAATTGTAATATTTGTATTAAAACCATATATTAATATTTTTAAAAAAAAATCTTATCGTGTCGTGTCGGATACCCGATAAGGGGAAAATGCTGATCCGAACACGACACGATTATAGTCGTGTTTTACCGTTTCGTGTTATAATCGTGTCGTATCAATATCGTTTCGTGTTTTTTCGTATCGTTTTGTTGCGGTTTCGTGTCGTGTCAACCGTGTCGTATACTTCTGCACAACCCTACCCATACCCCTTTTCTTGTTAAACCTCACTTAATTTAATACGAAAAGACAATTATAACCCTATTCTTTAATGTTTCATTTTTAGTAAAAAGACATACTTCTCTTTGTTGCTTGATTTTTCAGGTATTACAATTAGACCTGTCAAATGGGTCATTCTGGTCAAGTCACTTCGGGTCCCGAGTAAAACGGGTTCCGGGTACATCCAGGTTGTCTCGAACTCGGGTTTTACCCAGTTTTGGGTCGATTTTAGGTTTGTCAATTTTTTCCTTTTTAAATTAAAAAAAATCATGATTTGATAATTTTGGATAATTTTAAAATTCTACAATTAAAGACGTTGTTCATAAATCATAGTGCTTGTAATTTTAGATCAGATATGTCTATATCTGATCTAAAATATTTTATTTTTATTATTTCTCATAATTTTAATAAAATGTAATAATATATAAATATCAAAATTTTAAACAATTTTTTTAAAAATTTTGATATTTTATATATTTACATCTTATTAAAAATATTTGATTTTTATTATTTCACGTAATTTTTAATAAAATGTAATAATATATAAAATATCAATTTTTTTCTTTTTAATAATATATAAAATATCAAATGTCTCGAAACCCAGATTAAAAATTGACAAACCCAAAATCGACCCAAAATGATCCGAAACTCGGTCAAACCCGGGTTCGAGACAACCTGGATGTACCCGGAACCCGTTTTACTTGGGACCCGAAGTGACCCGACCCGAATGACCCATTTGACAGGTCTGATTGTAATACCTGAAAAATCAAGCAACAAAGAGAAGTATAATTGTCCTTTTACTAAAAATAAAACATTAAAGAATAGGGGTATAACTGTCTTTTCATATTAAATTAAGTGAGATTTAACAAGAAAAGGGGTATGAGTGGTTAGTTGCAAACAACCTATATTTAATGGGTGGTTATTTGACAATTTTTTAATAAGGGGTGGTTATTTGCAAACAACAATGAATAGTGAGTGGTTATTTGACAATTTTTTAATAAGGGGTGGTTATTTGCAAACAACAATGCATAGTGGGTGGTTTTATGCATTTTTGCCAATCTTATATTCATTAACTATTTTTTTTTAAGTTAGAGATTTATAAAGAAAATGTTATGGGTATGTATCAACTTAATTTTACCTTTTACTAATTTAATCCAATATTTCATCAATTATTTTATTTTTCTACCTACATCAAAATATATTACACTTAAATCTCTATATTTTTGAAAATTTACTTATGCACTTTTTAACTTATGTTTACCTTTTACTAATTTGACCCAATATTTCATCCATTATTTATTTTCCACTCATGTATTGTATTTTGATGCAATTTAACCCTATCTATTTGATATTTTAGACACTTCAGTTAATGATCTCACATCTTTTAATTAACCAAGTCATGTTACCACTTTTGAAGTATGATAATAATGTATATTATATTTCTGAATTTGGTTTTTTGCTCAACTATATATGTAATTTAATAAATATATATTATTCATCATACATGGATATCTACACAAATCTCATACATGAGTACCTATTGCATGTATAAGCAAAAAAATAGAAAATATTTCTAATGTTATTATTATTTCGTTGATTTTTTTTCCTGAATGTATATAGTATAAAATATTATTCATATATAAATATCAAGTATATTTTCATATCCGCCTTTTTGAAAATATCACGTGTTTAAGGTGCGAACCTAGCTAAAAATGGATCTCAATTTGAAGTTACATGTAAGCCCAATTATAACCGGAAAATGGTTGGTTGACACTAGTGTGAAATGACATTAGTGATGTGGAAATAATTTATTTTTATTTTTCTTCAAGGTTATTGAATAAATAGATGAATCATTTAATACACGATATGTGTTTTTCCATATATGTTAATTACCCAAATTAAACTTTCCTAGATTGATTTTGTTTGTCTAATATCTTAATTACGGTGTCTTTGGAATAGTATCCTCCAGAATAGTCTAGAAGGTATTTAAAATAACGTAATTATAAAATAAAATATTTTATAAATTGTATAAATCAATTACACTAAGTTTATAAGGTAATTATAAACCTAATAATGTAGGAAAAATTATATCAAATAATCCAACCTTTGGGAGGGTGTGAGATAAATACCACCACCTTTACTTTGTTAAAAAAATATCTTATTAACTTTGCATATATGTGTAAACGGGCCATTAGTTCTGTTACGCATTAATGTTTAATGGCACCGTCTTTTTAAAGATGATTTCATAATCGTGATTTAGATCTGTCAAAACACAACCCGACCCGGTCGACCAAACCCGAACGCCCGGTAATTTTCGGACCCGAACTCGAAAATTTTGACTGTAATTTTTTTTTTCCCGACCCGATCCCGAAAATTTTCCGGGTAAATCTAGGTTTCGACCTGGTGACCCGATTGATTTATAATTATATATGATTAGACTTTTTATGGAAATTTCAATTTATTACATTTTATAATTACAATCACTTCATCTTTCATTTTCAAATCAACTTTTATATTTATTTGTATTGTGTAATACTCCGTCCGATCGATAATATTTTATTTTTTATTTTGAACACATTTTTTAAGAAGTTAAAAATTCTAAAAAATATTAAAATATTAAAACAATTCTACGCTTATTACTAATTGCATGAATTTTTTTTAAAAAAATTAAATTTTTGATATTTGATATATTATTACATTTTATTAAAAATTAAGAGAAATAATAAAAATAAAATATTTTTTAAATAAAATATAATAATATATAAAATATCAAATTTTTAATAAAATTATTTTTAAAAAATTATTTAAAATTTTTATAATTTTATATTATTACATTTTATTAAAAATTATGAGAAATAATAAAAAAACAAATATTTTAGATCATATATAGTGTGTAACAAACACTAGAACTTATTAGCAAAATTATCAAATCATGATTTTTTAATTTAAAAAAAGAAAAAATTGACAAACCCGAAATGGCCCGAAACCCGGTCAAACCCGGGTTCGAGTCAACCCGGATATACCGGGAACCCGTTTTGCCCGGGATCCGAAGTGACCCGACCCGAATGACCCCTTTGACAAGTCTCATTAATTTCGTTAGGCAATCCATCAAAATTAATGGAATCAAATATGAAAGTTTGTCCAATGGCACCCTTTACACTTATGTGGAAAAGTATGGGATATTTTTTTAACAAAGTAAAAGTGGTGGTATTTATCTCACATCCTCTAAAAGGTTGGATTATTTGATTTAATTTTCCCAATAATGTACAATATATATTTATTTTATTTTAAATTTACATTACTTTAAATACACAAGTCTTTGTAATTAGTTATGCATGTGTGATGTGTCTGGTCTTATAAACATAAATACTTGCAATCCAAACACACTTAAATAGATTCGGGGTGGAAATGGGGCGGGTTATGGGTGGATGAAGCAACTCCATCACCCACCCCGCGGGTATAAAAATTTACCCGCTCCATCCATCACCCGCATCCGACCCGCGCGGGTGATGCGAGTACTCAATGGGTAAAACAAAAGAAAAAACCAAATCAACACAAGTAGTCCAATTCTAACTCAAAATTACAAAGGGGGTGGGTTTATGTACGTATTTATATTTTTGATCGGCAAAGCACTAAAATCACGAGCTAATTGAAATTTGAAAGCGGAAGGGTATATATCTATGTACTAATCATATACTTTTTTTTTTGGTCAAGTGTACTAATCATATACTAATCCAGTATATCTCTTGCTATAACGTAGAAGAGCAAGCCAAGACCATATTCATTCTAATTGAAATTTGGTGGGCAAAGTAATAATCAAGGATTAGAGTTTGTAGAAGTTAAACTTGAAAAGTGTAAAATAGTAAAATCACACACATTATATATATAAATTTTAGGGTTTTATGCGGGTTTGCGAGGTGGGTTGATTTTTTAACATAATTTTATACTTATTATAAAATATTAAAAATTTGAAATAATGTTATACAGTACTTATTAAATATAAAATTATTTTAAAAATTAATAAAAAAATTTATATTTTATAAAACAATTTAAATAATATTTTGTAGTATTTTTAGGTTTCCTTTAAACTATGTTCAAATTCAAACATCAAATATTTTCAAAGTTAAATTTGAAAGTAGTTAAATATTTAATCAATTTTTTACTCTAAAATTTTGTGAGCATATTAGAATCATAGTTTACAAATTACAATAGTACTATAAGTGTTTAAAATATTAATTTTAGCCTAATTAATTTTAGACCGAGAATATGAGTTAAAATAAAAGAAAAAACAAGGGTAAAAAAAGAAAAGAAAATAGAGGGAAAAAAAAAGACAAAATATCAATACAACGTTCCAATTCACACCTTCCTTAAATATCACTAGTGTCAAATGACACTAGTGTAATAGAAACACCCTCCATTATAACCCATGCAGTTTATTGATCCAACAAATTTTGATATGGTAGTAATTAATTTAAGGGAAAATGGCAGAAAAAAACCATCCCTTAAACCCATTTTGTTTGTAAATCGCCACCCACAACATTTTTTTCCGTTAGTTTGCCGTTAAAAACGATGAAAAGTCATTTTTACCCCTCATTTTTAATGTTATTTTAACGAGAAAAAAATTTATGAATTGAACTAAATTAATAAAATCTATTTATCCATCCCGTTTAATGGGAAAAAGGGTATGTTATTCTATTAAAATAACATTAAAATGGATGGATAAATAGATTTTATTAATTTATTTCAATTCATACATTTTTTATCTCATTAAAATAACATTAAAAGGGAGGGGAAAGAATAACCTTTCACCGTTTTTAACGGAAAGTTAACGGAGAAAAAGGTTGTGCCTGGCGATTTACAGACAAAATGGGTTTAAGGGGTGGTTTTCTGCAATTTTAATTTTAAGGGGTGGTTTTCTGCAATTTTAATTTTAAGGGGTGGTTTTCTACAAAGAGTCATATTTAAAGGGTGGTTTTTTTTTTTTAATAATTTTACTAAAACCCTCAAAACGTCAACCCAAAAACCTATTTTTCAACAGAGGTACGCGCCTACCCACGCGCTTTCAATTCCCCATCCTAAACCCAGTAAAGTGGAGTGTTCAAGAACAATTTGCCCCCTTCCCTATAACTTCTCTGAAACTACTATCATCACTCTCACTATGAAAGGCCGATTAATCCTATACCATACTAGATCCCTATGTTTTTGGGTATGGAACTTCTTCAATCCCCCCCAATTAGTCCTAGCTCTGACTTGGAGATGGCCTCGCCTGCGATTCTCTTCTATATTCAATCAAAAAAATCAGTACGGATTGTTCATCTATACTCAACCCGCCCCTCTTTTCTGTTGCCCTGGAAGCAATAATCATAACCTTTCTTATCCTGCTACGCACAATACCACTCTTAAGCACCAAAAGAAACTCCAAACCTATAACCCTAATCTAGTTTTTCATCCCAAAACTAGAGTTCTTTCTGGGTTTGTGGAATTTCTTTCAGTTGGGTCTCTGCACATCAACAACAATGATTACTTTGGTGCTCTGGGAGCTTGTTGGGTTGGTGGCGTGCTCCAATCGTCTTGCTTGTTACTTCTCTTCAAGCCTCCTCTCGTCCGCTCTGCTTGTGACCTCAAATCTCTGCAACGGTATGGTCTTCTCCTTCCCTCAAGAAGTGACAGGTTTGCTCTCTCCCCTCTCTCTGGTGACATAACTCATCCCCACTCCCATCTCCATTCCAGACTTTTGGAGACCTCTTCTCTCTATAAATACTTCCATGAGTTTGCATTTAATGTTCACACCATCTCCTTCTTCTTCTCTTCTCTAAAGTTCTTTTCTATCTCCCCTGCTCTCTATCTTATTCTTATGTGTGCTCAGCCATCGGCCAACATGAACACTGAGAATCCCTCTGGGAGTTCTCCACCCAACAACCCACCCAATGGGAAGCTGCAAAGCGACACCCAATCTACCACAACCAAATCTAATGGGAAGCTGAAAAGCGACACCCACTACACCAAACCTCCCTCCAAATCCTCTAAGGATAAGGGCAAAGGGAAAATGGATTTAGGAGACTTCTTCTCCCAACTATCCAAAACCACTGTAACCCGAAGCACTGACCCTCGCTGCATCCTCTATGGTCGGATTTTTGGATCTCCCATTGAGTTTGCCAGCATCAAAGCAAAGCTGGAGGCTGAGTGGAAGGGCTTTATTGGGGATTTCTCTATCTTCGATCTCCCTAACTTCTGGTTTGAAATCAATTTCTCAGACCCCAATGACCTAGCTCGTATCTGGGAGGAGCGCCCCTACCACATATATGGCCAACTGATCATTTTGCGCCTCTGTTCCCCAGGATTTGATCCCCTCACTGCCAATACCACATCTATTGACATGTGGGTGCGATTCACTCTCCTTCCTGACAACTATCGAAACCCCAATACCTTGAAAACCATTGTTGAGCACAACAATCTGGGCTCCTTTGTCAGATTGGATCCTTTCATTGACCCCAACGTCAGATTCATTCGAGTTTGCATCAACCTTGATATAGCTAAGCCTTTCTCCAATACCATCATTGTGCCCACTAGTCCTTCAGATTACACCACCTATGTGGTGTGGTTTGAAGAATTCCCTAGTGGGTGTGGCAACTGTGGTGCCTTAACCCATCTGTTTAATCAATGCCCATTTAGAACCCCAAAACCCAAAAAAATCCAAGTAACAATCAAGCGACCCTCCAAACTCCCGGACCCTGACAGTGAATCGGGATGGACCAAAGTGCTCAAGCATGGCAAATTTGCCAAACTGCCAAACCCTATCACTGCCTTTGCTAACAAACCTTACATCTCTGGTAAGGGGGGGGGGGGTCACAATCAACTTTGAAACCAAATCTTCCTCCTCAACCTCTTCTAAAGAGTCCAAAGATTCTCATGCTTGCATTGACCCTACCCCACATGTAGTGGTCTCCACTATCGCTCCTACACTTACTGTGGAGGTCCCTTCTGTTGATCTACCTCCTGCTACTGCAGTTGCTCTTGTTGCTTTGGGCCTACCTTTGTCAGTTGGTGCTGTTCATGTCGGCCCCCTTATCACCTCTGCTGATGAGCATATGCGGGATGGTGGTCCTCTCCCTGACCCTGAACCTTACCAAGAGTTTGGAGCTGAAATAGACTCCGAAATTCTCCTTTGCCTGCAGTTTGAGGTTGAGGAGGATGACTTGCTGGGACAAGAGATGGAGGACTACGATTATCTGGAAGAAGGGGCTGCGGATTTCCTCCAGGCTGGTATGAATGGCCCCCCTGAGACCCTCTCGGATCCTTCTTTCCATTCCATTCACTCCACTTCCACTATGGTTAAACTCTTCTCTACCATGGAGATGCCGCCACTGGAACCTTCCACCTCCGACTCGGTTAAGCGTAAGGGCTTGGGCGGGGACGAGGACACTGCTAGTTCCGCTCCGAAGAGGAGCAAAAACCACAACTAATTTCTCATGATAGTTAATCCTCCAAGCTGGCTTCTGATTGGGCCTTCACCCCTGGCTATCTGCTGTAGGCAGAACCTTTTGTCACTATCCGCTGTAGTATATCTCCACCATCGCCATGTCAACCCTGCTCCTTGGAGGATTACTTATGATGAAGCATTATCACCTTTTGCCTTTCATATTCTGTTATCTAGTTTGTTTCCTAAGAGTATTGTAGCATGGTTAATCTGGAATCCCCAACTGATGTACTTCAATGGTCTAATCCTTATGCAGTATATTAATGAAAATATTGATCATATTACATCTATCTATACCCTCTTACTATCTGCTAACTATACCTATGATATCAAAATTTCAAGCATAACTGGTATATCAACTTACCCAATCTTATTACCAAAAAGGAATCAAAATACAAATATGGTGACCACAAGTAACATGTACCCTGTTCTATCATGCTTTATGCTACCAATTGTTCTCATTATTTTTTATATCTACAATTTGATATTTAATATCAATGCTCATAACATGTTCTATCTATTTCGAGGTACTTCTACCAATTGGAAAGGTGTACTGCTCTTCTGCCCCTGGCTCTTACTTTACAACATTCAAAGCTAGATTAACTCTTCATTGCCGAATCCCTGCAGCAGCCATCATTGGTTTATGTTCGTTTACCCTATCAAAAAACCTGATATTACTTCATCACACTCAAGCAGGTATGTTCGGACCCAACTGATGCCTCATACACTGTGTTATTGGAATCTTGGCCTGGATCTTATCAACCAAAACAGCACCAAATTTGCTACAAATCAATGGCGATGTATCTACTCTATGGAGATATGTACCCAATACTCTAATGCATCTATGGATAACCAAATCCTTCATTGGTATTTGATGAATTCTAATTCACAGTTTTGGCTATTTAATTGGCCTTTGGTTGAATCGCTCTTTCCTTGGGTGGAGACTCCAATCAATACACAAGCTCCGCTTCTTTGTGAATTTTGCCATGGAAAATGCGCTCATGTTTGCCGTCTGCAGCAGCTTACAGTTAAGCACCGCCAATCCAAGCTCCAAACCAACATCCCATCAAGCGCTGGTTTTCACCAGTGTTCCCTACCAAACTGCGATCGGCAATTGAAGCATATCCTCTATCAACACACTTTGATGTTCTCCAGTGCTGTTGCTAAGTGTAGTCGGTCTCCTCACCAGGTTTTTCTAGCTATCCAACTTTGGGCTAATTTGAGCAGCACTTGCATCCTACTTTCCCTTCGTATACCCCTGATTATGACTAATGCTTATAATTCCACACTCAAACCCTTATTAGAAACAAACATTTATCTTAGCAACACTTATCTATGTTATTATATTATAATTACTGCATACCAAAAAATTGGAGGCTTGTTCAACCAATACAAATATATAACCCTTTTAGTTTATCTCCTATTAGTGGAGATATCTATTTTGAGACCAAGATTAGCTTCTTTTTCTAGGAGCTTAACCCATTTACCAAGAGTGTTAAATCATCCTTTAAATGAAAATTAGCTACTGGAATGTTCGTGGTCTGGCCAGGACGAATATTTGGACTGAAATTGATACGATCTGTAAAACTGAACATATAGCCATCTTAGCCTTGGCTGAAACCAAACTACAAAACCCACCTAAAGTTTCTCTTTGGCGCAAAGTAGGATTTGATAACTCTCACTTCTGTGCCTCGATTGGCCTTTCTGGTGGTTTATGTCTCTATTGGAAATCCTCTCACTTACACAATGAAACCTTTGAAGTAATACAATCTGATGCTCGTTATATAATAACAAAATATCACAACATCTCTAATCAAATCCAAATTCTAATTGCCTTCGTATACGCTCCACCTCATGACAAGGATAAACCTAGATTCTGGTCTGATATCTCGGAAATCATACAAAATAGTTCTCTCCCTTTCATTATCTTAGGAGATCTTAATGACCTTGTTGTGCCTTTAGACAAATTGGGGGGCTCTCATCTTCCCCAATATCGACTAAATGACTTCATGCTACAACATGATTTACTAGACTTACCAACCCATGGAAATCAATATACTTGGCGCAAAAAATTATTCGGGCCAGACAACACATACGAAAAATTAGACAGAATCTCCATAAGGACATTTTCTGCAAGCTCCCTTATCTAATAACCAAAAATCACCCGTTCACAACGTCGGATCATAGTCAAATAACACTAGAACTCACCCAAAATTGTCGGCCGCCAATGCAACCTTTTAGATTTGAAATGGCTTGGTGCAAGCATAAAGATTACGATGGTATAGTCCATCAGGCTTGGCGGATTGATCCTCCTGGCTCTGCCTTATTCAAACTAGTTAGAAAATTACAACACTTAAAACAAAAGAGCAAACTATGGTGCAGAAAAACCACAGGGAATATTCTCACACAAATCACCAATACCGAACATGAACTCCAGAAGCTCCAACAACAACTTACACACAACTACGACCAGTCAATAGATCGGAAACACCAAAGGCTTCTTCAAAAATACAATAAAATGTTAAACTTTCAAAAAACTTATTGAGCTCAAAGGGCTAAACGATTGCATCTGAAAGCCGCTGACACCAATTCTAAATATTTCCATCGGGTAGCAACTGGTAGAAGAAACAGAAATATAATTAAATCACTATGTTCGGACGCTGGGATCAATTTGACCATTGAATCTGAGATTCGTAACGAAATAAAATCAGCTTTCTCTAGCCGTTTTTCTGCTCCCCAACCAAATCAACAACAGTGTTCGCTTCTCCAGCACATCAACCCTGATATAACAGAATACCAAAATGAATCACTTACTAGTCCGGTAACCAACACAGAAATAAAAGCGGCAGTCTTTAATCTCGCTAATGACAAATCACCTGGCCCTGATGGTTTTCCTGCCGGTTTTTTCAAACGTTTCTGGCACATCGTGGGTCCATCAGTTATAAAGGCTGTTAAAAGCTTCTTCATAAGTGGCAAGCTACTACGCCAAATTAACCACACCTTCATATCCCTTATCCCTAAATGCGACAATCCCAACACTACATCACAATACAGACCTATAAGCTTATGTTCAACCATATACAAGATTATTTCAAAAGTTCTAGCAACAAGGCTAAAAAAAGTTATGACTTACCTCATTCACCCTTTTCAAAGTGCTTTCATCACTCAGCGCGCAATTCAAGATAACATTCTAATTGCAAATGAAATTTTTCACTCATTCCAACATAAGAAAGGTCATTCTGGTTGGATGGCTGTAAAACTAGATATGGAAAAAGCATTTGACATGGTAAACTGGGACTTCTTTTTCATGGTTCTCTCTCGTTTTGGATTTCATGACAAATTCGTCAACTGGATAAAAGAATGCATAACAACGGTCTCGTATTCTGTCCTAGTAAATAACGAGCCTACAGATATATTTAGTCCGCACAAAGGTCTCAGACAAGGTGACCCACTATCACCCTACCTCTTCCTCTTAATGTCCGAGGTCCTAGCTCGTGGCCTTCACCATAAATCTCTCTTGACTCATGGCCATGTAGGTATCTCCCCCACCCGAGCATGTCAAAAAATACCATTTCTGGCCTTTGCTGATGATATCATTATCTTCGCAAGGGCTACCAAATCAGCATGCGATCAAATAAAAAAGATAACCAACTGCTACAGTACATTCTCGGGGCAAAAAATAAATTTTCACAAATCTTCTTTCCAAACAACAGAAAACATCCCAAACCATACCAAACTAATGATCAAGTATGAACTTCAAATAACCAATACCTCTGATCTTGGAAGTTATCTTGGATGCCCAATCATTTCCAAAAAAGTCACCAATTCTACCTTCGACTGTCTCATAGTAAGTACCAAAAACCAGTTAACCAAGTGGTCGGCAAACAGCCTCTCACAGGCTGGTCGACTAACCCTTATTAAATCTAACCTAGCGGCCAAACCTCTCCACATAATGCAATGCTTCATGCTTCCTACTTCAATCCATAAAGAACTTGACAAAATTAACAGGCACTTCCTATGGAATAAAGGTCCTAAACATCGACCTTTAATAAGCTGGTTTGAAGTTTGTAAGTCTCGACGTAATGGTGGTCTCGACCTTCGCTCCTCTGAAGACATGAACATAGCTCTCCAACTTAAACTTCTCTGGAAGATTTTGGCCGAACCAAATAACCCTTGGATTCGACTCATTACTGACAAATACCTAAAAAATGACCACATCATGCACTATACTAGAAAAGGCAATACCTCTTGGCAATGGAAAAAACTATCTAATCTACTAGAAATCTTCAAAAAAGGCCTTCGTTGGGGAATTGGTGACGGCCGCTCTATTAACTTCTGGTATGATCTCTGGTTTGGTTCCAGCCCTCTCTGGACCTTGGCAACAAGCATCACCACCATTAAAGCAAACATAAAGGTCAGTGATTTCATTACTCCGGATAAGGAATGGAATCTACCGAAAATGCATTCTGAACTACAACCTCACCTCCCTACGACAATAATCAACAACATTAGTCAAACGCCAATCCCTAGATATATTTCTCAAGATAGGTTGTACTGGCTATGGAGAGCAAAGGCTGGTTCTCCACTTCTTCGGCCATTGATATGCTGCACAACAATAAACACCATACTCAATCAGAATTTCACTGGATCTGGAAACTAGACTGTGCACCTAAAATTCAAGAATTCATATGGAAAATCACCAAGAATGGACTACCAACTTTAGCTAAACTAGCCTCTCGTGGGTTGGGGTTACCTACAAACTGCCCCACATGTGACATGAACCATGAGGACACAGACCATCTCTTATTCAATTGCCCCAGTACAAAAGCAACTATACAAATCCTATCCCCCCAAATAGCTCACATAATAGACTATGCATACAACCAGAATTTAAACATAGTAGATAATCTCTTAAATCTAAAAAATGCGCTTGGTTGTGACCGGTTTGCTACTCTGGCTGTGGCGTGGTGGAGTCTTTGGTTCTTCCGCAATAAAAAAGCTTTCGACTCCATAAATACTAATCCGAAAACAATCCTATCGTTCATTTCTAACCACATCTACGATTGGAACTGTGCTAAAGAACAAGAAAGAGATCTAACAAAACTCTCAAAATCACCACCTGTAACCACTCAAAGGAAATCCAACAGAAAAATCTGCAAATGGAGGAAACCGCCTGAGGGTTGGTACAAGCTCAATTTTGATGGTGCTTTTTCCAAAGAAAATACAATTTCCACATACGGTTTCATTATCCGCAATGCTGATGGGTCTGCTATCTTTTCCGAAGCAGGCCCCTCCCCCTTACCATCTATCATAGTTTCGGAGTGTTATGGCATGTGGAGAGGTATTCATAAATCCATTGAGCTAAACATAAACTCTATTATGATTGAAGGTGATAATCTAAGCATTATAAACAGTTTGAAAACTGGATGCTCCTCTTATGGGGATATTGAGATGATTCTATCTGAATGTCTCTTTTCACTTCGACTTTTCTCGAATTATGAGATCTATCACACTTTCCGTGAAGGGAATTGTGCCGCTGACTATCTCTCACATTTACACATACATCACTCCGGCACTTCTCTCCCTTCTGACGCTGCTTTACGCAGCATCATCCTTCGGGATGCTCTTGGTTAGTTGTCTGTCAACAACCAAATCCTTTTCTGTTCAAAAAAACAAAAACAAAAACAAAAAGGGTGATTTTTTTGCCATTTTCCCTTAATTTAAAATGTTCTTGGCTTATTGAGTTACATTATCTTAGATGTGTTTTTTTATTTATAAAACATCACTTCATTGAAATTAATTAGCTAAATCCTCCAACAGTATATTAGTAAGTCTATGGTTTATAAAAGAGGCATAATAAGAAAACAAAGTTTCAGTCGGCCTTAGAGATGCCATAAAATGAGTAGTAGCGTTCCCATTTCGACAGACGTAGCACCAGGTGCACCTAAGTTCTGAGCTTGTCACTTCAATAGCCTTCCAGAACACATTCTCGGGTATCGATCTTGTCTCCGGTCGCCTCTGAAGCCAACCAACAACCTCTAGACAATCACTCTCGATGACTACATGTGTGATACCCTGCCTCACTGCCATCTGCACAACCCATAACGCTGCTTCTGCTTCAGCCTCGCTCGGAGTCGACGCACATCCCAATGTTCCTGCAGCTGCAAAGCACAGTTCGCCCTTGTCATCCTAGGCTACCACACCCACTCCACAACCTCTATCCTTATCTACCGACGCATCACAATTAATCTTTATAAATTCTGCAGGCGGGAACCTCCACCGTGGTTGTTGTGCTTGTGATGGTTATATGGTGCAGTTTCCTTGCATTTTTCCAACTTTTTCATATTCGCAACCACTTTCTAGCTTTCCTCCCATATCAGCTCCAACCTCAAGTTCTCGCCTTCGAAGATTCTGGTGTTCCTCACCCTCCAGATACCACATAACACTGCAACCCACACCGTCAACTCATCGACATTCAGAAGTGTCCCAGGGTGGGACACTTCTGAGACTCCCAGCAACCTCAAGGCGATCGAGAAACCTCCCACATTGCAACTCGTTCTTATTTAGCCCAGGTTCAAGCTCCCATATTTCCTTTGTTGCGGTGCACTCGAACAACACATGTATTGCATCATCCTCCTTGCCGCACACCTCGCAACAAGGATCCTACGCAATCTTCCTCCTAAAAAGATTGGACTTACACGGATAAATTCCCTTGCCAACTCTCCATAAAAAATTCTTAACTCTAGGAGGCGCTCTAAAACTCCGCACCTTCCGCCATACAGTTCTCATATATAGGTCGCATATCTTAGGGACCCGGCATCCCTTAGCCACTGATCTTGCTCTCCATGACCATATGATACGCTGACTTGACCGTGAACAAGCCATCCTTAGTGTTCTTCCACCCCAACTGATCCCTACGTGCTGCATCAGACAAGTGGATACTCAAGATGGCCTCAACGTCTCGCCGATCAAAGTCCTCCCGTAGCTCCTCTTCCTTCCACCTAGGGCCAGTCCTAATCAAATCCATTAGCTACTACAAAAGTCGCACCTCGAATATAAAAGTGAAGTAATAAAAATTAAATTAAATTTCGTACTTTTTTTTTATCAGCATTGAACTTCATACTTGTGTATATATATATATATGAACTCGAACATATGCCATGATCTTTTGACCAGTCAAACTGGTGTGCTCAACATTTCGTTAACTTTTGAATAAGTTTTTGTGCAATTTTTCTCAAAAAGAGAACTAGATAAACGAATTTGTCATATATGTATTCACGAACATGCATGCACGCTTGGTGAACTATATAGACAACTTAATTAACGCTAAAAGTGAAGTAACAACCGACACAGTTTAAATAATGAAAACCTTAACGCTATGTGGACGTACTAGACAACTTGTAGTTCCTTTAGTGTACCAAGAAATTAAAAAAAGACTAAAAATATATTTTAAAATAGAAGAATAAAAGAGATGTCGGCACTCTTTTTAGCACATTTTTGGCCTTTTTCATTTCGTATAATATATAGTACTGCAAAGATTATAAAAGCATTGAAAATTAATAAACATCAATAGAAATTATAAAACGTCGTAGAATATACATATATAAAGTGAAAATCGAGCTCAGATAACCCTAAAGTTTGAGAGGTCGATAAGTCGGCAGACCGTTAAACATATGTACGGACACACAGACACACATACATACATATATACAAATTCATAACTATTAACTAGTATAAAAAGTACGTAAGAGTCGATCCCACAGATAATCTAGTTTATTCCTAAGCGAAGTATATCTACCAATCAAGAAAGGAAGGCGTTTTGATTATGAATTATATATGCAATTGAATGGATGCAATGTTAGTTGGATGCGAAAATGGATGTTAGATAAGCTTGATTAATTAGTGTCTCCTTTCAACTCAATTATGATCATTGAAATTCTCTAACTTTATTATTCTTTAGTGACCAATCGTGGTAGTTAATGTTCGTAACACAATTCCCAATTATGTTCCTTCAAATAGCGATTAAATCAAACATACTAACAACCCTTATTGATGAATAACCTAGAAAACATCTAGATATAACCTAAACAATAGCAATGCACACCAAGGAAATTCAATAAGAAATATCAAGTTAACACAAATAGACAATAATCAAGCTACTCCAATGAGGTATATGTACTACTCAAGAATAGATAAAGGGAACGAAAATCTCACATAATTATAATGTCGAAAGATTCTATCAATCAAATGAGAGAGGAGTTTGAACAACTAGACTTATCCTAAATACTACAAGAGATATCAGAGTTATCATGAGGCATATTGGCGAACTACTAGGTCGGGAACAGAAAGATAAAATGGCAATAAAATGGTGGGCAGTATGATACTATATATAGAAATTACCAGATAATTTTTTGAGAAAGCCAATTACTGAATACAAACGATATTACCAATTTCATTGATACAACTAAAGAAAATTGGAAGTGAGGACTAAGAGAGGAAGGAGAACTCCATAACCCAAGGTGTACATGAAAATCATATAAAAACAACAGAAAGAACATTAGATGGAGAAAACCGGAACATGGTTTTATGAAACTAAACATGGATGGATTGTTGATAGTCGATGAAGATAGTAACATAGGATACATTATCCGGGATTGAAATAGAAACCCGATCAATATATACGAAAAATTAATTGAAAGACAAAACGTTTTGGTAACATAACTGTTGGCACCGAAGAAGGAATGCTAAAAGCTCATGAATTACACGTACATCAAGAAACTAGAATCAAAGGGGATGTTGCACTGGTAACTGATAAAGATCTTATTGATCTCATCCGTAAGGTGCTATGAGTTAGACTAAATACCAATTGAAATATGAAAAAATTTGCGAAATAGGCACATTAATTGGACGTATTTGCGAAATAGACGCGTATTTGAACAAATTTGCAAAATAGCCACTATATAACCCTAATTCAATGTTAGATTTCTCTCACACCTCCCTCTCTCTCGCCGTCTCCATCGCGCTCTCTCGCCGTCTCCGACTAAAGGAAGACATTGATGAAGCCGATTGGAGATCTGAGATTGAAGATGAAGATCTAAGGAGGAGATGGCATGGATCCGGGATTGAAGATCTAGAGCGCCTCGGAGATGGCATGGATCTGAGATCTCAGATCTGTTTCTCCGCCTCCTCTCCCCCTCAAATCTCCGCCTCTCCTCCAGCGAAATTCGACGGTTCCCCCTCGAGTCTCAATTGGATGATGCTTGGTCTGGTAATTGATGCCGGAGCGAGGTCCGGTAATTGAAGCCGGAGCGAGGTCTGCGATTTCAGATTTCTACGATTCCTCCGATATCTCCAGTTCAAGTGGCCGGTGGAGCCAAACGCGATCGTGAAGGAAGTCGAGCAGTCGGAGCGAGCGAGGTGCCCGGAGCGAGCAAGGTGGCTGGAGCGAGCAGGGAACAGCGAGCAGCTGGAGCGATATTGCAGAGGTTGAAGAAAGCATTTTTGGAAAATTACAAAAATTACCCCATTAATATGAAAATTACAAAAAATTACCCCATTTTTGGAAAAAACTATTTATATTTCACTATATGGTTCAGATTTGGTGTGTAGTAAACCATATAGTGAAAGAGAAAAATCCGTATTTTGTTAATGTAATTGATTAACATACATTTTAAAATTAGATTTTAGTTTGTATGAATAAAACTATAAATTTCATGAATAACATTATGAAATTTTAGAGTTGCACGGCTCTGTTGTAAGAGTTGCACGACTCTGTGTTAAGAGTTGCACGACTCTGTTTTAAGAGTTGCACGACTCTGTTTCAAGAGTTGCACGACTCTGTTGTAAGAGTTGCACGACTCTCTTGTAAGAGTTGCACGGCTCTGTTTTAAGAGTTGCAAGGCTCTTAAAACTAGATTTGGATCATATTTGTGAAATTGTTATCCAGGCTTGATGGAATTGTTCGACATCATTTGATCGGCTTATGATTCATTTGTCATGTGCTTCTTCGATTCCTTGTGAAATTGTTGTCCATGCTTGTGCAACTCTAAAAAAAGTGCTGAAATGGGAAAAAAAGTGCTGACACGAAAAAAGTGCAACTCTAAACTCTACTTGGATCATATTTGCACAATTTATGGTTATATTTGCACAAAGTACTCTTATATTTGCACAATAAAAAGTTAAAAAAATAAAATAAATAAAAACTAAACTAGGGTCATATTTGCACAACTTATTATTAAATTTGCACAACGTCCTCTTATATTTGCACAACTTACTCTTATTTTTGCTCAACAATAGGTTATTTTTTGCAAAACAATTGAGATTTCTGAAATTGTTCTCAACATGATTTTATGTTCTCTCAATATTATTTTAAGAACTGCACGACTATGTTGTAAGAGTTGCACGACTCTGTTTTAAGAGTTGCCCGATCATGTTTTAAGAGTTGCATGAATCTGTTTTAATAGTCGCACGACTCTATTGTAACAGTTGCACGACTCTTATTTTTGCTCAACAATAGGTTATTTTTTGCAAAACGATCGAGATTTGTGAAATTGTTTTCAACATAATAAAATATAAATATAGATTATGGATGAATCTGTTTTAACATTTTGTTGTGTAAAATATAATAAAATATAGATTATGGATCACATAATAAAATATTTTTTTTTTTAATTTCCCATATTTATAGAGTGATTTTTGTAATAAAATATAGATTTTTTTTGTAATTCCTATATTTACGGGGTCAGTTTTGTAATTAAACAAAAAATTCATCCTCAACCCCGCGCCCCCGAATGAGATCCGGCGGCCTCCGCCGCGACGCCGCTCGCTCGCTCCCGATCTGGAATCAGATCCGGCGGCCTCCGCCGCGGCGCCGCTCGCTCGCTCCCTCGCTCAGGCGCTTCCTCGCTCAGATCTGGAATCATATCCGGCCTCTGCCGCTCCTTCGCTCAGATCTGGAATCAGATCTGGCCCCCCACGCTCCATCGCTCAGCCGCTCGCTCCCTTGAACTCGCCACCAGGCAGCGGCTCCGAGCTCCGGCGCTCGCTCGCTCGCTCCCTCCAGCGCTCCCTCGCTCCGTCGATTTCGCAAAACGCGTCTATTTCCCTAATTTGTCCCAAAACGCGTCTATTTCGCAAATTAGGTCCAATTTCGTGGCTATTTTGCAAAACGCCCCTTGAAATATTTCCATATAAATAAAAGGGGCAGATGATCCTTTTCTTGTAGGAGTTATATGAAAGATGGAAAACAATAATGACAAAAAGAAAAGGAAAAAAAAGAAGCAATTAGTTAAAAGAGAGATGATTAAGGTAAAGGTGACAATAGTATACTTGTGTAATTACACAAATATAAAACTTATAAAAAAAATATAAAATAAAATAGTATTATAATCAAAACACTTGGATAAATTGACGTTAAATAATTAACGGTTATTTTACGAGGTACCCTTATACTTATAGTAAGGGCTAATATCAAAGAAAACCCGTACGTTAAAACTGATTCAATGATTCCTTTCACTTTTGTAGTGAAGAGGGTCCTTTTCGTGAAATCTTCCACTCCTTTCGTACCCGAAAGGGTTCGAAAGGATGGACTGCAATCAAGCTTGATATGGAAAAAGCATACGATAGAGTGGACTGGCAGTTTACGAAGTCATTACTCCAACGATTTGGATTCCATCAAAAGTTTGTGAACATAATTATGGAATGTGTAACCACAGTGTCCTTCTCTGTTCTTGTTAACAATGGGCCTACCGAACCTTTCATACCTTCAAGAGGTCTAAGGCAAGGTGACCCGCTATCCCCATTTATCTTCCTCCTTGGAGCGGAAGTCCTGGCTCGTAAACTAAATAGAGATTCCGAATCAACTAACAACAACATAGGCTTTAAATTCGGCCATTCGGGTCCCAGGATTCCCTTTCTGGCCTTTGCAGACGACATTATCATATTTGCGAAAGGAAGTAGTACGGCATGTGCAAAAACAAAGGAGATTATTGAAGACTACTGTAAATTCTCCGGTCAGAAAGTTAATTACCATAAATCATCATTTCAAACCACACCGGGAATCCCCAGGACAAGAGCACGCGAGCTAGAAGCAATACTTAACATACCACTAGAACGAAACCTGGAAAAATACTTGGGTTGCCCGATAATTAACGGCCGAGTAACAAAGGAAACATTTGGGGAAATAGTATGCAAATCCAAGAACCAACTAAGTAAATGGCGGGCGAACTCCTTATCCCAACAAGGACGAGCAACCCTAATAGCATCAAACCTATCGTCAAAACCACTCTTCGCTATGCAAAGTTTCATGCTCCCTACATCAATTCACAAGCAACTTGACCAAATCAACAGAACCTTCTTCTGGAACAAAGATGCTCAACACAGCCCTCTCATTAGCTGGGACAAAATATGCAAATTGAAGGCTGCCGGAGGTCTCGGTGTGCGGAAATCCAAAGACATGAATGAAGCACTGCAGCTAAAACTCCTATGGAAAATACTATCAGAACCAGAAAATAATTGGGTCAAAATAATCTCGCACAAATACTTAAAGGAAAGCCACATCCTAAACTATGAGAAAAAAGGGAATGCTTCCTGGCAATGGTCGAAACTTAGCCTCCTAATCCCAAAGTTTAAGTCGGGACTTGTATGGGCAGTCGGGGATGGAAAAACAATCAAATTTTGGAAAGACAATTGGATTTCAAAACAACCTCTAACCGATCGGGTGGAACCCCAATATAGCGTTAACGTAAATGAAACAGTAAGCGAATACATCATGGGAGGACAATGGTGGAAAGAAAAACTTGATCCGATCCTACCAGCTACAATAGTAGAAGAAATTACGAAAATCCCATTGCCAAAAGCCCCTCTACTAGACAGATTGTACTGGTGGCCAGCCAAAAAGGGTTGGTTCACAACATCAAGTGCCTATAACCTAATAACAGCCAACTCAAATATAATACAGGAAGACTTCAGTTGGATTTGGAAAATTGACGCCCCTCCTAAAGTTAAGAACTTCATCTGGAAAATCAGGCAGAAGGGACTCCCAACTGCGACTCGACTCGCACAAAAGGGAGTAGCTGTACCCTCCACTTGCTGCTTCTGCAATCACTCAACCGAAGACGATATCCACATTTTCCTGGAATGCCCCATTACCGACACCCATGAACAACTACCAAGAGACATAGCCTTACAAATAAACACACTTCTGGCAGACAACAGAGATATGGGTCAAGTTCTGCAAATAATAGGATCTAAGTGCTCAACAAAAACCAAACAAACCATAGCTATTAGATGGTGGACAATCTGGTTCATCAGAAATCAAATTATTTTTAGAGATGGGAAAATCCCCTCCCCAGAAGGGATTAGAAGAATGATATTGGATAACTTAGAGAATTGGAAAAGGGCATGCAAGCTACGCATAAAAGGAGAAGACCAAAAACTCCCGTATAAGAGCAAAGACAGACCAAGAAAGATCACGACAAAACACCTATGGAGAAAACCGCCAGAAGGCAAATACAAATTAAACTTCGATGGATCGAGCTTTGCAAATTCCAAGAGCTCCACAGGGTTCATCATTCGGGACTGGAATGGTAACCCTATTTTCATGGATGGCGGTCCAGTCGGTAGACAATCTCCAATTATGGTGGAAGCCTTAGCACTAAGACAAGGCATTGAAAAGGCAAAAGAATTGAAAATTTGTGAACTAATCATAGAAGGAGACTCAAAAATAATCACAGACTATTTACAAACTAAAACAAACTGCCCATGGGAAATAGAACTAATAATGTCAGACATTCTCGTATTACTTCAAGAAATACAACACATAGGAATATCCCATATTCCCCGGATTGGTAACAGAGTGGCAGATAAGGTTGCACACCTTAGCTACTCTACCAGGGGACCAAATTTATCTCATGATTCAGGTCTTCTTGACCTCATCCGGCAGGATGCTTTCGGGTAGTTAACTCACCCGAATCCTTACCTAATCAAAAAAAAAAAAAAAAAAGTAGTGAAGAGGGTCCTTGTAAAAAAACCCAAACCCTTTATACTCCTCTCCTTTTTTATGCCGGCCAGATCTATCTCCTATCCCCCAAAGCTCACGAAAACCAACCACAAAATTACAAGTTTAAGATTATGAATACTCCATCCGTCTCAAATTAAATGTCTTTTTACTTTTCAGCACGTTTTTTAAGGAGCGAAAAACTCTATAAAATATTTTTTTTTAATTTCTTTTTATATAATTTGATACTTAGTAGTAATAAGTATAACATTATATAAAAAAATTAATTAAAATAATAATATTTTATAGAGTTTTCTGCTTATTAAAAAAACGTGCACAAAAAGACAAAAGACTTTTAATACGAGACAGATGGAGTAAGTATTGTCAGATGTTTTGATTTGGAGTCACTGGCATGGACTGGACAAGATATGAGTTCATAATGGTGACAACGGTCATTTGAGAGCAGGTCCGATGCAGTTTCCATGGGGATGGGATTTGTGAATTAAATTGTTTTTTTTTTTAAAACTAACGGTGTGTATTTAACTCTAACTGAAAATGGTACGAGGTGAAATCATTTATAAACCACAGGAGGGACACCAGGGAGGGCTGTTATATGAGCTGAATAGCTCGAACTCGTTTACTTATCTAAACAAGTCGAGCTTGAACATTATTTGAAGCTCGGATGAAAACTCGGCTCGTTCGATTTAGGTTCGAATAGCTCGAATAATATGGAGTTTCTAAAATTTTCTTTAAATTAATATGTTATCACCAAGTAAAACTACTTAAAGCTCGACTCGAACTTGTTCATTTACTAAAACAAGCCGAGTTTGAACAAAAAAAAAAAACTCGTTTAAAAATTGGGTCCAGCTCGTTCGGCTCGAATAACACCCATGACACTAGGTGAAATATGTCAAATAATTATATACCCTATGAATTAGGGGTATTTCGTGAATTTTTTCAAATAATTAAATATTGATATCCACCCAAAGTGGATGACCTCTCCTCATATATGATTGAATTTCACTAAACTTATGATGGAATTTTAGCATGTGTAAATGAACTTGCACATACACAACAAGCACTAGATCACATAATTAGACTTTAATAATTAGATGCAATAATTTATTTAATTGAGTAAAGCACAAGTTACTGTAAATAAAACCAATAAAGAAACAGGTGGCAAATTGGCTAAGCCACCACGTGTGATATAAAAAATACTGGGGTATGGTTGACCGACCATGTTTGGTGTGGGCCTGCTGCAATGTGTACGTACCTTAAACATCAAAAGATTCGTGCCCCATTTTTATTTTATTTTTCTAAAAATCATAACATTAAAAAATTACAGGAACTAAGTTAATCATTATTTTCCATCACCATCCATTTAATGGGGTCGGAATTTGATTCTACCATTCACAAATCACAATCGATCAACTCATTAGAACGAAACAAACTCTGAAAAAGACAAACTTCCACGTAATATCTCTCACCCAATTGGTAAGTTTGGCGTTTCTCCATTTTACCTATTATCTCATTTGGTTTTTGACCCCACATTTACCCAATTTGAACATACTCCGTAAATTTTGTTTGTTGTTATATACTCCGTACACTTCACCACGCCGGGTTTCCGTCATCTCGTTTTTGTTTCCGCTTTTTTTGCTTAGGGTTAGGGGTTTTTCCGGGTTTATTGTATGTGTTTATTTTGATGTATTTCTATTTGTATTTCTTCAGATCCTCGTGATCTCATCCTTCGGGATGCTCTCGGGTCGGCTAACCACCACCCGAATTTTTTCCTTATCAAAAAAAAAAAAAAAAAAAATATACTCCGTACACCACAAATCCAAGGTAAAAAATGCACGTTCATTAAAGACGTGCAAGCCTTGTGACTAATTAACATTTAGAAAAAATTAATTAACTCATTTTAACCATGCACATCCTTAAGGACGTGCATGATTTGGGGTGTATATAGCGAACACGTAAATTTTATTTGAGTTAGGTACGATTTTCTACTATGGTAATAAAATGTGATTCTAAAAACGGTTTTTATATCCTATGCACTAAGGGTATATGATGAGGTTCTTATGAGTGTGTGATGTATGTACATATGTGAACCTAAGTCTCCAACTCACACTGGGCAATTTCGACTTTTCAGTACTTGTCCAATTAGCTTCATAAGGCGGGAGTTTTTGTTAGAACAGTTGTAACAAACTGGTTTTAATCTTGTTAGCTCAGATTGAGCTCCTCCATTGGAGGTGTTTTTGTTCTTCAAGTTGAATCAATAGATCTGCTATTTTCAATTGTCCGATTTGCATAAAATCCAAATGGTATCAGAGCTATAGGTCACGATATGTGATTTGCGAGTGTTCTCGTTCGTTTGTTCCCCGATAGCTGCTCAGGATTTTGGATCTCGGTGTTCCTGGTGTCTAGAGATCACTACTTCGGTACAATTCCGACGAGGTTTGAGTTTTTTTAGAACGATATGTCTGGAAGAGGAGCAGGACAAGTACCTGGTGGTGGAGGCGACGACAATGGACAAGGTCGAGGGATTTTCATCACTCCTCCTGCTCCTGGATCAGGTGTAGGCAGAGGATGGAATTTGCCAAACCAAGGAATCCAATTCGGAGACATGATGCAAGGTATGTCGAATGCATATGTTAATCCATTGTTCTTGTCAAATTCGGATCATCCGGGAATGGTTTTAGTTTCAAATCCGTTTAATGGTGCGAATTTCACAAGCTGGAGTAGAGGTATTAAAATGGCGTTAGGAGCAAAGGTTAAGCTCGGATTTATAACTGGTAGTTGTGTCAGGCCTCTAGAAACCAGTGAGGAATTTGAGAAGTGGATGCGTGCAGATCAAATGGTTATGTGCTGGTTATTCAACTCCATGACTAGAGAGGTTGCTGAGAGCCTCATGTATGTGGAAACATCAAAAGAACTTTGGGATGAGATAAGGGAGAGGTTCTTCGAGTCTAATGATCCACTAGTTTACCAATTAAGGAGAGATTTAGCCAACCTAAGACAAGACAACCTGTCTGTTGGAGCCTATTTTGGTAAACTGAGTAAGATTTGGGATGAACTAAAATCCCTGGATGCCCTTCCCACATGTAACTGTGGAGGTATTAATGGATGTAGCTGTGGTTTGTTAAAAAGAATTGTGGATAGAGATGAGAAAGCAAAGGTTATGCAGTTCCTGATGGGTTTAAATGATGTGTATGAGAATTTGAGGAGCAACATTTTGTCTAAGGATCCTATGCCAGGGATCAATAAGGCTTTTCAAATGGCCACTCAGATAGAGAGGTCCAAGGGAATCACTAATGCAATCTAGGGTGAACAGAATGCATTGAATGTGTCAAGATAGGTGGATAGATTTACACAGGACATGTTTGGACAAATTGATAGAAATTATCAATTGGATAGTGAGGCTAATGCTGCTAGAGGTTATAGGGATTACAGATCTGGAGACCAGTCAAGGTTCTATGATAAGAATTCTGAGCAGAGCTATAGAGATTACAAAAAGGCTAAGCTTGAGAGGAAGTGTGATCATTGTGGTGAGAGGGGCCACATTAAGGAATTTTGTTTCAAGCTTATAGGCTACCCTGACTGGTTTAGGGGATCCAAAGATGAAGGGAAACCTAGGCCTACTGGGAAATTTGCAGCTCAGTTTGAATCAACTCAGCCAGACAGTCCATTTGAAGAAGATGTGTACAATGCCAGTAAACCTGACCAGGCAGTGGTTAATGCTGTATTTCAAGAAGTTCTAAAGCTTATGAAGGGAAAAGCTCAGGTGGAAAGCATAGATAGCACTGCCAACCAGGCCATGGTGCACTTTGCATGTACTTTAAGCTCTTCATTTCTTATTGGAGTAAATAAATCTCAAAATGATATGTGGATTGTGGATTCTGGAGCCAAAGACCATATTGCTTTTGATTGTGAAGTTTTCTCTGAGATTCTTGACTTCAAAACTGCTATCAAACTCGGGTTACCTGATGGTAAGTGCATCACAGTAACAAAGTTTGGTACAATCAGATTGGGCACTGAGTTGGTATTAAAGAATGTTCTCTTGGTACCACGGTTCAGGCACAATCTGTTATCTGTGTCTAAGTGTTTGAGTGAGCAGCATCTGAGATTCAATTTTGATTTCATGGGATGTTGGCTACAGGACCTTACAACTGAAGTGGTTATTGCAAGAGGATTTGAAGACAAAGGGATGTATGTGTTGAAGAATGGTGTGACTGCTCAGCAGCAGTCACAGTTTTTTGCTTCTTTGAATAATGTTGCGTGTAATAACATGTTTTTAATGCATGCCAGATTGGGACACATGTGTTTTTCTAAACTCAAACATATTCCTGGTTGTACTGCTGTGGATATTCAGCATTTACATTGTGATGTGTGTGCCATGACTAAAGCACACAAGCTGCAATTTGACAGAAGTAGTTCAATTGCTGAGAATGTTTTTCAACTATTGCATCTAGATGTTTAGGGTGTAACACCCCCTTCTGTAAACGAGGGAATGTTGCAGCGCCAGTGATTACTCGGACTTTAATGTCTTCGTAACCACCTTAGGCTTATAGGGACATGCTACCATGCTCCCATAAACAAGATGATAATAAAATTAAATATAGATAGCAGAAGTCTTAAAATACAATAAATATTTTTTTATTAAACGTATAATTCAAATTACAATATTCAATACACTAAAACATTACAACGGAAGACTTGGTAAAAATAAACACTTAAATCTTTATACAATATTTTCTAACAACTTTAAATAATTAAATCTTGAAAATAAAATGTCTTCTTACTCTTCTTAAACTTCTCTTCGGAGACTCGACCTTAACCTGCGAACTGGAGACTGGGGTATTGTATGAAGACAATGAACCCCTAGCCGTCCAAATTAACAAAGGACGGTTAGTTCGCGAGAACTAGCAAGTGACGGCTCGAAAACTGGGACTACTTCAGATTTATACTCATTGACCTTTAATGGTGTGAATTTAAACCCGAATGTGATTATTAATTAGAATATTTTAGAGGGGCTAAAAAATTTGACAACACAATTATTATGACACGGATAATCCCGAAGGATTGAATAACATAAGAAGTGGGCGACAAGCACCCTTAGGAACCATATCCTGAGTACAGATGGGATATGATATAGCTTGAATTAATTGTGATCACTATGAAACCAAATATCTATCACACACTTCACTCACTTTCCTCACATTAAATAGCTTGAACACAACTTCACTTTTCTCACGTTGAATAGCTTGAACGTACACAACTTCACTTTCCTCACGTTGAATAGCTTGAACACAACTTTATATAACGTTACACATTTTAGCACTTTGATAGGTTACAGTGTTACACATTTCATTCAACACACAACTCTTAATTAATTAACAATCATAGGATACCGGTCCCGCTCTCAATAGCGGATAACGACCTAAAACCTTTTTATTTGGTAGTGTAACATTCCGATAGATAATATATGCGCGTTCGGAATGTGTTAGTTTCATGAAACTTTAAGATCGGAGAATAACGGCTCCGACCTGACTCTACCATACCACTTTCACTTTACTTCACACATTACTTTCACTTTGCTTTGCATTGCTTGATACATTTTACTTGCACTGATCTTGATTCAATTGAGTTTCGATCGTAACACGCAATCCTCACCTTTTCACTATTGATTAATGACATATCTTAAGTGATCACACAATACAAAAGTAATCCATATTATTTAAAGGTAACATGGATACCAAATAAAATAAAATAAAATAACGGATGGAAACATCAACGAAATAACATGTTCCATACCTAACTATTTTAGCATGGAAGAACAATAATAAATCATGCTTTAAAGAAATGGTGGGTAAACCATGTTATTATTTTATATTAAGGTCAAATAATAACTTTACCCAATTTTACTTGCCAAATTCAAACTGATTGTTAAATAAATTACACAAAACAGGTGAATTGTAATTTATTTTATTTAACTTGGCAAGCAACCAAATGAAAGAAAACAACTAGACACGAAAGCACCAAAGTGAGCAGAAAGGCTCGGAAAGTCACTTGCCTTTTTCGCCTTGTTGGATTTCGGTACCAACTATGGACTTCAAGGAACTCCGTGACGGAATTGAATAAATCGATAGACGCATCTAAACATAAAATACGAGACACAAAGAATAGTTTAATAATTGATATTTTATGCACATACTTGACTTATTAATTCAAATAAAAATTGAATTAATTACAAAGTCGGAATTTATACCAATTATTAATCCTCTCAGGAATCTTGTCTCGGGATGGATGTGTAGGGATTCGAGATTATCTCTGCGAATTAAAGAATTTACACAAGTTAGAATACATTCTAAAACTGCGGGTTACTTTTTATTATTTAAGAATTGAAATAGGGGCATATCATAATAAAAGAGAAAGTGGGGGAGGAAAGTGTAATTTCATCATCACCTTCCTCAACCCGTTTACTGTGTACGCAGAAGGGGTTTTATTTCCCTTTTTAATTGCAGAGGACGGTGGTGCTTCGGTGGCTCACAACAGCGGCGAGGTGCGGCGAGCGCTGGCGGCGGTTCGGGTGGCTTAGACGTCACCGATGGCGGTTGCTGGCGGCGCGAGGCGAAACGGCGGTCGGAGGTGGTAGATGGTGAGGCTAAATTCCGAATTTGGGGGTTGTGATTTTGTATCAATTTGTGGAAAGATTTTGAAGGAAATTGTTGTCTAGGGTGTTTAGAACTTGACGAGGTAGTTTAGGAGCTCGGTTATCGAACAACCATGGTGGATTGCTCTCCGAAAGGTTCATTCCCGTTTTTATAGAGTCGGGCTTGGAGTGTGAACGGAATCCCTAATTAAAGTTGTAATTGAATCTCCATTGATGAGACAATTGAATTCATATAATCAATTGGGATGAAACTGCTTATCCTACAGGTCAATCCGAAGAATTCTCAAAATTAGGGATTTTGAATTTGGATGCAATTGAGGGCAAATTCTTATTCAAAATGCGAATTGATGACACATTAATATTTCTCATTCAATTTGTGATGTAATTCGTGTTTAAAGCGTGGAAAAATTGAAGCCAACAATCAATTGAGTCCACCATGGGAGCTCCATGAAGCTTTGGAGGAAAAAGGAAGAAGAAGAGGTACTGTGCCTCTGTTTAAAATTTAAAATTCAAAATAATAATAATAACGATAATAAATCTGGATTTATTATGGAGTATTAGGATTATTATTATTATTATTATTGGTTAGGCCCACATTAATTAGATTTAAACAAATCTCTCTTTCTATGTGATTTTATTATAAATCCTTAACAATCAAATAATTGGTTTTATACAATACAAATACACCCATAACTACGGTATATTAATCAACCTATTAATATATGATTACATATTTAATTTTTAAATAAATTTTAAAATCACATTAGATAACTTATCACTTTAAATAATAAGCACACATTATATTTATAATACATCTTTACAAATCTTATCCCACGTACATACATATTAGTATATTTTATGCTCTCCATAGCTATTATAATTAACTACTTGTTACTTTATTAAAAAAAATCCTAACATTGAATTAATATAGATATCAAAGAAGGAAAATAATAAACTCACATCAATATTTATATATATATATTTAAAACAAAAGCCATGCTTTATCTTAGTTAAAATAAGGTTCACTCTTAAAATCGTAATGTTCAACCGAATTTTATGTTCGAAATAACAAGAACCGAAATATAAGATATGTATTCCATAAAAATATTATAACTTCTTTTATATCAAAATTTTAACCTTATTTTTATTTAAATTAAAACAGAAATACCCAAAAATACTTTGGGGTATTTCATAGGGGCCCTATAAAGTCCCAGCTCTTTGTGGGGCTAAATACTTCCTCACTATCCTAGATGATTGCTCTAGGTGTACTTGGGTTTATTTGATGCAGGATAAGATGCAAGTTTTAAGGTTGATTACAACTTTCCTCAACATGGTTGAGAATCAGTTCAAAATGACTGTCAAGACAGTTAGAACTGATAATGGCATTGAGTTTACTCAAAGGGGGTGCAAAGATTTGTTTGATTCCAAGGGAATTATCCATCAAAGAACAGCTCCAGGGGTGCATGAGCAAAATGGGAGAGTTGAAAGGAAACATAGGCATCTATTAGAAACTGCCAGGGCTATCAGGGCACATGCTGGCTTACCTCTGAAGTTTTGGGGAGACTGTGTTCTTGGAGCAACACATATCATAAACAAAATGCCTACTCCCATTTTAAAATGGAAATCCCCTTTTGAAGTCCTTTACCATACATCTCCTATCTATGATCAGCTGAGAGTCATTGGTTGCCTATGCTATGCAGTTCAACCTAATGATTACAGGGATAAGTTGGGGTCTGTGGCTAGAAGGTGTATTTTCCTTGGCTACCCTCCTAACCAGAAAGCTTACAAATTGTATGATTTGGACAACAAGACAGTGATCATCAGTAGACATGTGAAGTTTGAAGAGACTGTGTTCCCTTTCAAGCAACTCTCTCAATCTCAACAGCCTGCTACTGCCACCAGGGTTCAAGCATTTGACAGTTCAGATTTCTCACCTGAATATTTCCTAGAGAGTGCTCACTCCTCCCATGACACAACTCCCAATCTTCCTGAGATGTCACCGGCTTCTAGTGTTCCTTCTGTTACTCAATCTCCTCCCCAACCACACCCCTCAGTCTCTCCTCTCTCTTCACAGCAAACACCTTCATCTCAGACATATGATGAATCCTCCTCCCCCACTGCTCCTCGCATGAATCTACGGAGCAACATAACCAGACCTGCTAGGCTCATGGACTTTGCCTACTCCCATCTCCCTTTCAGAGGTAGTCCTGATTCTTCCCAATCTGATTCTTTTGCTGTGTTTTCTGTCACCAATCTCTCTCATTTGTCACAAGATTATGTCAATTCTCTTGTCAATGCTTGCTCCATATTTGAACCCAATTCCTATTATCAAGCCAAAGGAAATCCTGACTGGGAGACTGCTATGACCAAGGAGTTAACAGCTCTCACAGAAAACCACACTTGGGAAGTTACTGATCTTCCTCCAGGGAAGAAACCCATTGGATGCAAGTGGATCTTTAAGGTCAAATATAGGCCTGATGGTACAGTTGAATGTTACAAAGCCAGATTAGTGGCCAAGGGTTATAACCAAATCAAGGACAGAGATTATAAAGGAACTTTCTCACCAGTTGCAAACAATGAGGATTTTTCTTGCAATAGCTGCTTGCAAGGGCTGGTTGCTACATCAGTTAGACGTCAATAATGCTTTTTTACATGGGTACTTGGAAGAGGAAGTTTACATGAATCCACCCCCTGGATACAAAGTGCCTACTGGTAGTGTGTGCAAGCTGACAAGATCCTTATATGGGTTAAAGCAGACTAGCAGACAATGGAATCATGAACTTACCAAGTTCATGATCTCCCTAGGATACTCTCAGTCCTCAAATGATTTTTCTCTCTTTGTCAAAACATCAGGAAACACCATGACAGTAGCCCTTGTATATGTTGATGACATGCTTCTCATGGGAAGTTCTAGTACTGAAATTGAAAGAACTAAGGATGCCTTACACAGACAGTTCACCATCAAAGATTTAGGGGTAGCAAGATACTTCCTAGGCATGGAAATTGCCAGATCATCTGCAGGCATTCTCTTGAATCAAAGGAAGTATGTACTGGACATACTCACTGATGCTCAAATGGAAGGATGTAAGGAGGCTTCCTTCCCTATGCAACATGGGATCAAGCTGTCTGCTTCTATTGGTGATCCTATTGCCAATCCTGAGGACTACAGGAGACTAGTGGGGAGGCTACTCTATCTTACTCTTACCAGGCCCGACATTTCCTACCCAGTGCAGCAACTAAGACAGTTTCTCCAACATCCTTTGAAGCCACATTGGGATGTCCTCATGTATCTTCTCAGGTATCTTAAAGAAACTTTTAACTATGCTCTTTCATACTCAGCTAAGTCTACATTGTCTGTTCAAGCATTCACTGATGCTGACTGGGGAAACTGCCTAGACACTGGGAGATCTCTTTCTGGATATTGCATCTTCTTAGGATCTTCACTGGTATCCTGGAAAACAAAGAAACAGAAGGTAGTATCTAAGTCTTCTACTGAGAGTGAGTACAGGGCAATGTCTTATGTGGCCAGTGAATTGGTTTGGATGCAAGGTGTTCTCTCTGATTTTGGCATTCCCATCAAACTGCCCATCTCCCTACATTGTGACAATAAGTCTGCTCAACAGTTGGCTCTCAATCCAATCTTCCATGAGCGCACCAAACATGTGCGAATTGACTCCCATTTCATCGGGGAAATGGTTGCTGCTGGCTTTCTCCACACCATTCATGTTCCCACAGCCTTACAGGTGGCTGACATTTTTACCAAAGCCCTTAGTGCCAAACAACGTGACTTTTTTCGAGCCAAGCTTGGCCTTGTCCTTCCTATCCTAGGCACAGCTTGAGGGGGGGCTATGAGTGTGTGATGTATGTACATATGTGAACCTAAGTCTCCAACTCACACTATCACACACGGGCATACAGAAGGGCAATTTCGACTTTTCAGTACTTGTCCAATTAGCTTCATAAGGCGGGAGTTTTTGTTAGAACAGTTGTATAAAACTGGTTTTAATCTTGTTAGCTCAGATTGAGCTCCTCCATTGGAGGTGTTTTTGTTCTTCAAGTTGAATCAATAGATCTGCTATTTTCAATTGTCCGATTTGCATAAAATCCAAAGTTCTAATTGGGAAAGATACCCTACCAACAATAAGCGGCTCAAGGAGTTTAATTTAAAATTTGGCTAATGCATTTTATTTAAGGATATACTCCCTCCGTTTCATAATAAAAGTCGTTTGACTTTTTTACACGTATTTTTATGAGATAAAAACTATATAAAATATTATTTTTTTAATGAATTTTTTCGATAAATTTATACTTATGACTACTAAGTAAATTATTAAAAAAAATTGATCAAAAAAATAATATTTTATAGTGTTTGTATCTCCTAAAAAACGTGCAGAAAAAGACAAACGACTTTTATTTTGAAACAGAGGGAGTATTTTTTTTTCTAAAAATGTGCACCTTTGATTACCCCGTTGGTGGATTCTTGAATTGGGTTCAGGATGGCGTTAGTCCTCTAATCTGAAAGAAAAACCGAGAGAGAATTTTTTTTTTACTAAATAGTTTTAGGGCTATTTGCAAAACTAACCTAAAAACCCGGTTGGGTTGCACTATCTATCCCTTATCCATATTATTTGCAAAAGGTTAGTCCAAATCCTTTAAATTTTGCAACCCAACCGGTTACATTAGGGAGAGACACCGGTTGCATTGAATGAGGAGAGAGAGGGAGACGTGTGGATGGGGAGAGAGTTGACAGTTTTGAAAAAAATTGTCACCTCAACTGCCTAGGATAGAGGTTTAATAAAGGGGAAGGTTTAAGCCCGACTGTTTAATCCGGGTTGGGTTAACCTTGCAATACTTTCCGTTTTTTGGGTTAGTATGTGCAATTCCCTCTTAATTTTAAGGATAAAACAGTTTAAAAAGAGTAATAAATCACTAAGACATCTTAGTTTAGTTGGTAAGGAGGGGTATTTATTATCTTGAAGTTAAAGGTTCAAACCCTTTTACCTTCACCTTTTTCCATAATTTTGAACAACTTGTGGATAGGGCGCCCCTTATCGAATCTATGAATAAGTTGCATATTGAGTCCACATACCTAGGGATGGGCATATCCTGGTATCCGACACGAAGCGGATAGTCGTGTCGGATACCCGGAACCGTTTAGCACCAAAAGGTCGAACCGTACCCGAACCATTATGAGCCAGGTATCCAACACGGAAAAGCTATTCGGATCCATGTCGGATACTGGGTTATCCGATACGAACCGTGGGCGTTTTTTCATGTGTCACTGAAGAAAGAATTTTGATTCGAAGCAAGATTGAAATTGAGCCGATGCAATTTCTGGGAGGAGGAGAAAGCACGGTTGATGGAGCTACAATCCGGAAGAAGGGAAGGAGGAGGGATGGAGGCGAGGTGTAACAGATCTGAAGTGAACCAAGAAAGAAAGGGAGGGAACACGGGGTCTCGAACTCCGGCCACGCCTAAGACACCCACCGACGGAGCCAGAAGCTGCCACCACCACCTCCACTGACCTTCATCCGAACAAGGTTGATTTCATCGACCTTCATCCAAATTTTCTTCCCTTCTTCTCCTTCTTGTTGGATTTGGGTTTTGAAATCTGGTGTTTCCTTCGCCTTCTGGCTGGATTTGGGTTTCGAAATCTGGTGGTATTGGATAGTTGGCGGCGTTCAGGGAGGAATGGGAGTGGAAGCGGCTTTCTCATTAGTAATTAGGGTTTGTTTGTTATAAAAAAAAAAAGGAGAAGTAGGGAAGGAAAGAATAAAACCCCCCATTTGTTATAAAAAAACAGAGAAGTTGGGAAGGAAAAAATAAAATGCCCCTCCAGTGAGACTCGAACCTAGGACACTTGCAAAAGTGCTTACCTTCCTTTCACCTCATTACCAATTGCTTTATTGCATTTTATTGTCACATTACCAATTGTAAATATACTAATACTGAAATTACCATATCTATAAATTAAAAAAAAATTAAACGGTTTGTGTCAGATATCTGATAAGCGGATTTGCTCGAACTATATCCGAACCATTTAATGTCGTGTTTTAGCGGTTCGTGTCATGTCTTTTCGGTTTCGTATTTTTTCGTGTCGTGTCATCATGTTTTCGTGTCGTGTCGAGTTTGTCTGCACACCCCTACACATACCACTGTTAGCCATGAACTAAAAATAAGGGTTTTTCTTTATTTTATAACTCACAACTAATTTTCAATATAAAACATAAGAGTATATATAGTACTCTAACCCTAGGAAAGATAGGAGGAAAAAAAACTTCCACCCATGTTCGATCCTAATCTTCATCCTAACTAATAGATGCTCCTTGTATTGGTAAATAAAGAGTGGCCATTCCGGGGTTCGAACCGGGGACCTATGGGTACTACCCACAAGTCCTTTTCGGTGAGCCATTCCGGAATGGTTAACTAATAGATACTCCCTCCGATCGGAAATAAACGATGTTTGACTTTTATGCACATAGTTTTAAGAACTAAAAACTGTATAAAATTTTGTTTATTTTAATTAATTTTTTTCTTCAGAATTTAATACTTATTAATAATAAATATTAAAGTATGAAAAAAGTTAATTAAAATAAATAAGATTTTATATAGTTTTTAGCTCCTAAAAATACGTGCAGAAAAGTCAAACATCGTTTATTTCCGAACTGATATCTTATCCTTATCCTAACCATTAGATAATATCTTATCCTTGTAACTAATAGATAATGTTTTATATATAAATATAGTGCCTCTTCAGTGTTGCTTATGCGAATCAAATGATGAAGACACTTTCCACCTCCTTCTACAATGTAAATTTACGAAAGAAATAATCGCTCACTATGAAAGAATTACTGGTCAAAAGTGTATAAATACAAAGGGAAACGACATGGATATTATAGACCTTCTTTTATCTAGAACAAGCAACACACACATAGAAAATCTAGGTTTTATTTGACAAGCTATTTGGAATGCAAGAAATGATCTTATATTCAAGAATAAAAAATTACCGCAACCTGCTTGTTTAGCACAACAAATCATCAACAATATAAACGATTGAAAATTTGACAAACTACAATCCTTCAATGGATCTATGTCAGTATGACACCATATCGCAGGATCTCCTCTTAACCATTCGGAAACCTACCTCCACCGCACAGAAGGCATGGGATGCTCTTGAAAGCATATTTCATGACAACAAGAGCACTCGTGTTGTCCGCCTCGAGCATGAATTCACCAACTGTCGCCTTGAAGCTTTTCCCGATGTTATGTCCTATTGTCGCAAGATGAAGAACATCTGTGATCAATTGGAGAGCGTCGGTTTTGCCGTCTCTGAGAATCGTATGGTTCTTCAACTCGTTGTTGGCCTCTCGTCGGAGTTCAAGCCTGTCGGCACCCACATTTAACACTCCGACCCTCTTCCGTCGCTCTCCAAGGCAAGGTCACAACTTCTCCTTGAGGAAGCGTCCCTTGCTGCACCCAAGACCCCTCCGCCGGCTACAGGTCTCTCCACAATGACTGACATGACGACAGAGGAGAAGCAGCCCACCCCTCCACCTCTTGAGACCGCCACCGGACATGGGAAAGGCAGGGGCCACGGGCGCGGCGGCCGTGGTCGCGGCGATCTCACCCTACACCGCACCTCTATCGGTTGGATCCCAGTTCAAGGTAACTTTCTGCAAACCTGGAACCAACCCTCTTGGCCTCCTGCGCAATGGAAACCCCCTCTGTGCCCGTATCCCACAGCTCCTCAGGCTGGCCTTCTCGACCCTAGATCGCGCCCTTAGCAGCCCCATGCGTAGTATGCCTACTCGGATTAGCAGCTTGGCATCCCGACTGAGATTGCTCAGTCATTCTCCTCCATGACACTGCACCCTCCGGATCAATCTTGGTACATGGACTCTGGTGCCTCCTTGCATATGACCAACAACCCAGGTAATCTCTCTGTTATTACTTCTAAGAGAAATTCCCCTTCGATAATTGTTGGCAATGGTGAGCGCTTGTCTACATCGGGTTCTGATAATGCCCTTTTACCCTGTCCACACCCTCCCTTCACCCTTCAAAACGTCCTCATTGCTCTTCATATTGTTAAAAATCTTGTGTTTGTGTTTCAGTTTACCAAACAAAATAATGCTTCCGTTGAGTTTGACCCATATGGTTTCTCTGTGAAGGATCTTCAAACGAGAACTAGCAAACTTCGATGTGATAGTTCGGGAGACCTCTACCCCATCAACGCCCCTCCAGCTGCTCTCGTGTCGTCGGCGGCTTCGTCCTCTCCTCTCTGGCACGCTCATCTTGGGCATCCTAGTGCCAACGTCTTAAACAATGTCAACTAGTTTTTTAGTTCTCAGTTCAAGAAGAGCACTCCCGTGTTTGTCATTCTTGTCAGTTAGGGAAACATTCCCGCTTGCCTTTTGTTTTATCTCATACGCCTACCTTGGCTCCTTTTGATATTGTTCATAGTGACTTATGGACATCACCTATTGTTAATCATTTGGGACATCGTTATTATTTACTTCTATTGAATGACTTTACTCATTTCCTATGGGTGTTTCCTTTAAAGTATAATTCTCAAGTGTTCGACATATTCAGTAGATTTCATAATTATGTTAAAACACAATTTCAAGTCTCCATCAAATCGTTTCAATGTGACAATGGCAAAGAGTTCGAAAATCATGCCGTTCACTCCCTTTTCTCCTCCAATGGCATCTCCTTTCGCTTCTCATGTCCCCATACATCCCCTCAAAATGGTAAAGCCGAACGAACTATCCACGCCGTTAAAAACACCATTCGGACATTGCTTATTATCAAAGTCCGACTCGGACCGATGACTGGGGGTCATGTGCACGAGCGCACATGCGCTAGTAGCCTAGCACACAAGCCGAGTGAGGTTCCATTCTAAAACTAACTGACAATAGAAGGAGTAGCCCACTGAATCATATACTATGACTTGTTATGTTCAACTTTCCGACGTGGGACACTTTTTGTCTCATTCATATCTCTAACACGCCCCCGCAAGTCCAACTAGGAATGACCATCTAGTTAAGACTTGGACAACTGGGTAACCCAGACCAGGATCGACACGGGCCGTTAGGCTAACCGCTCTGATACCATATGAAAGTCTGACTCAGACCGATAAATGGGGGTCGTGTGCACGAGCGCACATGCGCTATTAGCCTAGCACACAAGCCGAGTGAGGTTCCATTCTAAAACCAATTGGCAATAGAAGGAGTAGTCCACCGACTCATATACTAGGGCTTGTTATGTTCAACTTTCCGATGTGGGACACTTTTGGTCTCATTCATATCTTTAACACTTATCCATGCGTCGATGCCTCCATCTATGTAGTCTCACGCATTAGTAGTGGCTTGTTACTTATTCAACATTTTGCCCACCAAAACCCTCCAAAATCAATCTCCCACGCAAGTCCTCTACCGCACCACCCCCTCCTATGATCACCTTCAGGTGTTCGGGTGCCTGTGCTATCCGAACCAAACCGCCACTACCCACCATAAGCTCCAACCCCGGTCGGTCGCTTGTGTCTTGATCGGCTACCCGTCCCAACACCGTGGCTACATGTGCCTCGGCCTTGTTTGAAACAAGGTCATCATCTCCCGACATGTGGTCTTTGATGAACATGTCTTCCCATTCTCCCGATTGTCATCATCGTCCCGCTCCTACGATGCCTTCGGCTCTAATGACCCGGTGTCCCCACAATTTCTACACCCCCTTCCTAAGTCTCCGACACCGCCCCCACCCACCCTTCCGCCGCCGGAAGCTCCCACTGCCCCCCCTCCCCCCCCCCCCCAGCGCACCATCCAGACCAGGAGCCGCAGCGGCATTGCCCTCCCTAAGGTCATCTTCGACCTAAATACCTCTACCTCCACAAAATCGGCCCTCTCCCCCATCCCGACATCCCACATATCAGCAATCCAGGAACAATGTTTGCACTTGGGTTTTGGTCCCTCGCCCTCCACGTGCAAACATTGTTCGTTGTGTTTGGCTTTTAAAGAATAAGTTCCGCTCTGATGGATCTCTCGAGCGCTACAAGGCTCACCATATCGCTAATGGGCACTCTCAATAGGTTGACATAGACTGTGATGAGACTTTCAGTCCGGTTGTGAAGTCGGCTACTATTTGCACCGTCCTCACCCTTGTTGTTACTCGCGCTTGGACCATTCGTCAGCTGGATGTGAAGAACGCCTTTCTGCATGGGAACTTACATGAGATAGTCTATATGTTCCAACCCCCTGGTTTTGTCGATGAGACCCGTCGTGATCATGTTTGCATGTTGAAACGGTCTCTTTACGGCCTCAAATAGGCGCATAGGGCCTGGTATCAGCGGTTTGCCAGCTACCTTCTTTGCATTGGTTTCGTCATCAGCAAGTCGGACACCTCTTTGTTCATCTACAAAAAGGGATCAGCAGTTGCATATCTCCTCCTTTATGTGGATGATATTGTGTTGACCCCCTCATCAGATTTCGTCTGTCAGCCCATCGTCGCTCTGTTGAGCTCTGAGTTCTCTATGACTGATCTTGGCCCGCTCTCTTATTTTCTGGGCGTCTCTGCAACTCGGTCGGAATATGGCATCTTCTTGACTCAGGACAAGTATGCTCATGAGATTGTTGATCGTGCAGGCATGTCAAACTGCAAGCCTGCACAGACTCCCGCAGACAGAGACACCAAGCTCATTGCTTCTTCAGGCCCTCCTATCGCCGACCCCACCTTCTACAGGAGTCTCGCAGGGGCACTATAGTACCTCACCTTCACTCGCCCTGACATCAGCTATGCCGTTCAGCTAGTATGTTTGTTGATGCATGATCTGCGAGAGCCCCACTTTCATGCTCTCAAACGAATCATTCGTTACATCCATGGCACACCCAATCTTGGCATCACCATTCAACCAGCCACTGACATCGGATTGGTGGCCTATATTGATGCCGATTGGGCCGGTTGTCCGGACACGAGGCGCTCCACATCTGGATATTGTGTCTTCCTTAACGACACCCTAATATCTTGGTCCTCCAAACGTCAGCATGTATGCTCTCGTTCCAGTGTCGAGGCTGAGTACAGGGGTGTCGCTAATGTCGTGGCTGAGTGCTCATGGCTCCGAAATCTGCTGCTTGAACTTCACTGCCCTTTGCGAACCGCCAGCTTGGTCTACACGGACAATGTCTCCGCCACCTATCTCACGACCAATCCAGTGCAGCATCAGCAGCACCAAGCACATTGAGATCGATATTCACTTTGTGCGCGATAAGGTTGCGCTTGGCCATGTCAAGGTTCGTACCCTCCTCCTATCAGTATGCCGATATCTTCACCAAGGGCTTGCCACGTCAACTTTTCTTAGACTTTAGAGATAGTCTCATTGTTCGTCCTCCTCCCGTTTCGACTGCGGGGGTATTAGAATATATGTGTATTATATATTATGTAAATTAGATACCTTGTGTGGCAAGTCGATATGTAACCTACATATTGATAAAATGAATACAAAGGAGGCAAGGGAGAATTATCCAAATCTCACATTTAGTTTAATGAAATGGTAGTTGTTTTTCTCAAAAAAAAAAAATATCTAATTTCTCATCTCAAATCGTGTTGCGTTGTCTGATATCACGAACTTAGTCGGTAAATTTTGTGGTCAATCGTCACATTTGGCATATTCATTAAATTAGGTACGTTGAAAATTGGTATATGAAGCAAAATATTGATCGCGAAATGATTGTGATAGTGTTGATTTAAACAAAAAATATTGGAATAGGAAACATATTCATATTTTTAAATACAATATTCAAACAAGATTTGACCAGAGTTTAATTGTGGGGTTGTTTGAAGTTTGACCATAAAACTAATTGAAGGTTGGCTAACACAGTTTTGAGTTTCATTCTTTCCTTTCCTATTTCACTATTTGTGGTCTCCTCTGAGGATAAGTAAATAAGGCGGTGCTCCACTATCACACTATATGTCTATATATAGATTGCAATTTGACTACGCAAGTTTGACCCCTTCTTATCTTCTTAATTAATTTTCCACCAATATATATATTATATACTTTTAATTCAATTATATTATTCTTGGGAATTTATATACGATATTGACTGAAATGAATATATATATATATATATATATATATATATATATATATATATATATATATAGTCGTGTCAAAAAGAAATATGTACACTTGCTTTTAAGGTGGATAACGGAGACTCCAAGAGGATGTATAACGGATCGATATATATATAAGTCATCGGGTAAAAAAGTAGCGGCGATTCATTTAAAAAATTTCTTTTGAAATGGGCATAAATAATAAGTTAATTTTGACCAAGAAAAAAAGAAGAAGATAATAAGTTAATTTAATCCAAGTTCTTAGACACCGGAATTGTGTTTATTGATATTATATATATATATATATATATATAATAAGTTAATTTAATCCAAGTTCTTAGACACCGGTATTGTGTTTATTGATATTATATATATATATATATATATATATATATATATATATATATATATATATATATATAGGTTGGATCAGGTGTTTACACCCCTTATTGTGTTTTGTGTTAACAAATCTAAGTCATTGATTGATTAGAAATAAATGGGTGAGATTAATTGAGATTTTCTCTTTTTATTTAAATAAAAAAGAGTAGGCCCCACCACTTTTATAGCCAACTTGTTTAAGAGGAAGCGCGTGCGTTGAATTTTTTTTTCGAGGCAACGTTTATTTTAGGGGGAGATTTCGGTTGCACTGTGTGTTCAATGAATAATTCCTAATAAATTACCGAATAATTCCAGATTATCAACGAATAATGACTCTAAACTTCCAGATTTTGCTTGCACTTTGTGGCGTAACGTTTTTTTTGGTAAAAAAACAGTTGGTCAATTTGGCAACTATTCGCTAGGTTAATAGTAATTATTCGCTAAATTAATCGTTATTATTCATCCGTAAAGAGGAGTTATCATTTAGATAATAGCAAAAGGGTTGGTCAATTTTGCAACTATTCGCTAGATTGATAGTAATTATTCGCTAAATTGATAGTAATTATTCGCTGGGTTGGAAGAGTATGTAAATGTAATTCTTGATTTTCCACATCTAATTAACCAAATACATATGAATAATTCTATATTATCAACGAATAGAAAATATGAACTTGCCGAATATTGACTCTAAACATGAAATAATAACTAAATAGTAAGGAATAACCTATCTCATTAATTCCATCGAATATTTATTGCATACCAATGAATAATTCCTTATTCTTGATCGAATAAGGAGGAGAATCATGAGCAACCACTAATCTATATACAATATTCCTTATTCTGATCAAATACATATGAATAATTTTGTATTATCAACGAATATAAACTATAAACTTGCCGAATAGTGGCTCTACATGAAATAATAACTAAATAGTAACGAATACTCTACCTAGATAAATATGAATAATTCCTTATTATCAACGAATAGTGACTCTGAACTTGCCGAATAGTTGGTAAATTCATAAACAATAGACAGAGTTTGAATTTCAAAAAACCCACGTCTAATAATTACCCACGTAAACTATATATGAATAATTCCTTCTTATCGACGAAGAGTGACTCTGAACTTGCCGAATAGTCGATAAATTCATAAACAATTTTAAATATTTTAATACATAAATCAGTGCTCCAATCTCAATTAAAACCAGAACAAAGT
Source organism: Persicaria tinctoria (assembly GCA_037127255.1). NCBI lineage: Eukaryota > Viridiplantae > Streptophyta > Magnoliopsida > Caryophyllales > Polygonaceae > Persicaria > Persicaria tinctoria. The sequence goes on from JBANSL010000013.1 coordinate 73,038,089, forward strand.
AATACAAAAATCCTAACTAAATATGAATCTAACCTCTGATAAAAAAAAAAATATGAATCTAACCACGGTATTGTTCCAATTGGAGAGAGAAATAAGATTCCATGGAGATTTCAAAGTCCGACCCTTGAAATTCAACGAGGAAGATGACTCCGGGCGAGAAGAGGATGGCGTAGATTGAAGGTTGGACTCTGGCAATAGCAATTCGAGATTTGATCGACACAACAATCGGGCAGCAAGTCAACGACAATAGGATGACAGTGAAGGCGAGAACTCGAGACTCCGTGCAACCTCCGGCGTGAATACCTGCACAACCACTAGCGTCAATTGACACCCAACAATGGTGATCTGGAAATTGAATGAACATACCCTCAAATCGATCAAAATTCAACCCCAGATTGAGAATTGGCTCGTGAGGATACCAATCATCTTGATCGGCTGCTAGGTTTTTTAGGGTTCTTTTGGGAATCCATCGCTCCTCATAACTTAAAAAACTCTGACATCCACACGCGCCTGTTATAAGATTGACATAGGTTTTCTATGGGGTCCACTTATTTTTTAAATATAAATAATTAAAATTAAGAATTAATCGTGGCCTTCTATTTTGTTTAGATCAATGGTCATTATTTGTTAACACAAAACATGTTAAGACTTGTAAACATTTGATCCATTCTCTCTCTCTCTATATATATATATATATCTCGAACATAAATACAGAAATTATACATCTTCTTATCAATCAATTTCTGTATATATAAGGTAAGTTTTGTGGCATACATCTTCTTATCAATCAATTTTATCTTCATTTTATTATTGGGAAAAACAAATTAAAATAATAGTAAACAGGTATCGAAAGAGTTTTTTTTTTTTTGACGCTAGATAATGATTAGGTCAGGTCTGCTGCAGCAGAGGCCCTTCTTAGCGCATCCTTCCGGACGAGAACATGCAGTTCTGGATCATCCTCACATCTGACGTCGGCAGGGGATGAATGGGCACTACGAGCAAGATAGTCGGCCACAACATTAGATTCCCTGAAAATATGACGAATAGCAACATAAGCAAATGACGAGAGATATCAGACAAAATATCAGCTTGTAGCATCTCGATTGTCCAGGGACATTTCCAATCCCCAAGTAAAGCCTTAATAACCAGTAAGTTATCTCCTTCGATCAGAAGGTTTGAAATCTTCATCTCCTTAGCGCGTAACATACCCATTTTGAGTCCAAGATTTTCGACATATTCCACTGATATGTTGATACAAACAGACCGACTGAGAGCGACAACCTCACCAGCCGAGTCACGGATAACGTAACCGTACGAAGAGAGTAATATCAACTTATAATTAAACCAATATGAACTTTAAAATCAATAAAAAAAAATACAAACTACGAAGTTCCGATTTATAATAACACAAACTCTTTAGCTTAAATTAGGGGAGATTTAATATAAAACCCTATTTGTCAAAATTAAAAAAAAATCTATAAATAGTCATACTTTGCACAAATCCATACATCATTTAAAAAATACACCAAAACCATTAAACAAACCACTTTGAATTTTGAAATTATATAAAATCACACCCGCTTTATTCATAATTTATTAAACACAAAACAAAAATAATCACAGCTTGTAATTTATGTAATTTTGTGAAATTTTAAAATCGAGAGTGATAGTGCACAGTGTTGGACAAATAAATAGTGATTTTATTATATTTAAAAAAGAGTGAATTTATATAATTTATGACTAATTATAGATGTTTTTCATAATTTTGATAAATATGGTTTGTTTTTATTCTTACCCTAATTCAAGCATAAAAAATTATACTAAAGTTCATAGTTTGTATTTTTATTAATTTAAAGTGTTTTATTCATATATTGATAATTTGTGGTATTTTAAAACTTTTTTTATTTGTATTTTTCTTTGTTCAAAATTGATTTTTTTATTATGTAATAATTCGGGAAGAGGAAAGTGTTATCCGATAATATCCTTTCGGACGATGCCACGAAGACTAAGATATATTATAGAGAGTATATTTTAAAGTTTTTTTTTTTTTTGTTCAAATTTGATAGGTGATTGGGAGTATTATTTAAAATTATTTTTCTTGATTATTTAATACTCCCCTAAATGATTCTCAATACAAAGCTGACTTGTTTATCCCAAATACAAATACATATCTGACATGTGCAAAATCAATTTTCAAATTTGCAACTTTAAAAAAAATTATTTCTATCTATTTATATAGTACGTAAGTACCTTCTATTTGAATTTGAATGAAATATTCTATTTAGATTTGACGATCTAGTTTCGCAAACCTTTTTTTTTACTTACTATCAAAGTAAAAAGCACTAAGAACCAGATCTCAATCTTAACATGCCCGGTCCTACCGTACGTACCTCATCTCTTAGAAGATACTGTACTACATAAAAGAAGATATATTTGTCACGCAACTTTGTTTAGATTAGGTTTTTTTTTTCTTTCTAAACGTTTATATTGTTTTTACCTATGAAATTAATTAAATAGAACTTTATTTTCTTCCAACCGTGCTATTATTATAGTGCTTGATTTAGTATTGTTGGATTAGTCTGTTGTTACACTTTTTTTTTTTTTTTTATTTTTTATTTTGTTTGTATTATATGGGGTGCAGTTGCGGATCTAGGAATTTTTGTAAGGGGGTTGAAATTTTTTTTTTTGGAGAAATGACGATTTGAAATGTTCGAGTATAAGATTGTACCTATATACGCTCTTGACAACTTCAGTCATGCTTATTTGTTGAATGACCACTATACTGTTTTGCGGATTCAGGAACCTGCATCACCAACTGTAATGTAACATTGAACTTCAAAATGTTACAGCTAAAACTACAATATCATTTAATTAATTTTTTTAAATATGCAGAATCACTGCTCTCACAAGCACAAGTTTCTGACTGACCAACTCTGAAACTATGTGCAAGATTTTAATGATGGTTATTCATAGGAAAGTAACAAATTAATTCACAAATTCATTCTCACAACCACAATCACAAACCACAATTCTGAATCACAAACAACAAATTCACAAATCTATTTCTCACCACAACCACAAACCACAATTTCAATTTTCAAATTACAAAGCCACAAATTTATTTCTCACAAACCCTAATCGAAAATCCCCTAATTGATTCTCATTTCGAGTTTAGATTGAAAGGAAGAGGAAGAAAAACTATCAAATTAAAAGGAAGAGGAAGACAAATAACTTACCTTTCAAAGTTTAGATTGAAGGATTGTTTCGATTCGATTTTCGAAACCGAAATGTCGAGTGCGTCTTGCCGCCCAAGGGAAGGCTTCCTCTTCACAGGTTCGACCGGAGATGGAGATGACAGCGGCGTCGACGGGTCAGTCGGAGGGGGAGGTGGCAGCGGCATCTGGCGGCTCGGAGAGCTTCTCACGCTCGCTCGCTCTGTCGTTGCTCAAGTGTTCAGTGTTGTTGTCGACTGTAAGGAAAAAAATGGGGGTTGGTGTTTTTTCTTTAAAAGAAAAACAGATGCAACAGGGGGAGGAGAGCTAGGAATTGAACTAGGGTAAAATAAAAATTAAAAAAAAAAAAAGGAATTGAACTAGGGATGCCCCACTCCCCCATTAAACTTATCCCGTGTCCTATCCACTGAGCTAACTCGTCTTTATGATTCTATTCTACTTCACTTCTATGTATTACTAAATTAAGAGATATATAAAAATATATATATACCCTTATTTTGGTCGGTGGGGGGCTTCAGCCACCCCGAGCCCCCCCAGATGCGCCACTAATCGCGTGGGTTAGTGCGTCTACGAATCCGTCAACCTTTCGAGTTAATAAACCGTATATATATTTTCTGGTTTCCGATCTCGAATCTTTTCCTTTATAATTTTTATTTTGATACATATATAGTCTAATTAAGCATTTTATTTCAAGCTTAATTAAGCTTATTTAAACTGCTTTTGACATGTCTAATATAAGAAATATTACCTCCATTTTTCAAAAAAAAAATGTCATTAGTTATATAGATATAATATACGTTTCTTTATAAGGATAAAAAAATATTAATGATAGATTACATATGTCTCCTATTGTATAGTGGGCTTAAAGCCCGTTAAGGCCCAATACCTTGTAACCTATATATATGTTATATCAATGAATGGAAACCCCCAAGGAGGACATTACAATCAATCTCATGATCTTACATGGTATCACAGCCTAAGATCCAAAGACCCTAAATTCTTTTTCTCTAACCCTAGCCGCCACTTCCTTCTCTCTCCTCGCCGTCTCTCTCATCGCCGCCAAACTCCCACCGTCAGCCAAACCCTAGCGCGCCCGCGCCACCTCCCAACGCGGCCGCGCCACCTCCCACCGTGATAGATTACATAGGTCTCCTATTGTATAGTGGGCTGAAAGCCCGTTAAGGCCCAATACCTTGTAACCTATATATATGTTATATCAATGAATGGAAACCCTCAAGGAGGACATTACAATCAATCTCATGATCTTACAATTAACTTATTTGTTAATTTTTTTTTTATTTCCTAGTTATTACAAATTAAAAAATAATAATATAAAATAAATATTTATATAATTTTAAGTTCCTTAAAAAGATAAATAAATAATAAAGTGATATATTTTTCAAAACCAAAAAAAAGTGTTTATTTGAGAGTTTTGGTAGAAATGTCAATTCCACTAGTACTAGCTAGATTATCAGGGCCGATTTCACTCAATGAATGAAAATGTTTCATATACATAATATTTTAGCATTTCACACGGCCGATTAAGAACGAAATCATCTTATTCTTAATCGAGTTATAGTGGCAGGTTTTGTAATTTTTGAAAATCCCTTATTTAAGTGATCGTGAAAACGTTTACCTATATTCTTGGTATATATAGTAATTTATTCTCGAGTCTCACGTGAACCTATTTGGTTCTATATTAAGTTGTAAGTAAAATTACAGAAAATCGCCCTTTAAATAGAGTGTTTTTGCAGAAAATCAATTCTTAAAACTAAAATTGTAAAAAATCACCCGTTAAAACCGGTTTAACATGCTATTTCAAAAGTAAAAAACTCTATATAATATCTTTTTTTTTATATATATAATTTCATACTTATTAGTAAAAACACTCTATAAAAAGTAGATATAATTGATGTTTTATGTATTTTAAAAAGTGTATATTACTAAAGGACTAGTTGAAGAAAATAAATTTGAAAAACATGATATTTCATATATTTATTATTTTTCTAAAATATGTTCACTATTCCACACACATATTTAGAATAATAAAAACTATATGAACACTATTTTTATTTTTTTCCATCAAGTAACCCTTTAGTAATGCACATTTTTTAAACGTATAAAATATAAATTACACATTAATTTTTTATAGAGTTTTTTTGTAAGTATAAAATTGTTTTAAAAAAAAATATTTTATGATATTTTATAGAGTTTTTTTACTTTTGAAAAACATGTAAAAAGGTGAAATATCAACTTATACCAATTGAATGGATTAAACAAATAATAAAAATAATGAGTATAATTGAATTTTCACACACTTTAACATTCACTTAACGAAAATTGAATTGGTTGATGGATACGACTTTGATAAAAAAAATGATTTTAATGGGTGGTTTTTTGTAATTTTGCCTAAGTTTTTTTTATTTGGATTTTTCTTTCTTTTTGTGTGCGTCCCGTGTTTGTCATTTTACTCTCTCCGTCTCAAAATACATGTCTTTTTAGGACGAAGAACGAGAATTAAGAAGTATGTTAAGTGTAATAATATCTATAAACCTATAAAAATTGTGTTCTTAGGGTCCTTAATGACTATCAATCATAATGACTCTTGAAAAATTCTAAATTATCATCCGATCCTTTTCAAATTATGTTTATAAATAAATCAATTATAAAATACCAACAATTGTAACGGCTAAGTACCATTATCCCTCACATGATCACACCCTTTTCAAATTCTACTTCTAAATTGTGTTCCAAGACCCTTAATGACTATTAACATTAATGATTCATGAAAAATAATTAATTCATCACGTAAAAACATGTGCTTTCGCAAATTAACCATTTACCTCATAAAAGCAATTAGGCATTCCCTATTAAGTAAAAACACTTCACCTTCCTCATAAATTAGACAACATTTAGACTATTGTTTTTGTGTCATCTAACCATTTAAATTAGGAGTTTCATATACCTTACAAATTCCCAGTAGTTGATTAGTACGTCTTTTCACCTATCTACCTTCCACATATATCAGACTAATTAATTAATTGACAATCCACACTTCAATCGTCCCTGTAATATATAAAGCTCTGCCTTGCTAATCATCCATTTACAATCACACAAGCAGACGGTATGGATCCTACAACCAGTGTTGAAAGGTAGAGGTACGTAGTACTGCTGGCACTAGCGCTTGATTCCCTCTTGCGTCGGTCAATCATATCACGGGGGTGTGATTAAGGTTCAGGCAATTCAAGAGAGCACGTAGTCCGAAGGAGAGAGTCGACCTCCGATCAGAGATAACAACTGCATTCTTGCACGAATCCATTCGAGGTCTCCAAAGGTATATCCCAGGAGAGTCCGACATATCGACATCTCGACGAATCTAGACTGACGTATTCTTGGCAAGGAAGAACGAAGACCAATTCAATGGAAGAGTTGTTGGATTTGGCGCCTGGGCTTGGCCTCGGCAAAACGCGACGTCAGTCTTCTTCGCAAGATGGGGTGACAAGGTGGCGAGCCCCATCTTCCATATATAGATAGATAGGTAATTAGGTACATACAAACATAAACCTATTATAAACACGAGAAATTGTTTATCCAAGCAATGCTAGATATCTACCTTCAATTCTCTGAGAAAGGTATGCTATTTTTTTTTTATCAATTTTCTTAGGGGAAGAAAAATTCTAAACTAGCTATGTGATAATCAACGTCTTTTTTAAAAAAGTTTGATGATAGGGTGGCATATATAACAAGACGGTGAAGAAAAGAAGAAGAATACTGACGATGAATCCTATCAAGTCATCATTGACGAGGACTAAATAATGGCCTGGAATATGTAATGTCTCATGGTTACATCTAGATTTAGCTAGGGTAAAAACTTAGAGAAATTAAAAAATATTTCCTTATTTTTTTCTGAAGGGTTTTATTATTAATAATGTTATTAATATGGATTTTTAAATAGAAATTTAAATTTGTTCAATCTTAGAATATACAATCCTTATAAAATCTTTTCATAACAATATTTTCTCTTTTTAATGTAGAAAATCTTTTACTTTTATTATAGTTTTATATACTTTATTGCAAATTCACACCAATAGTTAACAAAAAAAACTTTTATACTCCCTCCGTCCAAAAATACATTGCCTTTTAGCATTTTGCACAAGTTTTAATAAAACACTTTACTTTTAAAAAAACATCATCATTGCACTAACTTTTTCATAAATTTTATTATTTTTTAATACCCACTACACATTTTAACCAATCAAATTATTTTAAAAAGTCAACAACACACAAACCAATACAAATCATTACAACTTTTTACCTAGAAAACCTAAAAGAACATCTATTGGTGGACAAAAATTTACATCTAAAAGTCTATGTATTGTTGGACGGAGGGAGTATATTTTATTGAGTTACTCAAAATTATACGTTCCGTGCGTAGCACGGGCATGACTTACCTAGTTATATGTAAAAAGTAGGTTAAGTGTAATAATTACACTTTAATATTAGAGTATTTGTTTATTTTTTTAAAAAAATTGTGAGGAGGAGAGTATGGATGATGTAAAAATTAGAGCAATGATTAGATGTAAAAGTAGGTTAAATGTAATGATTGAATCTAAAAAGACATGTATTTTTGACAAAATTATATGGGCTAAAAGACATGTATTTTGAGACGGAGGAAGTACCTTTTAAGCACATATTTTTAGATGCTAGAAATTACTTCATATTAAATACTACATCCGTTTAGAAATAGATGTCGTTTGACTTTTTGACACGTTTTTTAAGATTTAAAACTATACAAAATATCAATTTTTTTTAGTAATTTTTTAATATAATACAAATCTTATTAATAATAAGTGTTATATTATTAAAAAAAATTGTTTAAAAAGTTAATATTTTATATAGTTTTTAACTCATTAAAAAACGTGTTAAAAAACAAACGACATCTATTTCTGAACGGATGTAGTATCAATTTTTTTTATTGTTTTATAGTATAATTTTATCTTTATATTTAAAATACATATCTAAATAATTAATTAATTTATTAAAAAACGTGTATAAATAATAAAAATAATACTCCGTACGTTTTTAAACAGATAGCCTATTTTAATCTGACTCATTCGACATCCAATTCTTAATTTATAAACTGCCTAACTCTAATTAATGTGAACGACCTTCCAAGTTCCAACTCCATTTATCTAAAACAAGAAGGAATATTTAAAGCCGTATTTATCTGTCACAGTCGAGTTTATCTAAAAGCACTTAACAAAGATCGAAAAGCTTCAAATCACACACGTGCTAATATCTGAGTGAAAGCTTGAACTACTGCAATAGGGTCCCACCCCCCATCCATGAAATGGGCCCGCAAAAACTTGGATACACATGGGCCGCAAAGCCCAAATCCTCAGAATCACAATATTAAAACCATATGAAGCACATTGTTTTTTTCCCAAAACCCCTCATATTCTTTTTTGTCCACATCTACCATAGTTCAAATTTACACTAACTAAACCCCATTTATTATTTATTATTTAATTATTCCACTTATGTCGGTACACATAATACAGTAGAAATGGGTAAAAATTACATCTCAGATGGGATAACGCATAAAATTTCCTATTCGTCGGGTTTTCCAATAGCCTATCTCATCGCTTTTTTCATAACCGTTATATTTTCTCTATAATTTCAAATTTTAAAAAATTGAATTGATTTATCAATATATAGTTCATCTACCCCGCCTAAATAAGCTCAATGTCCACCCTTCTCTAGGGTTGTTCTATGAGCTAAACAACTCGAAAAAAAACTCGACTCGATCTCATTCACTTATCTAAACAAGTTGAGTCTAAGCAGGAGATCAAGTAGTAGATGGGTCTGTCATGTACATGGGTCTTAGCTAGGGTATTATGATATGTCCATTACAACTAATAAGGGCATTTATAGTAATGCACTTGCTAAGACTCATGTACATGACATGATCTTAGCCTTGTCGTCCAATGGAGACCTCCGGTGGCATTAGCGGACGGGGAAGGAGCCTCTAATGTCAACGTCGGCGGAGGAGGAAGATGTACAATGATTTTGAAATTTTAGTTAATTTACAATTTTGCCTAACTTCTTTATTTGTTACATTTTAAGTCTAAAAAAATCATTTTAAATTACTTCTCCATCAACTTGTGTTCCAATTCGAGTGGCTTCTTTGAAATTAGATATTGATTCTTTGGTTCAGACATTGGATTTCTGATGTGATCTCATGTAATTCTTTGGTAAAATTAATTAGAAAGCAATTTGTTATCAGCATTAATGGTGTCAGCAACGTTCGCATTGATGTCAGCAACATCGTATTAGATAACAAAATAGAAAATATAATTATTATAAACAATTAAAATAATATATATATATATATTATATAATAAAATAATTGTAATATAGTGGGAAATTGAGAGGAAAGATAATGAAAAAGTAGATAAATGAGGGAAAATGAGAGGATATTTTTTTAAAATAAAATAAAATTTTAGTTTTAAAAAAAATAATTATAAGATGGATAGAAATGGAAGAAACTGAAAGGAAGGAAGGAAGAGTAGGGAGTTGCGGGTAGTACCCAAAGAACCCTGGTTCGAACCAGGGGCGGCCGCAGGAATTGCTGGAGGGGGTAAATTTTTTATTTGTGAGATTTTTTCCTCGGTATATATAATAAATAATTTTTTTTAAAATAAATTAAAATTATAAAAATTCATACAATAATTTAATAATTTTTTTATATGTGTGTGTGTAGCATGTTTAAGACTTTAAAAAAATGAAAGAAAATTATAATTAATTTTTTAAAGAATTTTTCATTTGTAATTGTAAAAAAAATGATAGGATTGACAAGTGTGATAAAAAAATAAAAATAAAAAATGTGGTTTAAATATGACATTGATAGTAAAAAAAAAATCATATGAATAAAAATCAGAAGAATTTTTTAAAATATATGTGTAGCATAATGGATAATTTTATGAACATATTAGAAGAAAATATATAATTTGATTTAAATATGATCTTTATAATACTACATCCGATCCAAAAAGATTGTTGTTTGATTTTTTAACACGTATTTTAAGGAGCTAAAAACTATATAATATATTAACTTTTTTATTATTATTTTTTTATAATCTAATACTTATTACCAACAAATATTACGTTGTAAAAAAATAATTTAAAAAAAGTTGATATTTTATATAGTTTTTAGCTCCTTAAAATACGTGTTAAAAAGTCAAACGACAATCTTTTTGAATCGGAGGGAGTAGGAAACATTTGTTGGGAATAAAATGTAGTTAAAAAAGGTAAGCCCTTGTGCTTCCCTTCTTCTCTTTACCAACTAAGCTAGACAACTTTTGTGTTCTTTTTCACATTAAAAAAAAAATAAAATACTACGAATTTCCGTTGCCGAAGAGAGGGGTTCGAATCCCGGATGACTGCTCTCTATTTACCAAAATCAAGAAAGAAAGGAAGAGTAGGGAAGAGGAGAGAAATGAGGGAAAGTGGAGGAAGGAAGGGAAGGAAAGGATGTATGAAGAGGGCGGAGTTTTAACTAATATGTATATAGGTCGGTGGACACTTTGAAAAAAAAAAGAACAAAAAATTGGACGTATGAGTAAATGCCCCCATTTAGAGGGGTCGCGGGTAGAGATGAAAATCAACTCACAGAGACTCGATCCATCCATTAATCCTCCTCGTATATATGGATGAAAACCTGAATAAATGGAAAAATAAGTGGATGATGGATCGGATCGGATATTGATGAAGGGGTATCCAATCCACCACCCGATCCACTAAAATTGTTTATTATATGAACTTTGATCATATCTTTTACCCAACATATCTTATATATTATATGTAATTTGATTTGATAGTTTGAATAGGTATATCCACCCATAACCTGAGCCATTTCCATCCCTAGTCACATATCATAAAAATTATAATTTCGGGTTTGAATCGGTCCGGTCCGATACTGAACCGGTGAACATCCATAGAATTTTTTTTGGATGGGTCCATAGATTTTTAATGATGGGTTTTATATGTAATTTAAAAAACAATAGAAAAAAGGAAAAAGAAAATAGCGCCGACATGAACCAGAGAAGAGAACCCAAATTGCTCTGTTTCATCGCAACAGTCCATTTAATCTGATCCTCTCTCTGAGTCAAAACTTCCGTGTGAACGCAAGCCCTATAGATTTCCTGATACAGGCGGAACAAGAGATCAATCCAATTCCAAACTCTCTCCCTCCCCCCTCTCTCTCTCTCTCTCCTCTGACGACTGTAAATTTAAACCGGAGCTTTTATTAACAATTTCAATTTTTCCTCTTTAATTTTTTTTTCCCCCATTTTTGCTTTAATAAAATTAAAACTTTTTAAAAATTAGCGCAAAATTGGGGAATATAAAGCAAGAGGCCAGGTTCAAAGGATGGGGAGGTCGATTAGATCACTGTTACCCTTACGGCTCCCCACTTTCAGAATTTCAGATATTTATTTATATTTCGATTTTCAGCGCCAACTGAAAAAGAAAGCAGCCCCCCCTAAAAAATCAAACCTTTTTAGGGCGACAGAGGGAGAAATTCAGTCAAAACTATCAGGCTAAAATCGGATTTCTGCCGAATAAAATTGAAAAAAAAGGAAGAATTTTCATGTGCTTGCTAGTAGAAAAGGTGGCGAATTCGGGAGATAATTACCCCAATTATCCGGCCTCCGGCGGCGGCGGAGGATACGGGGATGGGGACGGCGACGGGGATGAGCAGCGTGCGGCGGCCGCTGCGGCTGGAGGACAGTACGGGGTGCCGAGCACGGAGATGTCCGCCATGGTCTCGGCGCTAACGCAGGTGGTGTCCGGGCAGGGGAGCGCAGCGTGGCAGGAGGCCGGCGGCAGTGCGGCGGCGGGAGGATACGAAATCGGTGGCGGCTCCGGTGGGAGCTCGGCGAGCGGCTACTACTATTATCCGAGCTCCTGGATCGGCCAGAAACGCGGCCGAGATCTAGGCTTCGATCAACAACAACAACAATCAATGGAGAGCCAATTGCTCGGTGGATTGAGATACGGTTCATCGGATTCCTCCTCTTCCGCTTCAACCGGTTAGTATCTACATCGATTCGGATCTCCCTCCCATCTTTAATCTTAAATCAATTGCATCTGCATCCGTAAAGATGTTATCGGATTTCTCTAATCAATTTTTGTTAAAAAAAACTTTCATTTATGGTTTAAATTTAAACTATACTTAATATATGATTTATCTAACCCTCATTTATAATTTAAATTACACTTGAAATAATAAAAGATTATATTAACTACTAGGTGTAATTAATTAAGTATTGCATGCTTATCATTAGGGTTACCAATTGGGGAAATTCTTCATGAATTAATGCTTGTTTTTTTTAGGGCTAATCCATCTCATAACGCAATTAAATTAATGGCATATAAATTATACATATGAGAACTCACACCAATCAACTGCAACAAAGTATGCTTGGTTTTTAGGGTTATGAATATGAAATGAATTTAAATGAAATGAATAACAATAACAAATTGATAAGTATGGGGAAGAGATGACAAACCAACCCGATGGATGACGCTATCAAAATTGAATAGGTAGCCATCCAAAGTCTCAAGTTCTTATCACATTGATTTATGGGAAGCCATTATTTTATGCAATCTTTCCTCATCATTTCATGTCACAACCATTTATATGCTATTTTTAAACTATTTTTCCCAAAAGTATATAAATAAATATATATATATATATGATTATATTTTTGACACATCGATGTATCTGCCTGCCTAGTTAGTTGTTAGCAGTTCTCCTATTCCCGCACTAGCCTTGCATGTGGTCTCCAAGTCTTTCCAACGATACCACGTAGAATTTTGTAGAAACCTCTCGATCTCCTCGTCGTATACTCCCTCCGTTTCCTTTTAAGTGACTTTTTCAAGTCATGCACGTAGTTTTAGAACGATAAAAACTATATTAAATATTAATATTTTAATAATATTTTTTTAATAATATGATACTTATTACCAATAAGTATGAGATTATCGAAAAAAATATTTAAAAAAATTATTATTTCATATAGTTTTTCACACCTTAAAAAACGTGCATGAATAGTAAAAAGTCAATTAAAAGGAAACGGAGGGAGTAGATAATTACACACGTTTCGAGATATTTATGTTAACAAATCTGAGTCATGATTGAATTAATATTTATTTTATTTTGTATTTAGGAATAAAAGAGGAGAATACCACAAACATCCAAGTGCACCCATCGACCACGGTGCCGCCGATGCCGCCGCCCCAGACACCGTCGACGGCTTCATCGGAGATGCATCCGGTCGGCCACATGTATGAGGAGCCGGCCGGAGGGGAGAGGAAGAGGAGGTATAGAGGGGTTCGACAACGTCCTTGGGGGAAATGGGCGGCTGAGATTCGAGACCCTCACAAGGCGGCTAGGGTTTGGCTCGGAACCTTCGATACGGCCGAGGCGGCCGCACGGGCCTATGATGAGGCCGCCCTCCGGTTCCGAGGAAGTCGCGCGAAGCTTAACTTCCCGGAGGAGGCCCAAATAATTCCTCGGCCTGTCGCCGCTGCGACTGCCGCCACCAGAGCGGTTGCACCGCAGCACGGTCCTCGCATGCGGCCGCCGTCGGCCTCCACGTCGAATTTCCTCATGCCAGGTCAGGTGCCAGCTGGCATGGGGGTAAATCCACGTCAGCCAACACTTTATCCACAAGATATGACGATGAGAGACTACTATGAGTACTCCCAACTCCTTCAAAACACAACCGGAGACTTGAGTTTGTTGCAACAAATGCTCTATAACCCCTCCCAATCGTCGCCGTCGATGGCGGCTCCGTTGTTCTCGTCGACGTCGTCTGTTCGACAACCATTAATGCATCCAAACATGCTCTCGTCGCCATCCCCATCGTCGTCAATTTTGTCTTTCTCCTCATCCTCGTCATCGTCAGAATACAACCCCACGGCTTCCATGATGTTTGGGGACATGCCGTGGGGGCTTCCGAGGCCGCCGGATGATCAAGATCATCAGGGCCAGGCTGGCGGGTCAGGTCACGGTACGACGTCGTCTTGGATGCATTCCTCATCGGGTTGATATACTTCTCCGAAGATGGCCGTTCTCTTTAGGATTGATCATACACCACATGTTCTTGCTACATTATTTTTTTCTTTTATTTTCAGGGGGGATTTTATTTTTTTTAATGTTTATTTTAACTTCGATCGGTTGGTTTGGGGTTGGTTTTAATTGGTAATGGTGTGATGTTAGTTTTTTACTCGGGAAATTTGCATAAAATAATACAAATTGTGGAACTCTACCAAAATAGCAAAATTTTGGATTTGTTTACGCTGAAACTCGAAAGTTTGTAATGTTCATTGGATTTTATGAGTTCTCTCAAGTAAAGTATTTTATGCATTTTTCCCTTTAATGTGGACGATATGAATCGTGCTTCAATTTTAATTAGGTGTTTTCTTCATATGCTTTGGCAGATTTGCGATGTGATGGTGATCTTAGCTCGACACGTTTGCTAAAAAGTTAATTATTTCGGAGTATCATTATATACTTATTACAATTAACACACTGTTCTAAAAATCACGCCTAGGCGCTAGGCGGCAAGACACCTAGGATTTTTTACACCTAGGCGGTCTCTAGGCGGATTTCCGTCTAAGCGCCGCCTAACCCTGCCTAGCTAGGTGCCGTATAGTACCCGCCTATTCCCGCCTAGCCTTGCCTACGTGGGTGATTATTTAGATTTAGTTTATAGGAGAGTGATTAGTCAGCTTATTGTTTTTTTATCCCCCAAGTTGAGATGCATTTACTGTTGATTCAAGCCTATGGTTTCGGATTTTAGGAGGTTTAAAATTATCAGCCGGACGACCGCTTTTACATTTATTGACTTTAGTGATAGTTAAGCACACCAAATTTGGGTTTATGAGTGATATTATAGATATTACTACATTATATAAATTATTGACATGTTCTATCCATTAAAATATAGGGAAACAATCAAGTTTACTCTAAGTCCGCCTAGGCACTGCCTAGACGTCCGCCTAACCGCCTAGGCCCTAGGCAGTCACCCACTCCCTAGCGGCCGCCTAGCGCCTTTTAGAACACGGCAATTAAGTATGAATTCATAAAAACAAATATATAAAAATGTTAATATTTTATATTTTATAGAGAGCAAGAGAAATGGATGGTTAAAGGTTGAAGGTGAAGGACTTCTGCACCGAGAGAGTGAGAGACAGAGAGGGAGGTGCTGATGAGAAGAAGACGAAGAGGAAGGTAAGCACGCACCTTCTCTTCAACCCGAAAACCGTGTAGATTGTCCCAATTTAGAAATTGAGTGTATTTGGGAAGAAATCGGGTTTAAAATTATTTAAATCCCTAACTATGTGATGTGCAAATGGTGATGATAACTGACATGGCGAATGGAAAGATGAATTTGAAATTGATGGTTTGCACCCGAGTAGATCAATGGATTTGGAATCGGGGAAATTGTTGATGCTATTGAATTTCATTTGGATGGCATGAGCAGTGAAATGTGTCTCATGTGTAAGTAAGTAGTGGTTGGTGTGTGTGAAGAAAGAATGACAATGGCATACAAAACTAAAGCACTGTGAGGGAAATTCAATTTAATTGCAGGTGTAGGGCAACAGATATACATAGAAAACGAAATGGGTAAGAGGAACAATACTATAAACGACATGAAATTAGAACGACCGTCACCTATTGTGTAATTGGTGTCATACATTTAGCAACTTGTGTCATATATGGTTTGTACAATTGCATTATAGGTACATAGATTTGTCATAGTACGTGACTCGTGTGCTCCCGCGGCCCTTTATCATGGCAGCCCACCCATAGCTGTCAAATAGGTTTGCAGAGAAGTTGCCTAACCCTTTCGCTTTGCAGCGCCTGACGGGGGTACCCGGCAACAAACAGTCGTAAGAAATCGACCCCTTCACATAAACAAATTAACCCTCATCATCTCCCCCTTGTCGTCATATGTATATATTGGCTTGTTGTATGCATGGGCGACTGCGGCGCATACACGTTACGGTTCATCAAACAACGATCCACGGAGTTCTCCAACGTCGACGACACATACTTCGGGTTTAGGTCTTGTATCTTTGTTAGCTTTAGTCATGGACTTTATGGATTTATTTGCATTTTGTATGTGTATTATCATCATTGGCATGTGAATTTCTTTCGATGTCACGCATTTATCCATGGTTGTCACGGAACATACCTTACCTATCATACATTGAATGTGTTTTTTATGGCGCATTTATTAAGGAGCCTCACTCCTTAATGGCGCGCGATTTTATTTGGATGTCACACGAATACACGTGGGTGTTTGGCTTGTCATGTCACATGTATACACATATGGCTCACTGATGTTTCCTCCTGTCTTGTACACATTTTCATAACTACTCGAGTAGTGATGAAAATATAACCCCAATTTGCATATTAAGAGCGGAATCATTGCTCTGCCTTTAGACATAGTTGCACCAAGGAGCAAAAAGTTCGCACAAACAAACGGTGGACGAGATTGCATCCCAGTCGGACTCATCAGCTACATGAAAAGGATTGCATTCCTGCTTCTTCATTTCGGGAAGGTACATCAACTCCAAGTCTCCAACTCATAGCGGGCGTTGTCCACCCCCAACTTCTCTGTGATCATGTTCCTGAGCGCTCTAAACTGCAAGGTCTCTTCTATCACTATGACTTTGTGGGAATTTGACCCTTTGAACACCCATTTACCTCGTACACGTTTCCACCGCTCGTTGGATATGAGAGTGACAAAGACCAACCCTCTCTCCATGATCATGTTCCTAAGCTTCCCAAACTGCAAGGTCTCTTCTATTAGATACTGTATGTTGATGTCACAGATCAACTTTCGGCCGTCACGCAATATTGATTAATTTGTTGACACATATTCAGTATTGACTGACATGTAATTTATTACGAGTCGTCTGTAATTATGGAACCACATTCAATGACACCCTTTGAGTATCCCCATCTTTTTACCCTCTAATTTTTAGGCAAGAACACCCTTACAATTAATGCGTCCCATTTTGCAGTTAATTCCCCCTCTCTTCTTTGCAAAAAAGTTACTGATCCTTTATACAGTTAATGCTCCACTCTCTCCTCTTCCTTTCTCCTTTGTGAAAAGCCGTTTGATCATCTTTTGCACTTAATGCTCCTCTCTCTCCTCTACGAAAAAACTATTGACCTGTATTTTCTCCCTCTCCTTCTCTTACAACTCAAAGCTATTGACCCGTAATTGCAATAATGTTAGATCACCACCCCAAACAAAAAAAAATTCTCATGTCATCACCATTTTTGCAATATATATATACATTCAAATTGGCCTATATTGTTATAACTTTTGAAAAAGTGATAAATGATAGATTACATAGGTCTTCTATTGTATAGTGGGCTGAAAGCCCATTAAGGCCCAATACCTTGTAACCTATATATATATATGTTATATCAATGAATGGAAACCCTCAAGGAGGACTTTACATCAATTCTGCTATCTTACATGGTATCACAGCCTTTTCTTCCTGACAGAACCCTAAATTGATCCTCCCTCTTCCTCCGACCTTCCTCCTCACCGCCGCCTCTCCGGCCCCTGCTCTCGACTACTCCGCGCACAGCGATACCGCCGCCTTCTCCCTCTCCAAGGCCACCGTCGCCGGAACCGCCATCCTCGGATCCCCTGCACCGCCACCCTTCCCCTCCCCCCCTCTCTCTCGGCCCGCGTCGTCCCCAGGCGCGCCCGCGTCATCCTCAGCGCGCCCGCGTCGTCCTCAGCGCGCCCGCGTCAGGCCACCCTCCAGCATCGTCCCCATGCACCCATACTCTACCTCTCGACATGCCGGCCCTCACGCCTGTCTGACATCGCCTGATCCAGGCTATGTTCCGCCAGCTCTGCATCACGCCTTCTCCTCTACGCAGCAGACATCTTCAGATTCTTCTTGGTACATGGACACTGGTGCCACCTCTCACATGACGAACTCCTCACACTACAAAAAAAAAAAACAATTTAGCATCGGCAATTTCCCGTGGCAAAAAGCCAGTCTGGGGTGGCAAAACCCATTTAGCCACGGGAGTAGCCACGGCAAACAAGGGGTGGCCAAGTCTGGGGTGGCAAAATGATACTAGCTACGGAAACATGCCGTGGCTACGAACTTAGCCACGGCTAAGCAACGGCGAAGCGACCCCTATAAAAGACACGGCACATTTGCCACGGCAAGCTGCCGTAGCTAAAGTGTGGATGGAATTTTTTTTAAAAAAAAACTGTTTTTTAGCTCGGATTCTTTAGACCCGGGCTAAAAAGTAAAAATAAATAAATAAATAAATAAAATAAAATAATACACACAATTTACATATACAATAGAATTTCATTAATTATACAAAATTTACAATATATAATAAAATGTCAAAAACTACATAATTTATATACAATAAATATACATAATATAAAATTTACATATACAATAAAATGTCCAAAAGCTAGATTTGTCAAGGCTGTGCCTTCATGCAACTAAAATTTTCAATGTAACATGTCTAATTGCATCAAACTCCTGCAGAGAGAGATTACCAGATTCTTTAAGAGAGAATGATGATGATAATACAAGTAATACTGTACTAGTAGTTCTTTATGCATTAAGCTATAGCAACATTTATGTCAGGCAGCATATTTTCAAAGGGGGGCTAAGAACAAGGTAAAAGCAAGCACTTTCAACTCTTCAACGGTATTACACTAAACCTAATTCCTACTTGATGGTATCCATATAGAAATTGGAGTCAAATTTGATAAAAATAAGACCTCTTCGTAGAATTCTGCTTCCAACTCTTTAACAAGCTGACCACGAGCCCAACTTCCATACACAGAACTTTTTCGGAACAAGATGGAAGAGTAAGCCTCTGATTAGGAGGCAAAGAAGCAAGAGCACGAGCTGCAGCCCTGGTAAGGACCTACAAATATTCAAATAGTGAGTGGTGGCATAAAGAAACTATTGTTACATAGAAATGAGCTAGAAATCAAGATGTGAAAACATAGTTAACATATATATATACACACACTATACTATACTGTACTACTATTTATACAAGTAAGAAATGAAGTACAATAAATGCTAGAGCACAAAACCAGTGAAACCCTTTAGAAGGATTATACAAGTTTGGAATAGTAGAGTATGATTGATCATAAATAGAAAAATGAGAAGGATATCAAGTGATTTAATATTTGTAATCAAATTTGAAGATTTTTACAGTGCACTTAGAGATAGATATTCTTCAGGTAAGGTATCAACATTTTAGTCATGGTTTATACCTCCTCAGTCTATTATCCATCTAATCGATGAATTATTTACTTACTGATCAAAAGAAAAGGCTCGATATATAAATACATATTTTTTCTTTAAGGGGGAAACAAGTACACTGACATAATAGGCCAAATAGGTCGGTTTCAACGGGGTGATGGTGGATTGATAATCCAACTAAGAAGTAAATTCATTTAAACAAATAATACCAAAATGAGAGTTTAAACTAGAAGTTTGGCTGCTTTGTGGTAATAACAGTTTTGTGTTGAAAGTGGAAATCACTTTCCACTTCAAAACAGGGCTATATTATACTTTGGACCACCATAGTCAACATGTCATTATCATTCATTTCTAGAAACTGGACATGAACAACACACCATATTAATGGTACTAAAACACAGTAAATCACTTTCTAAGAAAGTAAAAGCTTATGCTTAATGACAACCAAAGCCAACTGATCCACTGACTTGAATCAAGGAGAAAGAAGTTTTACCATTTTATTCAGATCCTCTGGACTAGGTAAGAAAAATGCTTGGAAAGGAAAGGAGTAAAGCAGTTTTGTCTTATCCCAAAGAGGCATCTTTCCCCATGTTCTTCGTAGTGTGACCTGCTTAGATAAGCACCAAAATCAGTAATACAACTGCCACATGAAACATCATACCAGATCTAACAACCTAAATCTGTTTAAGAAATTAACAGCTCTAGATATACAAAAAAACGGATAGCATATTTTAATTTGACCTACAACGAAACAGTATGTTTAAGCTGCCAGTTATAACATTCACTCTGACTGCAGAAGAGTCACCAAAAAAACAATGACCATGCAGGGCTACATCATGAAAACTTAGCTCCCTCAAGAGGGATAAAGATATCATTATCAGCAGCTAAAAATAACATGAGCTGATATCTCTCTAGAGCAATGATAATACCACATATGCATGTTTATGAAATTAGAGAATTATTCCTTCAAGCTCTCCTTTAGACTAAAAAAATTGAAGCACCTGGACAAAAGCCTACTAAATCTTTATTCAATTTACTATCTCAATTCCCTGTCCCCTTTCCTTTCCATAAATTTCAAAGGGCACTGAAAATCCTCATTTACTTTCTCTAAAAATATCTATCCCCAAAATCGCTTTACTCAATAAATATGATCATTCAACAAATTTGTACAAGCACAAACAAAGCAAAAGGGCAGGAAGTGAGATAAGGGGTGGAGGATTTACTCTTCAGTTGCAACATCTCCAGACTTCATAGTACATCCAATATATCCACTATCTTGACTGCAATAGCCCATCTGTTAAACAAACAATCATTGACACGTTTAATATCAAACATTTACTTGGTCAGAAATTGAAGAACCTATTAATTAAAATAAGATAAACTTCTTTGAGCTACTAAGATCAAGGTCACTGCATCATTGAGCTACCAAGATAAACGACTCTAATACTCATCCACTCAGTGAATAAAAAAGCGTCGCTTAAGCGAGCGCTTCGCGCTTAAGCGATGAAGCGCTCCTCAAAACGCTTCAGCATGCCTGAAGCGAGCGTTGTCCATGAAGCGGGCGCTTTTCCCGCTTAAGCGCCGAAGCGACAAAAGCGTTGAAGCGAGCGCTTTGTAACGCTTTGTGGACAAAAGCATTTGTTTAGCATTTTTTTACACTATTTAGTACATTTTCAACTAAAGATATGTGATTTGTACTTTCACTAAATAAATTGGTATTGATGATGGTGCTTTACATGATGAGGGGAGGACATGAGCTCATCATCTGACTCAAATGCTGAATAAGTTTTCCATCTAATATTTTGGTTTAACTAGTTATCATTTTGCTATGATAATGGAAGTATATGTCTTTTGCTAAAAAACTGTATGCAGCATGATATGTTCACTTTTTTTACAATTATCTTTTTTTTTGGGTGAAATTTTGGTGAAATTTTTACAATTATCCTTTAATATTCTGTTAAATCTATTTAGATTTGAAAGAATCTTAAGGATATTTATGAGATGTAGGTTGAATTTATCGCTATCTATATCATCAACATCTATTTAACAAAAAGGAGTAGCATATAGTTTGTATTTTGAAAACATATAATGATATGTATATGTGTGTGTTTGTGTGTGTGTGTATAGTATGCATGTGTATATATGCTACTATGTATTAATTTTGTGTTAAATTATTACTAACTAATGTTATAGTATGAGTGTATATTCTAAAAACACATTTTTATAGAATCGGGCGCTTCGTCCATGAAGCGGGCGCTTCGTGTCGCTCGCTTCACGCTTAAGCGATAGGCACCCTATCGCTTTTTCCCGCTTCACGCATTTTTTTACACTGCCACTAACCCATTACTTGGGATTATGCAAAGATAATGCTATGCAAATAAGAAACTCACTAATTGCGTAATTCTCCTAAAAACTAACAGCTTAGATAACAGCTTAGACTTATTTGGTTTCTACGTATTCAAATGCAACCAAAAATAAAGATCTTACATGTTGATGTTTGACTGTAAATCAGGGTTGATACTCCTTCGGATCCACTTCCATTAGTTGTGCTTTGGCATTTTTACGCTACTTGTAGCAACTGATTAACTTGCGTGCAACATAAATTAAAGTACAAATGAGTTAATTCACAAATAAGAATTATTCACAACTCCTAAACAAATTCTCATATCCTACCTACAAATTGCTCAAATCAAATTTAGAGTACAAATTGAAAAAAGAAATCCCTAATTCAATTCAATTGCATAAATGGGTAATTAATTTATGGAAAAAAAATAAAGAAAGAGGGTTAAAAGGGTAAAGAGGGGGAAGAAGAAAGAATGATTACTTTGGGAAAAAGAAGGAAGCATTCAGTAATTGAAATCAGTATTACCTCTTCAGCAAGCACTCATTGAGCAAACCACACATGCCATACAAATAAAGCAACTTTGACATTACCTACATCATGAAACAACTGATCAGTCTAAAATTTCTTAGATACAAGTGATACAAGTACTTGAATAACATTGAAGGCATAAAGCAAAGACCGTATTGTACAACTATTCAGTCCAGGAAGGTGCTTTTCAAAGAGGTGAGATAAGTATCAAATACTTTTAATTAGTATGCAGCCAAATAAACTCAACACCCATAAGGAAGCTAGCATGTGCAAGCACCCAAACTTGGAAATTGGACCAAAAGTATATAGATGAAGCTTGAATAAAAACAACATAAGCATTTAAATAGGATATATAGTAATCATTAGAATATTAGAAGACTCGTGTAAAAAACAAAACTTACACTAGATGCACCATTTTTGTCATAAACAGCATAGCATTTCAGCTCTCTAATTTCAGAGAAATCTGCTTGAAGAATATTAATATGAAGAAAGCAACGTGGAAAGTCTAGTACCCCTGGAAGAATACATGTTTAACAAACAAGAAATCTGCTTGAAGAAGAACCCCTCATACTCAGCAGTTCAAGAGTACAGTAAGAGATACAAAGATGCTTCCCTAGTAAGTTAATAAGTAATCAACAAATAAATATAATGCATGTCTGAAGCATCACTGCACTTACATTGCCAAAGAACACCTTCCACACAGTGCATGTTTGGACATTCTTTGCTTTATCTCACCAATATTCATTTGTCGTTGGAGCTGCCACAGCAAAAGGATGCATCAGTTCACCAAAATTTAAAATGACTGGTTGAACATTTAAAAATATATAAAGAGCTCTATTTATTTGACCTTCTTTTTTTTTGAAATTCCTTTCTCTTTCTATTGGTTATCCTGTTCTTCGTCAAAATTTAAAATGACTGGTTGAACATTTAAAAAATGCAGTAGAGATAAGCATGAGTTCAACATACAAAGGGATAGATACTAATTAATCAAAGGTCACCTAAAGGTGTTTCTCTTTGCCATGTCACCACACTGATGATACCTTGGTAATGGTCATGGAAACATTAGACGATTACAGCAATGTATAAGCCAAGAGACCATGACACGACTTAATTTCATGACAACACTTTTATAAGAACATATTATAAAGAATTAGGCATGTTTTCATGTAGGAGACTACAGAGAGTATATGGAGTTGCTCAAGAATGTTTTCAGGTAAATGTTCTACTCCAATTTTCTGCCACTCTCTTCAGAATACAACATATAGAGTTGCTTCAGAATTCACATGCACCCTGCTTGTTGCTCCAGAATTCACTTCCGTCTCATAACTATTAGAGAAAGATGCTACTTTGTCATCCAAATTGCAATTGAAAATTATATTGACATGGAATTTGGAACTTAAAAAGACAGAACACGATCAATTTTTTTTTAATGAAAACTAATAAAAGCAAGAGCACGCCCAATCAAACCAAACCCCATCTAAAAAGCTATTGGAATCTGCCAAATCTAACCCTGACCAAACAATTAACTTTCCCCCAAATCAAACCCTAACCAACCCAAATCCTAACCAAACAACAACTTTTCCCCCAAATCAAACCCTAACCAAACCGTACTCGGATCTTCTGAATGAAATAAAAGGGGTTTGAAGAGTTTACCTAGCGATGGAGATGTCAGAGATCTAAAGAACTTGGCCGAGTTCCGCTTCTACGGGAGGTGCTCGAGAGAGATGTCAATATGTTGAGAGAGAGATGTCGATATGGGGACGACCAACTCACAGGTGGAGTCACGGCGGCGTGGGGCACCGGCGCACAAGCGACGGTCGCTGAGGGAGAGATGTCGGATGAGAGAGACAGAGAGAGATGTCGAGGGTAGAAGATGGAAGGGATGGGAGCTCGATTTTGGGCTCATCGATGGCAGAAAAAGAGAGAGAGCGAGCAGTTGAGGGATAACGAGTGGGGTGAAGGGGAAGACGACATGGGAGCTTCAAGCTTTCAAATCTGAATTTGCGATGTGGGTGAACGGGAGAGAGAAGGGAGATCCAAATAGAGATGGATTTGGATTCTAGGTTACGATTACCCCCAATTATAATATATCTATATTAAATTATAAAAATTATTATCTTTATTATCTTAAATCTTAAATAAATAAAAGTTAGCTTCGGAACTCCAAAGGCCGTGGCTAGGCCATGATAAAAACCAAATAAATGGCTACGGCAAACCTTGCCGTTGCTACCAACAGTGGCAAAATTGACCTATTAGCCACGGCAAACTCTGCCGTTGCTACTAGATGTGGCAAAATCGATCCAATAGCCATTGCCGAAGCTACCATCCGTGGCAAAAGGGTACCAATTGCCACGGCAAGTCCCTGCCGAAGCTAGGGAGGGTGGCAAAATTCTTTATTTTTTGTAGTGTCAGGTAACCTCTCCTCTATTTCTTTTAAGGGCCCTGCCCCCTCTATTATCGTCGGAAATGGTGGTCGTCTTGCTACTTCGGGTATTGGCCACGCCAATTTACAGACCCCAACCCACCCACTACATCTCAACAATGTCCTTATTGCCCCAAAGATTGTCAAAAACCTTATCTCTGTCCGTCGGTTCACTACTGACAACAACGTTTCCCTTACGTTTGATCCCTATGGTTTCTCTGTGAACGATCTTACTACGGGGGTTACTCGCATGAGATGTAACAGCACCGGGGAGCTCTACCCTGTCACACCACCTCCTGCGTCCCGTCAATCGTGTCCGGTCGCCCTCTCGGCATCGTCGTCCAGCCTCTGGCATGCACGTCTGGGCCATCCCAGCACTGCCGTTCTAGATGTCCTCCGTTCCCAGAACCTTGTCACATGTACTAAAGACCCACGCTCTGGTTTATGCTCTTCCTGCCAACTAGGCAAACATGCCAGACTGCCGTTTCAACGGTCTTTGACCTCTACCCTTGCTCCATTTGATATCATTCACAGCGACATTTGGACCTCTCCCGTGCCTAGCAAGGAGGGTCACAAGTACTACCTCTTGTTTCTGGATGATTACACTCATTACTTATGGGTCTTCCCGTTGCATTTCAAGTCCCAAGTGTTTCCTATTTTTGCCAGATTCCATACCTACATCAAAACACAATTCTACATGTCCATCAAAAGTTTCCAATGTGACAATGGTCGTGAATTTGACAACAGAGACTTTCACTCCTTCTTTGCTGCAAATGGGATCTCATATCGCTTGTCTTGCCCCTATACTTCTCAGCAGAATGGCAAGGCAGAAAGAATCATCAGAACCATTACCAACATGATGCGCTCTCTCCTCTTCCACGCATCTATTCCCCTTCCCTATTGGCCTCACGCCTTATCCACCACATGTTATCTCCTAAACATTCTCCCTTCCACTACCCTACAAAATCGCTCGCCAGCTCAGACTCTTTATTACGCCGAGCCTAGGTATGATCACCTTCGTACCTTTGGTTGCTTATGCTTCCCTAATCAGTCATCCACTGCCCCCCACAAGCTTCACCCTCGTTCCACCCCTTGTGTCTTTCTTGGCTACCCGTCTGATCATCGCGGTTACATTTGCCTCGATATCAAGACTCACAAGATCATTCTCTCTCGTCATGTCACCTTTGATGAGTCGCGATTTCCCTTCGCGTCTCCCACACCCCCTGTGTCGTCCACGGAGTCTGAGTCGCCTTTCCCTCACTTCATTCTTCCCCAGAGCTCTCCCGGTGCTCCTGCGTCTCCCCCTCCCCCCCCCCTCCCCCGCCACCATCCATCACCAGACCACACACCCGCAGCGTCTCCGGTGTCTTTAGACCCCGACAGATCGTCTCCATGACCGCCGACCATCACCCCGCTATACACCCCACATCCCCTCCACCAACATCAGTGCCTCCCCTACGCGCGGCGCCCGCCGCAACCCACTTTGCGGCGCCCCCCGCAAGAACCTCACCCCTCCCTCCACCAACATCCAAGCCTCCCCTACGCGCGCCCGCGTCCCAAGCTGGCACGCCCGCGCCCCAACCTGGCGCGCCCGCGCCCCAACCTGGCGCGCCCGTGCCCCAAGCTGGCGCTCCCGCGTCCTCCGCTGGCGTGCCCGCGTCCTTAGCCTCTCCTGCCCCCATCTTTCCCGACTCCCTTTCACCCTCTGCCTCCACCCAGACCTCCCTCTCCCCCGTTCCCACCTCCCACAAAACAGCCCTCCTAGACCCGAATTGGCAGGCGGCTATGCTCGACGAATACAGGGCCCTTACGAAGAATGGCACTTGGGTTCTTGTGCCTCGCCCTCCTGAGGCGAACGTCATTCGCTGTATGTGGCTCTTCCGTCACAAGTTCCGCTCTGATGGGACATTGGAGCGCTACAAGGCCCGTCTGGTGGTTAACGGTAGATCTCAACAGGCTGGTATTGATTGTGATGAGACCTTCAGCCCTGTGGTCAAGCCTGCCACTATCCGAGTGGTCCTGAGTCTGGCTCTGTCGCGCAACTGGGGCATCCATCAGCTGGATGTCAAGAACGCCTTTCTGCATGGTCATCTGAATGAGACGGTTTACATGTTTCAGCCTCCGGGGTTTGCTGATGCTGAGCGTCCACAGCATGTCTGTCTCCTCAAGCGCTCTCTGTATGGTCTGAAATAGGCTCCACGGGCATGGTTTCAGCGGTTTGCGTCTCATCTGCTCCGCTTGGGTTTCACTGGCAGCCGATCGGATACGTCTCTGTTTATCTATCGCAGAGGCTCGGACTTGGCTTTCCTGCTGCTCTATGTAGACGACATCATTCTCACAGCCTCTTCTGATGCTCTTCGAACGTCCATCATCTCGAGGTTGAGTGCGGAATTCTCCATGACTGATCTGGGTCCGCTGTCTTACTTCTTGGGAGTTGCCGTTCAGCAGCATGCGTCTGGTCTGTTTCTCTCACAGAGTAAGTATGCTGCTGAGATTGTTGCTCGTGCTAAGATGGTCAACTGCAATCCCGTCGCAACCCCAGTCGATACATCCAACAAGCTCAGTGCTCATTCTGGTCCTTTGGTTGATGATCCAACACTGTACAGGAGCCTCGCTGGTGCTCTTCAGTATCTCACTTTCACCAGGCCTGATATCAGTTACGCCGTCCAGCAGATCTGCTTGTTCATGCATGCCCCTAGGGAACCTCATTTTCAGGCTTTGAAGCGGATCATTCGGTACATCAGCGGCACCCTCGAGCTCGGCACCACCATCACTCCTTCCTCTAAGCTTGATCTTGTGGCGTACACTGATGCGGATTGGGGTGGTTGTCCAGACACACGTCGCTCCACGTCTGGTTACTGTGTCTTTCTCAATGACACTCTTGTGTCTTGGTCAGCCAAGCGTCAGTCCGTCGTGTCTCGTTCCAGCGCTGAAGCCGAATACAGGGGTGTTGCCAACGTTGTCTCTGAGTGCTCTTGGCTCCACAATCTCCTGCTTGAGCTACGATGCCCCTTACAGAAGGCCACTCTGGTCTACACTGACAACGTCTCCGCCGTCTACCTGGCTAGCAACCCAGTCCAACATCAACGCACGAAGCACATTGAGCTTGATCTCCACTTCGTCAGGGACAAGGTTGCCATTGGACATGTCCGCGTTCTACATGTCCCGTCCTCTTATCAGTACGCTGATATATTCACCAAGGGTTTACCTAGACAGTTGTTCATTGATTTTCGTTCCAGTCTCACTGTACGGACCCCTCCCGTTTCGACTGCGGGGGTTTGATAGATTACATAGGTCTCCTATTGTATAGTGGGCTGAAAGCCCATTAAGGCCCAATACCTTGTAACCTATATATATATGTTATATCAATGAATGGAAACCCTCAAGGAGGACTTTACATCAATTCCGCTATCTTACAATAAATAATAAGGTTAAATGGTATAAAAATATGTTATTATAAATGAATTAATTAAAAAGCAATTTACTAGGTGATCAATTGCAATTACTAGTGAAATATAAAAAATATTTTATTTATAAATAAATTAATTAAAAAATCAGATCAATTAAAATTATGTTACAAAATGTGTGACTGGTGCGAAATTTGATTGACATCAAATCAATTGCATTTTTGTTTGGTTATGAGTTGGGATCATTTGTGTTTGGGAATAGGATTAATACAAGTACTCCTACATCTTGATAGTTTTATTTTATTCCATCTGTTGGCAAGTTAGGCTTAAATTTGGTACACCTACATCTTGATAGTTTTTGGTATCGGTCATTAGGATTATGAGAGAACAAGTACGCTACTTTTGCGTGGAGATTTAGTAGAGTATCATTCAATCTTAACGTAGGATATTAAAAATATTCAGAAAATGAATAATCTATAAGGTAGGATGAAATTATTATACATTGGTTTAACACAGTGACGGATCTAATGTTTAAAAGTTTAGGTAAGCGGATAATTATTCATTTCGAATAGAACAATTTTTTTCCAAACCAAAATACGATTTTTATAGAGTTTTTCACCTAAAATATAGAAGAGATTTAAAATTTGATAATTAGAAGAGTTAGAAAATATTTTATTTTTTTAAAATGAAAGGATTAGCTTGAGGACCCAACCAGTGGGTTCAGGTGCAGTACATCAAATAGGAAGTCTGGAATAGAACCAAAAACAGTGAAGGAGTTAGCCATCTTAATGGCCGAGTTAGCTAGCATGTCGGCTAATGTGTTTGCTTGTCTTCGAACTTTGTGGAAAGAAATCTCCCACGCTGTCTCCTGGATGAGTTTATGTCATCTTCTTATTAGCTGGCGGTTGGCATGGATAGCTCCACCCGGATTAGCTCCTCTATCCAAGGCAAGATACTCAAAGATAGAAGTGTTGTCTAGTTCCACTACCAGTTTAGTGACTCCCATGTTTTTGACGATCTGTAGTCCATCCGCCTCTCGAAATATGCCTCCACCCCCGGCCACCCTCGGGTTACCTTTCGACACCCCATCAGTGTTGAGTTTAAGCCAACCTAGGTCTGGTGGAGACCACACAGTTGGAAAATCACTGTTCATTTTGAAGGTGCAGTCCAAACTTTGGGCTTTACCTTTCGCATGAGCATATGAAGAAACCGTCCTCAAAACCATACAAGCTAGCCAATCCTCGAATTGAGTCCGTTCCTTGGAATACCAGTTCATTGTGAGTCTTCCACGTCAACCATAACATTGTGGCGAATGTGGCACTCCACCGGTTTTCCTTTCAGACGTTAGCAAAGATCCACTGTTAGATTCCTTCAATGGAAAAGAAATCCCCGGGCAAATTGTGATCTCCCAACACCATCCAAACTCGTCGAATTTCAGTGTAGGCACGCAACAAATGTAATCTTGTCTCCTCCAACCCACACCTTGGACAAGCGGAGTAAGAAGAGAGGTGATGCCTAATTCGGTTTGCGTTGCACATCATTGCATCATGGGATGCAAGGAATGTGAACATTCTTGCCCTTTGTTGTGTTGCTATCCTCCACACGTGTTTCCAGTTAGTCGAGTGCTCCCTAGAGCCCATTCCTCTGATCAATCCCACAACCCTGCCAGTGGTGAAGTCCCCTGTTATCATGTGCCCCCAGTAGAGCCGGTCTGCAATATCCGATCCCTTAAGGACTTGGATCGCTCAAAGTCAGTGTTTAATCGCTTTTGGGAGATAGCCCGAGAGGATTTCCCAAGTCCAGTCGCCCCCCTCCTAAAGCTCCTACACCGTCTGACCTACTAGTTCCTCCGGGATCTGTTGGATTGCAACATCCACCAAGGGCTCCTACTGCATCCACGGGTGTAACCAAAACAGCATGGAGCAGCCGTTGCCGATATCCACTCCGAGTCCCGGAGTTAGGACCCTTGCTTCGTGCGTGATGCCCTTCCATAGTTGTGATGCGTTTGTTCTCCTTTCAAACATATCAACATCCACTCTGCCTGCGCAATATTTCCCTGGGATCAAGCGGCTCTATAGGGAGGTTGGGTCCTGAATCAATCTCCAACCTAGTTGTGCAAGAGTTGCTTGGTTTGTATCATTCAAGGAACGAATACCCAAGCCCCCATCCTTATTCGCAGCATATAAGACGTTCTTTCTCAGAAGGTGAATCCGACAATGTTCCAAGGTCGAACCCCAAACAATGTCGTGAACAGCCTTATCGGTCCCTTCGCAGACTCGCTTAGGCACGAGGGAGGAATTCATAGTGTACACCGGGAGACTCGTCAGCACCGATTTGGCTCATGTCACAGGACCAGCCAGTGAAAGTGAACGACTATTCCACTCTTTCAGTCTAGATGTGACCTTATCTAGAAGACAAGAATATCGATCGGTCGTCAAACAATTGCAGTTCGTAAGAACTCCTAGTTAATTTCCAAATTCAATGGCGATTGGCATACCCAACTCGCTACTAATGATATGTTTCACCCCCGCATGCACGTTTCTGGAAAAGAAAATAGAGCTCTTAGCAAAGCTCACTCTCCCTCCTGATGCACCGCAAAACTTGCCCAGACATTACTTAACCACTCTGGCTTGATCAATTGTTGCTGCACCAAACAACACAAGGTCGTCGGCAAAAAAGAGAGGAGAGAGGTGTACACCCCCTATTGTAATCGGCTTCCATTTGCCCAAGTTGATGGTGTCTTGAATAATATGTGAGAGGTGTTCTAATCCGAGCATAAAGAGGTATGGGGAAAGGGGATCCCCTTGTCGAATCCCCCGTGTCGGCTTGAATTTTCCAGCCCTCTCTCCAATATTCCACAAAACTTTTGTCGCTCCTTCTAATTGACATTGCATAATCACCCTAATAAGTTTCTCCGACATGTGCGCTTTGATCAACATAGAATGAAGAAAGTCCCACTTGATTCGGTCATAAGCCTTCTCGAGGTCGACTTTTATTATCATCCATTTCCTCCTTCGCCGCTTAGCCATCGAATGTACGTAGTACTTCATGAACCACTACAATATTATCAAGGATTTATCGGCCTGGGATAAAGCTCAATTGCACCAGGGAGATAAGTTGCGGCAGAACTGGCTTAAGTCTGTTCACCAATACCTTAGTCGCTATCTTGAATATGACATTCAAGAGAGATAGGTGTGAACTACTTCGGTGTTGCAGGGCTTTCAGTCTTCGGTATCGTAACCAATAGGGCATCTCTTATTGAGTTTGGCATCCGACAATCATTTAGCAGGGCCAAGATTATCTCACATACTTGGTTGCCCACTACTTTTCAATTTTTTTGGTAGAAGATTGTCGAGAATCCGTCCGGGCCTGGCGCCTTGTAGAGCCTCGTGTGTTTCAGCGTCACCCAAACTTCCGCCTCTTTGAATGAAGCTGCTAGCAACTTGACCATGTGATGTTCAAGTGCCGAAAAGGTGTGGTCAATGCGCATCAAATCCTGGGTATTCCTCAGGCCACCCGTGGTGTATAGGCTTTCAAAATAAGTCACCATCATCCTCTTAACTCTTGTTGGCTCATCAACCCACACTTCTGTGTCGTTCTTCAAGGCTCTAATCCGATTCGCCATGCGCCGAATATTAATGGATAACTGGTAAAATCGAGTGTTTCGGTCCCCGTTGAGAAGGAAGTTTGATCTTGATTTTTGAAACCATAGTTGTTGTTCTTACTGAAGCAACTCTTCCAGCTCTTTGTATAGCCGCTCTTCAAGTGTAATGTAGTGGTTGGAGATACCATTTGCTAGTTGAATTCAGACACCCTTTATTCTCCTTTCTAGCCGACGTTTCCTTCGAAATATGTTGCCGAAGACTTCTTTGTTCCATTCCCCTAGATCGATTGCTAACCCTCTAAAGGCCTCACACGAACCTGTGTTCCTCCTCCACTTTGACTCTAAGAAGTTTTTGAAATTATCATGAAGAAGCCATGCTAATTGGAACCTAAAAGGTCTGTTCAAAGGCCTATTGTCGCCCGTCGGGCAAAGCTCGATCAAGATTGGTGCATGATCAGAGTGTGCAGCTACAAGATGCCTTACCACCACTTCCGGAAAGCGTAATCTCCAATCAGGATAGCACAAAGCGCGATCAAGTCTAGCCTCCACCCTGGTGTTCTCATCTCTACCTTTCCACCATGTGAAAGGGGCACCCACGAATCCCAGGTCAATGAGTTGGAGAGCATCTACCCATTCCTTGAATGCTTGCGTTGACCTGTTCGAACCAACCGATGAGCATGGCGACCTCTCCTACTCAGACAATGTGGCATTAAAATCTCCCACGAGCATCCATGGACAGTTGATTCGATCCACAAAATCCAGGAGGCTCCTCCATAGTTCTAGTCTTCGAGCATGAGTATGGGCAGCATATATTGTCGACGTGATCCATATATGGCTCCTAACCACGCCGCTTGAGCTCGACCGTGATGTGTTGGGGATGGAGGATCAAGGGAGTCACGGTAACTTCCATCGTCCGCCAAAGCATCCAGATTCCTTCTGAGAACCCAACAACTTACATCCGTTCACATCTGTCAAACCCAATCCTACCACAAATCATGTATGCGGTGCCCCCACTGATTCGTGGCTTCACCAAGATTAGGACCTGTGGGTCGTGGTTTCGAATGATCCCCCGAAGCGCCCATACGAAAGCATAGCTCTCGGCGCCATTCGTGTTCCAAACTTGCAAGTGAGTCTATAACTAAAATAACATTAAATGGGGCGACCTAATACGCTCTCTTTGTGAGGCGTATTTCTTCACGCTGCCGCCGCTCTCTTCATCGTGCCCAGTAGCAACCAACCTTCGTCCCCACATTCGGGTGCACCTGGTACACCACCGTCGTCCCCCATCCCCTTCTTCTCCAACCTCAAGTGTCCAGTCGTTTTCGGTGTTGGTTCCGGTAGGGAGCTTTTGTTCTCTCTGCCTCCATCGTCGGCCTTTCGTCGCCTCGTTGGCCTCCTCCCTTTGTTACGACTTCCTTGGATTGCGTCAGCGCCTCTTGCCGCCTTGGTGACCACCTCCTCTGCCTTTCTACGACCCAACCAACAATCGTCAACGCTTCTCATCCTGTCGGTGTCTCACGGTTGGCATCTGATTCCTCCTTCTTTCGCCCTCAACTCCGGCCACACCAGGGCTACCGTGACTCCGCCTTTCAACTCTTCTCTCGGTTCAACCCTCCTCGAGAACACCCTCGTCTCTGTCTTCGGCTCTGGCCTCGGGCCAGCCCTACTCGGCGGCGCCTTCGGCTCGATTCCTTAATTTTGTGGCTTTCCTGAGTCAGATCTCTTTGGCTTGTGTTTAGCGTTGTTCACACGCTAAGGGTTTTTCATTTCCATCCCGTCTTTCTTTCCCTTTGCCTTTGTATTGTTGTTCAATTTCTTTGCTCTGTCCTGTCTTAGCCGCCTCTAATTTGACTACTTAGTAGTCGCTTACGATCTCGTTATCGTCGTTGAGGGTTTTGAGACGGATTGGGGGGGGGGGGGGGGGGGTTATTGGGCAATGGCCTGGTGTGTTGTGTTGTTCTTGTTGTGATGCAGACCTTATGTGAACGATGTTTGATTTGATGTATCTGAAGACATCGTGGATTTGTGATCGATATCTGAGTTCTCTATGTGCGTCCTCTGTTGGCTAATTAATTCGTTTGTCGTGTTGGTTTTGCTTTACAGTGTAGGATAGCTTGCATGTTTATTTTATTTTCGCATTTTCATTTATGTCATTTGCTTCGTATTATTTCTTTTATGTCATTTGCTTCTATTATTTGATTTGGTTTTACATGATGGTTAGTCCATCTACCGACTTCTCCGATCTCTCAGTTTCTCCAGGCTTGTCTACAAAACTGAATTTTTATCTTGCTTCAAAAAAAAAACACTACCCTAGCTAGCAAAAAAAAATATGAGTTGGAAAAAAAATTCCACCCAGCAGCAACTGAGTTTGCTTACTAAAAGATTTGCCTTTGATATGATATAACATTTTTTGATTGAAAAATAGGTCGTGACTTTATAATTAAGGGTAATAATAAGTAAAATTATTTTAAATATTTTTTATATTTGTAATCCTTGTAATAAGTTGTAAAACAAGACAATGGTTAATTTGGTTTTGTAAGATGCACTAGAAACTAGGACAAGTTCTCTAAAGGCTCTAACAGGACTTAGCCATTGCCATGGTCAAGGAAAAGCTCATTGGACCCATGGTTGCACCATGTGTGGTCCAATGGCTAGCCTTGATCTATAGGTGAAGCTGAGTATGTGTTATGCCTTATAAGACATTGTTGGGTCCATTTGTGTTTGTTGCTTGCAGGCTTGAGCTCACACAGATTTGGGCCTATTCCATCTGGCCCAAATCTGAGCCCATTTGTCTTGGCTCTCTTTCGACCGTTGTAACCCTAGCCTATTTAAGCTCTCTTCTGGATGCCATTGAAAACTGTAGCATCGTCTCACTCTCTCTGGTAAGCCAAGGGGCGACTGGGTTAGGGTTTGGGAGAAAACACAAGGGTTTAGCTTCCTGGCCACCTGATGTCGGCGATTCTCTTCAAGGGTGCTCTTCTGGGTTGATGCTACCTGAGTACCTGCTTGGTTGACGAAGAAGAAGAAGAATGGAGGGTTCTGCAAGGAGAAATCTCCCCTGAGATTTCTCGGTGTCCTTCACGGACTTTCTCTAACCCTATTCCTCGTTTATCTTCTTTAATTTGTCCTTGTTTGATAGAATCGCGTCTTAGATCTAGTGAATCTAGAACCTCTGTAACCTGTCTTGAACCTTTGGTTGCTTAGTGAAATTGGGTGAACCTCCCCTCCTGAGGTTCCGCGGATGTAGGGAAACCGAACTGCGTAAACAAAGCTTTGTGTCTCTCGTTTATGCATGTTTATCGCTTTACTTGAGTTTGTCGAAAGCTATTCGAAGTAAGAAACCCTAGATCGAACAATAATATTAGCTATAACTGAAACTAAAAATAATAGAAATTTTAAAAATTATAAATTCATATACAAACAATTAAATCATTAACAAACAACAAAATGAATTTTATATTTAATAAATAAAATAGAGGGATTTTGTTCAAATGGACCTTTAAGCATATTTGGTTAGCTAGATAGGCCCATTAATTGTTTTTTTAGCATGCTTAGCCCATTAATTGTTTTTTTAACTTGCTTAGCCCTCTTAAACGGTCAATGGTCAACCGTTGACCGGTCAACGTTGACCGTTGACCGGTCAACCCATTTTGATGCCAACCTTTTTTTTTTTTTTTTTTTTGATGCCAACTTTTTTTTTTGGTGATGTCATATTTTACCGTTTTGATGCCAACATTTTGTGGTGACAATTTTATATAATTGATGGCATAAGAGCTTAAAACGTGGAATCAAAATATTGTCACCTTATTGTCACTTTTCTAATGAAATGATTGGATGACTTTTTTTTAATGCCATTTTTTTAAAACATTGATGACATTTTTTGTGATGTCATATTTTACCGTTTTGATGCCAAAATTTTATTACATTTTATTTTCACTCTGATGCCACTTTTCTAATTAAATTATTGGATGACACTTTTTTTAAACTTTGATGACATTTTTTGTTTACTCTAATGTCACGTTGACCATTGATGCCATTTTGAAAAATTTGTATCACATTAAAGAAAAAAATGTCATCAAAAATACTACTTTGAAAAAATATCATCAAAAATATGGCATCACGGTAAAAAAAATATTATCAAAAAATTGACATAAAAAAGTGGCATCAAAGTGAAAATAAAATATAGTAAAATTTTGGCATCAAAACGGTAAAATATGGGATCACTAAAAAAAAAAAAAAAATTGGCATCAAAATGGGTTGGTCAACGTTGACCGATCAACGGTTGACCATTGACCAACCCACCCTATTGGGAAGGGGGCTAGGGCAAAACTAATTAAATTGATTTATGGGCTAGGTGACTAATTGGATATTAAAAAAATCTCTCTACCAAAATCACCCAAATAATACAAATTATTAACCCGAAACTTAAAATAACACAAAAACTTTTTTAACTAAAACCAGTGTGAGATTCGAATAAAATATTTGTTCTTATCAAAATTACAAATATATATTTTCTTTTTGTACATTTTCGTATTTCGCACAAAGTCACAAACTCATCCATTATGGTTTTTTTAGGGTTTGATAGTTGATTAAAAAGTTCTTAAAATGGATTGAATCTTTATGTGTTTGTGTTAAAAAAAAAACTCATATAAAATTTCAACCTTATATGGATTGAATCAATGTTGCTGTTTTAACTTTTGAAGAAATTAAATTTGGATGAGAGGGTGCAGGATTGGTAGCGGAGAAGTCGAAGCTCCACTTTTAGAAAAATAAAATAAAATTGTGCCTTATAGTCCGGTTCTTTTGTGAACCGACCTAAAAGGTTATGTTTTTAAAGCTTGATTCGATGTAGAACCGAACTAAAATATAATTTAGCTTAAACATAATTCTCTTACCAATATAATTATAGCCCGATTCGATGCACACCTTTGCCGCTCTGCCAGGTGCCTCGACATTTACTCTGATTTAGATCTACAAGAGCTCATTTGCAAGGATGCTCTCTGGTAGGATTATTCCACCCGAAATATTACGTGCTAAAAAAAAATCTCTGTTGCAACCAGTTCTAAGTGGACGCTTGTATAATGTTCGTTTTGTGAACACTTATTTCGCATGGAAAAAAAATCTTAGAAAATCGAATTATAATTTTTTTTAAAATATATATAGTAAACTCACATCTTTTTATAAATATAAAAAATCTTTCTATCACTTATGAATTATTATAATTTTTATAAGTTGGTTTTTTAAGATTTTTTTTCAAATATGTTATAATAAGTATTTAGAAGCTAAATACATTTTTTTAAAACAAAATTATTATTAATTTAATTGTAAAATAATTTTGTGAGACGGGGTTTTGAGGCGGGATTCTGAGCAGAGAATTTGCACTGCTTTTCTACAACCATGAGAGGTCTCGGGTTCGATCCCTACCTACGCCCCTTTTTTTGGATGAAAATCCAAGTTTACCTTACTTATTTCTAGTGGGTCGAGCTGATCGGCGCAAGCCGATTTACCGTCACGTTCCTTTTAATTGACTTTTTACTATTCATGCACGTTTTTTAAGGTGTGAAAAACTATATGAAATAATAATTTTTTTAAATATTTTTTTCGACAATCTCATACTTATTGATGATAAGTATAATATTATTAAAAAAATATTTTTAAAATATTAATATTTAATATAGTTTTTATCGTTATAAAACTACGTGCATGACTTGAAAAAGTCATTTAAAAGGAAACGGAGTATTGTAATCACGCGCAGATATAAGAGGAAAAAGCTCTTTTTTAAGAAGTGAAAAGTGGATGTAATTCCATTTATATCAATTAAAATTAGTGGAAATATGCCCTCCTTTGAACTTGGGCAAACTTTTCTTTTCTCATATGGGCCACAAGCCCACAATCATGCTTAAGAAAGATTAAGTCTTCGATTGCCGTGGATTTGCAGGACTGTTGAGAATGTGAAGAGATAAAATGTCCCACATTGAATATGAGAAACATAAAGCCTTAGCATATAACCTAGTGGACAACCCCACCTATAGCCAATTGGTTTTAGGATGGAACCCCGCTCGGCTTATGTGCTAGGCTATTAGCGCAAGGGCGCACACGTGCACACGACCCCCGATCCCGAGTCCCAACGGACTTCAGTAAGGACACGTGCAATTTTTGTCTCTATGATTCACCGTCTGATCTATTCCGTAAATAAGTGGTGATTTTTTTGAAAAAAAAAATTAAGCGGGGTTAAATATTTTTTCGAAAACTAGGATAGTTTTTTTAGAGTAAGGTAAATACGTTTTCATAAGGACTATAGACAAGACACTGAAACGGCTATTGTAGTAAAATTGCAACTTCAAATCCTTTAGAAAGTGGGCATGTTGGAAGCGGGCAATGCGAGAGAAACTTCATGGACACATTGAAGACGTCGACCACCTCTGCAAGTGTTTATGACTCCATCTTCACCCTTCCTCCATTCTTTTCTAATTGCTTTATTTATAATCAATAAGGAAATGTTAGGGTCAAATTCAAATTGGTTTATACATTTAGGGTTAAATTAAAACTGGGTGATGTTTTAGGATTGAATTGGAACTTTGAAATTGATTCATGATTTTGGGGATAAATTGAAATCAATTGATGGGTACGTTTAACTTTGCTTGTAGGGTTGAATTAAATCATGGATCAATTAACGCCGGGCCCGAAGCATTAACTTTGCTTGTGGGGTGCAATTAACGTCAATGAGAAGGCCAACGATCCAGCGAGGATTATCGTCTACGAGTCTTTCTTCACGGCGTCGACGCCGATCATGCGAAACGCAATGGAGAGGAGGCCGTTGTTGGCCCCAACACCACGACTCGGAGCCACTGAGCGCGTTGGGAGGAGGCCGCAGAGACAACGACTTCGATTGGCTCGGAGCCACTGAGCACGACTCCACGTTCTCCCTAAAATCGCGAATCCCTAAAATCGATTGATGATTGACTGCAAAGCCAAGTTTATACGAGTATATTGTTTGCACTAATTGAATATCGTGCAACGTATAATCTAATCGTTTTTTTCAGGATTAAGGTTGAATCAATTGAGTATTTAGATAAACACGCGTAGGTTTTTATTTTTTGCTGTCGGTCCAACTTTTAAATATTTTCTAGAATAGAAAAGGATTGGTGCAATTTTGCTAAAATTATCTTGTCAATAGTCATTTCGACATCTTGCCACTAGCCTCACTCATACGTTTTTTTAGAGCAAGACAAAAAAGACTGTTTTTAGCCGGGTTGTTAACAATAATTGGGCTAAAAAGTTTCTAAAAAAATAGGCGAAGACTTTTTATTAAGAACCGGGCTAAAAAGTGTGGAAAAAATAACATAACAAGACCTTTTAGCTCGGTTCTTGATAAGAATCGGGATAAAAAGTGAAACAGGGCGCAACGACTATTGCAACATCTTTTTAGCTCTATTTTGGTAAGCCCCGTGACAAGTAGCATAAAATCATATCTTAGATTTGATGTATCTTCAATTTTTAAGAGACTAAATTAATAAAATTTACCAAACTTGGTGTTTATGGAATTTTTAAGAGAGTGAATAGAGCCCGAGAGAGGCATGAGAAGTTTGGGGTAGGAGGGATAGGGGTATAGCTTGTAAATTATCTCAATTGTAAGAGTTATTAATTCATGTTCTAAAAAGTATCTTTAATATGTTCTAAATAGTAGAGGTCTTGGTTAAAATTTTTTTAAAATATGTTAAATTAAGTTAGTCATCTGTTTGATAACCTTAGCTGAATGGATAGCTGATAAAAGAGATCGAAGATTTGTGTATATAGAAGAACAAGCTCCAAAAAGCTTGGGGTGGACAGTTGGTGGAAATTCAATTCCAAAACACTAATTAACAAATAATGTTAGCTTTATTTCTGTGAAATAAATTGATCAAAGATCACTTTTATACTGCATAAGCAGCAAAATAAGGTAAAATGTAAGGGAAGAAGCTGTAAAATCAGTGATGAAGCATCACTGTTTCATTGAACCAAAATGGGAAATGTGACCAGAGGCGGCAAAAGCTCTTACTCCCTTTCACCGATTCCCAAAACCCTACAAAATCAGTGAATGAGTCCAGCATATATAGCATGGAATACTCATCAATGATTGGTCGATCATAAGAGGACAAAAGAGCTAGTTGTAAGCTGTCCTTATTACAGTCCAAATGAGAATAAAATGCAGCTTAAATGAAAGTGAAATGAAGGTGCAACTAAGAACTGAAATGAGACCTATGAGCTAATGATGAAAGCTAATGTGATCAATGTATGCATCCTAAGATGCATGAGCATAACTTTCACAATTTCATTTAAAACTATACAATATTAAAACAAAAAGCTTCAAAACGCTACTTATATTGCCAAACACACCATAAATAAACTGAGAATATATGTGATTTAGTGCTCTTTATTATCCCAAAAGAAATTATAATTTTTAACGGT
The DNA here is from genome assembly GCA_037127255.1 of Persicaria tinctoria. Classification (NCBI taxonomy): domain Eukaryota; kingdom Viridiplantae; phylum Streptophyta; class Magnoliopsida; order Caryophyllales; family Polygonaceae; genus Persicaria; species Persicaria tinctoria. The sequence goes on from JBANSL010000013.1 coordinate 73,078,428, forward strand.
ATTTCTAGTCTATATTCTAAGGACGTAATATAAGAATCTAAATTCAATAATATACGTTAAACCCCCGTATTTTAAAATCTTTAAACGGCACAATTCAATGATACCAAAATTCCCAATTCTTTCCATAACCAAATGAAAATGCCCCCTTCTTGAATAGGTAATAAAGAGCGACCGTTCCGGAGTTCGAACCGAAGACCTATGGGTACTACCCACAAGTCCTTTTCGGTGAACCATTCTGAAATGGTTGAAAATGCTCCCTTCAAAAACATGGAAAAAACAAATCTCACACACGCACACAACACAGTCACAGTTTGAAATTAAGTTTTGTTTGTTTATTTAATTATTTGGTACAATAAGATTTGTTTATTTTTTACAGCAATTAATAAAATGTGTGTATATATAAGGCCGTCATGTTTTAATAATATAAATTTGAATATCAGGTTTTGCCGGAGTAATGTATTTTGATGCGTGCTATAAGTTTAATGATTGATCACGCCCAAAGGATTTGACAAAAGTATATCGTTTTCAAATGAAAATGCGGAAACATGTCCAAAATAACTTAATAGTGACTTTAAAAGATGTAGTATATATATAGTTCACTAGTTCAGTGATAATGACGGTAGTTCAGTATATAGTTCACCAGTTCGCAAAATAAATACAATTAGATGGTATAAATCTGAGACTGGCGTTTTTAAACTTAATTTTGATGGCGTAAAATCTCTTTCTGGTTCAGCTTCTGCAGGGTTTGTTATCAGAGATGATGACGGTAGGGTGATTGCGTGCAATGCCAGAAGATGTGGGACAATGCCTGTGATCCAGGCTGAAGCAGTTGGTTTGCAGATTGGCCTGTTGGAAGCTCGTAGGTTGGGGATCCGAAGAGTTGTTGTGGAAGGAGACTGCCTAGCGATTGTGAATGCGATCAATGGTGTGTGGTCGACTCCCTGGGAGATCGAAATCCTTTTGTCGGATGCCCTTGATCAATTCGTCTACTTCCCTTGTTCGAGACGTTTTTTGTGTCCCGCATTTTCAGGGAGGCGAAAAGGGTAGGGCGGCTGATCGACTCACGCACATGGCTTTGGAGTCTGCCTCGACGTCTTGGAGTTCTGATTTAGAGTTTCAAACTCTCGTTCGTAGGAATGCTCTTGGGCAGTGGTACAACCGTGTTTGACAATTGACACCCCCAATATGGAAAAAGTGTTTGTTTAACTAAATTGTATTTTAACACATTAAAAGTGTTTGTTTAACTAAATTGTATTTTAAATAATTAGAATTTAAAATAAAATATTGCATATATTGTATAAATCAAATACTCAATATGGAAAAAGAAGAATATCTATATAATAATACCTAATTAAGTAAATATCCACCAAACTAGTTTTATTTAATAAATGTCCACCAGACACCCTACCTCCTGCCCCCGCTTCTCTCAAGATTGCCACATCCTACTTTTCTTGTGAGGCAAGTTCCAAATTCAACACGTGAATTTCGCCATCCTCGACATTCCGATTACAATTTAAAATTTAAAATTTTGTTCGATCAATTCCATATATTTAGGTATTTATTAGCACACGAAAACAAATTCTTCATATATAAATCTCTTCAATATATAAGCATACATATACATACTTGTATCTTTAATTGTTACTCTATTTTTATTTTGCTTTATTAAAACGATTTTTCTATCATATGCCTCTAGGGTCGCTTATTTTTTTGATAGGGAATCTTTTCCAATTTAGAGTCTTATCCTATGCCCTTACTTGATTTGATAAAGTCGAGATCAAAATACTCAGAATGATATATAGCACATCCGTCCTAAAATGCAAGTCGTTTGACTTTTTGACATATTTTTTAAGGAGCTAAAACTATATAGAATAGTTGATATTTTATACAAAGTACAGTTTTAACTTCTTAAAAAACGTGTCGAAAAGTCAAAAGATATATATGTTATAATTGAGGTAATACATACTCCTATCTTTTTCTTTCTTAACAAGATATATTAAAATGACATGTTTTTGCAAATAAGTAAGGTATAAAAAGTAGGGCTGACAAATGGTACGGAAATTACCATACCAACCACGTACCAACCACAAACCGACTAGGTTGGTAACCACACTTGTGGTAACCAACATGGTGGTAACCATCTTGGTGGTAACCACATGAAGATGGTACGGTAATGATAATGAAATCTGAATACCATTTTACCAAGTATATATTAATTTTTTTTATTTAATGTTTTGTTGTTATTACCTTTAAGTTTTTAATTTATATTTAGTGTTTTGATTTTGACCTAAATTGATCATTTCTACATTTTGTACTAGAAACAGTAGGAACATTTTGAATGTTTGAAGATTTTGAACTTGTTTTGTTTGAATTTGCATGAACATTTTGAATATTTGAACAATTGAACTTGGTTTGTTTCAAGACTTTGAACTTGGTTGGTTTGAATTGGTTTGTACTTTAGGTTATGAACTTGATTTATTTGAAGTTTTAATAGGTGGTAATCATATTATTTTTTGTAACCATATTTTTTCGTTCGATAACTTTGATGACTACCGGAAGGTTAGCCAAGGGGTTTCAAAAAAATACAAACAGATCGAATTACAGTTTGGTAAGCATGGTAATGTACCGATGGTAATTAACCACAAGTCGTGGTTATCACATATGCGGTAACCAAGACTTGTGGTTGGTACGTGATATGAAAATTTATATAACACAAATTTGTGATTGGTACGTGATAATCACCATTTTTTGGTGGTTACCGTACCAGGCCAACCCTAATAAAAAGGAGGGGGTGAACTATAGTTTTGTAATAATTAACAATTTTGTGCAAATTAGTACTCCATAAGTTTGGGATGAATTCGTGTGACTTAGTCACAAATAATAAAGAATGTGTAGGTTCAATTTCATGGATAGCTTTCGTTATCAATTACCAAATTGCGTCTACGACGAAAGCAGCTCGATCGATCTGTGTGTGATTCTCTTGTCCAAAATGAATCTGAACATGCATTTGGAAAGTTCATATACCTAAATAAAATAATTGACCAATTAAACTCACCTAGCCACTTGATCACTTTATTGATGATAATTAGGTGTTCAAATTAATGATTAAGTGTAGTTTAATTGCTCATGATTCTAACAAAGAGACTAATTATTGAATTATCACTACATACGTAGAAAACATAGCCACGCTTTTTGCCGTACAATTACTTATTCAAATGGAAAAAAAATACATAATATCTAAAAATTTCATAATCAAACACCCTTCTCCATTCCATTTTATAATCGACAAAATCAAAGCATAAAGATTATAACCAACGAAATTTTCGACAGCGGAACCACGAGCAAAAAGCTACTTTGACTTTCTCCTGGTGGTGCATTTGAACGAAAAGAAACAAGTTTATATTCGACAATCATAACTTACAAATATTAGACGAATTGGTAGCCACTAGCCATAATATAAAGTACCATATGAAAAACTGGAAAAACACTAAACATGACGACTCAGATGAAGAAGACGGAAAGACAATGAAAGTCAAACCTAGAGATAACCCTCGTAAAAAGAATACCATTTGATGGTGTAAACCTGATAATGGCGTCTTTAAACTTAATTTTGATGGCGCTAGATTTCTATCTGGTTCAGCTTCTATAGGTTTTGTTATTAGAGATGATAATGGTAGAGTGGTTGCGTGCGATGCTAGAAGATGCGGGACGGTGTCTGCGATCTAGGTTGAGGCCGTTGGTTTGTAGTTTGGGTTGTTGGAAGCTCGAAGGCTGGGGATCCGAAGGATTACGGTGGAGGGAAACTGCCTTGCGATTGTCAATGCGCTCAATGGTGCATGGTCGACTCCTTGGGAGATCGAAATTCTTATGTCGGATGCTCTTCGTCTGCTTCGCTTGTTCGATACATTTTTTGTGTCCCACATTTTCAGAGAGGCGAATAGAGCATCTGATCAACTTACTCATATGGCTTTAGAGTCCGACTCGTCGTCTTGGAGTTCCGACTTCGAGTTTCAAACTCTCATCCGTAGGGACGCTCTTGGGTGCTGGTACAATCGCGATTGACACCCCCAAATTCTCGGCTTTTTCAAAAAAAAAAAAATCTTATGTATTTATTTTATACTATAAATGGTTTTTATATTAGAGTAAATTTAATTATACTATAAATATGAGGAGAAAAAACATAAATGTCCATATAATAAGGCTTAATTAATTAAATGTCTACCATCCAAAATTTATTAGTTAAATATTCATCGGTCACCCCTAAACTGCTTCTTGCTTTTCTATCAGCACATATTTTCTAATCCAACGAGTTCCAGTTTCGCTCGTGAATCTCCGCTTCACAATTTCGCTCAGTTATCTTTTAATTCTGCACAACAGTTTTGATTATACATGGTTTGTCATCATATAAATTCGTTTCACCATAATCAGCACTTATTTTCTACTAAATTCGTTTGTTAGTGTGTGTGTATATATATATATAGAATTCCCATATATATCAGTATTTTTATATATATTCGCTTGCCTAATCATATTTATTTGAAAGTATATGAAATCAAATGTCACATTATATGCGTATTTTTCATAATAATATAAAAGGTAAGCTGACAAACCATGACAGATGGCTGACAAACTATGACAGTTTCATATATTTTGCTGATAAATTTGTTTATCAGTTGTTATGTGTATTTATCAGCACATGTATTTACACATATAGCTGATAACACTTGACAGATAGCTGATTTCTAACATGAAAGATAACTGACAAACGATGAAACAAATGTCAGCTTATTTATCGAAGTTGAACAACCATTGCATATATTTGATTTTCAAAATGATAGATAGCTAACAAACGATGAAACATAATCTAACAAGGGATAATAATATCAGTATATTCCTTACTGAATATTTAACAAAAATCAACATATAAATTAATGTGAACTAAAAAACAACCAAACACTATATTACATTATATATAACACAAGAGACCCATCAAGTATGTTCCAAAAATACATAACCATCGAGGATGTTTATAAAAATACACCCAGATATCAACATATTTGATAGATATTTTTACAGAAATACTAAAATTGGAAGCTCCATTTTCATCATGCATGCTATTGGGCGCCCTCTCTATCAACATCCAGTGCACAATCTCTCTCACGAATTTCAGCAGTTTCATTCACATTGACAGCATCCCCTAAAGCATTGTCAGCATCAAGTGGAGACTCCGCCTCATTAATGTCAGCATCCCCTACCCCCTCATCAACAATATATGTTTTCTCCTTGACATTAATTTCAGCCTCTTTCACCCCATCATTTTTAACTTCTCCTTCACACTAGATATCATCAGCAGCTCCACTGACTTTTTTCCTAAGGTCAATAGGCCCTTCCTCTAAAATTACAATCGTACTTGTAAGCAACTCAAACATGTTCTCCCACTTCAAACACAACTCTTTCGCCCATTCAGGCATCTCCTCGTTGACAACTCTAAAATTGTCTGCATCCCCCTAATGTCAGCTCCTTTTTCCTCTTTGTCAGCTACATTATCCACTTTGTCAGCCTTTTAGAATCATCCCTAATCTTCCTAATAGCAGCCTCTAACCTTATAGAGACTCCCCCCCCCCCCCCCCCCTTCTCAAAATGGCACTCAGGAGTGGCTTACTCTTCTGCCTCTTTTTGCCCTCCTTAGAAACACCCAAATGAGAAGCCTTTTGTTTAAAACTAGAGCGCGCCAAAGGAACTACAAAATCAACTTCAAAATCAGCAGAATTAGGGGAGGTGAAGTAGAAACACGTGCAGAATCCACACCAGTAGCCGTTCCACCCTTCAACATATGAAAATCCATCCTAACATGCTTCACATTATAATGAGGGCCTCCCCGGGGTTAGGCAAAAACAGGCTCGCCCAAACAGTCAAAAACTTCAGCAGCAACTTCTTCTACAAAATCCACTCCAACCTTCCTTGAAAATTCTTCATACTTTGGATAAAAAGGGGCATGTTAACAAAATACAAAGAATCCTGGTAATAAATTCACTACTACATAAAATGACTATGGTAGCGGCCAAAAACCGCCACAAAAAATAGGAAAACCGCCTCTTAAAGGCTAATGTGGCGGTTTTTTAGTCGCTACATCAGCTGTCGCTGCATTAGGTCAAATGTGGCGGTTTTTATAGCTATTGTGGCGGTTTTTACCTTGAAGTGAAAATCCGCCACTAAAACTAAAAAAACCGCTACAAAATGTAGCGGTTATGCTGACGGTTAAATATTCCTATCGTAGCAGCTTCCAAAGCATTATGTGGCGGTTTCATGATCAGACAGAAATGCTTTTTTGAGCCTATTGCAGCGGTTTTTTAGCTCTTTATCTCAGACCTTTTGTAGTGGTTCATTTACCATTATAAAATACCTATAAATAAGCAATTAAATAACAAATATATATTAAAAACTATAATACATTTCATCATGAAAATTAAAATACAATAATCTTTATAGCTAAGATAATATCATTGATATTCGTACATAACCATACAGTAGTTTATTAATGCTCATGGATTGTAACAAAACATTAATTACATAGTAAATCAAACTATGTCTAAGCTCACAAAGCAAACTTTTCCACATGTTTTGCCACTTCTCTTCTGTTTGAATCCATCATATGTGAGTTATTATTTATCGCCTTCTCCGTTGTGTAGAGTCACTGCAAATTGGTATAGATAAATAATCAATCTTCAACATATGAATCAATTATCAATAAAGTCACATCAGCACATCAAGTCTGTTGCAAAGAGTAATGATACTAAACATAAGAATATATATATCAAGTAAATATATAGAGGAATTAAAGTAATCCATATTAAATCTAAGTGCATCTCTAAAGAGCTCTAGATAAGTGAAGTTCATCCAAAATCATAAAGCCCAACCTAGAAACAATTTTCCAACTCACTAACTAAGAAAAACTTGCAAACTTCACAAAACAATAGACTAGTCAAGCCACGTACGATTAGAGTAGTCGTTAGCTGATCATAATCAAATAGATAGAAACAAAATACAAATTGCACATATAAATGATTGTTAGGAGCATCATTGGTCTTGAGAATGAATGAAAGATGAGAGAGGAGTGTAGGAGAGACCAGTAAAGCATCAAACCACATGTGAACCTTCCACTATATATACATATATTCTGCTTTCATTTTTATCATCAAAATATAGAATAATTTGTTAAATACGGAGTATAATGTATGTCTCAAAAAAACTTTTAGCTACTTCTTTCATGAAAGAGGAATATAATAAATTAAGTATAATGTATATCTATTCTAATTGAATTTCTTAAAGTTTAGACATATAAACAATAATGTACAAAACCACATTTTAATCTTTTTTTTTAAGAATAGATTGTATTAATTAGCAACATAAATCATCATGAGAATAGTAACGTTATTTTACCAAATCTCGTATTGTGCTTGAATGATTGAAAATTAGTAATTTGTTTTTCTTACCTGCTCAAAATAAGAGCTAGTAAGTGATCAGAAGGCATTGCCGACTTCAATAAGTATGCCTGCACAGAATCACGATATGAAGTGAAACCACAAAAACACTAATAGGGTTTTTTTTTTGTTTCAAAATTCCATTACCTAGACAGATTGAGCAAGAAAATAAAAATTTTACAAGTATTAAGCACTTAGAGAAGGTAAGTCAGTGGGAGATGGATACTACTTAAATTTGAAAAACCTAGAATTGAAAAAATAGACAAGAGTAGAAAGCCATTATTTATGTTTACATGTAAAGGTGGTAAAACACAAATTCTAAAAAATATTACCCATACCTAATTAAACTTGTAGTGAAAAGAACAAAATAAGTTCTTTTCATTAATGAAAAGAACAAAATGCTGACAAATGATCATTTCACAAAATAATGCTGACAAACATTAATGTTGCCTATTTTGGTCGACTCTTTTGAAGGCTATTAAAAGACATTTTATGGTTTTCTATTATTCACCTTATGCACTTGAAGATTATTGGGAGCACGTGTATGCATGAGTAACTAAACTCTCAGGGCTTCGCCTACAATTTGGATCTTTAGTTGTTGAGTTGTAAGTTTCTTAACCTAGTTCTTATTCCTATTCGAATGTTTTGACTTTTTTACGCTTAATTACGTGAATGTGTTTTATTCTATCTAGCCCGATCAACTAGTTACAGTAGATTAATTCAATTGCTAGGGTTTTGAAAATTCCTTGTAGCAAACTTTAACCCAAGTGGCAAACATATCCCTTTATGACTCGTGGGCCTAATTGGATGGGTACGAAGTTATATATATATATATATATATATATATATATATATATATATATATTGAATATCGACTCGTAACTTGATATTACATGTATCTTGGTTATTTCATAATCTTAATGTTATCTCTAGGTTGAATCTTAACTGTGTTATCTATGTTTATTTAGAGATAAGGGTTGCAAGGACTCGTAGGACTAATAATGGACATAAGATATGGACAAGAACATTGATAGGAAAAGACAAGAACTAGACGTTGAGACAAGGATCAAAATTCATCAACTGGAGTGATAAATTCTAGGTGAACATATTTCTCTCGATTGCATTCTACAACACACACTACATTGTTTGCTTGTTTCCGCTTTGGTAAAAGACGGATCTTTCTCTCATAAAAACTCTCTTTTCTCTACGTGTGATTAGAATTAACACTTCAATTGATTAGATTTATCTATGGATCGACATCTTTCTTACACATTATACTAGTTGTAGGTTTGAGTTTTCTTTGACAGGAACAACGACGGGTTTTCCTCTTGTTAATATTCCACCCTATCCATCTCATCCACCTCCTTCCTTTCCCCCTTAACCTCTCTCACCCCTCGACATGCATCCCCAAAAAAAATCTCCACCTCTCTCACCCCTTACTCTCCCAACCAAACACACCCTAAATTGTGACCACTTACCCACTCAGGTGACGACTTAGGTTCATTAATTCCTTGGATGTGTTCCTAATGCAGTGGTCAATTTAGGGGTTGAAATGGGGCGGGTTATGGGTGGATGAAGCCACTCCATCATCCTCTCCGCAGGTAAATAATCTCACCCACTCCACCCATCACCCGCAAACTCCTTCACCCTCACTCGCCCCGCGTGGGTGATACGGGTGGAGCGGGTACCCAATGGGTGTAGTGATGATTTTTTTAGTAACTTTAAAAGATGAATAAAAACTTAAAATTTAATTTATAAATACTACAAATATAAGTTCGTGGACTTCAAATACGCGTTATACACTCATACATCACAATAACGTGTTACTTAAAATTACAAAATGAATCTAAAATAGATGAGAATGGAACTTGAAGAGTAGATAGTAGTAGAATCGCATGTTTTCTATTTTCAATAATTGAGCGGATCCACCACAGTATCGATCCTAACATGCACATGAACAAAAAAAACTATATGTTCTCTATTAAACATGTAAAAAAAGATAGACAAATACAATTAGATAAAAATAACTTACATTTTCAATTGGAAAGGGTAAAATAGTCAAATCGCAAACATATATAGATAAACTTTTAGGATTTTATGCGGGTATGCGGGGCGGGTGAATGGGGCGGGTTAATGGGTGGATTATTGGGGCGGGTAATGGATGAAAAATCTTCACCCATAATCCATCCATCCCCCGCTTCACCCGCACCCGCTCCATCCGTCACCCACTTTTTTTGCGGGTTTTTGCCCGCAAAATTAATGCGGGTGGGGCGAGTGGAGCGGTTACCCGCGGGTAATTTCCAGCCCTAGTGGTCATGACGGTATAGATCATAAAATTCATTTTATTCAAATAATATATTTTGATTATTTCAAATAATAGACAACTAATACATTTCCCGCATCATTTTGCATTTTTATAAATAAAATATCAATAATATAACAAATTACTATTATAAAATAAAATAAAATATTGACAAAGTTAGCATAAAATAAGACGGGTGGATTTCTTGAATCTGTAAATAAAGAGCGGCCATATCCGGGGTTCGAACTGGGGACCATTGGTTATTAGCCGCAAGTCCTTTCCAGTGAGCCATTCCGAAATGGTTAAGAAGGGTGGATTTCATGAAGTAAAAAAAAGTATAAAATTGAGGTTGCTTTTGAATTAAGATAATATATAGATTGGTTAGTAGATGGGATACAAACAAAAGAAAAAAATGTGTAAGGTTCAAAGATATAGAGATAAAAAAAAAATTAAATTGTGATTTGTTAAAAAAAAACTACAATTAAGGTGGTGTTGGCACATAATCAAAAATGATTTTGAATTAAGATATATATAGAGAGAGAGGGGGGTTGGGTCAGGTGTTTACACCCCTTATTGTGTTTTGTGTTAACAAATCTAAGCCATTGATTGATTAGAAATGAATGGGTGAGATTAATTGAGATTTTCTCTTTTTATTTAAATAAAAAAGAGTATGCCCCACCACTTTTATAGCCAACTTGCTTAAGAGGAAACGCGTGCGTTGAATTTTTTTTTTGAGGCAACGTTTTTTTTAGGGGGAGATTTCGGTTGTACTGTGTGTTCAATGAATAATTCCTAATAAATTACCGAATAATTCCAGATTATCAACAAATAATGACTCTAAACTTCCAGATTTTGCTTGCACTTTGTGGCGTAACGTTTTTTTTGGTAGAAAAACAGTTGGTCAATTTGGAAACTATTCGCTAGGTTAATAGTAATTATTCGCTAAATTAATCGTTATTATTCATCCGTAAAGAGGAGTTATCATTTAGATAATAGCAAAAGGGTTGGTCAATTTTGCAACTATTTGCTAGATTGATAGTAATTATTCGCTAAGTTGATAGTAATTATTCGCTAAGTTGATAGTAACTATTCGCTGGGTTGGAAGAGTATGTAAATGTAATTCTTGATTTTCCACATCTAATTAACCAAATACATATGAATAATTCTATATTATCAACGAATAGAAAATATGAACTTGCCGAATATTGACTCTGAACATGAAATAATAACTAAATAGTAAGGAATAACCTATCTCATTCCATCGAATATTTATTGCATACCAATGAATAATTCCTTATTCTTGATCAAATAAGGAGGAGAATCATGAGCAACCAGTAATCTATATACAATATTCCTTATTCTTGATCAAATACATATGATTATCAACGAATATAAACTATGAACTTGCCGAATAGTGACTCTACATGAAATAATAACTAAATAGTAACGAATACTCTATCACATTCCATCGAATATTTATTGCATACCAATGAATAATTTCTTATTCTTGATCGAATATTTATTGCATACCAATGAATAATTCCTTCAAGCTATGGTCTAAGGTTACAAACTCATCATGTACCTTGGAGATCCGATGAAATCGAATACAGATTGAGCAGCAATTCAGGAAGAAGAAAACAAGAGTTACACAAGATTGAGCAGCAATCGAACACAGATTGATCGCCGCCTACCTGTTCGTGGCCCTCGCTCGCAATCGGAAGCTGTCGTCGGAGATCCTAGGGTTCGCGAGATTGGCATCCGAGAGTTCTTCCTCTGCAATCGGCCATCGCCTCCGCCTGGGCTCCGCCGTCTCGCGAAACTCCGCCTCCGCCGAGTTCTTCCTCGTGAAACTACGCCTCCGCCGAGTTCTTCCTCGGCAATCGTCAATCGCCTCGTCCATGGCCTCCAGATCCCGAACCGCCATCGCCAATCGCCTCCCCCTGGACTGGAGATGTTCTTCGTCCCTGGCCTCCCCAATCGCCTCCGCCATCCCGAACTGTCCCTTGTCCCTAGGCTCGAGATGTTCTTCCTCTGCAATCGCCTCCACCTCTGCAATTCGCCATCGCCAGTCGCCGCAAATCACCATCGCCATCACCGCCATTCTTCCTCTGAACATGGTCGAAAAAACGGGGCTTTAGGTTAGGGTTATATTGTAGACGGTAGTCACGCGCTAAAGGGTGGGTGGGTTTTTTTATTTTCCATTTAAATTAATATATTAGAATAATCTGAGCCATCCATCCTTCATCAATCAAGGGTCTAGATTTGTTAACACAAAACACAATAAGACTTGTTAACATTTGATCAATATTATATATATATATATATATAGGGGGTGGTTCCTGTGGGAACAACCCTTAAGATGGAAACGTAGGAACAAAAGATTATTCGTGGGAAATGCAAACATTATTCGTCCGAATATGATAGTTTAGTTTTATTATGTATTAACAGAAAGTGTGAAAATGAATACATTATTCGGAAATAATTAGTGTTTGTGCAAATGGTGTGAAATTCAAAATATGATTCATCGACCAAAGAAAGACTATTCATAGGAAATCATATATTATTCATCCGAATTGATGTTAAAATTATATTATTCGGTTAAATTAAAAAGATTATTCCATTAAATATGATATATTATTCGGTTAAATTTGAGAGATTATTTGGGTTGATTATAAATATTATTCGTATGTAAGATGAAAATTATATTAGAAATATTATTCGGTTAAAATTATATTATTTGGTTACACTTGATTTATTATTCGGTTATATTATAGAGATAATTCGTATGTAAGAGGTTGATTATTTACATATTTATTTATTTTGGAATGTTAAAATAGTAATCAATAAACTTGTACATTATTTGGTAAAATCAAAAAGAGTATTTATAGGTACGAGGAAGTTTGAAAGAATTATGTATAAAAATTATACATTATTCGGTAATTATTATTTGTAGATAATTTAATAATCATTAATTGGTTAATTTTGAGAGATTATTTGGTTACATTAAAGAATTTATTCGGTTAATTTTGAGAAATTATTCGATGATCCAGAAATGTTCCTACGTTCTCACCCTAAGGGGTGTTCTCATCTGATCCACACTACATATATATATATATATATATATATATATATATATATATATATATATATATATATATATATATATATATATATATATATATATATATATATATATATATATATATATATATATATAGAGAGAGAGAGAGAGAGAGAGAGAGAAAATCTAGAGGGAGGCTTTATTATATATGTGCGATGTCGTTTTAGATTAAAGCATAATAACGATCTCTATATAACATGATAATAAATTATGTTATTTTAAGATAACATCTCTTAGGTTTTTTTATTAGGAAAAGGTTCGGGCGGGCATGCTCTACCCGACAACATCCTTGTGGATGAGGTCTAAAAGACCTAAATCATTGTGAATATCGTCGCCCCGTGCAGAGTGGAAAATTTGTGCAACCTTATCATCCACTCTATTGCTCAAATGGAGCACATGAAAGAAGGAAACTTCTTTCAAAGTCGATAGAAGAAGTTTTACATTAGATAAAATTAACTCAATTTCCCAAGGACATTTAGTTGATAAGCGTGTTGGATTCCCATTTTAAGAGCAAGTGCTTCCGCTTTAAGAGCGTTTTGCTTACCAATTTTTTGATAACACAGTCGTATAGGTTGGCCATTCCAGTCTCGGACTATGGCGCCAACTGTACTGTTATTATTCGATAGCGATGATCCGTCAAAATTAAGCTTAAGCATACCCATTTGGGGTTTGCGCCACAAATTCCTTCTTTGGTGCCTTTTCTTTTGTCGGGGGGTTGGAGTTCTGTGGGAGTATGGGAGATTCCTCGTCTAGACTAGCCTTTATCAGGGCAGTTTTTGTCCAATTGTCGATGTGGGAGGTAATTAAGCGTAAAATTATGTGTTTCCGCGAAATGGGGAGTTGCCGAAACAGAAGTTAGTTTCGAATATACCAGACGGACGAACTAAGATTGTTCCCAATAAATGATAGGATAGGTTAAATGTCACGAGAATGAACTACCATACTCATGATAGTCGAATGTACATGAGAAGGAAATTGATAGATGGAACGTACAAAAGGACACTCCATCAGGAGGTGAACCTCATCTTCCGTCGCGCCGTTGCACAGACTACACGTGGAAGGGACAGAGACACCCCTACAGGAGAGCCTAGATGCAGTTGGGAGACCATATCCTGAGAAATCTTCCAAAGAAAATTTTTAACCTTTGGCGGAATGTTCACTTTCCATATCCAGGAGTTGTTGTCTAAGTGTAAGGATGATTGAGTTGTTATTAATTTTTATACACTTGTAGTGGTAAACCACCCAACTCTGTCGGGCCACCAGTAAGCCGATCCTCAAAATGAGAAGCGGGTAGCGGAATGTCTAGAATTTCATTTACCATGCAATTAGGTAGCGCATTTTGTAACTTCTCTGTCCACCATCTACCCCCCATGATGTAGTCACTAACAGTTTCCTCCATGTTACTGATTTGGGGGCAATCAACTCTAGACAATAGAGAAGAGGTATTAATCCAATTATCAGTCCAGAACTTGATTGACTTTCAATTTTCAACTGACCAAATAAGCCCCGTCTTAAATTTGTCGATTAGAGATGTCAGCTTGTCCCACTTCTAGGAGACGATCCCACTTTTGTTGTATTTGAAAATGTTGGCAGAGCGAAGATATTTGTGTCTAATCAAAGTAACCCATGCATTATTCAGTTCAGCCAGAATCTTCCATAAGAGTTTCATTTGGAGGGCTTCGTTCATCTCTTTTGATTTCCGAATCCCTAACCCCCCACATTGTTTTGGTCTGCAAATCTTATCCCAAGTTATAAGAGGTCGATATTGAAGATCATTATTCCAAAAGAAAGTACGATTAATCTGATCAAGTTCTTTGTGCATTGTGGCAGGGAGCAAGAAGTTTTGCATAACATAAAGTGGCTTCGCAGATAAATTGGAGTTGATTAGGATTGTGCACCCCTGTTGTGATAGAGCGTATGCATATCATTTGCTTAATTGTTCTTTAGATTTACAGATGATATCTTCGAATGTATGTTTGTTTACTCTTCCATTGATAATCAGACAACCCAAATATTTTTCCAAAGAGTTTTCATTTGTAATATTTAAGCAGTTACGTAGCTCTAGGATCCTATAGTTCGAGATGCCTTTTGTAGCTTGATTTATGATAATTAACTTTTTGTCCCGAAATTTTACAATATGACTCAATTATTGCTCTCACTTTAAGCCCTGCTTCCACGCTCCCTTTAGGGGAGGTTTGTCGGCAGCTTTGGAGTATCGGTACTAGGGAAAATAATAATAAAAAAATTGAAATCATGGCAATTATCAGCTTATAGGATACTACCTCTGGTATCCTTGCAAGTTTCGGGTATAATAATTGATACACAGTACCGATTCATACTTCATTTTTTTTCTAGCTTTTCCTCTCAAAACGACGTCGTGTGAGGGAAACAACAATTGAAACATGGCGTGGAGATCAGATGGAGCAGCGGCAATTTACAGCAGCCACAAGACATGTGTCAGTTGCTAATAGGTGGAAGAAGGGGACGGCTGAGATTTCTTATGATGGGCGGTCATGATTTAAGTTGTTGGGTGTTTTTTAACAATTAGAAAATGTAATTTTCGACAATGCAAATGTAAAATAAAAAATAATACCAAAATAATAGATTCATTTTTCTCTACACATAGACATCCAGTTTGAATATGTTTGATTAAATTTCGAAAAATATATTTTTGTTCAATTGGAGAAAATATGTAATAATATTTTTTAACGAAAAATGAATATTATAATATTTAAGTTATATATAGTCACGGATTTAGTTTATAGATAATATTAATTTATGAATAATATATTTTAACAGACAATGAATATTGTGAATGAAGCTAGATTGGAGAAAATGAGTCGAGGGGGTATAATCGTAAATTGGTTTGCTAGTAAAGGATGAAAATAATTATGGGAGAGGGGTATGATTGTAAATTGAATTGATAATAAAAGATGGGTTTTGGGATACTAGGGATGTTATTGATAAAGTGGGAAAAGTGAGAATGAGATCCTAAAGATGATGTAGCGGAAAGATAAGAATAAAATATTAGTATTCCTAGTATCTCTAGTATCCCTTGATAAACATGGCCTTAGAGAAAATAATGATGTCGTCAGCAAAGGAGAGGAACGGAACTCGAGGGCCACCACTACCAAAAGGAAAGCAAACGGAGGTTTTGTCCAAGTTTGCTTTAGCTGATAGTTTTCGTGCCAGGATTTCAGCCCCTTGAATAAATAGGAAAGGGGATATTGGGTCCCCCTATCGGAGACCTCTAGACGGAATAAACAAGTCTGTAGGGCCGTTGTTTACTAATACTGAGAAAGAAACTGTCGTTACAGATTCCATAACCCAATGTATGAAAGTGTAGTGGAAACCGAATTTTTCTAACACTTTTTTTGTGAAATTCCAATCAACTCTGTCATAAGCTTTCTCCATATCTAACTTTATTGCCAGCCAGCCCTCACGACCCTTACGAGATCGGAAGGAGTGAAAGATTTCATGTGCTATGAGAACATTATCTTGAATAGCCCTGTCTAACACAAATGCACCTTGAAGCGGATGAATAAGTTTACCAATAACTGTTTTGATTCTATCTGTCAATATTTTTGATATAATTTTATACAAATTTGAGCACAAACTAATTAGACGGTAGTGACTAGTAGTAGTTGGGTTGTCCCGTTTAGGAAGAAGAGAAATAAACGTGTGATTTATTTGTTTAAGCATTTTTTCGGAATGGAAAAAGCATTTGATAGCTCTGATTACCGGCGAGCCAACATCTCTTAGGTTTATGATAAAACTCTCTCCATTTCCCCGTTAAAAAAATAAAGAAATGTAAATAAATAAATGAAATAGCCAAAGATCTATCTTATAAACCGCTAATTGGGTGGGACAAAGTATGTAAAAGAAGAAAAAAAGGTGGGGCAAGAATTCAAAATACAAATTAAAAGACATGAACTCAGCTAATCAGACGGGTTTCATCATTCCCGAAAAGGTTTGATAAAATTCATGAAAGGGTTGAACCAAAATCCAGAAAGGGCTTGTTTAAATCCCGAAAGGGTTTTCGGGTCCGTTGTATACTTGGGTGGTTAATTATCGGCTACTCTTTTGGTTGGTCTTGGCGGTTCTTTTCTTAGTTGGGGCTCTAGCGTCTCGGATTCGGGTCTAGCTGTGGTTGAGGCGGTGTGTATCGAGGCGTCTCCGTGATCCGGAAATTTTCTTGGAGGTTCGTCTTCACTGCGCACAGGGACTCTTGATGCACCACTGGTCAGCAGTGTCGCTGCTTGGCTTCGGTTCGTAGTCGATGTTGTCCCCAACTTGTTTGGATTAGGTTTGCTAGGTCACTCGGATTTGTTAGTTTGTCACTGTATGATTTGCACCTTTTGTTATTTTCAAAATATGTTTTGATGGTTCGCCGCTCTCGAGGTGTCAGACATGTCTGACCCTCGAATTCTTAACTTATCAAAAAAAAAAACATTTAGTCACTATTTTACTTGTTATATTTTTTAACATATAATAGTATATAGCGAAATATAAAGAAATTTAAACATGCGTAACTTCTTACCAAATTACCAAAATAGGTAATATAACCTATGATTTTCAAGCTCTCGAGATAAATTATAATATATGAATGTCAATTAAGTAAAATATAAGGACATTATAGTTTATTGAAATAAAACTAAAGTAATTAAATATGTCTACAATTTTCAAATATTAATACTTTTTTACTCAGATATTGAATTATAACGTTTATTATACATATCAAAACTAAGTTATCGATAAGAAAAATGGGTGTTGTTAGATACACCGCAAATCTTTCATCAGAAATGCACGTCCTTTTCAACGTGCAACCTTTTCCCACTAATTAGCACTTTAAAAAAAAATTAACCCACTTTAACCCTGCACGTCAATTCCGACGTGCATGGTTTGGGGTGTATATAGCGGAACCGAAGAAAAATACAAGTAATTTGTTTGACCAGGCTCTCCACATGCCTGTCATCAATGCGGAAATTGCTAGCGTGAGTGACCCTATCCTTGTGGGGGGTGGGGGGCTTTAATTGTATTCTGACGCAGCAAGAGAGAGAAGGTGGTTCAGGGGGCTTGCATAGAGACTCTAGGGCCTTCTAGGACTTTATAAATGATCAAGAGTTGAATGACATGGGATTTTCTAGGGCTAAATTCACTTGGTCGAGAGGAAATGACACGAACACCTTTGTTACGAAACGTCTTGATCCGGTGTTGCTGAATATGAGTGCTAGGCTGCAGTGGTCGGAAGCTAATGTGAAGCATCTTGCACGCTTCTCGTCCGATCATTATCCTCTGCTCATTAAGATGAAGCCTCCTCGGAAATTCAAGCCTGAAAGAAGACCCTTCCGCTTCGAAGCCGTGTGGCTTACTCACCCGGAGTTCATGGAGGTGGTCAAGAACGCGTGGGGACAGGATGCTAAGGTGCAGGGGGCTATGGTTGATCTTAAAGATGCTCTTAAGTCTTGGAATCGAAAAGTTTTTGGTAATATTAATCTCCGAAAACAAGAGCTAATGGAGAAAATGGAAAAGTTGCAACAACACCCGCATTTTGGTCACTCGGACAACCTTCTTCGGCGTGAGAGCGAGCTTCAAACTGATCTGAATCAAGTGCTTGAACAGGAAGAGATTATGTGGTTTCAAAAATCACGGGAACAATGGTTACAACAGGGTGATCGAAACACTTCCTTTTTTCATCTGTCGACGGTTATCCGAAGGAAGAGGAACCGTATTGATGGTCTGCTCGACAAGGACAAGAATTGGGTGGAGGAAAGTGATAAAATGGAAGCCATAGCTATGGATTTCTTCAAGGGCCTCTATAGTACTTCGGATATCAAGCCCCTGAGCAGCTGCAAGCTTCGTACTACGACGTACCGAGACTGAATCCTGAGATTTGGGCCTCGCTTCAAGTTCCCTTCTCCAAGGACGAGATTTGGAAGGCTATCAAGAGTATGGGTTCGTACAAAACGCCCAGAGTGGATGGGTTCCAACCGATTTTCTATCAGAGATGCCGGAACGTGATTGGTGATTCGGTGACTGCCGAAGTGCTTAACTTCTTTCGGACTAAGCCAATGCCGGAAGGGATGAACGACACTTTGATAGCCCTGATTGCAAAAGTGGATAAACCGGAAAGCATTAAACAATTTCGTCCTATCGCCCTCTGCAATGTCATATACAAAATAACCTCTAAGATGTTGGTCCTAAGAATGCAGAAGTTAATGGGAGATCTGATAGGGCCGACGCAAGGGAGCTTCATCCCCGGTAGATGGATACAAGATAATATAATTCTTGTTCAGGAACTTGTGCATTCCATGAGAAAGAAAAAGACTGGGAAAAAATGGATGATCCTTAAGTTGGACCTCGAGAAAGCCTACGACCGGTTGAGATGGGATTTCTTGGAGGAGTCGATGGTGGAGGTTGGATTCCTTCAGGTTTGGGTGGTTTGGATTGGCGAGTGTGTGAAGTCTACTAGAATGCAACTTCTGTGTAATAGGGAGGTTACCGATAGCTTCAAGCCGGAAAGAGGCGTGAAGCAGGGGGATTCGCTCTCTCCATACTTCTTTGTGTTGTGCATCGAGAGGCTCAGCCACCTTATCATCCAAGCTGTCGAGGACAAGGATTGGAAGGCGATCAGAATTTCTCGTGGAGGACCCCCGATTTCGCATATGTTTTTTGCCGATGATATCGTCCGGAGTGAGGAAGCCTATGTGGACCAGATGAGGGTGATTAAGGGCGTCCTGGATAGGTTCTGCAAGGCCTCGAGTATGAAGATCAACATGGAGAAATCTATGGTATATGTTTATGTGAAGGCCAAATTGCAGAAAACCACCCTTTAAATATGCTGTTTTGCGTGAAACCACCCCTTAAAACGAAAATTCCAGAAAACCACCCTTTAAAACCGTTTTGTTTGCAAAGTCACACCCATCACCCAATTTTCGTTAATTAAATGTTAAAGTGTGTGGAAATTTAATTATACCCCTTATTATTATTATTATTATTATTATTATTATTATTATTATTATTATTATTATTATTATTATTATTATTATTTTACTCATTTTAATTGATATTAGTTGATATTTAACTTTTAACATGTTTTTCAAAAGCAAAAACAGTATAAATATAAAAAAAAAATTAAATAATTTCATACTTACAAAAAAACTCTATAAAAATCGATGTGTAATTTATGTTTTATACATATAAAAAATGTGTAATACTAGGGCTACTTGAAGAAATTATATTTTTTTAAATAATGTTTCATATAGTTTTTATTATTCTAAAAATGTATGTGGAATAGTGAACCTATTTTTAGAATAATAAAAACTATATAACATATCATTTTTTTAAAATTTATTTTCTTTGAGTAGCCCTTTAGTAATATACACTTTTTAAAATATACTCCGTATAAAACATCAATCATATCTATTTTTTATAGAGTGTTTTTAATGATAATTATGAAATTATATTTCAAAAAATGATATTTTATTAAAAAAAATTACTTTTGAAAAACATGTTAAAAGTTAAATATCAACTAATATCAATTGAAATGAGTAAAATAATAATAATAAGGGGTATAATTAAATTTCCACACACTTTAACATTTAATTAACGAAAAATGGGTGATGGGTGTGACTTTGCAAACAAAAAGGTTTTAAAGGGTGGTTTTCTGGAATTTTCATTTTAAGGGGTGGTTTCACGCAAAACAGCATATTTAAAGGGTGGTTTTCTGCAATTTGGCCTTATGTGAATGTGTCGAAGGAGCTTCGAACTAGTTTGCATGATGTGGGGGGTATTAAGGTTACTAAGAATCTTGGGAATTATCTTGGTGTCCCGCTGTTGTAACAGAGAATTTCGAAGGATGTGTTCAATCCGCTCCTGGAGAAGATTGAGAAGAGACTTGCTGGCTGGAAGAAGAAGACCCTTAGTCTAGCTGGTAGGATAATGCTCGCCAAGTCTATTTTAACCTCCATCCCTGTCTATACGATGGGCTCGTTACTGCTACCTACGGGCGTGTGTGAGAGGATCGATAGGCCGTGTAGGAAATTTATATGGGGTGACTCGGAGGAGCGCAAAACAGTGCATCTTGTGGCTTGGAAGGACATTTGTAGGCCTAAAAATGATGGGGGTTTGGGGATCAGGTGTGCGACTGATATGAACCTTGCGCTACTTGGCAAACTTAGCTGGAGATTTGTTACCGATGATAACTCGTTGTGGGTGGAGGTGCTTCGAAGCAAGTATGCTAGGCCCTCCGGAACTAAGCATCCGGAGCTGTCGCACATCTGGCGAGGGCTTCAAGCGGGGGCTAAGGCTGTGGTGATGAAGGGGACGAGGTGGGTTCTGGGCAACGGGGAATCGATAAAGTTCTGGGTGGATACGTGGCTTATGGAGGGCCCCTTCTTGATCATGCCATCAACATTATCGACCCGAAGGACACGCTTATGGTTGTTGTTGACCGGTGGAACGAGAATGGGCATTGGAATTGGGAGGATCTGGCCGGGAAACTTCCGCCAGAGGTGCTGATCAAGCTGGCGGGTGTGGAGGTCTGTTCTGAGGAAGGCGTGGCTAATGAGATGGCCTGGGCCCTTTCTGATAATGGTCGGTATACTGTGTCATCGGCCTGCGAGGCGATCCATGACAGCAAGGGAAAGGGGCTGATCGACAAGCATGTGTTCAAGGAGGTGTGGCGTCTCAAGACGCAGGAGCGCATCCGTGTCTTTGCTTGGTGGTGTGTCCTGGGCGTTGTCCTTACTAATAAAGAGAGAGTTCGAAGACACATGGTCAGCTCCTCCGATTGCACGAGCTGCCAAGGGCAAGAAGAGTCACTTGAGCACCTATTTCGTGACTGCATGGAAGTGAAGGGAGTGTGGCTGGCCCTCAACGCCATCAGCTACGATATGGAGTTCTTCTCCACATCCTATGCGAGCTGGATTAGAGGTAACTTGTCCAATTCTTCCATTGTTGTTAATAATATTACCTGAAAAGACGTTTTTGCAGGTACTTTGTGGTGGCTTTGGAAATGGCGGAATGATCGAATATTCAACAATAAGGAGTGGAGCGGCTGCAAGAAGAGCTTTATTATTAATAATGCCAAGGATTACGAATATGCTCGGAAGAATCTCACTGGGGAGCCCGCTACGAGGAGGAAGTCCATGGCTAGAATTGGTTGGGAGAAACCAGCGGAGGGGTGGATCAAAGTCAATACGGATGGTGTGGTGCGTAGAGATGGGCATGCGACTGCTGCAGGGGTCCTTAGGAATAGTGTGGGAGAGAGGAACCGTGATTTTGTGATGAGTATAGGTTCTTGTTCGGTCCCCATTGCGGAGCTATAGGGTGTCCTTCAAGGACTTACACTTGCTTGGGAGCTGGGGCATCGAAGGGTGATTCTGGAAACAGACTCACTCCTCGTTGTGACGCTCTTGGGGAAGCAGTTACCACGGTGCCACCCGCTGGCCAATCTGGTCACCAAGTGCCATGACTTTTTGAAAAGAGACTGGAGTATCCAGTTTAGGCATGTTTTCCGCGAAGCTAATTGTATAGCGGATTATTTAGCTAGTCTAGCTTTCTCTCATAACATTGGTTTTGTTGTATTGTGTGACCCTCCCGAGGGTGTTTTATGCTTTCTGCAGGATGATGTTAGGGGTCGGGCTATCCCCCGCTTGCTGACTACTTAGTCCTTTTCTTTTTTAATAATAAGCACGACTAGATGCGTGGAGAGCCCTGTCTCTCCTTCTCACCAAAAAAAAAAAAACTCTCCACATGCCTCCCTTATATAGGTTACGTGGCACTACTCTTTAATCAAAGGAAAGTCAAAAGAACTAAAGGATGCATTTTGATTATGACCAAAAAAAAAAGGCATTTGACACGTGCGTTGACGAGACCATATCCGGGCCGAGGAAGCTTTCTTCACGGCTTCACCGAGCTCCGTCCGTGCAATGCATAAATAGGATGTTTTGAAAAACTTCCCCTTATAACTAAAATAGCAAAAATCATTCCTTAAAACAATTTTCCTAACAAAGTCACACCAATTAGGCAATTACCTAATTGTTGTTAATTAAATGTTAAAATACAT
The DNA here is from genome assembly GCA_037127255.1 of Persicaria tinctoria. Lineage (NCBI taxonomy): Eukaryota > Viridiplantae > Streptophyta > Magnoliopsida > Caryophyllales > Polygonaceae > Persicaria > Persicaria tinctoria. The sequence goes on from JBANSL010000013.1 coordinate 73,101,401, forward strand.
GAAAAATCAATTATACCCCTTATTTTTATTATTAGTTACTCAATTGAATTGGTATTAGTAAATATTTAATTTTTTGACATATTTTTTAAAATTAAAAAACTCTATAAAATATCAAAAAATATTCTTTTTAAAAAAAATATTTTCATGCTTGTAAAAAAAACTCTATAGAAAGTTGATGTGTAATTTACGTTTTTATACGTTTTAAAAAATGTGTATTACTAAAGGGCTACTTGAAGAAAAGAAATTTTTTTAAAAATGTTTAATATAGTTTTATTATTCTAAAAATGTGTGCTGAATAGTGAACATATTTTTAGAATAATAAAAACTATATAAAATATTTGTTTTTTAAACATGTTAAAAAGTTTATAGTGTTTTAAATATATAAAACATCAATTACATCAACTTTTTATAGTGTCCTTACTAATAAGTATGGATTTTTTTTTGATATTTTATGGAGTTTTTTACTTTTGAAAAACATGTTAAAAAGATAAAAGGTAATAAATATTGATTTGTTGGAGTAAAACAATAATAATAAAAAAAACAAGGGATATAATTGACTTTTTACGCACTTTAACGTTCAAATAAAGAAAATCAGGTGAGATGTGTGACTTTACTAAGAAAATGGTTTTAATGGTTGATTTTTTGCAATTTTAGATTTAAAAGATGAGTCTTTATAAAAACACTATTTAAGGGGTAATTTTCTGCAATTTTGCTTAAATATTTGATCAATACGGAGTAATTTAAAGCACTTACGATTACGGTTATTCATCGGCTAATTAAAATCTTTTATCTTTTTACAAATTGTGCACACTTCTACTAAAATAGTATCTTATACGGAGTATTTTAAATTGGAAGGAATATATAAACTATTAAGATGAAAAAAGAGAGTATCAAATATTTAATAATTAAATTGTTGATTATTAAATATTTGATACTTAATTGTGCATACTGCTGCAGGGGGCAAATTGTGCACACTTCTACTAAAATATCTTATACAGTGCGTAGAGATGGGCATGCGACTGCTGCAGGCATAGTTATACTCGGTGGTACGAACTTAAAAGAATATAAAAATAATCACCAACTTTGGGGTTTAGTTGCGATCGGTGGCACGTACCCCCTATCTCCCTAATGTGGACTAGTGTGGTGCTTACATGGAATTGTTTTTAATTAAAAATGCATATAGTGAGATATTGATTAGTGAGAATGTTTACAAGATTTTTTTTTGAAATTTAAAAGACATAAAAGATGTGTCCAAATTATGAAACTAGCTAGGTTCCAATTTTTTTTTTTTAATTTCATGTAATTCTAAATCAAAGATAATTGTCACAAATATAACATTTGGAAATTAAAATAAATGTTATATTTGTCACAGTTATCTTTGATTTCGAATTACATGAAATAAAAAATAAAAATGGAAGCTAGCTAGTTTCATAATTTGGGCACATCTTTTATATCTTATAATTAAAAAAAAAAACTCATGTAAGCATTCCCACTAATTCATATCTCGTTATACGCCTTTTTAATTAAAAAAAATTCCATGTAAGCACCGTCACTAGTCCACATTAGCGAATGTGCCACTTATCACAACTAAAACCCAAAGTTGGTGATTATTTTTGTATTTTTTAAAGTCTGTGTCACTGAGTACAACCACCCATAAAGTTCGTGCTATTTTATGCAATTTTCCCTTTTTTTAAATATGTTTTTGGTCATTAAATCTCGGAAAAACTAATTAAAATACCCCCACCTTTGGGGGTATGGTAAAAATATATCCTCAACTTTCAAATGTAATAAAAATATTCCGACCTTTGAGGGTTGTGGTAATATATTACCCTGTGTTTTCTCACGGGTCAAAAATGCTGACAATGTAGCTTACGTGGATTATTTTTTGACAAGACAACATACGTGAAAGCCTTATTTTACAAATTAACACGAAAATTGGAGTTTCTTGAACAGTTTCCTTAGGGGAAACAAAAATAAAACGATAACAAATTAAACCGGAAAAATGAAATTGCTTCAAACAAGCTACTAATCCAATCAAAATTGCCTCAAATTAACACAATCCGGCTATTTCTAACACCAAACCGACAACAAAACTAAACCGACAGAAAATCGTTATTAACATTCATTATGTTCATATTTATTGATTTCAACCCACTAATAATATACCATTACTTATACTTCCTCCGACTCAATTAAATATAAGTCATTTAACTTTGTACCATTTTAAGAAGTTAAAAACTCTATAAAATATCAACTTTTTAATTAATTTTTCAAAATATTATTATATTTATTATTATTATTATGTATAATATTATTACTTTTTAAAATGTTAATATTTTATAGAGTTTTTAACTCCGTAAAGTTCCTGCAATAAAAATCAAATAATCGATATTTTGAGATAGGCTAACTGTGTGAGTTCTAATATTTTTAAAATGAAACCCTTTAAAATGACCAATAAGCTTATTATTTGTAATTAATCATACAATTGTATTTACGTTTCGGATATATACACCGTAAATTCACACGTTTTTAAAGACGTGCTTGCACGTCCTTGAAGACGTGCAAGTGAGTTTTCAGCCACCCGAGCCCGGACCTGCAAGCACGTTTTAATTTTTTTTTAAAAAAAACGTGCTTGCACGTGCTGCACGTCTCTGCACGTCCTTAAGGACGTGCAAGCCCGTCTACTAAAGACGAAGCGGACGTGCCTCTTCGTCTTCCATCCATTCCCTCTTCGTCTTCGTCTTCGCCAGAGAGAGAGATCGCCAGAGTGAGAGAGACTGTCGGAGAGAGAGAGAGAGAGAGAGAGAGAGAGAGAGAGAGACTGCCGGAGAGGGAGAGAGAGACTGCCGGAGAGGGAGAGAGAGGTGGAGGCGGAGGCGGAGGTGGTGGCGCCCATGGAGGCGGAGGTGGTGGCGGAGGTGGTGGCGCCGGAGGTGGAGGCTGAGGTGGTGGCGGTGGTGGTGGATGAGGACGGTGGTGGTGGTGGAGCAGCAGCGGGGGAGGCGTCCGGTGGTGGTGGTGGTGGCGGCGGCGGAGTGGCGGAGGTGGAGGATCCCCTATTACCGCCGCGGAAGCGGCGGACTATGGAGGTGTCGTCGGTCCCGACCCCACCGATATGTTCTTTGATTTATTTATTTTGTTTGATTTATTTTTATAGTTTTATAATATAATTTGATAGATTATAATATAGTGTTATAATATAATTTGATAGATTATATTATGTTTTTAGTATTTATTTTGTTTGATTTATTTTTATAGTTTTATAATATAATTTGATAGATTGTAATATAGTGTTATAATATAATTTGATAGATTATAATATTTTTTTAGTATATAGTTTGATAGAAAATAATATAGTTTTAATTTGATAGAATATAATAGATAGTATATAGTTTGTATATTTTGATAGTATATAGTTTTCATGGAAAAACATTAAAGGCGGTGTGGCTTCCATACAGCAGGAGCATCGTACGATGCTACGTATATAATGTCTTCCATCTCGGCACCCGTACGACAAACAGGTACAACCTTACTTCATATCTCCCATTACAATATGATATAACATCGAATATTTAGTGGTATGCACTTCAATGTATACAGAGTTGAGGGTCAACACAAGGTTTTGAAGGAGGCACTGCACTCATCGACTGGTGACTTTCGCATCGTGATCGATGCAATCCATGGAGTCAACGATTGTCAACTATATGAGCTGAGATCGACCGCTTCAAATGGCCAACAACGGCGTATAAAGTCAACCTTTTCGATAAGGTAAAGACTTTAATCTCCAAAAAGTGCTTCGATTATCTGTACAAGATGTGGCAGGATGTTGTGAACCAAAAGGTTCCTCCGGTATGCACGAACCGACATTGGAGGGTTTGTTACGGGATCCCTTGTGTCCATGAGATTCAGACATACGTCAACTCCGGTACTCCGATACCCGCCGAGGACATCCACCCGTTCTGGATGGATTTGTCATGGACTGACATCGACGACACCCCACTGCCGTATGAGTTGTCATCTTCATACACGGCTTCCAACGATGTATGCGACGATGAGCTACACCCACCCTCATCTGCAAGCGTCCGAAGGAAGGGGAGGCTTCGGGGGTCGAGGAATGCCTGCAGAACCAACCCGTTGCCATACGAGGAGTTAAGGGAAAGATTTGAGAGAGAAGAAGCACGTGCTGGTCGAAATGCTGCTCGACATCGTCCACAAGCGACCTCAGCTCAACGTGGACGTGATGATGTGTTCGGAGGGTTCAACTGGGGTCGAAACAACGTTGATCCCTTCATGCTCGGGCATATTGAGGGTGTGAGGGACACAATTGGAGATGGTCATTTTGGATACCGTGCTTTGGCGGCTTTGACATCACCGATCGGCGAGACTGCTTTCCCGGAACTGAAAGCGTTATTATGCAATCACTTGGAGGATCACACCGATCTCTACGTCGGTTGTTATACGGGAGAGTACCCATTCCAGCAGTTCGTCAACTACCAGAGATGGGCGGGACCTGTGCATGGTGATAGGAGACGGTGGATAGAGCTACCCATCATGGGTTTAGTATTTGCAACGGTATATCAGATTCCTCTCGTCGTCCTAGCTTGGCATCATCCGTTCACATGTCTCCCCATGACCTCGCCGACACCTGCTAACAACCCTCAATCAGCAACCCTTGGTGTAGCCTGCATCGGAAACCAAGACCATTTTGCCGCGGTATGACTTCAAACGTCTTTTTTTTATTACCTATTCTTGCTTTTCATATATATGTCAATACTCTAACTCTAATTTTCCGTTCTCGTAGATCTGGTTGCGTCCTAACGCTCCTATTCCGCCGCCTCCGCCAGAATGGGTCGCACATCATCAACTGAGCGTCGAAGGATGGGATGCTCCGTTTCAAGCGCAGTTTGAGAGATTTTGAGCCTTATGTGTCGACTCCGGTTGCCCTTTACTATTTTCCTAGATTTTATTCCACTGGTTTATTAAAATTATGGATGTAAACCTTTTTTTTCCGTTCCTTGTAACATTCTTCGCATATTATCCGAATGAAAACCTTAACAATTTGTGTGTTGTTGTTGGGGAGACTAAAACGTACAGAGGGTATGTATATGCATTTAATGCAGTATAATCATCAACTCCACTAGCTAAACACTTCAATTTTTTCAATTAACATTACAAAACACTCGGAAACCCTATACCCTAAACCCTAAACCCTAAACGCAAAACCCTAACTAGGGTTTGCACGTCCTTAACAACGTGCATATATTGCACGTCCTTAAGGACGTGCAAAGGGTCTGCTAGTGGACGTGCACAATCCCGCACGTGCACGTCCTTAATTAAGGACGTGCAAATCCTTAATCTGGATTTGCAGTGTATATATCAACACCCTTGTATTTAATCTCATAGTCTTACTTAAAAATTTATAGTACTACTTAAGTTAACTAAAACTTTTCTAAAATTTTAGAAATATGCACATGTTTAAGAAAACAAACAAAAATATAATTATACCCTTAATTATTACTTTATTTTTTACTTTTTTAAAAAAACTACAACTAACACTTATCTAATCATTATAAGGACAATTTTGTAAAGTGAATGACAAAATACCTAAAATAATATATTTTTCTTAACAAGATTTACATCTTAAAATGTTTTAATTAACGGAGGAAGTATTATTGTTCACAATTATCTAATTCTGTTCTTTCCTTTTTTTGCACTATTGGAAGTTTAAAACGTGCATTTTTTCTACTAATTTATAAGCAGAAATTTAGAAACCTACTGCACTTACTACTCCGTACTAGTGACCCATTTAGTCAAATTGTAGTTGGGTCGGTTGATATTGATGGAGTTTAAAGATGTAACGTGTCAGATTGTGGAATTTAGTTTGGGTGCTACCTAAATCTTGAATGTGCGTTTACCTACCTATTCCTATGGTATGACTCACTCAACTCTTGCATTGCAACTTTTAGAGCGGGTGAAATGGTGAGACTTGGGGCTGTTATAGTAGCCACATATGAAAAAATGAGGGAAAATAAAAATTTAATGTAAGAGCTCATTGTGTGAGCTCTTATATATGAGACCCAAAAAGTATAGCTCATAACTGCCAAGTGGCAGAACTTATTTTTTATTTACGTTTAAATGATTTTCGGTTGTTTTTCATTTGTTTAAAAAAATTATTTTTGAATTTAATTTATTTTTATCTACACATAGAAACCTCTCTTGCATATGTTTGTTGAAAAAAAATCCATTTGAATAATACCCATATTTTCCTTTTTAAACATTAAAAAATTATTTTTTATGCTATGTTATTATAAATTAATTACTTAATATTATTAATAATAATAATAAAAAAAAAAGAATTGAGTAAATAAAAAGGAAAAATAATAAAAGGTAATTTAAGGGCCTAAGACTTGGACTCACGAATAAAGGTGAAAAATTTAAAAGTTAGAATGAGGCTCTTAAGCTATTTGAGTAGGTTAAGGACCCGGGGTTGGGACTCACCATTGCACTCACCATTGCACATGCTCTTAACCTCTCATCTTTTAAAGCTTTTTTTTTCATTTGCAAAATTAACCCACTTACCCTGCCCTCTTTGCACCCCTATTCATAAAAATTGCAAAATATAACCTCCTCTCTCAAAACCTCTCAGTTACCTCACCTGCTGCACCCAGTGGAGAGAGAAAAACAACAGGACATTAATTGTTCATCACTGTCACTCATCCAAAACTCTTTCTCTCTATGTCTCTCTCCACCTTTCTCCATTGAAGAGTTTATTTATTCTTTTATTTCTTTATCTTCTATCTCTCTGTCTTCGAGAGTGACGAGATCTCCATATGAGCTCGAATTCAACATGAGCCGCTGGTGTGAATCGTCGTTGAAGCACCTCTTTTATGCCTTCGTCCTTCAACTTCGTTCTGATGGCTTTTCCAGGTCAATTCGAGCCGAGTGGAGGCCGGATTTGGAGTAGAAGAGGTGGAATCAAAGTGGAGGAGCCCTCGCAGAGGCTTGGTGAACCGCTTTGTTTTTTTTATTGATGAATGAACAATATATGAACTTTTCACTCTATGGTTTCTTACTGGACACCCTTTGGTACTCTACTGAACACCCAATGATTTCCTATTGGACTCTCTATGGTTGTTTCCTGTCTTGCGTGTTGTTCAATGTTTCCCTGGTTCTAGTTTCGCCCTCCCCCCTAAGCCCAGCCGGAAAAAGAGAGAGGGCAGAGAGGATAAGATAGAGACAGAGATAGAGGGGGGAAGAGTGACGGTAAGGGGGCATTAATATAATTTGAATTAAATCTTAAGCTTCAGAGAAAAATCATCGAAGCATTAATATAATTTGAATTAAATCTTAAGTTTCAAAGAAAAACCATCGAAGAATAAGCAAGTGGGTTGGGGTTTATTTGCAGTTTGACGTGTAAGCAGTTAGTTTTAACTGGGCACCAAAAGCAAAACGACATGCCACTTATTGGAACCAACTGGCCAAGAGTTATCGAAGAACCAGATTCATTGACTTCAGATAGAAAATGGGTAAGTTTGATTTCGATAAAAAAAATTAGAGAGAGAGGGGGAAAAGCAAGAAAAAGTATGCAATGGAGAGAGAGAGAGAGGTGAAAAAAAAGCTAAGTTGCAGAGGGGAGAGAGAGAGAGTAGTGAGGATAGAAAAGAGACAGATAGAAGAGTGGCAGTGAGGGGGCTTTAATATAATTTGAGTTAAATCTTAAGTTTCAGATAAAAACCATCGAAGAAGAAGCAATGGGGCGAGGGTTTATTTACAGGTTGATGTATAAGCAGTTAGTTTTAACTGGACACTCAAAGCAAAACGACATGACACATATTGGAATCGACTTGACAAGAATTATCGGAGAAACATATTCACCGTCGACTTCATATAGAAAATGGGTAAATTTGCTTCAGATTTGAGGGGGACACCTCTCGCATAACCTTTATCGAAAGCAAATTTGCCCATTTTCTATCTGAAGTGTGAATTTGTTTCTCCGATAACTCTTGCCAAATCGATTCCTATATGTGTCATGTCGTTTTGCTTTGGGTGTCTAGTTAAAACTAACTGTTTACACGTCAACCTGCAAATAAATCCCCGTTCAATTGCTTCTTCTTCGAAGTAAAAAAGCAACAGTAAAGTCGCAGGGGAGAGATGAATCTTCCATCTCTCTTTGTTCTATCCTAGCTCACTGATCTCTCCCTCTCCTCTGCAACTTTACTTTTCTTTTTTCACCTCTCTCTGATTTTTGCTAGGTGTCGATTAGTGGAATGCCAAACGTACCCCCCTAACTTACCTCCTACCGGGGAAACCTTTTACCCCCATATCCGGTTTGACCCAATTTCAAACCAGATTGGGTTAACCTTGCAAAAAAAAAAACGGTTTTTTGGGTCATTTTGGGTTATTCCCTCTTTTTTTTTATAGCGTTTGTTCGTCATAATATGTCATTCTATCTCTATACACAATTTTTAATAAAATTAATAAATATTCTATTTTACTCTAATTTATTACTCTAATTTTTAATTTTATCAAAAACTATATAACTAATAATTATCTAATCATTACAATGATATTTTTGTAAGGTCAAACTCAACATACCTATAATGACACGTTTTACTAAACAAAACTAATAACTTAAAATGAAATGTGTTTTATCGAACGGAGTGAGTATTTTGGGATATCTTATATAAGTGATACTTAAGAACCCTATATAGAGCTAGGGTCGTCGCAGATCTCTCCGTCACGATTGTTCTTTTATATATGCAAAAAAATAAGGTTAAAAAGATTTAAAAAATAGATAATAAATACAACTAGCTAGTACAATAATGCCTGTGCCATAAAATATTTTTTAATAAAATATTAATAATATAACAAATTGCTATTATAAAATTAAATAAAATGTTAACAAAGTTAGCATATTATAAGAAGGGTGAAATTGATAAAGCAACAAAAATAAATTAAGGAGGTTATGACACCTAAGAAAAAAAAGATTCTTAGCTAATAGCTAGATGTAGATAGATGATTAAAAAATATGTAAATTTTTCACTTGTTAATAATCTATGAAATAAGAGCAAAAAATTCTTATTTAATAGATAGTTATATATGTATATTTAATAGTTAGATATAAATTTAAAAATTCAATGTTTGGAATGTTTTGAATTAAACCAATTGATTAAAAACCTTAAAATATATTAAGGGAAAAAATGAAATTTGTCCTTGAAGAGGCAATATTAGAAAATATGAAAATGTATAATATGTTAAAAAATTGAAATTTTGTCTTTGAAGAGACAAATTGGCCGGTATCATTTCTCGTAGAGGATATACATTTTGTAATAGCATCTTTGTAGAGGTCGATGATTTTTTCCTCCTTTGAAGTGGATGATTCAATAAAATTACAACTTATTTTCTTAGTGATGATTTATCCATAAAAGTGGATAAATAAAAAGAAAATGTATTTAATATTACTCAATAAGTGTGTGATAAAATAAAATACCACAAGATGTGGTAGATGATCAAGTTTCTAAATACAATATGAAACATTTTTCAAAGTAGATGAACGAACACATTTCTGAAGGAAGATGAGCAGACAAATCGTATCCCCGTAGTGACGAATCGGTGAACGTCATTCCTATAGCGATGAACCAATGATTAATTAATTATTTATTCTTTTTATTTTATTTGAACAATAATTAATAATTATAAACCGATTATTATGGGTATATTATATATGGACAATAATTATGGAAATTTATAAAAGTCTAACTAGATTCCAATACAATTCCAATCCAATACCAAGTTGTGTTCTTGTTGGGTCTAGTCATATAATAATAATATATCCCTAGGAATGACTTGAGCCAGACTTGGCCTAATAATTAACTTCAAGTGTACATATCAAAAGAAACCTCTAAATGGCAAATGTGTCCTTTTGTATGACATCAAGAACAATGTATCGATCATGTTCATGTACAAATTAAATGTTAGTCAGCTTCGTAGTTGGTTGACCCATATTGTAGAATTCTAAATTAGCTCATTCTATATATAGGTTGTATGTTTTGACTTGGATATATATATTTTTTTTTTTTGAAGCAAATAAGAATTAGGTAGGATGGTAGGATGCCGTCGTCGACCGGGCCTCCTTCCTAGTGCGTCCGAGTGGACGAGAGCACGCAGTTCTGGATCAGTCACCAAGCTATCATCGGCAGGGATGCAATAGGCCAGCCGAGCAATCCAGTCAATCACTGCATTCGAACCCCTGAAAATATGACGAATAGCAACATTAGACATAACATTTAAATGTATATTTGTGTCTGCCATTAACAGCTCAACGTTCCAAGGGCACGACCAGTCCCCCAGAAGAGCCTTTATCATGACCAGACAGTCCCCTTCGATCAGAAGGTGATTGATTCCCAACTGTTTTGCCTTTGTTACGCCCATGTGCAGTCCCATGGCCTCGGCGTAAACCGCAGAAGTGTTGTTACAACGCCCGGATCCGGTGGAAATAATATCTGCAGTGTGGTCTCTAATGACAAAACCATAGGATCCAGCATCAGAGAGGCAGTAAGATCCGTCAAAATTGAGCTTATAAAACCCCGAAGGGGGTTTATCCCAGATCTGATTCTTCTTTGCTGCACGTCTGGTGTTACTCAGGTTTTTTGTTCGCGTCTGCGAGCCGTGAAGACTAAAATCTTGTTTTTCCTTATCATGAGTAGTGTTGGTCGCCAACCAAGTCTGTTTAGTTGAGTGATGTTGCTAAAACCAACCCCGCAAGAATACGGTGTCGATTGTAGTATTCAAGTATCGTATCACAAGGACTGGTGGAGTGTCAATTATTAGCTTTAAACCAGTTTGACCAAGCCCAAAAGTAGCAGACAATTTAAGAGAAATTGTAATTGAAAGTGACAAATAACAATAGAACGATGAGAAATATATATGTGAGAGACATTCCAGGGCTAGGGATTCTGCGAACGATGCATCCTCAATAGAATAAAGTGTAGTCTCACCCGAATCATTTCCAATTCTATGTGAAGGTAGGTTATCTAATGTAATTGCAAATCTCCTTTCGGTCTCAATGCAAATGTGTCTGAATTGGATAACAATCTCCTTTCGGTCTCATGCAACCAATTCAGATCCCTTGAGCTCTTAGAATCTAGGTGATAATCGTATCAATATCTCCTTTCGGTCTCAATCAATATCAATACAACCTAAGATTTCTACGACAACCTATTGATCCTCAAAAAGCTTAATTCACTTTCGCACAATTAAACTTTAGGTTTAATCCTATAGTTCTGATGGATCAGATCACCTTTCGGTCTCAATTCACCATATAAATTCCAACTTAGGGTTATCTTCTTTCGATCTCAAACCCTAAATCAGGTCTAATCAATTCACATCGATTAGATTAAGTACAATAGGATTAAATCACAATTCAAATGAGAAATCATTCGGGCGATATGAAGAGCAAGTCTATTTCTGCATTGTCGGGATTATCCCTAACCCTAGAACAAGGAGAACTAGCCTAGCATGGAGATTTTCATATTCAATTCAATTAGACTAAGCATAGAAATCAAAGACAAACAAGAGATAAGAGTAAAAGTACCAATTCTGAATTGAAACGATTCGAATCTCCGCTTCGAGTTCTCGCAAAGTTCTCCCAAGCACTCAACAATGTCAGATTTTTTCGATCCCCTGGTTCTCTAAAAAACGTCCCTTAAATACCCCCTCCATAAAAATAAATTAAAAACGGAAGAAAAAAGGTTCAGGGGACGACACTCGGGCATAACACATCTCGAGTGTCAAAGGCACTCGGCCGAGTGTTTGGTTCTGTAAAGCACTGGAGGCCACTCGAGACCATAACTACCCGAGTGTATAGGGCACTCGGCCGAGTGGGTGTTATTTCTCGCTTTTGAGGGCCACTCGAGCATACAACTACTCGAGTTCACATTCACTCGACCGAGTGTTTGGGCTTCCTTACTTCTTTGTCTTTTGCCAAGCTCGTCACGATTCCGGTGCTCCACATCCTTGATTCCGTCCCTCCTAGTGCATCTTTGACGCCTTCCGAGTGCACCGAAAAGCCTCGAAGCTTGTCATTCTCCATTAGATCTCTCATTGACACCAAAACCACTCAAAAGCACCTGAAATCATAACAAACGAGCGGTAGACACCGATTCCACCAAACTAAACCAAAAAGGGCCAAAAATATATATAATACTTAACTCAAAGACCCTAAACCCGATGCAAACATGCCCTATATTCATCGCTAAATAGATGCTATCAAAATACCCCATACTTAACCTTGCTTGTCCCCAAGCAAGACTAAGACAATAATCACAAAATAGCATCTACTATTTCAACATGTTCGACGAATGCCGTCCTAGCATATCATAGCCAACGACCAAGCTTGACTAGCTCTTCTAATCTCAACCTCAAAACTCATCATCCATAAAGCTTGAACAATCTCAGAAATCTCCAACGCTTGGAATTGCGCACACAAAGAAATCATGAGGACTTTATAAGGTTATGATGGGTCTAAGACAGAAACAGTTAGGTATGGAAAAATTTAGGTCATTTGGTGCTAAAATCCGGGAAAAAGGATCTTGCGAGAACAACCAGAAGAAACACCAACTTCAAAGAATCAAATTCATACCAATCCATCAAACAAGCTCCATCACAACCACTTTTTCATCTTAACTTTTGTCAACCACACCAAAAATTCTGTTTTTTTTCTTCTTTTCTTTTTTTTTCAAGATTTTTTAATTCACTCTCTAGTCTCGACACCGTTTTACGCGAATACAAACATTTGTGATGAATGCACCCGGTTACTAAGTGTCTTGACCATCTCACTTTGCACGTTTTCCTCCTTGTGTGAATTTTACTCTCCACAAGCAGGATCGGTTACTAACCGTATTTTTTCTTTCTTGACTTTTGCAAAAGAGTGAATTTTATCCTCCTCTTATCCCAAGACTTTTTCTTTTTTTTTCTTTCTTTCTTTTTTTCAATCACAATCAAGAGAAATCATCTCATACTTGAAGTACATCCACACAACAAAACACACTATCATGACCCAAAATTCCGGATTGGGTAAAGGCAAATAGCGGGCTATGAAAATCTTGTGGAGCTACCAAAGAAACAAGCTTCTAAGGCTCAGAAGGCTTCAAGCAGATGGTCAAATGTAAGGGAGGTAAAGATAAATGGGTTGACAAACTGCCTCAATCATATTTCAATTTGTGCATATAAACCCAATAATGCGGTGACAAACTTGAGTATCCAAGAATGAGGCGAGATATACACATAATCGAGCAAGAGGATATACATGTTATCTAGTCAAACAAGGCAGCAACTCAATGCTCAAGCAATCATCAAATATTCCAACCACCACAACATTCCAGAATCAGATCAAAAGAAGCAAGACTCATAACCCATGATAAAAAATATATACATGACACAAGATATACACATGATAAATACGATAATAATAAAAGTGCAGACTCTAAATAGAAAGGAAAAACAAAAGGAAAAAGACACAAATAGTACACCAAATGTGAAGTTCACCCCACCCCATACTTAAATGAAACATTGTCCTCAATGAGACCACAAAAAGTAAAATGAGACAAGGTACTCACAATTTGGTGATTAGCGCGGAAGGCAAGTGTCTAGAAAGTATCTGACTCGCCCTCAACCGAGTCATCTGAGTCGTTCTGCTCTTCCTCCTCTTCCTCTTCAGAGTCCTCTTGATGCTCCTCTTCTTGTCGAGACTGCAAGTAGTGTAGCTGGGTGTCGATAGCATCAAAGCGCCTATCGAAGTAAGATCGCAGCTGGCCGAACTGGTAATCGAAATAAGCTCTATCGCTGGTAAACTGAGGAGGCTCGCTCGGCGCAGCGTCCATGTAATCAGCAACATTGGGGGCACGAGAGGTCCTAGAGGGCCCAACAACATTAAAAGGTTGCGCATCTGCAGCACCGTAGAGAGTATCCAAGTGGGCTGAAATCCCGTCATACCAGTTGTGTGCATTCTGGACCGTCAGGTGCGGTGGAAGGGGGAGCGGTAAATGGCGCTTCGTCATAGACCTATCCTTGCAGAAGGCGTGCTCCCCGTTGAACACAAGAATCTGACAGCGCTCTAGCTCCTCATGAGACCACTCGATCTGAGGGGTGATCTGCTCATAGATGGAGATGTCGATATTGACGGCACCAGCAAGCATGGAAACCATTTCCCCAATGGATATAGCGGATGAACCTCTCGCCTCCTTCTCCCACCGCGTCGCCATTATATGCCCAAGATTGACAGGTCGGTCGCTGAGGGCGGCATACAAGGTTCGCAACTCAAGTGCCCCCAAGCACCCTTGACTTCCCTCTCGAGCAAAGACTGTACTCGCGAGGAAGCGGTGGAACAAGCGGATAGCCGGATGTAAAGAGGAAGAACTCTTAGCCCTATCGGCACGATAGCCAGATTCGTGCGTTAGCTGATACCAGAAGCGGTCCCTCTCTCCCTGCCCCAAAGTAGACGTCTCACTGGTGTTAGGGATGCCGAAGACAGTGCAGAATTGCTCCAAGGTGAGTGTGTGATTCTTATTCCCCAACCGGAATGTCACGTTGTCCGTGTTGTACTTGAATGTGCACACCAACTCCCTAATCAACTGAGGGCAGGAAGGCAACCGACAATCCCAAATAGCTCGAAGAGAGAGCTTGTTGACAAGAAAATTCATATCCTCTAGTAGACCCAAACTCTCCAGGACTCTAGTGTTCATGAATTGAGTTGAGCGCACATCTCTTTTCTGCACTTTGGCATAAAGCTTCCTCTGCTCGGATGTGGTCAAACGGATGGGTGGTGGGTCTCCCATTGAAAGTACCGAGTTCTTGAAGGAAAAAAGGGGAAAAAAACACTAGCAATGGAAGAAAGAGGAGAAAAAGAAACGAGGCGGGCTGCTGTTGCTGGGGACGAGGGCGGCGGCAGGTGCGCTGTTGGACACGATGGCGGCGGCTGGTGGCGCCGGTGGTGGCGCAGGCGAGAGTGAGGGGCGAGTGAGTGAGAGAACGAGAGGCGATGAGGGGCCGAGTAATCTCACAGCAGCCGAGTGAGATAGAGAGGAGAAGGAAAGAGAAACGCGAGAAAAGAAAAAAAAAACAATACAAATTAAAACTGATTTTTTTTTTAATTCTGGCAGATACCACTCGACCGAGTGGCGGTCTTCCTTCGGAAATACCACTCGGGCCTTTTTTTTTTTTACAGCAGAAAAAGAGAAGAAATTAAAAATACTTACCTCGGGTTGCCTCCCGAGAAGCGCTGGTTTATGGTCTGAAGCCGACCTTCCATTCCTTTCAAGCAATCGGATCAAGAAGGTCAATGGAAACTACCTTCTCAATCGGATGACCGACGAAGTACTTCTTCAACCTTTGCCCATTAACTTTGAACTCACCGGTCTCTTCACTCCATACATCGACCGCTCCATGAGGGTATATCTTCTTTACCTCAAATGGACCTCCCCACTTAGATTTTAGCTTCCCAGGAAAAAGCTTCAATCTAGAGTTATAAAGCAACACAAGATCACCAATCTTGAAAGTCTTGGGGATGATATGTGTAGAATTTGTGAAAGGCAAATTGTGCTCTTTTCATTGATTGTTTCAGAATATATACACAACGAGATATACAAAAGATAGAACTTGGGCTACAAGGATAGAATCTCTACATATTTATCTAGAAGGATATTTATAATATATACAAAATATCAATACTCCCCCTCAAGTTGGAGCATGTAGATTTCGAATGCCCAACTTGGACAGAAGCACCTGAAACTGTTGCTGACCAAGCGGCTTGGTAAGGATGTCCGCTAGTTGATTTGCAGACCGAATGTGAGAGAGAGAGATGACCCCGGCAATCAGCTGATCACGGACAACGTGACAGTCAACCTCAATGTGCTTGGTACGCTCATGGAAGACCGGATTGGCGGCGATGTGAAGGGCCGCCTGACTGTCGCACCAGAGATGCATAGGAAGACCATGTCAAACACCTAGAGACCGAAGAAAAGATTTGAGCCAGATGAGCTCGCAGGTCGTGGTCGCCATGGCCCTGTACTCGGCCTCAGCTGAAGAGCGTGAGACGGTAGTTTGTTTCTTGGTCTTCCAAGACACCGGAGACTCACCAAGCATGATGAAGTAACCAGTAAGCGACCGACGGGTAAGAGGACATGCTGCGTAATCAGAGTCGCAGAAGGCGGTAAGCCGAAGAGAGCTGTTTCTAGAGAGAAGAATACCCTGAGACGGAAGGCCCTTCAAATAGCGAATGACTCGGAGAGCAGCAAGCCAGTGATTTTGCCGAGGGCTGGTCATGAACTGAGCCAATGTATGCACGGAATAGCAGAGTTCCGGCCGAGTAATGGTAAGGTAGATAAGGCGCCCAATTAGCCGACGATACTTGTCGGGTTGATCAAGAAGCGGACTGTCATCAAGAGGAAGATGATGATTCTGCTCCATAGGAAATGTAACTGGCTTAGCACCAAGGAGGCCGGTTTCATGCACTATGTCGAGAGTGTACTTCCGCTGGGAGAGGAAGAGACCAGCCTGGGTACGCGAGATCTCAATGCCCAGAAAATATTTCAGAGTACCCAAATCCTTCATATGAAAACAGGAGTGGAGATACCTCTTCAGGCGGTCAATAGAGACGAGATTAGAGCCACCAATAATCAGATCATCCACGTAGATGAGAATGTGTAGATCAATGCCCAATTTAGAGTATGAGAACAGGGAATAATCGGCATAAGACTGAGTGAAACCAAACCTCTTAAGAGCCATAGAGAGCTTAGAGAACCAATTTCGGGGTGCCTGACGAAGGCCGTATAGAGACTTTCGGAGCCGACACACTGTACATCTGCCTGGAGTAGAGAAACCTGGAGGCATAGACATATAGATTTCCTCATAAAGATCCCCATGCAAAAAGGCGTTATGAACATCCATCTGATGCAACTCCCAGTTTCGAATAGCAGCAACAGCAAGGAAAACTTTGACAGACACCATCTTAGCAACCGGAGCAAAAGTTTCTTTGTAGTCGATGCCCTCAACCTGACGATTACCAAGAACAACCAAACGGGCTTTGTACCGTTCAATACTACCATCAGCTTTGTGTTTGACCCGAAAGACCCATTTGCAGCCGATGGGATGCTTGCCTGGTGGTAACTGGCAGACTTGCCAAGTACCGTTACGATGAAGAGCATCAATCTCAGCCCTCATAGCATCACGCCAATGAGCGTGACGAACAACCTCTTGAAAAGTAGAAGGTTCCTGCTGAGCACTGATAGCGGCCAAGAAGCAGGCATGTTGTGGAGATAGGTTATCATAGTTAATATACTTAGACAGAGGATAGTGCGTACCTGAGGACGAGACCGGAGAGGGCGATTGCAAGAGAGGGTCATGGCTGCCGAGAGATGTGCACACATAATCGCGAAGGTGAGCGGGAGGGTGGGTAGGACGGGTATTGCGCCTTACAGGGGGCTGCGGTGCCGGCTGGTGGGTGCTCCCCCTGGCGTCGGAGGAGGGGTTGTCGGCAGTGGGATCATCATGGGTGAGAGGGGTAGGAACAATTGGTGCAGGAGGGGTTGGGGTTGATGTCGGGGAGGAGAGGTAGGGGAAGGTCGACTCATGAAAGACAACGTCCCTAGAGACGAAGATACGATGAGTTTTAAGGTCATACAGACGCCAACCCTTCTGGCCAAAAGGGTATCCCAAAAAGAGGCATTTTCGGCCTCGAGGTTGAAACTTGTCTGAGCTTCTAGGAATGACAGAAGCATAGCACAGACAACCAAAAACTCGAAGAAGAGAATAATCAGGCATGCGATTGTGAAGAAGCTCATATGGAGTTTTCCCATGTAGAAGTTTGGTAGGAGTTCGGTTGATGAGATGACAGGCAGTAAGGACGCATTCACCCCAAAACTTTAGAGGGAGATGAGCCTGAAACATAAGAGATCGAGCAACATTTAAGATATGACGATGCTTACGTTCAGCCCGACCATTTTGTTGAGGAGTGGCGACGCAGGAAGACTCAAATAGGATACCTTGATCGGCAAAGAAGGGTTTGAGAGCGACAAACTCAGACCCGTTGTCACTGCGAAAGTGTTTGACTTTGCGATTGAATTGTGTTTGAGTCATGGTGCAGAAATTTAGGATAAGACGCGAGACTTGTGACTTTTGACTCATAAGGAAAACCCAAGTAGATCGAGAGTAATCATCCACAATAGTAAGGAAATAAGAAGCACCACAGGTAGAAGACAATCGATATGGGCCCCAAATATCACAATGTATTAAATCAAAAGGTTCAACAGAACAAGAACGACTGATAGGAAAGGAAGAGCGAGGTTGTTTAGCTCTATAGCATATGTCGCAAGGGACAATTTTATTTGTAGTAGACCTAATGCCAGAATTAAAACCAACTAAAGGAAACAAAGGGTGCCCAAGACGGAGATGCCAGAGGGTGGAGTCGGCGGCTTCAGTGGTGTGGCAGAGTTGAGGAGAGGTCGGCGGCGTTTGTGTGGAGGGAAGGTAGGTCGGCGTGGTCCAGCGAAGCCAATAGACCCCATCTCTAGGTTCACCCACTCCAATCAGCGTCCTCGAAATGCGGTCCTGAATTACACACAAACGATCAGTAATAGTGGCAACACACTGTAATTCAGCCATCAAACAACGGAAAGAGATAAGGTGACATGTCAATCCAGGGACATATAGAACATTGGGTAGAGAAAGGCGGTCACAAAGAGGAACAATTCCAGCTTTATCAGCTGTAACGATAGTGCCATTGGGGATCTTAATTGAATGGGAAGAGACCGGACGAACGACTTGCAGGAGGCGAAGATCACCGGTCATATGAAGAGAGGCACCCGTATCAAGAATCCAGGGAGTTAGAACCGTACCTTCTAAAGTATCATTACCAGATTTAGAGTTGATAGCCTGAAGGATGGTCTGGAGAGTAGACCATTGTTCGTCGGTGATAGTAGGACCAAGAGCAGAACGATTATCGGCGGTTAGAGGCGGAGCAGTGGAAGAAGACGCAACATTGGCGAGGACGTGCTGAGCAGAGCCCTTGCCGCGGCCGCTGCTGGAAGGGTTGCGCCCGCTGCCGCTGGAAGAACCACGTCCTCTGCCTGCAGATGGAGGAGCACCGGTGACGGGATCGCTGACGCCACGCCCGTTGTTCCACTAGTCCGGAAAGCCGATGATTTTGAAGCATGAAGAGACATCGTGGCATGTACGACCACAGTGAGAGCACTGGAGAGCCTTGCGGTCCGATGGAGACGAAGAGGTCTTAGAAGACGCCGGAGCTCGAGCAGCAAAGGCCATAGAGTCGGCCTTGGCATCCCGATCCTTGGCGATAGACCGAAGGCGCTCCTCCTGAACAGCCAAAGCATAGATGCGGCTGAGAGCTGGAAGAGGCTCCTGGGCAACTATGGTGGAGCGCAGAGTGCCATAAGTGTCGTCGTCGAGACCGATGAGGAACTGGTGGATCCGTTCGGTGGCCTGCTCCTTAGCGTGCTGGCCGCAGGTGCACTGGATCGGCGAGATCGCCGACAATTCGTCCCAGAGACGCTTCAGACGACCATAGTAAGCCGAAATTGACTGGCCGGTTTGAGTAGAGCGCGCGATCTCAGAGCGCAATTGCATGATCCGGGGACCGTTTCCGACAGAGAAACGGAGTTGAAGTTCATCCCAAAGAGCCTTAACCGTGCCCGACAGAGTAATCGTCGAGCGAAGAGACGGCTCCATTGATTGAGCCAACTATCCGACAAGCATAGAGTTGACCCGAAGCCAGTGAGGGAGATCGACATGATCATCCGCAGGCTTGGCGGGGTCGCCGGAGAGGAAGCCTAGTTTGCCCTTCGCTTGAAAAGTGTTGAGCATACTTGTTGCCCATTCCTGATAGTTGTCACCCGTGAGAACAATCGGACAAATAGTGAGACCGGGATGATCTGACGGATGAAGGTAGTAGGGAGAGGAAAAGGCGGGGGCTTGGGCGGCGGCGGGTGGAGGGTCGGCCATGGCTGACAGTGGCGGTAGGAGGTAGAAGAATTAGGGTTTGTAAAAAAATTATAGGAAGAGAGGAATTGTCTGGCTCGATACCAGGTAGAATTTATGAAAGGCAAATTGTGCTCTTTTCATTGATTGTTTCAGAATATATACACAACGAGATATACAAAAGATAGAACTTGGGCTACAAGGATAGAATCTCTACATATTTATCTAGAAGGATATTTATAATATATACAAAATATCAATAATATGCCTGTCATGCCATTTCTTGGTTCTCTCCTTGTAAATCTTGGCGTTCTCATATGCATCTAGCTTCAATTCCTCAAGCTCCTGAAGTTGCAGATTCCTCTTCTCACCGGCCTCCTTCATATCAAAATTGAACAACTTGATTGCCCAATAGGCCTTGTGTTCAAGCTCCACAGGAAGATGACAAGACTTCCCATATACTAGTCTGTAGGGCGTAGTACCTATGGGAGTCTTGTACGCCGTTCTATAGGCCCAAAGTGCATCGTCTAGCTTCATTGCCCAATCCTTGCGAGATCGGGACACGGTCTTTTCCAAGATGCTCTTAATCTGCCTATTAGACACCTCAACCTTACCACTAGTCTGCGGATGGTATGGTGTCGCCACCTTATGGGTCACCCCATACTTGCTCAAAAGTGCCTTAAAATTCTTCTCAATAAAATGGGAACCCCCATCACCAATGACAACTCGTGGAGTACCAAATCTAGGGAAGATTACCTTGTTGAAGAATCTAGAGACCACTCTTGAGTCATTTGTTGGAGACGCAATGGCTTCCACCCACTTTGAAACGTAATCTACCGCCACCAAGATGTACTTGTTATTGCAAGATGGAGGGAAAGGACCCATGAAGTCGATTCCCCATACATAAAAAATCTCCACCTCTTGTGTGATGTTCAATGGCATCTCGTTCCTTCTAGAAATGTTTCCTGTTCTTTGACAAGCATCACAAGAAACAATGAAACAGTGAACATCTTTGAACAAAGAAGGCCAGAAAAATCCAGATTGTAGTATCTTGGTGGTGGTTTTTGAAGAGCTCATAAGACCACCACAAGGGAGAGAATGGCAGTGGTGTATGACACTCTCCACCTCCTCTTCTGGAATGCAACGTCGGTAGACTCCATCACCGCACCTTTTGAAAAGAAAAGGCTCATTCCAGAAATAATGTCTCACATCTGACATGAACTTCTTCTTCTGCTGAAATGATAAACCACTAGGCAACTCATGACAAACAATATAGTTCACGAAGTCAGCATACCATGGTACCTCAGAAGTGGCTATATTCAAGATCTCAGCAGTGATCCTGAGTAGATGCTCATCGGGGAAAGAATCATTGATGGGAGGCTCAGTAGTAGTGTGCTCTAACTGCTCTGGCGGTAGCCTGGATAAATGATCAGCAACCAGATTCTCAGTCCCTTTCTTGTCCTTTATCTCCAAGTCGAACTCTTGGAGGAGGAGGATCCATCGAATGAGACGAGGTTTAGCATCCTTCTTATGCAGCAAGTACCTGATCGCAGCATGATCAGTATACACAATAACTTTGGCACCTACCAAATATGACCGAAACTTTTCGAAAGCAAAGACGACAGCAAGCAACTCTTTTTCGGTGGTAGCATAGTTCCTCTGAGCTTCATCCAAAGTCCTGCTAGCATAATAGATTGCATGGAGCTTGTTGTCTTTCTTTTGGCCCAGAACAGCCCCAACTGCATGATCGCTGGCATCACACATGATCTCAAAAGGGAGATCCCAGTCAGGCGATTGCATTATGGGGGCTGAAATCAATGCCTGCTTCAACATGCAAAAAGACTCATGGCACTCTGGAGAAAAGTTAAACGCAACATCCTTTAGGAGTAAATTGGTAAGAGGTTTTGCAATCTTTGAAAAATCTTTAATAAACCTCCTATAAAACCCAGCATGACCCAAAAAACTCCTAACTCCCTTAACCGATGTAGGAGGTGGCAATTTCTCAATCATGTCTATCTTAGCCTTATCCACCTCGATACCTCGATTTGACACTAGATGGCCTAAGATAATCCCTTCCTTCACCATGAAATGACATTTCTCCCAATTTAAAACCAAGTTGACCTCTTCACAACGCTGCAAAACTCGAGATAAGTTAGACAAGCAGTTATCGAAAGAAGATCCATACACAGAAAAGTCATCCATGAAAACTTCCATTATGTCCTCTATGAAATCAGAAAAAATGGCCATCATACAGCGTTGAAAAGTGGCAGGGGCATTACACAAGCCAAAAGGCATCCTCCTGTAAGCGAAGGTGCCATAAGTGCACGTGATAGTAGTCTTTTCCTGGTCATCCGGATGGATGGGAATCTGAAAGAAACCACTGTAACCATCCAAATAATACCTGCCAATTTTGAGCTTCACATTTGGTGTACTATTTGTGTCTTTTTCCTTTTGTTTTTCCAGCAAGTGAGAAGAAGAATGATTGCATTAAGAACTCTTCAGGGGTGACACCTTGAACCTTCAGAGTATCCATCAATTCCTTGAATGTGGATATGTGCTGATGGGGGCTCTCAGCAGGAAGCCCATTGAACATGTTCTGTCTTATCATATTCAACAGTGCAGGCTTTAGCTCAAAATTGACAGGTGTTAATGTAGGAAGAACTACACCCGGCTGAGGTAGGTACTGAGCCGGATCCATACGCTCTCCTAGAGTTTGCGGCCCTTGGGGTTGTGGTAGTGGATTCGCCACAATTTGTCGATTAGCAAGCTCTTGTCGCAGGGCAGCATTCTCTAGATCTCTCTGAGCCATCAGTCGCTCGAGTTCAGCTAAACGATTAGCGTTGTCACCCATTGTTTGATTTCTAGCAGTGCGTTGTTCAGCTCTTCTTCTACGAAAGGTGCGTTCTGGTTCAGGATCAAAAGGGAATAGATCACTAGAGCTTTCAGTTTTTCGCATTCAGAGCAAAGCACAACCTGAAACCAACGACAAAAGGAAACAAATCAAAGCAGAAACAAGGACTTAGCAAACCAGTTGTCAGGAAACGATTGATACTAGCACCAGTCCCCGGGAACGGCGCCAAAAACTTGATGTTGCTAAAACTAACCCCGCAAGAATACAGTGTCGATTGTAGTATTCAAGTATCGTATCACAAGGACCGGTGGAGTGTCAATTATTAGCTTTAAACCAGTTTGACCAAGCCCAAAAGTAGCAGACAATTTAAGAGAAATTGTAATTGAAAGTGACAAATAACAATAGAATGATGAGAAATATATATGTGAGAGACATTCCAGGGCAAGGGATTCTGCGAACGATGCATCCTCAATAGAATAAAGTGTAGTCTCACCCGAATCATTTCCAATTCTATGTGAAGGTAGGTTATCTAATGTAATTGCAAATCTCCTTTCGGTCTCAATGCAAATGTGTCTGAATTGGATAACAATCTCCTTTCGGTCTCATGCAACCAATTCAGACCCCTTGAGCTCTTAGAATCTAGGTGATAATCATATCAATATCTCCTTTCGGTCTCAATCAATATCAATACAACCTAAGATTTCTACGACAACCTATTGATCCTCAAAAAGCTTAATTCACTTTCGCACAATTAAACTTTAGGTTTAATCCTATAGTTCTGATGGATCAGATCACCTTTCGGTCTCAATTCACCATATAAATTCCAACTTAGGGTTATCTTCTTTCGATCTCAAACCCTAAATCAGGTCTAATCAATTCACATCGATTAGATTAAGTACAATAGGATTAAATCACAATTCAAATGAGAAATCATTCGGGCGATATGAAGAGCAAGTCTATTTCTGCATCGTCGGGATTATCCCTAACCCTAGAACAAGGAGAACTAGCCTAGCATGGAGATTTTCATATTCAATTCAATTAGACTAAGCATAGAAATCAAAGACAAACAAGAGATAAGAGTAAAAGTACCAATTCTGAATTGAAACGATTCGAATCTCCGCTTCGAGTTCTCACAAAGTTCTCCCAAGCACTCAACAATGTCAGATTTTTTCGGTCCCCTGGTTCTCTAAAAAACGTCCCTTAAATACCCCCTCCATAAAAATAAATTAAAAACGGAAGAAAAAGGGTCCAGGGGACGACACTCGGGCATAACACATCTCGAGTGTCAAAGGCACTCGGCCGAGTGTTTGGTTCTGTAAAGCACTGGAGGCCACTCGAGACCATAACTACCCGAGTGTATAGGGCACTCGGCCGAGTGGGTGTTATTTCTCGCTTTTGAGGGCCACTCGAGCATACAACTACTCGAGTTCACATTCACTCGACCGAGTGTTTGGGCTTCCTTACTTCTTTGTCTTTTGCCAAGCTCGTCACGATTCCGGTGCTCCACATCTTTGATTCCGTCCCTCCTAGTGCATCTTTGACGCCTTTCGAGTGCACCGAAAAGCCTCGAAGCTTGTCATTCTCCATTAGCTCTCTCATTGACACCAAAACCACTCAAAAGCACCTGAAATCATAAAAAACGAGCGGTAGACACCGATTCCACCAAACTAAACCAAAAAGAGCCAAAAATATATATAATACTTAACTCAAAGACCCTAAACCCGATGCAAACATGCCCTATATTCATCGCTAAATAGATGCTATCATTGAGTTACAGAAAAGCGCAATCTCATTTGCCGTGACAACATGTATGTGGTTGAAAGCCAATTGGTTTCTAAAAAAGCAAAGACCCCACCAGGCGAAGGCCAACATACTCATGTTAAGATTGCCGCTATTCGTATGGATAACATTTAGGATGTCCTTTGGTTTAGATTGTCATGTTAACCCTATCATAGTAGTTATACAGATCTGAAGAGCCGATAACAGGGTAATCGTCATGGGGCATTGTAACATAACATGGTAGGTAGACTCGGAAGAGCAACCACATAATTTGCAACCAGTTGGAACCGATACATGAGATCGTTGGAGTCTGTCAGTAGTAGGTAGACCGTCGCGAGCAATCTTCCAGAGGAAGTGTTTTATTTTCGATGGAACCTTCAGCTTCCAAAGCCAATTACATTTGAAATTTGAGTCACCATCATGATGCGAAATAATTTTTGTGGCAAAGCTAGTAGAGAACCATCCGTCCCTACTAGGTCCCCAGTAAAGTGTGTCTTGGAAGTTGTTATCCGGTAATTTGATTTGGGTTATATTTGTAATGGTTGTCGAATCAAGTAAACCGTTTAGGTCAGTTCGTAGTGCCATCAAATTCCAGTTGTTTCTGTTATCAATAAAGCGGTTAACGGTCCAGTTGGATTGTTCTTCCTCTATCAGGTTTAATGTGATGCTCGCTAAAGGCTTCTGGAAAACCCAGCTGTCCTGCCAGAATTTAACTAAGTGGCCATTTCCGATTGACCATCGAAAACCTGGCCGAAATAAATGTCTGATAGAAATTAGTTTAGACTTTTGCCACGATGTGTGGCCCTTTTTGGTGTATGTCATAAGGGAAGTATTCTTCAGATACTTTGTTGTATTGACTCTAACCCAGATGTTATCTGGTTGGGCAATGATTTTCCATAGCAGCTTCATTTGAAGCGCAATGTTCATAGTTTCTGCTTTATATATCCCAAGTCCACCGGACATAGTATTTGAGCAGATTTTATCCCAACTGTTCAAAGGTGTTGACTTAGGTGGTTTGTTCCAGAAAAATTGTGACTTGGATATATTGTAGACTATAGAAGCTGATTGTTTTGATGATTGATTCCTTCCAACTATTTTTTTTTTCAGGAAATAAACTAGGACATGATAAGAAAATTATGAAAGAAATTAGGACATAATTCATATAATTTGGGTCTCATCCATATATGAATTATAGTGGCGGAGTAAAGAAATTTTTTTATATTTCTGGCTAATTACATGTTTGATGTGTTTTTTAATGGTCATGATAAGAAAATTTGATTTAAAAATGGGGGCAAACAAGTCATTTTATTGAGATTTTGATAGATGCTCTTGCTTGGATGGTGATTTATTAACAAATTATATATTAATAGGTCGTTTTGTGTAATTTAAAATTTAGCATGTGGTTATGAAGAACTCTATATTAATGGGTAACTTTTTGTAATTTACCCCCAAAAAATTCATGTCGGATTCTTTAAAATAACATATTGTAGATTGTTGTTAATTTCGCAAGAGACCGATGTGTTTTGTTGAAGGTAGAGGTGGAAATGAGACGGGTTAAGGATGAAAATTATCTTTTCATCACCCGTCCCGTATGTATATATCTTCACCAACCCCGCTCCATCATCCGCATCCAACCCGTGTGGGTGAGCAGCCAGTAGGTGGTGCAGGTGATTATTGGATACCCAATAAGACAAAGTAACTATTTTTATTTTAAAACATAATACACATTTTTTCTTTATAAAAAACATACTAACATATCAAGTTCGGATTTAAAAATAGAAAATATTTCGGGTTCTACTTTAACAATACGTGAAAAATACAAAACTTATAAAATAAAAAACAATGAGAATATTCTCAATAAGATCACAACATAGAAACGTTTTTTTATTAACTAAGTAATCTGATTTTTAAATTAACTACGGAATCTTCTAACATTGTAAACCCAAATATAAAAGCACAATATAAAATTAATGTGAGGAAGCGATATCAGACAAAGAAATTTAGGGTTTTTAAGGAGTAGAAAAGTAAAATCATATGTTTAATTGGTTTGTTAGATATTTATTAGGTGGTTATTGGTGCGGGTTAATAGAGCGGCTTATAGGGCGGGTTATTGGAGCGGGGATTGGGCGAAAAGTAGAACTGTCAAAACACAACCCGACCGCCCGGAAAATTTTCGACCCGAACCCGGAAATTTTTTTCGACCCGAACCCAAAAAACCGGAAATTTTCCGGGTCATCTGGGTTTCGACCCGATTTTACCCGATTGACCCGGTGACCCGATTTTGACCCGATTTTACCCGATTGACCCGGTGACCCGGTTGACCCGGTTGATTTTTAATTAAATATAATTAATTTTTTATATATATAATTAAAATTTATTGCAAAATTATCAAATCATGATTTTTTTAATTTAAAAAGGAAAAAATTTACAAACCCGAAATCGACCCGAAATGACCCGAAACCCGGTCAAACCCGGGTTCTAGTCAATCCGGAAATACCCGGGATCCGTTTTACCCAAGACCCGAAGTGACCCGACTCGAACCCGGCCCGAATGACTCGTTTGACAGGTCTAGCGAAAAGTCATCATCCATACTCACTTCATCCATCACCCACATTTTACGAGTTTTCACCCACAAAAATAATGCGGATGGAGCGGGTGAATTGGATATCCATGTCCCATTTCTGTCCCTAGTTGAAAGCCATTAAAAAACAGGTATAGCTTTTTGAAGGGAAAAAAATAATGGTTTGTTTGAAATTAAAATGCTAAAATTCATGTAATTTTGTGAACTATATCGAATCTCTTTTGTTCAAAATCAAATGGTAACTTCGAATAAAAAAAATTAAAATCAAATGGTAACTTCTGACTTTGAACAAAAAAGATTTAATGTAGTTCACACAATTACATTTTCCCATTAGTTTTCTATTTTTTACGCTACAAAATTATTATCAATTAATTCGATATTATAGATGTAGTACTTATAACTTAAATTTTTTAAGTGCATTTTAGTAGTTACACAACGTCTAGATAGAAGTTGTATTAACACGTCCTAAGCTTTTGAAAAGTCGGAACCCCAAGCTTCCCATCCACAATTCCACATTAATCAATAATGTTGAAATTAAATTAATTGGGTCACCAAACAAAATGAAGGCCCATGGGTCCAGCCCACTTACAAATGGATGCAACTTGGCTTTTAGGACAACATGGGGATTGGAGGGCTAATGCGCCATGGCCCAAATTAAATTCATGTGTCAAACACTCAAACATAACTAGATTACAAAAGCTCGATCCAAATGTCTGATAATTTTTTGTGGTTTGAATTGCTGTTTTAGACTCGATACCCGAAAACGATCTAAACAGAAATAACTCGAAAATTTTAGGGTCGAGACACAATGATCTGCTGGGTCAAAATTGACGTAGTGAGTCAGCACCATGTAGACGTCGCATAGGGAGGCACCACCACATCACACAGACCCCACACAGGTTTTTCATACAATTGTATTTGTTAATGTCACTCGTAATTTAAATAATGTACATATTTTTATAATTATAGTAAGTTTAGGGCACATATTTTATAAATTTAAATATAGTATTATTATTTAGTTTAATTTGACCTTTTGGTATTATAACTTAGTTTTGATAATATTTTAATATTTTTAAAAAGTTTGATTTTTTGACCCGTTGAGTTGACTCGAAACTATGACAAATCCGGTTTTGCTCGATCTAGAATAACTCGTGACCCGATTGATCCGAAATTTGATTTATTTGAGATTCAAATGTTTCGAACCCGCCCTGATTGACCCAGGTCTAGTTTTAGGGGTCTATTTATGTGTTTGATAGAGAAATGCTTATAATCATTTTAAATGTTTAAAAAAAATTATCAGTACTTTACAATTAGTTTCAACATACTTATAATCATATTGTAAAGTACTACGGAGTAATAGTTTTGCTAATTCATTCTCATTTAGCCCAATAAATACAAATGAGTTGAAAACTTATGATTTTTTAAATCTTGTGACTATTTAGTGACATCTTATTAGTGTCTCTGGGATAACCTCTCGGAAACCCTAATAAAACCGTTTTAATCCAAACCAATATCGTTTTAGTCCAAATCGATATCTTCTATATTTAAAAAGTAGCTTATTTTTTTCATTAGTCCAGTAATGCAGGCGGGTAAGCCGGGTATGGACCACCAGATCGATGAGCACGATCAATGTTCTAAAAAAACGTTTGACGAGTGCTTGCAGGGTAGGGTCAAAGATTTAGACAGATTTCATGGCGAGTCTCTATGCTTGCATCTTGACACATGATGAGGTAAGAGTTTAGACGGGATCTAGACGGATGTTGAAGGACTCTTTAGAAATGTGGACACGGTCTGAAAGAGCCCGACTCGAATACGAATGGGCCTGACCCAATTTAAAAACGGACTATGAATTTATTTATTTTCAGATCGTCACCCCCGATAAAGAAATTCCCAAGGGTAAACGCCGGGATCTGGTGGTCGTCCGGTTGTGGAGTGGCCGGAAATTCCTAGTAGCGGGCGTGTAGATCTGCTTACTCCGGTGGTACACGAACATTCAATATCGTCTTTCATGGTAAGACTTGTGGCTGTTCACAGTTTGATTTCACAAGCCGGGAAACTATGGACTCCAATTTTTGCGCTTTGCTCAATGTTGTGGATTTTTGCTACGTTGATTGCTTTTCTGTCATGTCTATTCAGAAAATAAGGCTAAATTTTCATCTTAATTCTTCAATTCCGGCCGATTTAGTGGGAAATTGTGAATGTTACCACTCATTTGATACTTCACCCATGTTCTTTCCTAAATTTGTCATAGGGTTGCTAGCTTACGCTGTGTTTTAGGGTTTCGTAAAATTTTTCAGCTGGTTTATGCGGTGATCATGGGCCAAGTAGGAGCTTAGTCCTAAAAATTAGCAATAACTAACATCTTAGAAGCTTGTTTGAAGCTTCCACAAGTAGATTTGTCATTCAGATTTCATAAGTCGGGTTTAGGTTGATACACTTGCTTATCAAATCAGTGTAATCTTGCTTTAAGGAGCGTCTGGGAGTCTGAAAGAGACATTGATATGTCATATGTGAATTTGGCTCTTTGATTCTATTCTGACAATCTACGTTTTTACTTGAAGGACCAAGGGAATGGAGGACCAGCAGCAGACTATATTCACATCATTCAAAATGAATTCTGTTATAGAAAGTAAGATATGGTTCCTCGAGTTTTGTATTGATACCTTGCCGAAGTAATTGAAGAAATTTCTTTTGCATTTTTGTATGTTTTGAGCTAATGAACTTTTACTGTGTTTGCATCTACTTTATGTTGGCTGAAGAACTGGTTGAAGGAAATAGAATGAAGCATTGATTATGTATTAGACATTTAGACAAATAGAAAGTTCCAATCTTTGAAGTGATTCTATGGTTGGAAAATATATGAAAGATGAAATCAATATGCTGTGTTATGGTTTAAAAATAATATGAAACATGAATCAACATGCTATGTTATGCCAACTATTGCGAGCATGGCTGCTGCAAGTTGCATATTTGCATTTCAATACTTAAACTGCGATCTTCGACCAAAAAAAACATAAACTTCGAGCATTCTTTTGACTTTAGGGGGAGATACAAAGTGAGTAAGTTTACTGAGGGACTGAGATGAATCAGGATCATTTGCGGATAATATGTGATTTTTTAATTGACATGGTTCGAATTTACTCTGATGTCTTCCAGACACTAGTCTTCCGCCTTTCCTGTATGTGATGTATCACTGTCACTCATGACCCATTCGAATGGCACCCCCATTTTACTTATTACCACTCTTCGCATTAATTTTGTGGTTTTATCTACGTGCTCAGACATAAGAAGCAGAAAGAGGAGGATGTTGCTATATGCAACTGCAAATTTGATTCCAGTGATTCTGATAGTGCATGTGGAGAAGCATGTTTGAACGTACAAACTAGCACGGAGTGCACACCTGGTTTCTGTGCTTCTGGAATGTATTGCAAAAACCAGGTTACAATCAGTAGACGGTTTTTTTTTTTATCTCAAATTAAATCTTGGAAGCAAGAATTTACCAGTTTCAGCTGTTTTTAAGTGGATAATGTGTTTGCCAACTTTACAAACTTATTATTTCCCATTTGGTTTCTTGTAAGCACTATTCAGAAATTCCAGCGATGTGAATATGCAAAGACAAAACTGGTCCAAACTGCTGGTCGCGGATGTGGTCTTCTTGCGGATGAAAATATAAAGGTATAGATAAATATGCATAGTTTGCTTTGTATTTGGCCTCTTGCTTGCTTGTTTTGGAAATTTTAAAGCACATGTTCTGGAATTTTCAATAGAATTTTATTGCTTGTGTTGTTCAGAGCACCGCCTTTTCCATATGGCTTTTTATTGATTTATGGATTCTTATATCATATCATATAATTGGTTATAATTGTATGTATTTTATATTGACAAAATGGCTGGTTAATTTCTGTTATCCTACTTATCGGGATGAGCAACTGTAGATTATTGGTTTCAGGTAATTGTTGCAAGACTTTGTAGTTGAAATCATTTACCCAGATCAATTGTTTCCTTGAATTTTATTTCATGTGTTTTTTGAAACTATTAATTGGTGTATTCCTTCATACAATGTATAAGTTATTCTTTATTGTGCATTTGGATAAATTTATAACCAGTCATTATTGACGTACTGTTTTGAAAAATTCAAATGTCCTGTCTTGATTTCTGGCTATACATGCAAATGCAATTCATACAATAATACAGTCTCTCTTTTTATTTATTTATGGAAATGGTTCTTTCTGATTCCCTCCAGGGTGGACAATTCATTATTGAATACTGTGGGGAGGTGATATCATGGAAAGAAGCAAAGAGGAGGACTCAAACTTATGAATCTCAAGGTAATGCAAGAGCTGATCTACTTTGTCTTTCTGTGCTAATTGAGGATGATATTTATACCTTGGTATTTATGTTAATATAGGTATCAAGGATGCTTATATAATTGCCCTTAATGCCTACGAATCGATTGATGCTACTAAAAAAGGAAGCCTTGCCAGATTCATAAACCATTCATGGTAAGAGTTCATGGAGCATTGGAGGGAGCATTTGTCTCGGAAAAATGTACTGTCATAAAGATTTACAGCTCTTTTCCTTTCCTGGCTGCTTGAATTCTGACCTCTAAATCTTTTTAGCCAACCGAATTGTGAGACACGGAAGTGGACAGTATTGGGAGAGATAAGGGTGGGGATATTTGCAAAGCATGATATTCCTATTGGAACTGAACTGGCATACGATTATAATTTTGAATGGTATGGTGGTGCTAAGGTTCGCTGTCTCTGTGGGGCATCCAATTGCTCTGGATTCCTTGGTGCAAAGTCCCGAGGATTTCAGGTAACACTAGTCAAGTAGTGATGTGATGGCCGTGGTTCCTTATTTCAGTAATTTCATAACTAGTTGCATATTTGGGTTTTAAGAACACATAGTAACATTAATGGTGTAGTAAAATCTGTTGGCATACCTTGTCCTTTAGCATAACGAGTTCAACTGACTTGACTCTTTGCCTCCTCCTTCATCTATTGTGTGCTGTGTGCATGGGAGTAACTTAAGAAGACATGGCATGCTCTTATATTAGTTTGAGAAAATAACTTAGTCGGGTAAACGCACGCATGTGTCTTCTGGTTGTGGTTCTTCAAATTTGTTTATTTTAAGGTCTATACATATGGGGTTTTATACCTGCTTGCACTGCTTTGCAGGAGGATACCTACAATTGGGAAGATGATGATGACAGGTAACAGTTTATGGCTATTTCTTCTGATGATGATTTGATTCTGGTTTATTTCTTGTTCCTGATGATGAGTGGTGATTCCATTGATTTGAACTAAGGATCTCTCATCCTGGCCACTCGAATAAGCTATGCAGTGTAGCCTTTTGTTCTTCTCTAGAACAAAATACTTGTTGAGTCTAATTATGTTTATTTTTCCTATTTTATGAGGAGCCTTCCTATAGTGTTCTGTTGTAGACTGTGGGTGATTAGTCAGATAGCCAAACTTTTATTATTTATTTATATTTTTAATATAGGTACTTTCTTGGGATTATTGAAGTTTACCTGTAAAGTTTTCTGGGCACAATCCTATTATGGTTGTTAGTTTTTATGTTAGAAATTAGTCTATAGAAACAATTTGCCTTGTTTAAATGGCTTTTCTTGTGTAAATGTTCTAACGGAATGAAAAAGTATTGGTGCATTATGAACTTCTCTGCTTTGGATACTCTTAATGGACATACTAAGCTGAGATAGATGTTTTTATTGGATCACCATGATTAACTTCTTCAAATTTGACATACTAATCTCTGCATTTTTGCATTGGCTCCATCTTTTTGCTCGTATGTTTCACTGTTTTGTTTTCTTCATTCTCAATACTTCATTTCATTTTGTAATTGTTATCAAATCTTTACATTCCCTCACTTCCACCACCAAACCCCCAATATAATCCTATCTGCCCTTCTTTTCACACATTGCTATTCACTAGTTTCATGATTAAGTGGGACCCAGTGTCTTAAACCCATTTCAAGTTGTATACAATGTTCCCGGACATGATATACTCATTCTAGGATTTGTTTTTAGAATGGACCTGGCTGCTCATTTAATTGACATTGTTCACAAAATTCTGCCTGGATACTGGACGTCTTAGTGGTAGTTTTCCTGTTTCTATGATTTAGAACTTTCTAATTGGGTACAGATTCTCCATTGAGAAAATCCCACTGTATGACTCTGCTGAAGATGATGAGCCTTCATCCAATCCTCTCGTAAGTGGACTTTGTTCCTTATTAGATCAAGTTCTTAATCGTACAAAATGCTCACAGAAGTTACTTTCATACTGATTCTTCTCTTCTGGTTCTCCAGGCCATTGATGTGGTTTCTACGGGTGTAGTGAATGGTGATGCTCAAAACTCAATTACACAGAAGAATGCAATTGTTTCCCGGATACCAAGCGGTGGTAATCATGTACAATCTAGCCCTTCTTTGAAGAAAAAGTTGAAACCCTTGCGTAAGGGCAGAACAAAAAATCTCACTCCGAAGGAAGTGGACACTAAAGCAGTTGCCAATATGCTTGCAGTAAAGGAAGCACGAGATGAAATCTTAATATGTGAGGTAAAGAAGCTTTCCTTATTCACTCTCCTGGCATATAACATGCTTTGAATTCAGGAGCGTTAAATTTGATTGACTGAAATAGTAGTACCCAGCCAGTGGCTAGTGCCTAGTGCAGCATTTCTTTAATAGGATGGAACTGTTACTGGACAAACCCAGTTAGAGATTGCATCGAAAACACCCAATCTGGCTGGTTCTGGACCAGACTAACTGGTTTGGTCCTTGTCATCAAATCTACTACCTCTTTATAGCCTGGATTTGACATCCACGGTTATGATGAAACACTCTTTCTTCTACCTTCAATCATTCAGATCCTAACCTTTTTAAGGCCATTTTGATTTGAGCGCTAAGCTATGAAAAACTGTTGCCTGTAAACACAAGATATTCAATGTGATCACCAGTTTAATTATGAATACTTCAAGCTGGCAGTTCTTATGCAAATTTAGATTGTCAATGGAAGTAGATGTTGAAGAGATGTTATAACCTTTTTAAGGCCATTTTTCTCCTCCTCATTGTAAATTGCCCATCTGTCTATTACATGTCAGTGTCACCTTACTCGATTCTCCTTTTTCATATCCCTCTTTGTGCGCAGGACATGAAGAACTACGCGGCCTCTGATTTAGAAACCTTGTACAACGAAATACGACCAGCTATTGAGGAGCACGAAAGAGACAGGCAGGACAGCGTGCCCACAAGTGTGGCAGAGAAATGGATAGAAGCTCACTGCTCGAAGCTGAAAGCCGAGTTCGACTTGCATTTTTCCATCATAAAGCACATTGCCTGCACTCCGAAAAGGAAGTATTCTGAGATAGAACAGCCCCTAGTGAGCGAAGTGAAGCTGTTGACTGACTCTTGAGTCTTCACTTGTTTCATCTTAGATTAGAGATTCATTAACCAGAACTGGTGACCATATGTAGGAAATTTCTTTGTTACACTGGAGCAATATTTGTCGTCAATAGGATACACGAAACTATTACTGACCTCCAACACAAATTTCTCATCCTTCCATATGATAATGAGATTAAAATTTGTGCTATTGAAAACGATTATTTAAAGAGTGTGTGTGTGTGTGTTTTTTTAAATGAAAATCTATCCCAATTCAATCATGATGGATTAATGGAATTGGACGCAACACATGAACAAAATAGAATTGCCCAAGCTTTTGAAGTATGAGCTGTTTCACAATTGGATTCGTTTATCGAGGCTACATTTTTGGCTGGTTGTTCGAGGTGTGGTACGACCGTACGAGTCGTGTCTAGTCGGAGTCGTGATTGAGGCAACTCTAGTTTTGGAAGGCTTTTCCCTAAAGTTTCGTCTTCACTTTCCACATGAGATTGATTCCTGTTGTATCTGCCTACCGGTAGTGTTATTACTGTAGTGCTTGACTTCCCGCACCTTTATCTTTGCCAGAAGAGTCGTTCTCAATTCCAAGCTTCGTGTCGCCTTACTTGTCTGCCTTGATTTGTGTGGATTTGGTCTCTCTTTTGATGGTCTTCTGTTTGTCCATTTTTTCTTGGCCTCTTATTGTCTGATATTTTGAAATCTTACTTTTGTCAAAAATAAATAAATAAATAGAATTGTACCAAAATAGCGGTGAATTTGCTCCCGAGCCTACACACCACCCGTCACACTATGGAGGTTGGCCATGCCCGAAGTCGTTACCTTATATCAAAACCCAAAATTTTGTACATTGAACACTAAAATGACCTGAACACAAATAATCCAAAAAAAGGGATGATTTGCCAAATATACAAATATGAAGGCCAAATTAGGCAAATATACAAGATTTTGGGAAATTTGCAAAAATATACACAATACTACAACAAAGCCGCGTGGACCTCCCCCCCCGATCTCTCCTTCTGATTTTCGCCAACGCTGACACGAGATAGAACGAGATCTGATTTTCGATCGCCGTAGGTATTGATCAACGCCGATCTCCTCCTGATTTTCGGTACTGCATCTATCTAATATCAAAGCATTACTGGATTGTGGTTTTAATGTCAGCATTCGTATGGTTGGTAGATCTGTCGTTCATAGATCTGTGAAAAAAACTTCAATTCGTGTGTAAATATCGTTTTATATCCAATAGCTGAACTCGTATAGTGTAGATCGTGTAATTTCGACTTCGGTTGTTACTGTTTCGATACAAATCAGAGTAAGTCGTCAACAATATATAGGGTTTCAAGTTCTTCGTCGATCTGCTTCTTTAATAGATACTCGATCTGTCAACATCACGATCCTTAAAATCTGTCTGTTGGATGAATTCGAAATGTTGTGCTTGAATGGATTGAAAGGAAATAATTGTATGAATTGTTCTACATAGATCTGTTTTGATTTCTGGCCTCGTTGTGTAATGCTGACACTGTCTGAGATTTCGTAAATAAATGTCATGTATCTAACTTATTTCTATCATGCTGACACGGAATCAGATGCAATTCATTGTACTTGTATACATATTGCCTGTATCTAACTTATATCCAGCATGCTGACATGGAATCAGAATTAACTCATTGTGCTTGTTTGCATATTGTCTCTAATTAATTGATAGGTCAATCATAAATGGAACCTCATGTGATTACAGTAGTATTTGGTGGATCATGGGTGTTTGCTGACACAGGCCTGGAATTTGTTGGAAATACAACATCAAAGGTGTTTTTGCTATATGATTCAACCACACTACAAGACTTGAAGAGAAAGGTGTGCATTAGATTCAATGTAGACAGTGTGCTTGAATTGCAATTTAGTCATTTGCACCCATGCAAAAAGCTGAAAGCCCCACTTACAGTTGATTGTGACACTGATTTGAAAGAATTCCTCGATATATCAGCACTAGATGGTGTAGACTATGCTGCTGAGTTGTGTGTCAGCATACAGGCACAAACACTTGCAATTGTTGACACAGCTGACAGGGAGAGTGGGAAATCAGTTGGATTGATTGAGTATGACAGGGAGCAAAATCATATGATTGTTGACAATCAAATGCAGACGATGGGGTCAGATGACATGTATGATGATAATGACATTGATTGTGATGCTGACACCTGGAGGAGCCTGCACTCTTCAATGCGCAGTAGAGATAAAACAATAGAAGATTGCAAGGATGACAGCTCTAGCATGAGTAGTTTCAACAATACCTCATCAAGCACAATGTACATTGAGAGAACCTTTGAATCAAAGAAGGAAATGAAGGATGTTTTACGTATATTATCGGTGACAGAAATATTTGGGTACCGAGTAACGAGATTTGAACCCAAGTATTTTAGGGCGCATTGCGTGGATAATAGTTGCAGATGGAAGTTACACGTAAATACTGTTTCTCAGAATTGCTACGAGGTGTCAGCTTACAATGGTGTGCACACATGCACATGGGATGTGAGAACAAGCAATTGCAGGCAAGCGCCTTCCTCAGTGGTAGCAAGCATAATCCAGCCAATGTAAGTGTGTATATGTCATCAAAATAACACTCAATTCAAGTATCACATCATTCATTCTAATGTATACATTATTACAGTGTCAGCAGCGGCTACAATCCAAAGCAGATAATGGATAAAATGAGGACCGAAAAAAGAATTCCCATTAGTTATTGGACAGCGTGGCGGTCAGGAAGAATTGCGCAAGAAAGGGACAGAGGGACACCGGAATCAAATTTTGCTGACTTGCCATTATTTTGTCACATGATTATGGACAAAAATGATGGAACTATTGCATTGATGTCAACAGATGATGATGACAGGTTTAAATACTTGTTTTTGTCATTTGGGCAGTGCATTCGGGCCTTCCCTGCATTGAAAAAGGTATAAAATTATCAGTGTCGTGTCAGCACAGGTCACTTTTGAATATTTCATTGTCGTCACACAACTTATAATCATTATTTTACAGGTTGTTGTTATTGATGGAACATTTTTAACTGGGAAATACAAAGGGACTTTGCTTGGGGCAGTAGCGCAAGATGCAAACAGAAATATTTTCCCGCTTGCATTTGCCATTGCTGACATAGAAAACAACAACTCTTGGGAGTGGTTTCTTCGCCAGCTGAGGAAGGTTGTTCCTCCGTCAAATGATCTAGTGTTTGTGTCTGATAGACATGTCAGCATTTCAAGAGCAATTGGCTTGGTTTACCCTAGTGCGCATCACTGCATTTGTAGATGGCACATGGAACAAAACATTAGAAGCACCTTCAAGAAAAGATACTTGGGAAATTGGTTCAAGAAAGCAGCAGATAGTTATAGTACTGGGGAGTTCGATAAATATTTTGACCGCATAAAGGAAAGTTGCCCAAAGATGGCGACCTATTTAGTGTCAGCAGGAGTACATAGGTGGGCTAGAGCACATTCACCAATCACCAGATACAACATGATGACATCTAATAATGCAGAGAGCATAAATGCCATTTTCAAAGGGAAGAAAAATTATCCTATCGTTGCACTATTGAATTTTGCTAGAGAGAAACTCGGAGCATGGTTCCAAGAGCGTAGAGAAAAGGCATCCAAACATGAGGACAAGTTGACGCCTGCAATACTTGATTTGATTAGGAACCTACAAGGTGAAGCTAGAGAATACAAGGTTGAGAGGCTGGATGAATATAAATTTGAAGTAAAAGGGCAAGAGTCTCATGCAATAGTGGACCCGTCAGCAAAAACATGCACTTGCAAGTTTTTCGATATAGAGAAGATCCCATGTGTTCATGCTCTTTCAGCCATCATGAAGATTAAGGCAAATGTATCAGACTTTGTTGCCAGATTTTACACAACTGATGCTTGGAAATTAGCTTATGCTGAAACAATATACCCAGTGCTGACAAACGATGAATCAGGCGTCCCTGAAGCAATAAAATCTATAAAGTGTTACCCTCCTGTTGTTAAGAGGGGACCAGGAAGACCTCCCTCTAAGAGACTGTTGCCTGCGTGTGAGCTAAAGAGAAGATTGAAGTACTCCAGAAAATAATGGTGTCAGCATTGCTCAAGACCAGCTCGCTTTATATCGTATACTTCTAAGATACAATCACTTAGAAACACCCCCCAGTGATATAAAATGCATACAATAAACCTGTTCTGTTTGGAAATTACTTTTTTCATAGTTTACATAACCCCATGTCAGCATTATTGGCAATCCTGACACTGATACATTCCCATATGTTTTCAAAAGGATTCAATGCACTTTGTTTCAACATTACTTATGTCATATTGGATTTTGTACATTGTGTGTGATTGGTGACTATATCAAATTCGATCTAATGTAAAAAGCCAGATGCTTAATTCCGAATAAGTACGTTAAACACAACAAAATACATACATTCAATATACGCGAACGATGTTCAATGGAAACAGTTAATATCCAAACCCGGAATGATGGTGCCAACAAAATACATAGAGTTAATATCCAACTTCATATCCAACTACAATGTCACTTAAACTATGTACTCAGAATGATAGTGTCAGCATTGCTCAAATTATGAAGCTCCAAGACTCCTTGATCAAGTCTGAGCAAATAAGCTCTCTGTAGCGGAATAGCTTCTCATTTGTGATTGTGGTGACATCTCCGCCAAATACAACAGCCTCGATTGCTTTCACTGTAAACACCCCACAAGCACTTCTGCACAAACTCACAAAACAGACAAATAGGGGTGTGTCAACAAAAGATAAATAGAAAGTAAATGTATGTCAGCAATTAATATAAAAGTTAGTTAAGAGTACAAACCCAGATTTATCATGGACCATGTCAGGAACCTTCCTTATCTCAAATGGTGTGGAGCTAAAGTTTTCATATATCCCGCACTTCTCCAAGTGTATAGGAAGCCAGTGAGCAATAGGCTGGAGTTCTGCATCTAGTACACCCTTGCCAACACCGTAGACATTGCAGTCATAGACATTGATCACCTTCTGATCAATTATGATCTCTAAAGCAACCCAATGTTTGTTGATGACGTTAAAGGGTGTGTAAATCTTGTTTGCAGACGCCCATGGTTTACCATACTGGTCAGGGAAAAGACCCAGGAAATAGCTCCCAGTCATTTCTGACATAGGCAAATCTGCTTCGTACGCTTCGGAATTACATGACAGGTAGCTCTGATAGAAAATCCAATCAAGAACAACAAACTCTGCATACTTATCGGCTTCCTCATGGATCCTCTTCCTCAAATAATACAACCCTGCTTCAATATGCTACAACACACAGTAACAAGCTACTGTCAGCACTGGATATACCTCAACAAATATCAATAAACAAAAACTAGAAGACAAACAATATGAAATATAATTGCTGCCAGATCATTTACCGAACAATCCAGCCACATGTCCTTGTTAAGAATTGGTTTAAAAAAGGATTTATCAACTCTTCCAGAAGCAACAATGACAGAAAAATCCCTGAAACACAAGCAAAAATTATGAATTAACACACAGAATCATACGAGGTAGAGGTGTCAGCACAGGACAGTTAATGATTATATAACAAGTAAAAAGATAAAGAAAAATACCGATTATTCCTCATAGTTTTGTACAAAAACTCATGATCGTCTTCACTTAAAAGTGACTTCTTCGCATTGTGCTTGGGCCACCTCCCTTTCTTTTCTTGCTGCTCATATGGGCTCGTCAAAAAGGTACTCGTTTTTGGGATACGCTTGGATCGCCTGAGTGCTTCAATCTCTTTGACTACTTTAGGGTGCTTGTTGTAGGCAACCCAGTCAATCACTATAGGCAATCCAACCATGTCAGCATTATCATCACCTTCAGGAGAATCCAGGTTGATAATCCTTGGTGGTGCAATGGTAGGGGGTGGAGTTGCTGCAACATCAGCCTTCTCGTCCCCATCAGCCTTGCAACCTAATGGGGTAACAACATCATTACACTCTTCACTACTTATCTTCACTAGCATGTCAGCTTCTACATCCTCACCGGTGCTCTGCAGTCCCCTGTCAGCATCTTCATGAGCTCCATCGTTGCTGTCCTTAAACTCTTCGCCTCTTGGCTCCATGGACATCAAATCAGAATCACGGCCTAGATCAACAGCAAAGTGAACTGAATCTGACTCTAGTGTCCTCTGTCCTTCAACCAATGTGACAGGAATGATCGACTCCGGAACCACAACATCAACTGTGATTTTTTGGGTTTCATCTCTCTCATCACCACAGGAAGGTGTCTTCATTTGTTTACAATCTTTGGGTGAATCCAACTCAGCTCCCTGCTCAGCCATAGCATCCTCAAGGATAACACCCATCTTCATGTCAGCAATGACATCACTCACCATCTTGGTACTTGATTGATCAATGTTGACAGATGACTGTGACCTTGCAACAATAGATTCATGCAGTGTGAACCTATTCTCAAGTGAATTATACTTTTCCATCAGTTCTGTAACCATTGCGACAAGTTCAACCGCCCTATCAACACGAGAGCCCAACTCATTTAGACGTGGAGGAAGCTCTTCGAGCTTTTCAATCCTTCTTACTAAATCATCTACACGTGTCGGCAGCTCTTCAAGTTTTTCAATCCTTTTAATTAAATCATGTACCCAAACTGGGTTGGATTTAGCGTCAACCTCACCAACAACACCATCCAACTCTGGCTCTTTTGCATGCTCGTCAGACACTCCCTTCTGGTTGTCACCACAATCACCCTTGGCATCACCACCAGTGTCTCTGTTGGCACCTACCTCCATCTTCTCATCACCACTAGTGTCAACGTCTTGACCATCACCAACAACATCTTCAGTGTCAGCATCCAATCCTCTGTTCAGAAGTAAGAGAGCAGCCAGTGGAGAAACAGTGTCAGCATCAACCTTGGTGTCATCAAAACCTTCACTGCCATAATTGGGGTCAGTATTCTCAGTGTCAGCATCAACACCTTGGCTACCATCTACTTGATCATCTTTGGGGTCAGCATTTATTGTGTCAGCCTGAGCTTCACCTTGCACCTCACCAAACGGTACAATCACTCTACAGGCATCATTCACAACTTCAACGGGAGATAAGCACGCATCAATAGGCGCTTGGGGAATGGAGGAAGACTTGTTTGAACTGCTACTTTTGTACAACATTCTCCGTTTCCCTGTACTCCCCATATCTTTCTTCCTCTTCTTCAAAATATACTGAATAGGTTTATCCTCGTCAGATGTATCACAAGGATATCCAACTTGGTCTTGTTTTTCTGCCTATACAACAGCCTCCTCCTTGTCAGCACCACCCTTCTTGGAAACCCTGTCTGCATCCACTGTGGTTGTCTCTGTGTCAGCATAAGGAATCACATCTCTCTTACATTCCTCACCACTGTTAAAGTCAACAGCCTTCTTCCTAATCCTCTCAGCCTTCCTCCTGATTGATTTTATAACTTCTATGTCAGCCTTCCTCCCAGCTTGAGGGTTGGTTTGTGGAGATCCCCTAGAACGCCCTCTCCTCACAACAACTCTCTTCACCTGGATCTCAGTGGATGGACCTTTCTGCTTCTTCTTAGAAGGCTTTCCTGTGTCAGCATTTTTCCTCTTTTTCCCCTTCTCTACATCAACAGATTTGGCCTCAACATTTCCTTCATCAACCTCACGTTTCCTGTTCGTTCGCTTCTCTATCTCAGCAGATCTCTCCTCTTCCTCTCCTCCAACAAGACCATACTCAAAAGACATAAATGATTCAATCTCTGAACCATCGTTACGTAAAAACTTGTTTTCATATGCATACTTGCGCATATACCGACAATCATACAAAAGATCAGTAGCTGGTTGAGAAAACATAGGCTCACCAATGGCATCACATACATCGTCAGCCTCTTCATCAATATAACCCATACCTGGGGTTCTAGCAAACTCTCCATAGTTTGGGAACAGCGGTGTCTATCATGCACATCAAAGAAAATATAAATAAGAAAATACATGTATATAAGAAGACAGAGTTGGTGTCAGCACTGATATATTTCTCTTACCAAGTCACCATCGAATAGCTCGTCAGCTTCATCATAAGTATGCCTAACCTTGCAAACCCAATGCAAAGAATGGGGATCTCTATCATTCATCCTCAAATTACAGTCAAACTTATCAGACAACGCCGAAAAAGCTTCAAATATCCAGGCCTGTAAAACACAAAACAAGTGGTCATGCAAACACAATAACAATTCATAAGAAGCTGACACATGGTGAGGAATGATTACACAAGTAATGAATGCTGACACATATAAAGGAATACATGCAATGCTGACACAAGTAATGAATACATGCAATGCTGACACGTAGTAAGGAATACCTTCAATGCCGACACATAGTGAGGATTGATTACAAGGATATATCAAACAAGTAAACAGAATA
This sequence comes from Persicaria tinctoria, assembly GCA_037127255.1. Classification (NCBI taxonomy): domain Eukaryota; kingdom Viridiplantae; phylum Streptophyta; class Magnoliopsida; order Caryophyllales; family Polygonaceae; genus Persicaria; species Persicaria tinctoria. The sequence continues at coordinate 73,144,460 of JBANSL010000013.1, forward strand.
CCTGGAAAGCAATCCAATATCCATACAACTCATACGAAGGCCTAGCTTTCTTGCGATCCATCGCAGCTGACTTCTTCAAGGCCTTCAATAGAGATTCATAGGACTGTCTGCCCCATGGATATTGTCCAAACGTCTCGTCATCACAAGCAAGTGATAGGTTTTCCTCGGTGATATAGTCTATCTGCCTATAACACACAACCATCTCAATGAGTAACAGCCTCGCTATAATTAGCTTCTTCTTCGACGTCTTCTTCATCTGTCGGAAACAACTGATCAAATCATCATGGGAGCATCTATCCATTCCAACAAAATCAGAAAAAGTCACTGCTTTCGGAGGCTTGCAGACACGGTCTTCGCATGGAAGCCCAGTCATTACATGAAACTCAGCCAATGAAAAACGAGCTATAAGTCCATCAACTTTGAACCAAAGTTCCTTCTTCTTCTTCGTCTTAACCTGCCGCAACATCATTTGATGGATTAACTGGAAGTTAACAGTCATATTGTTGCCCTGGGAGAGCACCCATCCCAGAAAACTCTCATTCAACATCTTGTAATGCAAAGGCAGCAACTCTTGTTTAATAATGTCACAAACTCCAGGATGACAGTATATATTAGATCTAGCATGGAAACGTTCTTTGTATGGAATACAAAACTTCAATTTCTGCAAAAAATGTATACAGATTGAATACAAAAGCACATGTCAGCATTTGATGCAGACACAATGACAACAACTGCTGTATAAATTTCATAGACTCACATCAAACTTGCATTTGTAAGTGTCAAGATCAGTTGAGGTCCCTGCCAACATAACAAAAACAAGATACCCAAGTAGACAAATAGATGTCAGCCCCACAGAAATATGAACCCAAACACAAACATACACACACACAAAACACCAAGAACACGCCAAAAATCAAAGACGACAAATAGGGGACATGCAAAATGATGGAGATGGATTCCAAAAGAACAGAATGAGATGCCAAAATCGAGGTCAGCATTACAGAAAGAGGTCGTAACTGCTCAATAACGCACATACTAGTACGATTGAGAACGAACAACACACATTTATCCAAAAAAACCCTAACGACAACAATCGCGCCAACGCACAACTCAACAACGCATAATTTGACATAAACAAAACCCTACCACACAGAAACGATACAAAATCAACAAAACGCTTACCTGCGCTGCTAGCCATACTGAATAACCTTCAATACCAGACAAAAACGAGCACGAAAAGGCCGGAAAACGTCGCTTCTCTGAGGAAACCGTCGAAGAACAGTTGGAGAGAGGAAAATCGTGATGGAGGGAGTGAGAAACGGGAGAGAGATAGAGAGGGGGTGAGCAGTTGAGGGGTATCGGGAGAGGGAGTCTGTGTTTGTGTTTCAAACCAGTGTATACTTTTACAAATTTTACAAAAACGTGTATATTTGGCTAATTTGGCCAAAAATTTGCGCCTTCGGCGCAAATTTTCTCCCAAAAAAATTGGGTCAAACCTGACCCGACCGGCCGACCGGTTGAGTGGAGTTTCTCTGTGAACCGGTCCATTCAGACCGGATGGACGGCGCACTGAGATTCTGAGAATGGGGAGTTGCCCTCCCGCGCGCTGTGTGAACTCTGAAGCTTTTTCCCGCTCTTTTGCCTCCTCTCCTCCTCGGCTTCTCCTCCCCATCCATTTGCATCCTCACCTCCCGCTTTGTTCTCCGCCCTGTTTTCGTCTCCAGTCTTCGAATTCGTCAAGAACCCTAATTGGCAGTTTCAGAGGCGTCTGTTCGAAAGAGTCGATAGTCAAACCCTACGCCTCTAAAATGGCATGGTGGCAAGGGCTTTCCGGCGAACCTCGCGTCCTCATCGCTCCTGGTACTCAAATTGCGGTTTTTTTTTTAATCTTTCTTTTCTCTCCAATTCAATCGATTAGTAGTTGTCGCTGCGAATGCTGTTTCAGTCGTTTTATGCATTGATTCTCTGTTGCTAGTTTGGATTTTTTAGTCTAGGCTTTGTAAAACGGACGAGCGTTGCTTATTGTTCACTTGTGGTTCAGGTTTATGTTGCAGTGTTCCACAAATTCGACCTATTTTTATAAGTTGATTCATAAATTTAAAATTGAATTCATTGGTGTGTTGGGATTTGATTGTTTCCCATGCAATTGTTCTTTTACTCATGCTTATCATTCTCATCTTCAACTGCAGACCAAGGCTCTGCTGAAAACACCTCTGGCAACTTGATTTCACTGCGCCATCCCAAATCTGGTAATGGTTTCTAACCTTGTCCAAAACATTTACAAATTTGGGAAAGGAGAAAATCAAGGGCATGAGCTTTATTTCTTTCTTTAATGCTTCAAGTTCCGAAAAAAACAGTGAGAGGAAAAGGTTAGTACTTAGTAGTACTGCACTAGTATGCACACCTGTGTACACTATGCACGCATTAGGATCGGTTGGTCCAGGTTTAAATCATCACACATAGTGTATGTATTTGGTTTGGTTGGATCATTATTATACAACGAGGCTATTTGGACTTGGTTGTATCAGATTGTCTGAGCATTAGGATCCAGTGGGATCATTGACTAAAAAGTGAAGAGTATTTAGTTTTTGACTGAATCATTGTCAGATAATGCAAGCATCTGAGTTTGCTTAAATCATTATTATACGTTGTGAACATTTGTGTTTGGCTGGGTGGAGCTCCAGCTTAACCTTAGTTCTCAATTAGGACAGGTAATATATGGATTTTGGTTGATTCAGTTTGAGTTCCTTTCAACTAGTTACCTGGGAAATAATGTCACATCCACATGGTAGATTTGAGGAAAGTTTAAAATTTAGTTTATATTTTGAACTTGACAGAGGAAGATCTTTAATCATTTACCATTTATATACTTGCACTGCATCACTTGTTTATTTCCGTGGATTTTCTTTTATCATGGCCAAGTACATAGAATAATTTTGTGTTGGTGTATCTGCCATTGACAGGTACCAAGACTACTTATCTTTTCATCAATGGGGGTCTTCAAGAACTGCACTGGTTCAAACAAGCATATGGATCCTGGTTCCTCGGTGACTATGTCTCTGAGGGTAAATTTCTCAATGGTTTAGCATTCTCTTACTTTATGGATTTTCAGATTTTACAATGACTGATTTAAGTAAGATGTGAGTTGAAGTTCTGCAGCATGTGTTTAAAAGAGTTGAAAAAAAAATTAGGTGATCTAGTTAAAAATCTTTTAGTTTAACTGAATGCCTTTACATTACTGAATTTTCAGCCTGCAGCTTGTATGATATACTAGCCTGGAGTGGTTTATTGGCTTTTTGCTAATTGACTGAATACGAGGGGCACTATTTTAATAAATTTTCATATGTATTCTGAAAATTAATTAATGCTGGTATGCCATGTTGTATGGAGAGGCTTCATGCCCTCAAGGTAGCAGTTATTAGTTCATCATTTTCCTTGATGATGATCAGTATTCATTACCTCTCCATCACGAATTCACGATAATATATTTACTATCCCTTCATTCTGTGCCTCCTTAGTCCTGCCAGTGCCATCTTATCTCTAGGATGTTTTGTCTAGGCAATTATTCGTTGTACTGTTAATCTTCATGTTAGCCAGATGCTATAGGTAACCAGTTTTCTCTGACAGATTTAGCTTTTCAATGTGTCACCAGATGGGAGCCTCTACACTTCAACACCTGTTGATCCCGTTTTTATTATGTTACCTATATTTGAGGAAGCCCGTATGAAGGTATGTCAACGAATATTATGTACAAGATCATGAGAAGATCTCATCTCTATTATACACAAGACAATGTTCTTCCATGTGATACATAAATTAAGTGATACACTGAATTTCTACTCAAACCTCTTCACCCTTACAGTTTGACATTAATATTCGTAAATGTACTTTCTGGAAACTATGAGTGGTAGATTTCAACATATTAATAAAGGTTTTTCCTCTTTTCTTATAAATGGTGCAATAGCTTTTAAAACTATATTCTGGAGTGTTAAGACCAAGTCTCAAAATCATTACAAAATGTTTGTATCGCTGTCATCATTCATTTATTAAATTAATGATTTCAGAAGGGTGATGACCTTGGGAAATTCAGACAGATAGATGAGATGATCTTTATTGATGGCTATCCAGGATATCAACAATTGTCATCCATTTTGGAGAAATCTATGCATGTAGTTTGTGAAGTTAAAGGTAAATAATGTTCAAGCACATAGATGCAATTGATTTATCCTTGTCAAATGTGGCAGTTGTTAGCTTCATGATGCCTTTTGATGGCTAATACAAACAAGAACATTTAAGTAAGTGTTTCAACAGTATCAATAGTAATATCCCTTCCTGCACAGCTTGCTTAAGTTAATAAAAAAATATATAATCTAAAGACATTCTGAACTACTCCCTTTGTTTCTTTTTAAATGCGGTTTACTATTCATGTACGTTTTTTAATGATGATAAAAACTACACTATAAAACATCAAATTTTTTCTAATTTTTTAAAATAATATCATACTTATTACTATTAAGTAAAATCATTTTAAAACATTATTAAAAAGAAAGTTGATATTTTATATTATTTTTATCATCCTTAAAAAACGTGCATGAATAGTAAACAACACTTAAAAAGAAACAGAGGGATTATTAATTATAAATGCATAATCCCTTCTTTTCATGCTCCTTGCTTCTTTCAGAAAGGTGACAGTTTTATTTTCCTCGGCAACCTCTTGGTTTCAGTGAATTTGAGAGCAAGACTTTATTTTCTTGGCTCTTGAGAAACAAGCAGCAGCCTTACTTTCCTATAAATTGTCTCAATGGCCTACAAACCTTTCAAAAGACCACAAATCTTTCTGGTAGTTTAATAAAGGCTGCTTCTTTTCATTGATATGCCTTCTGTACCGTGAAGCTGTCATTCTCAAGCAAATTTGTGAGGCTTTTAAGCACTTGGAGGACTTGTAACAAGAGGAAGCTTTCCTCTTGTTACAAGTCCTCCAAGTGCTTAAAAGCCTCATAAACTTACTTGAGAATGAAATTTGGGGGGGGATCCTCATCAACCTCAAGCATGATATCTTATATTACCTACCAAATTTGCAAATTTCAAGTGCTGGTTCACACATAGAGATTTTTTTTTTCCTAAAACAAATATCTTCTTGCTTAATAGTTTGATTCTTGGATTTTTTGGGGGTACAGTATTTGTTTTTTCATTATGTGTCCCTTTTGTAACCAAATGATTATCTCAATTCTTATTCATAATATTAATTGTTATGCAGAAATTGGATCTACAAAATTCTTTCGACTTGATGATTCCAAGGTTTTAGCTTGGCTGTGCCAGAAGGTCCGTTTTTTTTTTCACTGCTCTTTTTGTCAAGTTATTTATTTAGTACATTTATTTTACATCAAGTGGATATGTTTTTATAAAGATAATCTGTTAGGCAATGTTGAAAAAGAGAGGTGTGAAACTCAAATGATACGTAAGATTGCAAATCAAATGTGACAGAAAGCTTCAGAGGAAGAAGGAATAACCGAGAAAATATTTGAAACTGCGTTGGCATAAGCATTAAGAATTAGTCATGCAATATGCCAATGTATTGAAATTGTCTCATTGCAAGCTGATATGATAATTGTCTTTCAATAAAATTTCTGCGTTTGTATTTCTGCTACTTGGTTGCAGTATTTTGCTACCTATTATTCATCGAGGTGCTTGATAAAGCATTTCAACATGCGAGTCCTAGTGTAGCACCTAATGGGGTCATATCCTTTATCTGGTTTCTACGGGAAAGCTCATTAGTTTGTTGTGCTTTAGTTTTTCCCTGTATTAATCTTTACAGGATGCCTTATCCCTTTTGTGTTTTGTTTCTTCTTTGCCATGATCAATTGCATTTTGTTTTCTTTTATTTAAAATAAAATGGTGATGTTCCTTGTATATTCATGGACGTTTATTCCACCTTAAACATTATATATCTTCTGGTTTCACCACTTTTGCATTCTTGATGTACTGATAGTCAAGAGATATGAAACTGAATCTTATGCTACATGACTATGCTATCTCAATATTCGTAAATGGACTTGATATTCAGGTTGAGCGATTGAAAGACACACTGCTGATGTTGGACACGAACTACGCTGCCCAAGATGAGAAGCAGACATGTAAGTTTGTGCTGCGAAAGAAACCTCAAGTTACCCTTGCATTGTATGCATTTTATAAATCCATCTAGTTGTTTTTTCAAATTCATTTTACACAGTACCTAGCACTTGTGATAGCAAAAGTGGGTATTTTTTTACCTCCAAGTTGAAACTTTTATGATGACCGTTGCTGTGATGTTGTCTATCTCATAATGTGAAATCATTTGTAGTATAATGGCTATTCACAGGATTCATAGCAGACTGCATTCTTCATGAATTGTTTGGAGGAATAGGATAACAAATGATCTGAATGAAAGGCTATTATGCAGATACTGGATGTCAAATAATGGCGTTAATAATTGGGTTTTCCAATTTTCCTTTAGTGTTGTATTCGTAGAAAATGAAAAATTGTTGTCATTTTGTCATTTACGTTTCTCCTACCGGTGCAGTAGCCACTGTTGTATCCATCATGGGGGAGTACTTGAAGGAGGAGCCTTGGTTGAATCTCCTGTGCAGCCATCTCGGGTATGCATCTTGTCTGACAATCTTGACTGTGCAGAATTAAAGAAAAAATTATTTTAGTAAATACATATTGTTTATATCTATAAATTGTAAACCTATTAGCTTATAAGTCATAACTGTCCACAAAGCTACCTTTACAGAAAACGAAGTCTACGTTTGAGAAAATATTTCTTTTAAGTCCTCTGATTTTCATGTTATTTTCACACCTTGTGGGATCTTGCTTAAGCATTAAGGCCTAAATTGTTTTGTTTCAGATGGAAATGTTAATACCGTTAGAAAAATATGAGATCACCATGCCTTAGGTTTACACTTTTGTTAATTATATGAACTTGCGAACTTTTAATTTTGTTTTCTTTTATTTTTTTGAAGAAAAAAAGGGAATGAGTGAAGGAAAAATGAAGTTCCAAATTTTGTTACGGAAAAAGTGCTAAAAGTTAACAAGGAAAAGTATGTAGTTTTCCAGGAAGCCTGCAATATTTGGTTCCACACGTTCATATGTTAATTTTGTTATTCGGGGTAGTTGATGATTATGTAGATCTCTATGCTGTTTAAAAAAGAAGCTGCTTTTGGGAAACCTTTTAATACAAGTATATGCAACGCCATGAATTTCAATGTCATATTGCAGATTGAGTCCACAAGATATAACTGGAAACAGCACAGGTTCTGATACCCTTCACATGGAAAATGCACTTGGATCTTCTTCACAGGTATTCTAGTAACACGAGGCTCTTCCCTACAATTTATCATGTTTTAGTAAAAACAATGACCCCCTTTGCACTTTGTTCATGTTAAGTATGGCATGTTGCATTGTGAACGCTTGTCATTCACTGCTTCAAGTGAGATAGACATGACTGTCTAGATTCTCAACGTTGCACATAAAGCTCGTGTTAGCATGAAAATAAAAAGAGAATGTATTGACACATCTTTACTCGCTGGCATGATTTAGATTTGTTCGATTTATGTGCATTTATGTATGATCGCTTTTGCTTTTCCCTAAATTGGCATCAGGAGAAGACCCAGACGGATAAGAAAACTGCCAAGACAGGAAGGCAGGCTAAAAAGGTGAAGGTTGAGACTGATTCTCGAAACATAAGAGATATGTTTGCTAGAGCAAGTAAACGGGCACCTAAAGCTTGATAGAGATTACACTCTCGCTGCAGCTTTCTTTTTCGCATTGAGGTAATCCACTTGCACAGTACGATAATCTTCTGAAAGTTGATCACCTGCAAAAACAAGTAGCTTTTGAAATCCAATCCACTGATTGCTCTCCTGATTCTTAAAATTCACCGTCCAAATTTGCTTCACCGCCCTTGGAACTGATTTGTTTCTTATGATCCCGGCGCAGGTTATCTTCTGCATTATGAATGGTTAACTGTTGCATTGTGTTGATACCTATTATTGTTGTAATTGTATAAAACACGAGTCTTACTTGAAGGGAACCTGTGGTGTAAGTGTAACCTCTGATACAGAGCTTGTTTCCGCCTCGGCCTCATTTTAAATTAATGACCAGACCTTTTTCTAGGCGAGTTTAGTGCTATTTTTCAAAGGTTTTGATCTTCCCTCATTGCTATTTGTTGTAATACTGGGGCACTCTCTCTTAGATATCTGAAGTCGAATGATCCTAAACTTGAATTGCGCAACCTTAAACTAACCTGACTTATCTGCTTATATCGTTTCGCCTCAGGAAAAAAAAGGTTTTGCCGTTGGGATATATAGCAAGTGTAGGGAGTTTTAGCTTCATCGGTTCCTGGTCTCGTTGGTGAAGGAAATGGATATAGAGATTGGAAATGAAAATCGGAAAAAAAAAAAAAAAAAAAAACCGTCTTAAGGAGTGTGTTAACGTCAAATACATTAATATTAAAAAAATCTCACAGATAGTAATGTTTAGAGTACAAAGTACAAACTTCACTTTCACTTGGAAAAGAGAAATTTTTATCTACACTCCCTCCTGTAACAATGACGGGAGCTGAAGAGTTACATCACATCAATTGAATATTTTGACTGAAAATTTACAGTCGAACCTGCATTTTATTGAAGCATATAACAAACCTTCGCCAGCCTGATGTGAAGTCAAAAAAAGAAATTGAGAGAGAGAGACTGAAATTACTGAAGCAGTTCGGGCGACGACTGACCTAGAAGATCGAGCATCATTGTAGGCATACTCCCTAATTAATTACCAAACGGGGCCTACTATTCAACCATTTATTTCGTATATGACTCGGCAATAGATAGATGATGAAGATTAAATAAAAATCAGGCATACTCCCTAATTAATTACTCTGTATTAGTCTATTAATGATTTTAATTCTTAAATCTCTTTTTAAATATTTTCTGCAGAAACTCTTCGAGTCTTTTATTTTTGTGTTTCCGATCCTAATTTGTTGCTAATTCGCTAGCTACAACTAGATCTGACAACATTTATTGCGAGACGGAGGGAGTATGCATGTTATTTTTTCTTTATTTACCAAGTTTGATCTACTATAATGTTTGAAATAAAATCACTATTGGACCCGGTTTTGTACAATTCAATTTTAGTTTGGGCTTAACCCACTATTGTGTATAAATAGGCCCTCTTGGTTGTTGGACATTGTTCGTTCATTCACTTTGAGTTGAATAATAAAATCAACTTCCGTTTTTACTCTCCTTCGTTCTTCAAGCTCCATCAATAGTTGTTTTCACACCTTGTCTAAAGATCTGTCTATGAATGTTGTTTTCACACTTGATTCATGTTTTCTTCAGGCCCCTTCAACGAAGAAAACACAGGTGCTTGGTAAAATCTCAAAAGGATTATACATCTTGGACTCTGCATCATCTTTTGATGTTTCATCTAGTGCTCTTTCAAACACAATGTCCACTTCTTTAAATTCTGTTCATTCTAAGTCTATATTGTGGCATTGCCGTCTAGGCCACTTGCCTTTTGATTTGTTGAAATACATTCCATCTGCTGGTGTTTCTACTTTGAATAAACTTGATGGTGTATGTCGTATGTGTCCTCAAGAAAGACAAAATAGACAGCCTTTTCCTTTGAGCGATCACAAAAGCACTAAGCCTTTTCGGTTGATTCACATTGACATATGGGGACCATATCATTCCCCTACTTACAATGGATACAAATATTTCATTACAATTGTGGATGACTTTTCTAGAGTAACCTGGACACATTTACTTTCTTCCAAAAGTGGTGTCTTTCCCATTCTTAAATCTTTTTTAGCTTTTGTTGAAAACCAATTCAATACCCATGTGCAGTGCATCAAATCATACAATGCCCCTGAATTTGCTGGCACCACCGCTTTGTCCTTTTATGCCTCCAAAGGCATCCTACATCAGTCAAGTTGTGTTTACACTCCCCAACAAAATGGTATTGTTGAACGTAAACATAAACACTTACTTGAAGTGGCTAGAGCTTTGTTGTTTCAATCCAGCTTGCCCATTTCGTTTTGGGGTGAGAGCCTCCTCACTGCATTACCATCTCTCAAACACAAGTCTCCCTTTGAGTGTCTATTCTCTCAACCTCCATCTTACTCCCATTTACGCACATTTGGTTGTCTATGTTTTGTCACCACACCCAAATCTCTTCAAGATAAACTCAAACCTCGTGCTGAACCTTGCATCTTTCTTGGTTATCCCCTTGGAAAGAAAGCCTACAAAGTCCTTCATATTCATAGCAGACAGATTGTTTCATCACGTGATGTGGTGTTTCATGAGACCATTTTCCCATTTCGTTTTCTTTCTCCAGAATCATCACCCACTTTACCTGTTCTTGCTCAGGACATTGACACTCACACCATCATTCCCGCCAACACACCAGCAGATCATCCCTTGTATCCACAAAATATTCATCCTTTATTTGTTCCTCAAAATCCCACAGATATTGCCTCATCATCTGATAACATCAGTACCACTGTGCCACCTCCATTGAGACGCAATTCTCGTATTTCTGTTGCCCCAGTGCACCTCAAAGACTTTTTTTTTGCAATGCCACCAGTTCTCTTGACATTCTCCACAAATGTTGTGTTTCCTTTCCTACAACTTTCACCTCCAAAGTTTCACCTACCCTTCCTCTTATTGAACCTAGAACCTACAAGCAAGCTTCCAAAGATCCAAATTGGGTTGATGCTATGAACAAGGAAATTCATGCTCTAACTGTTAACAATACATGAAGGTTGGTTGATTTACCTGTAGGCAAGAAACCTATCACATGTAAATGGGTTTTCAAAATCAAACTCAAATCAGATGGAACCTTAGAGAGATACAAAGCTCGTTTAGTTGCTCGTGGATACACACAAGTTGAGGGTGTTGATTATGCAGATACATTCTCTCATGTGATCAAAATGGGCACCGTTCGTTGCATCATTTCTGTGGCTACATCTAATCAATGGCCTCTCTTCCAACTCGACATAAACAATGGCTCTCTACATGGAGATTTACACGAGGAAGTTTATATGCAAGTTCCTCAAGGCATTCTGAATCCTTCCAATAAGGTTTGTCGACTTGTTAAATCCCTCTACGGGCTCAAGCAAGTCGGCAATGGTTTTCCAAGCTCACTAACACATTGATTGATCACAGATTTGTTCAATCTAAAAACGATTACTCTCTTTTCATCAAATCATCCAAGGCTGGGGTTGTCATTGTGGCAGTCTATGTAGACAACATCATCTTAACTGGCTCCGATCAATAGTTCATTGCCATTAAAAGGTTTCACAAGAGAATGAATGAAATCTCTGTTGATCTTCCCAACAAGAGAATGAATATATTTATAGTAGACTTTACAGAATATACGATATATGGAAAGAGAAGATAAATACAATATTTTTACAACTCCTTTCCTAATACCCCCCTCCCCCGGCAAGCTCATGGAGGGGCAACGACATGAAGCTTGGATCTTAACAACTCATATCTGCGATTGCTAAGAGCCTTTGTGAAGACGTCCGCAGTTTGGTCATGAGAACCAACGTGACGGACCACAAGCTCACCAACGTCAACCTTTTCCCGGACAAAGTGGAAGTCAACAGGAATATGCTTGGAGCGATTGGAGAGAACCGGGTTCTTGGCCATGAATGTGGCACTCAAGCTGTCACAAAGGACGACAGGAACTGTGGGAAGATGCTGACGAAGATCCTTGAAGAGCTGAGCAATCCAGCTGAGTTCTGCAACAGTCTCAGCGATGGCCCTATACTCCGCCTCCGTGCTAGAGCGTGCGACGACACGTTGCTTCTTGGATGTCCAACTGATAAGGGAATTACCAAGATAAATAGCAAAACCGTATTGCGAGCGACAATCATCAGAGTCTGACACCCATCCGACATCTGTGAAGGCAGTGATGGAGAAGCGAGGGCACGGGCTGATCTGAAAGGTGTAAGACAAAGTGCCTTTCAGATAGCGGAGTATCCGTCTGACGACTGACCAATGATCCTCTGTCGGAGACTGCATATACTGACAAACTCGATTGACCGCATAAGCGATCTCAGGACGGGTGATAACAACATACTGCAGAGCACCCACAATACTCCTGTAGAGTGACGGATCAGGCATAGGATCACCGGACAACTGGAGGCGCGAGTGAGGTTCAGCGGGGCTGCAGATTGGCTTGGCATCTTCCATCTTGGAGCGAATAAGTAATGAACGAATGTACTATTGCTGCGATAGAAGAAGCCGAGTGGGGGTACGAGTTACCTCAACTTCTAAGAAGTAATGCAAAGGGCCAAGATCTTTGAGCGAGAACATCTCGTTAAGTCGATGAATGAAGCGGCAGATGGCTGGTGCAGAGCTGCCTGTAATAATGATGTCATCCACACAGACAATAATGTAGATCACATCGGAGAATGAAGAGAACACAAACAGGGAGCAATCTGATTGACATGCCTGAAACCCAGACTGAAGCAAAAAAGACTTGAGCTTGCCAAACGAAGCCCTAGGGGCCTGCTTGAGACCGTAGAGAGCCTTACGGAGATGGCAGACAAACGATGGGCAATGCTGGTTGACAAACCCAGGCGGCTGATCCATGTAAACATCCTCAGATAAGTCTCCATTGAGAAAAGCGTTATTGATGTCAAGTTGGCGAATAGGCCACCCCTTCGTCAGAGCAATGCATAGAACGAGACGAACAGTGGTGGGGTGGACAACTGTGTTGAACGTGTCAAAATAGTCAACCCCTTCTTCCTGATTGTACCCTTTTGCAACTAGTCAGGCTTTGTAGCGATCAACGGATCCATCAGCTTTCCGTTTGATTCGAAAAACCCATTTGTAGCCAACTACGTTCATGGACGACTGACGAGGAACAAGAGTCCACGTACCTGAACGGGAGAGAGCGTCAAACTCAGACTGCATGACGGAGACCCATTGAGGGTGTTTCTCGGCTTGACGGTAGGTTTTGGGTTCAGAGTCAGGGAGAGAGGACGGTGGTAGCGGATGTCTGGACGTGGTGAGGGCTCTGGGTTTTAGGTGGCCTTTTTGGGCACGTGTGGTCATTGGGTGAACGGATGTATCGGAGGGGCGAAGATGAGGTAGATGGGATGGGGGAGAGGGTAATGCAGTGAGGATGGGGCTGGCGGTTGGCGCTGAAGCTGAAGAAGAAGAGGGCTCGGGGCTTCTGGAGAGAGATGGGGAGATGGGTATGGGCGAGACAGTATTAGAGGAGGATGACGACGAGCTGAGCTCGCCAGGTGAGGGGACGCCAGCAGGGGCTGGTGGGGGAGAGTGCGCCGCTTGGAAGTCGTTGACAATAGGCTCATCTGAAGCAAGAGATGCCGCAAGGGGTGTGGAGGTAGCGACGAGGAGGTCTGCCGGAGGGGGTGACAACAGGGGTGCGAAAGGTGGAGAAGGCGAGACGGTGTTGGATGGAAAATCAGACTCGTGGAAGACAACATGACAACTGACATAGACTCTTTTGTCAATAGAGTCATAGGATAGATATCCCTTGTGACTGGAGTTGTAGCCAATAAAAATGCAAGCTTTGGTTTTGAACTCAAGCTTGTTTGCACGATAAGGGCCAAGGAAAGGGAAACACAGACAACCAAAGGAGCGGAGAATAGAATCATCAGGATGTCGATCATAAAGGCAATGATAGGGAGAGCGATTGTTTAGAACCGGTGTAGGGGTGCGATTGTGAAGATAGATGGCCGTGTGGAAAGCATGCTCCCAAAATTCATGGGGTAATTTTGAGTGAGCCAGCAGAGTAAGGCCCTTTTCATGAATGGTGCGATTGCGGCGCTCAACCATACCATTCTGGATAGGGGTGTGAGGACAAGACACGCGATGGATGATGCCCTGTGTTTTGAGAAAAGAGGAGACATTGCGATATTCACCACCCCAATCAGTTTGCAATGCCTTAATGTGTTTCCCAAATTGGGTTTGCACCATGGATTGAAACAATTTGAAATAGTGAAAGACTTGAGATTTGTGGGACATAAAATAGATCCATGTGAAACGTGTACAATCATCCACAAAGAGAACAAAATAGCGACATCCATTTATTGATAAAGAAGGGGAAGGTCCCCAGACATCATAATAAACAAGTTCAAATGGAATAGTTTTGGACACATGCGAAGAAATAATAGGTAATCTATGACTTTTCCCTAAAGAGCAAGACTGAGACTGCGGCAATGAAGTACTGCCGAAAACCGGGAGCTGAAACTGACGGCATAGAAGGCTGAAAATTTGATGACTAGGATGACCCAAACGATGATGCCAAAGACTCGGACTTGTACGTTCATCCACAAACGCACGGGGAGGGACGGATAGCGGCAAACGGTAGAGCCCATTGTCAACGATTCCTTTGAGCAGCACCCTACCCTGCAAGTTCTTCAAAAGACAATGTGAGGGATGGAGTTCAAGATAGCCATTAATGTCTTTTGTTAAGCGAGATATTCTAATGAGGTTTTTCTGCATAGATGGGACAACTAAAACATGCTTAAGCTTGACCAGATTGAGGGATTGGGTTAGGATAGTGTGACCAATGTGAGATATAGGAAGGGTGTTACAGTTGCCGAGAGACAGTTGATCACCTCCGCCATAAGGAGAGTCTAGAGACACTTTGCTAAGATCACCAGTGATATGATCCGTGGCACCTGAATCAAACTACCAATTTTGATAAGTGATTGTTGATGGAGACACCATGTAAGCTGACGGATTGGACGACGAGGGACGTTGCAGGCGTTCCGGAGGATGTCGAGACGGAAAAGCCTGAGTGGTTGAATCGGTGGAGGAGGACATGGTGGTCGGCGGCAATGGGTGTAGGAAAAAAAATTAGGGTTTCGAACCTGCTCTGATACCATAAAAGGTTTCACAAGAGAATGAATGAAATCTCTGTTGATCTCCCCAACAAGAGAATGAATATATTTATAGTAGACTTTACAGAATATACGATATATGGAAAGAGAAGATAAATACAATATTTTTACAACTACTTTCCTAATAGCCATTTTGAAGCAGCATCTTGATCAAAATTTTAGTATTAAAGACCTAGGCCATCTGAATTTCTTTCTGGGTTTGAAGATTTCTTATTTGGATAATGTAGTGGTGATGTCTCAAAGGAAGTTTGCCAAAGAAATTGTTTCTGAAAGTGGCATCACGTTTGACTCAAGGGTACCTCTTACTCCATTGCCTCTCAACACCAGGCTGGAACCACATTAGGGATTTCGATTGCCAAATCCAGAATTCTACAAGACCATGGTTGGAAAATTAAATTTTCTTACCAATACGCGCCCAGATTTGTCCTACACGGTTCAATTGCTAAGTCAGTTCATGTTTGCCCCCTGTCAACCGCATCTCCAAGCTCTTTTTCACACCATCAGATATGTACAGGGTACAATTGATAAGGGTATCATCATCCATGGCAAACAACAGTTGGTTCTTCATGCCTTCTCCGATTCCGATTGGGCTGCCTGGCCCACATCCAGAAGATTTGTCATCGGTTACTTGGTCGCACTTGGTGGATCTTCGATTACCTAGAAATCGAAGAAGTAGTCCACTGTTTCTCGTAGCTCTGTAGAGGCAGAGTACAAAGCCATGCATCTTCTCCGAGAGTTAGGTGTCTCCAATCTGACTCCGGCTACTCTGTTTTGTGACAATACATCAGCAATGCACATTGCCAAAAACCCCGTTTTCTACGAGAGGACAAAACACATCGATATCGACTGCCATTTTACTCGAGAACGTGTTTTAGATGGCTTGTTGCATCTTGTTCATGTTCCCACAAATGAGCAACTGGCTAACATTTTAATCAATGTCTTACCTTCTCCACAACATGCCTATATAATGTCTAAGCTAGACATGTAATTCTAAGCTTGAGGGGGGGTGGGGGGGGGGGGGGGTGGACCCGGTTTTGTACAATTTAGTTTTAGTTTGGACATAGTCCACTATTGTGTATAAATAGGCCCTCTTGGTTATTGGACATTGTTCGTTCCTTCACTTTCAGTTGAATAATAAAATCAACTTCCGTTTTCACTCTCCTTCGTTCTTCAAGCTCCATCAATGGAGTCTTGATGTTGTTGTTCCATCTGATAACAATCACACCCTCCGTTCCTTATTATTTATCTTTTTACTATTCTTGTACGTTTTTAACGTGATAAAAACTATCATACTTATTAGTGATAAGTATAATATTATTAAAAAGGATTAAATATAAAATTAATATTTTATATAGTTTTTACCTTTCTAATAAAACGTGCATTGCTTGAAAAAGTCAAATAATAAGGAACATAGGGAATATATTCTTGTTGTTCGATTGTTCACTCTTCCCCCAATTATTACCCTCCTGTTGTTCGACTATTCACTCTTCCCCTCATTATTACTCCCCTAGTCAATCCCTCCCCCTAATTATCACCCTCATGTTGACTCGGTTAACCCTAATTAGAGCATCCGCAACTTGGTGTCTTTACGGAGTACTCCCTCCGTTTGAAATTAAATGACGTTTTACGACTGAGCACATAAATTAAGGAGGAAGTATTTCATACCGAATACGGAGTACTTAAGAGGGGGGTAATAAATACTGATTGACCAAATGATTTGATTGTTAGATCATTTATCTTTATTTTTAGAGAGGCATAGATTAAAAAATGACCATTTTGATGGAAGTTAGTACCGTTTTGAAAGAGAATAATTAATGTGAATCAGACTTTTTAACATCACTGGTACAAGTGACAGTGTGACATGGAGAAGTATTTAGTTTGATTGTCCAAAACGTCAATTAATATTAACAATTTTTTTTTTTTGCCTAAAACGTCATGTAATTTCAAACGGAGAGAGTATATTTTAAAAAATATATAAATGTCAGAATATAGTACAAAAGGGGCAGCATCCTTGCATTGGAATGTGGACACGGTTATGGAAGAATAAAACCCTCCATCTCGGTTCAAATGCTTACACTGACACACTCTGTCACACTATTTGAATTTTTTTATTATATTTTTTTGCTAGTTTTGAATACTGTTTGTATTATTTACGGAGTATTGTATTTATTTTGTTTGTTACTTGCTACACGCCTTCATTGTTTGTACTGAGTATTTTTTTTATTTTAATAAAAAAGAAAAGAAAATAATGTTAGTTTGTACTCCGTAATTCCATTATCTTCTTTAATGTGGGTTGTAGAGTACGATGTAATTCTAATATCATTAATTTTCTTAAATAATAATAATAATAATTACCTAGTAAATAAATTATAAAATAATAGTAAATACGAATTGTAATTAACTAATATTTTATAATTATCATTTTTTTACATTAGTATTATCCCAATAATTTAAATATTTAATTATAATCTTTTATATAAATATTATAAATAAGTTGTGTTGGATGATGGAAGCATGAGAGTTAAAGAAATTTTGATTGAATATGTGGGATGTGTGAAATTTTTTTAAAGGAGCCTGTAAAGTTGATGTGACAGAGAGAAAGATAAAAAGTGGTATAAGACCATCTGCAACCATAAGGTTACATCTTCTCCATTATTTTTACTCTCTCCTTATAATGTTTCAACACATCATTTATCAACATCTTTCTTTAAGGTTTTCATATTTTTACTCCACAAGTCAGTGAGGTGATGAGACTACAGATTTGCAAAGAAGCTCCTACAATAATTATTTTTATAAATATTTTATCTCAGAAAAACATATTTTAAAAAATATTAAAATTGAAAAGATGAGACTAAATTTTTTTATTTTTTGACTAATTTGAAAGAAAAAAATTCCGTCTTCAGTACACTTCTGTTGATGCCAAATGCATTAATATTAAAAAAAACCTCACAAATAGTAACGTTCAGAGTACAAAGTACAAATTTCACTTTCACTTGGAAAAGAGAAATGTTGATCTACACTCCCTCCTCCAATGATGACCGAAGCCGAAGAGTTACATCACATCAATTAAATATTTTGATTGAAAATATATAGTGCAACCTGCGCGCATTTTCCTACAATCTATAGCAAACCTTCGTCAACCTACTATGAAGCTAGGAAAAGAAATTGAAGTGGTGGTGCGGCAACGTAGGGGGAGAGTTGATGTGACGTGACGTGACGTGACGAGACAAGTCAGCCGACGGAAGTGGTGGTGTGGTAATGTAAGAGGGGGGAGGGGTTGATGTGACGGGACAGAACAAGTCAGTGATAGGACTTCACTTTCACTTGGAAAAAGAGAAATTTTTATCTACACTCCCTCCTGCAATGATGACGGAAGCCGAAGAGTTACATTACATCAATTAAATATGTTGATTGAAAATATAGTGCAACTTGCATTTTTCTGCAGCCTATAGCAAACCTTTGCCAACCTGATGTGAAGTCAGGAAAAGAAATTGAAGTGGTGGTGCGGCAATGTAAAAGAGGGGGGGGGGGGGGTGGGTTTGATATGACGTGACGTGACGAGTCAGCCGGGGGAAGTGGTGGTGCGGCAATGTAGGGGGGTTGATGTCACGGGACGGAGCAAGTCAGTGGGGTGATAGAACTTCACTTTCACTTGGAAAAAAGAAATTTTTATCTACACTCCCTCCTGCAATGATGACGGAACCGAAGACTTACATCACAACAATTAAATATTTTGATTGAAAATATATAGGGGAACCTGCATTTTCCTGCAACCTAAGGTCAGCCTGATGTGAATCCAGGAAAAGAAATCGAGTTAGTCGAGGGAAGTGGTGGTGCGACAATGTAAGGGGGGGTTTGATGTGACGGGACGGAACGAGTCAGTGGAGTGATGGGACTACAAATTTGCAAAAGAACTCCTACAATAATTATTTGTATAAATTTATCTTGGAAAAACAAATTTTTAAAAAATATTAAAATTGAAAAGATGATTATTTGATGATAATAGTTTTAATATTTTATTGTATAAAATATATTGTTTTTTCAAGTTAAAATTATATAAATATAAGTTAAAATTATATAAATATATATGAATGGTTATTTATAACATAAATATAATTTTTTGAATTTTTTTTATCATAAATATATATACTAATTAATTTAGAGTTACACCTTTAGCCTTTAGGGTATTGGGGTTGTAGACTTGTAGGAGATCTTATCTAATTCGCAAAGTGGCGGTGTATTTTTTTATATATATATTTTTTTACTAATTTGAAAGAAAAAAAAAATTTGTCTCCAGTACACTCCTGTTAATGCCAAATGTATTAATATTAAAAAAAACCTCACAAATAGTAACGTTCAGAGTACAAATTACAAATTTCACTTTCACTTTGAAATGAATTTTTTTTATCTACACTCCCTCATGCAATGATGACGGAAGTCGAAGAGTTACATCACATCAATTAAATATTTTGAATGAAAATGTATAATGCGACATGCTTTTTCTTGCAGTCTATAACAAACCTTCGCCAGCCTGATGTGAAGCCAAGAAAAAAAATTGAAGTGGTGGTGACGTGACAGTACGAGTCAACCGGGGGAAGTGGTGGTGCGACAATGTAAGAGGGGGGGGGGGGGGGTGTTGATGTGACGGGACGAAATAAGTCAGTGGGGTGATGAGACTTCACTTTCACTTGGAAAAGGGAAATTTTTATCTACACTCCCTCCTGCAATGATGACGGAAGACGAAGAGTTACATCACATCAACTAAATATTTTGATTGAAAATATATAGTGCAACCTGCATTTTCCTGCAGTCTATAGCAAACCTTCGCTAGTCTGATGTGAAGCCGAGAAAAGAAATTGAAGTGGTGGTGCAACAATGTAAGGGGGGGTGATGTGACGTGACGGGACGAGTCGGCCGGAGGAAGTGGTGGTGCGACAATGTAAGGGGGGGGGGGGGGTGAGGTCGATGTGACGGGATGAAACGAGTCAGTGGGGTGATGAGACTACAGATTTGCAAAGGAGCTCCTATAATAATTATTTGTATGAATTTATATCGGAAAAACATATTTTAAAAAATATTAAAATTGAAAATATGATTGTTTGATGATAATAATTTTAACATTCTACTGTATAAATTATAAAATATATTGTTTCTTCAAGTTAAAATTATATAAATATAAGTTTAAATTATATAAATATATATGAGTGGTTATTTATAACATAAAAATAATTTTTTATTTTTTTTTATCATAAATATATAGACTAGTTAATTTAGAGTTACACCTTTTGGGTATTGGGGGTTGTAGGAGATCTTATCTAATTGGCAAAGTGTCTGGTGTTTTTTTTTAAATATTTTTTGACTAATTTTGAAAGAAAAAAAAATTCTGTCTTGAGTGTTAATGTCAAATGCATTAATATTAAAAAAAATCCTGCAGATAGTAACGTGCAGAGTACAAAGTACAAACTTTATTTTCACTTGGAAAAGGGAAATTTTTATCTACACTCCCTCCTGCAATGATGACAGAAGTCGAAGAGTTACATCACATCAATTAAATATATTGATTGAAAATATACAGTGAAACCTGCATTTTCCTGCAGCCTATAGCAAATATTCGCCAGCCTGATGTAATGACAAGAAAAGAAATTGGGAGAGAGAGAGAGAAAAAGAGACTGAAATTACTAAAGTAGTTCGGGTGACGACTGGCCTAGAAGATCGAGCATCATTGCAGACATAGTCCCTAATTAATTACCAAACGGTGCCTAATATTCAAGCATTTATCCAAACGGAGGGAGTATATTCTTGTTGTTCGGCTGTTCACTCTTCTCGTAATTATTAGCCTCCTCTTGTTCGACTATTCACTCTTCCCCTCATTATTACCCTCTAGTCAATCCCTTCCCCTAATTATCACCCTCCTGTTGACGGTTGTTCGACTGTTCACCCTAATTAAAACATCCGCAACTCGGTGTCTTTACGAAGTATATTTAAAAAATATATAAATGTCAGAATATAGTACAAAAGAGGCATTATCCTTGCATTGGAATGTGGACAAGGTTATGGAAGAAGAAATCGGAAATTCAAGGAAAAACGCTCTCCTCTAAAAACCCAAAACCAACCCTAAAAACCTACCCTTTGTAGACAACCGCCACCTCCACTGCCACCATGTGAGCACCTCCGATCCTCCACTTCCGGCTCCCCGACCGGTCTCGACGCACCCCCCCTGTAACACCCCCTTATGTAAACGAGGGAATGTTGCAGCGCCAGTGATTTACTCAGACTTTAATGTCTTCATAACCACCTTAGACTTATAGGGACATGCAACCATGCTCCCATAAACAAGATGATAACATGCATTAAAATAAATACATCGGAAGACTTTGACCAAAAGCAAATTTTATTTATAAATAATATTTACAATCGTTTAACTGGTACAATGGAAGACTTTTAAATACATCGGATAAACAGTTAACCAAATTGAACACATTTGGAATTACCCTTTTTGTTTCAAAACTTTTAAAATGACCCTTGATGTTCTCCAACGCCTTCGGAAATTCTTCACTACGATCTTTATACCTGCAACTTAGGTCTGATGCATCGTATACAGACGAGAGGCACCAGCCGCCATAATACATAGGGCGGTTAGTTCAATTAAGAACAAGCAAGTGACGGCACGAAATAAAAGACCACTTTACACTAAGGATTCATTGACCATAAAACGGTATGAACCAAATAGTCCAAAGGAGAGCAATAAAGACTATTTAAATGTGAATTATGAAATACAAAATAGACACTCGACGCAACTTAAGAATTTATAAGTTAGGAAGAATGGAAATTATATTCCGAAATGAGACTGGAATATAATTAAACGCTGAAATTAGGACTCACTTGTTTACGATCACCGTCTTATAGATAATTGTATAACTTTAAACTTACAACTAGTATTCAACCAATGAACTACAACATTAAGATCTATATATTTAATATGTACTGAACGGGTCCGCTTAGATTTTATTTTAATATTAAGTATACCGAACGGGTCCGCTCGGATTTTCTTTTAGTAACAAGTGTACCAAACGGGTCCGCTCGGATTTTCTTATCGATAAATTCACTGAACGGGTCCGCTCAGAGTTTATTTTAATATCAAGTATACCGAACGGGTCCGCTCGGATTTTCTTTTAGTATCAAGTGTACCGAACGGGTCGGCTCGGATTTTCTTATCGGTCAAATTCACTGAACGGGTCCGCTCAGTTGATCATTTCCGGGTCCGGAAACGTAGTTTCATGAAACTGGGTAGGAAGCGCCCATCTTCCTGGTTTATAATATTATATTTTATATAACTTGGAAGCGCTCATCTTCCATATTTAATTTATATTATCCTTTATATATTTTACTAGGAAGCGCTCATCTTCCTTAACTTTAACTTAATATATTCACATTCTATAACACACTAAACCACAAATCTAAAATCAATAACTTAAGCATTCTTATTTATATATATTTTTATAAGGATTAGGTCCAAAAGATAACCTAAGTCCACACCGAACTAGTATGCAAACAAGTCCGGAAATGAATTGAATAGACGACAATTATGGATATGCAAACGGATATATCACATAATTAAACTTAGCATGAAGAGAACATAATAAATCATGCTTTAAGGAAATATGGGCACATAATGTCATTTTTCTAACTTAAATAATCTATAAAAATAACATTACCCATTTAACATGCCAAAATAGATTATCAACTTAATAAATCACACAAACGGATGGATTATAATTTATTTAACGCAATTTGGCATGATTCAACTGTAGAAAACAACTTGACACGAAAGCACGCAAATGAGCATAAGAAAGCTCGGAATATCACTTGCCTTTTTCACCTTGTTGGATTTCGATACCAACTATGGACTTCAAAAGTTTGATGATGGATTTGAATAAATTGGAAATAGATCTACACACATAAAATACGAGGTACGAAGAGGAATTTAATAATTGGTATTTTATTCACATAATTGACTTATTCAATTCGAATTAAAAATCGAATTGTTAATAATGTCGGGAATTATACCAATTTGATCCTCTTTGGAATCTTCTCTCGAGATTGGTGTGTTGATATTTGAGATTGTCGCTGCGAATAAGGGAAATTACGCGATTTAGAACACCATCTAAAACTGTGGGATAGTTTTATAATTTTAAAACACAAAAACAGGGGCATATTCTATAAAACTGAAAGGTTGGGAGATTAGACGTAATTGTACCATCTTCTTCAACAACCCGATGGCCATTCCCGCAGATTCATCAGTGAGTTTCGGCAATCTTCACGCATCTCGTTCTCCTTGCAAAGAACTCCGTTTGATTCGTATGATATATCAAACTGACGAGTGCAACCTCTACTTAAACGTGGTTTTGTTGGCTCTGTCGTAGGGTGAACGAAGGCGCCGATATAACGCCTGAACAGTTACTGCGAAATGCACAGGAACCCGAAACAAATATTTGGGGGTTTTGAATTCGGGATGTTTTGAGGAAACTTTTGTGAAGGGGTTTGTTGCTAGAGGTGTTTAGAGCCTAAAACAGTAGGTTAGGAGCTTGGATTTCGGCCAACAATGGTGGGATGTCCTTCGAAAAGATCCCACTTCCCTCCTTATAACGTCGAGATTACGATGTGAACGAAATCGGTAATTGAAGGTGTCATTGAATTGTAATTGATGAGAGGATTGAATGCCCGTAATCAATTTGGCTGGAAGGTCTCATCCTCCACGTCGATTTGATGCAATATCAGAATTTAGGGTTTTTGAATTTGGACGGAATTGGAGTTTGATTCCTCCATTAAAACAACAATTCATTGCGTATTGATGAATAGGATTGAATTTGGGATAATATGGGTATTTAAAACGCCTTAAATTAAGACTGAAATCACAAAGCCTCCATGGAAGGTGCAAATGAAGGTGCACGCAGAGAGAGGAGGGAGGAGGAAGAAGGGTTCACTGGTTCACCCGAACCCGGTTTTCTATTTTATTTTGATTTGGTCCGGTTCAACCGGTTCAATACAATAAAAACCTTGGGTTTTATATATGTTTACATATATGTGACATAGATAAAAAAAAAAAAAATACATATAAGATAAATCATATATATATACCCTTTTGAATAAATCATAAGATATGCTTTTATTTAAATAATTATTTGAAAGTAAATTTTATAAAATAATATTTACTAGGAATAACTTCCAAACTTTATAGTAAATATCATTAGAATAAAATTCCACTCTAACCGTTTAATCATAAGTCATATTTATTTTGTGAAAAATGATATCACATTGAATATTGACATACTTTAAGTAAGACACTTTTTAAATAAAATAATAAATTCAAATTAACATTTACATTTATAAAATTAGTTATTGTGGAAATAATACTAATGGTAATACTAATGCTTTATTTTAGTTAAATTCAGTTTCACAATTAAAATAACAATGTCAAACAAACTTTATACTCATAATAATATTAATCAAATAATAAGAAATATATTTCATAAAAAATCTCAAACTTTTTTTTTATATATAAAATTTAACCTTGTTTGTACTTAAATCAAAATAGAAATACCCAAAAATATTTTGGGGTATTTCAACCCCCCCCCACCCCCCATCTCCTCCACCACCACCCCCCAAAACAGTCCAAAATTTTCAAACCCTCAATTTTTTGCAGATTGTCGTCGCCGCCGCCGAACCCGCGTCGATGCTGTCGGGCCTCCTCCATCGATCTTCCCCGGCGGGCTCTAAGGCGATCTGGACCTTCACCCTCGGTGGCGGCTTCCGCTCTAGCCATCTGGGTTCTCGGGTCGTTGGGGCGGTCCTCCCTCGGCCTCCTGTTTGATGGCTCCTCAGGTTCTCTGCCATCTTCCTCCTCTCCGACCACATCGTTCGTCGGCGTTTTGGTGGCTGGCA
Source organism: Persicaria tinctoria (assembly GCA_037127255.1). Lineage (NCBI taxonomy): Eukaryota > Viridiplantae > Streptophyta > Magnoliopsida > Caryophyllales > Polygonaceae > Persicaria > Persicaria tinctoria. The sequence goes on from JBANSL010000013.1 coordinate 73,169,322, forward strand.
ACTTGTCGCCGCCTATAGTCAGTCGGTGTCCGACCCCACACCACCAACCTCTCATCCAGGCCGGCCGACGCCGCCTGTTCTCCTTGCTGTTCACCGACTTGGGTGGGTTTATGGGCTCACCGGTTCCCACCCTTGCTCCTCCGACTCCACACAACCCTATCAGATTACACAACTCCAACCCGAACCCCCAAATCTCAAAACCAAACACCCTCACCCAACCGGCATACTCAACATGCAACCCCAAATCTCAAATCAAATATGATTTTACCCCTAGATCCACAAAATCAATAACCCAAATCTAATTTTATCCCCAATCTCCAAGCCCAAAATAGTCGATTGTTGATGCTCTGATTAATGACCTTTGAGTTTGGATCTGGCATCACCACCATCTTAAATCTTTGAAAAGGATTGTGCAACTTCAGATCTCAAATTTTCGATCCGAGCCACCACATGCAACAATATTGCCGGGCGAGCTCGGATCCAGACATGCATTCATCACCACTTTCCAAGACACAAGAATGGAATCAAGAAACAGCGGATTCAATTTTTATGTGAAGAATAAGGGTTTAATTTTCTAGTTATTTTTAATTCTAAATTTTTGTAATTGTAATCTTAGATAATTTTTTTCCTTTTTGACTGGCGAACCTCTGCGTAGGGTCATCCAAATCATCTGTTGATGGCTTCAAGATCGCTTAGTCGATCTAATTCTTGCTTACTGTAAAAAAAAAAGGTTATGGAAGAAGAAACTATGCATCTCGGTTCAAATGCCCACACTGACCCACTCTGCCACACTATTTGAATTTTTTATTATATTTTTTTTTGCTAGTTTTGAATACTGTTTGTATTATTTATGGAGTACTGTATTTATTTTGTTTGCTACTTGCTATATGCCTTCATTGTTTGCACTGGGTATTTTATTTATTTATTTTAATAAAAAAAGAAAAAATAATGTTAGTTTGTACTCCGTAATTCCATTTGTAACGGCTCGGGTTTAGGAAACCTTACGTTTCGAAGGATAGAATTATTCGTTCGGATCTTGCACACCGAATATAGGTTGAAGTTTGAAAACTCATCATTTAATAATAATATTTAATAATAAAAAATAAATATAATAATATAATAAAAAATAAAAATAATTTTTAGAGAAGGGTATATTTATAAATTTGATTGATAGAAAATGATTAGTTTTAGGATGCTAGGATGATATAAAGTGGGAAAAGTAAGAGTGAGATGCTATAATGATGTGGCGATAATGATGTGGCGGAAAGAGAAGAATAAAATATTACTCTCTCCGTTCCAAAATAAATGTCTTTTGTCATGTAGTGCACGCTTTTCAATGAGGTAAAAACACAATAAAATATTATTTTTTTAATCAATTTTTTTAAATAATTTCATACTTGTTAGTCTTAAGTATGAACTTATAAAAACAAATTTATTAAAAAAATAATATTTGATAGAGTTTTTACCTTATTAAAACGCGTGTCGAAAATGAAAATGACTTTTATTTTGGAACAGAGGGAGTAGTATTCTTAGTATCTCTTAATAAATACGCCTTAGGTTTGATAATACTAGTTGTTTGACCCCTGCCCCGTAAAAAGAAGAATGGTTGTTTGAAAGAAAATAATATATGGGTGATTTTGTGCAATTTCCTATTTTACGGGCAGTTATGTAATTTTCCATCACTTTAGTCAATTTGCAGTGCTCATCTGAAACGGTGTTCAAATTGCAGCCACAAACCCCCATGGCGTGTTGTCTCGGTTATGCGAAGAATCCTCCATCCATTTTCCATGGCTTCCCAAATTCGTTTACTACCTCCCCTCTCCTCGATCACATTTCACTGTACATCACCGAAAATCACCTCCCCCTCCCACACTCACACAGATTAAGAGAAAGGCGAAGAGGATTCATCAATGGGGACCGTCCTCGATTCCCACTTCTACGCTCTAACTGCTATCGTCACTGTATTACTCTCTCTATCTTCCTAGATTTTGCAAGAAGCTATTTTACGTCGCTAATTGTTTTTTTTTGGTTGATTGATTGCAGGTTTGCTATCAGTTTGCGTTCTTTGTGGTTACTGCTCTTCTTAAGTTCGATAAGGTCACCGATTTTGCAGGTTCCATTTATTACAATCTCATTTTTTTTTTCCGGCCTTTTGTTTGGTTTCTTGTTTGTTTCTCTCTTTCTGGGAATATATTATTGCTTGGTTAATCGATTTTGATCATGTTTACATAGGGATTCTAGTTCCCGAGGGCGTTTACATTTGTTTGCTAGCTAATACATTTTGTCAGTTTATCTTTAGAGATTTAAGCGGGAAATTAATGGAGGAATAATCATGTCTTCAAGGAACAACAGGGTTTACAATGTCAGATAAAAGCCCAAGGGTGGGTTATGTGTTCTCACATTCAACGCATGTAGAAGTCCTTTTGAGGAATGTGTGTGAGCAATAAGCAACTATGTCTTCAACGCTAAGCTTTTAATATGGAGGTTTATAGGATTTGTTTTTCACATTGCATTGCAAGACTTGTATGTGTTCAGAAGAGACTTGCAATTACAAAATCTTAATCTTAGACTAAGCCATAGAGGTTCAGGAAAGTTTTTTTTTTTATAAGGATAACAGGTGACAAGTGGTTCTGATAGACATGAAATATTAGATGATTTTCCTGCATTTTGCATTTTTCATAATTGATGATCAATAAAACATAGATGGAAGTAAATGTGCAATTCTCAGAAAATAATCTTGGATTAACAAATGAAAGAGTGCAAGATCTTTTATTTATCAAATCTCTAGGAAGAAAATAGTTCTTGCTTTTATACGTTTGGATGTTTTAAGATTTACTAAGGTGGTTGGTTGTACTAATGTCTTTAGTCTTATGATAAAATGTATGCACTTTGATAAGAAGGAAGCTGAAATATATAATTACATGGCTACACAAGATCCATGTTGTCTGAACCTTGACTAGTTTCTTCTGGCTACATCAGTAATGCAGCTTCTGCCTATAGCCAGTGGAAGGCAAGGGGTATATTATTGATGAAATTAGTGTAAATATTAGAAATATCTATAGTTCAGTATACAAGATCTGTAATGAACTAACCAGTTGGCACATTCTCTTTGCAGTATATGAGAGATAGGTGGAATATTTGGCTGAATTGTTTTACTTATGGAGTCAACTAGGTTTTAGTACTACGTATTTGGTAACCAATTTGTAAAACTAAAAGGGTGGATTTTTTATAAATGGAGTTTGAAATCGTACACCCAAAAAGCAAGAACGATTGACATTTTTTGATATGAACTTGCATGAAAGTTAACCTTGAGTTCTTCCCTTGATTTATAAACTATTAGCCTATTAGGGAAAGCTCAGTAACAATTTTGGCATGCTTTTACTTTGTTAGTTAGATTGTGAGTTGTGATGGTCCAGTACTGTCTTGACTCTTGATTTATGTCCCTAAAAAGGAAGCTATAGTGCTACAAAATCAGAATGGCTTTGATACTATAATGTTCTTTAAAATGTAAGCTCATTAGCTTGCACTACTAAACTGCAAGCTCATTAGCATGGTTCTGTTTCAGGAAGTACCAACTTTGTGATTCTTGCTCTACTTACTCTCATTGTCAAAGGCACATGGCATTTCAGGCAGGTAGGGATTTTATGGCAAAACTGTTGTTTATATCTCCTTGAATGACAGAACAGCTATGCTTCTTTTCCTCCAATATCTGTCTTGTATTTTACATCCACGGAAGCTAATACCCATCCCTCTTTTCAGTTCTGAACTAAATGAATAACTCTTTGCATAAATATTAGGTATTAGATCAATTTCATCGTATTTGTGATTATCATCATCATTGCTGCACAATTTGCACTTAATACACTCTATAACACATAAAAATTCTATCTTTGCTGTTCTTTGACCCTACGGTAAATTTTCACTTGTGATTGGGCTGAGATCTTGAGGGGTTCTAACTTCTAAGTCTGTGCGAAATAATTTAAAGGTTCCAAGTAAGATCAAGATTCAATGTTGATAACTGTAAATCCCATTGTATTGAAGCTGGCTGATTGAAGAACCAACGTATGCCTTTTTGAAGTGCTCCATAATAACCTATTGAAACGATATGTTCACTTTTAAGGCAGCTATATAGACTACAGGTGATCCAAGAGTGTTTTCTTTTTTCCCCTGGAATGGAGATTAAATTATGAAAGTAAACACAAAATTGACATTTTCAGGGTGGTAAAGACTAAGACCATCCGCAACCATGGGGTAACCTCTTTCCCCCTTTTTTCCCCATCTTCCAATCACAATTTTACAAATCATTTATTTTTTTGTTTAAAATAATTTACACTTTTTCTACCTCTTTCTAAAAGTTTTACTCTACAACCATGGGAAACCTCTTTTACCTCTTTTCAAATTTATTTTCACTTTTTCTTCTTTTATATCCTTCCCTTTATTATATGTGTATCATCATATATTATTGTGAATTATTTTTATTTATAATGTTATAAATAAATAAAAATAGCAAATAGTTAATATAAATATATTTTATTACATCTAGATTAAAATAAAAAAAAAGTTAAAAACATTATAACATACGTAAATACTAATAGAACTACCTATAAATTCGAATCATAGCCTTGGAATTGGTTCCACAAGTGCTCAACCAAATCATTCTTCAAATGTTGTTGGTTTGGAAAAAAAAAAGAGGATTGTACACATTGGCAGGATTATGTGGGGTATAATTTGGATATTCGGGTATTGAAGAATTGTTAAACATTTGCAACATCACTTGAAATTGAGGATTTTTTAGAAGATTTGGATCAAAAGACATATTTGGAATGGGTGGAGTATTTGGATTATTGTGATCCATGGTTAAGAAAATAGGTGCAACTACAATAGATCAAGATGGGGTTATATATAGAATAAAATTGGGCTCAAATTATAGAAAAAAAATTGGGATATTTTATTTTATAGAAAAAAATTATAGAAAAAAAAATTAGGATAAAATTGGGCTCAAATTATAGAAAAAAATAAAATTAAACCAATAGGATATTTTATTTTAAAAAATAATGAAATATAAATATATTTTTATTTCATTTTAAATCCCATTACAACTAATAAATCTAAATGTAAAATATATGAACCTACTTTATCATAAAAAAAAAGAAAAAGAAAATTAAAAAAGGGAAGAGGTTACCTCTCTCTACCAAGGTAACCCCTTCCCACCTCTTACCTTAAAGTAAAGGCCACAACCATGGGCTTACCTTTTAGCAACCTTAAGGTTGCTAAAACCCATGGTTGCTCATGCTCTAAAGATGATGGTCAAACCATTGTTGAGGTGTGGAACTGTGACCAATTGTTTGAAACTATAGCTATTGGGTATTGTGTTACAGCTGTTTTAACACCTCAATAGTAATGAAGGGCTTTAAGTGTGGAGCATTATGATGGCTTAAGAAGGAGCATATTCTTTTCCATTTTGAAGCTTGAAATGATGTCAGTGCCTGTTCTGCTCTTTTTGCATTGGTTCTCTGTTTGAAATGCATGATGAGATGGGTTTCAATCATTCATATCTGGACAAAGTCATGCTTTTTTAGTATCTGCTTAACTAATAAGTTGGTTTTAATATGGCCTTTTCCATGAATTTGATCCCAGTGCATGCCAGCTTTGAACTGCGAATTGTTGTCATGGGACAATCTTATTGCTGAATTTAGTGAACCTGTTTTATATGACAGAAACCCAAATTTTTTATGAGGAACCAAATTTCAGCCTGGAATGAGTATAAAAATGTCGGTGACAACTTATTGTCGTAACTATTCATGAGATGTTGGTGAGGACTTGATACTGTTGTAACTATTCATGAGAACTTCATATTGTTGTTACTTCATAGTGGCTTTCCTAATTCCTATGGAGTAGGAACCAAAGGATTTTTGTTTCTGCTTCTGTTCTCAGAATTTATTTTTTTCTTCGGACAATATCCTTGCTAAGTCTACGGCATTATATGTTTATTCCATTGAATTTCTATTTCTTCAGGTGGTGTTGTCGATGCTTGCAGTTGTATGGGGTCTTCGTTTGGCGATATTTCTCTTAATGAGGTAAGGCAATTGCTCTTGGTTCATTTTGTATTCTTCTCACAAAGTTATGCAATTTTGGACAAAGGTGTGACTAGCACATTTGTTATGATTTTATAAGCTTTATGGGTTATAATTATAATTAAGTGTGATCGGACTTGAAACTTGCTATGATATTTATATCTTCAACATGGGATTTATTGCTCCTGTCAAATGTGAAGAGAATTGTCAAATTTTTAATCATAGAAACATGAGTAAACTGCTTCACAAATAAGTTTTGATTTTTTTTCCCCCAGGATATTGCAATGGGGTGAGGATAAACGTTTTGATGAAATGCGTGGAAATTTGGGCAAATTAGCAGTGTTTTGGATCTTTCAGGTCTCAAATTTTCTATACCATTTTTATCTGTTATATTGAGCTACATATAACATATAGATGTACTGTTTACATTGAAATTTTCTATAATCTTCTATCATTTGCAGGCTGTCTGGGTCTGGACTGTGAGCCTTCCTATAACAGTTGTTAACTCGAGTAATAGAAACCCATCTCTTCAGGCTCGAGATATTATTGGATGGGTTATGTGGTGCATAGGTTTTGTAATTGAAGCAACAGCTGATCAACAAAAACTCACATTCAAAAACTCTCCAGGAAGCAGAGGAAAATGGTGCGATGTGGGACTGTGGGGATACTCCCGACACCCAAACTACTTTGGTGAGGTTGGAGCTGCTGCTTTTAATCGTTATTTGCAATTCCTTTGCGAATCATATATTGCAGAAAATGCTTTTCCCTTGTCAAATTTATACATCTGGTGTTCAAAAACTTAATAGTTGATATATTTTGCATGCATAGTTTATGGGTATCTAGATTCCATAATATGTTCCCTTATCTTCTTGGATAATCCTGACTAGTATAACATGTCAAGTCTAAATAGATAACAAATCAACAATGTATATGATATTTTGGTTGATGGTCATCTTTTTTCTCCTCGTTCTTGATTGAGCATTTTCAGCTTCCATATATCAAACAGGGTAGATGAGTTTCAAAATCTGCAACCAAAATAGTGGTGATGTAAGTACCCAGAGGGAGGGAGGGTAATCTAGCCACTCACCTTTCCTGCTTAGTAGCAACATGAAGGAAGAAAATATGTTCAGTCTCATTTTCATGCAAATGTCATTGTATCCGAGTTTCCCCTTGCTATTCCATGAATGCCAACTATTAGGGCATTGAGAGTTTTTAGGTTTAAAGTTGGAAAAATAAAATAGAAAATAAATTTATTATAAAGTATTTAGTCTGAATTTTATGCATACTTTTGTTTTAATTTTAGGTACAGTTTTGGTTTTAGCCATATGATATGGACACTTGGAGAACACTGAACGATAAAAATGAACAAAAGGAACAACCGCGTTCTCTTATTTAATGTTTGGTGATTGATTTTTACACTTCATGCAAACTATCTGTATGCTCAATTTTCTCATTAAGCCTGAGTTGTATACTTTGTGCTCCAGATTTTCCTTTGGTGGGGTATATTTGTCGCTGCAACACCTGTTTTAGAAGGTTCTGATTGGGTAGTTATTCTTGGACCCGTTTTCCTCACTTGTCTACTTCTATTTCTCAGCGGGCTACCAATACTTGAGGTGTGTTTCTTTTCAAGTTAACTTGCGGCATAAGCCAAACTCCTTGTCTATATATGCTTATCTTTATTAAATATGCAGGCTTCAGCCGATAAGAAGTTTGGCAGCATGGCTGAGTACAGGCACTACAAAAGCGTTACCAGGTAAGATTCAACTTTTAGTTGTTCCTTGCAACAAAAATTTGCCAGTAGGTACACTACTAAACCTTTTCTCAAATGTTTCAGCCCTCTTATTCCGCTACCACCAGCATTATATGGAAGCTTGCCATTGTGGTTCAAGAAAGTATTCCTCTTTGAGTTTCCTTTGTACAACAAGGGTCTTCCTCAAGAAGATATAAGCGGGTAACTCTACACCTTGTGGTGAATGGAAGATTTAATTTCTAGGTTTGTTCCTTTAGGTTCACTCCTACTGTCTTAGATCTCAAAATTGGCAAATACCTGGAACATCTTAATGTGATTTAATCGTTGGATTGCGTGGACATGAACCTTGTGGAATCATGATATAGTTGCTGTTCTAGGAAATATACTGCTGAGCCCAACCTTGTCTTTTCATTATTTATACCACCAAATTGCTGATCTTTGGTGTTGTTTTGGTTTCAGTGAGGAAAGTTTGGTTGATTAAACATTGGACTTTGTTGTGCAAGGTGCAGACAGAGTTCAAAACAAGGAACCGATGGATGCAAGATGAGTTAGTCATGTCATATTGGGACTTGTTGATAGTGCATTACAAATCGATGTTGGTTGTTCTGACTTCCGAGTATTGTTGAGTAGGAACCTTGCTATATTGGGTTGAATTTCTGGTTCTGGTTGTTTGTATTGTATTGTATTGATTCAAGATGGCTGTGTATGAAATCAAATCCCTTGAAACTTAATGATCTTGCTTCAATTAAAGAAACCCCTTATTTGGGCTGGGCTGGATTGAGAAGCCAAACACATTCTGTAATTATACCTATTGCGTCCATATTTGCTGGGTAGTTGTATATTGTAGTGAGCATAGGAGGATTAGGAGCTACATACTCTTAAATCTTAATCTGCTAATTTCTTTTCTTAAAAAAATAAGGAAAAATAAATGACTCATAGTAATACTAACTCTCACGTATGAATTAAAAATAATACGAACTAAAAAAAATCTCAAAATAATACGAACTAATATATACAAATTTCTCACATCGGTCAATATCTCAACAGAACGATCTCCTTCATTACGCAAAAGAAACAATCGAAAACAAGTTAAAGCTACATTAACAACTCAAGAATGGTAGACATCCTGAAAATTCCAATATCCGGCAGCGGCTTCGATTCCGATCAATTCTTGGCTGCGGGCAACTCGTAGCGGCAAAGCGGGCAAACGTGATTGGCATCGAGCCACTGAACCAGGCAATCCTCGTGAAACGAATGCGAACACGGCATCGTCAGTGCGGTTTTCGGCGTCTCCATCTCCTCCAAGCAAATCGCGCACTCGCTGGGACTCTCAAACCGATCGCCCGTCTTATCATCAACATCATCTCTGGCCTTGAATAGCTCTCTCACGGACTCCTTGGCGGCCGGCCTCAATCTCGCAGCCTCCTGGAAGGACTCTTCGATCGCCGCCCTTTCTGCAGATCTCACGCGGATTGCGACGACGTGCGATGTGGCAAACGTGCGGTGGCCGGGGCGGGGGCATCTGTGGGTGACATTGGCGCTTTCGACGATCTCCCTGAAACTGTCGGCGATTTGCCCAGCGCAGCAGCCCGGGACGGCGGGGAAGCGGGAGCGGAGCCCGGAGATCAACTGCTGTTTGCAGAATTGGAAGTAGTGGTCGGTTGACAAGAAGCCGGAGCAATTGAAGCAGGGGGTGGCGAAGATGCCTCCGTCGTCGGCGGTGAAGGCCCCCAGAAGACGGCACGGACGCGGTTGCGGCAAGGCCGGGATCGGGTGTCGGACCCCTCTACTGAGGAGGCTGTACTCGATGGCGTGGGTTGTACTCGACCTCCATTCGTGGATCGTCGCCATTGCTGATTGTTCAAGTGACTCCTATCGATTGATCGAGATTACTTTGAATTGCAATTAATTATGGGAAGAAGTGTTTTGGGGATTTGATTTCTGATGGAGTCGACAAGAGGCAACAATTGGAGATTTATATAATGATTTCTTTCCTAAATTAATCTCTATCAATATTTAAGTTTGCTTGTTTCCAAAGCAAATCAAATGGCGGGAAAGGAAACTTTCCATAATCTTTAGGGCAATCTTTTCTAACGTACTAAAACCTCTCTTGAGCTGATGAAATATTGTCCTATTTTTAATAGCAAACAAATAAGAAAATAAATCTATTGGTCAAATCTATCCATCTATATCTATCTACCCATCTATTATTAGAAAAGACTTAATAGACGAGGTGACACACTCTCTTATTTCTAGGGATACTAACCAATTATAATTAAGCTTCTATAATTATAATTTTATTATTTAAAGTTTCATATTTTAACTTTTTACATCAAACAACTTCTAATCCACACTCATTTAAATTTGAAAATTAATGTTATGAAAACTCAAGCTAGATACTCATTAAGTTAAACATGAAGATGTTTTATACTCCCTCCGTCTCATATTAAATATCATTTGTCTTTTCTGCACGCTTTTTAATGAGCGAAAACTCTATAAAATATTAATTTTTTAATATTTTTATACTAATTACTAATAAATATAAAATTATATAAAAAAATTAATTAAAAATAATAATATTTTATAGAGTTTTTCACTCTTTAAAAAACGTGTCGAAAAGCAAAAAGACATTTAATTTGAGTCATGAACATATAAAGAAATCATAATGCTCATATTTATTATTTGTTCTTCTTCTTCTTCAATACACATCAACAATAATTGTTTTTATTATTCGAGGGATAAATAACCAATTTAAATATCTTGAGGATATACAACTAATTAAATAACTTTAGAGGGATATATACATAACTAGTGTACGCCCCGTCTCGTGCACGGAGTATACATTAATATAAATAAATATCTTTTATTTAGATTATCTCAAAATATAAATAAAATTAACATTTATAAGATGAATCTTTTTTTTTTCCTAATCTACCATTAATAATATATATTTATTACATATATAATATATAATATATATTTATTACATTAGTTTACTAAAATATTTTAATATTGTTTTTATTAAATATATAATATATCCCATTTATTACGGGGTATGATAAGTTCACCGCTAATTTTTACTATTTACACCGCAAAGCCACCGCATAGGTATCAAATTTTAGTCCGACCCACCGCATATACATGCGGTGAGTACGTTGACCGTATTGCAACCCACCGCATGTATATGCGGTGGGTTAGGCTAAAACGGAGTCCGTTATACAAGAAACCGATTGGGTCGAAGTTATCCGAAACCCACCGCATGCCCATGCGGTGGCTTTGTAACCACGTGGGGGCCCATTGTAAATAGGCGTGGGGGACCCATTTCTCCGACACACTATCCGACTCTTCTCCGATTCCTTTCTTTCTGAGCCCGAATTTTGATTCCGTCGATTCCCCGTCCCTATTTCTACCCCCACTTTGTACCCGAGTGTTGAGATGGTGAAAGACAATCGTGGAAAAGATGCGTCTGATGCCGTCGGTCCTTTTCGGAGACATCCGTTACAGGTAACATTGAATGTGTATAAAAATCAATTTGCTTTATTTTTTAAGCTGAAGGAGATAGTGTTAACATTTAATTGTTATATATAATGTAGCCCGAACCCACTATACAGAGGAGGAGGACGACAGATGTCCCGCCACAGCTTGAGACACAGCCTGAGCAACAACCACAGACTCAGACACATCCTCAGCCTAAGGTATGTTAAAATCATTACTAGGTGTAGGGAAATTGAAATCGAATAAGTGTATATTTCTTTTTTCTTAGGAATTGATTTGATAGTATTAAGTTGAAATCATTAATAAACCTTAGGAAAATCTTGCAACATTTAGTCAGTCATACGATATAGTATCGTATTCGAGCCATAAGATTCTGACAAATATATTTTAATTTACACAGACCACATTATCGAGATGGATATGCTATAATCATTACTAGGTGTAGGGAAATTGAAATCGAATAAGTATATATTTATGTTTTCTTAGGAATTGTTAGTATTAAGTTGAAATCATTAATAAACCTTAGGAAAATCTTGCAACATTTAGTCAGTCATACGATATAGTATTGTATTCGAGCGATAGGATTCTGACAAATATATTTAAATTTACACAGTCTACGTTATCGAGAGGGTTAGGAGAGAGGGTGGTTTTGCAATCTGCTAGGAGAGCTGCCATTAGGGAGAGACAGACGTTGGAGGATGTACCAGTTCCTATGGAGATGGATAGTGACGCGGTAGATGATGATACCGGGGCTGCCGTCAGGGAGAGCCAGACGTTGGAGAATGTACTGAATCCTCCGGAGAGGGATAGTGAGACGGTAGGAGCTGATACTGAGCCATCTTCTCAGTCACGTGTTGACCAGAGTGACGGTTTGGGGCACACGTCACAGTCGTCTATAGAGACATATCAGAGTCTGGTGCAGATTGAGCTGGAGTTGATGTCTGACCACACGGATGACCCAGTGGTGCAGTCGACCGAAGAGTCTAGACAAGGGGAGGGTATTGAGATGATGGAGGAGTACCTACGAGGGGACCGAGCACCGCAGACAGATGAGCAGTTGCGGACTGGAGCTGAGAGAGTGGATGAGCAGTTGCAGACTCAACATGATTATGAGGCATACTTTGGGACTGCGTTTGCGAGCAAACAATTGAACTCGTATGACGACAAGACACCTCTTCTCGGAGATGTGGGTGTTGGGACGAGTCATGCTCGAGCGGGCAACTAGGAGCCATGGGCCGTTGGGCAGATAGATTTCGCGTCGTTCACCCCGGTAGGATCTACGGGTGTAGGGAGGACGCCTGAGAGTCAGCATGCGGCGCCATCGTCGACGCCGAGGAGCTCCGAGCTTGAGCCGATCACCGGGAGTCAGCAGGCGGCGCCATCAGCAACACCTAGGAACTTGGAGGGTGTGCCGATTGCTGGGGGTCTTGAGACGCATGATCTGTGGGGGACCGGTGACGATGTTCGTCAAGACAGGGGAGGAGACCAGGCGGCACAACCCCCCGTCCGTGTAGTGCAGAGGAGGCGGAGACAGCGTGGCGAGAGCAGTAGGGCAGGTGGTGCTGGGCAGTATGTCAAGGGGAGTAGTGCAGGAGGTGATAGGCAGCATGGCGAGCCTATCAGCACAGGGGTAGTTCGGGCAGTTCTGTTCGAATGGCCAGGGGGGCCACATACCGTCTCACTTCTGAGAGATTACGAGGCCCACATTGCACAGACTGTTTGGAGACGGGAGGACGCAGCCTTGCGGAGGGGTGTGCGTGTGCAGAGACGGGGGCAGCCGCTGAATCGGGTAGAGGCGTTGTTGGAGGTGGATGGACGGAAGTCCTGGTTTCCCGCAGTGCGTGACACTGGGTTATGGGAGCTGAGAGATTTTGAGTGGGATCATGTGGATCACATTCTGATCAGCGCGTTTGTTGAGCACTGGCACCCCGAGACGAACAGTTTCCACTTTGCATGGGGAGAGATCACTATCACACTGCACGATGTGTTCTTCATACTTGAGCTTGGTTTGGACGGAGAGGAGTGTATTCATGTGGATGACGTGGGCGCCGGGAGGGACACAGTTGGGGACTTCTACGGCTTGACTCAGCACGAGCGGGAGAGCGCATGGGCCCATGGAGGCCCTACTATTCAGCTCCTCCTTCAGAAGATAGCACCGATGCGACAGCGGGTTCGAGATGGCGCCCCACTTGAGCATGATATGGAGTGCATCGTGGGTGTTGCGATGGGGATTATTGCGACTGCGACGTTGTTCATCGACAAGTCGGGCAGAAGATTGCGTCCGGAGGTGATCCGTAGGTTTATGGATGCAGCGCAGGTTCCGAATCTTTCTATAGCGGCAGGGGTCTTGGCGTGCTTGTACTGAGAATTGGGCGAGGCGACAAGGGAGTTGGCCAAAGACATGGACGGTTGTACGAAACTGTTGGAGGTAAGTCATTCATCTAAAGAGGCACATCAACAACAAGCATGCCGACGAGATCTAGGATTTATGTGTTTATCCGACTTATGTGTAGTCGTTCGTTTGTGCCAGTGTGATGAAGTTGTTGTTATTGTTGGCCGTGTAGTAGTTTGTTTGTCGTCTTTGTAGTTGTGACAATGTTGTTTTAATAATAAGTCGGTTCGTACGCTCTTTGTGTCATGTGTTTCCTACTGCAACATATTTTCTATTTTCCTTGCAACATTTGAAATAATATGTCATGGAAATCACCGATCGGAATCCGATAGAGAATTTCATTAAAAGGTTTAACTGCTTAGAAATGAAAATACAACACTTGCACAACACACTACATACTTGGTAATGCACGTCTAGTCACTACCTTTGTCCGATGACCTCTCATTAATGGAAATGACAATATTCATTTGGTTGAACGCGTAATACCTTTCACCTGCGTTGAATGCTCGCAGCTTTCGGATAACATGATCACATAGGCCCTCAGCCCCGAAGGTGTAAACATCGTAACGACAATATCTCCTAATGTGATTCGCGATCCGCGCCTCTGCATCTAAATAATACGATTCGGGAAATCCTCTATCGTCATAACAATGCGCACAAGAAAACTCGATCGGATATGCTACGTCAGTATCCCTCTCGAATTGACACTGAAGTATAACGCACGAATTTCCCGGAAGGTATGCTGGATGCCTGCAGGTGCATTCCTCCGGCCACCGTGGTTCCGTGCAACGAATTAACGTAACATTGTACTCCAAATAACCTGCCGTTCGCCGGTATGTGTCTAAGGTGTTGACCATTTTGTGGTTCACTGGACAGCCGCAGTGGTTCCAGTCGCACTTGGGTCGCCGACAGGATTTATAGGCCATACACCGCATGACAATGCGGTGTATCCGGACCGGACCGTACTGGTCCGGGTCCTTTTTAGACATGGATACACTGTCGACACCGCATACCCATGCGGTGTCGACACACCGCATGGGTATGCGGTGTCTCAATACCGCATGTCCATGTGGTGTAGAGACACCACATACCTAGCCCATTGCCTATAAAATGGGAAAACCACCTCATACGAATCACAACAGTCAAATCATGGTTAGAGTAGCTGAGTTTGAAGGTGATACAGATATGGGTGTGTCATACAAAATTATACTCGAAAAGTTCTCGAGGCCATACGAGGATTATTTGTGCAATTGTCAGCACAAGCGGTGGTACCAATCCTTTCCCTGCTGTCTTTTTCACGTTGTATGCTACAAAGGCGTTGAAGGCAATACCTCTGCATTCTCGGAGCCGGTTGAATTGGCGTGTCTGAAAGGTCACCAATTACACATTGAGGACCCTGAGTCATACTACCGCGAGGCGGTTGAGGCAATCAAATGTGCAATCAGCGACCTATTCAGCGATGTCAGGCTACACTGCGCATTTCAAATTGCAAGGTTCACTGTCGACAACGCAGTCCGTCCAGCGAACGACAAAGTGAAGAAGTACGCATTCAACCGCATTGAGATCCACATTAGCCCGCGTCTTCTCGAGGAGTCAGTAGGTAGTTGTTCCACAGATCCTGTACTGTGGTGGGACCCTATGCTACGTGTACGTTCGTCCTAGGCATGACCCATTATATGGTTAGTAGAGCAGGAACCAAGTTGGTGTAAAATCATTATCTAGAGGCGGTTTATAAGCCAATATTATCAAATATGTAATGCAAATGATTTAACAGAGAAATGTAATTGTTGGTTTAACTCGGGACCTGATAAATTCACCATAAATCATACACAACAACTACCAGCCGACAACATTTTACCTATGGTACATAACAACTACCAACCGACTCCTCTACATTGCTCGGCAAAATGTGAATCTCTATTTGGTGAAATGAGTACTTTGTAAGCTTGGTGTTTGCACGCCGCACGACTTTTTCCACTGTGTATCTTGCCACCTGCGCTGCACTGGCCAATCCCAAATCGGAGAAGAAGTCGCTAACAAGCTCCGTAATTGCCTCCGTCACGTAAATATAATATGCTGCAGGGTTATCCCTATACGAGTACGGCCTGGTCATACGGACATCCTCGTAAGTCACTCCTTGGACGCACTCTAGGTCAACCGAATCGGAAACCCTCCCTGTATCGCGTTCTCCGCATACAACTTGGCAAAGGCAGCACGACCATCCTTTCGAGCTTCTGTGCTGACAATTGCACAATAAATCGTCAGTTGGCGTACGAAAAGGTTCGACTGTAAGTCTAAACCTACTGCCCGATCTTGTCTCCACGTCATACACTTTGGTAGTGGACATAGTGTTTATGGTTTATTTTAAGTCTAAACCAACTGCCCTTTTATAGTTTTCATTCAATACCACCGCATAGGCATACGGTATATACTACCGCATACCCATACGGTGTCTATCACCGCATGCCCATGCGGTGATATATACCGCATAGGTATGCGGTGTCACGAAGATATCTACCAACGTCCCAGCACGGCGACACCGTTACATGATATAAACAGCGAGGGGTATTTGTGTTTTCAAATATGATTTTTGGTTATTTCAGGGAAAAACACGTTACATGAAAACGTTTAGAGTGCATCATTTTTTATATTAATGATATAAGATTACAGCAAAAATAACTTAGTTACAAAGTTTTGCCGGGTCGCTGTCATGTTACACCTCATAGGAAATCATTGTTTTTCTCTTCCTCTGATGGTGAAACATTCTCCGGCGGCACTACGACTACCCGAAAGCGAGCGTTGCCTAAGTAGCTAAACATCAAACCCGCGCCTACCCGCACGCCACGCGATCTCGCGAACGTATTCCATCTTTGTGCGAGCCAGAGTGCCCCGGAGCTGTTGCGCTCTACCCGGATGCTGGTGCCTCTCCTCCCAATCCCATTAGTCAGCGTTATTCTTTCGACGCCGCCCAGCCCGTATTCTTCCTCGAAGTTGGAAGGCAGAGGCTGCAGATTTCAAGATCTACTTAGTGAGTTGGGACCATTGTGAATTTTATGCCAGACGACGGAAGTGGGCTTACCAATATTTGTGTGAGCGAGACGTCTTCTACCCACCAGAAAAAATCCCTAGGGCCGCTCCCTGAGACCGAGAAGAAATGTCTTGGTGTGTTACTGGCCGCCATCTCTTCTCCCGTCAAACGAGATGTTGTAATTTCGACATCGCACGACGTAATTTATAGCGGGAAATCATTTCTCGTTTTATGCGAGGCTTCCTGCATATCTATGCGGTGTACCACCGCATGACCATGCGGTGTGTAATACCGCATGGCTATGTGGTGGTACACACCGCATAGATATGCGGTGGTCAAAAAAGATGAGGAAACATACCGGCACGGGGACATCATCATCTTCTTCCGTCGTCGGAGTTGGTCGTCCAAATTCCATCGGTCGGGGAAGAGCGAGCCTCTTATAAAAGTACGAAGATGAGAGATTCCGTCGTGCGTTCCGACGGAAGTTCCCAGCTTCGTCCTCTTGTAAGAGGTTCATTCTCCCTCGACGGATGTAATTTGGACGCCGACTCCGATGACAGACGATGATGACGGTGTACCCGTACCGGTACGTTTCCAAAGCATTTACATTTTCATTTTGTTATCATTTGTCCATCCTTCTAATCTATCACAAATTCGTATATTGACATAGAGCAAGAAATACTCGTTCAACAGATTTCATTTTGTCGAAGGGTATAGTAAAACTCTGAATTCAAAAAACAAAAAGGAATGAAAATTTCATTTAATTTGTCCACCCTTATGTCACAAATTCATCTATTGACATAGAGCAAAATGAGTTGAAGGTTCTTCATCTTCATCATCAAGTACAACTAGAAGAAAGTTTAATAAGAGAAGGGTGATTGAAATGTCTAATGCTGACGTGACATGTTTCAGATAATTGATGATTTTGTGACCAGATTGTAAGCTAATTTCTTGATGTCCCATGTACGTACGTCGGTTGAATAAGTAAATCCCTAGTTCTAAACTAGCTAGATTTATACTTTGATTGAGCATTTCAACATCAAATTTCAATATATTAGTTAATGACCAATGTAAGATATAATAAACCTTCATTAACCTTCAACAAAGTAATTAACCCTCATTAGACAAAATAAATCAATTAGGTTTACTCGACCTTATATATACCACGCAACAACAATGCAAATTAAACAATTCAAGTTACAACTCTATCAACAAAATTCTAGTATCCGATCCGACCACGATCAGTTCTTGGCTGCGGGCAACTCGTAGCGGCAAAGTGGGCAAACGTGATTGGCATCGAGCCACTTAACGAGGCAATCCTCGTGAAACGAATGCGAACACGGCATCGTCAGTGCGGTTTTCCGCGTCTCCATCTCCTCCAAGCAAATCACGCACTCGCTGGGACTCTCAAACCGATCGCCCTCCTTATCCTTATCATCATCAACATCATCTC
Organism: Persicaria tinctoria; assembly: GCA_037127255.1. NCBI lineage: Eukaryota > Viridiplantae > Streptophyta > Magnoliopsida > Caryophyllales > Polygonaceae > Persicaria > Persicaria tinctoria. Next base: position 73,187,514 of record JBANSL010000013.1, read on the forward strand.
TGGCCTTGAATAACTCTGTCACGGACTCCTTGTCGGCCGGCTTCAATCTCGCAGCCTCCTGGAAGGACTCTTCGATCGCCGTCCTGTCCGCCTCCCTCAGGCGGATTGCGACGACGTGCGTGGTGGCAAAAGTGACGCGGTGGCCAAGGCTGGGGCATCTGTCGGTGGCATTGGCGCTTTCGACGATCTCCCTTAAACTGTCGGCGATTTCCCCAGCGCAACTGCCCGGGACGTCGGGGAAGCGGGAGCGGAGCCTCGAGATCAACTGCTCTTTGCAGAATTGGAAGTATTGCTCCGGCGAGCAGAAGCCGGAGCAAGTGAAGCAGGGGGCGGCGAAGAGGCTGCCTCTGTCACCGGCGGTGAAGGCCCCCAGAAGACGGCACGGAGGCGGTTCCCGCAAGGCCGGGATCCGGCGTCGGAACTCTCTGCTGAGGAGCCTGTACTCGATGGGGTGGGTTGTACTCGACCTCCACTCGTGGATCGTCGCCATTGACTCCTAGCGATTGATCGGTCGATCGAGATTACTTTGAATTGCAATGAATTCAGGTTTTTGGAGATTTGATTACTGATGGAGTCGACAAGAGGCAACAATTGGAGATTTAGGGCAATATTTTCTGACGTACTAATAAATCCCTTCTTCTAGATCTCTGAATTTGGCTTGTTTCTCAACTACAAAAACCTCTCTTGAGCCGATGAAATATTATCTTTTTTTTTAATATATAGCAAAGAAATAAGAAAATAAATCTATTGGTCAAATACTCAAATCTATTTATCTATCTATCTCTATCTAGCTCATTGATGAGGTGACATACTCCCTTATTTCTAGGGCTCTAACCGATTATAATTAAGCTTTTATAATTTTAACTAGTATAATCCCCGCACCATGGTGCGATTTTTTTAAACTAAAATTTTAGCAATATAAAAAAATATATTACTCCCTCCGTTTCCTTTTAATTGTCGTTTTACTATTCATGCACGTTTTTTAAGGTGTGAAAAACTATATGAAATAATAATTTTTTAAAATATTTTTTTCGATAATCTCATACTTATTGGTGATAAGTATCATATTATTAAAAAATATTATTAAAATATTAATATTTAATATAGTTTTTATCGTTCTAAAACTACGTGCATGATTTGAAAAAGTCACTTAAAAGGAAACGGAGGGAGTATGAAATATTAATAAAAGCTAAAAATATCCTCAACCTAGAAATAGAACTCCGGGATCTTCTTTTTCTTCTTAATCACCCGAAGGCGAGAGCAAAATAAAAATCATTACCACAAATGTATTTTATAATTCTCTGGAATTTTTTTTTATATAAAATCTCATCCAAAGTATAATACATAAATATAGATTGAATTACTCAGTAATAATAATAATAATAATATCGTTTATCAAAAAAAAAATATCATTATAAATTTGTTTAAATGTGATGTGTCATAACCAATAGTTATATTTAATGCTTTGAATTAAGCCCAATGGTTACATTTTTTTTCTTTAATGTTTTAAATTAAGCCCAGTTGTTAGTAAATATGTTAAGAATAAAAGAAAAAAAATGTGATTAGTTTAAAGAGATAAAAAAAAGAATAAAAATAATAATTAAAGAAAATAAATAATTAAAAAAGGGATAAAAAACATGATTGGTGGAAAAGAGAGGATTAAGGTGAAGTTGACACATAAGCCTAAAGTGTTCTAAATTAAGAGTATATATAGATATAGATTGTTAGTAAATATGTTAAGAATAAAAGAAAAAAAAATGTGATTAGTTTAAAGAGATAAAAAAAAGAATAAAAATAATAATTAAAGAAAATAAATAATTAAAAAAGGGATAAAAAACATGATTGGTGGAAAAGAGAGGATTAAGGTGAAGTTGACACATAAGCCTAAAGTGTTCTAAATTAAGAGTATATATAGATTGTTAGTAAATATGTTAAGAATAAAAGAAAAAAAGGTGATTAGTTTAAAGAGATAAAAAAAAAGAATAAAAATAATAATTAAAGAAAATAAATAATTAAAAAAGGGATAAAAAACATGATTGGTGGAAAAGAGAGGATTAAGGTGAAGTTGACACATAAGTTTAAAGTGTTCTAAATTAAGAGTATATATAGATGGTTACATTTTTTTTCTTTAATGTTTTAAATTAAGCCCAATTGTTAGTCAATATGTTAAGAATAAAAGAAAAAAAATGTGATTAGTTTAAAGAGATAAAAAAAAGAATAAAAATAATAATTAAAGAAAATAAATAATTAAAAAAGGGATAAAAAACATGATTGGTGGAAAAGAGAGGATTAAGGTGAAGTTGACACATAAGCCTAAAGTGTTCTAAATTAAGAGTATATATAGATTTTAGTAATTTTTTAAAAAATGGGATTAATTCTAAATATAAAATTAATAAAAAGGAAACATAAAATTAATATCCGTAATCTATATATATATATATATATATTTGTATATACTACTTTAATGGTTTGTTCAACCAATGAGTTTAATTCAAAACATTTAATTATTTGAAATTTTCATATTATTTTATAATATTAAATTAACATATTATTAAGATTTTATTTATAAAATTCCGCGTGCCATGGCGCGAGGATCATACTAGTCTATACTTAAAACTTATTCAATTTAATTTTAATCATAATTGACCTCCCTTAAGCCAGTAATAATCATATAAAAAAATTAACTAATTCTGAATTGATTAGAAAATCAATAACTTGATTAAAAAATTTGGCCCAACTCAACAAATGTCATATCTAACTATCACAACAACACCTCAAAAATCAACCCAAAATTTTATTATTTAAAGTTTCATATTTTAACTTTTTGCATCAAACAACTTCTAATCGACACTCATTTAAAATTTTGAAATTTAATGTTATGAAAACTCTAATATGCCATGTCATCCTCAAATATGTCATGTCATCCTCTATGGTCAATTTTTTTCATCGATGGGGATGTGGGGATATCGAAAGCAACTTACCCTAAATATAGGATATTACACAAAATTTGAAAAGTTCAGGGTGTTTAGCGCAACTACCCCCAATGTTGGGGATATTTCCTTCAATTTTACCTTAAGTTAAACATGAAAATGTTTTATATATACAACAATTCATGTATCTCAATCGTCCTTTAAAACATTACATGAAGTAACAAAGCAAAATACATACTTTTAATCAATCTTAAGAATTATTCTCAATTAAATTTGGAAGTTAATTCAAAATTATGTAAATAAATAAACCTTTAAATAAAATATTAAGATGTATCAAGCAGTATAAAGTAAATGCTCATTAAGTGATATTTGTTCACGTAATCAAAATCGGACATTTGTCACCAATCCGAGGTACATTAACTGGATCATACACCGGATTATACTATTGATCTTCTTCCTCAAGATCTATTCCAAGATAAGATTTTAGAATCTTCCAAATTTGGACCCAAATTTCACAAAATTCAATCTTAAATGAATTTATATGTGATTTTAGCTCTTGTTGTTGGACGCAGCGATGCTTGGTTGTTTTGTGTTGCCCACTATTTCGGTTCTAAATTTGGCTTCAGCCAATCTGACCTGCAATTTCTGCTCAACTAAGGGATGCTGCCTTCTTCTTCAATAGTTCGAGTATAATGACATTCTGTCAATATAGCTGGCAAATTCTAACTCGACCCGAGAACCCAACGTCCCGACCCAACCGAACCCAGATCTGACCGAACCTGGTTAAAATCTAGCATCATGCGCAACCCGAGAGCGCCCAACCAATTTTGACCCGTTGTCGTGGACACGAATAAAGACAGACCCCACTCGACTCATACCCGATCCATCTTTGACCCAACCCGAACAATACCCGACTCATCCTTGTAATTACTTTAATTTTCTCATATTTAAATACACCAATAATGTAAATTATCTATAATGAGACATAATATAATAACTATACATAAATGAAGTTTAATTGACCCAAACTAGCTTACCTGACCCGAGCTTACCCGTCTCGAACTTGACCCGACCTGAACGCACAATATACCCAATATATATGTGACATGACCCGACATTGACCGAACCAGAATGAGTATTCCGTATAGCCGAATCCGACCCTATCAATCGAATTGCCATCTCTAGTTGTGAATATATATGAAATTTATAACAAGAGATCTTCTTGAGATGTATTGTCTTAACCTAGAGAGTATCTTGAGTTATCTTCTTTCCTTGAGAAGTTAATGTCGATCTGCACTTTGTTGAGGTTTCATCGTAATATACGTGAGGATGACCCGACATTGACCGAACCAGAATGAGTATTCCTAAATGAATTTAGGCATCATCATCATCTCTGGCCTTGAACAACTCTCTCACAGAATATTTGGCAGCCGGCCTCGATCAATCTCGCAGCCTCCTAGAAGGACTCTTTGATCACAGAATATTTGCGCTCTAGCAAGCTGCAAAATCAAGCAAAAAAACAAAAAAAACAAAAAAAAATACAAAACTTGACTACTTACATAAAAAAAATATGAATTGCATTCAATTTGAGATGATTGATTCGCTTGTTAATCTGACTACTTACACAAAGCTTGAGTATTCTCTCTTGCGGTATTAGTTTACTTTTGGAATACATTGTTCTGCCACATCTCTTGGTGCACTGGTTGCTTTGTATACAAAACCACACCATCTATTGGCAGGGACGGAGCCAGAAATTTATCGGGGGGGGGAGAATTAAGTTTTATACAAATTGTTGATTAATTCTTTGGTAGATTTTTCTATAGTTTAGAGAAGTATAACTATGATATTTTACATTAAACGATTATATATATTAGTTCAAGACAAGGTATTTTTAGTTCAAAACACAATGTTTTTTATTCAAAATTGTGGTGTTAGTTTAAAACTATGTAATTAGTTGTTATATAGTTATTTTTCTCTTTAAAATGAAAATGATGTCGTTTTAATCTATAACAACATTATTTTCGTCTAAACATATATCATTTGAAACCCACAAAGTCATATGCAACTTGTTGTTCTCTTATCATGCAATAACGTGTAACAAGATATACAAACTTTAAACTTGCATAATTTCTTATATAATTATCGAATTTAGTAATATAACCTCTTGTTTCGAAGCTCTTAGATTGACTTACATTACCAAAATATCAAATTAAGTAAAATATAAAAGCATCATGATTTATTAAAAGACATTTGAAATAATTAATCTGTGTTTAACTTTCAAACGTTCATAACTTTTTACTCGGTTATCGGATTCAGGCTTATAATATATCAAAACGAAGCTTTCGACGAGTAGAACAAATATAGGTAATTTGTCGGATGAAGGGGGGGGGGGGGGGGCGAATGCTCCCGCTTGCCCCCGCCTAGCTCCGCCTATGTCTATTGGTGTTTGATCAACCCCGTGATTGAGGCGTATGCCTCTTCACACCCTACCACCCGAAAGGGCTCGGAACTATCCGTGGTTGTAGCGACCTCTAAAAGTCTTACCAACCTTTCTGTTGAGGGCGCTATTCCCATGGCGGATCCATCTGGGCTTTGGAAATATGTGAGGTCTGTGTACTTCCGGATGTTTCTATGGTCCCTTTACACTCGGCTCTCAGGTATAAATTGTTTGTATCTTGTCTACTTCCCGGATGATGCATATTTGGGAATTTTGTTGATCTATATCATGAGATTCATCCTTTGTGGTCCGGGGATGGTTGGAAATAGGCTTGAGTATGATGTTGAGCAGATGATTGATTCGCTTGTTAATCTGTTAGTTAAAATCGCTATAAGGGTACTTAACAGATTAGTTAAATCTAGCTTTACTCAGCTGTCCTTTACTTCTATTGTTGCTCCTCATGTTCCTTTCTATAAGGTATATGGGTTCGAGTAGCTAGGAGCAAGTGAACCTGTTACCCCTGCTCCCGGTAACTGCAAATATGAACTTCATGTAGTATATATCGCATCTTCCCAGCTGATGGGAATTTGGAAAAAAAAACCAATCTAGTGAGTCAAATTGCAGCTTTAACAAGGTTATTTGTGTTCTACTTGTATTAAACAAAAGGTTTCTACTTAAAACCAATGTGTGGCGTGGAAAGCTGTCTCGTAATCTAGATATGTGCATGTATGTGTTTTGTCTATCAATTGTTGTCCCTATCAAGCTCTTATGGACCGTTTTCGCTCCTTTATATGTCTTCGTTGCAAACAGACGGATCATTGTAGAATATAGCCTTATGAATAAATTAGTTTGTGTGCACAAGTGGATTCAAAAACCCTGTTCAATATATATCCTGTGCATTCTCTGGATCTCTGGCAAAACCTGCTGCTCACGTCTATCCTTGAACTATTTGCTTAAAGGTAATTGTGATGTATAAAATCTGCATCATAGTTGATCGATCTTGCTAATGCTCTCAACCCGAACCCTAGCCTGCAAACAAAAACGAAAGAGGTCGGGGCGGGGCTTGTCTCCCCCGTAGGACCCTCCGACGCTCAAGTCAGTTCTCCTTCGTATAAGAACTTCCTTCTCATATTTATACTAATTCATAAAAGAAACGGTCAAGACATTAATTAAAGGAATTGCAACGGTTACCTCATTAATGCTGGTCAAGGCGTGATTAATGTTTGAATTGATTTGGATACCACAAAATAACTAATGTCGTTTCTATTCGTTATTTGGGATAAACTCGGATTTTCCCTATTACAATTGCCCCTCGGGTTTCTTCATCATGTATCAATGATGAGGGAAGCCGACAAGACTTACGATTCATTGGCCGTAAATGGCGACTTATTGGCTTTGAGTGGTCGTTTTGGCCTTAAGTGGCTATTGGCCGTAAATGGCGATTTATTGGCTATGAGCGGTCGTTTTGGCCTTAAGTGGCTATTGGCCGTAAGTGGCGATTTCCGGTGGCCGTAAGTGGCGATTTCTATTTCCGGTAGCCGTAAGTGGCGATTTCCGGTGGCCGTAAGTGGCGATTTTCGGTGGCCGTAAGTGGCGATTTCTCTTTCCGGTGGCCGTAAGTGGCGATTTCCGGTGGCCGTAAGTGGCGATTTCTATTTTCGGTAGCCGTAAGTGGCGATTTCCGGTGGCCGTAAGTGGCGATTTCTATTTCCGGTGGCCGTAAGTGGCGATTTCCGGTGGCCGTAAGTGGCGATTTCTCTTTCCGGTGGCCATAAGTGGCGATTTCCGGTGGCCGTAAGTGGCGATTTCTATTTCCGGTGGCCGTAAGTGGCGATTTCTTCACTTTCTTGAATAGTTGTTGCAACTTTGAAGAAGACACCGTTCCATGACATCTATAGTCATTGAACCGGGTAAAAAACTTCGCACTTCTGCATAAATCTAGAGCAATTAAGCCATTAGAAGACTAGTATTGTAACGTGTAGTGTCCCCAGCATGTTATCTGCCCCTGCACGCAATTTATATATTTTTGCGGAGAAATAGTGTGCTACGAATATAGCTTGCAAGAGCTACACATTCATCTTTCAATAAACATTTTAAAGGAGAATATTAATAAACAACTATGTCTTCACTAAGAAATTTTTCGCAAGTAAGGGGAGTAGAAAACTTAGCTCACGAACTCTTTGCTTTGAGTTATAGGATTCTCGGTGGCCTCCATTATTCCCAATTTTGCTGTAGTTGCATTCCTGACCTGGTTGGGAGCTGGCTTAGGGTAAAATACCGAACCCCTAACTTGATGCCCCAGATCATTTGGGTCACCCGAGGGCACTTTGAATTAATGAATCTAGCTTGCCCCGAGATCGGTCGTGACACTTGAATTCGTGCTTTCTTTAAGAGCATATTCAATGCTCGTTGCCCATACTTATTCCTCTATAAACGCCTATTCAAGAATACAAACACCAACGGAGCAAACGAAAAGAAAGCAGAAGGTACAACCCACTATTGAGAATAAATAAATGCTCAACTTTTATATATAGTAAGATAGGTAAAATGCAGAATACTCGTCAAACTCATTCATATACAGGTATTTGAAAAGCGATGTCAATGAAACTGATCCAGAGAGAATGAATAAGTGTATGGGTGCTATATATTGAAGATAGAAACACCAAAAACATTAACTAGATCCATGCCTGGTGTTGAAATAAGTATTTAAGCTAGCCAAACTCAATCAATTTTCGATCAATAGCAAGCGGCACCTTGAGAGCCTACGCACATCAATTAACTAAGCAATGGATTCAATAACCCAAAAGATTGAATCTCAACTAATTAACCAAGCACTATGTCGACCAATTTGAATCGCACCATTCATATATATAATATATATGCTTTTGCAAGCAACTAGTAAACTAAACTAAAAAAAATCACAAAGAGGAAGAAATTATCCTTTCCCGAAAATAAATACTCGTGCTAGAACCTGCATTCCGGCTAAAATATATATATATATATATATATATATATATATATATATATATATATATATATATATATATATATATATATATATATATATATATGCAGCTCGGGGCCGAATTTTATCTTGTAACAAGTATCGGCCATTTCCTGCTAATATAAATTTGGGCAAGAGTTTACAAATATCTCAAATAAGAGATTTGGTCTAATTGGATCCGTTTCCCGCAGGCAGCAAAATAACTAAATAAGTACCAGTAAATAATTTATACTGTAGTTTAAGAACATACTCTCTCCTTCTTAACGGCTTAGGTTAGGAATCGCAAGCGCCGCATCGGTGACGATTGGACTACCCATGGTGGACGAGCAAGAGGTGTACACCGGCGAATGAAGGGAGGCGAAGACGCCGAATCCGGTAAATGGGGCAGTGGACTCCGGTGGACTCCGCTGTTATTGCCCCTCCGACGAGTCGACCACCGTTTGCGATCAATGGGTGATAGCGGCGGTGGAATCTTGGGGCACTCTCGACGAACCAACGCCGATTGTGGACCGATAGTGGCTCGAAGGCCCGTGTGTGTGCCCCTAGATGGGCGGATGCCGGGATGCCGATCCGGGTCCATCGTTCGGGTGATCCTGTCTGCATATTGCTGATTTTTGCTACGCTTGGGATAGGTCACCTTCTACCAGCCATGGAATAGCCTCGCTTTGGTGATCCTTGTCTATCGTTGTTGACGGCGATTGTTGAATCGGTACATACGCAGCGGAATCGAATCAGTTTGGCTCCTCCCTTGTTGCGATTAGGGTTCCAATTTTAGGGCTTTTCGATCGGAATTCCCACAGACGGCGCCAAATGTGATGTATAAAATCTGCATCATAGTTGATCGATCTTGCTAATGCTCTCAACCCGAACCCTAGCCTGCAAACAAAAACGAAAGAGGTCGGGGCGGGGCTTGTCTCCCCCGTAGGACCCTCCGACGCTCAAGTCAGTTCTCCTTCGTATAAGAACTTCCTTCTCATATTTATACTAATTCATAAAAGAAACGGTCAAGACATTAATTAAAGGAATTGCAACGGTTACCTCATTAATGCTGGTCAAGGCGTGATTAATGTTTGAATTGATTTGGATACCACAAAATAACTAATGTCGTTTCTATTCGTTATTTGGGATAAACTCGGATTTTCCCTATTACAGTAATGGTTCTGGTAGCTCTGTTTACAGCTGCTTTGGTGTGTATGAATTTGTGATCCAAATTGGTGTTGGACAAGAGTGGCTTTTTATCTACGGTCTAACTAATTAGTGCTTTTGCCCTCTTGGTGCGTTGACTTTCAGTAGAATTAATCACAAACTACCCTTGTGGCAAGATAAATGCATCTTTGTGTATTTATATGTCCACTTTTGTGATCGACAAAATGCATTCTTGGGTACTGATGCTGTCTTGCTACGATGGGTGGCCCGCCCAACTATATATGGTCAATATTTTTGAACCAGGCTTGTTATTTGGGCGTCACTGCTTGAGAAGTTCTTGCTGTAAAATCATGTTGCTTGCTTGCCTCTTCCGCCTCATGGCCTCATCCAAAGTCAATCTTCATTGGAATCCTTCTTTGCAAAATCATATTATGAATTCTGTCGTGCTAATATGTCTGCCCGATGGGTGGTTTGCTAAAGTTTTTACTTGGGTCCTAGTGCAGACTTGATTTGTTTGCCCAAGATTATATTTATATATGAGTATTGTCTGCAGTACCATGTATAATATGAACCTCTATATTTATGAATTTTCTAGTATGTTTAAGGCTTTATTTTGGGGCATGATAACCTTGATTAAATTTGTAGTGGAGTTGAGTACACTCTTCCCTCTCATTGCTTATAAGCCTGTTGGAAACAACCTGCAATTGATTGTCCTTCACAAATTTGCTAAGTATCTTCACTTTGAGTCAAACTCTGCCTACAAATCTAGCCTAAGTTTTGGGTACAGGGAGTGAGAAATTATGGGCTATTCATTTCCAATCTGGATTTATGCTCTAGGGGGTTTATGGATAGGTTTTATCTAAATTGGTCAACTAAAAATCTCCCGCTAGTGCATTCTAACAAGCCCCCAGTTTATGGAACGCAGTCATCTTTCACCAATCAAAGCATGTGTATCTCCTTGATAAGCCATTACAACTTGAAGACTCAAAGTCTCATCTTCCATAAAAACATTTATGAGCGAGATTGGATTTGTAAGCCTCTATTTGGTTTAAGCCGTATCCGTATGGGTATATTTAGTTCCCACCTTCAAAGAAGTATCCTCCCAATTATAAGATATGATTACAACACACAAAATCCACTTGCTAAAAAATTCATTTTATCTACAAATTTTAAAGAGACTCCTAGACGTACACATCTTGGGATATACCTTAAGGTGAAAATTCAACTACAAAATTTTTTAAACGATACTCTAGGAAAAACTATGAATGAGAAAGGTATTTGGCTTGGGATTGATCACTATTCGCTTTCCCATGCTATTTTAAAGTGGTTATGATTATTCACTATTGGAATTGTCAGGGTATTGGAAAGGAAACCTTATGGACTAATATCAATGCATGGTGTACAATAGACCATGTACAAATGCTAATCCTAGCTGAAACAAAAACTAATAAGGAACCAAATGAATCTCTTTGGAAAAACGTCGGATTCACAATAGACCATGTACAATCTCTGTGGTAATCCACCTCCCCAAGATTATCGGAGTTAAATATTCGAATATAAAGGACAATTTTGAGTGTTTATTGTTCTTTGTATATGCTCCTCCTAACGCTATAGATAAAGAGGAATTCTGGCAAAACCTTTCCCATTTAATCATCCAGAACAGCCTACCCTGCCTAGTAATGGGCGACCTGAATGAAATAAACCAACTTTCAGACAAATATGGTGGGGCCAAGGCTCTCCCAGCCAGATTCCAGAGACTCATGGACTTTAAGAGCGTTTGCTCTTTGATTGACATTCCTTCCTTCGGTAATCCATTCACATGGCGTAAAAAACGAGCAGGCCCAAATAATATTTTGGAAAAACTGGACAGAGTTCTTGTCCATCACGAGATAATTGAAACATTTCCTGACCTTGCAACCAAAAATGGTGCATTTTCCTCCTCGGACCATTGCCCGATCACAATCACTCTCTCCCGAAACAATCACTTCAAAGCACCTCCCTTCAAATTCGAAAACATTTGGCTACAGAGGAAAGATTTCCGAAATATTGTCAAGCAATCCTGGAGAGCATCTTGTGTTGGCTCAACAATGTTCCAAATCATATATAAATCGAAAATTCTCAAACAAAAAGCAACGGCCTGGAATAAAAAAACTTTTGGGAATATCTTTCGTCAACTAAAAGAAGTAGAAGAAGCTCTGTTAGAAATACAATCAACTCACAATCAATCCCAAAACCCAAGAGAATTTATAAAAGAACAAAACCTCTTAACAAAAAAAGAAAAATTACTCCTCTTCCATAAAACCTTTTGGAATCAACGAGCTAAATCAAAACATCTTAAACTAGCTGATATTAACTCTTCCTACTTTCATAGAGTAGCCTCTGGAAGAAGCAATCGGAAAATTATTAGATCAATTACCTCTGCAGAAGGAATGCAAATCATGGGAGATGAGAATGTTAAAATTGAGATCAAAAAAGATTTTGAAAAAAGATTCTCTCGAGAACAAACTTATACCACCAACCGATTACAAGAATACCTTTCCATTATTAACCATGCCATCTCAGATGAGGAAAACAGATTACTAATCCAACGAGCAACGAACAGTGAGATTCAAAAGGCGGTCTTCAGCTTGGGAAGCAATAAATCTCCTGGTCCTGATGGGATGACTGCGGAATTCTATAAGAAGTACTGGGATATTCTCGGAATAGGGATCATTCGGGCAGTAAAAGCATTCTTCCACACCGGTAAACTACTTAAACAGATCAATCACACATTTATTTCATTAATCCCTAAAAATGAAAACCCATCTATGACAACACATTATCGACCAATTAGCCTTTGTTCCACCATATATAAAATAATCTCGAAGATAATTACTGAACGACTGAAAATGATTATTGGAAAATTAATACACCCGCTCCAAGGAGCCTTTGTATCTGATAGAGCAATTCAAGACAATGTCCTCATAGCACATGAAATTTTCCACTCTTTTCGCACCAGAAAAGGGTCGCAGGGTAGGATGGCAATAAAACTAGATATGGAAAAAGCATATGACAGAGTAGACTGGAATTTTACAAAGCAAGTGCTCCAAAGACTTGACTTCCATCAGCATTTTGTGGACATGGTTATGAAATGTGTGACTACAGTCTCTTTCTCTGTATTGATTAACAATGGCCCTACCGAGCCTTTCAAACCTACTCGGGGTTTACGTCAAGGAGATCCCCTTTCTCCTTTTCTTTTCCTTCTTGGCGCAGAAGTCTTAGCTCGTAAATTGTCGCTTGATGCTACTTCCACTACCAACAGTGTTGGTTTCAAATTTGGGAACTCGGGTCCACACATACCATTTTTGGCTTTCGCAGATGACATAATCATATTTAGTAAAGGAAACAACTCTGGGTGTAGGAAAATAAAAGAAATTATTGAGGACTACTGCAAATTCTCAGGGCAGAAAGTTAATTACCATAAATCATCATTTCAAACCACTCCTGGTATATCTAGGACCAGAGCACGAGAGTTAGAAGAAATTCTTAATATCCCACTAGAACGAAATTTGGAAAAATACTTAGGATGTCCCATTATCAACGGGCGAGTAACGAATGAAACGTTTGGCGAGATAATTTGCAAATCGAAAGACCAACTTAGCAAAGGGCGTGCTAATGCTCTATCACAACAAGGCAGGGCAACACTTATCGCGACCAATCTGTGCTCAAAACCACTGTACTCAATGCAGAGCTTCATGCTTCCTGCGTCGGTACATAAACAACTTGATCAAATCAACAGAACGTTCTTCTGGAATAAATATGCACAACATAGCCCGCTTATTGGCTGGGAAAAAATATGCAAATCAAAAGCAGCAGGAGGACTGGGAATACGCAAAGCTAAAGATATGAATGAAGCACTCCAATTAAAACTTCTTTGGAAAATTTTAGCTGAACCAGAAAACAATTGGGTACGAATTATTCAACATAAATATCTAAAAGACAACCACATCCTCAACTATAAAAAGAGTGGAAATGCTTCCTGGCAATGGTCAAAACTATGCACCTTGATAACAAAATTCAAATCGGGGCTCATTTGGTCGGTGGGCAACGGAAAATCTATCAAATTTTGGAAACATAACTGGATAACAACAAAACCTCTTATTGAAATAATGGATCTTCAAAGCATAATAAATATGGACGAAACTGTTAGTGAATATATAATGGGTGGACAATGGTGGAGGGAGAAACTGGATTCTGTTCTTCTTGAACCAATTGTAAGTGATATTATCAAGATCCCTTTGCCTTTCAACACCTTTGAAGATAGACTATACTAGTGGCCTGACAAAAAGGGATGGTTTACAACATCTAGTGCCTATAATATAATCACAGCTCCATCACACAAAACATCTGATGACTATGCTTGGATTTGGAAAATTGACGCCCCGCCAAAAGTAAAAAAAATTATATGGAAAATCAAGCAAAAAGGCCTACCGACATCTGATGACTATGCCTGTATATTTTGTAATCATTCAACGGAAGATGACATACACATGTTCCTAGAATGCCCCCTCAAGAATTTTCAACCACAATTCCCTCGAAATATATCCCAAATGATCAACACACTACTATCAGAAACAAGAGATATGGATCAAATATTACATCTTATAGGTACCAATCATTCAAAAGAAAACAAACAAAGCGTAGCGTTTCGATGGTGGACTATATGGTTTATCAGAAATCAAGTTATCTTCAGGGATGCCATCATTCCTTCCGCAGAGGGTCTAAACAAACTCATTGTGGATAATGTTGAAAATTGGAAAAAAGCTAGCAAACTGAATTTAGTAGATGAAGATGCTTCCTTTTTGTTTAAAGGGAAAAATAAACAGTCTACAAAAATTGGAAGGACTAAGATCCAACAATGGAAGAAACCCCCTATTGGAAAGTATAAACTAAACTTTGATGGATCATTTATTTCAACCTCTAAAAGTTCTATTGGATATATTATTCGAGATTGGGAAGGTAACCCCATCAATATGGGTGGTAAACTAATGGGTGGATATTCACCTCTTATGGCGGAAGCTCTTGCGTTAGGGCTTGGGGTGGAAAAGGCCAGAGAAATAAAAATAAATAACCTAATCATCGAAGGTGATTCTAAGATAATTACGGACTTTCTCCAAACTCGCACCAACTGCCCTTGGGAAATAGAACTAGTGACGGCGGACATCCAAACTCTTCTTCTGGGTGTGAGAAATATTGGCGTTTCCCACATTCCCCGCATTGGTAACCGAGTGGCGGATAAGGTTGCACACATTTGCTATTCTGCCAGGGGAACAAACTTATATAACGATATAGGTCTTCTTGACCTCATCCGTCAGGATGCTTTCAGGTAAAGACTTCTCACCCGAATCATTACTTAATAAAAAAAAAAGCATTCAATTTGAGATGTTTGGTGTCAAAGCAACACCGAGAGTTCCCCCAAATACTTCAACATGCAACCTAGCTATAGTGCGCCTTTTAGCAAAAGTCGCAGCAGAAGTGCTTGGAGGAACCTCAGGGTTCACTGACACTTTATCACTCCCATCTTCTTTCTCAATGGCTGCTCTTCTTTTTCTTCTTGTTTTTACAATGTGCGCGTCGTTGATAAGTGAAACAAACCAAGAAACATCTTATTTATAGGCGAGGCAACATGCTTTAGAGCTCATTGTATATTCCAATGATCTCACTCCTACACTACTACAGAAAAGGGAATATAACCCGGATATTTGACCCTTTATAATCCGGATATGGTCCGGGTTAATGGTCAGCGGGTTATATTCTTAGTACACTATATAACCCGGATCCTATATCCGGGTTATTTTATCCGGGTAAACCGGTTATCCGCACGGTATATACACCATCCGGTCCGGGTTATTTGGGGTGTTAATATAACCCGGACATTATAATATCCGAGTTATAAATGGCTCATGAAATAACCCAAATATTTGAAGTCCGGGTTATTATATAGTGTCATATTTTTTATTTGCATGGAGCATATACACCGGTTCATGCAATTCCGGGTTATATAATGTCTTGTTTTAATATAATATATTCGTATTTCAAAGATTCAATCCACCTGGATAAATGCATAATCCATGCGTGCTTTAATATATACACAACTCAGAACATCTCAACAAATGTAATTACAAAAGTACAAATAGCTTTACCAAAATATAATAATCCTGTCATAAAGAGTACATTAACACTATCGAAAATATAATAATCCCGTCATAAACAGTATGAAACTATTATCTAAGGAGGAAAACATATATGTTTGAAGATCCTAATAAAAAAAAAAACAAGTTTGAAGATCAAGACTACCTCATCATCGTCAATCAACCTGAAAAGACAATTGTAAGCAAGTTAGTGACGACGATAAAATTTTCTCTATGTACAAGAACAAGACATTGTAGTTATTGAATCTTGCTACATTAATATTAGCACAAAATTCACTAATTTCAACACAAATCCATCCCCAAATTAACCAAAATTTCAACTAAATATGAACACAATAGAGTAAGAAACGTATTAAAAACATACCTTGTGACTTTTGTATTCTCGATTCAACAAAGATAGGGGTGCAATTCGTCTAGGAAGCAACAGATCTGATGACCGAGAGAGTTGGATAAACATCAGAGAGCGGGATGACAACAACAATAGAGAAAGAGAAAGAAAAGTTGGATCAACCACCCCAATTCAACACCAACCTACTTACTAATTACTAATTACTAATTACTATACTGTACAGAAATTAAGATCATAAAAATAAACACAACAACCCAGAAAATGCAAATCACAACAACAACCCAGAAAAAAATCAACAACAATTCCTTCAACTTTTTATTCTAAAAAAGTACCATTTAAGAAGGATGCTGCTTTAATCTTACTAGATCATCAACATAGATCGAAGATGTGGATGGAAGGAAGTATGATCAGCGATTTATTTTTTAATGGAAGCCAAAAGTGTGCAGTGTGTGTAAAGTGTTTGGACATGGCAATGATAGATGCAAAGTCCATAAGCAAATGGCTAAGATAGAGCACACATGCATCTTGTATGGGTAGAGAGAAAGGGAAGATGGTGACTGAACAAACAGAGGAGGATTGTGATGACAAGTCTAAAGATGTTAGCACAAATGTAACAATAGAAACGTTGATGACAGTTCCTAATGGGATTGAAAACAAGGATGAGAGTGCTGCGGTGATAACAGATGAGGAACCAGCGAGAGGAAAGACTGTTGGGGAATGGCTAGGCATACCAACAGATATGGGTAAGTCGATATCGGGTGCTGAGAATTCTGCTGTTACAGCTATGACGGCTAAAAATGACAGGGAGGCCCACCCAGAAGATAAGGAGAATGGGGTATGAATAACACCTCTAAATAAAGGGAAAGGGCTTATCAGAAGGAAGTGCAATGATAATGAGGAAAGCACAACAAACGCCACATAGGTTAAGCTGGGATCAGGCAACAGATTTATCCTACTAGACAGCAACGATAAAGATCAGCAAGGAGACAATACAGGCAACTGTGAGAGTAGCACTCACTCCATGAAGTCAGTGCATAGATTAAAACCACCATGACCCAAAATTTTATGTTATTCCAAGTTTCATGGTTGAACTTAGAAAATTGAACAATATGCAGCTAGTTCTCTCTTTAATTGCTAGTTGAGAGGAGGAGTTGTGGTTTAAAATTGAGACTGCTCAACTGTTGGACTGAGCAATGAACTGGATCTTGAATCTTGATCTTAAATTGGATAGATTTTAGGCGGACGAATAGGAATGGGAGATACTTAACGTTTTGGGTTGGGAATCAAATTGATTCAGTATGAACGTCTGTTTTTCATTGTTGAATGAAAAGAAAAAAATCTGAGTTTTCTGCACTAACTCAAGGGAAAGATGATAAAAGGAAACCTTCTCAAAGAGAGCAGTTACTATGAATGAATTTCCTTGTTGCTTTTTCATCATTGTTCTATTCTGATCTTCCTTTTCAGACAGGTCCTAGTATACTTTTCCAGGTCCTCATCAACTGATACAAAAAGCTCAGTAGCTGACATTATTTAGGCACTTGTGTTATAAGTATAAAAACTTGGTTTGTACATATTTTGAAAGACAGATGACTATGTTTTCGTAATTTTTGAGATGAATATAAAAACATCTTGGTACAGTATTCAGGAGCTTGCTATAACGAGATGAAAATATTCTTCTTGTTTGAAATGTATGATAAGAAACTGGAAATTTCATAAGTATTGGATTAGCTTTGGAACAGTAAGGGTCTTATAGATCAGCTGTGCAATACTTGGATTTTCATTTTTCAGTCTCATTTCTTTGGACTGAATGTCGAGATAGTTTGTTTTAGATGAACAACAATGCAATGGAAAAAAAATAGTTGATTTTTTCTTTGGTGTTTTTAAAGATTTCCTTTTTCTTTGATGTTGGGAATATATGGTATATTAGGTGCATGGTTGGACTATCTTAAACGACTAGTTCCAATTCTAGAAGTGGTGACCAAAATCATTACTGTTTTTCTTAAAAACGTGAAAGGAACTTGATGAAACTAAGTTGAGTTAGAAATTGGTTGATTTGTCTGACAGGTAACTGTGATCAATTGAGAAGGTCAATGTTACAAAAATAGTTATTTTTATGTCAGTTACACTGTTATTTTTTTAAGTATTGAATTCCATCCGCTTTTAGTTTTAAAGCAGTTAACCGTGTTTGTTGGGATTGATAGGTTTTAGTTTTTTTTTTTAACAAAGAAACTTGATTGGTGAAATGTTGACTTTTTGTGCATCCAAATTCTTGTTTCCTTGGTCAAAATTCACATGTATTATTATGTTATAATTTGTTTTCTTTTGAGCAGGGCCATTGCTCAGCAATTGAATGAAACGGGTCCTCATATGCTAGCTATTATTGCATGTCTTGACTTTAACTGTGTGTATATAATTTACTATGCATGCACAAAATTAGAAAACCCCACAAGCCATGCCTTTTATATCTTATGATCATGTAGTGTGTGTTTTGACTATTAGCATTTCATAAGTGGAGCATTTGGTTAATTTGCACAAAATTAGAGCAAACAGGATATGTTTATCTAAATGGCTGTTGTTATTAATTAGTTTCATTTGGTAGGTTGAAGGAAGGGCTTTCTTATATAAAGATATTAATAGTAGTTTAGAGTTTCTGAAGCAGAAAAGGCTTCAAGAATTGAAATCTGAAACTGTTCCAGATGTGCAGGGGCCATCAACATGATGGCCAGGAGTGGTGGTGATGCTTTGAGAGGTTCAGTGCCATATGGATTGAGACTACAGGGTGAGGCTAACAAATTTTCACGATCTAGTGCAACGTCAAGTGGTAGGGACTTTCCCAAACACAAAGTAGACAAGTTTAGCTTGTCTGACTTGGATTGGATAGGTAGCATTCCAGAATGTCTTGTGTATTGTCCATCAAAGGATGAGTTTGAGGATCCTTTACTTTACCTTCAGAAGATCGCCCCAGAAGCTTCTAAATATGGTATTGCTACCTCCTTTTTATAAGTTTTTCATGCTTAATGGTGTACCCGGCCTTTTTTTCTGCTTCATTAGTTGGATGCATGTTGTTGGCTTCTTGTTAGTCATTTATTTTTAAAGGGTTCAGCATATGAAGCTGTGATCCATTGTCTTTGAATAACTGATTATATTCCACAATTTTTCTGCAAGAATTGAGCCTACTTGAACAAGATAATACATGTCTGCCTAGCATTGTGGGCTCCTAGAAGATTGAACAATATTCAGCTAGTTCTCTCTTTAACTGACTATTAGCTCTTCCAAATGGCTTTATTATATATGAGTGGTTGGAATTTATTTCTATTTAAGCAAAGGAGCTTCTTGCCTTCTTGTCAAAGTGGCAAGATTGAACCTAGCTTCTTGTCAAAATGAAAAAGGACTTTACATATCAAAAGATACAACTCTTTTACATTCATTCATGTAAGGTCATCTGACTAAGCCAAGAACAATCACATAACACAAACAAAATAAAACCATTCCCATACACTTGCATGAACACAAATTCAGCACAAAGACACTTATATCAACCCAAATTTCGGCACAAATACCCTAATTTCTACACAAATTCAGCTCGAATTAACCCTAATTTCAACTAAATCTGAACAAAGGAGTAATAAAAACATTAAAAAACATACCTTTTGTGTTGTCAATGCTTCAATCGAGGCCACAACAAAGAGAAAGTGAGTCTGTTCTTGGTGGTGGCAGTTCCAAAGAAAGAGAAACTCCATTCGTGGTGGTTGCGCCTACAACAAACAGAGAGAGCGAGTCCGTTAGGGAAGATGATAAAGGACACTGAGCAGAACCGAAAGGATTGAGAAGGGAAGAGACCGAACAGCAGTGATGAACCTGACGCCGATGAGAGAAGACGGAGTTCGCGAACCCGACGCCGAAAAGTAGTTGCGAAAGTGAGAGAGCGGCCAGTTAGGGAAGAGGATGGAGGACACTGAGCAGTTCGCGAACCCGGGTTTCGTCGGAGATCCCAACTGTAACAGCAGTGACGAACAGACGCCGGAAGTGACGAGAGAAGAGGGATCGAGGGCCTGAACTGTAGATCGGGTTAACTCTATCTTCAAATTAGAAGATTGGGTCAAATAACCCGCATATACGGAAATATTCTTTTAGTAATATAACCCGGGCGTGCCTGCTTAGGGCTATTTGATTAAAAATTGTACTTTTATACACCGGACATTACAATATCCGATATATAAAGGTAATCCGAATTTATTATTTTCAGTTTCACCACTTTATACACCGTATATGGAACGCCCGGGTTATATTCCATGGGTTATTTTCCCAATTTTGTAGTAGTGCTATTTCATGCGTCATGGACAAGATAAGGTGATTGAGAACAAGATGCAGATTCGCGTGAGTCTCTATTACGTACAACTTGAACCTGATTTGATTAGCAGGATAGATGAATGTATCATCTATAAGAAAAGAATCAAAATATTGTAGACATAGATGAGTGGTCGTGAGGCCTAGTGCACGACACCTTTGTATCAACAATCTTCTCATTTCTCCCATGAGCCTTTAATTTTTGGGTGTACAAGTTCAAAAGCAGCGCTGCTTGTTGAAACGACTTAGCTTTGTTCAATTCCTAACCAAATTCGATAGCTAAACACGACACGATCACATCTTAATTCATAAAATAAGTTCATTAGCAATGAATGACCATGCACTTGCTATGACACTCGATCTACTTCTGGCATATAGTAAATTTATAATTAAAGTACTCTTTAGTTTCACATTAGTTCTTATGATCGAGTATGTTATAATTGGAAGGAAACCCACATGGATATTGTTATAGTCTCAACAATGCACAAAGGCATGCTTCTTTTTTTTTTTTTTTTTTTTTTAATGAAGGGTATAGTAAAAATCTGAATTCAACAACAACAAAAAAAGGAATGGAAATTTCATTTAATTTGTCCACCCTTCTAACCTGTCACAAATTCATCTATTGGCATAGAGCAAAATGAGTTGAAGGTTTAATTTTCTTCATCTTTTTTAATGAAGGGTGGTTCAACTATTTCATTTGATTAACGGATCTGTGATGGAGAACAAGAGAAGGGTGATTGAAATGTCGAATGCTGCCAGGATTAAGATAATGGATGATATGTGGTGTTTAAGTGCAAAATGAGGTATATAAAGGATAATTAAATGAACTATATTCTCAAAAAAGAGAATTGCATATGATCAAAAGTGTCAAGATTATATAGGAGGAAGAAAAATAGTGCTAAAAGGAGGAAGAAAAAGAGTGCTAAAAAGGTTAAGGGTTATGATATATGACCACTTTTCTTTTACTAGATGCCCTCTTAAGTATCTTTTTATTCCCTAGCCATTTTTTTGCAATGAACCTATCTCATTTCATGGCAAGGTTCAATCATTGTATGATTTCAAGTTCTTTCTCTTATACATTCATGTAGATGATCAACATTTCACGGGATTAACTTTTGTGATTAGATTTAATCATAATATTTCAACTTTATATGTAAGTAAGGTCAAATCCCGTGTAATCACTTCTTAGAGTTTAATTTGTAAGCAGTGAATTATTCGCATGTGCCAAGCAATTATTCGTGTATAATAATATAATTATTCATATGTATAAACTAGTTTAATTATTTGCATTTAACAAATGATTATTCTTAGGTATGTGCGCACCAAAATGTTGTTCTAGTGAAAAAACATGAACCACAGAAGATGAATAAGTGAACTAGCTATATATTACATTTGTTCATCGCTACAATGATTATTAATATGCGAGCTAGAAAAATTTCATAAAAAATAACTCTAATATTTTATATTTATCAATTTATGTTCTAAAAGCATCTATTTATATTCACTACAAATTAAGCAAAAATCTAAGAACACAAACCCATTTTCAACAAACTTCAAAAACAAATTTCTCTAATTTTGCCCCAAAGATTTGAAAAAACCAAAACCATTCATATGATAAATAATTTCAACTAAATAAATAGAGTTGTTATATTGAAATTTTGATTAAAGCAGGAATTTAGAATTTCGATTAAAAAAAAACTAGGAATTTTGAATATGTATTTATAACCTTCAAATTTTCAACAATAAAAGTAGCTATATATCTGGGTGAAAGTCATCAAGGAAAAATACCTGCAGAATGATAACATCCTTGAGGTAAACCCAACTCACCCCACTTGGCAATTTGGAAGACTGCTACAACTCAGAACACATTTCAAGAAAGGCCTTTTATGGATAGTAGGAAATGACGAGACTATAAAGGTTTGGAAAGACCCATGGGCGCCATTTGTAGAACTAGAAGCCTTTTAGGCTATGCATGATCCTGACCTTCGAGTAAACCAACTAATGACTCGGGAAAAACAATGGGACTTGAGGAGCCTTGAATGCATATTCCCGGAAAATGTTGTTAGACAGATTACGAAGATTATCATACCTTGTTGGAATTCTCTTGATCAGTTAATCTAGAAACTCAACCCGGATGGTCGTTTTACTTCTAACTCTTGTAAACATTTGCAACCAAGCCACAATTCTAACTTTACGGGAAATGATTGGGTCTGGAAACTTAACATTCCCCCGCGAGTCAAGAATCTAGTTTGGAAAATCTTACAGGATGCGATAGCCACCAAGGAGAGGCTTAATCGTTATTATATCAGAGTCCCAATGGACTGTGTCTTCTGTAATGAAAACATAGAGGATGATAAACACTTATTCTTGCACTGTCCACTCACCAGACGAATCATGGCTGATTACGAGCAACTAACAGGGAAAGATTTTATTCTACCTGAAAATGACCGAATCACTTTGCAACAATTCATTCAATCCAAACCAAATCTGGACAATTTCGAACATCTCTGCCATGTATGGCAAACTATTTGGGAAACCAGAAACAATACGATTTTCAAGAACAAGAATGCGGATTCGTCCTCTCAGATAGCCTATAGATCGTTTATTCAATATAGAGATTGGTAGCTGTCCACAAAAAAGGAAACGAACATCGCCCCAATCGAACGAGAAACAGGAGAAATATTGGCTGGAAGAAGCCGCCTAGGGCCACCTACAAAATCAATGTAGATGGCTCGACCAAGCCCACTGGCTTCTGCCAGGTGGGAGGGATCCTTAGGGATAGTGCAGGACGTGTTCTGGATATTTTCCAACAACAGATTACTAGTGGTTCAGCCATTCAAACAGAAGCTGCTGCTTTCTGCGCAGGTGTTGAATTAGCTCTAGCCAAAGGTCTAAGAAGAATTGTAATTGAAGGAGACTGCTTAGAAGTCATCAGAAGTCTTAAAGATAGCTCCAATACTAGATGGGAAATACTACAACAGGTGGAATTCATCAGAAGAATGAAGTCGAAGTTTGAATCAATCGAGTTCAGACATTGTTTCCGAGAAGCAAATGTATACGTAGCTGCAGATTTCATAGCTAAGTCTACTGACATTTGTACTATTTCTAATCTCCTTTTTAATAGGGATTTTTGTAGCATCATCCGAAGGGATGATTAGGGTGGCGTCCCCTGTTGGGACTTCTGCCCCCTTTTTGCCTAACATAAAAAAAAAGTAGCTATATAACCTTGAATTTGTTTTCTTGATGTCTCATGTCTGTAGAATAAGTAAATCCCTAGCTCTAAACTAGCTAAATAAACGGATTTTTTGAATTGAAACTTTGATCCAACATCGCATTTCAATATTAGTTAATTGCTAAAGTAAGATGTTAACTCGGCTGGGCTCGGTGGAGTCAAGATGCTGGAGGGGGAGATCGTGTGTGCGGGCCCACATACGGGAGACACGAACAACATATAAACCCGAACGGGGTTCCATCTCAAAACCAATTGGCAATGAGAGGAGTTGCCCTTCAACCTTATATGTTGCTCAAGCATTCTCTAGATTACTGATGTGGGACAACCACATTCCAACATAAGATATAATAAACCTTCATTAATCTTCAACAAAAGTAATTAACCTTCATTAGAGAAAAGAAATCAATTGTGTTAATCGACCTTATACCGAGCAACAACAATGGAAAACAATTCAAGTTAAACAACCGGAAATTTAAAAGAATAGCACGGTGAAGCGAAATGATATGTTAATGAAAAATTTATATGCGTAGAGTACTTTGTGTGATACATCAAATTAAGCTTAGCATTTCTTTTTACCAATTTTTAATACTTATATTGGTGCAATTTACTCCGTATAAGGTCTTAGTTGTCAAATGCCATTTTGATCTACAAATAAAAGTTGTCAAATGCCTCTATAAAAGTTGTTCACGATTGACTCCGTATATGATATTTAGTTGCCGACAACCTATATAGAATCAGGCTAATTAGTTAGCAATAAATCCAGCTTAGCATATTAACCTTGTATTTTGATTAGGCCAGAGGGATCAATCGGCTAAAACTTGAGCTCTGGAACACTCTTTTTATAGGGTTAGTTTTTGGTGTTTATGGAAACTAAAAAAAAATAATGATATGGAAGGCAAATTTCATAGGCCTCCCACCACTGGAACTCCCTAATGCGACCAAGAATACTCTCAAAATCTCGCTTTGATCACTCTTAGACCCTTTGTTGTCTTCGCCTCTCACTAAGACAACGCTCTTAGCATTTCACCGAGAGGATTTGATCTAGCATCTCACCAAATCAGATTGAAACCTTAATCTGGATTCAAAGAAAGCAATATAGCTCATCTTTTTCTCATATTTCACCCTCCTTGCTAGGAATGAACATTTTACACCCTTATATAGGGAAACGTTGATTCTTAATAAATAAAAGAAACAAAAGAAATTACAAATTAATGACGGATAATACAAAAAGTTTCCGACGATAGATGGAGATTGAATGTTCGCCTTCATGAGGGTATATGAAAGAGTGACTGGACTCCTTTATTAAAGTCAGAGATAATCAAGTATTCCATTGAATGAGTCTCATTGATTGTGTCTTCATTTAGTGCATCCGACTTTTATTGAATTCGTCGTAAAAAAGTTGTACATATTTGAGCTTCTGAAAAGAATGTCAAATTAGAGCATCTTCAAGGCTGATATAGGAGATATGTCATTCATGGAAGTTGTAGCTATTTAAAACAGCTTTTTAACAAGTGCTCATCGGTTTCAATCGGAATTTTATGCAGCCCAAAAGAGTCAAAATATTACGATGTCGCCACACAGTTTTCTCAAACGAGGATTGATGTTTTGCTCTAGTGACAAAACTTTGTAAGATGAAGGAGTCAAGCTCATTGATGATTATAGGATCGCATCATATTTGCTCTAGCAAGCTGCAAAATAAAGCAAAAAAAAAAAGAGAAGAAGCTAGCTTGACTACTTACATGAAAAATATGTATTGCATTCAATTTGAGATATATGTTTGGTGCCAAAGCAACACCGAGAGTTCCCCCAAACACTTCAGCAGGAAACCTAGCTGCTATAGTGCGCGCGCCTTCTAGCAAAAGTCGCAGCAGAAGTGCTTGGAGGAACCTCAGTGTTCACTGACACTTTTATGACTTTCATCTTCTTACTCAATGGCCGATCTTCTTTGCTCTTGTTGTTTTTTGTAATGTGAGCGTTGTTCATAAGTTAAACAAACCAAGAAACAACGTATATTTATAGGCCAGGGAAACAAGATAAGGTGATTGAGAAGAAGATGCAGATTCGAGGCGAGTCTCCAACACGTACCGCTTGAACCTGGCTTGATTAGTAGGATAGATGAATGTATCATATCATCAATAAGAAAAGAATCAAAATATTGTAGACATATATGAGTGGTCGTGGTCGTGGTCGAGGCCTAGTGCACGACCCCTTGGCATCAACAATTTTATCACTTCTCCCATAGGCCTTTCCTTTTTTTGGATGTACAAGTTCCAAAGTAGTGCTGCTTGTAGATCTAACTTGTTCAATTCATAGCCAAATTCGATAGCTAAACACGACACAAGCACCTCTTAATTCATAATTAATAAGTTCACTAGCAATGAAACTCTACTTCTGGCATGTAGTGAATTTATAAAATACTCTTTAGTTACACATTAGTTCTTATCAGAGTGCATGTTATAAAGGAAACCTAGATATTGTTGGAGATCGAGTCGTCTCAACAATGCACAAAGGTACATTAAACAATCTGAATGCAATAACAATAACAAAAAAAAAAGAATGGAAATTTCATTTAACCACTCTTTTTAACCCTATTTTTCACTTAACCACCCATTATCTTAGTTTGTTATCATTTGTCCACCCTTCTAATCCGTCATAAATTCATCTATTGGCATATAGCAAAATGAGTTAATTAAAAGTTTAATTTTCTTCTTTATATAAGCAAGTAGAACTAGAAGGAAGTTTACTAAACAACAAGGGTGGTTCAGCCATTTCATTTCGTTAACGGGTTTGTGATGGAGAATAAGAGAAAGTGCAAAATGGGGTAAATAGAGGATTATTAAGTGAAGTATTTTCTAAAAAAAGAAAGTGTCAACATCATGCTAAAAAAGGTTGAGGGCCTTGTTTCTTTTGCTGAATGCCCTCAAATATCTTCTTATTCCCTGTGCAATGAACCTATCTCATTTCATGGCAAGGTTCAATCTTATAATATATGATTTCAAGTTCTTTCTCATAGTTTCATGGATGATTTATGTTCTAAAAGATTTGAATAATCGAAACCAGGTTGTTCAACAAACTTCAAAAACAAATTGCTCCAATTTTGCCCCAAAGATTTTAATAACCGAAACCATTCATATGATATTTTCAACTAAATATATAAACGGATTGTTCAATTGAAACTTTGATTCAAGCAGGAATGTCGAATGTGATCCCAAAAAAAAGTAGGGATTTTAACCTTCAAAATTTCAACAATAAAAGTAGCTATAATATATAATTGAAAACATAAACTTCGTCAAGCATACTTTGATCGATCATTGCAACATCAAATTTCAATATACGGAGTATTAGTTAATTGCAAAATTAAGAATAATAAACCTTCATTAATCTTCAACAAAGTAATTAACCTTCATTACACAAAAGAAATCAATTAGGTTTACTCGACGTTAATTATACCGTCCAAGAACAATATATCTATCTATGTATTCTATATATATAATATATAATATAATCTATTCTATATCTATATACTAAAACAGAGTCCAATGGTGCGACCTCGCGGCCACAGAATTTTCTGGATTAAAGCGAGATTATTTTCGCTTGCATTACATTTTCTGAATTAAGGCGGTATTAAATTTCTGTCCCACATCAATTAAGAAACGAATATAGTTAGCTAAAAACCTATCTTTTGACATAATGTATTCAATATAAACTTATAGCTTATATAAATATGTACCATGATATTTCAAAAGATTCTACAAGATGAAGATTTTTTACATAATTTATATCATAAATTTTATCAAGTATTAAGTTTGGTTAAAATACAAAATAACCGGTTAAGAGTTGGATAAAAAAGAAACTACGGTCTTGGCAATGGAAGTGGCTCCTCGATCTCATGGTGATTCCGCACGACTACACGAGCAGGTGGAGTAGCACGTACGAAACAAGAAGAATGATATTTGTTTGTTTGAAGATTTTGCTAATGTTTGTTCGAAGGTTGAACTAAAAAAATATATATACTTGCATTGAGTTTAACTTTGAAACTCATGCTTTTACATAAGAGTAAATGGTGCCCAATATACCACTTTATTCCTCCCTTTGCAAAAATGTCACTCCCCCCTCAAAAATGTGCTAAATGTCAAAAGGTGCATTTATTTTGCAAAAGTAACAGGTCAAGGTGACCTTTTGTAGTGGGTTAAAAAAATTTGGGCGGGCTTTTGAAATTTTAGAAATATTTGGGCGGGATTTAAGGGATTAGGAAAGGAGAGAGAGAGTTCCAGGTCGGGGCGGTACGAGAGTGACCAGCGAAGAAGAGCCGGGGAAGAAGAGCCGAGCTGCGACGAGGTTGTCCTAATTGGCGGCGCTGGTGGTTCTACGGAGGGCGACGAGGTTGTCCGGCGAAGGCGTCGGTGGTGCTAGGGGTCCTGCGGAGGGTGACGAGGTTGTCCGGATCCAATTGGCGGCGCTGGTGGTTCTACGGAGGGCGACGAGGTTGTCCAGCGAAGGCGTCGGCGACGCTAGGGGTCTTGCGGAGGGTGACGAGGTTGTCCGGATCCAGATCCTCTTCCACCACCCTGCCCCTTCCCCTCCTCTCGACATCCCACTCTCGCCGACTCCGAGCCTGACGCCGCCCCACCCCTTCCCCTCCTCTCGACCGCAAATCGGTGAACCTCGACTCCGAATTCAACAATTCCGATAACGAATTGAAGTAGAACGAGAGAATTTCAAGGTTTCAATGTTGAATCGAATTGAACCTGTCAGATCCGATCGAGAGGTAGATGGTTAGGCAAGCTTTTAAAAAAAAAAAAAAATGGGTGAATGTGCATTCTTTCATCTTCTTCTAATTGCATCTTTGTTTGAACACTTACTCATTTCTTTGTTTATGTAAATGTTGTGGGAAGTTTCTGAGATTAATAATACCTGACAAGGCTTAGTCTTCCATTGGCTGAGACATCGGTTTTATTGGCTAGACAACAGTAGTTATTGGCTAGTAAGCGTAAACCGCATATACTTAGGGTTCGCATCTCAGGCAACCAAGACAGAACCATATACTGTAACTGCCGTACATATATGCAAAATAACAAAAACCAACCTTTGGCAACTCAAAGAATGTCATCTATCCTAACTATCCTTGAGGTGGGAAGTTCCTGAGGTAGATGAGACCCGACAAGGGTTATTTTTATATTGGCTAAAAGATCATGGCCACTGGCTAGGCAACAGTAGTTACTGGCTAGTGGGTGTAAATCGTAACTTTTTCTTTTTTTTTAGGCCAAGTGAAATCATGTATTATAGGGTTGTATGGATTTTTTTGTGTTTCAGCACCTAGTTAGTATTTCTTTTTACTTTGTAACAATCTTTGAGGACTTCTTCACATTGCCACACCACGCTTGCTTATGTCCTCCGATGCTTCCGGCGAAGGAACTCTCCCCGAGACGGGTACCCGCTTGTCTCCATTATCTTACTCCTCCATGAGCATTG
The DNA here is from genome assembly GCA_037127255.1 of Persicaria tinctoria. Classification (NCBI taxonomy): domain Eukaryota; kingdom Viridiplantae; phylum Streptophyta; class Magnoliopsida; order Caryophyllales; family Polygonaceae; genus Persicaria; species Persicaria tinctoria. The sequence goes on from JBANSL010000013.1 coordinate 73,216,622, forward strand.
TCCCCTCCTCCATGTCCACATCGACAGCTTGGCCTTTCATCTCCGGAGCAACGATTGTCGGTTCTGCCCAGGTTTTATGTTTTATCTTGCCAGTTGTGTAAATTTCCGTGCCAGATGAATTGTTGTCTTTGCCATCCAAATGGTTATCCATGTCATACTCCAAATTGAGATCAAAATACGATTTAGACCTAACTTTATTTCGAAATATATTTTTTCATAAACATATATAAAGTGGGTGTCTATAGAAAGATAAAATTAAATTAAGTTCAAAAATAAATTTATTTTTTATTTTTAACAAATAAAAATGACCAAAAATTAGTTTAAAACATTTAAAGTGGTCTCCCTCTCTCCTCTTCTCTCTCCCCCTAGGTTACCTTCAACCTGCTGGGAAGGTGGCCAAATTTTTTGCAAAAATGACCTTTTGTCATGCCCTTGCAAATTTTCAACCCCTTGGTCATTTTTGCAAAGTTGGTCATGAATTGGTATATTCATGCCAATCATCCTTTACATAATTTATTCAATATTACCTTGTAACATATATTTTAATTAGATTATCTGATTGAGATATTTATCCGTTTAACTAAATATAATTAACAAATGCATTCATATCATGAATGATGTAAATTAAAAGATAGAATGGATGAATGGATGATCCAAATCTGGCCGGCATGGATATATATTATATAGTGATAATAAAAATTGGCCGGCAAAAATATATCCAATTTAATCTATTCAATCTAACCCTAAAGTACGTGGTTGGGATTATCCAATTTAATATAATCAATCTAACCCTAAAGTGGTTGAGATTAGTTAAAAGTTATGTTTTTTCTTTTTAGATGAAATTGAATATATTCAACCTAAATTTTGATTAGTTAGAAAATATATCTTTTTAAAATAAATAATCTATCTAATATTTGGTTCATTATTAACCTTCAACCTTATATTTAAATTAGGTAGAAAACTTATCTTTATAAATCAAATAATCTATCTAAATGAAATTAAAACTGAATATAACGAATTCCCTATAAAATCTTAAAACTTAAAATTCTAATATAATAAATTAAAACTGAAAGCATTCAATCTATAATGCTATATCTAAAATAAATGAACTTCAATTCCATATGTCCAAAATATAATCTTTCTAAACTATTTTATGTTTATTATCAACGGACAATGTATAAAAACAATGTAAGTAACATATTACTAATGTTTTGTAACATTTTTAATAATGTTATACTTATTATTTATTAAAAATAAATTAAACATATAATAAAATAGAATCTATATATTTAACCCGTATTAGACAATTAATGACCACATATACTAGTTCAAGAAAAATGTAATATCCGATCCGGCCGCGATAAATTCTTGGCTGCGGGCAACTCATAGCGGCAAAGCGGACAAACGTGATTGGCATCGAGCCACTGAACAAGACAAGCCTCGTGAAACGAATGCGAACATGGCAGTGTCAGCGCGCTCTCCCGCGTCTCCATCTCCTCCAAGCAAATCACGCACTCACCTCGACTCTCCCTATCATCATCATCTCTGGCCTTGAACAACTCTCTCACTGAATCCTTGGCGACCGGCCTCAATCTCGCAGCCTCCTGGGTGGACACTTCGATCGCCGCCCTTTCTGCCGATCCCACGCGGATTGCGACGACCGTGGTGGCAAACGTGACGCGGTGGCCGAGGTGGGGGCATCTGTGGGTGGCATGGGCGCACTCGACGATCTGCCTGAAACTGTGGGCGAGTTGCTCAGCGGAGCCGCCCGGGACGGCGGGGAAGCGGGAGCGGAGCCCGAAGATCAACTGCCACTCGCAGAATTCGAAGTATTGGTCAAGCAACAGGAAGCCGGAGCAGACGAAGCAGGTGGAGGCGAAGAGGATGCGTCTGACTCCGTGGGCTTCGGTGAAGACCTCCAGAAGACGGCACGGAAGCGGGTGCGGGGAGGCAGGGGTCGGGTGTCGGTCTTCTCTGCTGAGGAGGCGGTACTCGATGGCGTGGATCGTCGCCATTGCTCAACTGATTCCTACCGATTGAATGAACCAAATTACTTTGAATTGCAATGAATTCAGGTTTTGGGGGATTTGATTTCTGGTGGAGTCAATAGACAACAATTGGAGATTTATAGAATTGTTTCTTTCCTAAATTAAATCCTCTCACTATATCTATATCTCAGTTTTGCTTCTTTCCCAAGCACATCAAATGGCGGGAAGGGCATTTTTTTTTGATATAATATAATTTATTTTTATATTTAGTTTTTATTTATCTATCTATATAGTCTATCTATATCTATATCTATATCTATATTTCTATCTATCCTAAACAATACTAAAGCAGAAGTTATTCTGCCACATGTCGCATCCATATTAAAAGTTTTCCCTCCAAAACTTTGTCCAATTATATCTTGCCATATATCTTGGTTTAATTTTGGATTATGTCATATACTTACCAATATAAATTTTCTATTCATATAATACATTGAATACTTGCCAAATATATTTATATCTTTTGTAATCATCTTTCCATCATATATATAATATTATTCAAGTTTAATTATGTTAAATTTAAAGGGATATAATTATCAAATATATTATTATTATCATTTAAATATATATTGTTGTAATTAGAATATTGGAATTGTGGCTTAATATTCTTAATTATTTGCATTAGTCGTTGAAGATAATATATATCATACCATATTTAAATGTTTTAATGTTATATTTAAATTTTATTTTAACTTCATTTAATTAATTGAATTATATTCAAAAAATAATTTAACTATAAATGTTTAAGGGGCGATTTTAATGTATTAAAACCTCTTAACACTAAATTGTTTGAGTTATATTTGTAAGTCAAATTTTAATCTATAGATTTGTTCTATGTTTAAAACTATAATTATGATTGACATATTTAATTATTGTATTCATACTAGAAACTGATCACTTCACTACGCCAGATTGCGTCTCGCTCGACGGACCTCAAAATGTTCGTCGCCTGAATCAGGTTCGGGCGACGAACTTACTAAGGCCCGTCGTCTGAACGTTGGGAGGCCCAAACCGCCTCCAACCCATGTTCAGCCGACCATAAAACCTCAATGTTCGTCGGCTGAACTGAACTCAAGCGACGGAATAAATTCAGGCGACGAACTTTGCTCGAGATCGGTCGCCCGAACAGGTATCCGAACGACGGCTGTCAGAATGGGCCTTTGTAGCGACGGAAATTCTAGTGGTTCGTCGCCTGAACCTTGGACTTTTTCAAAAGTAAAGTAATAAAGTCCGGTTGGTGGCGGATATTAAATACTGTTCACTCAGGAGACGAACATTTAAATATGTCCGTCGCCTGAAAAGTGGGGTAGTTGACCCCATATTTATTACTATTCACTCAAGAGACGGAGTTGTATATATGTTCGTCGCCTGAATGTGTTTTCTGTAACAAACAATTAAAATCGGTTGTACTGTACAATAAATCATTCTCATCTTCATCCTTTCTCCCAAAATAACCCTAGGGGCTCGAAAACTCTTCCCCCATTTCACACCTCCATTGAAGGTATGTATAAATTTTAATTTTTTTTGTTTTTTTTGTTGAATATATGCATATACATTGTTTGTTTGGATTGATGATGAGCTTGTCTTTTTTAATGGAGTTTGGATGGTAACAAAGTTGTTTGAATGGAGTTTATGAGGGGAAAGAGTTGTGTATGTATATATGGAGTTGAAATTGAGGTTAAATGGAGGTTAAATCGAGTTTGTGTTATGAATTGATTGTTTATGTGAATAGATTGTTTATGTTCAATTTTATTTTAGAATGTGGTGTAGAAGGACATAGATGATGAGAATGGAATTTGTATTTGAGTTTTTGATGAAAATGGAATTTAGAATGTTATAATTGAAAATTGATTTTAAATTGAGTTTGAGGTATGAATGGATTGTGTATGTGAATGGATTGTTTATGTTCAATTTTATTTTAGAATGTGGTGTAGAATGACATAGATGATGAGAATGGACTTTGTATTTGAGTTTTTGATGAAAATGGATCGGAATTTAGAATGTTATGATTGAAAATTGATTTTAAATTGAGTTTGAGGTATGAATGGATTGTGTATGTGAATGGATTGTTTATGTTCAATTTTATTTTAGAATGTGGTGTAGAATGACATAGATGATGAGAATGGATTGTTTATGTGCAATTTCATTTTAGAATGTGATGAATTCATATGAATGGATTGATAATGATAGGACGATAATGGGCGACAAAAGTTGGATGCTACTCCCTCACGGTCACGGGGAGTATCAAAATGGAATATTTCTCTGTATACAGAATCTTAGAGATAATGCGAATGGAATGACTCATTTCCTATGTCCGTGTCGGAGATGCCACAACAATGAATGGCACCCAATAGATGAAATACACAGTCATTTGGCCCACATGGGAATGTGACCTAGTTATACTGTTTGGGACAAGCATGGCGAAGCCCCAGTTGATAGAACAAATGAGCAACGACGAACGCAGATCATGGAGGAAGGGGCATCTTCCTCCGTTGATGGTCCTGCTATGAACATTATGCACGATGCTTTTCCGTTTCATGCCGGATATGAGGCGCACTCTGTCCCCAACGATCCTCCGTTCCAATATGTTGTTGACGGTGATTACGAGAAATATAATAGGCTTGTAGAGGCAGCAAACATGCCATTGTGTGAGAACAGTGATATGACTGTTCTGGATGCCTGTCTGGATGCAATGCAGATGAAGTCAGAGTTTGGTTGGACAGATAGGAGCATGAACGCCATGTGCGCACACATTGCTCGCATGTTGCCGAAAGGACATAAACATCCTACAGGGACCTTGCATTTGGGTACGAGCTGATCGACGCTTGTGAGTATAACTGTGTGCTATTTCGCAAACAATATGCAGATCTTGAAGCGTGTCCCAAGTGCAACACACCTAGGTGGTGTACTAGGGAGGGTACGAGAGGCAAGGTTCCCAGGAAGGTTCTCCGGTACTTTCCCTTAACCCCTAGACTGAAGAGATTGTTCATGGAGCCGAACATTGCAAAGGCTATGCGATGTCATGGTGAGCGGGTGAGAGATGCAGAATGGTTGAAACACCCATCAGATGGTGAGGCATGGAAAGAATGTGAGACTTGCACTTGCAACCGATGGATTCAATCCATTTGGGAATCAGTCAACCCTCCATAGCACATGGCATGTCATAGTGATGCCATACAACTTGCCTCCGTCATTGTGCATGAAGAAGGAATTCAACATGTTAGCATTGTTGATTCCGGGACCAAAGTCTCCAGGAAAGTGTCTTAGTGTGTTCATGCAGCCGTTGATCGATGAGCTTCGCCACTTATGGGGGACTGGAGTATATACTGTTGATCGATACTCAGGGTCCACTTTCACGATGAAATCAGCAATGTTGTGGACTATAAGCGACTTTCCTGGCTTGGGGATGTTGGTTGGAGCTGCGACGAAGGGGTATAAAGCCTTCCCTATTTGCTTGGACGGTACTTCTGCAACGCATGAACAAGGGAGAATGGTTTACGATGGGCACCGTAGATGGCTTCCACTAAACCACTCGTGGCGAACCGATGGTATGGCATTCAATGGAAGCGAAGAATACAGAGCACGCCCTTATGCTTGGAACGGGGAGCAAATTCTTTCACAGATCGATAGGTACGAGAACTACCTCTCTTTTCACTCTCTTTTCCCTTTTCATACCTTTGTCCGATGTCTTTCTCATTATGTTTCCATCTGTTTCAACAGGATCAACTTCCCCATCCTCAGCTCGCACCCTTCTTTCAAGGCCCCATACAGTGTGACTAACAGAATGTGTTGGACCAACAAGTCCGAGTTATGGAGATTGCCTTACTGGCGTCACATTAGAGTCAGACATGCACTCGATGTTATGCACATCGAGAAGAACGTCTTCGACAACATCATCGGCACTACTCTTAACATAGAAGGGAAGACAAAGGACGGTCCCAAAGCTTGAGCCGCATTGCAGCAGAGAGGGGTGCGGAGAAGCCAGGCACAGAAGAGAGATGGAACACTCCCTCATGCGCCATTCTTGGTGAAACGGGAGGACATACCAGATATATTCGAATGGTTCGGTGCAGTGAAGTACCCCCATGGGTACGCTGGATCTTTGCACAACAAGGTCAAAATTGCAGAGAGAATGTTTCACGGCCTAAAGACCCATGACATTCATGTTATGTTTCAGCGTCTTCTTCCCATTGTCGTCCGTGCATACCTGTCGTTGGGTGTTGCCAAGACTTTGGTTGCGCTAGCGAAATGGTTTCATAAATTGTGTGCTAGGGAGGTGAGGAAGGAGGATGTTCACCAGATGGAGGATGAGATAGTTCATATTCTTTGCAGACTGGAGATGATTTATCCCCCGCACTTTTTCACAATCATGGTACACCTTCTAGTTCACCTACCGCAACAAGTGTTAGAAACTGGACCAGTACATTACACCTAGATGTACCCAATAGAAAGGTATGTTACTTATAGATTAAATTCATCTTACAATTGCACGTCCATCTTACCCCTCCAAAACTTCTTCCTTTGTTTTATAGGCAACTTGGCAAATATAAGGCTCAAGTGAAGAACTACTGTTACCCGGAGGGAAGTATTTCAGAGCGTTACATTTTAAACGAGGCAACAACATACTACAACTTGTATCTCGGGGGTCGAGATGAGAGCCGTGCAGGTACGAATGCTATGGAGGAGTTGAGCTATGATATTTTTGTCGTTTCAAGCCTCGTGCGTCCTCACGGTGAAATCATGAGAGAAAGGTTAGGAGAACCTATGATTGCAGAGGCTCACTGGCAGGTTTTAACCAACTGCAAGGAAGTTGAGTTCTACTTGACATCGCATGAGAACCTGTATAGTGAGGCTTACCCGGAGTATGAAGAATGGGACCGTAGAAAAGATTTTCTCAGTTATTTCTACCCATGAGTAAGAACGACCGTGATGTTTCATTGAACAAATTGCATGTTTGTTTTCCCAAAACAGAACTCTAACATGTTATGTTGTATAGGTTTCTAAGTTGCACAGAGATGGAGACAACTACCTAAAATTGGAGGTTCTGAACTTGGCAAAGGGGCCACTACAATGCAAACTGTATTGGGCCTGCTCTGTCAATGGGGTGAAGTTTGTGGCATGGGACAAAGACAAAGATTTGAGAACACAAAATTCAGGGGTGATGGTGGAAACTTCAGATGTTAAGTACTATGGGGTACTTGAACAAGTGGTAGAGCTGATATACGCTACTTGTATGCCAGTTGTGTTGTTTAAATGCAAGTGGTTTGACACCGACCCTGAAAATAGTGGAAGCACCAAGGTAGATATGGGTTTGCTCTCTGTGGACACAAACAACAGTTGGTATGAGGATTCCCCATTTTGTCTTGCACGCTCAGCAAGGCAAGTGTTTTACGTGGATGATCCAAATGCGGGTGATGCTTGGAAAGTAGTTAATGTGATGTCCCATAGAAACGTGTATGATCCTCAAACTCCAGCAACTCGCGGAGATGATCTTACCAATGAGGTGGAAGAAGCTTATCAGGAGATTGGCCCGGTGATCTATTTCAAAAATTTGAACCTCGCCATTGATCTTGAAATGGAGGAAGAAGAAGAAGAAGACGATGATGATGAAGATGAAGATGAAGATGAAGATGAAGATGAAGATGAACATGATGAAGATGAAGATGAACAAGAGGATGACGAAGAGGAAAATGACGATGACGAAGGTTGATAATGTCTTCGGATTCCATAAATCATATATTGTAATCGTTGTTTCTGTGAGACATGGCGGTTATTTTCGTATGTGTATGACATGGTTGGTATCATGGCTTCTAAGACTATTTTTTTTTTGTGCAATTTGTCATTAAGTTATTGTAAACAGGGCAATAACACATGCCAAGTGCTCTTTTTAAAAAAATCTGTATTTTTTTAGGCGACAGACAAATTAAATTCCCGTCGCCTGAGAGTATTCAGCAGACGAACTTATTACAAGTACGTCTCCCCAATGGAAAAGTGAATTTCACACCATTTTGGCTCGAATAAAATTTCATTTCCCACCTTTATTTTCACCAAAATTTGAATTTCCGCCAAATGGTCAGTTGACGGATTTGTTTACTTCTCGTCGCCTGAAATGATTCAGGAGACGAACTTATTACTAGTACGTCTCCCCATTGGAAAAGTGAAATTTTGCCCCATTTTGTCTCGAATAAAATTTCATTTCCCACCTTTATTTTCATCAAAATTTGAAATTCCGCCAAATGTTCAGTCGACGGACTAGTTAATTTCTCGTCGCTTGAGATGATTCAGGAGACAAACTTAATATTAGTATCTCTCCCCAATGCAAAAGTGAATTTCCCCCCTATATTTTCACGAAAATTTGAATTTCCGCCAAATTTTCAGGCGACAATATTTTTTTAAATGTCCGTCGCCTGAACATGTAGGATTTTAGTAACTCGGACTCCTCCCCTAACCCTAGCCCCAAATCATTTTCACTCATCTCTCTCTCTCTCTCTCTCTCTCTCTCCACCTCCTCCCTCTCCAACTTGCCTTTGTCCCTCCTCCGCCTCTCCTCCGCCGCTCTTCTCGTCCCTCCTCCACCTCTCCTCCGCCTCTCCTCCGCCGCTCCTCTCGTCCCTCCTCCACCTCTCCTCCGACCTCTCCTCCGCCATGCCTCCTAAATGCCGCCCTGTGAAGGGGAAAAAGAAGCAAACCTCGTCCACTCCGGCCCCGATTCCTCCACCGCTGCAATTACCGGTCCCCTCGCCATCGAACTCAGCCGCTTCAGCGCCTCCGGCTCCCTCTCCAAACTCGGCCCCGACTCCCACTCCCACTCCCACTCCCTCTCCAAATCCAGCCCCGACTCCCACTCCCACTTCTTCTCCAAACCTGGCCCTGACTCCTCCTCCTGCCTCATGGACTCCTACTCTCTCTCCCACTCCCTCTGCAACAACCTCGGTGCCACCTCCTCTCCTATCTCTCCCCAATGGCAACCCTGCGCCATCCACGGCCATTGTCGGCGCCAACCCAGTAGCTACGTCATCGGGCGAGGCCCTCGCTCCATCCGATGTCGTGGTTAGCACCTCTATCTCCCTCTGTCAGATTCTTTAAAATTGTATAAGGATTTAGGGTTTCAATTTGTATACTGATTTAGGATTTAGGGTTTCAATCCAATGTCATAAAGTTGTTTGATCTTGCTTGTTTTAAAACCATAATTATGTAATATTAATCTGATTTAGGATATAGGATTTAAGGTTTCAATCTGATTTGTGTGAAATTGAACAGGAAGTATGTTCAATGTCTTTTTGTTTTAACTGGCTGTAGTGATCCTTTTTTTTTCCTTTGGCTTGATATTTGTGGACTTAGCCTTGGAATGAGACTTTATTTTTTAATTCCAATTTCACCCTATGGTTGCAGTGAATTTGCTTCCTTTAGCCTTGTTTGAAGCCACCTGTGATTTGTGTGCAAACCTATCTTTTTACTTGTTTGATTGGCCTTATTTTGCCAGTACTTCTCTTTAATTTAGAGTCTTGCTGGCTGAGTTTATCCATAAACTTTGCTTTCTTTTTCTCTGCCTTAGAAAAGTCTTGACTGCAGTGTAGTTGCTTTCTTTGGGTTTGCTTGAATGTCTTGCAATTTGTCTGTCTTGGAATTGTGTTGTGTCATGTAACTACTCTAGAGGCTATTAGATACATATGTGTGATGTATAAGAGTAGTATAAATAGTGGTATATGTGTACTGGGAGGGACATTGAATATACACACAAGCATTACCTCCTAAATCCCTCTATCTTTTTTCCCTCTCTTTGCCCGTCTCCTTCCTCTTCTAACTACTTTCCGTCCTCTGTCTAATTTTGTTACTCCTTCCCCAACAATCTGTTACATTACCCAACCTTCACCATAGCCATATCACTACATGTTGCTTTTTTTTTTGTTGCTTATTAATGTTACTTATGTTGATGATGATTGTGTTTGTTGCTTATTAGACCTGCCACTGCTGGATTTGGATTTGGAATTGTGTTTGTTCCATGGTTCTATTTTAGATTTCGGATTTATGTTGCTTATTGCTAATAATAATGATTAAACTGGATATTATAGGTAAATATCAACTGTCTTATTATCTCAACTGTATTATTATTTATCTCAACTGTTATCTGATATGTTCTTATGATTTTTAGGTAAATATCGAACCATCAAGAGTCACAAAACAACACTCCTCAAGGCAGCAGCAGGGAAGAAGCTGAAGATTGAGTGGTCCTGCTTCCACAAGGGGCCTGGCCTCAAGCAACTGCATGACACCTTTGTCCGAGACATTAGGTGTGCTATCAGGGACAAAGTGCCGATGATTGCATCAACATGGAGCAAACTAACAGATGAGCAACAGTCCCCCGTAAGAGATTACTTGGAAGTAGTTTATTTTTTTTATTATCTTTTACCTAAGTACTTATTACTTATATCTTTATAGTGTGATCTGTGTTTGCTTGCTTGACTGTTGCTTATTTTTACCTAAAAAATACTTATTACTTATATCTTTTACCTAAAAAATATCCTTATCTACTGCACTTATTACTTATATCTTTTACCTAAAAAATATGCTTATCTACTGTACTTATTACTTAGATCTTTATAGTGTGATCTGGCCTCAAGCAACTTTTACCTAAGTACTTATTACTTATATCTTTTACCTAAAAAATAATTTGGTTTTGTGCTTCACATCTATTCTGCACTGATTTTTTTTTGTTTGCTTGCTTGGTTGTTGCCTATCTTCTGTCATGTGTGGATGCACTAGGAGATTTGTTTGCTTGCTTGAGTGTTGCTTATTTTTGCTTGCTTATCTACTATGAGATTTTTTTAGTTTGCTTGCTTGGTTGTTGCCTATCTTATTTTTGCTTCACAATATGCTTATCTACTGTTGCTTTTCATCTATTTGCTATGAATTTTTTTTCTTGCTTATCTACTATGATATTTCTTTGCTTGCTTGAGTGTTGCTTATTTTTGCTTGCTTATCTACTATGAGATTTTTTTAGTTTGCTTGCTTGGTTGTTGCCTATCTTATTTTTCCTTCACAATATGCTTATCTACTGTTGTTTTTCATCTATTTGCTCTGATTTTTTTTTTCTTGCTTAACTGTTGCTTGACTGTTGCTTGTTTTTTGTTTCCTTGCTTGGTTGTTGCTTATCTGCTGTTGCTTATCTTCTATTCAAATTTTTTTTTCCTGATATGGATGTGTAGATGTACTATGAGACTGACCCTGCAATTTACTCATACGTGGAGAAGAAGAGCGGAAAAGCATATGGGGCCTGGAAATATGACTGTCATCAACACTTCCTGGAGTGGGGGGGGGGGGGGGGGCGAGGACATACCACTTGAGTTTGTCGCTCGCCCTGAGCAGTGGCGGTTCTTGGTGAGTGACTTCACAGACGAAGCGAGAATGGTAATTTCTCATTAATTCCCTAACTTGTTTTTTTATCCGCCGTTTATCTTATTGTTTATCACTTGTGATTTCTGATTGACTTTCTTTTTACAGGCCCTGTGTGAGCGAAACAAGCAAAACAGGACCAAGAACCCGAACCCCCTTAATCATCACAATGGGTCCAAGCCCCTGAGCTTCCGAGCAGAAGAGCTCATCGTTAAGGAAAACCATCCGGCGTCATGGCTTAAGACAACCATAGAAGCCTACGAGGGGTGTCCGGGTGCGCAGGATGGACTGGTATGACCTTTTTTATCTGTAATTTTTCCTAAGTACTTAGGTTTTACTTATATTATTGCATTTCTTATAAATCCTGTTCAAAAATGCATTTCTGTATGACTTTCTTATTTCTCCTAAGTACTTAGGTTTTACTTAGGTACTTAGGTTTTACTTAGGTTTTCTGTATGAGTTTCTGTATGACTTTCTTATTTTCAGTATGAGTTTTACTGACTATAATTTTTGTATGACTTTCTTATTTCTTATAAATTCTAAAATCAGAAGTTCAAAACTGCATTTTTGTATGACTTTCTTATTTCTTATAAATCCTGACTATAATTTTTCCTAAGTACTTAGGTTTTACTTAGGTTTTCTGTATGAGTTTTACTTATAATAATGCATTTCTAATAATAATGCATTTCAGTAAAACCTAAGTATAATAATGCATTTCTGTATGACTTTCTTATTTCTATATGACTTTCTTATTTCTCTATGACTTTATTTATAATAATGCATTCATTAGTGAATAGTTTTACTTATAATAATGAAAAGCTAGGTCAAAATTAATGATGATAAGCTATATACATTCATTAGTGAATAGTTTTACCTATAATAATGCATTTCTTTCATTATTTCTTTTTCTATATAATGAAAGCAGTAGGTAATAATGCATTTCTTTCACTATGAGATTGGTTTTTCTTATACATTCCTTTCATTATTTCTACTGTTATTGTAATCAGTAGGTAAATCTTACTGTTATTATAAATTCATTTCATTATTTCTGTTAGGGTTAGTATAAATTCCTTTTAGTTATAAATTCTTTTTAGTGTTATTATAAATTCCCTTCATTATTTCTTTGGTTTTACTTATACATTCCTTTTGGCATCTTAATTAGTTTATACATTCTCAGTTTATGCAAATGTTATGGGAAATCAATATTGCATGTTAAACCTAAAAAGTATGTGTATTTCCTATGATTTCACATGATTGTAAGTTATGGGAAATCAATATTGCATTAAGTTTGTGTACATAACTGGTTTGAAATTTATATACGCATTCCTTTCATCCTATCTCTGAGTTTGTGTACATCCTATAACTTGTTTTACTTATATATTTCTTTTACTGGTTTGAAATCAATATATGCATTCCTTTATGTGTTTTACTTATATATATTCATTTTACTTATAAATTTCTGTGTTTGTAGGCCAAATTGAAATGTCGTCTTGATGAAGTCTGCACTGTTGGAGAAGGAGCAGAAGACCCAAGCCAAATACCACCCCTCTCTGTCGAAGAACAAACACAGGTCATCTTGGATTGCTTTGGCGAAAGACGAGGAACAGAAGTTCGAGGTATAGTTCAATCCCACTTATTTTATTATTGTTTTACAATTTTCAGAAGTTCATAAAAATATTTTACTTGTTATAATTCATAACAAGATTTTACTTATGTTTGAATTTCTGATTTTACAATTTCCATTACAAGATTTTCCTTACGTTTTCAATCTTGCTTTCATAACAAGATTTTATTTATGTTTTACAATTTCCATTACTGATTTTACTTATAGTTCATAACAATATTTTACTTATGTTTTCAATCTTTTTTTACTTACAGCTCTTATTATGTGTTCAATCCCACTGATTTTACTTATTATGTTTTCAATCTTTTTTTAAAAGGAATGGGTGCAGCTGGAGAGCGGCCCGCAAAGAAAAGAGGGGGTCCATGGGCAGCAAGGGCTGCAGAGAGGGACAAGGAGCTGGAGGAGGCGAAGGCTGAAATTGTAAGGCTGCGTGAGAAAACCACCCAAGCCGAGAGCAAGAATGAGCAGCTGGAGGAGCGTATGCCCAGCATCGAAAGGCTCATGATGGGCATGCTAGGTGGTCATGCCAACTCACAGCCATCTGTCACCTCCGTAGTGTGTCCTCAGGCTGTCCCTTCAGCCACAGCTTCTCCTCAGCCCTCCAACAACTCAGCTGGTCATCCAACAGACAGTCAGCCCTCCCCCCAGCCGAAATAGCTAGGTAAGGACGCCCTCCTCATATCCCTCTAACTAAAACTTGGGTTTGGTTTTTTGGAGAAACATTTAGAACTTGTGTATTCTGGAATTTGTAGTATTTGGATATACTTTTTGTGAAGTTTTGTGTGAAGTTGTCTAGATATTTGTCACATACTTTTGGTATGTTGGACAGGGTTTAGGGTGGATTACAAGGTTTTTAATGTGATGGGTTGAATTGCTTGTGCTTGTGATTGTGTTGTTGAGTATGTTGTTGTTTGTGTTGTGTGTGTTGTTGTTTATAGAGTTTAGGACAGGAGCACAACATGTGCAATAAGGTACATTCGAACAGGGGGCACCTGCCCTATTAAATTTTATTTTTTTAAAATCAAAACAATTCAGGCGACGAACAAACAATATTACATCATCTTATTACTAAAAAAAAAATTAAACCCTTTCAGGCGACGGACTTATATAAAATTTCGTCTCCTGAACACTCCAGATACGGACATACAACTGAGAATGCATCTTTAGACTACACTCAGGAGACAAAACAATTCTATGTCCGTCTCCTGAAACTATCTAGGCGACGAAACATAAAGAAAAAAGTCCGTCGCCTGGATGCTTTCATAGCCCTATGGACCGACTCAGGCGACGAACTTATGACACTAAACTCGTCGCCTGAGTCTTAATGGGCGGGCCTGGATGGCCCTTGGCCTCTGACAACATCATCAGTCGACGAACACTTTTTCCATCGCCTGAGTTCACTCCACCGACGAACATACAGATACTCGTCGACTGAATGGTGGAAGGATGAAAGTCACCCGACCACAACTCAGGCGACGGAAGTTCGTCGCTTGAGTTGTCAAAGGGTGAAAAACACCTTTCAGGCGACGACTTCGGTCCGTCGCCCGAAAGGCCATCTGGCGTAGTGCTTGTTGATTCATAAAATAAGTTCACTAGCAATGAATGACCATTCACTTGCTATGACACTACTTCTGGCATATAGTGAATTCATAAAAATACTCTTTAATTAGTAGTACTTTATAGTTCTTATGAGTATGTTAAGTTATAATTGGAAGGAAACCCAGGTGGATATTGTTAAAGAATCTCAACAATGCACAAAGGCATCCTCCTTTTTTCTTCTTCGTTTACGAAACAACCAAGGGTGGTTCAGCCATTTCATTTCATTAACGGATTTGTGAGGGAGAATAAGGGAAGGGTCATCGAATTGTCGAATGCTAATTCACAGGATTAAGATAATGTATTTTTTATATATATAATTCTGAAAATAGGGGTGTTTTTAAGTGTAAAATGGTGTAAATAAAGGATAATTAAATGAAGTATTTTCTCAAAAAAAGAGAACTGCATCCGAAAGGATCACGGGTCGGTGGGTTGGCGATCCGATGGGTCCGGGTCAGACGGGTCAAGAGTCATGCCAGTATATATGATTTCAAGTTCTTTCCTGTAGTTTCATGGATGATTTATGTTCTAAAAGCATCTATTATAGCTCAATACAAATTAAGCGAAAATCAACACAAACCCGGTTTGAACAAACTTCAAAAACAATGTTTTAAATGCCTGCAACAACTCATCGTATGTACACTTTGACTGTTTGGTCCCAAGAAAGTAAGACCAAGAGAATTTCTCAGATGATTTCACTGAAGTCTCTATAACAGGAAGCTCTGTAATTGCATGAAACTCAACCAATGAGAATCGAGCAACAAGACCATCAACCTTAAACCACAATTCATGACGCTTATCAGTTTCAATGATCAAATGAAGCATCATTTGACGGATCAGTTGAGAATTAAGTTTCATCTTATTCCTTTGAACAAAAACCCATTCAAGATAACTTCTCCTCAGGGCCTCAAGATCAGTTTCAGACAGATGTTTCTCAATAACATCACAAATGTCTGTGAAATTAAGTTTCATGATGGAAATAACTTTTGTGATCAGATGTAATATTTTATGATTTCAAGTTCTTTTCTTGATGTCTCATGTCTGTCGGTCGAATAAGTAAATCCCTAGTTTAGAACTAGCTAGATTTATACTTTGATCAAGCATTAATTTCAACATCAAATTTCATTATAATAAACCTTCATTAACCTTCAACAAAGTAATTGACCTTCATTACACATAAGAAATCAAAGGTTTACTCAACCCTAATTAATAATTATACAGGGCAAGAACAATGGAAACCAATTGAAGTTAAACAAACTGGATCAATCAAGAAAACTCTAATATCCGATCAATTGTTGGGTGCGGGCAACTCGTAACGGCAAAGCGGGCAAACGTGATTGGCATCAAGCCACCTAACAAGACAAGCCTGGTGAAACGAATGCGAACACGGCATCCTCAGCACGCTCTCTCGCGTCTTCATCTCCTCCAAGCAAATCACGCACTCGCCTCGACTCTCCTTGTCATCATCAACATCATCTCTGACTCTGGCCTTGAATAACTCTCTCACGGAATCCTTGTCGGCAGGCCTCAATCTCGCAGCCTCCTGGAAGGACTCTTCGATCGCCGCCCTGTCCGCATCCCACACGAGGATTTCAACGACGTGCGTGGTGGCAAACGTGACGCCGCGGTGGCCGACCCTGCTGGGACATCTGTGGGTGGCATGGGCGTCCTCGATGATCTGCCTGAAACTGTCGGCGACTTGCTCAGCGCAGTAGCCCGGGACGGCGGGGAAACGAGAGCGGATCTCGTAGATCAACCGCCGCTCGCAGAATTGGAGGTATTGGTGGGGCGACCAGAAGCCGGAGCAACTGAAGCAGGGGGCGGTGAAGAGGATGTCTCCATCGTCGGCGGCGTTGAAGGCCTCCAGAAGACGGCACGGAAACCTTTCCGGGAAGCCCGGGATCAGGCGGCGGTACTCCTCTCTGCTCCGGAGGCTGTACTCGATACTCGACCTCTGTTCGTGGATCGTCGCCATTGCTGATTGCTCGATCAAGTGACTCCTATCGATCAAGATTACTTTGAATTGCAATTAAATCTGGGAACAAGTCAAGTGTATTGGATATTTGATTTCTGATGGAGGCAACAATTGGAGATTTATAGGATTGTTTCAATTATATTCTTTCCTAAATTAAATCCTCCCAATATCTTTATATCTTGATTTGCTTGTTCCATAAGCACATTAACGGCGGAAAAGGAAACTGAATCCTCTGTAGATCTGAATTTTGCTTGTTTCTCAATTACAGAACAGGGCGGGAAAGGAAACTTTCCTCTTATTGTGCTCATCAGTTATGTTCCATAATACTCCGTACTAACTTAGGGCATGGAGTAGTATATAATTTTTGGCCGAGATCCGAGAGCGAGGAAGGCCGAGATCCGAGAGCGAGGAAGGCCGGAGCGACGGGAAGAGAGTCAAGGAACGGCTGAGCGAGATCGACCGAGCCGGAGGCCGGCGGCGGGCGCGGAGCGGGGTTCCTCTTCGCAGATTTCTGAGGAAGGCCGAGATCCGAGAGCGAGGAAGGCCGAGATCCGAGAGCGAGGCCGAGCAGAGCGAGGAAGGCCGGAGCGACGGGAGGAGAGTCGAGCAACGGCTGAGCGAGATCGACCGAGCCGGAGGCCGGCGGCGGTGGCGTCGAGCGCAGAGCGCGGAGCGGGGTTCCTCTTCGCAGATTTCTGAGGAAGAAGACAAACTTTTGACTAAATTACAAAAATCACCCTACAAATATGAGAAATTAAAAAAATTATCTATATTTTATTATGTGATCCATAATCTATATTTTTATTTTTATTTTTGCACAACAAAATGTTATATTTGAACAACATACGATTATATTTGCACAATTTACGGTTTATATTTGCACGACAAAATGTTAAAAAAAATATTGAGAGAAAATAAAAGTCGTGCAACTCTTAAAACAGCATCGTGCAACTCTTGCAACATAGTCGTGCAACTCTTAATTACAAGAGTCGTGCAACTCTTAAAACAGCGTCGTGCAACTCTTGCAACATAGTCGTGCAACTCTTCCAACATAGTCGTGCAACTCTTACAACAGTGTCGTGCAACTCTTAAAACAGAGTCGTGCAACTCTTAAAACAGAGCCGTGCAACTCTTACAAGAGAGTCGTGCAACTCTTAAAACGGAGTCGTGCAACTCTTACAACATAGTCGTGCAACTCTTAAAACAGAGTCGTGCAATTCTTAAAATAATATTGAGAGAACATAAAATCATGTTGAGAACAATTTCAGAAATCTCGATTGTTTTGCAAAAAATAACCTATTGTTAAGCAAAAATAAGAGTAAGTTGTGCAAATATAAGAGGACGTTGTGCAAATTTAATCATAAGTTGTGCAAATATGACCCTAGTCTAGTTTTTATTTATTTATTTTTTTTTAACTTTTTATCTTGCAAAGGTAAGAGTTTAAAGTTACACTTTTTTCCGTGTCAGCACTTTTTTTCCCATTTCAGCACTTTTTTTAGAGTTGCACAAGCAAGGATAACAATTTCACAAAGAATCGAAGAAGCACATGACAAATGAATCATAAGCCGGTCAAATAATGTCGAACAATTCCATCAAGCCTGGATAACAATTTCACAAATATGATCCAAATCTAGTCTTTTTTTTCTACATGGATAACAATTTTTTTTACTTTATAATATTATCCGTGCGCATTTTATTCTAATTTGTGCACTTTTTATTCTATTTGTGTCAGCACTTTTTTTAAATAATTTTTTTTAACGTCAGCACTTTTTTTAAAATAAGATCATGTTGAGAATAAATTCACAAGTCTCGATTGTCGTGCAAATCTTAAAATAGAATCGTGCATTTCTTACAACAGAGTCGTGCAACTCTTCCAACAGAGGCGTGCAACTCTTAAAATAGAGTCGTGCAACTCTTACAACAGAGTCGTGCAACTCTTAAAACAGATTCGTGCAGCTCTTAGAACAAAGTCATGCAACTCGTACAACAGCGTCGTGCAACTCTAAAATTTCATAGTGTTATTCATGAAATTTATAGTTTTATTCATACAAACTAAAATCTAATTTGATTCTTCTTAAACTAAAAATCTAATTTGGGCACATTATAATATTATTCTTGCACTTTTTAATCTAATTTGGTTCTTAAACTGTATTTTAAAGTTGCACAACCGTAGTTTAGAGTTGCACAACTGTAGTGTCAGCATCTTTTTCTATTTTGTTAATCAGAGAAAACAACTAGTGTCAACGATGTTTGCAATTTTAGTGATGAAAATGTATTGATCAATTTTATTTCTTTATAACTCTGTCAGCACTAAAATTACAAACACCGCTGACACAACCTTTAATTTCTAAAAACAGAGTCGTGCAACTCTTAAAACAGAGTCGTGCAACTCTTACAAGAGAGTCGTGCAACTCTTAAAACGAGAGTCGTGCAACTCTTACAACAAAGTCGTGCAACTCTTAAAACAGAATGACAGTGCAACAATAGGATTTGGACGAAATTGGCTATTGTTGTGCAAAAAATAACCTATTGTTGAGCAAAAATAACATGATGTTGAGCAAAATTTCACCAATCCCCCATGTTGTGCAATTTTACTCTATTGATGAGCAAAAATAAGACCGTGTTGTGAAATAATCTATTAAAAAGTATAAAATTATAATTACAAAAAATAAGATTATGTGGAGACACAATTTCACAAGTCTCGATTGTTGTGCAAAAATAAAGAATTGTTGAGCAAAAATAAGAGCATGTTGTGCAAAAATATTTCATTTATTATTAGGTTGGATTATTTTATGATGATAAAAACTATAAAACAATATCAATTTTTTAATTAATTTTTTATATATATAATTCCATGCTTATCAGCAATAAGTATGAAATCCTATAAAAAAAAGTTTATATTATATAGTAGCTTTTAGTTTCATGTATACCTAGTAAAGTAATAGCATAGAACAATACAACAACTTGTAGAAAAAGAAAAAACTCGATCAACAAACTCGGATTGAAATTAGGTACAGACACCAAGTGTTGTAGATTGAAGAAGCGTGTAAGGATAGGCAAATTGGATGAGGTAACAATTAATTAACACATGTATACAAAGAATCCGGACCACCAAATCCATTTTGACATGTAAATAAATGGCTTGAACTATCAAAAGGAGCCCTAAACGTAGTTCATATTTACAAATATGGACCAACAATGAGGCTCAAATGGGCAAGAAACCAGCCCTTCAATCAAGAGTCAAGACCATCAAACAATAACTTCCTATGATCCTCGACCGAGCTGCAACTGCGGTACACCAATGTTGCGTCACTTCACACGGTCCATTGAATGTCTGAAGATAATGGTGGTGAAAGGGATTCCGACCTCCTTATCAGATCCAGCATTGTCATTCTGTGGCAAGCATCGGCCTTATTTGTGACAGCCCCCCTTAACTGTGTTGCCGAAACCTTGCTAAAATCCCTCTCGGACGAGCTTTACTAGACTGAAATCCGAAACCTTAGAAATGCTTTACAACACTTGGAAAAGATACAATCTCCAAAATACATATGATCACATTTGCTACACCAGACAACCCATTCTAGACTCTTTGCTAACCTGGAACAAGAACCTACATCACTGGATTCCAAACACGGATCTAGCTAGAGTTGTTGAGTGGTGTCATCAAATATCATTTCCTGCAACATACAAAGAAGAAAGAAGTGCATTGGCTTTAGAAATGACATCATCAAAGAGGAATTCCATCATGATTAAATGAATCGGTATAGCAAAATCAAGTGCAGATCCAGCAGTTGAAACATTCCACGAGAGTAAAAATAACCGCCATGCTGAATGGAATGCATTTGAGAAGAGGGGTGTTTTGGGTGAAACCTTGTCACGGACAGGACAGGAACCACTTCTTTCCATCCACTCAAGAATGCATGAGAGGTGAAATTCATGCTCACATTTTGTGACCATTTTAGGATTTTCGGTATCATACACTGTCAAAAAACAGTTGAACAAGTTTTAAGCCTCTTGACAAGTAGGAGAATGCATAAGAAAGACAGAAACTACTAGAAGATAATGATCAAGAATCAGAGAAAATAAGAATTTCAGGATGAAGTCTTCAAAAGTTAATTGGAATGAACTCGAACCTTCAAAACAGATGGGACAACAATCCTCCTCTTCGCTCACTAGCTCCTTCTCCTCATTCAACTTTAAATATTCAGTTTCAGACTTTGTTGGTGAGGCGAGTAAAATGTCTGCAAGAGTCTTCCTGCCTGATTTATTGAAATCATCTTGTGAAGCGGACATGCCAAAGCCATCAGCTCCTGCGCAAAGTGATTTATTGTATCCAGGTGATTGCTCAGTTGTGCGCTAACTATAGCTGCATGATAAACTATAAAAAGCGGACATGCCAAAGCATCTCTTTTTACATAATGAACTATAAAAAAATAAAAATCAGTTACATTCACATAGCATCAGTCCACACTGCAATATCAATACAACCATACAGCTCAAGTAAAAATAGATATGCTTTAACCCAGTTGCTGCATGATAACACCTGGGAACAAGATCTCAAAGGGAACAAGCACACTCTTGACAGCTTCTGTTAACACCTGGGACAGAAGGCTATGCCAAAATTGCAATACCCGAGTACATAACTAGTAAACTGATATATTAATGAATGTGCATCCAACAATGAGAAATTGAAAACCATGAAATATGCTATTAGAACTGCAATTTGATGCACAAAACTGCAATGCTCAATCTACAACAACCCATCATGAATGATTTCACAAGTAAACAATAGTCAAGTGCAAGTATATGGTAGTTACCTCTCCCTTTCACTCATAAACTGATTCAATCCCTATATTACACAAAGAGCCTAATTAGAAAGGATCTAAGATCAGGTATAATCCAGTAAGAATAGTTGAAGCAAGCAAATCTGCAACTCTTAAGTTATACTCTAGCACTCAACAAGTAGAATTCAGTTTCTTAAAACTAAAATAGAAAAACTTCAGAAGACAGTGGGGGCAAACAACAATAAAACATGAACCAATATACAACTGGAAAAAGGAATAGATATGCAATAAATGAAGCTCCCAAGAATCAATGTGCTATACTGCTATACCAGTTACCAACCTCAAATGTCATATGGACAATTGTTTGAGAAAATAGAAAACAAAAGATAATGTCAAAGAGTAGTTACACGCTCCAAAAACATTCAAATAACAGTGTTCACTCTGATCAAATTTAATCCTACATCGAGCAGTATAGCACATTTAATCAAACGAATTGGAAATTGGAGAGATTACCTAGATGAACTGGTACAGGTGCAACATTCAATTCGGTCAGATCGGTGTAATATTGCTCTGTTGCTCCATATTCAAGCTCCAAAAATATTCCAATAACAGTGTATCCAGCGAGAATGTAGGAATATCTGCAGGAGCAACAATAGAGGCATCAGCTACCTGAACATCTACTGAATCCACCTTTGCCGCAACTCGAGAGCCTAAAATAGGAAGATTCGTCGGATGATAAGGGGGGATTGAGGGACTCAGAAGCAAGGCGACCAAAATCCAGCAAAATCATCAACTCGCAAAAACACCGTACCTTATCTTATGCTCGATCGCCGGAGAGGGAGACGAGGCGAGGAGGAGGTGGAGAGGAGGAGCGATGCAGTGACGGAGACGAGGCGAGGGGGAAGTGCGAGTCACCGGAGAACAGGAAGAGGAGAGGCGGAGCGAATCGCCGGCGGCTTCAAGGGTTCGAGCGGCTAGGGTTCAAGCGAGGGCAAGGGGGAAAGTAGCAACGAGCAAGGGCGATGAGGACTGGAGACCGGCAGCGAGCGAGTGAGGGCGGCTGCGAGCGAGTGGATGTCCGGCGAATAGGAGGAAGATGGAGGTCCGGCGAATCGCCGCCATCGGAGCCGGATCCGGCGTCGAGAGAGAGAAAACAGATCGAGAGCGAGAGGGCGAGAGGATTTGGGAGAGAGGAAAAAAGTGTCCGTACAACCGAGAATAAGATTATATAGAGGCCATTTTGCAAATTTGTCCAAACCCGCGTCTATTTTGCAAATTCGTCCAATTAATGTGCCTATTTCGCAAATTTTTTCTATATAATTTTTTCTACAACTACAATGGTGTTTCTTTCTAAATTGATGATACGCAAATATAAGATTAAAATATACAAATATAAATTGATGATATGCAAATGTAAAAGTATAATATGCAATTATAAATATATTACTATTTTTTTTGGTGAACAATAAATATATTACTATTAAACTACACTAATATATCTTATTATTGAACAATTATTAGAAAATTTTGTAAATTACTAGAATTATTATAAATTTTAGCCTATGCGGGATTCGAACCCACGTATTTGCGCATAAGCACATCGCTCTACCATTGAGCTAAAAGGCTTTTAATTATATTATAACATAACATTCAGATAAACAAATAAGAGTTATGCTCACGCCACAACCAAAAAAGGAGAAAAAAAAATAGAAACTCCTAATAAACAGTACACATTTGTATACACATCAGCAGACTAGATTCCTCTAATCCACTCATAATGTGCAAAATTAAAAAATAATAGTAATTAGCAAAGGCAGACGGATTCATAACAGAGAGACAAAACATTATGATCAAGCTGCATAAAGTAGTGAACAACACAACTCTAACACTGAAAATGAAAAATATTCTCAATATATCTTTGCATGCCTTCTTTACTGCACAATAGTTTAAACTAGAGAAGTCAAATCTAAGACCATGTGCAACAGAGAGCCAAACGAATCAAAACTCATTTCTGCTACATCAGCAACTATTCATGCCACGTCGCTTTCCACTAACTTTTCAGCTTTTTACATTTTTCATCCACAACAAAGAGTCGCGCGAATCAAAACTTACTTCACACTTTTTTATATTTATTAAGCTAAATGTTGATTTATTTGACTTAAAAATTTTGGTTAATGATATTATTAATATTAAAATTAAAATTAATACTTATCATTAAAATAAAAAGGAATACAATTAAATTTAGAAATATTTTATTAACTTCATACACTGAAAAACACAAAAAAAAAATAAAAAATTACACAACTTAAACTTGCAATTTGCAAACAACATATTAAATTTGAAACAAAACACACTCGTACAATAAAATTAAACGTCATCTCCGGGAGTGCCAAATTTTTTTTTCTTCCAAACATATGCAAAATGAGTGTCATTGGGTAGAGAAAAATAAATCGTATTCAAAAATATTTTTATTTTTTTAAATACATTATTTATTTAACGAATAAATGAGGTTTTAATTTTAAGTAAAACCCCATGCCATGTGTCTGATTATCATTGGTTTTAAAAAAAAAAAGAAATAGAGATGATGCGCATCAACCGGCTGATCCTTCTACCAAATTTTCACCCGGATCAAAACTACCTCTCTCCTCCATCTCATCTTTGCGCTGACGTGTCCTCCCAATTTGATTCGGTTGAATCAGCGTTGCACATGGTCTAAGAACAAATTACAATAGTTCAGAAACTACACATTTTTATCAGGATGGAATTGTCTAATTACCTACAAAAGCCCCTTTTCCTCCATAATTGAATAAGCTCTTCGGAAGCTTTCTCCCCAGCTTTGGAAGATTTGCAAGCTTTAGGGACAGCGGATCCATCCGTGTCAGCAACAATTTCTGTCAAATTATATAATATAACTATTTCTTTTTTCCGTGTTTTGTGCGGTTTATTATTTGCAAAAATATTATACTTTTTCTATCAAATTAAAAAAAATATTATACTCCTTATATATATGTTCTAGTTAAGAAATAAAATACACTAAAATTATCTTATTTTTAATAGCAAAGAAGTAATTAATGAAATAAATCTATTGGACAAATTTATACTCAAAACTTAAAACTTATTCAATTCAATTTTCATTATACTTAACCTCTCTTAAGTCAATAATATTTATAAGAAATTCAATAACTCAGTTAAAAAAATCGACCCAACTTAATTGACAAATGTCACTTCTAGCTATGATAACAACATCACAAATCAACTCAAAATTTTACTCCGTATTATTTAAAGTTTCATATTTTAACTTGCATCAAACAAATTTTAATATTATCCACACTCATTTTCAAATTTAAAAATTAATGTTATGAAAATTCAAGCTATGGTGATCATTAAGTTAAACATAAAGATGACTTATATATATATATATACAACAATTTTATTTTATTTTTACAGTAGGCAAAAGATTGGATGTACTACCGGCATCCATGATCATCTCGCAAGATAATGTTCTGGAACTCACAACAACAAGCACTCAAAATAAAATTACAATTGAACTAAGATTTAGCAATAAAATCAGCTGCTCCATTGGCCTCTCTATAGCAATGCTGAAAAGTGATGCTCTCAAAATCTCTTCTTAATGAATGGATCTCTTGGACTATTTGAATGACCTCCCATGGTATATTTTTTGCATGATTGATGGCGTCAATGATAATAGCACAATCACTCTCAACTATTAATCTTCGGATCCCCATCTCTGCTGCCAGTCTTATACCTGTATATACAGCAAAAGTTTCTGCCAAAATGACAGAACCCATCCTAACGTTACATTTATGTATCCGAATAACTTGACCGTCATTATTCCTCACAACACAACCAACCTGTGGTTGAGTATCACTTTTTACCGAAGCATCTACATTGATCTTAACAACATCTATTGGAGGACATTTCCACATCATTTTATCAGGAGGCCTAACGCGTTTAGGTAATTTTGATTTAATCTGACCGTTATTCCAACAAGAGATATTATCAATAGCTCGAGTTAACACAGAGATCGTACCTGTATCAGAAGTATTGCGAAAAATAATTCTATTTCTGAGGTCCCAAATTGAATGCCATAAATGACATAAATATGTAAAATCTAGATTAAGAGCCCTAGTATTTAGAATATTCTCTTAACACCCAGATTTTGAATAAGGGATTTCGTAATTTGACAATTAAACAATAAATGATTTGTATCTTCTATATCAGAATTACAAAGAGAACACGTACTAGGAACCCTATTTATATATCTATTTAACCGGACAGTTGTGGGCAAGATATCCAAAAAAAATTTCCAAATAAAATTTTTAATAGTCAGAGGGATATTAAGTTTCCAAATCCAATTTGCTGGAATTTTCTTCATATTCCTAGTTTTATAAAGCGAGGATGTGGATTTAACAGAAAATTTTCCATTATTACTGTAAATCCAAATTAACTTGTCTGGGATATCAGTTACAGGAATATGGATATTAGTAATTGCTTGAACAATATGAGAAGGAAAGATACATGAATTGATGAATTGTTGTGTGTATATATATATATATATATATATATATATATATATATATATATATACACACACACACACATGAAGGAAAGATACATGAATTGATGAATTGTTAACCAAATTTTTCTTTAGCCATGAAAAAATTAGAATGGGAACTACCGCCTTTTAGGGATATATACCACATCATAGAGCGTCCTACGCAGATGCGGATCCTCTTTAGGGTCAGGAGTGACAGTCGTCCCTCCGATCAAAAATAAAATTTAACATACATATTTCTCTCGTCAATAGCTTCGATTTGATATATTATAAGCTCAAATATGATATTTAAGCATAAAGTTATAAGCATTTCAATTTTCAACACCGAACATATGTACATTACTTCTTACATCATTTAAAAAACTGATATACTGTTATCGAAATTATCATTTGTTAAATTTCATGCCTTAATAATATAATTATAACCGAAAACTTCAAATTAGGAGGTTATATTGAAATATTTGAAAACAATGAAATAAAGCATGCATAATTTCTGTTTTTTTTATTCTAGTTACAGATCCATAATATTGATGTTTTTTTAGAAAAAAAAAAAATTGGGTTTCATTTTACATGAATTTTTTTTGGCCCTTTTGCATAACTAGACTAAAAAAAGGGCCCAATTGAAAAATTAGACATGTCCATGTATTTTTGGCTAGGGGTAGAAAGTGGTCTATTTTTGCAAATAAAAAATGCAATCGGGAGAGGAAGTTGCAGGTGAAGGGGAGGGACATTGTAGCTACACTGTAGCTGTCAGTAACTGTCAGTGACATGTGGCACCAAAAGGTATTATCCGTTCATTTCAGAAAACTGTACACTGCCCATCTTACCAATAGAATGAATTGGTCCTACCAATAGGCTAAACCTGTCTTTCCATACCTGGAGCTATTTTGGAGAGAATCTGAAGGGGATTCACTGTAGCTGATTTGGCGGGCTGTCAGTGCAGTTTTGGCGCCAAAACAAGGTTCCTCATTTGGGGAAAATGGGGAGCATTTATGAGGGGAAAATTCAATGATTGCATTGATTGGTGTCCCCAAGAACACATATAAGTTTGAGAGGAGGATCTGAAACACCATAACATGCTCTGCAAAAAGTGAGGCAGAATGGGAGAGAAACGGAAAGAACGGGGAAAAAGTTACCCGTTCATCCCAGGAAACGATACAGTCCCCATCTTACCAATAGAATATTTCCGTCCTACCAATAGTGTACAATTGTTCTTTCATACCTGAAAAAGTACAAGAAGTTTGTCCGATGACAGTGGCAGCGATGGGTAAGTGATCTTGTACCTATCCTTTGTAGTTGTTCATTTTTCTTATAACGGAACTACCCCAAGGTGACGGTTTCACGAGACCAGTTGCAGAGAGTTCGTAATTTATACTCTCTCTTTTTTATCAATTGCATAACTTGCAAATTAAGATTACAAATTCAAGCGCTATTTTTTCTTCCTGCGAAATTATCACTTCTTGATGACTAGACGATCATAAGGACCCATTGAAAATAGTCTATTAGCTCAATTGGTAGAGTGTTGTGTTTGCACACAAGGATGTGAGTTCGACTCTCACATAGGCTAATACGGAGTATGTGTTCATGAATCTTTCTGAACTTATACAATTATGATCCTGGCAGAAAATCTATATATATATATATATATACTAATGGTAGGACAAGTTTATGAACATGTTAGGATAAATTCATAAATCTCGCTGAACTTATACGATTATGAACATGACAGGAAATATATACACTGGTGGTAGGACAAATCTATGAACATGGTAAGACAAATTCATAAATCTCTCCAGACTTGTATAATTATGAACCTGGTAAGAAATATATACATTATTGATAGGATAAATTTGTGAATCTGGTAGGGACAATTTCCCCTTTTCTTTTCCCCTGTCTCACTTTCCCCCTTTTCTTTTCGAAGTTTAGGTTTTACTCAATTTTCTTTCTCCAAATGATGATCATGAACTTGTCAGCAATGACTGGGTACTTCTGAGTGTCAATCTTCCCTACTTTGGATCTTATCTTTCAGTGCAACAATAACTTTATCCAAGATAGGGACCATAGCTTGAGATTCATCATCACACATGATATACCCATGTATAGCTTTTGCATTTGTGGTTCATATAATTTCAGTTTCTGCCCGAGGAGCCTGCCTTCTCCTTTTTCTTATATGAGATTTATGTGGAAGAAATTTTTTTTTCGTAAAGTCAATTATGCATTTACATTTTTCCAATAGTATAAATATATCGTACCATCAGTGTGCATCTATCCTACCATCAGTGTCAAGTTATACAGGAATTACTGGGTTTCCATTACGATCCTACCAATATTGTTGTTTTCTCGTACCGTTAGTTTTCATCCATCCTACCAATTTAAATAGCTTTCAAGGAAAATCAAGCTAGAAACCGTAGCAAATTATGTTCCACATTTTTCAGAAAAACAACCAAGGGTAGAGGGTTTCCAGTCTACAACAGAAGATGAAGGAAACCTAAGTAACATTATATCCAAGGGTAGAGGCTCTAATTCAGTCGTTCTAGCATTGAATTAGATTGGATTCATGAATTTTGATTGATAGAAATTGGATTGAGATTGGGATTTATGGATTGGTAATTGAGATTGAGATTATGGTCAATTCACGCCTCAATGATTACTAGTCAGGGATTTGTGGATTGGTCAATATTAATTCTACTTCTTTGCTAATAGTACAAATATATCTTATCATTCGTCTACATCTAGCCTACCATTAGTGTCAAGTTATACACTTAGGAATTTCGGTGATTACATTTTTATCATACCAACATCGTATATTTATCCTACCAGGTTCATAAATTTGTCCTACCACTAGTCTATATATTTCCTACCAAGTTCATAATTTTATAAGTTCATAGATATTCATAATTCATAAATTTGTCGTACTAGATTCACAAATTTGTCGTGCGATTAGTGTATATATTTCCTACCATGTTCAATCGTATAAATCCATAGAGATATGAACACATACTCCGTATTAGCCTATGTGAGAGTCGAACTCACATCTTTGTGTGCAAACACAACGCTCTACCAATTGAGCTAATAGGATATTTTCCATCCATCTTCATTATGAATGCATATTAAGTTATTAACAGGCAACATCTTACTAATCGGATTTGCTAGCAAATAGAACATCAGAACCAGCAACAAAGAAGTAGAGATGATCCAAAAGGAATTTGCAAATTTCTTTAGAAGCAACACAAAGAAGTAGAGACGACCGAAAAGGTTTCATTCTAGACTTCTAGAATGACACCTTCCCACATTATAAGGCCACTCTAAGCAAAATAATTCTCCTAAAAGGTCCGCCCCATCTAGATCTACTCTATATTTAATTCCAGCCCTTACTTTTAGCCCAACAAGACAAATGAGTTTGATGTTATAAAAACAGACCCGATGCAAGACAGCAAGAAAACCGAGTCCAGTAAATGATAGACCTCACGAACAGCTCATGCCATGACAGCAGCAAACAAAAATAACTCACAACCTTCCACACGCCACCAGCGTTGCAAGGGCAGAAAGCAATCAACCGGGGTGATAGGTTTCATCATCCGAGGATGAATCCCCGCCCTCATCGAGATCCGACTCATCTATAAGATGGGCAGCGTTCCCTTCTCCGCAACCGGGATCCTTGATACCCACCCTCATCGAGATCCGACTCATCTATAAGAGAGAGCGAAGAACACCGTAACCCCTAATTTATCGTCAGAGGAAATCAAATGCCAATGCTTCTCCAACCTAGATTGAAATTAGGGAAATTAGGGTTTGGAATCGAAATAGGAAAAGGTGAGAACAAAAAACTAACCTGGTCAGGGTGCAAGCAAACTACCCTACTGAGGACGACGAGAAGGCGAAGGAGAGGTGGCGGAATTGAGCGCAATCTCGTGGACGGAGAGACGGTGGCGAAGAAGGCCTGGCAGATAGAGCGGCGCTGGAGGATACTCTTATTGAATCCAGAGTCTTTAGGACCGGTAGATCTAG
Source organism: Persicaria tinctoria (assembly GCA_037127255.1). Taxonomy (NCBI): domain Eukaryota; kingdom Viridiplantae; phylum Streptophyta; class Magnoliopsida; order Caryophyllales; family Polygonaceae; genus Persicaria; species Persicaria tinctoria. Next base: position 73,246,626 of record JBANSL010000013.1, read on the forward strand.
AGATGGAGAGAGATCTCGAAATCGATGGGCGTGATGAAGAAGAAGCGAGACTGAGAGCACGAACATGGAAATAGATCTAGGATTTCATGAGAGGCGGTACCTTGTCATGTCCACCTGCTACACCCGGTTTTCCACAGTGCCAAAAAACCGGTAGTTTTATTTGCTTGGGGGTAGAGGGGTTATTTGGCCCATTTTTTAACCTTGTAGTCTAGTTGTGCAATTAGGCCCGTTTTTTGGTCTAATTACTACCCTTTCCTCATTTTTTTTTAGTAATTTTTCGCCCCCTCAATCAATAGTTTCAGGATCCGCCACTAGTCCTAGGGAACAGGAACCTTCAATTCTAGATCATCCTTGAAACCTCCATCAACAGGGATACCATAGTTGATGTCACGGAATCCTATCCGCTACAATATTAGCTTCCCTGAAAATATGACGAATCGAAACCATAAAAAAGGAACTCAAAATCCAGTTAGTATTCGACTATAATAGTTTAATGTTCCAAGGACATTGCCAATCCCCTAATATTGCCTTCACAACACACAGGTTGCCACCTTCAATAGTATATTAGAAATAGTTAATTCCTTGGCTCGTAGAACTCCGTTATGTTATAATAAAAAAGAACTCCGTTATGTAGACCCAAAGCCTCAACGTACACAACAGAGGTGTTATTGCACTTCCCCGGCCCCATCCCCAACTAACGACCTTGGCATCCGAATCTCAAATCACACAACCAAATGTTGTCTTACTAGACTATCTGGTCCAATAGGCACCTGATTGCCTGAGCCGATAGGCTTGGCCGCATAAATTCCTTGGACAAACTACATCACTGGCATCAGCATCCATACCAATAAAATAAGAAACGTAAGAATTTACATTGTTATCAGCAACTTCATCTATAAAGGAGAGGTCAAGGCAATCCATAAACGACACATACAAAGAGTAGACAGTCCCCTATCAAGAGAACAAAAAATAAAAATTAAACGATAACAAATATAAAAATGGAAGAGGGAAACTAAGATCAGAATAATAAAAGATTAGACAAGAAAGAATGGTTACCAAATCTTTGGAGAAAACTTCAAAACACCTATCATATATAATGTTGTAATCACATTCACTAGTATACTAGACAAGAGATGCTGGTAATCCATGACATAATACAAAGTGACAATTACAGATTCCAGCAATCTTAGGGACTACCTCTAAAATCCAAACCTGAGAATAAAGCAACAGTAAGAACAGAAATAGAAGTAAAGAATAATAAAAAGAAGGAAAAAGCATTGGAACATAAAAGAAAGGGAAAGGGAAATACCTCGAATGCTATGGGATATCCGAGAAGATTATAACCAAACCTTGGACCCTTTTTTATTAGCTCAGACCTCATACCTTTCTTCAAATAACAAAGTGTTTCCAGAAACACAACCCAACCAAAGGGATAAAGTTTTAAACGATCCAAATCACAAACAAGGTCCACATAAGATTGACGAACAAGAGCTTTAGAACGCTGAGGGAGCAACACACCCTCAATCAGTAACAAGTACGCCATGGAAAGTTTCTTGGGAGACTGAGTTGGCTCCTTAAGGAAATTTTGAAGAAGACCATTAAATGTGCATTCCGATACACCCAAAAACTCCTCCATATCCACATGAGGAGAAAGAGACATGTCATCACCAGGTTCTTTCCAACTCAAACCGGTTACACAACAGAATTCAGTTAGAGAAAACCTAAAAAAATGTTGCCCAACTTGGAACCACATCTCATTAACCTTAGAAGTTTCAACTTCATGTAGGAGCATCTGATGCACAAGTTGATGATAAAAATAAAGACGATCACCAGCCCATACAATTGGACCTAAACAACCATCTATAAGAGAAACCCACTCATCAGGAGACAAACCATTCTTAAGAACTTTGGTCAATGCAGGCTTTGAATACACATTAATGTGCCCGCGAAAACGTTGTTCTTTGGGAACAACAAACTTGAAGGAAGAAGGTTGAATAACAGATGGTGGATCCACAGTAGGAATTTCTTGATGGACAACAATTTCTTTACCTAAATAGCATAGAAATAGTGAAACATTAGGTTTCACAACAAATAAGATACTATCACCAAAAACCAACAAACAACAAATTGAACAACCACATAAACTAATATTTTCACCACACCAAACACTGCACACACACAACAAGTAGAATGTCATATGGAACCCTGTCACCAACACAAGTAACAAACTATAACCGTACATCAATTGTAACCCTGTCACCAGACTGCCATCACACAACATAAAAACAAGTAATGAAATCTAACCATGTCACCAAACAAGTCATAAACTATAACCCTATCACCAAACTAGCAACAAAATGTACCAATGAATCAATTGTATAACTGTCACCAGACTATAACCAACCATCAAAACAAGTAATGAATTGTATCCATGTCACCAAACAATTAATAAAGTATAACCAAGTCACAAGATTGTAACCAACCCTTAAAACAAGTAATAAAATGAAACCTGTCAACAAACAAGCCATAAACTGTAACCCTAACACCAGACTGTAACCAACCATCGGAAAATAAAGAGAAACAACAAATGCCATAAATGCAGTAATGGAAACGAAATCAGAAGAAGGGACATTAACCATAGCACAAACTGATAGCCATTAGACAACAACTGAACTAACAAACAAACCCTAAAACGGGAGGAAAGGGCTTAACTAACAAAACGAACAACAGAAATTGCAGAAAATAAAGGAAACTAGATCTCCACAACTCAAAGGAAACAACAGGCAATGTTCTTGTCGAGAACGTTGAAGCAGTAGAGTCGAAGAAAGTACATGATGAAGCCATTTAAACAAGGTGATCAGAGAACCGAAACGAAGAGCAGAAAAGTGCAGAAACAACAAGGAGAGAAAGTCGAACAGCAAAGCCGATAGCAAGTCAGAGAGCACGGCGTAGAGCAAGTCGGAGGTCACTGGGGAGAAGAACCGTCAGGAACGAATCGTCAGGAGAGAGACATTGGGAGAAAACCGCTTAACTAAAAGAAGAACTCGATCGCGCGTGGGAGACGGGAAGTGTGGGAGACGGGAGTATAAGACAGGGGTAATGTTGGTATTATGAAAATTTTTGGACAAATGATAGCAAAGAGTAAAGGTTAGGACAATTTGTATTTGGCCCAAAGGCCTTCTTGAATTTTGTTTGGTTTTACATATTTTGAAATAAATATTGCAATAAATGATGTTCTACTTCTTAGTTTAGTATTTTTTTTTTAACCAAAATATGATTTATTTTAAGTTATAAGTTAAATGAGGTTCTCTTACAAGAACTTGAAAATGATGTTATAAAGAATAATAAGTGTTGTTTTTATACTAATTTTAATGATTTTTATAAATAAAAAATATTTATTTTTAGTGACATAATATTTGTTTTGCAAAACATATCATTTCACTAATCAAATTAAATATTGAGGGAAATGCAAAAACTAACCTAAAAATCCGGATTTATTGCAAGGTTAACCCAATCCGGTTTTTATAATTGGGCGAAACCGGTTAATTGGGGAACCTTGTAAGCCGGTAGCGGGTAAGGGCAACCTTGCAATGTGTGACACCTCAGATAAGAGAGGCACAGAGGGGGAGAGAGAGAGAGGGAGAGGGAGAGGGAGAGGGAGAGGGAGAGGGAGAGGGGGGGGGGAGGCCAGACTTACCTCAGAGGAGAGAGGGAGAGAAAAGGCAACTTGGATAAGACAGAAAGGGAGAGTTCTTGGAGTTTGACACAGACTGGGTGAAAGTGAGGATATTCCAATTTCCCAGCAACCCATAGCGCCAAAAAGGCCTGAAGAGAAAGAGGAGAGAGGAGGGGGAGAGTATATAAGCATTGAAACTCCACCTTAGTCCAATGATTAATCCACATTAATGCACTGCAGGGGGAGAATTAAATGGAGGGAGGAGAAGCGCCGACAGAGATTGAAGGAGAAGGGTTGGTGGCCAATGATGTGGGGATATATATATATATATATATATATATATATATATATATATATATATATATATATATATATATATATATATATATATATAAGGATCTGGGAGGGAATGATGGGTGTGACATTTAATGGGTACCAGGTGGAAATAAATCTGAAGATTCAAAGAGAAGTCATCGTAGAAGAAGCTAGTGGGCCGGGGTTTATCTTAAAGTTGATGTATTACAAGTTAATATTAACTGGACAACCGAGAGCGTACAACGTGACAACTACTATAATAGACTGGACAGAGTCGCCACCGCCTGCAGATTGAAAATGGGTAAGTAGTCTCTCCATTAAGTTTATGAGAAAAAAAAAATGATTACATCTTCCTGTAAAACATACTGTATCCCCTCGCTATGTAAATGAACAGGGGACAAGACAATTGTATGTGTGACTGTGGTGTTTGGAGGATGGTGAGCTTGTGAAGGGGGCAGTTGGGTGTACAAGGGGTCACAGAACCAGAAGGCAGTGTTGGTGGACGAACGTATCGATTACGTCGCACAGAAGAAACTCGTGATGGAAAAGTTTAACGTCGATGGGATAAGGCATGAGGTGGAGCTCATATAAGGGAAGTCGAACAAGGACGGGTGCATGCCATATGCAATAGGAGATGGTGAAGACCTGCAGGCAATCAAGTTTGTAAATGATCTAACTGGAGAACGATCGTGGCTTATCGACCTCCATGCCTCTGCGCGAACCAAGCTTACTTGGGATGTGGCACTTACACAAGGATCGACAATGGGTGGCTCAGTCGGGGGGGGGGGGTATCTCTGCGTCAGAAGGTGAGGAATTTATAGTTCCATTAACTGGGCCGCCGGTGATCCAAGAAGATCACGCACTTACGGACCCCCGATTGGCTGGTGGTGAAGAAGACGAAGTCGTGATAGTCGGAGGTGTCCAAGCAAACCAAACCGGCGTCATGTTAGAAAAGCAATGCGTCCAGTTAGATCAAATTACCGACGAGTTAGGGATAAATGAGAAGTTGAAGTTGTTGGCGCAGAAGGCAAAGAAAGCCGAGGAAATTAGAAGTGGGAAGCAGGTAATTTCTGTGGGCTCCTCCGAAGATGAAGTTTTCCCAACTGGTGGGGATGGATGGGTTCCCATTGACATCGGCAGCTCCTCCTCCGACGATGAAGTACTCCCAAATGCGGTAAAACTGGAGCTTGGCTGCACAGTAACGACGAAGTCGTGGTCATGGGATTTTGAGGCCGAGCAAGTTGTGAGGAAAATAGAGGAAGCTTACGAACGCGGAAAAGGGAAGTCGGGACCTACTCCGGAGCCTGTGGAAAGTGAACCCATTGGTTGCAGTGAACCCATTGTATGTTATGCGTTGCGGTGCCCCCAACGACAAGTGGGCATGTCGGGTTTCCACATACAAGAAAACACGAATTTGGATTATCGGGAAGCTTGTGGACGAGAACACGTGCGACCTGGACGACATGATGACACAAAAGCGTCGTGTGACATACACCCAGATGGGGCAACAGATAGTGGACAGGTATGTCCTTCACCCTAACCACATTAGTATCCATCCAAGCCGATTCCCCAATACGTAACAATAAGTGTGCACCTTAACCGACTGACCTGGACACCATGATGTTTTAAACTGGACTCGGGTTAAATTTAACTGGACATATACTGCTTTCAAACTGGACATACGGTAAAAATAACTCACACAACTCGCTTGTAAATGGAAATGCGCAGTTTCGTTGGTTCAAAGAAGGCCCTTGTGCCGGAGCAAGTGCAGGCTCTCACGAAGTCGCATATGGGGGTCACGTCCAGCTACTGAAAGGCGCGGCGAGCCCGGTTGAGGGCGAGGGACACCACCTATGGGACGGACGCGAAAAGCTATCAAAGGATGTACTCGTACATGCACATGCTGGAGTAGGCCAACCCTGGCACGTACACCCGGATAGAACGCGACATGGAGGGACGATTCAAGTATGCGTTTGTGAGCCTTAGAGTGTGGCGGAGGGCCGTCCCCCATCTACGAAAGGTCAGTCCCTCATTGTCGTCGTTCAAGGTAAGTAAGCTGGACTTGTCGTCGTTCAGGGGGTTCTTTTGCATTTATGTATTGAAGTATGTTGTTATGTGTGTCATTGTCGCATTTTGGTAGTTACCGTGATGTCTACATTTTCAAACTCCATCTCCGTACAGGACAGTCATTCATGTTCACTTCACAGGTAATGGTTATGACTTGACAATGTGTATCTGTGTGAAGCTTGTTTGTAGTTAACGTTATGTTACAGCACCCAGGAGGCAAAACATCTGTCACGCGATGTGGCAACACATTCTGTCCTTAAACCCAACGACATTTAACATAAAAAGTGCAACAACGTAGAGTACATCCCAACTTGTCCTTAAAACGAAATGAAAACAATGCGAAAGTAGGTAGAAATGTCAACCAACAGTGGAATCCAACGACAGTATTACTGTTAATGGCAACTACAACTATCCAAACAACATTGTTTATATCACATTAGAAGAACCGAGCGACTACTGTTGATCGGTGCAGACTCCGAACCCAAGATGAAAGATAGCGACGCATAGCAGCTGCCAGTACGCAGTGATGAAGTCGTTATCCAGACCCTTGAAGAGCAGCTAGTCGACATGTTCTCCTGTGCTTGATTCCGTTGTAGTGCTGATCCTCGAGGACAACGTAGATGGCCTGCAAAATTACGGTAAATGGGAGTCGCACATCGACAATACTATATTGCGTTGATCAACACTACACACACCATACCTCGCCTGTTGTCTGTGAATGGGGAACCCTTTTTAAAGAGCGGCTAGTCGACATGTTCTCCTGTTCTTGATATCCTACAAAATTGGGAAGCAAAACCTTAGGACCATCAACACACATGACAGTAAAAGTTATAAACATGACATCTGACTACTACAAACATGACAGAAATCAAAGTGCCGACAACTCGGTCCAAGGTTCGAAGGTGTCTCAACATTAAACATTTCCAACTCGCCCTACTCCTGGTATTTCGTAATCCACATTAACCTTTCCCCAATCCCCCCAAAATCTCCAACTCTTCCAATTTCGCCAATTCCCCTAATTTCCCCATCTAACTACAACCAGTATATCCATTTCCTCCATTTCACCCCAGCCATTCCCGATTTCACCCAATGTTCAAGACCAATTGTTATTTTCCCCCAATTTCCCTTCTATCCCCCTCGTCAAAACCCTCGTTCGGAAACTTTCCATCCCTTGATTTCTACATGCCGATGGTTGCTACTTACATGACAGAGGGAACCTGGAATAGAAATTTCTTTCTTCACCCCATTTCAAACAATGACAAACACATTTGGTTATTCCATTCGAGTCATCGCCCTATTATTTTGTGCAATCGGTAAATATTCGGGGGCTTTAGGGTTTAGGCTTTACTTACTTGATATCGTCACTTGTATGCGAGGGTGTTAGGGTTTGATGTCTTCTTTTTCTTCTCCTCTGCAGACTTGCTCTTGTTCTTCTTCGAAATCCTTCCTCTTCTTCCTTCCGTTTTCAAATTTATGAGAGAGATAGAGAGAGAGATGGAGCAACTATCAGACTCCCCCTTCCCTTTATTAACCCTCTCTCATAGGCGCGCAGTTGAGATGACAGGTTTTATAAAAAACTATCAACTCTCTCTCCATCCACACATCTCACTCTCTCTCCTCCATAAATGCAGCTGATCTCTCCCTCTATTGTAACCGCCTGGGGTGCAATTTTTTAAGAGGTTAGGGGTTAGTTTTTGCAATTAATAGTGGATAGGGGGTGCAATCCAACCGGGTTTTTGGGTTAGTTTTGCAAAAGCCCTTTAAATATTCACACACTTTATAAAAAGAATTGAAAAATAAACTTTATATGAATGGTTATTGAATGGATTTTGTTTCTATAAGTATGTTTTCAAACCCATTGAATTTGATTATATCCACACAAAAAAATTCAAGGAAGATAGTCTTTTCACATATTAAGATATATACGATTTTATGGACAATGTTTTGAAATATTTAGTATTTTAATAATAAAAGCGAATATTATATTGATTTTTATAGACAGGAAAAAATTAACTATTCTAAATAAGTATAAATGTTCACTACTAGAAAAACATATAATTTTCGACGCTTTTATCCCGACGCTTTGTGTATGGGTCGCTAATTTTCGACACCTATAGGTGTCGAAAATGACATGACCTTTATTTTAGTAATAAAAATACATCAGATCCCCAAAAACCCACTTCACGTTTTCCTAAAATTGAGTCTCCATTCAACTCCTCTATCCTCCTCCTCACTCCGTCTGTCCCTCGTAACCCTAACAATTCCATCTCCGATCTCTGACTTCGAATCGCCATTCGCTAGCTTGAAATCGCTGGTCTCTGGCATCGAATGTAGATCTTCCGCTTCGACGATCTCCGGCTTTGAAGAAATTTGCAGTTTATTGGCAAGAGAAATTTCAAGCGATTGAAAGAGAGATCTGGCAGTTGGATTCCTGTCACCGACTTCGAATCACGGTTCGATCTCCAGGTTTGAATCATCATTCTTTGGCTTCGAGTGTAGATATTAGCTTCGTTGAGTGTAGAACTCCATCCCTCACCCTCTCTTTTCTCTAATTTTCCAGATCCGAACGAAGTCTTCTCCGAATGGAGTGTAGTCCTCGATTTTTTACAGATCTGAGATAGTAACCGATTTCACTTTCAATTTTTGTGCATTTATTTGATGGATTTCGAGTAGGAAGGTTGCAAATCCTAGTCTGATGCCCAATACAGTAGCAAGTGAGTTTTGTTTTGTGTTTTTTTTCGATTTTTGAAAACTAGATCTGTCAATTTGTTATTCCAAGGGTTTGATGGAAGATTTTGGTATGCTTATGTATTTTTTAGGAGGCTGTTGAAGACTGGAAAAGTAACAAAGGATCTGAACAAGCCTCCAAGTGCGTTCTTCATTCTCATTTATGTTATTTTAATTTGCAAATGACTATTTCTTTTTCCATATCTGATTCTGCCATGTTGATTGAAATTGTAGAATGTTTTTATTTTCAATGTTTTTTCTCTCTATTTCCTTGATAAGGAGGAATTGAGAAAGTTATTCACCTATTCAAGGAGAAGCATTTAACATAACTTAAGGAAACTTACAATAATTTGAAGAGCATATTTGGGTGTTAGAGGTTGATTCACTTAAATTGTTTTCTTTAATGATTTCCTGATGCTTATCAGTTATCATTCTTTGTCATTTCTTTTCATAATTCATACATACTCTTGAATAAAAACCAATTGATTGGCTCCTTGCCAGATGAGCTTGGCTATCTACCAAATCTGGATAGAATTCATATTAACCAAAACAAAATATCAGGACCTCTACCTAAATCATTTGCAAACCTGAACAAAATAAAGCACTTGTAAGCTGGCTATTAGATTTCAATCTCTTGCTTTTTCTGGGTGAGATTTTAGTCGTTTATGTAACTAATAATCTTTAATACATAAGTGGAGCTCTAGTTTTCTATCCTAGATTTGTAAACCATTGCAGCCTTCTTGACAATAACAACTTATCAGGATCCCTTCCGCCGGAATATCATCTCATGCATGCGTATTTCTTTTTGCCCCACTAAATCTTGTAGTTTAATGCAGCTTTGGTTCGCATTCTTCAATATTAGTGCTATCATATAGCTGGCTCTCAAAATAACAACCCGATCTTTTGACTCAACTTTGATGTTTTGTACCTTTTGTTATCAGGTATATCAATTCTTGTTGCAACACCTGCACGGTTGCTAGATCACTTAAAGCACACATCATCGTTTTCACATGCTAATTTGCACTGGCTAATATTTGATGAAGCTGGTAGGTAATGTACTTTACAAGTCTCATTTTATGACTTGTTTTGAATATCTTTTTGATATATGTTTCCCTCATTGGTTGCAGGATACTCGAATTACCTTTGATCTTTTTCTCTTCAACCTCTTTTCACAGGAAATGGTAGTTGCCTTGAGATAGCACAGCGGTGGCATTTCCACTGCTTGGGCTCAACTTGTTCAGCGATATGCTAAAGGTATCTATGTGTTTTCAAATAATTATGGTGCCTCGTCAATTTCTTGACGCTTACTTAATCAGCTCATGAAATGATTTTTTGTGCAGTTCCTTGTGGTTCACGGCTTACAATGTTGCTGTGAGTTTTGAAGAATCTTTTCGAAGGAAGCTGGCCAAAAGGTAGCCTTCTTTTCTTTTTTGGTAGCTATGTTATCCAGAGAGTTAAGGATAATCTCTCACCTTTTGTGATCAGTATGATATAATTTGTTCCAAACAACTTCATATTTCCCGAGGCATAGCCTGACTTTACCTGTCTTTCTGCCATTTTTTTGCTTATCAGGAGTCTTAGGAACTGTAGGTTTTAAGGATCGATTCCTGATTTCAGCAGGTTACCACACCTTGCTTATATATAAATCCATATCTGTTGGTGCCTCATTAAAGTAAAATACTGGTGTGCGACTCGTTTAAGCTGGATATGTTAGAGTACTAGTTAATAATGCTTAATTACAAGTATTCAGTCAATGCTGCTTAATCAGAAGGTTTTGTTTCCATAGGATAAAGAAGCCTTTTCATACCATACTTCAAATATTGAAAGGAAGATTGAAATGATGGAGGTCTCCTATATTGGCAGAGAATAGAAAAATGTTATTTGATACATATTTTTGCCTGAGATTAGATGCTATAGAATGACACAAACTTCAAACCTTTAGGTAGGGCTGGTATTTGAGCCTAAGAGCTCGGGCTCGGCTCAACAAAGCTCTTAAAGTTGCCTGAGATTAGATGCTATCTTATTTTGAATATGATTTTTGTCTATATAGCTAGGTTTGCTTGTTATTCGCTCTTTTGGCTGCAAAATAATACACTACTGGTATGTTCTTCTATCTGAAAATCTCACCTTCAGATTCCACATTTCATTTCATTTCTGGCTCTTGTTGTCATTTTAGCTTGGTTTTAGCCTTACCCACAATCAGTATCTTGAATCAAAATCTTCAATTACTTAACCTAATCTTTGGGATTATGGCTGTGTGGAGCTTTGCCACTGTGAGTGTTGATGACCCTTACAGGTTCTTCACATGGACAGTGACTTATGGTACAGCTTCTCCTCTTGGTGTCCCCCAACAGGTGGGTTAATTCAATTTTCTTGATTTTGGAAGCTTTTCAAAATGAAAATGACATTTTTGGTAATTTAAGGAAAGCAAAATGAACTATTTCAAGCATGGTATGATATGATGGCTTTTTACACTGGATTTTGATTGCAAGTTCACCTCTGAATTCATATGCATTTTGACTGAAAATAAGAATGGGATTAAGCAAAGGAAAAACTCATATGGCAAGATGGAACCTTGGGAACCAACTGCCTGATACCTCCGAACACAAACTACACTTACACAATGCAATCCATGGATCAGGTTGGATTGTTGGAAGCTACTCATACTTCCCATCGACATCATTCCATAGAGCTTTGGGTGATTGGTACAAGTCTGATCACAAGGTGAGTCGGTGTGGACATCTTGCCTTAATTGTAGGTAACTAATGATTAGCAAGTGTTTGTTTGTAAGGTTAGTAATTAATCTGTATAGTTTGTAGAGGATAATTGATGCAGATTATTACCTCATTTGTGAATGATGTTCTTGGTGTTTTGGTTATCAATAAAATCTAACGAAAAATGTTGAATGAATAATTGTTAAGAGTTGTAATCCATTAGCTTGCTGAGCTCTCTCTCCCAACTTTTTCTTTTTCTTTTTCTTTTTAGTTTGAAATGAGCCATTTTCGACACCTTAGTGCGTCGAAATTGGCATGTCAATTGCGACGCCCTAGGGTGTCGAAAATGACATGCCAATCTCGACGTTTTAGGCGTCGAAATGGGACCTGACGTAATTTCGCGTCGAAACTGGCAGATTTATACTTTGATCAAGCATTAATTTCAACATCAAATTTCATTATAATAAACCTTCATTAACCTTCAACAAAGTAATTGACCTTCATTACACATAAGAAATCAAAGGTTTACTCAACCCTAATTAATAATTATACAGGGCAAGAACAATGGAAACCAATTGAAGTTAAACAAACTGGATCAATCAAGAAAACTCTAATATCCGATCAATTGTTGGGTGCGGGCAACTCGTAACGGCAAAGCGGGCAAACGTGATTGGCATCAAGCCACCTAACAAGACAAGCCTGGTGAAACGAATGCGAACACGGCATCCTCAGCACGCTCTCTCGCGTCTTCATCTCCTCCAAGCAAATCACGCACTCGCCTCGACTCTCCTTGTCATCATCAACATCATCTCTGACTCTGGCCTTGAATAACTCTCTCACGGAATCCTTGTCGGCAGGCCTCAATCTCGCAGCCTCCTGGAAGGACTCTTCGATCGCCGCCCTGTCCGCATCCCACACGAGGATTTCAACGACGTGCGTGGTGGCAAACGTGACGCCGCGGTGGCCGACCCTGCTGGGACATCTGTGGGTGGCATGGGCGTCCTCGATGATCTGCCTGAAACTGTCGGCGACTTGCTCAGCGCAGTAGCCCGGGACGGCGGGGAAACGAGAGCGGATCTCGTAGATCAACCGCCGCTCGCAGAATTGGAGGTATTGGTGGGGCGACCAGAAGCCGGAGCAACTGAAGCAGGGGGCGGTGAAGAGGATGTCTCCATCGTCGGCGGCGTTGAAGGCCTCCAGAAGACGGCACGGAAACCTTTCCGGGAAGCCCGGGATCAGGCGGCGGTACTCCTCTCTGCTCCGGAGGCTGTACTCGATACTCGACCTCTGTTCGTGGATCGTCGCCATTGCTGATTGCTCGATCAAGTGACTCCTATCGATCAAGATTACTTTGAATTGCAATTAAATCTGGGAACAAGTCAAGTGTATTGGATATTTGATTTCTGATGGAGGCAACAATTGGAGATTTATAGGATTGTTTCAATTATATTCTTTCCTAAATTAAATCCTCCCAATATCTTTATATCTTGATTTGCTTGTTCCATAAGCACATTAACGGCGGAAAAGGAAACTGAATCCTCTGTAGATCTGAATTTTGCTTGTTTCTCAATTACAGAACAGGGCGGGAAAGGAAACTTTCCTCTTATTGTGCTCATCAGTTATGTTCCATAATACTCCGTACTAACTTAGGGCATGGAGTAGTATATAATTTTTGGCCGAGATCCGAGAGCGAGGAAGGCCGAGATCCGAGAGCGAGGAAGGCCGGAGCGACGGGAAGAGAGTCAAGGAACGGCTGAGCGAGATCGACCGAGCCGGAGGCCGGCGGCGGGCGCGGAGCGGGGTTCCTCTTCGCAGATTTCTGAGGAAGGCCGAGATCCGAGAGCGAGGAAGGCCGAGATCCGAGAGCGAGGCCGAGCAGAGCGAGGAAGGCCGGAGCGACGGGAGGAGAGTCGAGCAACGGCTGAGCGAGATCGACCGAGCCGGAGGCCGGCGGCGGTGGCGTCGAGCGCAGAGCGCGGAGCGGGGTTCCTCTTCGCAGATTTCTGAGGAAGAAGACAAACTTTTGACTAAATTACAAAAATCACCCTACAAATATGAGAAATTAAAAAAATTATCTATATTTTATTATGTGATCCATAATCTATATTTTTATTTTTATTTTTGCACAACAAAATGTTATATTTGAACAACATACGATTATATTTGCACAATTTACGGTTTATATTTGCACGACAAAATGTTAAAAAAAATATTGAGAGAAAATAAAAGTCGTGCAACTCTTAAAACAGCATCGTGCAACTCTTGCAACATAGTCGTGCAACTCTTAATTACAAGAGTCGTGCAACTCTTAAAACAGCGTCGTGCAACTCTTGCAACATAGTCGTGCAACTCTTCCAACATAGTCGTGCAACTCTTACAACAGTGTCGTGCAACTCTTAAAACAGAGTCGTGCAACTCTTAAAACAGAGCCGTGCAACTCTTACAAGAGAGTCGTGCAACTCTTAAAACGGAGTCGTGCAACTCTTACAACATAGTCGTGCAACTCTTAAAACAGAGTCGTGCAATTCTTAAAATAATATTGAGAGAACATAAAATCATGTTGAGAACAATTTCAGAAATCTCGATTGTTTTGCAAAAAATAACCTATTGTTAAGCAAAAATAAGAGTAAGTTGTGCAAATATAAGAGGACGTTGTGCAAATTTAATCATAAGTTGTGCAAATATGACCCTAGTCTAGTTTTTATTTATTTATTTTTTTTTAACTTTTTATCTTGCAAAGGTAAGAGTTTAAAGTTACACTTTTTTCCGTGTCAGCACTTTTTTTCCCATTTCAGCACTTTTTTTAGAGTTGCACAAGCAAGGATAACAATTTCACAAAGAATCGAAGAAGCACATGACAAATGAATCATAAGCCGGTCAAATAATGTCGAACAATTCCATCAAGCCTGGATAACAATTTCACAAATATGATCCAAATCTAGTCTTTTTTTTCTACATGGATAACAATTTTTTTTACTTTATAATATTATCCGTGCGCATTTTATTCTAATTTGTGCACTTTTTATTCTATTTGTGTCAGCACTTTTTTTAAATAATTTTTTTTAACGTCAGCACTTTTTTTAAAATAAGATCATGTTGAGAATAAATTCACAAGTCTCGATTGTCGTGCAAATCTTAAAATAGAATCGTGCATTTCTTACAACAGAGTCGTGCAACTCTTCCAACAGAGGCGTGCAACTCTTAAAATAGAGTCGTGCAACTCTTACAACAGAGTCGTGCAACTCTTAAAACAGATTCGTGCAGCTCTTAGAACAAAGTCATGCAACTCGTACAACAGCGTCGTGCAACTCTAAAATTTCATAGTGTTATTCATGAAATTTATAGTTTTATTCATACAAACTAAAATCTAATTTGATTCTTCTTAAACTAAAAATCTAATTTGGGCACATTATAATATTATTCTTGCACTTTTTAATCTAATTTGGTTCTTAAACTGTATTTTAAAGTTGCACAACCGTAGTTTAGAGTTGCACAACTGTAGTGTCAGCATCTTTTTCTATTTTGTTAATCAGAGAAAACAACTAGTGTCAACGATGTTTGCAATTTTAGTGATGAAAATGTATTGATCAATTTTATTTCTTTATAACTCTGTCAGCACTAAAATTACAAACACCGCTGACACAACCTTTAATTTCTAAAAACAGAGTCGTGCAACTCTTAAAACAGAGTCGTGCAACTCTTACAAGAGAGTCGTGCAACTCTTAAAACGAGAGTCGTGCAACTCTTACAACAAAGTCGTGCAACTCTTAAAACAGAATGACAGTGCAACAATAGGATTTGGACGAAATTGGCTATTGTTGTGCAAAAAATAACCTATTGTTGAGCAAAAATAACATGATGTTGAGCAAAATTTCACCAATCCCCCATGTTGTGCAATTTTACTCTATTGATGAGCAAAAATAAGACCGTGTTGTGAAATAATCTATTAAAAAGTATAAAATTATAATTACAAAAAATAAGATTATGTGGAGACACAATTTCACAAGTCTCGATTGTTGTGCAAAAATAAAGAATTGTTGAGCAAAAATAAGAGCATGTTGTGCAAAAATATTTCATTTATTATTAGGTTGGATTATTTTATGATGATAAAAACTATAAAACAATATCAATTTTTTAATTAATTTTTTATATATATAATTCCATGCTTATCAGCAATAAGTATGAAATCCTATAAAAAAAAGTTTATATTATATAGTAGCTTTTAGTTTCATGTATACCTAGTAAAGTAATAGCATAGAACAATACAACAACTTGTAGAAAAAGAAAAAACTCGATCAACAAACTCGGATTGAAATTAGGTACAGACACCAAGTGTTGTAGATTGAAGAAGCGTGTAAGGATAGGCAAATTGGATGAGGTAACAATTAATTAACACATGTATACAAAGAATCCGGACCACCAAATCCATTTTGACATGTAAATAAATGGCTTGAACTATCAAAAGGAGCCCTAAACGTAGTTCATATTTACAAATATGGACCAACAATGAGGCTCAAATGGGCAAGAAACCAGCCCTTCAATCAAGAGTCAAGACCATCAAACAATAACTTCCTATGATCCTCGACCGAGCTGCAACTGCGGTACACCAATGTTGCGTCACTTCACACGGTCCATTGAATGTCTGAAGATAATGGTGGTGAAAGGGATTCCGACCTCCTTATCAGATCCAGCATTGTCATTCTGTGGCAAGCATCGGCCTTATTTGTGACAGCCCCCCTTAACTGTGTTGCCGAAACCTTGCTAAAATCCCTCTCGGACGAGCTTTACTAGACTGAAATCCGAAACCTTAGAAATGCTTTACAACACTTGGAAAAGATACAATCTCCAAAATACATATGATCACATTTGCTACACCAGACAACCCATTCTAGACTCTTTGCTAACCTGGAACAAGAACCTACATCACTGGATTCCAAACACGGATCTAGCTAGAGTTGTTGAGTGGTGTCATCAAATATCATTTCCTGCAACATACAAAGAAGAAAGAAGTGCATTGGCTTTAGAAATGACATCATCAAAGAGGAATTCCATCATGATTAAATGAATCGGTATAGCAAAATCAAGTGCAGATCCAGCAGTTGAAACATTCCACGAGAGTAAAAATAACCGCCATGCTGAATGGAATGCATTTGAGAAGAGGGGTGTTTTGGGTGAAACCTTGTCACGGACAGGACAGGAACCACTTCTTTCCATCCACTCAAGAATGCATGAGAGGTGAAATTCATGCTCACATTTTGTGACCATTTTAGGATTTTCGGTATCATACACTGTCAAAAAACAGTTGAACAAGTTTTAAGCCTCTTGACAAGTAGGAGAATGCATAAGAAAGACAGAAACTACTAGAAGATAATGATCAAGAATCAGAGAAAATAAGAATTTCAGGATGAAGTCTTCAAAAGTTAATTGGAATGAACTCGAACCTTCAAAACAGATGGGACAACAATCCTCCTCTTCGCTCACTAGCTCCTTCTCCTCATTCAACTTTAAATATTCAGTTTCAGACTTTGTTGGTGAGGCGAGTAAAATGTCTGCAAGAGTCTTCCTGCCTGATTTATTGAAATCATCTTGTGAAGCGGACATGCCAAAGCCATCAGCTCCTGCGCAAAGTGATTTATTGTATCCAGGTGATTGCTCAGTTGTGCGCTAACTATAGCTGCATGATAAACTATAAAAAGCGGACATGCCAAAGCATCTCTTTTTACATAATGAACTATAAAAAAATAAAAATCAGTTACATTCACATAGCATCAGTCCACACTGCAATATCAATACAACCATACAGCTCAAGTAAAAATAGATATGCTTTAACCCAGTTGCTGCATGATAACACCTGGGAACAAGATCTCAAAGGGAACAAGCACACTCTTGACAGCTTCTGTTAACACCTGGGACAGAAGGCTATGCCAAAATTGCAATACCCGAGTACATAACTAGTAAACTGATATATTAATGAATGTGCATCCAACAATGAGAAATTGAAAACCATGAAATATGCTATTAGAACTGCAATTTGATGCACAAAACTGCAATGCTCAATCTACAACAACCCATCATGAATGATTTCACAAGTAAACAATAGTCAAGTGCAAGTATATGGTAGTTACCTCTCCCTTTCACTCATAAACTGATTCAATCCCTATATTACACAAAGAGCCTAATTAGAAAGGATCTAAGATCAGGTATAATCCAGTAAGAATAGTTGAAGCAAGCAAATCTGCAACTCTTAAGTTATACTCTAGCACTCAACAAGTAGAATTCAGTTTCTTAAAACTAAAATAGAAAAACTTCAGAAGACAGTGGGGGCAAACAACAATAAAACATGAACCAATATACAACTGGAAAAAGGAATAGATATGCAATAAATGAAGCTCCCAAGAATCAATGTGCTATACTGCTATACCAGTTACCAACCTCAAATGTCATATGGACAATTGTTTGAGAAAATAGAAAACAAAAGATAATGTCAAAGAGTAGTTACACGCTCCAAAAACATTCAAATAACAGTGTTCACTCTGATCAAATTTAATCCTACATCGAGCAGTATAGCACATTTAATCAAACGAATTGGAAATTGGAGAGATTACCTAGATGAACTGGTACAGGTGCAACATTCAATTCGGTCAGATCGGTGTAATATTGCTCTGTTGCTCCATATTCAAGCTCCAAAAATATTCCAATAACAGTGTATCCAGCGAGAATGTAGGAATATCTGCAGGAGCAACAATAGAGGCATCAGCTACCTGAACATCTACTGAATCCACCTTTGCCGCAACTCGAGAGCCTAAAATAGGAAGATTCGTCGGATGATAAGGGGGGATTGAGGGACTCAGAAGCAAGGCGACCAAAATCCAGCAAAATCATCAACTCGCAAAAACACCGTACCTTATCTTATGCTCGATCGCCGGAGAGGGAGACGAGGCGAGGAGGAGGTGGAGAGGAGGAGCGATGCAGTGACGGAGACGAGGCGAGGGGGAAGTGCGAGTCACCGGAGAACAGGAAGAGGAGAGGCGGAGCGAATCGCCGGCGGCTTCAAGGGTTCGAGCGGCTAGGGTTCAAGCGAGGGCAAGGGGGAAAGTAGCAACGAGCAAGGGCGATGAGGACTGGAGACCGGCAGCGAGCGAGTGAGGGCGGCTGCGAGCGAGTGGATGTCCGGCGAATAGGAGGAAGATGGAGGTCCGGCGAATCGCCGCCATCGGAGCCGGATCCGGCGTCGAGAGAGAGAAAACAGATCGAGAGCGAGAGGGCGAGAGGATTTGGGAGAGAGGAAAAAAGTGTCCGTACAACCGAGAATAAGATTATATAGAGGCCATTTTGCAAATTTGTCCAAACCCGCGTCTATTTTGCAAATTCGTCCAATTAATGTGCCTATTTCGCAAATTTTTTCTATATAATTTTTTCTACAACTACAATGGTGTTTCTTTCTAAATTGATGATACGCAAATATAAGATTAAAATATACAAATATAAATTGATGATATGCAAATGTAAAAGTATAATATGCAATTATAAATATATTACTATTTTTTTTGGTGAACAATAAATATATTACTATTAAACTACACTAATATATCTTATTATTGAACAATTATTAGAAAATTTTGTAAATTACTAGAATTATTATAAATTTTAGCCTATGCGGGATTCGAACCCACGTATTTGCGCATAAGCACATCGCTCTACCATTGAGCTAAAAGGCTTTTAATTATATTATAACATAACATTCAGATAAACAAATAAGAGTTATGCTCACGCCACAACCAAAAAAGGAGAAAAAAAAATAGAAACTCCTAATAAACAGTACACATTTGTATACACATCAGCAGACTAGATTCCTCTAATCCACTCATAATGTGCAAAATTAAAAAATAATAGTAATTAGCAAAGGCAGACGGATTCATAACAGAGAGACAAAACATTATGATCAAGCTGCATAAAGTAGTGAACAACACAACTCTAACACTGAAAATGAAAAATATTCTCAATATATCTTTGCATGCCTTCTTTACTGCACAATAGTTTAAACTAGAGAAGTCAAATCTAAGACCATGTGCAACAGAGAGCCAAACGAATCAAAACTCATTTCTGCTACATCAGCAACTATTCATGCCACGTCGCTTTCCACTAACTTTTCAGCTTTTTACATTTTTCATCCACAACAAAGAGTCGCGCGAATCAAAACTTACTTCACACTTTTTTATATTTATTAAGCTAAATGTTGATTTATTTGACTTAAAAATTTTGGTTAATGATATTATTAATATTAAAATTAAAATTAATACTTATCATTAAAATAAAAAGGAATACAATTAAATTTAGAAATATTTTATTAACTTCATACACTGAAAAACACAAAAAAAAAATAAAAAATTACACAACTTAAACTTGCAATTTGCAAACAACATATTAAATTTGAAACAAAACACACTCGTACAATAAAATTAAACGTCATCTCCGGGAGTGCCAAATTTTTTTTTCTTCCAAACATATGCAAAATGAGTGTCATTGGGTAGAGAAAAATAAATCGTATTCAAAAATATTTTTATTTTTTTAAATACATTATTTATTTAACGAATAAATGAGGTTTTAATTTTAAGTAAAACCCCATGCCATGTGTCTGATTATCATTGGTTTTAAAAAAAAAAAGAAATAGAGATGATGCGCATCAACCGGCTGATCCTTCTACCAAATTTTCACCCGGATCAAAACTACCTCTCTCCTCCATCTCATCTTTGCGCTGACGTGTCCTCCCAATTTGATTCGGTTGAATCAGCGTTGCACATGGTCTAAGAACAAATTACAATAGTTCAGAAACTACACATTTTTATCAGGATGGAATTGTCTAATTACCTACAAAAGCCCCTTTTCCTCCATAATTGAATAAGCTCTTCGGAAGCTTTCTCCCCAGCTTTGGAAGATTTGCAAGCTTTAGGGACAGCGGATCCATCCGTGTCAGCAACAATTTCTGTCAAATTATATAATATAACTATTTCTTTTTTCCGTGTTTTGTGCGGTTTATTATTTGCAAAAATATTATACTTTTTCTATCAAATTAAAAAAAATATTATACTCCTTATATATATGTTCTAGTTAAGAAATAAAATACACTAAAATTATCTTATTTTTAATAGCAAAGAAGTAATTAATGAAATAAATCTATTGGACAAATTTATACTCAAAACTTAAAACTTATTCAATTCAATTTTCATTATACTTAACCTCTCTTAAGTCAATAATATTTATAAGAAATTCAATAACTCAGTTAAAAAAATCGACCCAACTTAATTGACAAATGTCACTTCTAGCTATGATAACAACATCACAAATCAACTCAAAATTTTACTCCGTATTATTTAAAGTTTCATATTTTAACTTGCATCAAACAAATTTTAATATTATCCACACTCATTTTCAAATTTAAAAATTAATGTTATGAAAATTCAAGCTATGGTGATCATTAAGTTAAACATAAAGATGACTTATATATATATATATACAACAATTTTATTTTATTTTTACAGTAGGCAAAAGATTGGATGTACTACCGGCATCCATGATCATCTCGCAAGATAATGTTCTGGAACTCACAACAACAAGCACTCAAAATAAAATTACAATTGAACTAAGATTTAGCAATAAAATCAGCTGCTCCATTGGCCTCTCTATAGCAATGCTGAAAAGTGATGCTCTCAAAATCTCTTCTTAATGAATGGATCTCTTGGACTATTTGAATGACCTCCCATGGTATATTTTTTGCATGATTGATGGCGTCAATGATAATAGCACAATCACTCTCAACTATTAATCTTCGGATCCCCATCTCTGCTGCCAGTCTTATACCTGTATATACAGCAAAAGTTTCTGCCAAAATGACAGAACCCATCCTAACGTTACATTTATGTATCCGAATAACTTGACCGTCATTATTCCTCACAACACAACCAACCTGTGGTTGAGTATCACTTTTTACCGAAGCATCTACATTGATCTTAACAACATCTATTGGAGGACATTTCCACATCATTTTATCAGGAGGCCTAACGCGTTTAGGTAATTTTGATTTAATCTGACCGTTATTCCAACAAGAGATATTATCAATAGCTCGAGTTAACACAGAGATCGTACCTGTATCAGAAGTATTGCGAAAAATAATTCTATTTCTGAGGTCCCAAATTGAATGCCATAAATGACATAAATATGTAAAATCTAGATTAAGAGCCCTAGTATTTAGAATATTCTCTTAACACCCAGATTTTGAATAAGGGATTTCGTAATTTGACAATTAAACAATAAATGATTTGTATCTTCTATATCAGAATTACAAAGAGAACACGTACTAGGAACCCTATTTATATATCTATTTAACCGGACAGTTGTGGGCAAGATATCCAAAAAAAATTTCCAAATAAAATTTTTAATAGTCAGAGGGATATTAAGTTTCCAAATCCAATTTGCTGGAATTTTCTTCATATTCCTAGTTTTATAAAGCGAGGATGTGGATTTAACAGAAAATTTTCCATTATTACTGTAAATCCAAATTAACTTGTCTGGGATATCAGTTACAGGAATATGGATATTAGTAATTGCTTGAACAATATGAGAAGGAAAGATACATGAATTGATGAATTGTTGTGTGTATATATATATATATATATATATATATATATATATATATATACACACACACACACATGAAGGAAAGATACATGAATTGATGAATTGTTAACCAAATTTTTCTTTAGCCATGAAAAAATTAGAATGGGAACTACCGCCTTTTAGGGATATATACCACATCATAGAGCGTCCTACGCAGATGCGGATCCTCTTTAGGGTCAGGAGTGACAGTCGTCCCTCCGATCAAAAATAAAATTTAACATACATATTTCTCTCGTCAATAGCTTCGATTTGATATATTATAAGCTCAAATATGATATTTAAGCATAAAGTTATAAGCATTTCAATTTTCAACACCGAACATATGTACATTACTTCTTACATCATTTAAAAAACTGATATACTGTTATCGAAATTATCATTTGTTAAATTTCATGCCTTAATAATATAATTATAACCGAAAACTTCAAATTAGGAGGTTATATTGAAATATTTGAAAACAATGAAATAAAGCATGCATAATTTCTGTTTTTTTTATTCTAGTTACAGATCCATAATATTGATGTTTTTTTAGAAAAAAAAAAAATTGGGTTTCATTTTACATGAATTTTTTTTGGCCCTTTTGCATAACTAGACTAAAAAAAGGGCCCAATTGAAAAATTAGACATGTCCATGTATTTTTGGCTAGGGGTAGAAAGTGGTCTATTTTTGCAAATAAAAAATGCAATCGGGAGAGGAAGTTGCAGGTGAAGGGGAGGGACATTGTAGCTACACTGTAGCTGTCAGTAACTGTCAGTGACATGTGGCACCAAAAGGTATTATCCGTTCATTTCAGAAAACTGTACACTGCCCATCTTACCAATAGAATGAATTGGTCCTACCAATAGGCTAAACCTGTCTTTCCATACCTGGAGCTATTTTGGAGAGAATCTGAAGGGGATTCACTGTAGCTGATTTGGCGGGCTGTCAGTGCAGTTTTGGCGCCAAAACAAGGTTCCTCATTTGGGGAAAATGGGGAGCATTTATGAGGGGAAAATTCAATGATTGCATTGATTGGTGTCCCCAAGAACACATATAAGTTTGAGAGGAGGATCTGAAACACCATAACATGCTCTGCAAAAAGTGAGGCAGAATGGGAGAGAAACGGAAAGAACGGGGAAAAAGTTACCCGTTCATCCCAGGAAACGATACAGTCCCCATCTTACCAATAGAATATTTCCGTCCTACCAATAGTGTACAATTGTTCTTTCATACCTGAAAAAGTACAAGAAGTTTGTCCGATGACAGTGGCAGCGATGGGTAAGTGATCTTGTACCTATCCTTTGTAGTTGTTCATTTTTCTTATAACGGAACTACCCCAAGGTGACGGTTTCACGAGACCAGTTGCAGAGAGTTCGTAATTTATACTCTCTCTTTTTTATCAATTGCATAACTTGCAAATTAAGATTACAAATTCAAGCGCTATTTTTTCTTCCTGCGAAATTATCACTTCTTGATGACTAGACGATCATAAGGACCCATTGAAAATAGTCTATTAGCTCAATTGGTAGAGTGTTGTGTTTGCACACAAGGATGTGAGTTCGACTCTCACATAGGCTAATACGGAGTATGTGTTCATGAATCTTTCTGAACTTATACAATTATGATCCTGGCAGAAAATCTATATATATATATATATATACTAATGGTAGGACAAGTTTATGAACATGTTAGGATAAATTCATAAATCTCGCTGAACTTATACGATTATGAACATGACAGGAAATATATACACTGGTGGTAGGACAAATCTATGAACATGGTAAGACAAATTCATAAATCTCTCCAGACTTGTATAATTATGAACCTGGTAAGAAATATATACATTATTGATAGGATAAATTTGTGAATCTGGTAGGGACAATTTCCCCTTTTCTTTTCCCCTGTCTCACTTTCCCCCTTTTCTTTTCGAAGTTTAGGTTTTACTCAATTTTCTTTCTCCAAATGATGATCATGAACTTGTCAGCAATGACTGGGTACTTCTGAGTGTCAATCTTCCCTACTTTGGATCTTATCTTTCAGTGCAACAATAACTTTATCCAAGATAGGGACCATAGCTTGAGATTCATCATCACACATGATATACCCATGTATAGCTTTTGCATTTGTGGTTCATATAATTTCAGTTTCTGCCCGAGGAGCCTGCCTTCTCCTTTTTCTTATATGAGATTTATGTGGAAGAAATTTTTTTTTCGTAAAGTCAATTATGCATTTACATTTTTCCAATAGTATAAATATATCGTACCATCAGTGTGCATCTATCCTACCATCAGTGTCAAGTTATACAGGAATTACTGGGTTTCCATTACGATCCTACCAATATTGTTGTTTTCTCGTACCGTTAGTTTTCATCCATCCTACCAATTTAAATAGCTTTCAAGGAAAATCAAGCTAGAAACCGTAGCAAATTATGTTCCACATTTTTCAGAAAAACAACCAAGGGTAGAGGGTTTCCAGTCTACAACAGAAGATGAAGGAAACCTAAGTAACATTATATCCAAGGGTAGAGGCTCTAATTCAGTCGTTCTAGCATTGAATTAGATTGGATTCATGAATTTTGATTGATAGAAATTGGATTGAGATTGGGATTTATGGATTGGTAATTGAGATTGAGATTATGGTCAATTCACGCCTCAATGATTACTAGTCAGGGATTTGTGGATTGGTCAATATTAATTCTACTTCTTTGCTAATAGTACAAATATATCTTATCATTCGTCTACATCTAGCCTACCATTAGTGTCAAGTTATACACTTAGGAATTTCGGTGATTACATTTTTATCATACCAACATCGTATATTTATCCTACCAGGTTCATAAATTTGTCCTACCACTAGTCTATATATTTCCTACCAAGTTCATAATTTTATAAGTTCATAGATATTCATAATTCATAAATTTGTCGTACTAGATTCACAAATTTGTCGTGCGATTAGTGTATATATTTCCTACCATGTTCAATCGTATAAATCCATAGAGATATGAACACATACTCCGTATTAGCCTATGTGAGAGTCGAACTCACATCTTTGTGTGCAAACACAACGCTCTACCAATTGAGCTAATAGGATATTTTCCATCCATCTTCATTATGAATGCATATTAAGTTATTAACAGGCAACATCTTACTAATCGGATTTGCTAGCAAATAGAACATCAGAACCAGCAACAAAGAAGTAGAGATGATCCAAAAGGAATTTGCAAATTTCTTTAGAAGCAACACAAAGAAGTAGAGACGACCGAAAAGGTTTCATTCTAGACTTCTAGAATGACACCTTCCCACATTATAAGGCCACTCTAAGCAAAATAATTCTCCTAAAAGGTCCGCCCCATCTAGATCTACTCTATATTTAATTCCAGCCCTTACTTTTAGCCCAACAAGACAAATGAGTTTGATGTTATAAAAACAGACCCGATGCAAGACAGCAAGAAAACCGAGTCCAGTAAATGATAGACCTCACGAACAGCTCATGCCATGACAGCAGCAAACAAAAATAACTCACAACCTTCCACACGCCACCAGCGTTGCAAGGGCAGAAAGCAATCAACCGGGGTGATAGGTTTCATCATCCGAGGATGAATCCCCGCCCTCATCGAGATCCGACTCATCTATAAGATGGGCAGCGTTCCCTTCTCCGCAACCGGGATCCTTGATACCCACCCTCATCGAGATCCGACTCATCTATAAGAGAGAGCGAAGAACACCGTAACCCCTAATTTATCGTCAGAGGAAATCAAATGCCAATGCTTCTCCAACCTAGATTGAAATTAGGGAAATTAGGGTTTGGAATCGAAATAGGAAAAGGTGAGAACAAAAAACTAACCTGGTCAGGGTGCAAGCAAACTACCCTACTGAGGACGACGAGAAGGCGAAGGAGAGGTGGCGGAATTGAGCGCAATCTCGTGGACGGAGAGACGGTGGCGAAGAAGGCCTGGCAGATAGAGCGGCGCTGGAGGATACTCTTATTGAATCCAGAGTCTTTAGGACCGGTAGATCTAGAGATGGAGAGAGATCTCGAAATCGATGGGCGTGATGAAGAAGAAGCGAGACTGAGAGCACGAACATGGAAATAGATCTAGGATTTCATGAGAGGCGGTACCTTGTCATGTCCACCTGCTACACCCGGTTTTCCACAGTGCCAAAAAACCGGTAGTTTTATTTGCTTGGGGGTAGAGGGGTTATTTGGCCCATTTTTTAACCTTGTAGTCTAGTTGTGCAATTAGGCCCGTTTTTTGGTCTAATTACTACCCTTTCCTCATTTTTTTTTAGTAATTTTTCGCCCCCTCAATCAATAGTTTCAGGATCCGCCACTAGTCCTAGGGAACAGGAACCTTCAATTCTAGATCATCCTTGAAACCTCCATCAACAGGGATACCATAGTTGATGTCACGGAATCCTATCCGCTACAATATTAGCTTCCCTGAAAATATGACGAATCGAAACCATAAAAAAGGAACTCAAAATCCAGTTAGTATTCGACTATAATAGTTTAATGTTCCAAGGACATTGCCAATCCCCTAATATTGCCTTCACAACACACAGGTTGCCACCTTCAATAGTATATTAGAAATAGTTAATTCCTTGGCTCGTAGAACTCCGTTATGTTATAATAAAAAAGAACTCCGTTATGTAGACCCAAAGCCTCAACGTACACAACAGAGGTGTTATTGCACTTCCCCGGCCCCATCCCCAACTAACGACCTTGGCATCCGAATCTCAAATCACACAACCAAATGTTGTCTTACTAGACTATCTGGTCCAATAGGCACCTGATTGCCTGAGCCGATAGGCTTGGCCGCATAAATTCCTTGGACAAACTACATCACTGGCATCAGCATCCATACCAATAAAATAAGAAACGTAAGAATTTACATTGTTATCAGCAACTTCATCTATAAAGGAGAGGTCAAGGCAATCCATAAACGACACATACAAAGAGTAGACAGTCCCCTATCAAGAGAACAAAAAATAAAAATTAAACGATAACAAATATAAAAATGGAAGAGGGAAACTAAGATCAGAATAATAAAAGATTAGACAAGAAAGAATGGTTACCAAATCTTTGGAGAAAACTTCAAAACACCTATCATATATAATGTTGTAATCACATTCACTAGTATACTAGACAAGAGATGCTGGTAATCCATGACATAATACAAAGTGACAATTACAGATTCCAGCAATCTTAGGGACTACCTCTAAAATCCAAACCTGAGAATAAAGCAACAGTAAGAACAGAAATAGAAGTAAAGAATAATAAAAAGAAGGAAAAAGCATTGGAACATAAAAGAAAGGGAAAGGGAAATACCTCGAATGCTATGGGATATCCGAGAAGATTATAACCAAACCTTGGACCCTTTTTTATTAGCTCAGACCTCATACCTTTCTTCAAATAACAAAGTGTTTCCAGAAACACAACCCAACCAAAGGGATAAAGTTTTAAACGATCCAAATCACAAACAAGGTCCACATAAGATTGACGAACAAGAGCTTTAGAACGCTGAGGGAGCAACACACCCTCAATCAGTAACAAGTACGCCATGGAAAGTTTCTTGGGAGACTGAGTTGGCTCCTTAAGGAAATTTTGAAGAAGACCATTAAATGTGCATTCCGATACACCCAAAAACTCCTCCATATCCACATGAGGAGAAAGAGACATGTCATCACCAGGTTCTTTCCAACTCAAACCGGTTACACAACAGAATTCAGTTAGAGAAAACCTAAAAAAATGTTGCCCAACTTGGAACCACATCTCATTAACTTTAGAAGTTTCAACTTCATGTAGGAGCATCTGATGCACAAGTTGATGATAAAAATAAAGACGATCACCAGCCCATACAATTGGACCTAAACAACCATCTATAAGAGAAACCCACTCATCAGGAGACAAACCATTCTTAAGAACTTTGGTCAATGCAGGCTTTGAATACACATTAATGTGCCCGCGAAAACGTTGTTCTTTGGGAACAACAAACTTGAAGGAAGAAGGTTGAATAACAGATGGTGGATCCACAGTAGGAATTTCTTGATGGACAACAATTTCTTTACCTAAATAGCATAGAAATAGTGAAACATTAGGTTTCACAACAAATAAGATACTATCACCAAAAACCAACAAACAACAAATTGAACAACCACATAAACTAATATTTTCACCACACCAAACACTGCACACACACAACAAGTAGAATGTCATATGGAACCCTGTCACCAACACAAGTAACAAACTATAACCGTACATCAATTGTAACCCTGTCACCAGACTGCCATCACACAACATAAAAACAAGTAATGAAATCTAACCATGTCACCAAACAAGTCATAAACTATAACCCTATCACCAAACTAGCAACAAAATGTACCAATGAATCAATTGTATAACTGTCACCAGACTGTAACCAACCATCAAAACAAGTAATGAATTGTATCCATGTCACCAAACAATTAATAAAGTATAACCAAGTCACAAGATTGTAACCAACCCTTAAAACAAGTAATAAAATGAAACCTGTCAACAAACAAGCCATAAACTGTAACCCTAACACCAGACTGTAACCAACCATCGGAAAATAAAGAGAAACAACAAATGCCATAAATGCAGTAATGGAAACGAAATCAGAAGAAGGGACATTAACCATAGCACAAACTGATAGCCATTAGACAACAACTGAACTAACAAACAAACCCTAAAACGGGAGGAAAGGGCTTAACTAACAAAACGAACAACAGAAATTGCAGAAAATAAAGGAAACTAGATCTCCACAACTCAAAGGAAACAACAGGCAATGTTCTTGTCGAGAACGTTGAAGCAGTAGAGTCGAAGAAAGTACATGATGAAGCCATTTAAACAAGGTGATCAGAGAACCGAAACGAAGAGCAGAAAAGTGCAGAAACAACAAGGAGAGAAAGTCGAACAGCAAAGCCGATAGCAAGTCAGAGAGCACGGCGTAGAGCAAGTCGGAGGTCACTGGGGAGAAGAACCGTCAGGAACGAATCGTCAGGAGAGAGACATTGGGAGAAAACCGCTTAACTAAAAGAAGAACTCGATCGCGCGTGGGAGACGGGAAGTGTGGGAGACGGGAGTATAAGACAGGGGTAATGTTGGTATTATGAAAATTTTTGGACAAATGATAGCAAAGAGTAAAGGTTAGGACAATTTGTATTTGGCCCAAAGGCCTTCTTGAATTTTGTTTGGTTTTACATATTTTGAAATAAATATTGCAATAAATGATGTTCTACTTCTTAGTTTAGTATTTTTTTTTTAACCAAAATATGATTTATTTTAAGTTATAAGTTAAATGAGGTTCTCTTACAAGAACTTGAAAATGATGTTATAAAGAATAATAAGTGTTGTTTTTATACTAATTTTAATGATTTTTATAAATAAAAAATATTTATTTTTAGTGACATAATATTTGTTTTGCAAAACATATCATTTCACTAATCAAATTAAATATTGAGGGAAATGCAAAAACTAACCTAAAAATCCGGATTTATTGCAAGGTTAACCCAATCCGGTTTTTATAATTGGGCGAAACCGGTTAATTGGGGAACCTTGTAAGCCGGTAGCGGGTAAGGGCAACCTTGCAATGTGTGACACCTCAGATAAGAGAGGCACAGAGGGGGAGAGAGAGAGAGGGAGAGGGAGAGGGAGAGGGAGAGGGAGAGGGAGAGGGGGGGGGGAGGCCAGACTTACCTCAGAGGAGAGAGGGAGAGAAAAGGCAACTTGGATAAGACAGAAAGGGAGAGTTCTTGGAGTTTGACACAGACTGGGTGAAAGTGAGGATATTCCAATTTCCCAGCAACCCATAGCGCCAAAAAGGCCTGAAGAGAAAGAGGAGAGAGGAGGGGGAGAGTATATAAGCATTGAAACTCCACCTTAGTCCAATGATTAATCCACATTAATGCACTGCAGGGGGAGAATTAAATGGAGGGAGGAGAAGCGCCGACAGAGATTGAAGGAGAAGGGTTGGTGGCCAATGATGTGGGGATATATATATATATATATATATATATATATATATATATATATATATATATATATATATATATATATATATATATATATATATATATATATATATATATATATATATATATATATATATATATATATATATATAAGGATCTGGGAGGGAATGATGGGTGTGACATTTAATGGGTACCAGGTGGAAATAAATCTGAAGATTCAAAGAGAAGTCATCGTAGAAGAAGCTAGTGGGCCGGGGTTTATCTTAAAGTTGATGTATTACAAGTTAATATTAACTGGACAACCGAGAGCGTACAACGTGACAACTACTATAATAGACTGGACAGAGTCGCCACCGCCTGCAGATTGAAAATGGGTAAGTAGTCTCTCCATTAAGTTTATGAGAAAAAAAAAATGATTACATCTTCCTGTAAAACATACTGTATCCCCTCGCTATGTAAATGAACAGGGGACAAGACAATTGTATGTGTGACTGTGGTGTTTGGAGGATGGTGAGCTTGTGAAGGGGGCAGTTGGGTGTACAAGGGGTCACAGAACCAGAAGGCAGTGTTGGTGGACGAACGTATCGATTACGTCGCACAGAAGAAACTCGTGATGGAAAAGTTTAACGTCGATGGGATAAGGCATGAGGTGGAGCTCATATAAGGGAAGTCGAACAAGGACGGGTGCATGCCATATGCAATAGGAGATGGTGAAGACCTGCAGGCAATCAAGTTTGTAAATGATCTAACTGGAGAACGATCGTGGCTTATCGACCTCCATGCCTCTGCGCGAACCAAGCTTACTTGGGATGTGGCACTTACACAAGGATCGACAATGGGTGGCTCAGTCGGGGGGGGGGGGGGGGTATCTCTGCGTCAGAAGGTGAGGAATTTATAGTTCCATTAACTGGGCCGCCGGTGATCCAAGAAGATCACGCACTTACGGACCCCCGATTGGCTGGTGGTGAAGAAGACGAAGTCGTGATAGTCGGAGGTGTCCAAGCAAACCAAACCGGCGTCATGTTAGAAAAGCAATGCGTCCAGTTAGATCAAATTACCGACGAGTTAGGGATAAATGAGAAGTTGAAGTTGTTGGCGCAGAAGGCAAAGAAAGCCGAGGAAATTAGAAGTGGGAAGCAGGTAATTTCTGTGGGCTCCTCCGAAGATGAAGTTTTCCCAACTGGTGGGGATGGATGGGTTCCCATTGACATCGGCAGCTCCTCCTCCGACGATGAAGTACTCCCAAATGCGGTAAAACTGGAGCTTGGCTGCACAGTAACGACGAAGTCGTGGTCATGGGATTTTGAGGCCGAGCAAGTTGTGAGGAAAATAGAGGAAGCTTACGAACGCGGAAAAGGGAAGTCGGGACCTACTCCGGAGCCTGTGGAAAGTGAACCCATTGGTTGCAGTGAACCCATTGTATGTTATGCGTTGCGGTGCCCCCAACGACAAGTGGGCATGTCGGGTTTCCACATACAAGAAAACACGAATTTGGATTATCGGGAAGCTTGTGGACGAGAACACGTGCGACCTGGACGACATGATGACACAAAAGCGTCGTGTGACATACACCCAGATGGGGCAACAGATAGTGGACAGGTATGTCCTTCACCCTAACCACATTAGTATCCATCCAAGCCGATTCCCCAATACGTAACAATAAGTGTGCACCTTAACCGACTGACCTGGACACCATGATGTTTTAAACTGGACTCGGGTTAAATTTAACTGGACATATACTGCTTTCAAACTGGACATACGGTAAAAATAACTCACACAACTCGCTTGTAAATGGAAATGCGCAGTTTCGTTGGTTCAAAGAAGGCCCTTGTGCCGGAGCAAGTGCAGGCTCTCACGAAGTCGCATATGGGGGTCACGTCCAGCTACTGAAAGGCGCGGCGAGCCCGGTTGAGGGCGAGGGACACCACCTATGGGACGGACGCGAAAAGCTATCAAAGGATGTACTCGTACATGCACATGCTGGAGTAGGCCAACCCTGGCACGTACACCCGGATAGAACGCGACATGGAGGGACGATTCAAGTATGCGTTTGTGAGCCTTAGAGTGTGGCGGAGGGCCGTCCCCCATCTACGAAAGGTCAGTCCCTCATTGTCGTCGTTCAAGGTAAGTAAGCTGGACTTGTCGTCGTTCAGGGGGTTCTTTTGCATTTATGTATTGAAGTATGTTGTTATGTGTGTCATTGTCGCATTTTGGTAGTTACCGTGATGTCTACATTTTCAAACTCCATCTCCGTACAGGACAGTCATTCATGTTCACTTCACAGGTAATGGTTATGACTTGACAATGTGTATCTGTGTGAAGCTTGTTTGTAGTTAACGTTATGTTACAGCACCCAGGAGGCAAAACATCTGTCACGCGATGTGGCAACACATTCTGTCCTTAAACCCAACGACATTTAACATAAAAAGTGCAACAACGTAGAGTACATCCCAACTTGTCCTTAAAACGAAATGAAAACAATGCGAAAGTAGGTAGAAATGTCAACCAACAGTGGAATCCAACGACAGTATTACTGTTAATGGCAACTACAACTATCCAAACAACATTGTTTATATCACATTAGAAGAACCGAGCGACTACTGTTGATCGGTGCAGACTCCGAACCCAAGATGAAAGATAGCGACGCATAGCAGCTGCCAGTACGCAGTGATGAAGTCGTTATCCAGACCCTTGAAGAGCAGCTAGTCGACATGTTCTCCTGTGCTTGATTCCGTTGTAGTGCTGATCCTCGAGGACAACGTAGATGGCCTGCAAAATTACGGTAAATGGGAGTCGCACATCGACAATACTATATTGCGTTGATCAACACTACACACACCATACCTCGCCTGTTGTCTGTGAATGGGGAACCCTTTTTAAAGAGCGGCTAGTCGACATGTTCTCCTGTTCTTGATATCCTACAAAATTGGGAAGCAAAACCTTAGGACCATCAACACACATGACAGTAAAAGTTATAAACATGACATCTGACTACTACAAACATGACAGAAATCAAAGTGCCGACAACTCGGTCCAAGGTTCGAAGGTGTCTCAACATTAAACATTTCCAACTCGCCCTACTCCTGGTATTTCGTAATCCACATTAACCTTTCCCCAATCCCCCCAAAATCTCCAACTCTTCCAATTTCGCCAATTCCCCTAATTTCCCCATCTAACTACAACCAGTATATCCATTTCCTCCATTTCACCCCAGCCATTCCCGATTTCACCCAATGTTCAAGACCAATTGTTATTTTCCCCCAATTTCCCTTCTATCCCCCTCGTCAAAACCCTCGTTCGGAAACTTTCCATCCCTTGATTTCTACATGCCGATGGTTGCTACTTACATGACAGAGGGAACCTGGAATAGAAATTTCTTTCTTCACCCCATTTCAAACAATGACAAACACATTTGGTTATTCCATTCGAGTCATCGCCCTATTATTTTGTGCAATCGGTAAATATTCGGGGGCTTTAGGGTTTAGGCTTTACTTACTTGATATCGTCACTTGTATGCGAGGGTGTTAGGGTTTGATGTCTTCTTTTTCTTCTCCTCTGCAGACTTGCTCTTGTTCTTCTTCGAAATCCTTCCTCTTCTTCCTTCCGTTTTCAAATTTATGAGAGAGATAGAGAGAGAGATGGAGCAACTATCAGACTCCCCCTTCCCTTTATTAACCCTCTCTCATAGGCGCGCAGTTGAGATGACAGGTTTTATAAAAAACTATCAACTCTCTCTCCATCCACACATCTCACTCTCTCTCCTCCATAAATGCAGCTGATCTCTCCCTCTATTGTAACCGCCTGGGGTGCAATTTTTTAAGAGGTTAGGGGTTAGTTTTTGCAATTAATAGTGGATAGGGGGTGCAATCCAACCGGGTTTTTGGGTTAGTTTTGCAAAAGCCCTTTAAATATTCACACACTTTATAAAAAGAATTGAAAAATAAACTTTATATGAATGGTTATTGAATGGATTTTGTTTCTATAAGTATGTTTTCAAACCCATTGAATTTGATTATATCCACACAAAAAAATTCAAGGAAGATAGTCTTTTCACATATTAAGATATATACGATTTTATGGACAATGTTTTGAAATATTTAGTATTTTAATAATAAAAGCGAATATTATATTGATTTTTATAGACAGGAAAAAATTAACTATTCTAAATAAGTATAAATGTTCACTACTAGAAAAACATATAATTTTCGACGCTTTTATCCCGACGCTTTGTGTATGGGTCGCTAATTTTCGACACCTATAGGTGTCGAAAATGACATGACCTTTATTTTAGTAATAAAAATACATCAGATCCCCAAAAACCCACTTCACGTTTTCCTAAAATTGAGTCTCCATTCAACTCCTCTATCCTCCTCCTCACTCCGTCTGTCCCTCGTAACCCTAACAATTCCATCTCCGATCTCTGACTTCGAATCGCCATTCGCTAGCTTGAAATCGCTGGTCTCTGGCATCGAATGTAGATCTTCCGCTTCGACGATCTCCGGCTTTGAAGAAATTTGCAGTTTATTGGCAAGAGAAATTTCAAGCGATTGAAAGAGAGATCTGGCAGTTGGATTCCTGTCACCGACTTCGAATCACGGTTCGATCTCCAGGTTTGAATCATCATTCTTTGGCTTCGAGTGTAGATATTAGCTTCGTTGAGTGTAGAACTCCATCCCTCACCCTCTCTTTTCTCTAATTTTCCAGATCCGAACGAAGTCTTCTCCGAATGGAGTGTAGTCCTCGATTTTTTACAGATCTGAGATAGTAACCGATTTCACTTTCAATTTTTGTGCATTTATTTGATGGATTTCGAGTAGGAAGGTTGCAAATCCTAGTCTGATGCCCAATACAGTAGCAAGTGAGTTTTGTTTTGTGTTTTTTTTCGATTTTTGAAAACTAGATCTGTCAATTTGTTATTCCAAGGGTTTGATGGAAGATTTTGGTATGCTTATGTATTTTTTAGGAGGCTGTTGAAGACTGGAAAAGTAACAAAGGATCTGAACAAGCCTCCAAGTGCGTTCTTCATTCTCATTTATGTTATTTTAATTTGCAAATGACTATTTCTTTTTCCATATCTGATTCTGCCATGTTGATTGAAATTGTAGAATGTTTTTATTTTCAATGTTTTTTCTCTCTATTTCCTTGATAAGGAGGAATTGAGAAAGTTATTCACCTATTCAAGGAGAAGCATTTAACATAACTTAAGGAAACTTACAATAATTTGAAGAGCATATTTGGGTGTTAGAGGTTGATTCACTTAAATTGTTTTCTTTAATGATTTCCTGATGCTTATCAGTTATCATTCTTTGTCATTTCTTTTCATAATTCATACATACTCTTGAATAAAAACCAATTGATTGGCTCCTTGCCAGATGAGCTTGGCTATCTACCAAATCTGGATAGAATTCATATTAACCAAAACAAAATATCAGGACCTCTACCTAAATCATTTGCAAACCTGAACAAAATAAAGCACTTGTAAGCTGGCTATTAGATTTCAATCTCTTGCTTTTTCTGGGTGAGATTTTAGTCGTTTATGTAACTAATAATCTTTAATACATAAGTGGAGCTCTAGTTTTCTATCCTAGATTTGTAAACCATTGCAGCCTTCTTGACAATAACAACTTATCAGGATCCCTTCCGCCGGAATATCATCTCATGCATGCGTATTTCTTTTTGCCCCACTAAATCTTGTAGTTTAATGCAGCTTTGGTTCGCATTCTTCAATATTAGTGCTATCATATAGCTGGCTCTCAAAATAACAACCCGATCTTTTGACTCAACTTTGATGTTTTGTACCTTTTGTTATCAGGTATATCAATTCTTGTTGCAACACCTGCACGGTTGCTAGATCACTTAAAGCACACATCATCGTTTTCACATGCTAATTTGCACTGGCTAATATTTGATGAAGCTGGTAGGTAATGTACTTTACAAGTCTCATTTTATGACTTGTTTTGAATATCTTTTTGATATATGTTTCCCTCATTGGTTGCAGGATACTCGAATTACCTTTGATCTTTTTCTCTTCAACCTCTTTTCACAGGAAATGGTAGTTGCCTTGAGATAGCACAGCGGTGGCATTTCCACTGCTTGGGCTCAACTTGTTCAGCGATATGCTAAAGGTATCTATGTGTTTTCAAATAATTATGGTGCCTCGTCAATTTCTTGACGCTTACTTAATCAGCTCATGAAATGATTTTTTGTGCAGTTCCTTGTGGTTCACGGCTTACAATGTTGCTGTGAGTTTTGAAGAATCTTTTCGAAGGAAGCTGGCCAAAAGGTAGCCTTCTTTTCTTTTTTGGTAGCTATGTTATCCAGAGAGTTAAGGATAATCTCTCACCTTTTGTGATCAGTATGATATAATTTGTTCCAAACAACTTCATATTTCCCGAGGCATAGCCTGACTTTACCTGTCTTTCTGCCATTTTTTTGCTTATCAGGAGTCTTAGGAACTGTAGGTTTTAAGGATCGATTCCTGATTTCAGCAGGTTACCACACCTTGCTTATATATAAATCCATATCTGTTGGTGCCTCATTAAAGTAAAATACTGGTGTGCGACTCGTTTAAGCTGGATATGTTAGAGTACTAGTTAATAATGCTTAATTACAAGTATTCAGTCAATGCTGCTTAATCAGAAGGTTTTGTTTCCATAGGATAAAGAAGCCTTTTCATACCATACTTCAAATATTGAAAGGAAGATTGAAATGATGGAGGTCTCCTATATTGGCAGAGAATAGAAAAATGTTATTTGATACATATTTTTGCCTGAGATTAGATGCTATAGAATGACACAAACTTCAAACCTTTAGGTAGGGCTGGTATTTGAGCCTAAGAGCTCGGGCTCGGCTCAACAAAGCTCTTAAAGTTGCCTGAGATTAGATGCTATCTTATTTTGAATATGATTTTTGTCTATATAGCTAGGTTTGCTTGTTATTCGCTCTTTTGGCTGCAAAATAATACACTACTGGTATGTTCTTCTATCTGAAAATCTCACCTTCAGATTCCACATTTCATTTCATTTCTGGCTCTTGTTGTCATTTTAGCTTGGTTTTAGCCTTACCCACAATCAGTATCTTGAATCAAAATCTTCAATTACTTAACCTAATCTTTGGGATTATGGCTGTGTGGAGCTTTGCCACTGTGAGTGTTGATGACCCTTACAGGTTCTTCACATGGACA
This sequence comes from Persicaria tinctoria, assembly GCA_037127255.1. Taxonomy (NCBI): domain Eukaryota; kingdom Viridiplantae; phylum Streptophyta; class Magnoliopsida; order Caryophyllales; family Polygonaceae; genus Persicaria; species Persicaria tinctoria. Next base: position 73,283,952 of record JBANSL010000013.1, read on the forward strand.
GTGACTTATGGTACAGCTTCTCCTCTTGGTGTCCCCCAACAGGTGGGTTAATTCAATTTTCTTGATTTTGGAAGCTTTTCAAAATGAAAATGACATTTTTGGTAATTTAAGGAAAGCAAAATGAACTATTTCAAGCATGGTATGATATGATGGCTTTTTACACTGGATTTTGATTGCAAGTTCACCTCTGAATTCATATGCATTTTGACTGAAAATAAGAATGGGATTAAGCAAAGGAAAAACTCATATGGCAAGATGGAACCTTGGGAACCAACTGCCTGATACCTCCGAACACAAACTACACTTACACAATGCAATCCATGGATCAGGTTGGATTGTTGGAAGCTACTCATACTTCCCATCGACATCATTCCATAGAGCTTTGGGTGATTGGTACAAGTCTGATCACAAGGTGAGTCGGTGTGGACATCTTGCCTTAATTGTAGGTAACTAATGATTAGCAAGTGTTTGTTTGTAAGGTTAGTAATTAATCTGTATAGTTTGTAGAGGATAATTGATGCAGATTATTACCTCATTTGTGAATGATGTTCTTGGTGTTTTGGTTATCAATAAAATCTAACGAAAAATGTTGAATGAATAATTGTTAAGAGTTGTAATCCATTAGCTTGCTGAGCTCTCTCTCCCAACTTTTTCTTTTTCTTTTTCTTTTTAGTTTGAAATGAGCCATTTTCGACACCTTAGTGCGTCGAAATTGGCATGTCAATTGCGACGCCCTAGGGTGTCGAAAATGACATGCCAATCTCGACGTTTTAGGCGTCGAAATGGGACCTGACGTAATTTCGCGTCGAAACTGGCAGATTTATACTTTGATCAAGCATTAATTTCAACATCAAATTTCATTATAATAAACCTTCATTAACCTTCAACAAAGTAATTGACCTTCATTACACATAAGAAATCAAAGGTTTACTCAACCCTAATTAATAATTATACAGGGCAAGAACAATGGAAACCAATTGAAGTTAAACAAACTGGATCAATCAAGAAAACTCTAATATCCGATCAATTGTTGGGTGCGGGCAACTCGTAACGGCAAAGCGGGCAAACGTGATTGGCATCAAGCCACCTAACAAGACAAGCCTGGTGAAACGAATGCGAACACGGCATCCTCAGCACGCTCTCTCGCGTCTTCATCTCCTCCAAGCAAATCACGCACTCGCCTCGACTCTCCTTGTCATCATCAACATCATCTCTGACTCTGGCCTTGAATAACTCTCTCACGGAATCCTTGTCGGCAGGCCTCAATCTCGCAGCCTCCTGGAAGGACTCTTCGATCGCCGCCCTGTCCGCATCCCACACGAGGATTTCAACGACGTGCGTGGTGGCAAACGTGACGCCGCGGTGGCCGACCCTGCTGGGACATCTGTGGGTGGCATGGGCGTCCTCGATGATCTGCCTGAAACTGTCGGCGACTTGCTCAGCGCAGTAGCCCGGGACGGCGGGGAAACGAGAGCGGATCTCGTAGATCAACCGCCGCTCGCAGAATTGGAGGTATTGGTGGGGCGACCAGAAGCCGGAGCAACTGAAGCAGGGGGCGGTGAAGAGGATGTCTCCATCGTCGGCGGCGTTGAAGGCCTCCAGAAGACGGCACGGAAACCTTTCCGGGAAGCCCGGGATCAGGCGGCGGTACTCCTCTCTGCTCCGGAGGCTGTACTCGATACTCGACCTCTGTTCGTGGATCGTCGCCATTGCTGATTGCTCGATCAAGTGACTCCTATCGATCAAGATTACTTTGAATTGCAATTAAATCTGGGAACAAGTCAAGTGTATTGGATATTTGATTTCTGATGGAGGCAACAATTGGAGATTTATAGGATTGTTTCAATTATATTCTTTCCTAAATTAAATCCTCCCAATATCTTTATATCTTGATTTGCTTGTTCCATAAGCACATTAACGGCGGAAAAGGAAACTGAATCCTCTGTAGATCTGAATTTTGCTTGTTTCTCAATTACAGAACAGGGCGGGAAAGGAAACTTTCCTCTTATTGTGCTCATCAGTTATGTTCCATAATACTCCGTACTAACTTAGGGCATGGAGTAGTATATAATTTTTGGGTTTAAACAAAACTCCTTATATAATACTATAACTATTTCATTTTCCGTGTTTTGTGCGGTTTATTATTTGCAAAAATATTATACTTTTTCTTTCAAAAAATATATTTTACTCCGTATATGTTCTAGTTAACAAATAAAATACAATAAAATTATCCTATTTTTAATAGCAAAGAACTAATTAATAATATAAATCTATTGGCCAAATTTATACTCAAAACTTAAAACTTATTCAATTCAATTTTTAACCTCTCTTAAGTCAATAATAATCATACGAAATTCAATAACTCAGTTAAAAAAATTGACCCAACTTAATTGACAAATGTCACTTCTAGCTATGATAACAACATCATAAATAAATCCAAAATTTTATTATTTAAAGTCTCATATTTTAACTTGCATCAAACAACTTCTAATTCACACTCATTTGAAAATTAATGTTATGAAAAATCAAGCTAGGTGATCATTAAGTTAAACATAAAGTTGACTTATATATACAACAATGTATCTCACTCATCCTTTAAAACATTACATGAAGTATATACATACTTTTATCTCTAAAATAATTGCAAATCAAACTATTTAATTAATCTATTATTCTTCCATCAGTTATCATTTCAAAAGTAAATACAAGAGCTTAATTTCTCATGATATAAAAAAAAATGACTCAACCAATTAACCAATTTTTTCTTTAGCCATGAAAAAATAATTTATAATCTTGGACACGGACCAATCACAAGTTGGTGTAGTGGTTGTGGGGCTACATCCCATGTCTCGAGGTTCGAAGTTCGAATCCCCGTGGAAACATGGAGACGCTTGTGAGTGGGAGGGTCAACCCCTTAAATGGGTCTACAGTAATCCGATCCAGATGTAGAGTGGGCTAAGCCCACTTGAACTGGAAAGGATCAAAAAATAATCTTGGACACGGATCGGACCGAGACGTACCACAATATATGATCCCGAGTTTTTGGGTCCACGGACTGGCTTGAAAATTAAACGGATTAAAAAATAATTTATAATCTTTTTTTAAAGTGATTTATTAAATGTTAAAATAGACTTACTTAAATTAATCTTACTAATAAATAAATAAATAAATACTCCATCCGTTCGACAAAACATGTCACTTTACTATTCACACACGCTTTTTTAGGAGATAATATCTAGTTTTTTAAATAATTTTTTAAACAATTTTGTAGTTATTATTAATAAGTACAAACTTGTCAAAAAAAAATTATATAAAAAAATGAATATTTTATATAGTTTTTTATTATTCTAAAGAAGCGTGCAGTAAACGACATGTTTTGCCAAACGGATGGGGTAATTTTCAATATTTTTCAGGTGGTCACTTTATTTTTATTTTAAAAAAATATCTGCACATATCGGTCCAAGATCGAAAATTCCAATCCGATCCCATTCTGAGACCGAAAATCAGACCGTTATGTTTCCGGCCCAACTCCACCAAGACTGGAAATCCCTATCCAATTCCGGTCCGATCTAGATTTTGAACAACCCTTCTCTCCTACGGTTTATAGCTAGGCTCCCAGCATGCTCAAATCGAGGGTTGGATCGAAACACTGAGCCGCCATCCAAGTATGTTTGAAGTGTGGAGGAGTCTAATTTCTTCCACTGTGCGTCACCCTGTTGACATGTCTAAAAACCAACTTATATCTGAAAAGTGATAGAAAGGATTCAGACTCGATACAAGACTTATTGTTTTTGCTTCCAAGCAGGGCGGATATTAGAAGAAGTTTGCAAGCGGTCGATAAACTACTCTATTTCAAATTTTAATTATTGGTTGTCTTGACAAAAATCTTCATTTAGACAACCGAAAAATGTCAAAGAATATATATATAGATTGGTAAAGAGTATGAGCGAAATGATATGTTAATGAAAAATTTATACGCTTAGAGTACTTTGTGTGATACATTACATCAAGCTTAGCATATTTGACCAGTTTTTATTGTGTACCACCAATTTACTCCGTAGAAGGTATTAGTTGTCAAATGCCTATATGGTATTTAGTTGTCGACGAACTATAAAGAATTAGGCTAATTAATTACCAACATATTAAGCTTAGCATATTTGAGATTTGACATTGTATCTTCCCTAGCAAGCTGCAAAATCAAGCAAAAACAAAAAAACAAAGCTTGACTACTTACATGAAAAATATGTATTGCATTCAATTTCAGATGTTTGGTGTCAAAGCAACACCGAGAGTTCCCCCAAACACTTCAACAGGAAACCTAGCTATAGTGCGCGCGCCTTTCAGCAAAAGTCGCAGCAGAAGTGCTTGGAGGAACCTCAGGGTTCACTGACACTTTATCACTCTCGTCTTCTTTGCATGGTAAATGATTGATCTTCTTGTTCTTGTTGTTTTTGCAATGTAAACAAACCAAGAAACAACGTATTTATAGGGCAAGCAACATGCTTTAGAGCGCATTGTATTGCAAGGATCGATCTCAATCCTCTTTTACGTGTCACGGACAAGATAAGGTGATTGAGAACAAGATGCAGATTCGCTCGAGTCTCCATTACATACAACTTGAACCTGGCTTGATTAGTAGGATAGATGAATGTATCATCTAGGCCTAGTGCATGACCCCCTTTGTATCAACAATCTTATCACTTTTACCATTGGTCTTTCCTTTTTGGATGTGCATGTTCAAAAGCAATGTTGCTTGTAGAACCAACTTGTTCAATTCCTAACCAAATTCGATAGCTAAACGCCTAAACACGACATGATCACTTGTTGATTCATAAAATAAAGTTCTCTAGCAAATGAATGACCATTCACTTGCTATGACACTCTACTTCTGGCATACATATAGTGAATTATAAAAATACTCTTTAGTAGTACTTTAGTTCTTATGAGTATGTTAAGTTATAATTGGAAGGAAACCCAGGTGGATATTTTTAGAGAATCTCAACAATGCACAAAGGCATCCTCTTTTTTTCCTTTTTCCATTTTTTTTAATGAATGGTATAGTAGAACTAGAAGGAAGTTTAAGAAACAACCAAGGGTGGTTCAGCCATTTGATTTCATTAACGGATTTGTGAGGGAGAATAAGAGAAGGGGCATCGAATTGTCGAATGCTAACAGGATTAAGAAAATGTATTATTTTTTTATAATTCTGAAAATAGGGGTGGTTAAGTGCAAAATGTTGTAAATAAAGGATAATTAAATGAAGAATTTTCTCAAAAAAAAAAAGAACTGCATCTGAAAGGGTCAAGAGCAAATAGAAAGAAAAAGAGTGCTAAAAAGATTAAGAGCTTACCACTTTTCTTTTACTGGATGCCCTCTTAAATCTCTTGTTATTCCCTAGCTAACTTTTTTTTTTTTTTTTTGCAATGAACCTATCTCATTTCATGGCAAGGTTCAATCTCAATATATAGTATATGATTTCAAGTTCTTTCTCTTACTTGCATGAAGATGGTCGCGATTTCATGATGGGAATAACTTTTGTTATCAGATGTATAAGTTGAAGGGTGTGTTAACGTTTGGATTCCATTGCATTTTAATTATAATGCAATTATTTTTACTCGTTTTATGTGATCGATTTGTTCTAAAAATGATAATCTCATAAAAACCAAGGTAAAACCGTAATTTAATCAAATAATTACATAAATCGAGATAAAATATTTGCATTATAATTAATACTAGGTACATCGTGGAATCCAAAAATACTGTAAATTAATTAAACCTTACAAATTGTGTTAACCAAACTAACTTGATCGATTAATATTTGCATTATATATATATATATATATATATATATATATATATATATACTCTCTCCGTTCGGCAAAACTTGTCGTTTACTATTCATGCACGCTTTTTTAGAACGATAAAAACTATATAAAATATTTATTTTTTTATAAAAAAATTTTAACAAGTTTGTACTTATTAATAATAACTACGAAGTTGTTAAAAAAATTATTAAAAAAATTAGATATTTTATATAGTTTTTATCTCATAAAAAAGCGTGCATGAATAGTAAAATGTCAAGTTTTTCCGAACGGAGGTAGTATTAGTTAATTAATTGCCAAAGTAAGATATAATAAATCTTCATTAGACAAAAGAAATCAAGGTTTATACCGACCTTACACCGACCAAGACCAATGCAAAACATTTCAAGAAAATTCGAATATCCGATCCGGCCACTATCAATTGTTGGCTGCGGGCAACTCGTAGCGGCAAAGCGGGTAATTAAACGTGATTGGCATCGAGCCACTGAACAAGGCACTCCTCCAAGCAAATCACGCACTCGCCGCCACTTTCGAACTGATCTCTGGCCTTGAACAACTCTCAAGAATTGTATGTAGTGAGTGGTCGAGCAACCGGAAGCCGGAGGGTGGCGAATAGGATGTATCCGTCGGCGGCGGATACATCCAAGTATTTCTATCGTCGGATTTTCAGGGAGACTGCCAAGAAGTCTATCATCCAAGGATTTCTTCCGGGGTTAGTACTAAAGATCTTCCTCGTCCTTCTCCCAGTGATTCTTATGGCAATGTCTAAGATAGAAGGTTTCACATCTCATTCATATTTGGAGAGAAGATCGGCTGCAAAATACCATCTGTTTATACTCGTCAATGTGTTTCTTGGAAGCTTAATTACAGGAACAGCATTTCAACAGTTAAACAAATTATTTCACCAGTCTGCAACTGAGTATGTTACTATCTTACTTGCGAAAAGGCTCTCATCAGAAAACACTTGCATCTGCAGCTCTATCCTGGCTAATCACTCATTTGAGTCTGTAAATCTTCATCACTGGAAATAATAGCCACAAGGTAGAACGACACGACCACCATTGGAGCACACCTAAAACCATTGGAGTTTCCATTCAGATGAAGGCCACTTTATTCATTACTTGTGTCATGATTGATGGCTGGGCTGGAGTCGCTGTAGATGTCGTGAGGCTTGTTCCATTGATCATTTTTCACTTAAAAAACGCATTCTTGATCAAAACGGAGCAGGATAGGGAGCAGGCAATGGACCCTGGTTTCCAAGACTTCTCTACATATGAGCCCCGGATATAACTTTACTTTCTGCTTGGACTTGTCTATTCGGCAATCACACCATTACTTCTTCATTTCATCATTGTCTTCATTGCTTTCGCTTACGTGGTTTTCCGTCATCAGATCATTAATGTGTATGATCGGAAGTATGAAAGTTCAGCATCCTTTTGGCCAGACGTCCATCGACGTATCATTATTGGGCTAATCATTTCACAGTTTCTGATTCTTGACCTAATCAGTACCAAAAGCCTTACTGTCTCAACACCCGTGCTGCTAGCTCTACCTGTGCTGACAATCCGGTTCCACAAAGTCTGCAAGGGTCGCTTTGAGTCCGCCTTCAAGAGGTTCCCATTGCAGGTCAGTTGACCAACTTGTAATCTGTCATGGCAGCACAGGGGACATTCAAAGTAATGTAATATCATTCAATTTATTCAGAATGCAATGGCTAGGGATACTCTGGAACATGCAGTGGAGCCGCAGCTGAACTTGAGAGCTTATCTGCAGGATGCATACGTGCGTCCAGTTTTCAAGGGCGGGGAGTTAGGAAGGCCAAGGGAACCACTTGTAGCAACAAGGAGGTCGCAGAGGAGCACCTCTGCAAGTTCTTACTCTGAACATTCCAATCATCTGTGGAGTATTATAATTAAGGTTTGTGTAGGGAGGAACCAACCATATGGAACAACAAATCCTGCAAGCTGCTTGATTTCTGACAACTAACTGATTGTATTTTATAGCTCTCTAACCTCTTAAGCTGGTGTTCCGATGAAAAATACAAGCAACGTACAATGTTTTCTTAAATCTTTGTCTTAATTTTAAAGTAAATACTTTTTTTAGGGTCAGCTCTGAGTCTTTACAGTTGCATCCTTCTTTTTGCAAAGTATCTTAGGCACAACATTGGAAAAGATTCTTAAAATAATAACTTCTAATAACCAGCTACAACAGCTCGTTTTATTCACTATATATAAATATCCTACTTGTACAGATATGATGATAATCCCCCTCTGTATATACTCAAGATATTAAATCATGGATTTAGTTTTCCTACTTGGCGTGCTATAGACTAAAAAGAAGTAATTTTTTGATACTGACCTTTGAAGGTTAGTGCAATTTGTTGTAAATGACGAGCTACAACAGCTCGTCGCGGTGGAGTTCTGTAAACTCTAGCGACGTGACTCTGTTGATTTGGCTATGTCCCAAATTGAGAGGGGTCTGTTCTTTTAACTTGTCAACCTACCTTCAATGATCATCTCTACTGCTACAGTTGCAACCTGAACACCGCCACTGGCCAGTAGAGCCAACGCCAGGTCTTCCTCACCCCACTGCCTCAGCGCATTACTTAAGCTTTTCAGTATGCCCACGTCAAGCTCCCGAACCCATGCAGGGGCACACCCCACCATCAAACTAACGAAACCTAAGACATAGGATCGCCAAGTGGCCCAATCACAGGCCAAAGAGATCTTCCCATCAACAGCCATGGCAATGAACTTTACATGTTTCCGCAAGACATGTCGTCGCCGCTTGGAGGCGGTGCATGACGTCATATCCACACCCAATGCAAAGGCTCCACTTAGAACCGCAAAGAAAGCAAGTGCGTAGCCCCTTAACATGGCCACCACCTCCCCGCCTCCTGATGAGGTATCCCTGTGGTCAGATATGAACCAAGAAGGCAATATTTGCCTGAGGAGAACTTGAACCAGGCTCAGGCCTCCTGTTATCCATACCAGAGAAGCTCCGAGAGATGCTGCAAGCTTCACACGTGTCATAGAAGCCGCAGTAGACACCCCATCATATCTAGCTCTGTACTTGCTCTTTTTCAACTTTTCGGGGCTCTCTTGGTGGTGTTTCTTTCCAGCTATCTCTTTGACAGATATCATCAAAAGGGAGATGATCTCTTCAGCCAAGTTCATCATGTCTTTGATGCAGGGGTAGATCCGGAGGTAGAAAATCCCTGGAGCAACAGGGCACATGCCACCAGAATGATGTGAGCCAAAGCCGTGACCGAGGAGGGCACCAACACCACCACTGCTACTGAGCCTAGACGAAGGGATTAGCCCAAGAGTGGTCAAGAAGCAGCTTCTAAGGAGCTGGACCACTGCATCAAAATTATGGTGGAAGACTGTACGAGAGGCAGAGAAGACAACGTAATTGCTCCAACGCTTTGCCTTCTGAGCCCACAAGGAAGCTACAATGGGCATGCAAGGCCAGGGACATCCAATTGCGAGCATGACCACGGATCTTGCAGCCAAGTTGAGGAAACGCTCTGATGCTTTGTCTAGCTTGTAAGTAATAGTGAGGCTCAGAAGTGCAGCCAATGGCAGAGGAAGTGTAGGTGTTGAATTCCTTGCTTCAAAGTAAAAAGATAAATGGATTAATAAACTTCACAAAAGAAATTTTGAAAAAACAATAGGGTCCACTGCCCAGGGTATGGATGCGTACATCTAGACCACAACACCCTTGCTTTGGCAGGATTCACTAAGATGATGTTGTATAATAGGGTCAATTGCATTGTTAGTCCCTAAACTTTGCATGCTCTTCCTTGTTGTTCCCTAGACTTTAAAGTTGTTCTAATTAGGTCCCAAAATTGTTACATCATTTGCACCCATGGTCCTTTCGTAAAAATAAATGTTAATAACTGAGTAGAATCATGTATAAAAACACAAAACCACCTGTAATTTAGGATACCTTTAACAAAACGTCTGTTAGTTAGAAAATTACACAAAACCATCCAACATTGAGATATTATTTTCAAATAAGTATAGACAACCCACGGCTATTCAAATGTTTAAAATGGGCTAAATTAGCTACCTGAGGGAATGAATGTATTAGAATTAGATTATAGACAATAATAAAAACTAGTTAACTAAATAGCTAGGAGGGAAAATATTGTGAGAAGATTTTAGGTCCAAAAAAACAAGTCGATAGTAGTAGCTTTGTGAAATTTACCCGTCACTAATAAAAATATAGACATTAAGGGGTCGTTTGTTTATATAAGAGGGGAACGGAAAGGTAAGGTATTAAATTTTACATATAAAATGTACATGATCATCATTTTTTGTGATCTTGGAGGAAAGGGTAGAGGGTGTTATTAGACCATCCTAGAGGTATTAGTTACCCTCCTTCAAATTAGGGAATAGAATGGTACGGAGTAATAAATTTTGTATGGAAAATAGAGAAGAGAGGGAATGATTAGAATGGTGATCAATTAATCTTAACTTAAATATGGACTACATTCATAAGGATAATCATTACCTTTCGCTACCCAAAAACAAACGGAGGTAAATATATTTTGGACATTTCGCCTTTTTTTCCCCTTAATACGTTAATAGGGATAAAATGGTGCAGGTGATGAATGGTAAAGAAAAAAAAGAATAAAGGGTGGTTGAAAATGATTTTCAAATATACAAGGTGGTTTTTGTGGAAAATAGCCTAAATAAAGGATAGTTTTGTGCAGTTTGCCCACCCACACACAAATATATACATAAATAAGAGATTTTCAAAGGATACCTGTAGCAAGGCTTGGGATCTCTATACCCGTAGCAGCAAGAAGTTTCTTGATCTGCTGCTCAACTGAAGATAAGTTGGCTGCAGGACTTGGCCAATCTGTTCCATTCATATAAGCAGGTTTCCAAACACCTCTTGACACCTCAGCAGCTAGGTAGCTTACTATGCTCGCTAAAGATGCTGGTAGAAAATCAGCGAGATCTTTGAGCCCTGTAACCAAAGGGTGTCCCATCAGTTAGTGACGTAGAATTCCTCGGTTTAGTCGCCTAGTTGGCACATAAAACTCTATAATTTATAATTTATTTTAGATTATTTTCATATAATACACATTCTGTTATTTATAACGGCTTCATTTTGGCACGTGTCAATTCCTTATAAGGAGCTTATAAGGTTTGGTAAAGTCTTATTTGTTATGATAAGTCACCATGTGAAGAAAAGGTGATGATAAGAGGTTTATAATGTATAGTTTTTTAAATAAAATCATAATAATACAATAAAATCATATTATAAAATAAAATAAAATATTAATAAAAGTTATCCCTAAGATAATGGTGACAACACCTCATCAAAAATGGTTTTCATTTAAAGAAATATAGAAATATAGATATAGATATTTTAAAATAATCTTATTGGAAAGAAAAAAATTACTATCATTGTAACATTATTTAAACGATTTAACTAAAGATAATTTTATGAAAATCACTTAGATGAAAGAGAGAATATATAAGATGTGATATTCTCATACTTTTAATTTAGTACAGTATATAAAGAATTACATATAGGTATATATATATATATTATATATTAATTCAATATTTTGATTAAACATGTTGGTTAGACAATATAGATGGATAAATACTACCTCTGTTCCATAATAGATGGGTTTTCATATGTAAGTTTTTGTTTTAAAATAGATGGTCTTTTATATTTTTTAAAAGTAAAATGTTTTCTTAAAACTTGTGTCCAAAGCTAAAAACCCATATATTTTGTATGGAACGGAGGAGAGAGTAGATGATAGCACGGAAAGCGAACCCAAAATCATACTTCATCTATTAATTAAAACTTGTCGTTTACTATTCATACATGTTTTTTAGAATGATAAAAACCCAATGAAATATTAACTTTTTTTAAATTTGTTTTTATAAGTTCATACTTAATAGTAATAAGTATGAAATTATTAACAAAATATATTTAAAAAAATTAAAATATTTTATATAGTTTTTAACACCTCAAAAAGCGTGCATGAATAGTAAAACGTCAAGTTTTAATAAACGGATGGGGTATTAGTTAATCCATACTTGCAAAAAACAAAAGATGTTCCAACTCCGAAGTCTTAGCATCTACTTCATAATAGACACAGCTCTTATAGTTCTGCTAAAATCAAACCAAAATACAAGAAGCCTAGAAAAATAAGCATATTGCAAAAAAAGTGCACCCTTGCAATTGATTGAGATGAAACCTTAAGTTGAGTTCTGGAAGAACCACAAGAAAAACGCAATCATAAACCACCAAAGGGATGTCGATGATACAATTGTTGGGTGATAGATGATATGCATATCTTGCTTGATTTCCATGAATAGGATTTAGTTTTTGAGTGTGTATATACACACACACACATAGACTAAAGAGAAATCCACTCCATCAAGTGGTAAAGTCTCCTTAATCGAAGGTTTATTAACCACTCGAAAATTTTTGCTATCCAATTAATTTATGACGGTACGGTCTCACTCAAAAGTCAAAATCAATCCTAATCATGATTAAAGTTTATTTTATTTAAATCGGTTGGATTTAGACCAAGCCCAATTTCTATCCATCCATTTATTCTCTTTTATTTTATAATATTATTTACTAAATCCAATTTCTATCCATCAATGTAGGTTTATTAAGCAATTGAAAAAAAATTATATTACGATAAATGGATGAATTAAATAATCAATTAATAAAAGATGATATGGTCCTACCAAAAATCAATTTCTAATTCACTTAATTATTAATAATTATATCAATTCATCAATTACATCCAAAATTAATCATTTTTTATAGATAGATAGGACTTTTCTATCTATCTATCTACCAACATGGCGACTTCAGGTTAATTTTAGATAAATGTTTTCCCACCAAAAAAAATTATTACAATAATATATAACCATAATTTATGCAAAGCCACCACAACCACAATCTATCTATACATAGATATTTTGTTGATAAAAATATAAATTTATCTATATATAACAATATTATTATATATTGATATATATATATATATATATATATATATATATATATATATGTATGATATTTTGAAAATAGCTATCTAACTAAAAGAAATCTCTTAATTAAGCTAGAATTAGATTTATTATTGCAGTGTTTTTCCTCTAGCTATAATGGAAAATATTTCATAACTAATATATTATTCAAATAAAAATAATAATTACATAAACAAAAAAAATATATAATTACAAACATTAAAAGATTGAGGGTACTTGTTAATAGCAAAAAGTCACGGTTCAATTTGTTAAAAAATTTATCAATTTTGAATTTTTTTTTTAAGAAATGAAACCGAATAATTTGGATTTTCTCAATAGCAAAATAATAAATGCAACAACTTAAAAAACTTTATTTTACATATTTACCATTTAATAAATCAAAAGTCAATCTAAATAATAAACATGATCACTAATTATATGTCATTTGATATATCTATTGATTGCTATTAGTCTAATTCTCACATTATAATTAAGATTTATCGTGTTCATTGTCATCTTTTTAATAGGTTTTTATAGATAATAAATGTAATTTTAAAATATTGTGTTAAAGTGTTCCCATGCATAGGACGGGACTTATGCTAGTTATTAAATAAAAAGTAAGCAGAATATTATTAAGAAGGTTTTACATTAACCACAGGGTTTACGCGTTGAACCTAGCCGACTCCTACCAATCCTACCATTCACCACATATTCTAGGAAGAGTTCTTGCGTATCTAGACCTATGACTAGATCATACGGCAAGGAACATAATAGTTGCATGCAAAAACCAACAATGAAGGAAATATTACTTTTAAGTTCCTACAGAACATCAGACTAACCTGTAGCCAGTTCACGTGGCGATAACTTTTCATAAGCACAAGCAGTGAGAGCAGCATCAAGCACAAAAGGAACTGCCTCTAAAACATCCCATGCAGGCAACTGTAATGTAAGGTTTGTCTCTTCAGTAGTTGAGCCAGATGAACTGCTGCTTCCAGTAGTGGCCTGCTCACCTTTATTTGTTCTCCTAAATAGCATAGTTGATAGCCAGTCGACGATCTGGTTCACAGGGTTAGCCTGATTAAGACCAGAAAGGGTGGACACAATGCAAGCTTGATGCTGAACATACCACCGTTTCAGTTTAGGAAAAGAATCCACGAAAATAGGCTCCGCAAAATGACTCGGCATCTTGGTAAATCTCCTTCTGTTTCTACTTTGATCTCTGACATCATTCGCTACCGTTGCTAATTGAGCATTTCTCACCATCAACAGATAATCAGGAGTAAGCTGGGCTTCCACTGGAAGCACATGTCCCAGTGCATCTTCACCAACACAGTGATCAAATCTCCACAACTTCAAGAGAAGAATAAAAGCATTAGAGAACACAGCATAGGAGTTAATTTCCTCCCCTGTTGCAAGTGGCCAAGAATTCTTTGGAGAACACGATCCAAAAGCCTCGCAGATAGGCATCAATGCACCAGCCAGCTCTGGAACCTGAAATAGGTGGACATCAACAAATTATTCCCAAAGGTTATATAGTTTATAGTTGTATGTAATTTTATGGACATTTGATTTATTTGTCTGTGGCTCTGTGCTAGGGATGTGACCATTTTCAAACTAATCAAGAAATTTGATTGCAAAAATCTTCAGGCATATTTATATTCTTTTATCAACAAAAAAGAAGTAGCAGAAATCGGGAGAATAAGACACCTTAATTTATATATACCCTACACACTACCACATCCTTCAAAGGGCTTGAGTTACACTACCATATCTTTTGATCCACTTTGAGCTATAAAAATAAGGCATATAGCAGAAGCTATTAATTGCCCAATATTTAGAAAATTATCAAGATGGAGAAACGTCATACCAGTCCATGCAATGAGAAAATCTGGATAGCATCAGTAGTTGATATACCAATGAGCAGAATATTTAGAAGTGGAGCATGGCTGATCAAGTGACTCTCACTTCCAGAAAAATCTGTAGGTCGGGGAGGAGAGAGCAACCTTGTAATAAAGAGAACAACGTGCTCCTAAAAGATATCAAACCACAAAAGAATCTAATTATTAGCGCTCCCCAGGGTAAGAGGGAAATCAATATGATCAATCATAAACCAAATTACAGGGAAGAAAGCCCTTGAGTACCCACCCCAACCCACAAAGACAATACAACAACAACAACAATCATCCCAGTATACCCCGCACCTAGGAGGGTCTACACACCCTTTCCCCAACAAAGTTGAGAGGGTGTTTCCGTATAACCCGAAAATGTTTTTAAAGAAATAAATAAATAAATGTATATATAAAAATTGAAATCTGAATACCTGGACATTCCAACCACGTACAAGAGATGCCCCACACAAAACCATAGCAGCGTACAATTTTTCGTCATTAGAACCAGCAACTGCAATATCAAATATTCTCTCGATCTCTGATAAGCTACAGACAAATCCATGAGTTTAATTTCAGTTGCCATACGACAGAATAACTGATAACTGAAAACAAAAGGCACAATAATATCGAATGGCGCAATCATGCATTTGATATTGAGTGCAAAAGACATACAACTGTATGGAATTTACAACTTATCTAAATTCAAGGTTGGTCATAAAATCATCCTTCTATGTAAAAATTATCCAGGGCAAGGATAAGTCAAAGCTTGACATAAACATTGCATCCAGTAACCCCTAGGCCACGCCTTATTGATTTCTTACTCCCTAAGTCCCAAAATATATCTATCCTAATTTCAAAGACAAAATTAGTTCAATGAATGAGAAAGGCAGTAGCATTGGGCATTGGCCAGTGCTCTGGATATATGGTGGCAATAGTGCTGGCTACCCAGCAGGAGGCGGCATCAGTTGTATCTGAAAGGTTGGATTCTTCAGTTTGATGATTTCTTTTGTGGTTGTAAGGTGATGTTGAAGAAAAATGCAAGAGCTAGGAAAGAGTAAGTCACATCAGTTCTCTCTACAATAGCAACCAGATTTTAACCTACCAATGAGACAAGTATTAAGTAAAGCTACCGATGCTACTATTACAGCAAATCAGTATCTTGCAATTACTTCAGTAGCATAAAGATGGACAAAAGCAAATAAAATAAAAAAAGCACAGTTAGACTAAAAGAGTAGACAGTTGTACCTCGATGCAGGTGTTGAAATAAGTGCATTACCAATCGTTGGCGAAAGTGCAGCTCCTTTCATTAATGATGACCAACCAGGAACATGTCCAGCTACATTACAAGGTATCTGGTTGCCACATGCATTCACATAACCAGGCCACATGTATGCCGATGTGTCCAATATATCTCTAGCAATGCACGCCTCAACAATCAGGTGCAACATGTTCCCAGCTGCATAAACAAATGCAGGATGATGGAGATTGGGTACAATGTATAAACATGAAGATAGTTCAAAGCTCGCATATGCTCGAAACAATAACAGAACTCAAAACGGAGAAAAGGAAATAAGAGAATGGAACATGAAGGCTTATACAAATCTTTTCGAGCTTTTCAGGAAAAGCTTTGTTTGCATTGATTGTCACCATCAATCAAAGAAGAAAAGCAAAAAAACAGATAATATAAAATTAGGAACGGTAAGGATATTAGTGACTTGATGATCTATATGCATGATTTCAGGTTGGTACGCAGAGCAAGGCGTAGACAATCTTACTAAAATAAGATGCAAAAAAGGGTTAAAATTAACCCATGAACACCTCGTGTACACTGTTCCAAGTCAAGTCAGTACATGAAACAAGCAGAATCATTCCACGAATCACGATAAACATTACTCCCTCCTTTTTTTCTAATTGACACTTACTATTCATGCACGTTTTTTAACGATAATAAAAACTATATAAAATATTAACTTTTTTATTTTTATAGAATTTCATACATATTACTAAAAAGTATGAAATTATTTTTAAAAATTAATATTTTATATAGTTTTTATCATTCTCAAAAAGCATGAATGAATAGTGTCAATCAAAAAGAAATAGGAGTAGAAATGAGCATATAAATGAACTTTTAAGGCACAAAATGCAAAGCCCAAAAAGTCTAAATGGCAAAATCTTCCCAAGGGCAGACCGGCTAAAAAGAAAAATAAGAAACCCGAGGAAAGATATGAACTTACAACAATTGAGAGGCATGTCATTCATGCTGACACAGTCAAGACATCCACTACCAGTGGTAATACCAGAAAGAAACAGCATCGCTTTTGCAGCAGCCTGATTGGCTACTGGAATAACTGATGGATGTGGATTCAACAAGCCTTCACATTCACCAAGTAACTGCAAACTAAAGATCAACTCATTGCGGCACTTTCTGACACCTAATTTATTCTTACTAGATGAGGAAATGCACCCAGCTTCTTTAATAGCTGCATTTTCTTCCTCCTCGATTATATTGGCAACTGTGAGTGTTGTAATGGACAGCAGCATGCACAAGCTGGTGTCCAGACGAGGCACAGGACCCTCACTAGAATATCTCTCCTAATACAAACAGCATATATGTTGAAGAGTTCATGAAGGAAAGAAACCACCAAAATCATGAAAAACGTGTAAAAGAATGACGAATGTAGGAAAGACACTATAACAGTCTTCTCTGTAGTTAAATAGGTGCACAAGGAATTAACTTTGGAGGGCTGAATAGCCGAATGCTCATATAAACATACCCTTCTTACCAGAATGGTACACTAAAGAACAACAGTGAGAGTATGGTATTCAAAGAAGTCTTTGCAGCAGCTAAAGGATATTTAAAAAAAAAATCACCAAATTTCAGTGTTGGATTGGATCCTTATAGTTAGCTATTCTTGATTGGCTTGTTTTTTTCACCTTTTTTTTTTTGGCTAGTTGGTATGGTTTTCTATTAGTTTTGGCATTTTGTTCTTCTTTCTTCTGTTTTTGATGATTTGCATTCCTCTTTTCCTTGTTCTAAATCAAACATAATGTATAATAATTTTAAAGAACGCCCACCAAAAATATTGAAAAAAAAAAACCGTGATTGTCAAGAGTTTTGGCTTTATCCTTATGATACCACAAATTTTCAATATATCCTCGTGGTAAAAATCAGTAATTCAATAGTCTCTGTTTAAGATCACTGCAGTTCCTTTCCAGGCGGCTGAGGCCCTTTGATTAAAGGGCCTCAAGAAAGCGGTTATATTTGGTCATGGTCCTAAACTTAAGTATACATCATGGAATGCATTTAGCATCAATAAGAGCTCCAATTTACCACATACCCTTTGCACAAGCCGCAAAGCAGAAATCCACAGGCCGAGGAAAGTATCACACCAGGTGGTTCCATTCACTGCCTGGAGTGATATTACTGTGTCTGCAACCCTCAAAGCAGATATTAGTGTTTACAGAATCACAAAGAGACTTTCGAGTTCTTCACTTTTTCTACTCAGTTTAAGCAATCACTTTCAATGCATGCAGCATATACCTGTAAGAGTGTTGACAGCACTTGTTGCCGACACTTTGAGTCCTTCCATACAATCTTCTAGAAACAAATCAATGGGGATCCAAAGAGCAGAATTACTAGTCCTGTGCATTTGACTAACAGAAGGTCTTAGTGATCCAGAAGCCATGACTGCATGGAGTTCTTGTTGCAGACTTGCTTTGTTTTCTGGGGGCAAGAATTTGCAAGTATCAGAAGTAAAAAAAAGAAGTGTATCTGGAGTCATACACTTCGAATTCTTTACGGCTGAAGACTTGGATGCTAGAAGTGACAAGGAGACGGTAAAATCTGACCAATCTGATGGCCTGCGCAGCAGAGGCAAAAGTTAGTTAGTTAGTTGGATTTCATTGAATGTGGCAATGAAGCTGTTTTCGCAATTCTGCCTTTTTCTTCTTTAGGAGTAATGATAAACAGAATCTAGAGGGGAGTAACATATTTCCACAAACAGAAAATAAACACCCCGATTCCCTATGGACAAAGAGGTAGACAAGCATAAACACCTAAAGAAACGTATGAAAACCAGGAGAATATATCAAAATAAACACCCAAAAGAGCAATTCTGAAATATCAAAAGACAGCAACCCAGCAATTAACTGATGCTGATGACATGGAGGGGGGAAAACAAACAATCTACTCACAACCTGGAACAATAATATGCAGGAACTTCCTCAGAAAAGAAGAAAACAAATCATAGGAAGGCAAGAAGTATGCTATATATAGCATGTCCTTATCCCCCTTTCAACTTTGTGTTCATAAATCAATCCAATAGTGAACAAAAACCAAGTTGATTTGATTGGTTTCACAGAAAATACAAGTGTGCTCCAAGTTAAAATGCAGTCTTCCCAAATTACCACACCATGTCCTTCACCTTTTTCGAACAACCACATGACACGTCCATTCAAAATCAAGGAATAAAATTATTACATACTGCGGAGAGAGTCAGAAAGAAATTAGTATTTCACTTATGGATGATGGATTCCAAAGATATTATTCCCTCCAAAATTAACAGATCACTCAATAGATGTAATACAAAGATCATAGAAGAACTGTGCTACTTACATATATTGGTGCGCCAAGTAGAGAACCCTGGAAGTCACTTTATTCTGCAAAAATCCTCCGAGTGTGTCAATAGCCATCATAGTATTCATTCTTTGCATTGTCTCCTGATGATCAGCTCTCGTATTTTCAAAATTCTTGTCCATTTCCATTTCTTGCATCCGAGTAAACCATTTCAAATTTTTATGTGGAATAAGCTCAAGCAATCCCTCATCATCCAATGAGGCATCAAGTAACTGCCACACAATTGAAAAGACCAAAAGTACTACCAGAACCCCAGGTTCAGAAGGCCAAATTCCAAATATCTGAGAAAGATGAAGGGCATCCTCTATGGAGTGCAAGACCCTGCAACCAGAATGCAGGGTGACAAACAAAATGTTTTATGAAAAGCTTGAAAAGAAAAGACCTGTAAAATGAGCGTTTTTAATGCCCGTAAAAAGCTGCAATGGTCCGTTGATGATAGGAAAAAAGATAAGGTATCACCCACAAAAACGCACAAAACTTAGGGAAACCAATGGGAATGAAAGGAAATCCCTTGACCAATATTTCCACTGAAATGATGAGCTATCCAACTCCCGCGACAAAAAAATTGGCAAAAGCCTACAAAAAATGTCTAGATTAAAGGATAGTCCTTATTTACTATGGTAGAATTACTTCCTTTGATCACCTACCGGATTTCGATCCCACTTGCTTTGAGGAAGAGATTCGATGGGAGTATTGAAGCAATTGTGAGTGACTTAACACAACTGAGACATACTTCGCGAGAGATTTTAATGGTGGGGCTTTGCAATTATATTGCAGTACCTTTCTAACAAAAAAAAAAAAATGGTTCAGTCACATGCATCTAATATTAGACCTATACTTATTAGTTAGCGGGGGAAAAATATTGGCTTGATGTCGTTGCACAAAATTCCTCTCTGTAGAAAGTTCCTTATGACAAAGATTCCTAAGACAATTGAACGTGATTAAGAAATATGTTGCATAGACAACAAAAATATATAGGAAAGGTTTCTTATGAACACTATATGGAAGCACAGATAAACTAGATGGTACTGAGTTTAAAGTTGAGGTGGAGGACCACAAGTAAATACAACCAAGTTTTTTTAGTCTTTTCCTTAACTGAGACCTAGAGAGGAAACAATTGTCAAACCCTCATAAACACACTTCAAAGCACTTAATCCTCTTATGCAAGTAATTTCAGAAGCATTCACCTCAAATTTAAAAAAAAATTGACACAAACTACACTAACAGTCAAGAAATTGAGAAATTTCATAACAAATTAAGAAATAAATTATACACATCATTGTCAGAATCTTTTGAGACTGGATTTGAAAAAAGAATCGTACTCACACTTCATAAATGGATCGGTCTGTTTGCAAAGTAAAAGAGAAGCCATGTCTCTTAAGAAGTTCCAAGTAAAGCCTATATGCGGCAGGATAACACTGTCGAGCTGGAACAACCCTGCAATGGTTAGAACTTAGAAAATACAATTTGATCTTACATTGAGCAAGAACACAAGCTTGCACGACATAAAAGAGAGAGCCAAACGTTAGTGTGCAAAGCCTTTTTTTCCAAGAGGCAGCGACAGTGTATAAATCATGACTGATGGTGTACCTATTATAGATTCTGCAAAGACCGACTAATTCATGGAATATCACGAGTTTGATACAATAATTTATGGAAGGAAAAATGCAACATAAAAGAATTAGTTTCAACACCTCATCAGTAATAATAACTTGAAGAGCTGAAGCCGCCACCATCAAACATTAATTCCATAGAAACCAAGATTTGATCGTGAGGAAGCAAATACCTAGCAGAGAGAAAGGCGAGGGTGAGAACAGGAGGAACAAGCTTGGTACATATGGCCTTCTCGAGGAACTTCCAAGCGGAGGGAAGGTTGTTGTCCCAGCAAATATGAGAGACGAGAAGGCGCGCGAGGTCGACGGAAGGCAGAATCTCCCCCGCGGAGTTGAGGAAGGCGCCGACCTGCATCGTCCATAGGAAGGGATCGCCGTTCCTTGCCTGAGCAGCCTTGGTGAGCTCGAGAACGGCGTCCCAGGGGCCGAGGCCGGCGCCGGCGGTCACCGCCATGGATGCCCGATCTGAAAGAGGAACGGCGGGGGAACTGAATTTTGGGAGGCGTGATTTTGGGGATGAGGAAGTATGGAATTGTGAAGGATAAGAGGTTGGGCATTTGAATTCCGAGGTGCGTACTGTGGGGTGCGGAATTTGACTGCAGAGCAAAAGTTCAAAGGCGGCGGCCTTAACCGACTCATCTGTAACAATCGCCGTTTTTCACCTGCGAAATACTCAAGGAAACGTTTTTTTTTTTCCTTCGTAATTTAATAATTCGGGTGGAATAATCCTACCTGATAACGTCCTTTTGGATTAGGTTTTAAAAACCCGTATTAGTGTAAATGTCGAAATTCTGGCAGAGCGGCAAAGTTATACAACCTTATCAACGGCAATGTTTTGATATCGGACATTACCAATTCAATTTTCCCATAAACATGTGAAATTTGTTTTTAAATTATTGATGATTATAAGGGAGTCCCCTTGAGTTTGGATTATCACATGTCTTAATGTCAAAGCTTCAGCTTTTAGCGGGGTTTGATTGTCAATTCTGTTGTAACCAATGTGGATCATTCTACGCTCTCAATCTCAAATGATGGAGCCAATTGAGCTGTCGTTGTTAACAAGTTTAGATCAATCGAAGTTTAATTTTAACGTATCAATAGGTGGTTTTCTCCACTTAGCAGCTTCTTACCGTAGTTTTGTCTGTGTGTGCTTGGTAGCATTATTCCCTTGAGTATTTTGAATATCATTATCATTTCCATACATGGAGGTTTTCTTCTAATTTTTCTTTCCGATATACCATATCGCCCACCAAGTTATCGCTACTTTCTCCTTTTCAGATTTTGTAAGACTAAAAATCTGCTTCGAATTAATGACAAGATAGGATAGAAATCTCTCGAATTTGCAATCAAGTTGATTATAACCTGATTCATCTTCAATGACACTGTTACAAAGCACACAAGTTGTTGGTACAGATACCCTTTTTTTGGATAGAGGGGTAGCCGAGGAAGTTCTTAATTTTTGGTGTTGTGTCTATTTTCCAAGTCCATGAATTATTATCCTCATTCTTACTGCTATTTTTAGTGATTAATTTGTAGGTGTTGGCTATTGTAAACCATCCCTACCTATCTGGCCTGCAATATAGTCTGTCATCAAATGTATTCCTAGGAAGGGGGATATCTAATACTCCGTATTTCTTTTGCTATACTTTGTGGGATTGTGTTGTATAATTTTTTCATCCCACCATTTTCCTCATAATATATAGTCGCTTACTGTTTCGTTATCATCTCGAATGGTAGGACACTCATCCCTTTTGGTTATTGGCGAAGTTGTAAGCCATTTATCGGTCCAGAATTTAATAGATTTACCATTGACCACCGACCAGATTAGACCAGTTTTAAATTTTTCAATAAGAGAAGTTAGTTTCAACCATTGTCAAGATAAACTCTCACTCGTCTTGTAATTTAATATATGTGTCGTTTTCAAATACTTGTATTGAATTAACTTTACCCATATATTTTTCGGTTCCGCAAGGATTTTCCACAGAAGTTTCATTTGAAATGCCTCGTTCATATCCTTGGATTTTCAAATATCTAAACCTCCCATACCTTTTGGTCTAACAGATTTTATCCTAGTTTATTAGAGGTCGGTATTGGAAATCTTTATTCCAGAAGAAACATTTATTTATTTTATCTAGTTCCTTATGGATTATACCGGGGAGCATGAAGTTTTGCATTGTATATAAAGGTTTTGATGTCATGTTTGTGCCAATTAGGACAACAAATCAGGAAGGAAAAAAAATACTCCGTAGACTAGAATAGAATTCTCTAATGAGATCTCTATTTGATTGGTGAGACATAATGCAATTAGTGGGTCAAACGCTTAGTCAGACTAGTTAAAGAATAATTGAATTGAGGTTTTCGATTTACTTTACATTTAAATAAAGTAAATTTAAATTTACGAAGTCATAAAGTTTCTCTTCGAAACCCAGCGTAACTTTGAGTGAGTTTTTATCAATATATATGTTACATCTTGGCTTGCCACATAAGCTATCTAATTTACATAATATATACGAACTGTGAGACTGTCTCTAAAGTCTACAAATAGTTGACGCGGCAAGCCTTTGGTGAAGATGTCGGCATACTGATAGGAGGAGGGGACGTGAAGAACCTTGATATGGCCAAGCGCAACCTTATCGCGCACAAAGTGGATGTCGATCTCAATGTGCTTGGTGCGCTGATGATGCACTGGATTGTTTGCGAGATAAGTGGCGGAGACATTGTCCGTGTAGACCAAGCTGGCGGTCCGCAAAGGACAATGAAGTTCAAGCAGTAGATTACGAAGCCACGAGCACTCAGCCACGACACTAGCGAAGCAGTAGATTTCGAAGCCACGAGCACTCAGCCACGACACTAGCGACACCCCGGTACTCAGCCTTGGCGCTGGAACGAGAGCAAACCTGCTGATGCTTGGAGGACCAGGATATGGGAGTGTCGTTGCGATATATATCTCACAACACTTGTTGAATGCAATACCTTACCTCGCGAACCAAGAGTCGAACCCTAGACCTCTTGCACCCTCCTACTGAATTCGTCCGCTTCACACGCCTGCCACCCGAGCTACAGAATTTTGTTATAACTTTGTGCATTTACTTAATCTAATTCCTAAAAAAAACTATAAATATATAAAAAAAATCGAGAACGATTTATAAAAATAAATGAGAACGCTTTAAAAGAAAAATGTGTTCCCTCTAGTTAAATTTGGTTTTGGGAAGACATTTTTCTTATAAAACCGTGTTCGTTTTAATTTTTTTAAGCACGTTTTACATGAAAACCGAGTTAATTATTCCTTTAGAAACAAACGAGAACGGTTCTATAGAAAAGCTTGTTGATTTTAGTAAAGTTGGTTTTGGGAACACACTTGTAAAATAAAACCGTGTTCGTTTTAATTTATTTTTAAACACGCTTCACACGAAAATCGGGTTTAATAGTTTTTAGAAATAAACGAGAACGGTTTTATAGAAAAGTGTGTTTGTTTTAGTTAAATTTGATTTTGGGAACACACTTTGAGAATTAAACCGTGTTCATTGTAATTTTTTTATGCACACTTTACACGAAAACTAGGTTAAATATTTTTTTACAAATAAACGAGAACGATTTTATAGCAAAGCGTGTTTGTTTTAATCAACTCTGGTTTTGGGAACACACTTTGAAAATTAAACCGTGTTCGTTTTGAGTTTTTTAAGCACGCTTTACACGAAAATCGGTCTAAATATTTTTTTAGAAATAAACGAGAACGATTTTATGGAAAAGCGTGTTGTTTATAGTTGAATTTGGGGTTGGGAACACACTTTTAATATAAAACCATTCTTAAAAAAATAAAACAAGCACACTTGTCAAAAATCGTATCCAATTTACCGTGCTCCACCCCCTATATTTGTACTAGTGATGCGGGGTATAGATGCTTTGACCCTATTTCGAAACATGTCATCATTTCTCGTTTTGTCACGTTCGATGAGACTATCTTTTCCTTTTCCAGTCTCCCTACATCCCCAAACACCTCACCATCCTTTGATGACTATCCCAACCTACCCTTTCTCCACCAATTACTATATCCCTAGCCTCTTCCTCTCCGAATGCTATTATATCTCCGACTCGGGCACCCAATCCTCCCTTACCGCAACATGCAGCACATATCCTGCCACTGCCCATATCCTGCCATGCACCTGCAGCACCCATCCAACCGCATGCAAACGTGTTTCTATATGGTTACAACTTACAACTAATGAGTAAATTACCTAAAAGAAAACAGTTATGGGGAATGCCAAAAGGAAAACAGAGCATCTTGACAATGGACTAAACTCATGAAACTAAACGAGGAGATCTGTAATGGACTTATTTGGCAGGTTGGAAATGAAAAATCTATTAGATTTTGAACGAACAACTAGATATGTTATTTCAAGCTTCTTGATCATCTGATTTCAAACTGCCAGATTGATAAAAACAGAAAAGTTTCTGAATTCATAACACTCAAAAAATTGTAGAGAACCCAAGTGCCATGAGAGATACTACCGGAAAACATTATCAAGACAATAGAATCAATAAAAACACCCATGCATGATATTGAAGACAAGTTATATTGAAAGTCGAGTAAAGATGGGCGGGTTTCTACTTCTAGTACAATACCAACAACCCAATGAGAATGTATGGATTTACAAAATACCATAATACATTGAACCTCATCAAGAAGATGGATATTAAAAACCCATGATATAATCATTAACAATAGCGAAACATTTGCGAACTTGACACAACAAATCAATGATATCCTCAAAAAGTTGAACAACAAAAGTAAACAGACAACAACTTGGTGGGGATTGTGGACAATAAGAAACAAAATTGTGTTTAATGACCAAGATGTGATAGAGGAACAAAGGTGGGAAGGATACCTTCGACAACAAATTCGAAATTGGGAGAGCACCAAGACACTATTTCAAGACGAAATTGAAACACAACACGAATCGAGCAAATCCTAGAAAGAAGAAAAACATTAGATGGAAGGTCTTTGCATCAGGAATATTTAAAATTACTTTTGATGGATCAGAACTTTCATCCGGTGAAGCGACAATAAGGTTTGTTATTCGGGACCACACAAGAACAAGTGTTGCATGCGATGCAACACAATGTGGATTCGCCTCTGCTCTTTATAATGGGACTCTTAGACTCTACTCAGGAATTGCAACAGCTAAAGGAGTGACCTCTGTAGAATTGAGGTGGAGGGAGACAACTTGATCATCATGAATCCCGTAGATGGGTTGTGGATTTGTCCTTGGGAGAATGAGATACTGCTCTCAGACACGCTTCTCATGGTGTAGTTCTTCGATGTGGTGGAATGTAGCTATATTTTTAGGGAAATTAATAGGGTTGCGGATAGTGTGGCTCGTCTGCGACATTTGATCGATCATGGTGCAATGATTTCAAGCTCAGAATTGTGTGTTCTCGTTCTCGAGGACACGCTTGGGTACAGTACATAGTGATCATGTCGGAACTGACACCCTCCAAACTATTGCCTTGTCAAAAAAAAAAGAAACTAGAAATTTCACGAGGTACCCTTGAGGTAAGACGTAATTGACGCGGTGTACAATTGTTTGACATATTTCACATGGTACCCCTGATGTTTTTTTTCCCCACCAAATACCCTTCCATCCCAATTTGGAATTTTCAAAATCAACATTCGAGGAGCTTATTTATGAGATCATAACTCCTAGCTTGGAACTTCGTTTTCTACGTCCCAACTGACGACGAGATTGCTTACAAGAGCCTAGCATAGACAATGTGGCCGGAGAAAGCAAGGTGGCGTCGGGAAAGAGCTTGCAAGTACACTTAGAATAATTTCAAACCCGAAAACAAAAATACAAGATCTTCAATCGGGCACGAATTGGGTTGAAATGCTGATTGATTAAGTCTCCAATAACTTGGAATAACATGTAGGACGAGAGATAAGGACTCAAGACTTACCCAGATCAGCTGCACACGGATGTCGATTTTTCCAGCGTCAGGCAAGTGCAGTTAGATTGATTAGTAGCGAGTTGGCTCGAACTAGCAATGGGGATGTAAGGGTATTTGGCGGAAAAAAAACCCTCAAGGGTATCCGTGAAATATACCAAATAATTGAATGCGGGAAGTACAATTCCCTAGAACTTACTTCCCATGAATTGAAAAAAGTTGTTTGGTTGAATTTTGATTTTTTGAAATATATATAAATAGGAAAATAAAAGAAAATTCCCGGAATATATGAATTGAAAAAGGCTGGAAGTTGAACTTAGTTAGTCATCCCTAGGTAAATGAACTTTCTACAATTTGGAGGAATTGAAATTCTTAGGAAGTTAAATTTCCGTGTCCTTCTGTCAACTAAACACAGAAATATATCCTACTTTCTGGTGAGGATCATCTGGTTCGTAATCGTGGTCACTTTTATAGTCCACTTTCTCTTATTGGTTGAAGGCAATTATACAACTGCCCTATTTACTAAGAGAAATAATAAAATAACTCGGCACATCCAATCAACCGATACAGACCAAAATATTGGACCACAATTGTGGACTAGATGATCTCCACCGCCTACTTTATGAATTTTAAATGATTAATCAAAGAGTGAGGCTTTAGGCAAGATCCCGAAATAACTATTGTCAGGACAATTTCGACTAAATTACACCTAAGTCCTTTTCATTTTTTTTGGTTGATTTTAGTGGTTTTCGATGGGAATCGTAGTATCTTGGACAAGGTGAAAGCCCTAACACTGGCGCCAGCGGCGGTGACTACAACGCGTGCTCTGGCGACAACTCTTTGTAAAACCCTAATTCTAGGAGCGCAATGGCGACGGTAAGCCTCCCAAATCCTCCACTGCCGATCAACAGCCACCTGCCCCCGCCGCCGGAAAGAAACGCCGCCGCCGCCGCCCAGTAGATCCTCCAATTGAAAGGGAAAAAATAAAGAAATAAAGGAAAACTGACGCATGTGAGATCGATCGAGTTACTCCGTGTTTTCCTAATCCAATTTGATTATTTAACTAATCTATGCCACCGACCCGCTATCGTCAATTGGAATCCCATTAGTAAGTGCATTCCCAATTAGTTGAAATCCATTTGGCATAAATCAAGTTTTAATTGTATCGCCCAATCCCATCATTACTTGAAACATTGATAATTTTTGAAGATTAATTGGATCTTCTATTGCCTATCATATCAAAAATTTCACCCAGTTCTTCTGTTCATTAATTTGTTAATTATTTTGTTTCTTATGCTTGGTTTGAATGAGAGAACTCTCTTTAGCTCTCGGTCTATTTTGTAAATATTTTCTGAAGTGAAAAATGATTTGAGGATAATTTGTCTATACTTATCTTGTCAATAGACGTTTTTGTATCTTGTCTAAAGCCACTATGTTAATCAAACGAGACCTAATTTTAGACTTACGGGCTTAGGGCATGCGCAGTCGTTGGCTTAGGGCATGCGTAAATAAGGGACCTCAAAAGTGGAACCCATAGCTCCCAAATCAAAGCAGCCTTAAATATCAAACTCACTTGCAACTTTGGAGGTGCCAAGCAGCTGACACGTGGGCCAATCACAAGGCACCACATGTCAGCGCAATTAATTAAATAATTTAAAACGTTTTTAATCTATTTTTTGTAAATAAAAAAAATAAAAAAATTATTTTCAAGTGTGAAATAATTTTCTCTACTCATAGACACCCATTTTGCATATTTTTTTTAAAAAAAATTAATATCAATAATACTCATATACTATTATTTTACCATATAAAAAACCAATTTTCCCACCTATTTCGCCTATAAATAAGCCCACCCTTTCTACCACTCTTCACACATTCACTTCTACCATCTTCTCTCATGTTCTAAGATGGATCCCAATTGGAGTCGACTCACAAAGATGTCGAACGAGCATTTGGAGTGCTACAAGCTCGTTTTGCTATTATTCGTCGTCCAGCACGTTCATGGGATATTGCATTGATTGGGAAAATAATGAAGGCGTGCATCATTATCCATAACATGATTGTTGAAGATGAACGTGACGACTACCAACTACAATTCCACACAACAGAATTTGATCAAGTCGCAGATGATGGAATCACCCAGATGGAATTACCGCGTGCGATGACCGACCTCATTAAAAACCGAGCTCGTATTCGAGATAGGGATTCACACCATCAACTCAAGGAAGACTTGGTTGAACATATTTGACATAAATTTGGACCACAAGGAGATGAGAATTAGGTGTAAGTGTTCAAGTTATCCTTTCAACAATTGCATTTTCGTTTCATTTGCATCTATCGTTGTATGGTAATATTTGTTTTATTGCATTTTCGATTTTATTTTTATTATCGTTGTATCGTGTAACCCTTGTTTCAAAATCAATGTTGTGCTTTGCTTATTTTTTCTCCATTTCACATTGTAATAATAATAATTATGATTATAATAATAATAATAATAATAATAATAATAATAATAATAATAATAATAATAATAATAATAATAATACCAATAATAATACGGAGTAATAAATAATAAGGATAAAAAACTAAATAATAATAATGAGTAAATAATTGAAAATAGTAAATAGTAAAAAGTAAGTTAAGGGCTCGGGTCGGGCTCACGAGAAGGTGCAAATAATTAAAAGCTGGAATGAGGTCTTTAAGCTGATGTGACAGAGGAAAAGTAAGTTAAGGGATCAGGTGTTAAGGACCTCAAGGTCCACGAGTGTTCATGCTCTTATGACATGTAAATTTCCGAAAAATAAAATAAAAATACGGAATACGGAGTATTATTATACATCCACAGTCCCTCCCCGGCCTCACCGTATCAGAAATCCAGAAACCCTCTTAAGTTGCTTCGTCTGCCAACCAAACGTCTCCCCCTTTCCAATTATTTATGATTTGTTGTAATGAAACCTAGATTGAGTGTGACTTCCGATTGATTGATCGATTGGTTTCCGGTTCGATTTCGTCCTCCAATTCCTCCTACAATTTGAGAATTCGGTGGTTTATTCGATCCAGAATCGGGTGAATAATCCTCCATCGATTCTCAGGGAGAGGAGAGAGAGAGGAAGGGTGCCATGGGGAAGAAGAGGAAGTCCATAGCGTCGAGCCTGGATGAGGTGGATCGGACGATGTACGCCTCTTTTTGCAGCGCTGCCAACTCCCTCTCACAGCTCTATGCACAGGCCATGAGCCACCAGAAACTCTCCTTTCAAGCCGGTGAACGCCATGCGCTGGTAAAATTCAAATCCCCCTTGTTATGTGCTCAATTGCTTCTACCTGTTGCCGTTTTTTTTTTGTCTATTGTTTGCTTGCTTGCTCCGTTTTTGCTTAATTAGGTTTTGCTTTTGCTTATTTTTATGAGGTTTATTAGATGGTTGATTTCCTTTTCATGTTTTTTTTTTCAAATTGATATCTTCTTTGCCTCTAGAGGTATTGTTTATGGTCTGTGAATGTATGAATAATTTGGGGATTTTCCATGTTTTTATTTCTGATGCCATACATGAATTTGTTTTTTCTCTCTACATTCTGGGCAGTTTTGGGGTGTCCATTTAGTATGATACATAGGCACAGTATATATATATAACTATATAGAATTGAAGTTGTCATCCTTTGAAAATCATTGTAGGATTTGAAGCAAAAGTGTATCTTAATGTTGGATGATAATTTTACTGAGTTTATGTAGTTCTTTCTTGTTACCATACATATGCTGGAGTTTATCTGTTCTCACAGTCACGAGTTTCGTTTGGTTGATTAACTTATAATTCCATTCAAATATAATTCTTCTTGAAAATTTCCTTGCCCTTCTGGTTATAGTTTAGTCTAATTTATTTGATGCTTTTCTTTCGGTTCAATGTTTAGTTTCGCGAGGAGCATTATTATAAGAAAGAACATGAATAAGAACAAAAACCCATCCTTAAAGGTGAATGGGTAGTGCTCATCTTAGAGCAGTTGGTGAATGGGTAGTGCTCATCTTCTGTATGGAGAGAGACCAGGAGGTTGTTTAATGATGGTTTTATTGTCGATTCAGCGAATAATCCCCTTTAGTTGCATTTCAATAATAATATTAGATATTTGAGAAACTTTAGGGGCTATCAGTTGAAAGATTTTAAGTTTGGAGCATATATAACTGGATTGTTGGCAACAAATTATAAAAGCATAATTTCTAAATAAATATATAAAGGACTGTGAGTCCTTTTATATTTATTTGAGAATTATGTTTTCATAACCGTTATGCAAGAGTTAGTCTGTGAAAGGCAATCTGCGCCTGGGCGCAAGCCAAGCCAACACCCGCCTAGCCTTAGGCAAGGTAGGTATGGTGAGGCTATCCTTAAGCCATCAGGAGCTTTGCTCCCTCCCCAGAATTTCCAAAAATACGAGTCTTGAGATCTCTTTTTAAACGATTCCTCTTTATTTCTGCAACCTCTCCCTTCTCTTCTCCTTAATTCAGCAGTCTCTTCCTCTACTCTACTCCCCCTTCCTTCTCCCTTCTCTTTCTGTTTGTTGCTGTGCTGTGTTGCTGTTCTTGTCCTCCTTTCTCCACGCTTCCTCTACTGCCAAGTCTGGCAACGAAATGACAGGGATGTTGATGTTTGTCTCGACATTGATGAAGAAGTGAGTGAATGATTTTGCTTGACCATTCTGAATGCATCCTTTCCTTTCAGCTTGATGAATTCTGTTTCATTTAACTTCCATGCTTTAGTCTTAACTTTATTACTTTTGATGCTTCAGAGTTCAGACGTGGTTTTCTTACATAATTACTACTTTAGACTTGGTTTTTGTACAATATGATGCTTTAAACTTGGTTTTATTTCATCATGAACTTGCTTAGGGATGTTGATGTTTGTCTCGACATTGATGAAGAAGTGAGTGAATGATTTTGCTTGACCATTCTGAATGCATCCTTTCCTTTCAGCTTGATGAATTCTGTTTCATTTAACTTCCATGCTTTAGTCTTAACTTTATTACTTTTGATGCTTCAGAGTTCAGACGTGGTTTTCTTACATAATTACTACTTTAGACTTGGTTTTTGTACAATATGATGCTTTAAACTTGGTTTTATTTCATCATGAACTTGCTTTTATAGTCTCAAACTAGAAAGCATTTATCTTTTAGCATGTCTTGAAAGCATGTGTGAAAAGTATAGTGATTCATTGCCTAGAGTCATTTGGTGCTTTTTAAAGCACTCACCACTGACCAATATGGATAATAACTTCTGTTTTCCAAAGAATGGTGATTGCTGAAGTTTCAATCTTTCAATTGTATTCCAGAAGATTGCATATTGTAGGTTGTGTTGGTATGACTTTGCTGTTGCTGAATGTTTTCGTTTTGGTATTGCCTGTTGAGCTGTAAGATAAATTTAGCCGTGGCTTTTGATATTATTATATCTTGCTGACTTAACCCCTTGTTTGTTCAGGAAAAGCTTTATCAGTGGATTTTAATACAACAAGAAACAGGATCTCGAGTCACTACATCAGATATATTATCATATCTCCAGGTTCTTTACCCTATCTATCTTTTTTTTTTAACGAATCCTGTGTTTAGCTTTAGAGTGTTGAGTCTAGAATCTCCTCTCATTAATGGGCAGCATGCTCTTAAGGAGCAAGGAAGAATATTATTTCAAACTTAAGCACAACAACTATATAATGAGAAGTTAAATGAGTCTATTGATAGTTTACAGATCAGCAATATCACAAAACACATAAAAAAGCAGAAAACGGATAACAAAGTTCTCCTGGAATTTAGTCTTTGAAACCAGTGGAAAACTTAGAAGCCCTAACTGGCCCTAAGTAGGCTAAAGTCTCACAATTTTGTATATCAGCATATCAAATCCCGAGGCTAGTCCCTCATAGTGTTCTAAAAGGCTTGAGGCGCACCTAAGCACTGGGTCCTGGAGCCTAGGCGCTAGGCAATAAGCTTGCCTTGTCACTTGGAGTGGTTAAATTAACAGGTAAGGGGAGAGTAGAAGGCTATAGGTAGAAATGAGTCTCGTGCTAATTACTACGTCTCAAGACATAAGTTAGAAAATCAGTACTTTCAATATTGTGAAAAAGAGAATCTCTCTCATTACGGGACAAATAACGAAGGAGATATTGTACAAGGAAAGAGACAAATGCGAAGATATTCACTAATTAGATTTTTATATGGGAAGAAGATTTTTCTTTAAAAAAAAATCAGTGCAGAACAGATAAGGAAGGGGTGCCTAGCATGCACCTAGTTGAAGCTGCCTTGCCTTGGCCTAGGTCTTGGTGCCTGAGCACTGGTCCCACTTATTTAGCTAATCCTTTATCTCACCATGTGATGTTAGAATGATACCTTCTAGATTCTTTCAGGAATATATCTATCAATATCACTTCACTTGAGGTTATTGTAGCATGAAGACAACATAGAAACTGTGTATCCTATATCTCGTTTGTTTTGAGATGGAAATACAATAATATGTCAAGAGTCCCTGAAATATTAGTGTTGATATAGATTGTGAATTGTGCACGTATAAGCGATTCACCACTGTTATTGAAAAGAAAAAATAAACTATAATTTAATTGTCATAGTTTGGACATCTGTTGATGCATGTTGTTGTTAGAGGCCACTATTGGAGAGGAAATAGTGCTAAATGTAAGCAGGGAAGAGAATTTATAAGGGACATTGGAAATTTAGCATAAACAAGGCTTATGGTGCATAGGCAAAAATCTAGATTGCCTTGTGGAAGACTTGTTTGTCAGAGATACAACATACTGAGTGCTCAAATGCCAATTTGTTTTTTGGTTATGAAACAGAAAACTTTTTACACATTGGTGAGGCCCAAGAAAATTGGATTTTGTGGGCTGCACAAATGTTGCTGAGACCAAAAACATCTTTTCATTTAGATTTTTTTGCTGTGTTTAGGAGGATAGGCTGGTAAGAGTAGCTACTGATTGATTTCATTGCTGGGTTGGATACATGGATTGTGTGGTTGATGGACATTACTATGGAGAAAACTTTTGGTAACTGGACATCAGATTATGTTAATAGCTAATTTACTTGTACAATCAGTCTAATTTTTATCCAAGAAAATAAATTCAGGCTATTAGAGCATCTTCCCCCGTAAGCCATTATGGCTAGGGGAAATAGCCTATCAAAAGAGAATATTCTATAAAATATTCTCTTTTGACCTATTATACGACTTTGTTGTTCCCACCGTAGGTCAATTTTGGTAGGCTAAATTTCATATAAATACTAATATAATTTAGAACTTTCACATCTCATTTCCGTCATTCGATTCTATCTTTAGTACATTAAGCAACATAATATTTATTTTTATTATAATTTTGATAAATCTATAATAAAAAAGATTAATGTCATTTTCTATAAATATCATTTATGCAATGATAATTTAAATATGTCAAATATTATATTCATATTGAAGAACTATTGAATATCTTTACAATACTACAACTTTTATTTTTAATTAAAATTCATAACTATATAATATATAGGTTTATAATTGTATTATTTAGCATTTAGCCTTTCAAAAGAGGAAGCCAAATTTGGCCTTCCTTTTAGAAATAGGCTAAAAACAAAATGGCTAAAATGGGTTTTGGCATAGGGTAGGAGCAAAATTAGGCCAAAACCCAATTTTTACCCTACCATGGGAGATGGCCTTAATAACTTCAAATTTGGGCTCGTTTGTTTCTATAGGAGGGAATGGAAAGGAATTAAATTTTACATATAAAATGTACATGATCATCATTTTTTGTGAGTCTAGAGGAGGGGTGGGGGGGGGGAGTGATTAGAGAATCCTAGAGGTAATAATTACCCTCCTTAAAATTAGGGATGAGATGTGGGAAAAGCCAAAAAGGTCAAATTTTGTATGAAAAACGGGAGAAGTGCGGTAATGATTAGAATAGTGATCAATGAATTTTAATTTAAACATGGACTATATTTATAAAGGTAATAATTACCTTTCTCTACACAAAAACAAATGGGGGGGTTAATGTCCCTTGCTTATGGTTCTCTAGTACTGGGTATCATAAGAACTGATTCCAAACCTTGGCTTATTATCTAATTTGAGATGGTAAGCCCTAGGCCTGACCTGGGGTAAAGGAAAGACAAGTTGTAAAAGTAGTGGAAAAAAAAAACTATTGCTCATATATATGACACTCAATTTTAAGATTTGAGATGATACGGATCTCTAGAAATGTAGGGAGCATGTAACAGTCATACAGTTTGTGGTGGATGGTTCTTTCCTGCATTGATTACCACCTCTACTAGCAAGAGCTTTTATTTTATGTTTTGGCATACATGCCTTTTAACTTGTTTCTAGTGCATAATGTAACCTTGACAACTACTCCAGTATGATAATTGTGATGCTTCTTGATTTCTTCATAAGAAATGCTTTACAGTATGTTGTTTTGATATCATGTAAGCCTTATATTTTCATTCGATTTTTCACAAGACACTGATTGTCCTCATGCAGAGTAAGATGGATCACCCCAGAGATGAGCCATCCATGTCGAATCAAGCCCCTGTGCCACACCAGCCGCAAAACCATCAAGCTTCGCAATTCGCAAATACTGGCATACCCATCACTTCCGGGTCATCGGGTCAAGTAGCTCACGGTCCAAGATCCGAACATGTTGATAACCAGGCCAAGAATTCAGTCTTCTCAAGTGCCTTATCAAGCCCTGTTCGCCGGAGCCTCCAACACTACCACCTTTCCCAGGGCACTAGATACACAAATGTCGGGCTGCCGCCTGGCAACTTATCTCGTACTAATGATATGCGAGACTCTAATCCTCCCAGCTCCAACGATTCTTCAATGGACATGCACCAGGATAGCCCTGGCCATGAATCAAGCTATTGAAGAACACCGCCCTTTCTCACAGTGTTTCCTGTATGAAGCTATTTCCAATGTGGTCTGTCTGGTGCATTTCGTAATCTGTTTCGAGCAATATTGCTGTGTTTGTTAACCTATAAATGGACCCGACCTGATGAATTGAAGTGGCTTATTTCACTACACATTTGATTTGATTTGATTTGTTCGCCTTTCAACCTTTTCCATTGGAATCTTGAGCCATCTTAGTAGCCATTTGGATGATGGGTGGATGAAGTCCAGACGTATACCCGACTCACTCGCCCCGTGCAAACGGACGAAAATCAGTAGTCTTAGGGTGTGTTTGGATTCCAATGCATTATTATCACTCATGTGTTCGTCAAAACATGTCATTTTAGCTCATTTCATAAAATTTAAGGAAATCAACAAATATACTAATCTTCCAATACCACCGAATAGTGTAAAAAATGTAAATTTTATTCTAATGAAAAATCGCTCAATACCACCGAATAATTTCATTCCACCGAATAATCTTCCAATACCAACGAATAATCAGAAGTTACTTTTAATCTCATCCATTGATCTTCTTAATTTAATGGCCTAGATTTGTTAACATGATACACATTAAGAGTTGTGTACATTTGATCTATTGTCTATTTGTGTGTATGTATCCCCCTCTTTAATTACAATAAACAGAAAATAACAAATAAAAAACTACAAAATCGCTGTTTGAAACATCGACTTTGTTATTTTATTATTTTTTTTCCATAGTTGGGCTATCGCTTTGGCTAAATCCCAAATAAATTCGGTTTCTTAGCTATTTCACAATATTTTTTGGTCATTTTTTTACCATTTTGAAAATAAAATAAAATTCATGAATCTCCTTAATCCCAATTGTTATTCCATGCATTAACCATGAATAATTAGTTGCTCAAATTTTATTGATCAATCACCAATTGGTCTTCAAATTCAAGCTTCAATTCTATCTTGAAAAATGAAGAAGATGAGAGGTACTATTATTTTTGAGAACAACATTAAGTAAAACTTGTCTCATGCGTAGCACGGGTCAGAAATGCCAATGAATGGTAAATTGGTAATCGAAAGAATGAGAGGAGAGTAGAAATAATGATATATTTTTTGGAACCTCATGTTTACAAAGGTACGACCTTGATGTCTTAGAATAGATGAAATCAAGTGTAAACAGATAGAATAAGATAACTCTTGATATTCAGCAAAAACAAAATTGAAGAGATCAACTTACAACAATTGTACACATAAATACATAATGCATATAATTATTGGACGCAGTGCTCCTCAATCTCATAAGTATATAAAAGTATAAATAACACAAATCATACATCAAATGAAACAATTGTGGGGGAATAAGAATTCATGCCCACAAAATAACACCTCAACTTTATTCTGAAACAGGAGAAAAAGAAGTTGTTCCCCATCATTTCTCCCTACACTTGTTTTCCATTTGGATGGTGATTTTGGTGGATTCCATGGCC
The DNA here is from genome assembly GCA_037127255.1 of Persicaria tinctoria. Classification (NCBI taxonomy): domain Eukaryota; kingdom Viridiplantae; phylum Streptophyta; class Magnoliopsida; order Caryophyllales; family Polygonaceae; genus Persicaria; species Persicaria tinctoria. The sequence goes on from JBANSL010000013.1 coordinate 73,321,236, forward strand.
ATTGCCATTGCCTTTCTCTTTACCAAAGAGTGGCTTCCTAGAAACCGAGAAATGGACTCCGGGATCATGGTGGGTGAAGGAGCAGTTGTAGAGGATAGAGTTGTTTATACCTTGGACATTGCTGTTAACATAGCCACTCATAGGCAGGCGTGATTGCGCTTCCATCCTTTTGCGATCCTTCTTCTTAGACCGGTCTGCATTGCCTCCCTCCGATTCCCCTGAATCATTACCCAAAGAAGAGTTTTCGATAGGTTTACCCCAGTTGCCATGCCTGTCTCTCCTTGAAGGCAAGTCCAGCTCCATGAGTGCTCCTTTGTTGTCACCTGTCATGGTTATGATCCTCACAGTTTTACCATCATCGGAGTCAGAAGACGACTTGTGACCAATACCATCTCCCCCTTTGCGCCTTCCATGCTTGCTTGAAGCATTGTGACCAAACCCCTTGTGTGAATTTCCCTGATCAGCAGTAGGGAAAACCACTTTCTTGTTAAAAGTCTCTTGCAGTAACACCTTCTCTTGTTCGGCATCAGGGAGGCTCTTGGGTTCAGGCTCTCCCTTGGATGAGTTAAACTGAGAAGGAGGTAAGCTGATTGGAGGAGGGGAGCGAGTGGTCTTGATTGGGGATTGAGGCTGAACCCGCTGATCAACCACTTTAGGTGATGCTGTTGGAGTTGGCAGTTGAGAATTGCTCGACGAAAGGGAATAAGATGGTTGCTGTGGCTGAAACCCAAGGGATCTAGCACTTGTCATTGCCGGCTTAGGTGATGGAGGTGATGCAACAAAAGGTGGAGTAGATGGGGGAGTAGCAAGACGCGAAGGAGGAGGAGAAGGGGAGGTAATTGGATAAGGTGGAGGAGAAGCTGAGCTTGGAGGTTGAGTTGGAGTAACAGACGGCGCAATGACAGTGGATTGAGCTGGAGGATCGGATGGTGGTGGTGGTGGTGGTGGCGGTGGTGGAGCTGATTGAGCCTGAGCAAAGGCTGGCCTGAATGCAGGACGAATGATGGGGACCCTAGGCTGCTGAGGAGCAGGTGGTTGTGGCTGTGGCTGCGATTGTGGAGCCGGGGAAGGTGCTGTTGGTTGTCGTCCCATGGTTGGTAGACGGAACCAGGGACGAGCAGGAGGCTGATTCGCCATCTTCAAGTAAAGTGTGTTAGATGTTTGTCTATCAAACAAACATTCAAATGTGAAGAAAATAGGGTGATACAAGAGCTTATTTATACTCTAGGAGTAAGTTTGGAGATGTTTTTAAGGCCAACAACATATTAAATGTTTTAAAAAATAAATAAAATCAAACATTTGTATGTCAAACAAATGCACAAAGGGAGGCTCAAGAGGACAGGAATAAAGAAAGCATCAGATTCAACTTCCACATACAACTAAGAAAAGGGGAAAGTAGGAAGGTTAGTATCAATTCAAGAGTCACAACGAAGACATGGTCTTTATATATTTTCCTTTTCTGCAATACAACTTTGTCATTTACGGTCTCCATCTAAACTCTTAAAGTTGCCAAAATCACAATCAAGCTTCTAAGAATAAATGAACATAATTATCAAAGCAACAATCTTCTCACAGAAAAGACATTGTCACAAGTTCTTTTGTACATTGAGGCTTACCATCACGATTTGCACCGGTTCTGTCAATGTCCAGTATAACTTTGCTTGGTAAAGATGTTATGTTGTCTCCCTGCGCGCACTTTATACCTTTACTTGATGATTCTTCAAGGAACTTCAAATTAGAGACCTTGCACATTTTTTGCAATAAAAATGAATAGTTCAACTGTAGGTAGATGCAATGGTTCATCCGAGGAGATTGAAAACAAGCTGTCCTTTCCACTTGTAATTGAAGGTAGACAGACTCAGCCAAGAAAAAAAAAAGAACAATAACGTACATAGCATAAGAATAAAGGTAAAAGCACATTGTTAGTGTCGCATATCTCGGAATAGGCCATGGGATGAAACAAGAAACCGTGAAGAGCACAGAATGGCGAGTTTACCTTAATCTGGGATACTCAAGGTATCTTGGAACAATAATGGCCGGGTTGGGGAAGCAAAGAATTTATCAAGAGTACGTACTTCAATGAACTTAATTCATATCATCCGCGCTCCATGAGTGAGGTACCTAACTGTGCTTTTGTGGGATGCTCAAATGTTGCCGAGACCAAAAATATCTTTTCATTTAGATTTTTTTGCTGTGTTTAGGAGGATAGGCTGGTAAGAGTAGCTACTGATTGATTTCATTGCTGGGTTGGGATACATGGATTGTGAGGTTGATGGATATTACTATGGAGAAAACTTTTGGTAACTGGACATCAGATTATGTTAATAGCTAATTTGCTAGTACAATCAGGCTATTTTTTTATCCAAGAAAATAAATTCAGGCTATTAATAACTTCAAAATGTCACTTGCTTAATTATGGTTCCCTAGTACTGGGTATCATTAGAACTGATTCCAAACCTTGGCTTACTATCTAATTTGAGATGGTAAGCCCTAGGCATGACCTGGGGTTAAGGGAAAGACAATATATCACTCAGTTTTAAGATTTGAGATAATATGGATCTCTAGAAATGGAAGGAGGATGTAATAGCCATACAGTTTGTGGTGGATGGTTCGTTCCTGCGTCGATTACCACCTCTACTAGCTAGCAAGAGCTTTTATTTCATGTTTTGGCAGACATGCCTTTTAATTTGTTTTTAGTGCATAATATAACCTTGACAACTACTCCAGTCTGATAATTTTGATGCTTCTTGATTTCTTCTTAAGTGCTTGGTCATTAAATGGTTGGATATTTATTGAATTAAGTTTTTACGTTATTTAAGGATTTGGTCAAAGTTATTAAATTGCTTTTAGATTTGTGCTATATATTTTACATGTTGATTTGTTATGCATATTATCTATCTTATATATATTCCTAACACAATATCTTTTGTTATATAGAATTTTCGGTAAAAGATAAATTGTAAAAAGATTTTGTGTTAGATAGAATTTACTTTGAAGGTGGTTTGAATTTAAATTGGAAGATAAGGAGATCTCAGCAACCATATCTCAGCAACCATAATATCTCGGCCCAAAGATCTTAGCAGCGGAATTCAAAAGAAAAAGAGCCAGAAGATTTCGGCAGCAGTAACGTGAAATATCCCAGCGTTTTAAAGTTCAAATTGTTGTTACAACTGATCAAGATTTTGGCAGATAAAAATCAGCAAAATTTCAAGAGATCTCGGCTATAAGAAGAGAAGTAGGAAAACGATCAAGTAAACACCTTCACCAAGCCTTCTCTGCGCATCAAGAGCTCTCAAGTCTTCCAAGCGCCATTGCTGATTTTATTTCTTTCATATCTCTCTATTTGTAATCGCTTTATTTATACTAAGAGTATCCCTATACTCAAACGTATATACACGTTGGTGTGGCTAGGGCTATTATTTCACGAGAGCTTGGGTTGACTAGGTAGTAGCGGGTGAGGCTACGAGAGAATGGTAGTTCTTCTAAATTGTATCTAGGACTCTAAGGGATCTGAGTTGACTAGATAGGAGCGGGTGAGGCTTCGAGAGTTTAGAAGAAGGAAAGATCTTCTCGGTTGTATCTAGGATCCATAAGGAAGTGAAATAATAGTTGTTGAATCCTGCGGGTTGGATAATCCTAGGCGGGGACGTAGGCTGGTTTAGAGCCGAACCTCGTTAACAAGTCCTATGTTATTTATTTCTCTGTTAAATTTCTAACGTCTGATTAAACTGCAGATTTCACAAGGCACAAAAGTTATGTTCAAGACCTTGAGATCGAGTTCAAGGTCTTGAGATTCGGTTTCCAGCTCTTGAAGTTGCTTGTTCTAGAGGACTTTGCGAAAGCGCTCATACTCTATTCAACCTCCCTTATAGAGTATTTGTCTATTACTGTTAATTACTTTAAGTACTCGTTTCTTCAATTGGTATCAGAACTTAACTCACTATTTGATTTAACAATCTGTGAGATCGATCATGAGTATTGTAGGAGAAGGTGGATTCGCTCAAGGAAGGTCGTCTAATCGCCCTCCTCTCTTCTGTGGTGACAACTTTGTGCACTGGAGATCTTTGATGAAAATGTTCATCATTGATCAAGACATGGAGCTCTGAGAACGCATAGTCAAAGGACCAACTATTCCAATGAAGCCCGGTGCTACAGCAGGAGAACAAGTGGCAAAGACAGAAGCGGAATACACTCAAACCGATCACGACAACGTGGCCAAGAATTTTCGGGCCATGCACATGCTATATTGCGATTTGAATACTGATGAGTTTAATCATGTTTCAACTTGCAGGAGCGCCAAAGAGATTTGGGTTAAACTTGTAGTAACCTACGAATGTACTAGCCAGGTTAAGGAAACCAAAAATGAACATCTTCTTACGGCAATACGAGCTATTCAAGATGCTGTCCATGGAAACAGTAAAGGAGATGTTTACCAGATTCACTCAAATCGTCAACAACTTGGACTCTCTCGGCAAAACCTTCAGTAATGAAGAAAAGGTTAGAAAGATCTTGAGGAGCTTGCCAAAAGCGCAATGGGGTCCAAAGGTAACCGCAATAGAGGAAGCTCAAAACCTATCGACTTTGCCTCTGGATGATCTTTTTGGTAAGCTTATTACCCACGAGATGATCCTTGGCGAGGAAGATGGGGAACTAGTCTCTAGTGTGAAAAATTTGGCCCTAAAAGCTAAGAAGAAAGAAGCATCCTCAGACGACGACGAGAGTGAAGATGAGGAGGATTCCTTTGAACTCATCACAAGAGCTGGGCTAGCAAAAATACTCAAGATGAAGAAGCAATTCTCAAATCGAGAATATTCCAGATCTTCAAAACACCGAGATAAGTCTTCTAACCCTCGTAAGAAATCAAAGATTCTAACTTGCTTTGAATGTGGTGAAATAGGTCACTTTGCAAATGAGTGTCCTCAAAAGAAGAAGAACAAACACCGAAAGAATGATTCGGATTCCTCTAGTGAATCGGACTCGGAAAATGATCCAGAAAATCTTTGCTTGATGGCAGATCATGAGGAAACTCCAAAGAAGCATCTTGGAACTATTGTAAGAAATTTGATTTCTAGTCCTACTGCTGTGTTGTCTGAATTTTTGCAAAACATGATTATGAATGAAGAGGATTATATTTTGGAGACTAACACCTTGAAAGAGAAGCTATTGGAACATGAGAAACGCATGAGTAATTTGTCGCTGGAAATTAAAAATCTCAAAACCTCTCGGTCAGCCCTTGACATTAAAGTCAAGGCCTTGGAGACAAAAAATTCTGTCTTGAAGCAAGATCTTTCTTCTCTAAGTCTTTACACCAAGGAATTAGAGAAAGAAAAGATCTCGTTGGCTGAGAAGTGTAGAGACCAGCAGACATCACTTGTTCGTTTTACCCATTCCAAGGCCAATCTCGATAGGATGTTAGGTGAGCACCAATCATCCCTCAACAAAACTGGTATTGGATACAACAAGAATTTTCCAAAGAAGCCCCTACCACTTTTATGAAAGCCAAATGGAATTGGCGCACACCCATATGTTATTTTTGTTGTAAGAAGGGTCATGTCAAGACTACTTGTCCTTATCGTAGAAATGATCCTTATATAATTCGTAATACTTTTCAATTATGTTTAAAAGGACAGGTAAAACAAATTTGGGTTCCTAAAGGGACTAGACCACCGAACATGGTCCATCCCGATTATGAATCTAAGTTTGTAACTTGGTCTAGCCGGAAAGGTTGAATTTTGGTTGTTTTGCAGGATGTCATCAAGATCAAAGAGGATAAATGGATTGAAACAATCGCTCTTGGTGATAAATGATTTTTTTTATTTATGCTACTAATGATTCTCTTTGCTTAGTATTTCTCTTTAGAGCTTGATATGTTGAACAGAGAAGCACTATCGTAGGGGGAGCAATAATTGCTGATATTTTAGCTCTTATAATGTTGTCTACTGACATCTCAAGGCATTGAGATCAGTTTCAAGGTCTTGACTGTAACAGATTTTTTATTTGTTATTTTTTAAATTCGATTTCTTCCCTTACTTGTTGGAAGACAAAAAAGGGGAGAAATGCTATATTGTGCTTATGCTTGTGCTTGTTATATGATGCTCCGCATGTGCTAAATTTATTTGCATAATTGAGTATTTGTTTTGTCTTCCATCAAGGGGGAGATTGTTGACTCCACCTTGATAATAATATGTGATATATTTTTGTAGGTATGATGGAAGACAAATAAGGTAGTAGTTTATGCAAATATCAATTATATTATGTGGATCTTTTATTTGATTTGATTTATTATTCTTGAAATCTATTTATTTATTATGCGGGTATATCTACTTAAAATCAGATTTGGTTTAAAAGATTTATTTGATTTCTTTAAATCTGATTTTTAGAGATTTGCTATTTGTTTTGAATATATGCTTATTTATGTGCATTATCTTTTATAACAAATATTTGAAGCTACATACGGCTAATTTGTTCTAAAAGAGTTTGTTTAAGATTTGGTTATTTATTAAGTGCTTGGTCATTAAGTGCTTGGTTATTTATTGAATTAAGTATTTACGTATTGTTTTAAATTAGTTGATTTGAAAGTGGTTATTTAAAAATTTGGTTAAAGTTGTTAAATTGCTTTTAGATTTGTGCTATATATTTTACGTGTTGATTTGTTATGCATATTATCTATCTTATATATATTCCTAACACAATATCTTTTGTTATATAGAATTTTCATCGAGCGACGACGTTACAAACCCTAGGGCAAGAGGCGATTCCGGCGTTGTCTTCCTGGACTTCTCCGATCAACTCCATTTCTCTCCGGTTTAGGGCTGTGAGAGCTAGGTACTTCTTGCCGATACCGTGCGAGATTCACCGTGTCTAGGGCTACTGCTAGCATTCGATTGCGGTTTGTGATTAGGGTTTATTGCTATGGGCGGTAAGGGGAAAGAGAAAATCCATTTGACGGAAGATGAATCGGCGGCGATCAATGGAGATGAAGCGATTAAGGAGACAAGATCGAGTCAGAGTACACTGGTCTTGTATGGGAAAGTACTGTCGTCGAGGGCTCCTAATGCTTAGGCGTTGAAAGCCACTATGAAAGGGGCGTGGAAAACCAAGAAGAATTTACTGTTCAGGGAGATTAAGGATAATTTATTTTGTTTTCAATTCAAGGAGGAAACAGACAAAGAAAAGGTGATGCATGGGGGGCCATGGTCTTTTGACAGGTCCCTTTTGGTGCTTCGAGAGCCTGGGCTGGAACAACCATCACATATGAGTTTTGCGAGAAGCCCTTTCTGGATTCGTGTGTATGATTTACCGGTCGCGGCGCATACCAAAGCGATGGCTGATTCGATAGGAAAGATGTTCGGAGGGATCATTGAGATGGATGAAGGGGAACTACGAGTGTGTGGACGTTCCCTACGAATGCGAGTCATGATCGATCTTACCAAGCCGCTGCGCCGAGGAGTTATGGTGGTGCTAGGGGGGAAAAAGATGTGGGCGAATATAAGGTATGAGCGCCTCCCTAATTTTTGCTATTCTTGTGGGATTATTGGCCATGTGGAACTAGAATGTGAGGATGTGGAGGCAAAAGAGTATATAGGCGAGTATGGTGACTGGCTTCGGGCATCACCGCTTAAGGTGGTGGCTGAACGGAGTGCTAGAGAGAGGGAAAAGGAGAGATGCTTGCTGAATGAAATTAAAGGAAATGAGGAGAAGGCAAATGATGGGGAGAGGAAGGGAGGGAGGAGGAAGTCACTGTTGGAAGCTTTGGAGGAGGCTTTGGAAGAGAGGAGTAGTGAGGAGGAGGGAGAGAAGAAGATGGATAGAGAGACGGGGGAGGTGCTAGAGAGGGTGGAGAGGGTTGAGCTGTCAGGGGGAGAACGGGAAGGAGACCGAGGTTTGGGTAGAAAGGAGCCCGGAGAAGGGAGTAATTTTGAAGGGGGAGGAGGAGGGATAGATACGACAACCAGGAAAAAGTGGAAGAGGCTGGCCAGGGGAGGGGGTACAAAGGGGAAAGGAGAGGAGAGGGAGGGGACGGTTTCAAGTAAGAGGAAGGAGGGAGAGGAGGGGAGCACAGAAATGATGGTGGACGGAGATGACAGTGAGGAGGGGGAAGGAAAGAGGAGGCGGGTAGATGGAGTTTTTACAAACAAAAATGAATCGGTCGGGGAGAAGATCCCCCGCCGGGAGCCATGAGTTGCATAAGTTACAACTGCCGGGGATTGGGGAAGGCTCGAGCAGTTGGAAAACTTGCCTTGATGGTGAGGCGGGAGACCCCAAAGGTGTTGTTTCTGATGGAAACAAAGAGTCGAAAGGACAAAATGGAAGAGGTGAGGCGGGAGTTGGGCTTTAGAAACATGTTTGTGGTTGATTGTATAGGTCGATCGGGAGGGTTAGCCTTATTCTGGGGAGAGGACGTAACGGTGGGTATTCGATCTTATACGAGACATCACATTGATGCGGAGGTGAGGATTGAGGAAGGAGGGGTTGATTGGAGGTTCACATGGATGTACGAATGGCCAGGGAGTGGTGAGAAGCATTATACGTTAGGCTTGGTGAAAAGGTTGAAGGAGGATCCCCATAATGCATGGTTGTGCATGGGAGATTTTAACTTATTTACCTCGCCGGATGATAAAAGGGGGGGAAATGATCTAGATTTTGGGATGATGGTGGAGGGAGGTTGTAGATATAGGTGGCAATCGGGCGGGTCGGATGGGGTTCGGGTTTGGTTAGTCGGGTTTCGGGTTATTCGGGTTTCGGGTCATTCGGTTTTGGGTCATGTCTAATAATTTGGTCATTTGGTTGGGTCGGGTTCGGGTTTCGGTTCATTCGGGTTTCGGTTGTCTCGGGTTTCAGTTATTTCAATATTCATTTTGAAAAATTTACTAGAATGTATCTTAAAGTTCGGGTCATATCGGGTTTCAGTTGTAACGGGTTCGGGTCTTAATGGGTTTCGGTTGAATCGGGTTCGGTTCATTCGGATTTGGGTGAGTTTCGATTATCGGTTATTCGGATTTCGGGTCCAAAATGGGTCGGGTTGATCGGTGTTCAAAACAATCGGTTCCAGGTCGACCGGGTCGGGTTTTCGGGTTCGGGTCGGGTTTTGCCAGCTCTAGTTGTAGAGGAATGTGGCCTGACTGAAATGCCATTCAGGGGAAGCCGTTTCACTTGGGATAATGGGCGTGAGGAAGGTTTCATCCAAGAGCGGTTGGACATGGCCTTTTATAATGAAGCATTGGCTGAGGCTTTTCCGAGAATGCAGCTGGTGCACTTGGTTAAGTGCAGATCAGACCACATACCCATCATGGTGGGTCTAGATGGAGTGGAAGAAGAGAGAAGGGTGAAAGTGAGACCGTTTAGGTTCGAGGCAATGTGGTTAAGGGATGAGAATTGCTGGGAGGTTATAGAGAATGGATGGAGGAACCCGGGGACGTCAAATGGGCAAGAGGACAGGGGGATCGGTGGGAAGGTGAGAAGATGTGCTGAAGAACTGCGTGAGTGGGATCGAACACACTTCGGAAATGTTCGGTACCAGTTACAAAAAGTGCGAGGGAGGTTGGAAGATATGAGTAGGAATGATATGAGAGGAGATTTGGTTAAGGAGAGGAGGGAGCTAGAGATGAAGGAGAGGGAGTTGATGGAAAAGGAAGAGATGATGTGGTACCAAAGGGTGAGGGCAAATGAGTTCATGTATGGGGATCGTAATACGAAATTCTTTCATAAGAAAGCTTCCGGGAGACAACGGAGAAATAAGGTGACGAAGCTGATTGATGATGACGGGGTAGAAGAGAGGTCGGTGGAGGGAATGACCTCCATAGCAATGAATTATTTTCACAAATTGTTTGAATCGACTGCTAGTGTAGCTCCTAGTGCGGCTTCTCAAGGAATCAAGCCTCTCGTATCGGAAGAGGAAAACCAGGAGCTCTTATATCCCTTCATTGCTGACGAGGTAAAACATGCCATTTTCTCTATGCACCCCACAAAAGCACCCGGACCTGATGGTATGCCAACGCTTTTTTACCAAAAGGCTTGGCGTATTGTCGGGGACGATGTCACTAATTTTATACTTGAGATTCTTACTGGGAGGGATTTTCCAGCGGGCTTAAACCATACTTTTATATCCTTGATTCCAAAAGTTAACAATCCATGCAGGATGAAGGATCTAAGGCCGATAAGTTTATGTAATGTCCTGTATAAGATTGTTTCAAAGGTACTTGCGAACAACTTGAAGAAGGTACTCGGGAAGTTGGTGTCAGAAAGCCAGAGTGCTTTCGTGCCAGGGAGATTGATTACTGATAATGTGCTGGCAGCGTTCGAGATTTTCCACTACATGAAGACCAGGACGGGGAAGAAGGGGTACATGGCGTTAAAGCTGGACATGGCCAAGGCCTATGACCGAGTCGAGTGGGGGTTCCTTGAGCATTGTATGCTTAAGTTGGGTTTTTCTGAGACGTGGGTGTCTTTGATTATGAGGTGTGTCAGTACGGTGTCTTTTGCTGTATTGATGGAAGGATCGCCCTCGACCTCTTTTGTGCCGGCCAGGGGATTGAGACAAGGGGATCTGTTGTCTCCTTACTTATTCTTGTTATATGCAGAGGACTTCTCTGGGATGCTTAGGGAGAGTGAGGCAAGTGGGCGGATCCAGGGAATCCGAATTGCTCCGTCTGCTCCTTCGGTGTCGCATTTATTTTTTGCTGATGATAGTGTCTTGTTTTTTAGAGCTACCTGTCAACAGAGTGCAGAAGTGGTGAATATCCTCCATACTTATGGAGCAGCGTCGGGACAACAGGTGAATTTCTCAAAGTCTGAGCTGTCTTTCAGCAAGAATGTGAGTGTGGGGCGGAAGGGGGAGATCACGAGCATATTGGGTATTAGAGAGGTTGATAAGCATGAGCGCTATTTGGGCTTACCCAAGATGGTGGGGAGGTCGAAGAAGGTGATTTTTCAGCAGATTAGAGACAGGGTGTGGAAGAAGATGAAAGGATGGAAGGAGAAGACCCTTTCTAGAGCGGGGAAGGAGGTGCTCATAAAGTCAGTGGCCCAAGCGATCCCTACTTATGCTATGTCATGTTTTAAGTTGCCAGTCGGTTTCTGTGAGGATATTGAGAAACTCCTTTGCAATTTTTGGTGACAGGATAGTGAAGGAGAGAGGCGGGTGCATTGGTTGCGATAGAAGCGTATGTGCCGATCCAAGAGTAAAGGAGGGATGGGATTCAGGGATCTGGAGGCTTTCAATTTAGCCATACTTGCGAGGCAAGGTTGGAGATTGTTACAAGATCCTGGATCCTTAGTTGCCCAGTTATTAAAGTCAAAGTATTATCCGAATTCTAATTTCTTGGAGGCATCGCTGGGGCATAACCCAAACTACACTTGGAGGAGTATACGGGCAGGGCAGGACGTGCTTCGACGAGGCCTAATATGGGCAATCGGTAATGGGGATCGAGTAGGTGTATGGGAGGATAGATGGATACCAAGGCCTACTAGTTATCGTGTTATCGCATATTTATACGGGGGTCCAGCAAATTTGAAGGTTAGGGAGCTAATAGGCTGGGAGATGGGTAGGTGGGATGAACCGATGGTGAGGGCATTATTGCTGCCTGGTGATGCCGAACTGGTGCTTCAAATGAGGCTTGTCAGTCCACTTGTCCAGGACGAGATGTATTGGGTTCATAACAAAAATGGCCTATTTTCGGTGCGATCAACGTATCATCAAATTATTGAAGAGAGGATTAAAGAGGAGAAGGAAGGAGGTCAGGCTAGCTCGGATGCGAAGGGGGAGATTTGGAGAAAGATGTGGAAGCTTAAGGTCCCTCCCAAAGTTACAAATTTTCTCTGGCGAGCAGCGAGGGACGTTCTTCCATGTAAGTCTAACCTTTGGAGGAGAAAGATCAATGCGGACGAACTGTGTGACGTTTGTGGTAGAATGGAGGACGGAGTGCATGTCCTCTATGGGTGCGGCCAGACGAAGGAAGTTCTGGGGCTGGCGAGATTCTGGAAGCGCTCTGCATATGTTTTTGATGCACTGGCGAATGTGCTGCTACATGGGGCTGAGACAGAGAAACAGATGTGGGCAGTGCTAGCTTGGAGTGTATGGAATGCCCGTAACCGTCGACTGTTCGAAGGGGTAGACATGGAGGTGAAGGGAGTGATCAAGGGAGCTGAGGCAATATTGGGAGAGTATTAGCGGGGAGTAGAAGTGGGGGTAGTGATCCAGCCAAGGACATAGGTGGTGGGGCAGAGAAAGTGGGAGAAACCGACCGAGGGGATGGTCAAGTTCAACTGTGATGCAGCGATCTCGGAGCCTAGGGGATCGGGGATTGGCTTTGTGGGTCGAGACGAAAGAGGAGAGCTGCTGATTGCGGGGCACAAGGCGATCGGGCAAACGACAGATGTCGAATTGGCGGAAGCAGAGGCTGTTCAGTGGGTTGTGGGGTGTGCTGGTGAGAGGGGATTTAGGAGGATTGTGATAGAAACGGACTGCAGTGCATTGGTGAAGAAACTGCGGACGAGAAGTGAAGGTAGAGGAGCATTATTTCATATCATCAAGGCTGTTCTGGAGCTTGCTGATGGCTTAGATATGGTGACATGGTCTCATGTAAGGAGGACAGGAAACAAGGTGGCGCATGAATTAGCTGGATATAGACCAAATTTGGATTCTTGAGATCTCCATCGGTAGACCTTGAGATCTCCATCCCCAAAAAATATCGAGCCTTGCACAAATCTTTGATGGTAAAGGCACCATTCATGGAGTGCTTAACTTGGGTGAAGAACTGCTCATCATTCCCAGTTAAAAGCATATCGTCGACGTATACCAAAGCAATGGTGAATGAAGCACCCCGAGAGCAAGTGAACAAGGAATAATCATGTCTTGACTGACTGAATCCTAGACTCACCAAGTGCTTATTGAGCTCGACATTCCACTGCCTACTCGCTTGCTTAAACCCATAAATTGACCTATTGAGTCGACAAACCTGGTTGCCTTCTACCTTATCATAACCTGGAGGAGGTGACATAAACACCTCTTCATCCAAATATCCATGGAGAAATGCGTTATTTACATCCAATTGATGTAAATCCCACCGTTTGACTGAAGCTATGGCTAAAAGAATACGGACTGTTGCAAACTTGGCAACAGGAGAGAATGTTTCTTTGTAGTCTCTATCTTTAACTTGATCGAATCCCTTAGCAACCAGGCGTGCCTTGTATCTTTCAACCTGACCATCTGGTCTGAACTTTATCTTAAAGACCCACTTACAACCGATAGCTCGTTTACCAACTGGAAGAGAAGTAATTGTCTATGTATTGTTCTTCTCTAGAGCATCCAGTTCCTGTCCAATAGCCACTCTCCATTCATGAACCTTTTGTGCTTGACCATATGAAGTAGGCTCAACAATAGTCAAAACATTGAACAAAGAACTAATATAATCCTGAGAGTATATGGTCAAATCATGTGGATGAATGACAGAAAAGGCACTGGACAATGAATCAGTGGTAGAGTGCTCAATGGCACCAGGCATAGCTCGACTAGGAAGGTTGTGACACACAAAATCCTGCAATCTAGCAGGTCTTGTGATCCTTCTAGCAGCCCTAGGTAAGGTAGGAGCAGGTGACCTGTCAACTGACTCCTGTGAAGAAAACTCCAAATGCTGAACATCCCGATCTGAAACTCCAACTCTGAAATTACTGAATCAGTGTCAGTAACCTGAACTCCAACCAAGGAATCTTCATGTGGATTAGATGAAATAGCCACTTGATCCTCAACAGATCTGAGACTGGCTAAACCATCATCCTCACCAAACAACACTCTAGGGAGCCTAGAAGATGCAGGAACCTCTGAACCCAAATAATCCACCTTAAAAGAGAAAACCTCTTCCTTGAACACTACATCTCTACTCACAAAAATTCTATGAGTTTTCAAATCATATAGCTTATAAGCCTTCATACCAGGAGGATAACCTATGAATAGGCAACGTCTCCCTGATGCCTCAAATTTAGTTCGATGAACCTTGGGCACATGGGCAAAACACAGACACCCAATCACCCTTAGTGATTCATAATCTGGTTGCAGTTTGAACAACAATTCAGAAGGGGATTTCCATTCCTTTACTGAAGAGGGCAGAAGATTGATCAAATGTGTAGCCCCTAGAACACACTCTCCCTAAAATTTCATTGGCAAACATGCACTGATGCGAATGGCCCTAGCAGTTTCAATAATATGCCTGTGTTTTCGCTCTACTCGACCATTTTGCTCCGGAACATAAGGAACATATCTTTGATGAGAAATACCAAATTCACTCAACATATTTCTCACTGCTTTGTTCGCGAATTCTGATCCATTGTCGGATATGATGTTCTTGACCATGAGTCCAAACTGAGTTTGAACAAACAACAAGAACCTTCTGATAATACCCCCCACCTGACCTTTGTCTCTCATGAAAAAGGTCCAAGTTGATCGAGTATGATCATCGACAATAGTGAGAAAAAAACGAGCACCACACAAGGAAAGAGTGGAATAGGGTCCCCACACATCCAGGTGAATCAAATCAAATGGTTGAACAGTTATAGACTCACTCCTTTTAAATGGCAATTTGTGAAATTTTGCTAAATGACAAGTCTCACAATCAAACAAACTGAAATCTGCTCCATGAGCACCAACCAAATGTTTCATTTTAGAAATAGAAACGTGTCCTAGACGAGCATGTAACAACTTTATTGAATTACTCTTATTGAGGGATGCAGCAAAACTTTCCAGGGATAATCCATCATCAGTAATTTGTTTGATGCCAGAAGCCCTCACCGGACAGCATCTGAAGCCAGTAAACTTGTAGATCCCTCCCTCTCTGACGTCAACAGCTATCTTCTCATCAGTTGAAGTTTCCTGTAGCCAGCAATCCCATTTCGAGAAAACAAACAAACAGTTCGAAAATGGCTCAATCTCCTGCAATTCATCCCAGGCTTTCTTCCTCTTCCCGAAATATTCAGAAACCAAGAGATTCTCCTGCTTAATCTCGCTTATCTCCTTCTTCAATTGGTAGATCAGTGGTGCATTAGCTTCTGCGAACCTCTCATGGATCTCCTCCCAGAGTTCATTTGCCGAATTGACATAGACGAAGTGTTCGGCCAGATTCGACCTCATAGAGTTTATTATATATCCAGCATGTGACCATAAAATCGCAGCACATCCAACGATCGTAATCTTCAAAAACCTCGCTTGGCTTCTCCACTTTGCCGTTAATGAAGCCAAGCTTCATTTTGGCTCCAAGCGCCATACGGACTGCTCGCGTCCAAATGTGGAAGTTCCTGCCATTGAACTGCGCCGACACGAGCACCATGCCAGGGTGATCGGAGTTTGAGAGGAACAACAGATCCGCCTGATTCGCTCCAAAATTCCGAGAACCACGAACCGCTGTCGACGATTCGAGAGTTCCATCATTGTTGATCTCGTTCTCTGCCATCTCAGATTCAAAACAATTTCCAAATGATCTCAGAAATTCACGAGGGGCTCTGATACCATATATATGAAGGTTCGGCAATCAAAGCTGAGCTTCACTGTGATCGGATGAGATCTGGAATCAACAATTTCCCGCCATGGGAATGAGAGAGTTTTGTGAAGATTTTTTGTATTTCATTACTTCTAAGAACAGCTACCGAATGTTACATATATACACCTCTAACCATGCTCAATAACTAGAGTCAAGCTCCTAACTCTATTGCTAACTAAGGTTGTAACAACCTCTTAACAGAAAACTAACCATCTCCCTCAATAATATCTCGTAAATTATTTTAGTTTAATTGATGTAATTAAAAAAACTCAAGCAATAAATGATAATTCATAGACATTTTAAAAAATTATGAAATTAAATCATACGGAGTAATTAGGAACACATTTTTCGAAAAAGCATACGATAGGGTAGACTGGCACTTCATAAAGAATGTGCTCCTCAGATTTGGATTTCACGACACTTTTACTTCATGGATTATGGAGTGTATAACAACCGTTTCTTTTTCTGTACTTGTTAACAACGGCCCTACAGAACTATTCTTTCCATCCCGAGGAATTCGCCAGGGGGACCCTCTGTCCCCTTTTCTATTCCTGTTGGGTGCTGAGGTACTAGCCCGTAAACTTGCAGCTGAAGCCAGCCTGGATAGACCACAAATTGGCTTTCCGATTGGACAACACGGGCCGCGTATTCCGTTCCTGTCCTTCGCAGACGACATCATTATCTTCTCCAAAGGAAGCGTGGAGGCGGGGTGTAGAGTAAGATTGATAATTGACTCGTACTGCCGGGTGTCGGGCCAGAAGGTCAATTACCAAAAATCTAGTTTTCAAGCGTCGCCTGGGATTCCAAACCATAGAATCCTTGAATTATGTAACTACCTCAACATTACAAACGAAAACTCTATAGAAAAGTATATGGGCTGTCCTATTATTAATGGTAGAGTCACCAGCAGTACATTTGAAGATATCGTCTGCAAATCGAAACAACAACTATCAAAGTGGAGGGCCAATGCGCTTTCCCAGCAGGGTCGTGCAACCCTTATCAATTCTAACCTATCGGCTAAACCTCTGCATGTAATGCAGAATTTCATGCTCCCCGTAGCTATACATAAAGAACTGGACCAAATAAACCGTTCTTTCTTCTGGAACAAGGATTTACAATATCGGCCGTTAATTAGTTGGGATAGGATATGCAAACCGAAGCAGCATGGCGGGTTGGGAATTCGCAAATCGGGCGAAATGAATGTCGCTCTTCAGATGAAACTTTTGTGGAAAATACTGGCTGAACCGAACAATATCTGGGTAACATTAATCAGACATAAGTACCTACGTTTTGCTAGTATTTTCGAGTACAAACGATCGGGAGCCAGCTCTTGGCAATGGGCTAAGCTTGCTAACTTAATTGACACTTTTAAAACAGGCCTTATTTGGTCGGTAGGAAACGGACGCTCAATAAAATTCTGGACCGATAATTGGATCTCTACCTACACGTTAGAGTCTCGGGTGGTTAATATCCAGGGATTCGATCAGAATGAGACCGTTAGTGACTATATTATGGGGGGAAATGGTGGTGTGAAAAGCTGCAGAAGGTACTACCAAACAACATTGTAAAAGAAATTTTAGACATTCCTATTCCGGAATCAAATCTACAAGACCGCCTATACTGGTGGCCAGATAGGGAAGGATGGTTTACTACAGCCAGCGCTTACAAACTGAAAACTGATGTTCCCACTAAGGTGAAGAATTTTCTATGGAAGATTGCACAAAATGGACTGCCCACTGCTGTGCGCCTATCGTGCAGGGGGTCGGCTGTCCCAACTACTTGCTCACTATGCAATACGGCTCCCGAAGACGAGGCCCACCTGTTCCTGGAATGCCCTTTCATACGGAAAATATACCGACTTCCGAGTCAAGAACAAACAACAATTACAAGAATGATCATTCAGTCCCGGGATTTCAGGCCCATTCTATCTAGCCTTGGAACCAGCTTAACGACTGCCGCTCTGACTGATCTATCCTTCGCTTGGTGGACTACCTGGTACATCAGGAACCAAAACTTGTTTCAACAAGCACCAATCCCCCATCACCAAACTGCCGTTCATATGGTCAGATCACACGTAGATAACTGGAAGAGAACATCCGCGATCGACGGTGATGGTGATGACGATATGCATCCCTCTTCAAGAGTCTATCCAAGAAAGACCGACAAACAACGTCCAATTAAATGGCGCAAACCTCCGTTAAGGTGGTTCAAACTTAATTTTGATGGTTCGTCTTTAGCCAACGGTGACAGTACGGCAGGTATCATTATCAGGGACTGGAATGGCCGCCCTGTCACCATCGAGCACAAAGTACTAGGAAAACAGCAAGCCATCATGGCAGAAGCTCTCGCCCTCAAACTGGGAATCCAGAAGGTACTACCACTACACATTGAAAGAATCCAGGTTGAAGGTGACTGTAAAATAATCATAGACTATCTAAACAAGACGGCTAAATGTCCTTGGGAGATTGAACTAATCCTCTTCGATATTCAAGTCATGTTGTCAACTGTAAAAGAAGTAGGTTACTTTCATGTACCTCGTATGGGCAATAGAGTGGCTGATAAGGTTGCACACCTTAGCCACTCTGCCCGAGGTAATGATATTCACAACAATCCAGGTCTTATTGACCTCATCCGCAAGGATGCTGTCGGGTAGGGCTTGTCCACCCGAATCTTTTCCTAATCAAAAAAAAAAAAAAAAGGAACACATTTTCCAAAGATTATGTCACAAGATAATACACTTTTAATCCTAATTATTTTTAAAATTTAATATTTTGCAATATGGTTCCATCTAAAAAGTTTTAATATGAACTTAAGAATGTAATAAATTTGGAACATATATATTTGGGAAACCAAACTAGTCAAGTTAGGAATTAAAAAAAAAAAGATTGAAGCAAGCATCTATCGTACAAACTGCCAAAGTTTGAAAAGGTATGAATATTGTTGTCGACCATCATTGTTGCTTATGTGATACTTCGTTCCGGTAATGATCAAACGATAAGATCGGTCGAAGGACCATTGAATTAAGAAGATCAACGGATGATTAAACGTAACTTCTGATCATTCGTTGGTATTGAGAGATTATTCGGTGTAAAAAATTATTCGATTATATTTGACGATTATTCGTTAGAATAAAATGTACAATTATTTATATTATTTGTACGGACGAATAATTACATAATTATAGACCAATAATCATGTGAAAACAAATAAAATATTTATATAATTATAGATGAATAATTATGTGAAAATAGACTAATAATCATGAACAAATAGACGAAAAATTTTTGTGTACACCATAAGACACGTGTACAACACCTATATATATATGTGTGTGTGTGTGTGAGGTTAAAGTGAAAAAGGGGTTTAAGATGAAAATTTCTCTTAAAGTGAAAATGGGTTAAAAAAACATACCCGCGTGGAAGCAGGCAATCGCTCTCGGACTCAAGCAAGCAGGTCGCACCCACACCCGCGTCGAGCCGCACCCACACCTGCGTCGAGCCACCTCCGGGCACCAGCGCCTGGCCGCGCTCGAGCCCACCCCTGTGCGCGCCCCCGAGCCTTGACTAGGCTTGGTTCGAGCCAACTGCTGCCCAAGCGAGCCCAGTCGAAGCCCCTCGTCGCTTCTTCTCTCATCGACCTCCCACGCCACCCACGAGCCACCTCCGGCCACCAGCCCCCACGTGCTCGAACCCCCACCCTCAGGCGCACCCCCCGAGACCGGAACCCCCATGGTTCGAGCCCAGCCGAGCCTACACCGAGCCATCTTCCCCAACAACGCTAATCGGTGCTTTGGCTCAAAATACCTTCGAAATCCCGATTATTCTCCTTGTTTCCACCCGAATTTGGTATGATTTCTAACCCTAAACTTGTTTATTACAACTATTTAGATTGTTTGAATGATTTAGGTTGAGATTGAAAACCTAGGGTTTGATTTAGGAGCGGAATTTGGGGCTTTTTGCCAAAAGCCAAATTGATTGAAATTGATGATATGGTTGTGTTGTTGGGTTGATTTTGAGCTAATTTCATGTTCATATCATTGTCAAATTTGTTATAGATCATTAGCTAATTGGATTTTAGAATTTTATATTGCGATATGTTTTATAATTTGGGGTTTTTTGCCAAAAGCCAAATTGATTGAAATTGATGATATGGGTGTGTTGTTGGGTTGATTTTGAGCTAATTTCATGTTCATATCATTGTCAAATTGTTTATGGATCATGAGCTAATTGAATTTTAGAATTTTATATTGCGATATGTTTTAGAATGTGGGGCTTTTTGCCAAAAACAAAATTGACTGAAATTGATGATATGATTGTGTTGTTGGGTTGATTTGGAGCTAATTTCATGTTCATAGCATTGTCAAATTGTTTATGGATCATGATCTAATTGGATTTTAGAATTTTATTGCGATATATTTTAGAATTTTGGGTTTTTTTGCCAACATCCAAATTGATTGAAATTGATGATATGGTTGTGATGTTGGGTTAATTTGGAGCTAATTTCATGTTCATAGCATTGCCAAATTGGTTGTGAATAATGAGCTGATTGGATTTTAGAATTTTGTTGCGATATGCTTTAGATCAATTAAGTTCTTCTATTTTAGCATGAAAATCATAATTTAGCCTATTAGCTCAATTGGTAGAGCAATGTGTGTTTGCACAAAGATGTGGGTTCAAATCCCACATAGGTTACATAATAGACAAGAGCGCAACAATCGCAAATTGTTAATCATGCACATTATAATCTTAGTTATGCACAACTGTATACTACTTTTGCACAATCCTATCTTACTTTTGCACAATTGTATTATTAGATATGCACAACATAATGTTACATTTGCAAAAATAGTGTTATATTTGCACAACTTAAAGTTATATTTTGCACAATATAATGTTATATTCGCACAACATTATATTATATGTGCACAACGTAACATTATATTATTAGATATGCACAACATAATGTTACATTTGCAAAACATAGTGTTATATTTGCACACCTTAAAGTTATATGTGCACAATATAATGTTATATTCGCACAACATAGTATTATATGTGCACAACGTAACATTATATTATTAGATATGCACAATATAATATTACATTTACAAAACATAGTGTTATATTTGCACAACTTAAAGTTATATTTGCACAATATAATGTTATATATGCATTATATCATCTTATTTGTGCACATTATCATTTTATTATTGCACTTTATAATCTTATTCATGAACGGGAACACAAAAAAAAAAGCAACCATAAATAGCTTATGCGGGATTTTGAACTCGAACCTTCGTGCATGGGCACATCACTATACCATTTTTTGAGCTAATAGGCTTTTAATGGCATATGTTGCATTAAAGTACAAAACTGTCATAAAATAGCGGTCCATAAAGAAAATTTTTGGTATGACACATTTATTGTATTATTTGTTCACTTTATATTTTGTAATCTCATCTTTTTCCCTTTTTAAAATAAAGACAAAAACTGTAATGTAACATTCTTGTTGTATTTTTTTTAATATTATAGTTGCACCTAACAAGATTATTTCAAACAAAAATTACGGGCTAAAATCTGTAATTTTCATAATTGAAATAAGGGCAATATTCGTATGAATGGAAAGTTTGGGGGGCTTGTGAAATTTACCATATAATTAGGGTCATTTAACCATTTACTCATAAAATTAGGCCTATTTACACCAAAATTAGGCCCATTTATTCATTACTAATTTAATTATGCTCATTTACCTTTAAATTAGGCCCATTTACATCCAAATTAGACTATTTTCATTTTAAAAAGGATTTTCATCTTAAATCATTTGCACCTTTACCTATATATATATATATATATATATAGGGTAGGGTTCAAGTGAGAATAACCCGGTCTGGTGAGAAGGAAAGAAGCCCTGTAATTGGCTAAAACCGATCTGATTTTTACTTAAAAAAATAAACCCTCACGCGCTTATCTTCTTCCCCTTCCTTTACTGCTTTCCCTCACGCCTCTCTCCCTCTTCGCTTCCTTGTGCTTTAATCGACGCCTATTACATCAACCGCTCTCTCTCTCCTCTTTCTACCACCATTCTCTCGTCACTTCGCTCCTTGACTGACAATGGTGGACATGGAATCGACACCGTCGACAGTTCACGCCCTTTGAAATTCAACCAGCTACTGGAGAGCCGGAATGAAAGTGAGACGCCGAGGCTGATCGGCTTGCTGTCGGCGCTGCTGGAGCGGGTGGCGGAGTCGAACGACGGTCGGAGGCGCGGTGCGACGGCGTTCCATGGGGTGACGAGGCCGGCGATATCGATCGGAAACTACCTGGATATGCGAATCGCAGAGAGAGTTGCTTCCTGCTGGCTTACGTGTATCTCGATCCCCTCTCGCAGCTTCAGCCGGTGATCGGCGCCGTCGACTCCCTTAACGTCCACCGCATCCTCATCACCAGCGTCTTGCTCGCCGCTAAATTCATGGAATGTGATGTTGTATGTATATATACCGTATGTATCATATATAAACACATCTACTGATTGTTTCACTATCATATTATATCTCTTTAACAACGATTTTGGTACTGGTATTGATAGAAACTAGTGCTGGAGATTTGATGATGGACATTGTGATAAATGGGAGGGCTCGTTGATTAATTTGATATATAGAAATTAAACTAGTAGAGGAGATTATGTAAATGGTTCAGCGCATTTAATTAGAGGGAGTGGTTCACCAACTAGACACATAATTGTTCATGAATTAAATAGAATTGGTTCATCAATTTTATAATAACTGGTTCAGTGACTAAATAGAGGTTGGTTCAGTGACCGAATATAGAGTGGTTCAGTGACCGAATATAGAGTGGTTCAGTGACCGAATAGATAGTGGTTCAAGGACCGGATACAGTGGTTTAGTGATCGAATAGAGATTGGTTCAGTGATCGAATAGAGTGGTTCAGTGACCAAATAGAGAGTGGTTCAGTGACCAAATAGATAGTGGTTCAGTGACCGGATAAAGTGGTTCAGTAATCGAATAGAGATTGGTTCAGTGACCGAATAGAGTGGTTCAGGCCCATTCTATCTAGCCTTGGAACCAGCTTAACGACTGCCGCTCTGACTGATCTATCCTTCGCTTGGTGGACTACCTGGTACATCAGGAACCAAAACTTGTTTCAACAAGCACCAATCCCCCATCACCAAACTGCCGTTCATATGGTCAGATCACACGTAGATAACTGGAAGAGAACATCCGCGATCGACGGTGATGGTGATGACGATATGCATCCCTCTTCAAGAGTCTATCCAAGAAAGACCGACAAACAACGTCCAATTAAATGGCGTAAACCTCCGTTAAGGTGGTTCAAACTTAATTTTGATGGTTCGTCTTTAGCCAACGGTGACAGTACGGCAGGTATCATTATCAGGGACTGGAATGGCCGCCCTGTCACCATCGAGCACAAAGTACTAGGAAAACAGCAAGCCATCATGGCAGAAGCTCTCGCCCTCAAACTGGGAATCCAGAAGGTACTACCACTACACATTGAAAGAATCCAGGTTGAAGGTGACTGTAAAATAATCATAGACTATCTAAACAAGACGGCTAAATGTCCTTGGGAGATTGAACTAATCCTCTTCGATATTCAAGTCATGTTGTCAACTGTAAAAGAAGTAGGTTACTTTCATGTACCTCGTATGGGCAATAGAGTGGCTGATAAGGTTGCACACCTTAGCCACTCTGCCCGAGGTAATGATATTCACAACAATCCAGGTCTTATTGACCTCATCCGCAAGGATGCTGTCGGGTAGGGCTTGTCCACCCGAATCTTTTCCTAATCAAAAAAAAAAAAAAAAAGGAACACATTTTCCAAAGATTATGTCACAAGATAATACACTTTTAATCCTAATTATTTTTAAAATTTAATATTTTGCAATATGGTTCCATCTAAAAAGTTTTAATATGAACTTAAGAATGTAATAAATTTGGAACATATATATTTGGGAAACCAAACTAGTCAAGTTAGGAATTAAAAAAAAAAAGATTGAAGCAAGCATCTATCGTACAAACTGCCAAAGTTTGAAAAGGTATGAATATTGTTGTCGACCATCATTGTTGCTTATGTGATACTTCGTTCCGGTAATGATCAAACGATAAGATCGGTCGAAGGACCATTGAATTAAGAAGATCAACGGATGATTAAACGTAACTTCTGATCATTCGTTGGTATTGAGAGATTATTCGGTGTAAAAAATTATTCGATTATATTTGACGATTATTCGTTAGAATAAAATGTACAATTATTTATATTATTTGTACGGACGAATAATTACATAATTATAGACCAATAATCATGTGAAAACAAATAAAATATTTATATAATTATAGATGAATAATTATGTGAAAATAGACTAATAATCATGAACAAATAGACGAAAAATTTTTGTGTACACCATAAGACACGTGTACAACACCTATATATATATGTGTGTGTGTGTGTGAGGTTAAAGTGAAAAGGGGGTTTAAGATGAAAATTTCTCTTAAAGTGAAAATGGGTTAAAAAAACATACCCGCGTGGAAGCAGGCAATCGCTCTCGGACTCAAGCAAGCAGGTCGCACCCACACCCGCGTCGAGCCGCACCCACACCTGCGTCGAGCCACCTCCGGGCACCAGCGCCTGGCCGCGCTCGAGCCCACCCCTGTGCGCGCCCCCGAGCCTTGACTAGGCTTGGTTCGAGCCAACTGCTGCCCAAGCGAGCCCAGTCGAAGCCCCTCGTCGCTTCTTCTCTCATCGACCTCCCACGCCACCCACGAGCCACCTCCGGCCACCAGCCCCCACGTGCTCGAACCCCCACCCTCAGGCGCACCCCCCGAGACCGGAACCCCCATGGTTCGAGCCCAGCCGAGCCTACACCGAGCCATCTTCCCCAACAACGCTAATCGGTGCTTTGGCTCAAAATACCTTCGAAATCCCGATTATTCTCCTTGTTTCCACCCGAATTTGGTATGATTTCTAACCCTAAACTTGTTTATTACAACTATTTAGATTGTTTGAATGATTTAGGTTGAGATTGAAAACCTAGGGTTTGATTTAGGAGCGGAATTTGGGGCTTTTTGCCAAAAGCCAAATTGATTGAAATTGATGATATGGTTGTGTTGTTGGGTTGATTTTGAGCTAATTTCATGTTCATATCATTGTCAAATTTGTTATAGATCATTAGCTAATTGGATTTTAGAATTTTATATTGCGATATGTTTTATAATTTGGGGTTTTTTGCCAAAAGCCAAATTGATTGAAATTGATGATATGGGTGTGTTGTTGGGTTGATTTTGAGCTAATTTCATGTTCATATCATTGTCAAATTGTTTATGGATCATGAGCTAATTGAATTTTAGAATTTTATATTGCGATATGTTTTAGAATGTGGGGCTTTTTGCCAAAAACAAAATTGACTGAAATTGATGATATGATTGTGTTGTTGGGTTGATTTGGAGCTAATTTCATGTTCATAGCATTGTCAAATTGTTTATGGATCATGATCTAATTGGATTTTAGAATTTTATTGCGATATATTTTAGAATTTTGGGTTTTTTTGCCAACATCCAAATTGATTGAAATTGATGATATGGTTGTGATGTTGGGTTAATTTGGAGCTAATTTCATGTTCATAGCATTGCCAAATTGGTTGTGAATAATGAGCTGATTGGATTTTAGAATTTTGTTGCGATATGCTTTAGATCAATTAAGTTCTTCTATTTTAGCATGAAAATCATAATTTAGCCTATTAGCTCAATTGGTAGAGCAATGTGTGTTTGCACAAAGATGTGGGTTCAAATCCCACATAGGTTACATAATAGACAAGAGCGCAACAATCGCAAATTGTTAATCATGCACATTATAATCTTAGTTATGCACAACTGTATACTACTTTTGCACAATCCTATCTTACTTTTGCACAATTGTATTATTAGATATGCACAACATAATGTTACATTTGCAAAAATAGTGTTATATTTGCACAACTTAAAGTTATATTTTGCACAATATAATGTTATATTCGCACAACATTATATTATATGTGCACAACGTAACATTATATTATTAGATATGCACAACATAATGTTACATTTGCAAAACATAGTGTTATATTTGCACACCTTAAAGTTATATGTGCACAATATAATGTTATATTCGCACAACATAGTATTATATGTGCACAACGTAACATTATATTATTAGATATGCACAATATAATGTTACATTTACAAAACATAGTGTTATATTTGCACAACTTAAAGTTATATTTGCACAATATAATGTTATATATGCATTATATTATTTTATTTGTGCACATTATCATTTTATTATTGCACTTTATAATCTTATTCATGAACGGGAACACAAAAAAAAAAAGCAACCATAAATAGCTTATGCGGGATTTTGAACTCGAACCTTCGTGCATGGGCACATCACTATACCATTTTTTGAGCTAATAGGCTTTTAATGGCATATGTTGCATTAAAGTACAAAACTGTCATAAAATAGCGGTCCATAAAGAAAATTTTTGGTATGACACATTTATTGTATTATTTGTTCACTTTATATTTTGTAATCTCATCTTTTTCCCTTTTTAAAATAAAGACAAAAACTGTAATGTAACATTCTTGTTGTATTTTTTTTAATATTATAGTTGCACCTAACAAGATTATTTCAAACAAAAATTACGGGCTAAAATCTGTAATTTTCATAATTGAAATAAGGGC
The DNA here is from genome assembly GCA_037127255.1 of Persicaria tinctoria. Lineage (NCBI taxonomy): Eukaryota > Viridiplantae > Streptophyta > Magnoliopsida > Caryophyllales > Polygonaceae > Persicaria > Persicaria tinctoria. Next base: position 73,347,510 of record JBANSL010000013.1, read on the forward strand.
AATATTCGTATGAATGGAAAGTTTGGGGGGCGTGTGAAATTTACCATATAATTAGGGTCATTTAACCATTTACTCATAAAATTAGGCCTATTTACACCAAAATTAGGCCCATTTATTCATTACTAATTTAATTATGCTCATTTACCTTTAAATTAGGCCCATTTACATCCAAATTAGACTATTTTCACTTTAAGAAGGATTTTCATCTTAAATCATTTGCACCTTTACCTATATATATATATATATATATATATATATATATATATATATATATATATATATATATAGGGTAGGGTTCAAGTGAGAATAACCCGGTCTGGTGAGAAGGAAAGAAGCCCTGTAATTGGCTAAAACCGATCTGATATTTACTTAAAAAAATAAACCCTCACGCGCTTATCTTCTTCCCCTTCCTTTACTGCTTTCCCTCACGCCTCTCTCCCTCTTCGCTTCCTTGTGCTTTAATCGACGCCTATTACATCAACCGCTCTCTCTCTCCTCTTTCTACCACCATTCTCTCGTCACTTCGCTCCTTGACGGACAATGGTGGACATGGAATCGACACCGTCGACAGTTCACGCCCTTTGAAATTCAACCAGCTACTGGAGAGCCGGAATGAAAGTGAGACGCCGAGGCTGATCGGCTTGCTGTCGGCGCTGCTGGAGCGGGTGGCGGAGTCGAACGACGGTCGGAGGCGCGGTGCGACGGCGTTCCATGGGGTGACGAGGCCGGCGATATCGATCGGAAACTACCTGGATATGCGAATCGCAGAGAGAGTTGCTTCCTGCTGGCTTACGTGTATCTCGATCCCCTCTCGCAGCTTCAGCCGGTGATCGGCGCCGTCGACTCCCTTAACGTCCACCGCATCCTCATCACCAGCGTCTTGCTCGCCGCTAAATTCATGGAATGTGATGTTGTATGTATATATACCGTATGTATCATATATAAACACATCTACTGATTGTTTCACTATCATATTATATCTCTTTAACAACGATTTTGGTACTGGTATTGATAGAAACTAGTGCTGGAGATTTGATGATGGACATTGTGATAAATGGGAGGGCTCGTTGATTAATTTGATATATAGAAATTAAACTAGTAGAGGAGATTATGTAAATGGTTCAGCGCATTTAATTAGAGGGAGTGGTTCACCAACTAGACACATAATTGTTCATGAATTAAATAGAATTGGTTCATCAATTTTATAATAACTGGTTCAGTGACTAAATAGAGGTTGGTTCAGTGACCGAATATAGAGTGGTTCAGTGACCGAATATAGAGTGGTTCAGTGACCGAATAGATAGTGGTTCAAGGACCGGATACAGTGGTTTAGTGATCGAATAGAGATTGGTTCAGTGATCGAATAGAGTGGTTCAGTGACCAAATAGAGAGTGGTTCAGTGACCAAATAGATAGTGGTTCAGTGACCGGATAAAGTGGTTCAGTAATCGAATAGAGATTGGTTCAGTGACCGAATAGAGTGGTTCAGTGAACGAATAGAGAGTGATTTAGTGACCGAATAGAAAATGACTAAATAGGTTGGTTTGGTGTCTAAATAGAGGTTGGTTCAGTGAATAAATAGAGGTTGGTTCAGTGACTAAATAGGTTGGTTCACTTGCCAAATAGAGGCTGGTTCAGTGACTAAATAGGTTTGTTCAATGGCTAAATAGAGGTTGGTTCAGTGACTAAATAGGTTGGTTCAGTGGCTAAATAGAGATTGGTTCACTGTGAATAAAATTGCTGAACCACTGTGAATAAAATTGCTGAACCACTGTGAATAAAATTGATGAACCACTGCGAATAAAATTGCCGAACCACTATGAATAAAATTGTTGAACCACTTCTTGTGAATTTTTTTTTTCAACAAAACATATACAAAGTGGGTGTCTATGTGTAGATAAAATTAAATTACACCCAAATATATATTTTTTAACAAGTGAAAATGTCAAAAAATGATTATTAAAAGTTGAAGTGAACACTTTTACATGTACGTACAATTAGTGTGTGCGTGAGAGTGGGGGTGTTACTAATTAATTTGGGTGGGTGTCATTAATTAATTGTGAGAATCCGCGTGTCACATATTTTTAATTTACTTTTGCACACGTGGACCAATGAGATCGCTTCTTTCCTTCTCACTTTTGGTGACCTTTGCACCTGAACCCAACCCTATATATATATATATATATATATATATATATATATATATATATATATATATATATATATATATATATATATGAGTTGGAGATGATGGAGTTAGATTTTAGATACCAAATGGAAATTAAACGAATTACATCCTATGAGGAATTCAAAAAAAAAATCGACGTGAAAGAGATAAAGATGGACGTTTGTTTGTCAACAATGTTCATCCTTATGGCGCTTCTGGTCCCCATTGGTTATCTAAGGAGGCGACATAGAAACAATCTACTCAAGGTGTTTGGGTGGGGTGTCTACACCGGCACCGCCCTCTTAATCCCTTACTTCTTTGGCCTCCTCCAGTCGGTCAGCAAGGCCGACAGACCGGTCTTGTGGCCAGTGTTGTTGGTGTACGTTTATGGCAGTGTTGACAAGGTAAGGTTAATGCTCTCAATCTTAGCGACCGATCAAGCGTGATTGTGATTTGGGTAAAAAACATTCTCCATTTTAGCCTTGCCTTGTACTTTGTTGTCTGTTATTTTGAATTTATATGGTCGTCGACTAAGGGGGTACGTGATGAGTTCCTTATTACGGTTGTTGCTGCACCCTATTTGGGTATATTGGGCATTACGTTTTATAAGGTTGTAGAAAGGGTGGTCGCATCACAGTACGCTATTGGGGATGTTCCGACTCTGACATCCCTCGTTTTGATTGTGTCCAAGTCCATGGGTTACGACCCAATTGCTGACAATTGGGTCGATCCCATTATTCATATTTCTGATGTTGACGATGATCCCTATCTTGGGTGCAGATCATACGTGGTCGACCCACGTTGCCCCATTGCTCTCACCATGGATAGAATCCTAGTTTGCAAAGACGGTTCCATCTTGAGCTCTACAAGAGACTCGACTTGTCGACTTAAGAACACTTGTCTTTCCTTTTCGTTGTTTTGGCTGCTGCTCCATAAGTTTGCAGGCGTTCCTTCATATGAAAGTTCACACAAGGAGGCGGCATGGATGTTTGTTAAACATGGACTCCTCAAGAGGCCAACTCCATTGGCTTTTAGAGTGGTCGAGGTCGAGCTTGGGTTTCTCTATGATTTTTTCTACACAAAGTACTTCTATTTCTATGTGAAAGGATTTTGGTGCCAAGTGGTGAAGCATGTGTTATTTCATGCCACATTTACGCTTTATACAGTCTTCACAGTCGAAGCGTCTGTGGAGTTGGATGCTTTTTTGTATCCCATGAAGTGCGGAATAGGCAGTGAAAGAGCACGTAAATACTCTATAAGGGGGAGGATGGATAGAGTATGTAATCTTTTCGCAATACACAAACGTAAGACCTTACCGATTGCTGTAAGACCTTATCTGTGACAACAAGATAGATTAGTAGCAATATTGAATAGGAAGCGATAAAGAAAACAAAAGGCAAAGGGACACAATACTTGTTAACGAGGTTCGGCACAACCGCCTACGTCCCCGCCTAGGGTTATCCTACCCGTAGGATTCAACACACTTTATTTCACTTTACCTTATGAGTCCTAGATACAACCTCTAGAAGACTTACACACTTCTAGACTACCTTACTATCTAGCAACCCAAGCTCTCTAGTGAAACAAAGTAACTAAGAATACCAGAGTATTCTATACTTTTGAGTTTAGGAAACTCTTAGTATAACCTAGATGAATTGTACTATAAAGCGTAATGAAACCTCACACACACTCAAAAGTAAATACAAACTCTTGCGTGAGATCGAATGCTTGAAGAAGACTTGAATGCAGTAATCGTGTTGAGCGCTGTGAATGTATATTTTACCAGTCGTCTCCTTCTTCTTTAAATAGCCAAGCACCCAGATTTGAAACTTGAACATTGTACCTTCTGGGCGAGATTCTTGGCCAGTTCTAGAACCTTCTCTAGTTGCGAAGATCTTGCTGAAGTCCTGGAGATCTTGTTGATAGTAGGCAAGCACGGTATGCACAGATTCCTGAAAATCTTAACCGAAAAAGAGATATGCATACAAGATAATGATTCATCAAACCACATTCAACGATTATGGGCTGAAATAAAAACCAGGCCCAAAAAATGTTAAGCCCAACAATCTTGGCTCTTGAGCAACTGGGTATCGATTTTAGGTTTAGAGTAATTTAGGCCCATTTACTAAATAGGCCCATTTACTCACAAACCCCTTTCCGAGTTCAGTAGCGTAGTAAAGTCTTAAGCCTATTGGTAAGACCTTACCAAACTCAGGAATCCCGAGTTTTGGCTTTCATCAACCAAGGCCTTATATCCTGTGCTTTGATCTTACCATCAAGGTGGAGTTAATATTGTGAGCGGAATCTGCCATGTTTTACAGTAACTTTTATATCGATTTCTGTATACATTGCATTCATTTGGGTTTAAATAGTACAGAATCTATGTAGTTTATGCTTATTTGTCAAATTATGGAATCTAAACCAGTTTCTGTTTAAACCGCAGAAATCGAGGCGTTTACAGCAATTCTACAGAAGGTCGGAAAAGCTCGGAAAAACACTACAGAAGTCCAAGGTCAAAGCAGCGGAACAAGTCTAAGAGACGAGGCTACTCGATCTCGAGTAGGCCCTACTCGACATAGACCACCATGTCCGAGCACCAGCTTGGTCGACCAGGCCTGATCGAGAGCCAGACAACCCGAGCTCCGGACCCTACTCGACCTCGAGGAGCACTTGTCGAGGTCGACGAAGCCCAGACGCCCACGTCCGGAGTCGACGAGGAGAAGCTGTCCGAGGACGAAACCGAGAAGACCCAACTCGATCTCGACGAACTCTTGTCGAGATCGACGAAGACCTTGAGACATGTCCGAGCATGTCCGAGCCAGTTGAGCACACCCACCCGAGGAGGCTAGTCGACAGAGCCACCCTTGTCGATATCGACGAGGCCAACTCGAGATCGACGAGCCCAGGAAGACCATGACGAGCCACATCGAGCAGAGTCAAGCCAAGCCGAGCCATCTTACTCGAGGTCGACGAGGCCAACTCGAGGTCGACTAGACCGCGTGCCAGAATCTTCTCGACGAGCCTTGTCCGAGTAGAATTGGCTTTACTTGGGCGCGAAGGCGGAAGATTCTATCCGATTTGATCAAGTTCTATCTATGGAAGGCGATCTATCAACATGAAGACATACTACCCTATTTAGAATTATCTTTTTCCTAGTTGATTTAATTCCATTATGTTATTTATTTATCTTTTAAGCCTTTTAGATATAGATAGATATCTTCTTTCCTAGATTAGCTAGGGAATGAAGCCTATAAATAAGACCCTAGGGGGCTCAGTTTTATTCATTCCAAGACACACACGATCCAATTTCGAAGAGAAGTAGTTAGTTCCATTCAGAGATACAGTTTAGGAGTTCTAAGGTTTTTAGGGTTTTGGCTTACAGCGAAAGTTGATTGCCAGGATTGTAAAGGCTTTGAATTTAGTTTATGCAATTCAGTTTCTTTCATCAATCAATGTCTTTTGTTGCAATGAGGCGTGAGTAGTCCACCCACTTCTGGGGCTGGGGTGAGCCCGACGGTGGCCATGTGAGGCGATGCGATAAAGGTCAGATCTTTTGTGCGATTCATCTTCTATCCCTATGAGCATGATTCTTTTGCGAGAGTTGAAGGTGATCCTTGTTTGTGTTATTGAAGCGAAAGTGATCTTAATGCAACTTGGATTAATTATGTGAAAAAGGGTTAGTAACGATTAGGGTTTATGCGAAAGCCTCTATATGCCTATTTGTTAATGACGAAAGTTATTTGATGGAAAGCATGATCTTTTATGCCTTTATGTGTTGTTTTGCATGGTTATCGTTGTAGTGTTGAAACCCTAGCCTTGGAGGTCTTTTAATATATTGATTTATTTCACCGAAATTCTGACTTCTGTGTTTGAATTTGCAAGCTTTAAAGTTTCTGTCTTTTTCTGTTTCTTGTCGACATAGAGTAGCTTTAGTCGATCTCGAGGAGGTCCCTTGTCGAAGTCGAGTAGAGGCTGGTCTAGGTAGAGTTGGCTTTATTCTGTCTTTGTCAATTTTCACTTTCTGTACTCTGTGTCGAGCAACCCTTGTCGATCTCGACAAGCTTGTGGTCGAGATCGAGTACGACTTTCTACTTTGCTTTTCGTTTTACTTCGCTTTGTCTTTTCTTGTTTTACTTATTCTTTGCTTTTGTTTTAGTTACCCTTGCCGGGTTATTTGTTTCTGTTCTGTTTCTGTCTTTCTCCTGCTTCTGTGAGAGTTTACAGCTACCTAAGAACTGCTGACGTGCTTCCTCGTGGATTCGATCCTGATTTTCTCTTACTGCAACGGGAGGAAGTCTTGTATTTATTTGCTGAGACAGGGAAGTCAGTCTGAACTTTATTTCGTATTCATTTCATACTTGACCATCCTCCTGCAACAACAGTTAACAATCTCCCCCTTGATGAAAGACAAAACTTATGTACCTGTATACCTGTAAAACACGTCACACTAATCCATATAGGAGTGTATACCTGTAAAACACGTCACACTAATCCATATAGCAGTGCAATAATATTATAGCAAATGTTGGATCAGTTTTTAAAGCAACATATCCAAAACAATAAGACAGTAAGACCTTGCAAACCAAAAGTAAGGCCTGACTCCAGTTTTACCAAAACAACCATAGAAGCCTAAAAACCAGAGATATCTCCCCCTTTTTGTCTTTCAATAAGAAGGGAAGAGAAATTGTTCAAAAGCCAGAAGTTTAGAGCAAGAAAAAACAAAAGAGTTCATGAACAAGAACCACCACAAGAACCACTACCAGCATCTTCACTCATCATCAGAAACCACCACCACATCCTCATCGTACCACTGGCCATACTTCGGAGGGACACCATCTTCATCTGGGCGATTTGTGTAAATCTTTTCACGCCAGCGATCCTTAGCATTCTTCACATGGTGAGCACCCCACATCTTGGCTTGAATCTTGGCCTCCTCATCTCGCCACTTCTTCACAATACCATACTCCTCAACAGTGAGGATGTTTGGTTCTGGGTAAAGAGGACAAAGCACGGGAAACTTGTACACCCTGCGTTCACAATTGAGGAGAACGTTCTTCGCCGTTTCCTCGACATGTTGCACAGAATCAGCATCCATGGGCAAGATGGAAGTAGTAGCCCGATGATTGAGACCGCATAGCATGAAAAGCTGATTCAGCTTTTCATTGAGTATCAAAATCTGCCGGTGAGACTTGTCCTGACGATCCACAATATCATCACGAGCGGCATTGACGTCCTTCCTCAGCGAATCCACCTCTGCCTCTAGACACTCCATTCGTTCCTCCAGCTTTACAGAATCTCCCTGAGCCTGTGAGGGAGGCTTCAAAATCCAGCCACCGGCCAAATTTTGTTCAACTCCCAAGCGCTTCCAGCAGTCCTCATCAATACGACTGGTGTGGGAGATAAATTCCTCATCTTCAGTGTCAATGTCGAAGAACTCGAAGATTTTGGGGAGGAAATTTGCATAAGGGAGAGGAGCAGTCACAGGGGTATTGATTGTGTGGAGCATGTAGGTCAAGATGAGATCAGGAATGTCTAATTCGTGCCCTGCCATGATCAGATAGAGGTAGTGCAGCAAGTTGTCGGTGACAAGCTCGCGGGAATTTTTCCTTGGCAGGACACATCGAGCCAGAATGGTGAAGACCATCTTAGCATCGAGAGAGAGTACGTTGTGGGTGAATTTGGGCTTGGATTTTGAGGATTCAGAGGAGTTGGAGCGGCGAGCAAACAGTTCTTTCTGGCCTTTGTGAATGCAGTAGGCTTTGGTGGGGTGGGAGCTTGTGTTGACATTTTCGGGGATTTCAAGAATTAGGGCCAAGGAGGAACGGGTAAGGGTGATTTGATGTTGTTTAACCTGAGAAGTAAGAGTAAGACTCCCATCCACTCGGCTTGCAGTGAGATTGAGGAAAAAGAGTCTGGTCAGACGGGGGTAAGCAACAGTGCCAGGGTTAAGGAAGGACCACACACGAGAGTTCTTCAACAGGTTGACACAAGGGAGGTTTGTGGACTCTAGAAATTCTAGATCCACATGCTCACAACAGTTGATCGGCCTGTGAGCATACCCATCCCTCCACATCCCAGAAGTAGTATGATTGATAAACCAAGCATGAGGAATGTCAGAAAATACCTCGTGAGGAACTGGGGTCCGGAGAGCATGCTGGCGAGACACCTTCTTTGGAGCACGAGGATTCACTTGCCTTGGATGATTGTGAGATGGATAGCGGGGCTCCCTTTTGATGATCTTCCGGTGGTGACGCTCTGCTTCTTCCTCACTCTCAGAAGAGGTCTCCAGTTGCTTGACCAGGGCTTTTCTCTTGAAGTCGTCGTCAATGGCTTTTCCCTTACCTTTGTAATCGGAGAAGCGGTGACGTTTGGCTCCAGATCTGGTAGTGGGGGGAGAGGAGGGTTTCTTGGGAGCCATGAGGAGAGACGAGAGGGAAGGTGCTTGAGTGTTCTTGGGAAAAGGAGAGAAGAAAAAGAGAGTAAAGAGAGAGGGAAGAAGCGGAGTGATTTGACCGGTGCAAGTGAAGGGATATAAATAGGGGAGAAGGAGAACCGTTTGAACTTCCACAAATCTTGTTCAAAGAATCCGGTCAAATCTTTATCAAAATCTTAACCAATTTAAAAGGATAAATACAAGGGAAAATGGAAAAGGTAAAAAGAAAACCTTTTAGGAAAAATATCTAGAAAGATATTTTCTTAAAGATTTGATCCAATCTTTTTGTTTGAAATTTAAATTTAACATCAAACTATTTTAAGATAAGATGTTACATTTTAATTCAAGATCTTGATGTAGGAGATAATACGAATATCATAAGATACGATTGCTCCCCCTACATCGATGCTTCCTTATTAAGCATTCCAAGTTCTAATCGAATGAAATTAAATCTGTCTTCGAGAAGAGGTTTTGTAAAGATATCTGCAAGTTGAAGCTCAGTAGAGATGAATGTCAAAGACACATCTCCTTTCTCGACATGATCTCGGATAAAGTGGTGTCTCACATCAATGTGCTTTGTTCTTGAGTGTTGTACAGGGTTTTTGGAAATAGAAATAGCACTGGTGTTATCACATTTGATGGGAATACCCTTGTAGTTGATTCCAAGGTCTTGGAGTTGTTGGGCAATCCATAGGACTTGCGAACAACAAGCTCTAGCAGCAATATACTCAGCTTCGGCTGTTGAAAGCGCTACTGAATTTTGCTTCTTGGAATGCCAACTTATAAGGGATGCCCCAAGAAATTGACAACACCCTGAGGTGCTTTTTCTATCTACTTTATACCCTGCAAAATCAGCATCGGAGAATCCGATAAGATCAAAGCCTGTTTGATGAGGGTACCATAATCCGAGATCTTTAGTTCCATTAAGATATCTTAAGATTCTCTTCACCGCGATCAGATGTGATTCCTTAGGATTGGCTTGAAATCTTGCACACATACAGACACTAAACATAATGTCAGGTCTGCTGGCAGTAAGATAAAGGAGAGAACCGATCATACCTCTATATTCTTTCTGATTTACCTCCTTGCCGGTAAGATCTTGATCCAGAGAAAGTGTAGAGCTCATAGGCGTTTTGGCAACCTTGGAATCGATCATCTTGTACTTCTTGAGTAGCTCTCGTGTATATTTTCCTTGATTAAGGAATATGCCTTTAGAGATTTGATATACGTGTAGTCCAAGAAAGAAATTCAATTCTCCCATCATGCTCATCTCAAACTCCTTGCACATAATGTTAGAAAAATCCTTGCACAACACATCATTAGTAGCACCGAAAAGAATATCATCAACATAAATTTGGACGACTAGTATATCCTTTCCATGAGTTTTGATGAAGAGAGTTTTGTCGATCAAACCTCTTTTAAAATTATTTTCCAGTAGATATTTAGAAAGCCGCTCGTACCAAGCTCTAGGAGCTTGTTTTAAACCGTACAGAGCTTTATCCATCTTGAAAACATGCTCCGGAAATTCATCGTTTTCGAAACCAGGAGGTTGAGCAACAAAAACTTCTTCATCCAAAAACCCATTTAGAAAGGCACACTTAACGTCCATTTGATAAAGTTTGATATTCATAAAGGATGCAAAGGCGAGAAGCATACGAATGGCTTCGAGTCGAGCTACAGGAGCGAAAGTCTCCTCGTAGTCAATTCCTTCTTCTTGATTATATCCTTGTGCAACTAGTCGAGCTTTGTTTCGTATAACATTTCCTCCTTCGTCAAGCTTATTTCGAAATACCCAACGAGTTCCAATAATCGATTTCCCCTTCGGCTTAGCCGTAAGAGTCCATACTTTATTACGTTCAAACTCGTTGAGTTCATTTTGCATGGCTATGATCCAATCTGGTTCCTTGAGAGCCTCGGTGTATTTCTTTGGTTCTGTAAGAGAGACAAAAGCATGAAACGGACACAAGTTTCTAAGATTGGAACGAGTTTGAATACCCAACGAAGGGTCTGAGATGATGTCAGCCAAGGAGTGTGAAGAGGCGTGTTTGAATTTCCTTCGAGCTGATCCTTGATTAGACGTTGAAGCACCATGAGAAGAGGGTTCAGGCTCTTGAGGTTCAGGAGGATTTGTGGGAAAAGGTTCAAGAGGCTCAGGAGGAATTTCGTTTTCTAGACTAGCTTCATCGGTAAGGCCTTGAGATGGAATTCCAGGGCCTTGCGATAGCTCAGTAAGATCTTGAAATGGCTCCTACATGTTTCTTGATTTGCTCTTTTCTTGACCATTGCTTCCTCCATCTGACTCATAGTCCTCATAAGTATTTAACTTGAGATCTGCAAAGCCTTCACCCAAGGTACCATTATCACTTTCATCAAATAACACATGTATGCTTTCCTCGACGAGTTTGGTACGTTTGTTGAATATTCGATAAGCCTTGCTTTGATTCGAATATCCAAGAAATATACCTTCGTCGCTGCGTGCATCAAATTTCCCAAGATTATCCTTCCCATTGTTATGTACATAGCATGTACATCCGAATGGTTTGAAATAAGATATACTTGGTTTTCTTCCTTTAAAAAGCTCATAAGGAGTTTTCTTTAAAATTGATCGAACCAGACATCTATTGAGAATATAGTTTGCTGTATTTACAGCCTCTGCCCAGTATGACTTGGGCAAATTATTCTCTAATAGCATAGTCCTTGACATCTCTTCCAGGGTGCGGTTTTTTCGTTCCACCACCCCGTTTTGTTGAGGTGTCCTTGGAGCAGAAAAATTGTGAGAAATTCCATATTTCGCACAAAATAGGTCGAAGTTTAATTGATCAAATTCTCTACCGTGATCACTTCTAATAGAAACGATAGGTAGGTTTTTCAATGTTTGTAACTCCTTACAAAGTTTTGAAAAATAAAACAGAGTTTCTGATTTATCTTTGAGAAAGAAAACCCAAGTGAATCGAGAATAATCATCAACAATTACGAGAATGTATTGTTTACCTTTGGGAGATTTGACACGCATAGGTCCGCATAAATCCATGTGTAACAATTCTAAAGGTCTAGTAGTACTAATCACCTTCTTTTTCTTGAAAGAGCTACGAGTTTGTTTTCCCCTTGAGCAAGCATTGCATAGATCGTCAACTTTAAAATTCAGATTTGGAAGTCCTCGAACCAGATCCTTAGATAGTAGCTTTCCGAGGGAATGCATGCTGATATGCCCAAGACGTCTATGCCACACTCTTGGATCTTCTGATAAGGCCTTGAGGCACTTTAGATTTGAGGGTGGAATGCGATCTGTATTAAGAGCATAAATATTAGAATCTCTTTTAGCCGTAAGAACCACATCTCCTGTCTTCTCGTCTTGAACGATGCACTTTTCCTTGTTAAAGCAAACACGATTGCCTTTATCACAAAGTTGTGAAACACTGAGAAGATTATATTTGAGACCATCAACAAGATATACATCTTTAATAAAATCTTTTGAATTAACACCAATGCTACCAATACCGACAATGTCGCACTTTCCCTTATCACCAAGAGTTATAGTACCGCTGGATTGCTTCTTTAACTGATGAAAAAGAGATTCTTTTCCACTCATATGCCTGGAGCAACCGCTGTCCATAATCCATTTTCGATCCTTAGCCTTGGTGATGTCCTGCAAAACAACAAATCAACCTTTCCAGCTTGACCAATAGACCGATTTGGATCCGTTGTGGGGGTATACCATATTTGGTAATTTTGTTCCCTTAGGGACCCAAACTTGCCTTATCCGTTCATTTAATTGTACAGGATATGTGTTTCAGATGATTTAAGGATCTGTTCTCCTATAAGGACAAGTTTCCTTTACATGACCCTTTTTGCAGCAAAAGAAACATGTAGGAGTTCTCCAACTTCCTTTAGCTTTGACAAACTTGGTAGTAGGCTTAACAGAAAAGTTCTTGTTATAACCTATACCGTTTAGGTTTAAGGAAAGTTGTTGTTCTCCAAGCATCTTATCGAGATTAGCCTTGGATCTTGTAAATTGCACTAAGGCTTTTTGCTGATCTTGACATTTTTCAGATAATTTTGCCTTTTCGTTCTCAAGATCAGTGTTCTGAGCAATGAGAGTTGAAAGTTTTTCCTTTAGTTCGGAATTTTCCGATCGTAAGGTCTTACTTTCATTGATAAGGTCAGAATTCTGATTGTCAAGATCTTGCAATTTCTGTGACAGCCTTTTAATGCAGGTTTCTTGATCCAATACCTTTTCTTGTAGACTGCTGATTTCTCTGCAGCAGCTTTCCTCATTTGAGATCATATTTTTGAGAAATTCAGAAAGAACAACTTTGGAACTAGAAAGAAGGTTTCTTACCATTCCATTAAGGTGTTGATCTTTTTCATCGATTTTGGCCATGAGACATAGATTGGCTTGTTCATCCTCAGAATCCGAGTCGCTTGATGCGTCTGAGTCACTCCAAGCTGCCATGACTTTCTTGTTGGATTCTTTCATCTTTGCCTTGTTGCGTTTTTTGAGAGGACACTCCTTAACTAGGTGATCTGTCTCACCACATTCATAGCATGTTAAGACTCGGTTCCTTTTGGAGGGAGTAGAAGACTTACCTTGGCTCCTTGAAGATCCTCCAAATTCCTTGTTGGAAAATTGCTTCTTCATTTTGAGGATGCGAGCCAAGCCCCTTGTTATAAGAGCAAAGGGATCTTCCTCTTCATCATCCTTTGAATCTTCAGGAGATTCTTCTTTCTTAACCCTTAGCGCTAAGTTCTTGACATTTGTGGAAGGCTCCCCATCGTCCTCATTGAGGATCATTTCATGGGTGATTAGTTTTCCTAACAAGTCATCGATAGCCAGCGTGCTAAGGTCTTGAGCTTCTTCAATGGCGGTCACCTTGGGACCCCATTTAGATTTAGGAAGACAACGAAGTATCTTCCTGACCTTTTCTTCATTCTGGAAGGTCTTTCCCAGGGAGTCGAGATTATTAATGATCTCCGTAAAACGGGTGAACATTACTTTCACAGACTCATTAGATTTCATCTTAAACAATTCGTATTGTCTGAGATAAATACTGATTTTCGATTCCTTGACCTGACTAGTTTCTTCGTAGGTCACAACCAACTTATCCCAGATTTCTTTTGCCATTTTGCAAGAGGAAATCCGGTTGAATTCTTCAGTGCTTAGCCCACAATAAAGAGCATGAACTGCTTTACTGTTTTTGGCTGTTTTCTCCAGATCCGTCTGGTTGAATTCTTCCTCAAACTTATCTACCTTCGTATCATTTGGTCCATCCTTCTGGGGAACATTTGGCCCTCGCGTAATGATATGCCAGAGTTCTAGATCCTGATCAATGATGAACATTTTCATCAGAGATTTCCAGTGCATAAAATTATCCCCAACAAAGAGAGGAGGACGGGAGATAGATCTTCCTTGTCCGAATCCGCCTTGTCCTTCGCCTGCCATGGTTAGTACTCACAGATAGTAATATCCAAATACGTGAGCTAGGATCTGATACCAATTGAAGTGCGGAATAGGCAGTCAAAGAGCACGTAAATACTCTATAAGGGGGAGGATGGATAGAGTATGTAATCTTTTCGCAATACACAAATGTAAGACCTTACTGATTGCTGTAAGACCTTATCTGTGACAACAAGATAGATTAGTAGCAATATTGAATAGGAAGCGATAAAGAAAACAAAAGGCAAAGGGACACAATACTTGTTAACGAGGTTCGGCACAACCGCCTACGTCCCCGCCTAGGGTTATCCTACCCGTAGGATTCAACACACTTTATTTCACTTTACCTTATGAGTCCTAGATACAACCTCTAGAAGACTTACACACTTCTAGACTACCTTACTATCTAGCAACCCAAGCTCTCTAGTGAAACAAAGTAACTAAGAATACCAGAGTATTCTATACTTTTGAGTTTAGGAAACTCTTAGTATAACCTAGATGAATTGTACTATAAAGCGTAATGAAACCTCACACACACTCAAAAGTAAATACAAACTCTTGCGTGAGATCGAATGCTTGAAGAAGACTTGAATGCAGTAATCGTGTTGAGCGCTGTGAATGTATATTTTACCATTCGTCTCCTTCTTCTTTAAATAGCCAAGCACCCAGATTTGAAACTTGAACGTTGTACCTTTTGGGCGAGATTCTTGGCCAGTTCTAGAACCTTCTCTAGTTGCGAAGATCTTGCTGAAGTCCTGGAGATCTTGTTGATAGTAGGCAAGCACGGTATGCACAGATTCCTGAAAATCTTAACCGAAAAAGAGATATGCATACAAGATAATGATTCATCAAACCACATTCAACGATTATGGGCTGAAATAAAAACCAGGCCCAAAAAATGTTAAGCCCAACAATCTTGGCTCTTGAGCAACTGGGTATCGATTTTAGGTTTAGAGTAATTTAGGCCCATTTACTAAATAGGCCCATTTACTCACAAACCCCTTTCCGAGTTCAGTAGCGTAGTAAAGTCTTAAGCCTATTGGTAAGACCTTACCAAACTCAGGAATCCCGAGTTTTGGCTTACATCAACCAAGGCCTTATATCCTGTGCTTTGATCTTACCATCAAGGTGGAGTTAACAATCTCCCCCTTGATGAAAGACAAAACTTATGTACCTGTATACCTCTAAAACACGTCACACTAATCCATATAGCAGTGTATACCTGTAAAACACGTCACACTAATCCATATAGCAGTGCAATAATATTATAGCAAATGTTGGATCAGTTTTTAAAGCAACATATCCAAAACAGTAAGACAGTAAGACCTTGCAAACCAAAAGTAAGGCCTGACTCCAGTTTTACCAAAACAACCATAGAAGCCTAAAAACCAGAGATATCTCCCCCTTTTTGTCTTTCAACAAGAAGGGAAGAGAAATTGTTCAAAAGCCAGAAGTTTAGAGCAAGAAAAAACAAAAGAGTTCATGAACAAGAACCACAACAAGAACCACTACCAGGATCTTCACTCATCATCAGAAACCACCACCACATCCTCATCGTACCATTGGCCATACTTTGGAGGGACACCATCTTCATCTGGGCGATTTGTGTAAATCTTTTCACGCCAGCGATCCTTAGCATTCTTCACATGGTGAGCACCCCACATCTTGGCTTGAATCTTGGCCTCCTCATCTCGCCACTTCTTCACAATACCATACTCCTCAACAGTGAGGATGTTTGGTTCTGGGTAAAGAGGACAAAGCACGGGAAACTTGTACACCCTGCGTTCACAATTGAGGAGAACGTTCTTCGCCGTTTCCTCGACATGTTGCACAGAATCAGCATCCATGGGCAAGATGGAAGTAGTAGCCCGATGATTGAGACCGCATAGGATGAAAAGCGGATTCAGCTTTTCATTGAGGATCAAAATCTGCCGGTGAGAGTTGTCCTGGCGATCCACAATATCAGCACGAGCGGCATTGACGTCCTTCCTCAGCGAATCCACCTCTGCCTCTAGACACTCCATTCGTTCCTCCAGCTTTACAGAATCTCCCTGAGCCTGTGAGGGAGGCTTCAAAATCCAGCCACCGGCCAAATTTTGTTCAACTCCCAAGCGCTTCCAGCAGTCCTCATCAATACGACTGGTGTGGGAGATAAATTCCTCATCTTCAGTGTCAATGTCGAAGAACTCGAAGATTTTGGGGAGGAAATTTGCATAAGGGAGAGGAGCAGTCACAGGGGTATTGATTGTGTGGAGCATGTAGGTCAAGATGAGATCAGGAATGTCTAATTCGTGCCCTGCCATGATCAGATAGAGGTAGTGCAGCAAGTTGTCGGTGACAAGCTCGCGGGAATTTTTCCTTGGCAGGACACATCGAGCCAGAATGGTGAAGACCATCTTAGCATCGAGAGAGAGTACGTTGTGGGTGAATTTGGGCTTGGATTTTGAGGATTCAGAGGAGTTGGAGCGGCGAGCAAACAGTTCTTTCTGGCCTTTGTGAATGCAGTAGGCTTTGGTGGGGTGGGAGCTTGTGTTGACATTTTCGGGGATTTCAAGAATTAGGGCCAAGGAGGAACGGGTAAGGGTGATTTGACGTTGTTTAACCTGAGAAGTAAGAGTAAGACTCCCATCCACTCGGCTTGCAGTGAGATTGAGGAAAAAGAGTTTGGTCAGACGGGGGTAAGCAACAGTGCCAGGGTTAAGGAAGGACCACACACGAGAGTTCTTCAACAGGTTGACACAAGGGAGGTTTGTGGACTCTAGAAATTCTAGATCCACATGCTCACAACAGTTGATCGGCCTGTGAGCATACCCATCCCTCCACATCCCAGAAGTAGTATGATTGATAAACCAAGCATGAGGAATGTCAGAAAATACCTCGTGAGGAACTGGGGTCCGGAGAGCATGCTGGCGAGACACCTTCTTTGGAGCACGAGGATTCACTTGCCTTGGATGATTGTGAGATGGATAGCGGGGCTCCCTTTTGATGATCTTCCGGTGGTGACGCTCTGCTTCTTCCTCACTCTCAGAAGAGGTCTCCAGTTGCTTGACCAGGGCTTTTCTCTTGAAGTCGTCGTCAATGGCTTTTCCCTTACCTTTGTAATCGGAGAAGCGGTGACGTTTGGCTCCAGATCTGGTAGTGGGGGGAGAGGAGGGTTTCTTGGGAGCCATGAGGAGAGACGAGAGGGAAGGTGCTTGAGTGTTCTTGGGAAAAGGAGAGAAGAAAAAGAGAGTAAAGAGAGAGGGAAGAAGCGGAGTGATTTGACCGGTGCAAGTGAAGGGATATAAATAGGGGAGAAGGAGAACCGTTTGAACTTCCACAAATCTTGTTCAAAGAACCGGAGTGATACATGAGTTTGATTACACAAGGTAGATTGATGATTAACAATACAGGAATGTGGTTACAATCTTGTATTACATGAACGCTATTGTAATATAAGAATAATTTTGAATTAGAGGAATGTTATTGTAACACAAGAATGAGATTGTATTTCATGATTTTGTAACAAGAACACTATTCTATTGCATAAATAATATTGTAATACAAGAATGATATTGTCTTACAAGAATCGACCCCATACATGAATTAGAGTTTGTAAAATACAACCGTCAATAAACAATTCTAACCAAATAATTTGAAGATTCAAGATTAACTAATTAAAACCCTAATCAATTCCACGTTGAGAAAAATATCTTCATCTACCAAATCTTCCAATGATTTAACCGTTTACTTTTTAAAAGGATAGAATTTGTTTTTTAAAAAAACTGTTTTTACTTTTTAAAATGATAAAATTTGATTGTAAGGGTATAAAAGTAATATACATCTAAAAATAGTACCATTACCTAAAAGAAAACTCAAGGAGTATAGTTAGTAAAAAAAAACTTTAAAAGGGTATACTCTACCCAATTTTCTCAAAAAAAAAACAGCCTTCCGTGTTTTAGAAACGGAAGTAGTGCTATATTAATTTTTTTTTTTTTTTGGAAAATATTATACATAACTTCCGTGTTTGAAAAACGGAAGGTCAAATCAACTTTATACCTTCCGTTTTTAAAACACGAGAGACAAAAGATGTTTTATGCCTTCCGTTTTTTAAATACGGAAGTACAAAATAGTTGTTTGCCTTCCGTGTTTTAAATACGGAAGTACAAAATAGCTATTTGGCTTCCGTATTTAGAAAACGGAAGGGTATGTTTAATTTTTTTTTCCGGGTAAAAAAAGGTTCTGATTTTCTTATTAATAGGACGAATATTAGTCATAACCGGTATTTGCCCTAGTTCCGCCGAATTGAGTAGAAGAATGTCAAACCACGCATCCAATGGTAACGGAGGAGTCAACAATAATATTCAGGTATTTCAATTGTTTTCAATCCGTGAAATTTAATGATAATATTGATTCAATTCGTGAAATTTGATTATTTTCAACGCTATTTCAATTGTTTTCAGTTTGATAGAATGAACATTGTTGGATTCGATTATTCGCCTTGTTTTGCGAATAATTATTACTGGTCAGATAGAAAATCGATGTTAGAATGGGCTCGTCAGATTGCTTTTGTGAACAACTTTGTTCTCACAATTGTAAAATCTTGGAATAGCTCTGCAACCCGATACGGCTCAGTATATTTTGGATGTGAAAAATATGGAGAAAATAGAAATCGTAAGAAGAAAATCAGAGGTGTTGATGTACCAGTAATAGTCCCGCGGGATGGAAGGTCTAAAAAAAAAAATGTCCATTTTTGTTGTATGGTTGGGAAGCCGAAAGAAATGTATGGCGGCTGAGAGTGGAGTTTGGTATGCATAACCATAAACTGCCTCCTGGCCCTCCTAGACTGCAAGGTCATCAGATGGTGGGACGATTGACGAATGAGGAGATTCAACTAGTCAAAGATTTGACAGTCGAAGGGGTAAAGCCAATTTCCCTTCTTGCGACATTGAAAAATACTTTCAAGGAGAATTTGAGCACGAGACAACAAATTTATAATGCAAGAGCGAGAATCAAGAAGAATGAGATGCAGGATATGACCCCAATGCAACACCTTCACAATATGGTCGCGTATCGAAAATTCACTTTTAGTCACAGGCTTCGTCCCGATGGGTCTTTGCAAGACTTAGCATTTGCTCATATATAAGGATTCACTAGAGTTGTGGAAGAAATTCTCATACGTCATGATTATGGACGCAACCTATAAGACCAATAGGTAAGCTTAAGTTTTGGTAATGCAGACATTATTCTAATTTTATTGTTTGTAATTGAATCATGTAATTTAGAAAATGACTATGATGTAGGTACGATTTGCCGTTGTTTGAGATAGTTGGACTAACAAGCACTGAGATGACGTTTAATGTGGGATTTGCATTCTTGGGTGATGAAACTGAAAATACATACAATTGGGTGCTGCGACAAGTGGAAGGATGGTTTCCAAACCGTCCAGGGGTGATAGTGACTGATAAGGATGGTGCTCTTATCAATGCAGTTGCTACAGTATTTGGGGATGCAAATCACATGTTGTGCGAGGTTCACATGCATCGTAACATAGAAGAAAATGTTTACAGGAAGTCCCATAACCAGGAGTCTATACAGAAGGAATTTTCTAGAGATTGTTATGTGAGTGGGAAATTATCCGTTAGCATAAATCTCGGAGGATTGGTAAGATCTAATACTTACTCCTTAAGCAGAATCTCATATCCTAACCGACGGGTAAGTCATCCCATATCTCTACGATATCTTAATTAATTAATATGTTAATTAAATTGGTTACATGATAAATAAGCGAGGTTACGTTCAATTGAGGGGAGATTCTTTTCCAACCTAAACACTTATACTGACTTGGGCGTCGGAGTCACCTCTGGGGACTTTGAGCCCCGCCCCTTGATCTCTTCTTTTGGTTTCAGGCCTCATCGGTGAAGGTTCTTGATCTCCATCTTTTCTAGTGAGTGGAAAATCCCTCTCACATTATGCATTATTCAGATCTAAGTCAAGTCAATCATTCACTCGACGTCACGAAGAGATGAAGGGTCGTTGGGGGACACGGTGGGGTTTGATGGAGTATTTGGACCTTGTATGGGTTAGTCGTAAGGAGAAGTTGGCTTGGCACTTGACCGACCAATATTTTCATCTCGACAACAAATCAACAAATAGGTACATAATCTCATATGTTGATGGGTGATGATCCAGTGCCGCGTGTCGCCCCAGAGTGGATGCCATCCCAACATCAGCAAGTAGGACCTAGCCAGCATCGTTACTACTCCCAAGAGTAGTTTCTATGTTGATTACTCTAAATTTGTAGTTTAGTATGTAGACCTATCAATTGGACGTTGTCTGTTTTGGAATTCCTTTTGTTCAACGTCCTTATTAGAATATTTTAAACTTGCAACTCTATGAAAAATTTATTTCTGTCTCTTTAGTTTGGGAGTTAGTTTGTTAGGTCGATGAAATGAAATGATATAAATATGTTTTATTATTGTTGATCGTTGAGTTTAATGATATAAATATGGTTCAAAAGTTTTGAATGTTGGTTCGCAAAAAGCCAATAAACCTTTCTTTTGCATTCAACGATAAGTTTTGAATTTAACTTAAAATTAAAGTTTTGATTGATTTTATTTTTATTTATTTTTCTTCCTCTGTACCATGACTAATAAGTTAGTGAGCAAAATGAATCCCCATTATTTTATACGGCCTCTAAATTATTTAGTTTTTATGTTCTGTTTAAGTTAATTGTTTGAGAATATATCGGTTTATCTCACGTATACTTTTTATACAAGTTTAACATAATTTTGGTTGAGTTTGTTCGGATCAATTTATATGTTATTGTAAAGTATCACAAATCATTATCAAAATGTGTAAAGACCGAAAATTTAAAATCATTATTTTATTATTATTACTAATTTTATTAAATTCGATTCGAAACTTTTTGGAATAACCGTCCTCGAGCGTTTGTTTTATTCAAATCTTTTAAAAAGATTCCGGCATATATTTCTTTAAATGGACTTTTAGTCGGATTTATTTTCGCTTTCGCGAGCTAAACTTTGAGAGTATGATTTAGTTTTATTATTTGATTCGGTTCGAGAATTTGATTTAAATTTGATTTAGTCGGGATTTGTCGAGCAAGCAGTTTTCGAGTTCATTCCGCTATTTTGAATTCTTTGGTATGGTTGGGACCATTCTTGTAATTGTGTTTCTTTCCTTTTTTTTCCTTTACTCTCTCTCTCTGTGAGCACCAGACCGTTCTCCTGCAATTCCCAATTGCATATTACAGCTCATGTGGTCCTTCCTCTCAACCTCCTCCTTCTCCTTGCATACATGTGCTCTGTTGCACTCACCTTCACCCACCGAAACACACAGAGACCCATTTCCCCCCTTTCATCAACAAAATTCCCCCTTCCTTTTCCTGCTGGTGCCGCCAGACAATCTCCAACGCTCTTCTTCACTTTCTGTTTCCGGGAAAACGCCAACAACATCAACAACCATCGCCTCGCCTTTCTTCTGCTGCACTCCCTCCGTTTCGTTTCCGTGAGCAGCAGCAACGGCGTCTCCGACCCCCCTCCTTCCTCTGCGAGCCACACCCAGCAGCACCTCCCGATCTACTCGGAGCCCACGACGAGCAGGAGCAGCCGGAAAATTCCCCGGAGACCGAGCGCGAGCCGCATCCGTCCCCACTTCTGATTCGCAAGGTCGCTTTTCCGTTTTCGTTCTCGATGTCGACTAATTACCTCCTAAAAGAGCACCTTTCACTTACTCCTCTCTCTCCCAAGGTCTAAAACGAAGATTCCCCTTGACGATGCCGCCGAATCCAACGGATCGAACACTCCGGCGAACCTTCGAGACCTCTCGGTGAGCTCGCCTCTCCCTCTCCATTTCTTGCGTCGCTTCCTTCTTTCCATGTGGGTAGTGGTCGGGGACGTATGTCGGTCAGTTGGGATCGATTCCAGTCGAGAACCGAGCTCCGGCGAGCCTGGGTTTCGCTTCCCTTTTCTCCTCTGTTTCCCGTCGTCCGTGTTCTCCTGGCGGAGGAGGAAGACAGGTCCGGTTTTCTTTTCCTTCTTTATCAGGTGAGCATTTGATTTTGGGCCTGTTTGCTGGGCTTCCATCCGGGTCTGAGATATCGGGTTGCGAATTCGGGTCGGAGGGAGTCCTTTTCTTTCAGGTTTAGTAGGAGTGGTTTTGGGTTTCGGGTTGGGGTAGATCCGGGTAAGGGTTTCGGGCTGGGTCCGGCTTCCTTCAGATTGGGCCTTGGGGTTGTGGGCTGTCTTGTGGCTTGTCATATATATATATATATGTTATATTATGTGTTGTGTTAAACTATATTATTATGCTATATATATAAACGTTATGATTTTATTACTGTTAGGTCATCATATGATTATTATTATTATTATTGTGTTATATTCTATTGAGAAATATATTTTCTGGAATTTTATAAATGATAAAATTATTCTTTAAAGTGTTATTATTAGGGATATATATTTAGTGTTGTTTTAAATTGTGATTTTAGGAATTTGAAATGAATTATCAGTTGTGGTTTATAAATATGGTTGTGAAAATAGAACTATTTTGTGACTGAATGTTGGAATTTAATTATGTAATGATTTTGAAAATAAACATGCCGGGATTGTGTTAATAATACGATTTTGGGAAATTGTTAAGGAGTTAAATGATAAATGTCGGAATTTGACCAAGTGTGATTTGTGAAATTATTTTGAATATGAGTTGACTTAATTTGAGATTTAAGAATTTGGAAAATATGATTGGTACGATTTTATCAATGGGTTTGATTGAAAGAATGATTTTGGTTGATGTTTATCGTATCGGAAACGTTTTGGAAAATGGTGTTATTATCGATTGGTTTTGAGGATAGGGAGAACTTGGGGTCGTGTGTGTAAGAATGTTGGTTCGGTAGCTTATGGAAATGACTTGATGATAGGTGTGTATTGTGGTTGGATTGCATTTGGACTTGCATTTGGGCCATTGCTTGTATTATCCTGCTGTTCTGCATCTTCAGGTAAGTTCCCTAGGGGGCTTACTCAGGTTGGACATTCATGTCTGTTGTTGCATTTTATGTTAGGTGTTGCATATGCATAAAAGCATGCCATGTAGTATCCTGGTTAGGTTGCACTAATTGAATGAGCATCTACTTACTTTATGCGTTTGAAACAGAACGGCCGTTATCTGTGATAGTCCTAGAGTCTTTTCTAGGGTCATAGGGTAGCCCAGCCTCATCGGGTACCCTGAGTCAATCGAGTCATTGTTACTATAGCCCAGCACCATCGGGCAAGATTGGTTACTTATGATGATGATTCCGTGGTCCGTGCACCACCACGATGAATTGCTATGCTATAGCACCGGCTGGCCAGGCTCTGCACTAACGGGAAGGGGTGCAGAGGTAGGAGAGGGATATGCCATTTGGCATTGTCTTGGACCCTTTACAGTATTCCTGCACATTATTATAACTAGGAGCATGCTAGTGTGTTAACTTTCGTACTGCATTAGAGCATCTTTATTAGGTATAGCACATACTATGTGACCTCAGTGAGGACTGCCGGTCCCGCATGCGTGGCTCGATCTGATTCCTTTCCCCGTTCTTCTTTTAAAGGTATTATCTGCAGACTTTGAGTGCTCGGTGTCTATATGATGGGGTTCTCTTTTTGGCGAATCGAAGAATCTGGTTAATACCCTAACTTAGTGAAATGGTAATTTCCCACTCATGATTTGGTTTTGACCCGGCTCTGCCGTGGCACTTGTACCTTTACTTTGCTTCCGCTTTACTTCTATTTGAAATGGATTCCGCGACGTAGTCTTAGGACAGGATAAGGGTACCCAATGGCCCTTCGAGGTTTTTTTTTGGTTTGAAATCCCTCTTTCCACTAATTTTAAAATGAGTTTGAAACCTCGACCCGTACTTGGATTGCAAGATCCGAACAAGGGGTTTTATCCCTTGAAACGTAACCCGGAAATCATAATTCTGGGCCGTTACAAAATGTAACTAATTGAATTTTAAGGATTTTATTATATTTTAGTTATTATTTATTTTCTATTATTATTTGATATTTTTTATTAATTATATTAACAAATTTTTATTAAAAAAATCAAATATTTATAAAACATTATATTAAAGGATATCAAAACGTAACTTATGCAATAAAATTTGGTTATTTACTCTTTATTTGATAAATAAGTAAAAACATATTAAACAATATGTAAAGAAGAGTACTTACTCTTATATGATATACTAAAATATAATTTATTAACAAAACGCGCAAGGGTGTTGGTAACCGTTACAATTTATTTATTAAAGTTATGTGTGTTTCAATTTTATTTTATTTTTTAAAAAGTTAAAATCAAAATCGTTCGTTTTTTCAAAATACATTAAAAAATTGTACTCCCGTATTTAGAAAACGGGAGTTATAAAATAGTTGTACTCCCGTGTTTGAAAGAGGGGAGGTGTAATTAAAATTGTACTTCCGTTTTTTAAATACGAGAGTACAACCCAGTTTTATAACTCCCGTTTTTTAAAAACGGAAGGCAAAACTAAAAGTTGTACTCTCATTTAAAACACGGAAGTACAACTTATATTTTGAACTCCCGTGTTTCAAACACGGAAGGCATAAATTAACTTCCCATTTACCCTTCCGTTTTCAGGGCACGGAAGTACAAAACTTTTTTGGGTGCCCACATCAAATCTTTTGTGGTGGAATTAGGGGACGCGCAAAAGAAGGGTATTTGCGCCATTATAAATTAAAAATGTCTAAATTACAATAAAAATATGAAGATGGTCTATTTACCTCTACAATTAATGAATTAGATCTATCTACCCAATTCTCCCAAATAAAATTAAGTGTTTAAATTATGATATTTTTAGATTATACGACTAGTACAAACATATACATCAACGACGTTTGAAAAACGCCATAAAACACTTTCCATGGCGTTTTTAAACGCCATCCCCAAACGCCGTTGAAGGTGACACCCTGCTTTTGGTTCTAATTTAATAGCGTTTTTATAAACGCCATTAAATCCACGGCGTTTTTCAAACGCCATGGATGAATACGAATATTTTTTTGAAATCCCTCTTAATTTTTCTATATAAATCCCCGAGCTTCCATACCATCACACACCAATCCAACATACACAATATAAGTACATAACCAATCTAATCTTTACAATAAATCATTCAAACTCTCTAATTTTTACACACTTCTCTAATAAGATAAGTTAGGAATAAGAGTATCTCTCTTTCCCCTAAATACAATTCTCATAAGGACAACCATCTGCCAGTATACAAGGAAAAGGAAAGACAAATCAGTATACCAATGCAAAGAAAACTGGAATTAAAATACAAGTAGAGGTGTCTCACGTTTGGTCTTTCCATATTTGGTCCTGCTTCAACACCGGTAATATAAGAGCAGCATTCATATTTTTGGCTATTGCCACAGCATTGCATATCTGCAAAAAAAATTAAACTAACATTAATTTCTAAAAGCAGCTTAGTATAATGATTCAACATCCATTGAAAGTTCCAACAAAAATAGCATACAATACATAAAGTACTAGAAAGTGACAAAACACAGAACTATAAGCAAAATTATATATAAAAAAAAGTACCATGAATATAGTTAAAATGTCAATGAACCCTTTAATATGATATGGATAAAATCATAATCACACTTAGAACTTGTGAATTATGCACTCCAATTGAAAATAAAATGAAACAAGAGGAATCTAAAAAGACAAATGCAGCAAGAGAAAAGTAAAAAAAAAAAGATCATACATGAATTCTTTGTTGATTTAGTCCACCCTTGGGATAAATAAATATGTATCCATTGGTTTCATTCTTTGATGAAAGATCTGCAAGCAACCAATAACTAATTTAGATTACCAAGAGTGAGTACTCTAGCAATGGACTTAACACTGTCACCCATGATAAATGCATGCTACATGTGTCAAGCAATATATCAAGTACATTAACTATCTCATATAGTTAGAGACCTATAAACCAATTCTAGCGACTCACTATGTCAAATTTGAGACACACTAGAGACTTACTTGTGGACACTAAAGAACAATGCCATCCTTCTTGCATGCATATGGAGCATTCTGCTAAGAAAACATAGCAAACCTCATGTATCCATATCAAACAGCTGACAAAGAACAAAAAATGGCTATATATATAAATTCTACTTTCTAGCTAGAACTGGTTCCATTGTAGCAATAACCAGAAGACACTACCACCATAGAGTAAGATATTTTTAGAGAGTAATAAACAAATTGTAATACTTTGTACTAATTCCACCTGAATCATTGCACTCCTCTAGTTTCCTAGATAATGAATAAACAAGAAGGAAAACACCATAATTAAATAAATTCTCTAAGTAACACACAACCTAACATTGTCCTTCGATTTATGTTCATAGTGAAGCTGATAGGATTACGGGAAGCCAACACCGTAATAGCTAAACATATATTTCTTCAATGTACATCACAAATGCCTAACCTTGAAGCTCATTACAAAGAAATCTAAGCCTATCAAATGGATCACAAACAAGACAATTCACTCTTCCACTGATTTTCCAACAAAAAAGATTTAAAAATCAATTACCCAACATAAACCAACAATAATTTCTTCCTTGAACTTGAAACTGCATAATTGTACAAGCAATCAGTAAACAAGGAATGGAATAGTTTAGATATAAAATGAAGACATAAAAAGCTATCTACCTAGTGCATTGATACTAAGCTACTAATCTAAAAACAAGTCTTGTGGATCTTTCACTACCAGATTCCACATTCCTGACTATCTATCTTTTTCTCGCTATCTCTCCATGAAATGTAAAAACGAAACACTAATTGATATAAAAAAACACTCTTATCTTCAAGTAAAAGGACTTACAATATGTTCTAGCCATCACAAGGGGTTATTGGTCAAATTATCTTCAAGTAAAAGCACTCAATCTTCATTCTCCTTTGACCTGCCAAGAATCAGTTTAGCCATTACAAGGGGTTATTGGTCAAATTTTAAAGATATGTATAGGTTATAATCTATTTTCTTAGTCAATCGCAAAACTGACGAACCTGAAAAACTTGGGCTTACTTGAGATGAAGTTGAGAGTCCCGGGATCTGAAAACTAGTAGAAAATGATTGTGCACTCTTCTGTCGACGGGTGACCTACCACAACAAATTTGAAAACCTTTAATTAGTTGTTTGAGCCTTTGACAAATGGCTAGACAAACACTGCCAATTAGACTGGACAAACATTGTCCTCTTCTCTAAATTGGACAAACTCCGTCGGTTTGATCATACCAAATTCTACGAAGGACAGGCATAGTAGAAATTGAGTTAAAAATATGTTCTTTAAAATTTTAGGCATATATATATAGGAACAATTATGATTGTGCATATAACTTACTATATTTTGGGATACAAAAAGAGTTAAAAGAGCACACAAACACAGGCAAAGCAATAGCAACAGACAGTGATGATTATGTCAACAAGAACATTAGAATAAAAACCAACTGAGGGATTGAATCTCTGTAAGAACATTATAAGAAAACAAGAAACAAAGGAAATTAAACAACTTTGTAATTTAAGTTTGGGTTTGAAATATAAAGTTATATACCTTCTCACAATGAGTGTACTCCGCCGAGAACTCAGCACCATTGGCCTCGGAATTCACCTTCAACCGCGCAGCATGGAAAATCACTAAAATAACCACCCAAATAATCAACAACAAGCAAACTGAATGAAGATTTTACATTCTAACTACTTTACTAAATCGTCCCAACTAAGAGAAAGTATAGCAGCTAATAATAAAGGTAGATTTCACATGTACAACTTAGCATAGCAAGAGCTCATGAAGTGTTAGACCATGCCAACAATAACCAAAGAAAGCACATGTGTAAAGGAAAATAAGGCAAAGCAACGAATATGAAAATCTAAAGATGAAGTTGGAATCTGAAAAACCTGAAAATCCTCAATTCATCCATGGAATTAATAGATCAAATGTTCATAAAACTCTAAACCCCCATTTCAGTAAAAATTCATAGATTAGTTGTGGAATTCATATCCCAATTTGCAATTTGTTACATCAATTGGAGAAATCGATTACTTAGGGCGTGTTTGGCTGGGGATGGGAGTGGGTGGAAGGGGATAGAGGTGGGCTTTGGAAACCGTGCCCGCGTGTTTGGCAACGGGATGGAGGGAGATGGAAATTCTACACCGAAAAATGGGATGGGAAAGGTATCCCCTAAAAGGAGGATTTAGGGGATGGGGATTAAAATCTCCCAAATTTGCCCCCATCTTCAACCTTCTTCCTCCCTCTCCCCTACCCCTACCCCTACCGCCACCGCCCACCACCGCCGCCCACCATCGACGTCGTCACCCACCACCGCCGCATATAAATCCCCTTTCCTCCTCCGATCAATCTCCCTCTCCGGCAATTCCTTCTCCGGCGCCCTCCTGCCGTCGACCGCGTAGAAGTGGAGGAGCTTGAATTCGCCGGTAACGGCAGAGTATCCGAGCGCGACGCTCGAGATCGACTTCAAATTGGGAGCCACGTAGAAGTTGAGGAGCTTGAAGTCGTGGTTATCAATCAATACAGAGCATCTGGAGCAGACGCACCGGAACCGGCATAGGGATTTCGCGGGAAAGCGAGAGAAGATGTCGAAGAGGAGCTCGTTGGGGAGGCGGTGGAAGATCGGGGGATCTTCGCCTTCCTCGTCCGCCATTGGAGGGGCGGAGCGGCGCGCCGGTGGCCGTCGAAGGCGGCCAAAGTCGTCGAGAGGGGTTGCTGGCTGTTGGGCTTCAACTAAGAGACGATGGAAGAAGGAGTTGAGCTTTTAGGGTATTTGGGAGGGTATTTTTGTCATCTCATGTGGTTAGTGGGGGTAATTTGGACTTTTTTCGTTTCTCCATCTTCCCAACCATCAAAATACAACCAAACACGAACAGGATTAAACTGGATTCAAAATTCCACCCGGTCCACCCCGAAATTCCATCTCCATCCCTTCTATCCCCAAAATTCCACCCCCATCCACCTACCCCATCCCGTTGCCAAACACGGCCTTAACCAGTGACTAATGGATTCATTCTAATTAAGGGGATAAACTAGAAATAAAGAGCAAGGAGAACTAAAAACATTTTTCCATTACCTTGGGTGAGGTGATCATACCCCTAATAGGTTTTATCAACACTTCCTCCATGAATACTAATCTTGAGCTCTTTGAGAGTGAGTCGCAGTCGCTCAACCTTCTCAATAGAGGTGTGTGTAACCTCTAGAAGCATCGACGACATCTTCTTGCTTCTTCCATACTCTGAATTCATCCTAAAAATTAAATCATCCAAGCACATGATTATACCTTAATTGATATAACTCATATTGCTCATGGGTAATATAAGAAGAAAACCAATAATCACCACTATAAATACTTATTCAGAATAACACCAACACACTTTGTAGAGTTTGCAATTCATTAAATCCATAACAAAATTAACGTAAGTTCAGCTTATTGATTGAAAATGAAACAAGTAAAAAGATTTCTCTATTACCATTTTCTCAAGAGAATACACTAGATATTGTCAATGAACTTATGAACTTACTCGGCGAAGATGCTATAGTCACCACTCACCACAGACCACAAACTTAATTGGGCATATATGGGAGTTGTTTGCCCTGTCAAATGAAGAAACAAAAAGTACAAAACACCCAATTTTAGAAAAGGAACATCTATGAACAAAAACTTCAAACGAATTCAAATCGTAAATAAGAGATTAGGGTTTATCGGAAGAAAAAAAAAACCCAAATTCAAAACCCCCAAATTCAAAGTGATGATATGTTTAGTGCTTACCGGTGCCAGTAGGGGAGAC
The DNA here is from genome assembly GCA_037127255.1 of Persicaria tinctoria. Taxonomy (NCBI): domain Eukaryota; kingdom Viridiplantae; phylum Streptophyta; class Magnoliopsida; order Caryophyllales; family Polygonaceae; genus Persicaria; species Persicaria tinctoria. The sequence goes on from JBANSL010000013.1 coordinate 73,377,396, forward strand.
GGTGGTTGTTGAGGAGTCCGTCCAGGGACAATGAAACCCTCCTGGCGGCAATGCAGCGTTGACGAGGGGCGAGCTTGGGTTCAGCGAGTCGAAGGGAGGCCGATGGTCGATGGAGACTTGGCGAGAGAGGAAAAGGGGACGTAGAGAGAGGAAGAACAAAAGAGAAGAAGATGAGGAATGGATGAGAGACTGAGAGGTCATGGCATTGGACCTCCATGGAAATGAGAGGGGTTCAATGGAACTGGAGTCTGGAGGAGACAACTAGAGAGAGGGTGAGACGAAACAACGAAAGTGAGATCGGGATCGGGTAGACGAAGGGTTATAAAACTCAAAATTACAAAAATAACCTATTATTTATCAATTTATAATAATCCATGGCATTTTATAAATGCCGTAAATTCCATGACGTTTATAAAACGCCATAAAATACAGTTCATAATATTTGCATTTTCTAACACGACGTTTTACAAACGCCATGAAATTTACGACGCTTGTAAAACGCCATAAATAATTTGTATTTTGTAAATTCATGGTGGTTTTGTAAATAAACGCCATAAATTTAATTTTTAATGGCATTTAACAAAAAACGCTATTTTTAAAACGTCATTAATAACTGTATATGTAGTAGTATTAATTAAAATGCAATTATTTTATCTCGATTTATGTGATTACTTGGTTAAATTACGGTTTTACCTCGATTTTTACGAGATTTTTATTTTTACAACCAAATAGAGACATAAAATGAAGTAAAATAATTTTTATTATAGTGAAAATGCAATGGAATTCGAACACACCCTAATCCTGTTATTACTTTGTTTTTTCATTTTACTTTTTGCATTTGGAGAATGCATGTATGTGTACTATTATACTCCCTCCGTTAATTAAAACACGTCGTTTTAGATATTTGCACATTATTTAAGAAAGCAAATAAAATCAAACAAAAAGACACTTATACTCCTACTTATTACTTTACTTTTCCACTTTATTAAAAACTACAACTAACAAATCTCTAATCATCACAGGGATAATTTTGGAAAGTGAACACCAAAATATTTAAAACGACATATTTTTCTTAACAAGACTTTACTCCTATAAAACGACATGTTTTTCTTAACGGATAGAGTGTTAGTTTTCGAGTCTGGAATGACTCACTGGAAAGGACTTGTGGGTAGTACCCATAGGTCTCCAGTTCGAACCCCGGAATGGCCGCTCTTTATTTATCAATTCAAGGAGTGTTAGTTTTTGCCCTTTTTTTTAGAATCATTGTTTTGAATATTAGTGGATACATCGCCCATCCTAGACAGGAAGCTCTTTAGGCTTGTTTACCACATTTTGAAGATTTTGTCTTTACGTCCAAATATTTTCAAACTTAAATGGAGGCGTCTTATGTGATGTTTCACTGCTCAAATTTATAATAATAGGGCAATGGTATGCATGGGCGGAGGGAGGGGGGCATTCGGTGGCTCGAGCCCCCCCCCCCCCCCCCTCCCCCCCCCGAGCCGGAGGAAAAACAAAAACAAAATTAAAAATATGTTTTTTTTTCTAATTTTTGATATTTTAAGGGGTAAAAACAATTAAAAAGAGTAAAAGATCAGTAAGAGTGCTTAGCTTAGTTGGTAGGAGGGTGGGAACTTGAGTAATGAGGTATTGAGTTCAATTCCCTATAGCTTAATTTATTGATTTTTTTCCTTCTTTTAGTTTTTTACACTTAAAATAGCAATTTAAATAATAAATTTAATGTCTTTTAAAAACCCCGAAAATATAGTTGAGCCCCCCCCGGAATTTTTTCTGGCTTCGCCCCTGATGGTATGAAGAGGAAAACACCCCATTTTTTATGCATAGAGCTTGATATAACTCAATAATTTGATGTTGAGTGAGGACACGATCCAGGTCCTTCTACATTAGTAGTCTTTCAATATCCATGTAAACAGGTTACCAAAGGATGGTATATCAAGTATGGATCAAATCTTTAAGAAAATATCTTTTTAGATATTTTTCCTAAAAGATTTTCTTTTTACCTTTTCCGTTTTTCCCTTGTATTTATCCTTGTAAATTGGTTAAGATTTTGATAAAGATTTGACCGGATTCTTTGAACAAGATTTGTGGAAGTTCAAACGGTTCTCCTTCTCCCCTATTTATATCCCTTCACTTGCACCGGTCAAATCACTCCGCTTCTTCCCTCTCTCTTTACTCTCTTTTTCTTCTCTCCTTTTCCCAAGAACACTCAAGCACCTTCCCTCTCGTCTCTCCTCATGGCTCCCAAGAAACCCTCCTCTCCCCCCACTACCAGATCTGGAGCCAAACGTCACCGCTTCTCCGATTACAAAGGTAAGGGAAAAGCCATTGACGACGACTTCAAGAGAAAAGCCCTGGTCAAGCAACTGGAGACCTCTTCTGAGAGTGAGGAAGAAGCAGAGCGTCACCACCGGAAGATCATCAAAAGGGAGCCCCGCTATCCATCTCACAATCATCCAAGGCAAGTGAATCCTCGTGCTCCAAAGAAGGTGTCTCGCCAGCATGCTCTCCGGACCCCAGTTCCTCACGAGGTATTTTCTGACATTCCTCATGCTTGGTTTATCAATCATACTACTTCTGGGATGTGGAGGGATGGGTATGCTCACAGGCCGATCAACTGTTGTGAGCATGTGGATCTAGAATTTCTAGAGTCCACAAACCTCTCTTGTGTCAACCTGTTGAAGAACTCTCGTGTGTGGTCCTTCCTTAACCCTGGCACTGTTGCTTACCCCCGTCTGACCAGACTCTTTTTCCTCAATCTCACTGCAAGCCGAGTGGATGGGAGTCTTACTCTTACTTCTCAGGTTAAACAACGTCAAATCACCCTTACCCGTTCCTCCTTGGCCCTAATTCTTGAAATCCCCGAAAATGTCAACACAAGCTCCCACCCCACCAAAGCCTACTGCATTCACAAAGGCCAGAAAGAACTGTTTGCTCGCCGCTCCAACTCCTCTGAATCCTCAAAATCCAAGCCCAAATTCACCCACAACGTACTCTCTCTCGATGCTAAGATGGTCTTCACCATTCTGGCTCGATGTGTCCTGCCAAGGAAAAATTCCCGCGAGCTTGTCACCGACAACTTGCTGCACTACCTCTATCTGATCATGGCAGGGCACGAATTAGACATTCCTGATCTCATCTTGACCTACATGCTCCACACAATCAATACCCCTGTGACTGCTCCTCTCCCTTATGCAAATTTCCTCCCCAAAATCTTCGAGTTCTTCGACATTGACACTGAAGATGAGGAATTTATCTCCCACACCAGTCGTATTGATGAGGACTGCTGGAAGCGCTTGGGAGTTGAACAAAATTTGGCCGGTGGCTGGATTTTGAAGCCTCCCTCACAGGCTCAGGGAGATTCTGTAAAGCTGGAGGAACGAATGGAGTGTCTAGAGGCAGAGGTGGATTCGCTGAGGAAGGACGTCAATGCCGCTCGTGCTGATATTGTGGATCGCCAGGACAACTCTCACCGGCAGATTTTGATCCTCAATGAAAAGCTGAATCCGCTTTTCATCCTATGCGGTCTCAATCATCGGGCTACTACTTCCATCTTGCCCATGGATGCTGATTCTGTGCAACATGTCGAGGAAACGGCGAAGAACGTTCTCCTCAATTGTGAACGCAGGGTGTACAAGTTTCCCGTGCTTTGTCGTTTACATTCATTACCTTATTAAATCATTTTCAAAATTTGTATCGTATCTCTTTCCAACTAATTTATAAATTATAAAAAAATACTTTATACATATTTTTGTTTTAAACACATGTATATATTAATATAGTATTATATAAATATATAAAATGATGTTCAAATTAAAATAAATCAAGCTCATGTGCCTTCAAGGCACGGGTATTACACTAGTATATTACTAATTCTGCTAGCATTTTGCTGACGTGTCACGCCCACAATTAAAGTTGAATTTTTTTTATTCAAATGAGATTTTCTTATTGGTCAATATTATTATGGAAACTTTAAAATATTTGTTTCCTATTTTAAATATGATTTGAATCAATTCCCTTTTTTTTAATTTTCGGTTATATTGCCGTAAATATTGAGGCATGTTTCCATTTATTTTTTCCCGATTTCAATATTCTCATAATTCGTCTACATACATTACCTTATTAAATCATTTTCAAAATTTGTATCGTATCTCTTTCCAACTAATTTATAAATTATAAAAAAATACTTTATACATATTTTTGTTTTAAACACATGTATATATTAATATAGTATTATATAAATATATAAAATGATGTTCAAATTAAAATAAATCAAGCTCCCGTGCCTTCAAGGCACGAGTATTACACTAGTAAACTACTAAATCTATTAAAGGGGGTCTTAATCCTCCAATTCTCTCAATTTTTTTTTTGTTAATCAAACACCGCCTTATCATTTTGCATTATAAACATAATATGCATTTGTCATATGTACATACGTACATGGACAGTTATATATCGATAGCTAGAGGTGCCTAGTTTTATTAATAATTAATATATGTATATATGGATGCAATTACAACGATGGATATGATTATGTTATGCTCCAAGTTAGTTAGCCTAACATAATTAACCAGATTGATTGTTTGTATGAGAACAAGTATTTGATTGATCATGAATGAAGTTCTGATTTACAAAGGGCAGCCTTATATACTTGTCTTAACATCACTCATCTCCTTACAAAGGACCTTGCGCGCCCACAAGGTGTAATTCAAAGAAAAATCTGGAATTGAGGTAAAATGTGGCAAACTGGTTCCCACGATGACTCATTAGTAGGTAAACTAGTCAACTTGAGTACTTGACTAACCATTTGACAACTGGGTCACTATTTGCCAAGTACTGGCCGAACTCTTAGAGTCTAAGACAACTTCTGCTGGTATAATAAAAGAGCATATGTTATCAGTGGCTGGTAGCTCGGATTTTACTGTGATTAATTATAATATTAATCCTCTTCTTCAACTGGGAGATGTGAAACACCGGGTGTAATTTTGATGGAGCTAGTAGAGAGAGCTTGTATGCAGTTTCCCCAACTCTGCCAATCACCTCAAAAGGTCCACAAAATTTAGTACTCGGCTTCAAACACCTCCTCAGAGCCAGTGAAGTTTGCATATGTAGGGTTGTAATTTGAGGTACACCATATCTCCCGGCCACCTGCAAAACCCTCTCAGATCTTTTAGCATCAGCAAAGAATTTCATTCTCTCTTGTGCTACAACTAAGCCCGATTTCAGTATGTTCAAGGCATTTTCTCTCTCCTGAAACCAATCTTCCAATGATGTTTTGGTGATACTGCTAGCTCGCGAAGACCCAACTAGGGTGGTTGATAGCCATAGAGAGCTTGGAAGAGAGACATTTTTAAGGTTGTATGATGAGATGTGTTATACCACCATTCTGCTAAAGTGATCCACTTTGCCCATTGCTTAGGCATAACTGAGGACATACATCGCAAATATGATATATTCTAGGCACTAGTAACTCTATCTGTCTGCCCATCTGTTTGAGGGTGCTATGCCGTCGACATCTCGAGGGAGGTTCCCAGTTTTGTAATGAAGTCCTTCCACATGTGACTAGTGAAGACTTTGTCTCTGTCTGAAACGATATCATGAGGGAGACCATGGAGCTTGTACACGTTGTCCATAAAGAGTTGAGCGGCCTGACTTGCAAATTAAGAAGGAAAGACTCAACAAGATGAAATGTGCATATTTAGTTAATTATAAATAATTATATCGATTCATTTATAATATCTAAAATAAATGTTTTTTTTTCTAAACAAGTTTATCACTATTTTAAAATTTTATTAATAATTATCATAGAATTTAAAAAAAAATTAACAACTCTACTCAAAATGAATTCAGAGATACTGATCTGTTTCAACTACCCAATCAACTTAATCTAACTCCTAAACTTCCGTCCCAAACATAGCCAATTCTCACCTACAAAGTTTCAATATAAATTATAAAATAAACCAAACACATGTTTGTGTGCATTGATCAAGTTAAGAAAATAATAATAATAATGAATTTGGGACATATTTTGATAACCAAACGTGTTCAAGTAAGGAATAAAAAAGGTGGGTTAAGGGGAGAAAATTAAAACAAGAGTATTTTGGTATTATCAAATAATTATGGACACTTACTTAATTATCAAACAAAAATGAATATTTACCTAATTACACTTTGTAAATGGATATTTCACCAATTTTTTCCTAATTATTTTGTTCACATTTACACCATAACTAAAAATCTCTCTCTACATAAAAGTAAAATAGAGCCTAATTTGTTATACAATTGTCAAATATTTTAGGATAACCTACTTATTACTCCCTCCGTTCATTAATAAGTGTCGTTTGACTTTTTTACACGTTTTTTAAAGAGGTAAAAATTATAGAAATTTCTTTCAAAATATTCACGTTTTCTACAATAATTACCACAATATTCACTCTTTCAAACTATTTTCAAAAATATTCAAAGATTTCGGCTTTTTACTTTTGAATTTTCAAAAGGTACCCGTACTTTATACTAAATTACAAACTTGGTCTTAGCTTTCTAGTTTTCGACAATATTACTCAAAATGCAATATAGAATACTTATAAATGACTTTTGGTGGTACTAACTACCATAATCTACTAACTATATTATGAATAATAAGTTTTTTTATCGTTTTAAGCCTACCACGCTCTGCAACTAAACTTCAAGCTAAAGAGTTTTGACCCATACCTTAACGTAGTTACTCTGGACCACCGGCGTTCCTTAGCTTCCGGCTTTCTAGAGGTGGCTAACCTTCAACCAGGCCTCCCTTAGTCCAGACTGAGCACAGATCTGTTTCGTTTCCTACCTCATATCGTAGTCTCTAGCTTTTGGTTTTGATTTTGAGAGGGTGAAGGGATTAGAATCAAGAAAACAAAATATTCAGAACATAGTGTTCAATTAAGTAGCTTTCCCTTTCTTAAACACAAACTTTATTGAATCTGGGAAATATTACAACACACAAGCACTCTTAATTTAGAACTTAAACACTCTTAACGCTCATATCAGAAGATCCATTGAAAAATTTTGAACTTTAGAGTGATGGAAACACCAATCTACTCAAATTCAAAACGCTTCTACTTCTCTTTCTGATTCACAAACTCTCTTCTCTCTTCTCCTATATATTTTCTCTCTCTGGAATTGTGTGTTCACAAGTCTGAGGAGAGCCCTTTATATAGAGTTACTTGAAGGGCATTGGATGCCTCTCCAACGACTACATTGATTGGCCTACAGGTTGGTCTGACAAAGCACACAGTAAAAGCACACAGTACACCCATTATTTTACAATTTCACGTGGTAAAAGCAAAAACACATCAGAAAGTACAATTATTGTGCTTGGTGGATGATGATGGCTTTCAGTTGTCCAGGTTCTGGACCCCTTCGTCTCCCATGTTGGCTTCCAGGTCATCATCATTGTAATCTTGATCAAGATCTAGATCTAGAGTATTATCAAACTCTAGATCTTGATCGTTGTCAAGATCGAGATCAAGCATTAATCCTTCAGTGTATTCTCGATCCCATGCAATCAGTAAATCGATCATCCTCTCGTGTCCCCTTTTATCTAAAAAGTGACCGGCCTCTATTTCTGCTAAGTAAAGATTGATAGATTCGGTCCTGTTTATGGCTTGCTGCATTAATGGATTGAGTTGTGGGGTTACGATGAAGGTTGTATTTCCAACTTTGAATATCCCACAATCTGTCTGTCTGAACTTGGTGATGTAGTAGTAGATGTAAAAGAATCATTTTGCTCTTGCTTCCCAAGTATGTCTTACTACGTCGATTCTTCCTTCTACTACTGGATCTGTCACGTACCAATAGTCTTCCCTCATTAGTAGGACGATTAGGTAATGTGGTAGCCGGGATTTTCCCTAGCTAACATCTATACATGCACTGATAACACGACAACAATCTATGTTTTCTATTTTTTCGAATCTTGCTACTCTAAGGAAGACCTCCTTCTGGAACTTAGTGAAATACTTGTACAAAAAGCTCTCTTCTTCTTTCTTTGGCCATGGTCGTCTGTAATTGTGGATTCCGTTGCATATTCCATATTTCCACGATTTTAAGTAATCTGCATCTTCATTTGGCATGATGGGTAATGATAATCCTCCCAATCCGGCGCCAATGGTTACACAAAAATGGTTACACCATTCTCTTATCCTTGCTGGGGTATCGTGATCTCTCAAAGTTACCATCCAGTAGAAGTTGTCGAAATCTCTCATTCTCCATCTTCTACATATGTCTTCCTGGAGTTCAGTAGGTAGCTGAAGAACTTTTATAATTATTTCTAGAGTTAACATTCGTATAACCGCTCTGTGTCTCGCATGTAGGAGTCCACGACGGAATCTATTCTCAGTAAATCTTCCAAAATCAACAGAAATATGAAAACTTGGAGGGGAAACCCATCCTTGGTATCCTCGTATTTCTCCTAAGAGATTAATATCCCATGGGTGGAACACCCATTGCGGATTTTCCCACCGCATTTGATTTCTCTGATCCATAAGCTAACTCTCTCGTTAAGCTGTCAGCTAGAGAATTTTTCGATCCCTGCACATGTTCAATGGTAAAAGTGAATTGATTAAGGGCTAATTGCCAACGCAGGAGTCTCCCATGCGCTTTCATATTATCAAGATTGTTATTTATAAAACACAATATTCTTTTACAATCTGTTCTGACTGTAAAAGGTTTAGGAGCTAAGAAGATTATAAACTTCTGGATTCCACGATAAATTGCAAGAATCTCCTTTTCCATGACAGTGTAATTATACTCAGATTTGTTGAAGCTGCCACTACTATACCTGCAAAGCTTGTTATCTTTCTTTATTTTTAAAACAGCTCCCCCATGATAATCACTAGCATCTGTTTCAAGAACAAACTCATCATCTTCATTAGGTAACGTCAATATTGGAAGTTTTTCACATCTTCTTTTAAGTTCTTTGACTATTTCAGTATCTAATTGAGTCCAACTCCAGACTTGATCTTTCTTTAATTTAATCTGTAGAGGTTTTCTCAACTTGGCTAGATCTTTAATAAAATCAGAAGCATAAGTAAGGCAACCTAGAAATCTTTCTAGTTGTTTTCTATCTTTGATTTCATCAGGAATTTTTTCTACCTTTTCTAGAATATGTTCTGTAAAATAATTTGACCTGCTTTAATCTTTAAACCTAAGAACTCAATTTCAGGCTCAGCATAAATGCATTTTTTCTGTCCTAAAATGATTCCATGGTCAATACATTTTTTAGTTATAGCTTTCAAGTCATGCTTATGTTGCTCTATAGTTTTAGAGAAGATTAATATATCATCAATGTAAACAAGACAGCAATGTTTAGTTTGATATCCTATTATCTCCATAGAGATGTCTGATGTCTATTACTTCCATTCTCATTCCTAATTCTTCTTCAAATAAAGAATCTGTGAGAGATTCTTTTAAATCTTTATCTCTTGGATCATTCTCATAGATAGGTTCACTAATGGTTTTAGTTTGATATCCTATTATCTTTCCTTTTTGTTCGGAACTAGATGATCCTTCTTGATTTTCTCGAACCTTGTGAACTATTGGAGGAATTGCTGTTATTGATTCCTTAAAAGGATAAGAACCTAGATCTACACTATGTCTGCCTGGGTCTCTTATAATTTTATTTTATAATCTCTTGTTTAATGTTGCTATCATGCACATTATGTCTTCATCTACCACAAACGATTTGTCTTTTCTACTAGTGGTAGCTCCCTGATTCCTTGGAGTAATACTAAGATTAGGATTGAACCTAAAACTAGTGTTCCTGGATAAGCTTGGACATCTATAGAGACTGGCTGGTGGTTTAGCATTCGCATGAATTCTACCTTCTTCATCTATAGTTAAAACTTTATTACTGCTAGTACCCATAGAATTTTCAAATGCGTTTATCCAAATGGTCTTAAGTCTTATCTCATCAGGTCTTAACTTAACAGGTACAACTTCTTTGCTTGGACCTACCACCTCGTGTTTCTCAGCTTCTACTATATGACATTTTTGTGGAAGGTTTGTAGTATTCTCAAGTTTATAAACTACCTTCCATTTTAATTGTAAAGGACAAGTTCCCTTATGCATACTAATACCTTCTGTTAACAATTTTATAGCTAAGAACTTAGATTCATAATGATCTTCTAGACTAACATAATAGTTAGGTCTACAGATCCAAGAAACTGCTCCTTGACTCAAATTACAGACTATACCACTGATGCATTGATCACTAAACTTTTTATGCCTAATGTCACAAACAAAATTAATGCATTGCACATCTTTTCCATAGTCTTGTAATTGAGTTATAATTACTTGGATGCCACATATGAAAATATATTTAATTTTTTTTTATCTTTGTTATGTTTCTGAATGTTTGCCTAATTAATTAAGTTTACTTTAGTTGCTTGATTTTCATTATTCTTGACAGTTACATCTCCAGACATTTCTTCGCAAACATATTTAGCATATTTAGAGAATAATGATTTTTTAACAAACTGTTCTTTAGCGATGATCGGGAAATCAACCCCTGATCTCGTCATTTCTTCAACTTGTTCCTCATCAATAGAGGTTTCAGTTTGCTGAAGTTGAGCTAAAGTATTCATTTCGTATTCATCAGAGAACTCACTAGGAGCTTCTCCTTCCATCATTTCATTAATTTCTTCACCTTCTATTGACTCATTTTCAGATTCTATATCTTCTTCAAGCTTTTCTTCTATTATTTCTACTATCCCTTTGTTATTTCTTAGGGCTAGATCTACTGCTTCATCTTCAGATAGCTCGATATAATCCAAACTACGTAGGGCTTCTGCTAATCTATTGTTCTTCTTGTTTTTGCATTCATTAGCATAATGACCGGATTCTCCGCATGCCCAACATTTACAGTTTTTCTTTTTCTCTGGACAAAACGAGGCTTTCTGAAAAAACCTTCTGTTTTTAGATAATGGTTTTTTATAATACTTCTTATAATATTTTTCACCTCTTTGTTTATTGAAACTTTTTCTCTTATAGTTTCTTTTTCCTTGGTAATCTCTATTGTTACATCCCCATTCTGTTGGCGTCTCTCAACAAGTTAAAAATTGTTTCTTCATTCTTTGGGTGTCTCGACATTTTCTCTCAACCCATTTCCTAACATAGGAAATTCTGTTACCAAGGGTATCTTTATCTTCAATTTTAATTAACTCTCGATACTCTTCACTTATTTGTTCATTAATTGGGGTAGGAAGTTTATCAAAGAACATTTGTAGATTAGTGTTGTTTTCCCCTATCTTATACAGTAGTAATACTTCTCGAATTCTGTTATATAATTATCGACATATTTCATGTTACAGATTTCAAGATTGTTTAAGGTTCTTTGCCATTTTAAAGCTTCCTTATCTTCATCTTCTTTTTATCCAATGAATTCATCTTCTATTAATTCACATATTAAGGTGAACATAGTTACTGGGCTTGGCAAATTCCTAAGTTCTTGTTTTGGTTCATCTCCAATGGCTCCATACCAATCGGCAATACATCCATAGAAGCTATGTTCTATATAATTAAGGAATTAGGAAGAGTTCCATTCTACATTCATGTTTAATACACTCATCATACTTTTCCTCCAGAACTCTATAATTTCACGCCTATTCCTCACACCATCTAGGTTTAATTTATAACCTGTTTCACTTATGGGTTCTAGGTTAATTTCTCTTTGATGTGGTCTATGGTTTGGCATAATGCTTACTCCAAATCTTTCTTTCTTTTCCAGAAATTCTTTAGGCTTTAACCTAGTGCTGAATCTCCTTATTTGTCGAAGTGGATGGTGATTCATCTTCCATGTTGGGTCATCCAACCTAGTGCTGAATCTTCTTATTTGTCGAAGTGGATGGTGATTCATTTTTAAGATTTTCGTCTTGGTCTTCTTCTTCTACAGTCGCTTTGTTCTTTATATTATCTAATTTAGTAGAAAACTTCTTTTTGGATTTTTTAAATGGATAACTATATTTAAAATGATCTCCTTTTTTGATTTCACCACCTGATGTTAGGCTTATCTGATGGCTGATTTCGTTAATGGCTTTTAGATTTGTTGAGTGATGTACTTCGCCTGTTTCTTTTACAGTCTTAAATATTTTACTACTAATCTCAATATATAATTGTTCTAATTTTTTAACTTCGAGTTTTAGATCTATAAGTTGGTTTGAAATGACATTTAAAATTGCTCCAAAATGCTTATCGTTTATATCTAAATGTAAAGCATGATGATAAGTCTTATGGGGGCAATTAGTAGACACCTCCAGATTGTCTTATAGATAAATACATATTATTTTTAATTAACTTGGCTCTGATACCAAATTGCAGGATCAATGTTCTAATTATAAATTTTTTAAGCGGAATATAGCCTAAACAAGTAACATACAAGGATATTAATGCAAATTATAAAAAGATATGGTGATTTTATATGATTTTTTCTTTTTATGGGAAACTATAAAAGACAAGTGGGACCCAGTGAATATTTTTGTAAAAACTTTCAAACACTAAATAATTTGGTAAATATTTTATACTTTGTGAATATTTTTACAAACCACTCAAAACTATATAAAATATTAACTTTTTTATTAAATTTTTTAAATAATTTTAAACTTATAACTAATAGGTATAAAATTATTAAAAAAATCAATTTAAAACTTTATATTTTATATAGTTTTTAACTCCTTAAAAAACGTGCCAAAAAGTCAAATGTCACTTATTTATGAACGGAGATAGTATATAATATCTTCAGGTTTATAGTAAGACGAAGATGTATAATTTGGCAAAAGATAGATATATCTAAAAATTGTACGGGGTTCATAATATTTTGCAAATGGTCCTATCTAAAAAGTTTCAATATAAATAACGATTTTTCTAGGCATAGGATAACCCTAAATTTGGATTTTTTTTTAAACTTTTAATTAGTTTAGTATTTTTTTTAATTAGATTTTTAGGATCACTTGTGTTTTTAATAGGAAATCTATTACAATTTAGTGTTTTATCCTATGCCCTTGGGGCATAGGATAGAAAAAACGGTATAAATAAAGCAAGCATGTGTTTACGTACACAGTGGCGGAACTTGGACAAAAGTTCTGCAGGGGCCGAAAATATTTTTTTTAGGGTTTGGAACCTGGTTAAGCTAGGAGGCTCATTCCTAAGCCTTTTCATTTATAAAAAAAAATCAAAGTAAATAAATATAGGAGGGAACTTATGCCAAATTAAACTCCATAAAAATAAATAAATTATTGCGAAGTCTAATAATAATCTACATTCTTTCATAGAAATAAATTCATCTAAATGAGAAGTTCAACCTTTTCATTTTGAATTAGGATTTAAGAGATGTAAATTCCTTTCAATTAAGAGATAAGATATATTAAGTGGTTGTGATATTAAAAATAAGAGAGATTAGGAGAGATATTAGGGGTAATATTAATTCGTAATGAATTTAACTTTTGGTAGTTGAAAATAAAACTCTATCGATTGTTAATTAATTTGTTATTGAAAATTGAAAAGAAAATTTAATTAATTAGTACTATGGTGTAGTTTGTGAAAAATAGATCATTTATGAACACATCTTACGATATAATTTGTGAACAAATCTGAAACCGATCGATAATTTTATGATGCATTTTATGATGATGGTTGATGTTTTGAGTTCATATAGTTCAATTGTTATGCATTTTATGTTCGATTGTTGCAAGATTTGAGTTGTTTTGTTCTTTTTTGCTTTGTCGTTTCTATTGGAATGTACTCAAATGTACTCTTTCTTCTTTATATGAGAATACTTGATTTGTTTAATTGAGTAGTTATTAATGAAATTGTGATTCAGAAACTTGATCAAATATCATGTTTTCCGTTTAAGCATCTTCTGTTATAGTCAATTTGTCCCAAATCAAATCATCTTCAGGTCCGGCCAAGGCCCAACAGTTGGGCATGCAGTCACAAGTGGGTATCAAAGGCATTTGAAAAAATTGTCGGAGCCCGGAGGGGCCGTGGCCCCCACCCGCCTCCAAAGCCTTCCGCCCCTGTACGTACACCCATGAGTCCATGACCGAGTTAACAATGTACGGAGTATATTTGGGAAACCAAACGGTTCAAGTTAGGAATAAAAAAAGGATTAAAGGAATGAAGCACCTATGGGTGATTTACTGTAACTTAAGTTATTATGGGTGATTATGTGAAAAGTACCATAATTTACGTAGTTATGTGTAATTTACTCTATATAAATAAAGCAAGCATGTGTTTATCGTACACTGACCAAGTTAGGAGTATATTTGGGAAACCAAACGGGTCAAGTTAGGAATAAAAAAAGATTAAAGGATGCATCTATCGTACAAACCGCAAAAGGTTCAAAATGAAAAGTTTTGGCCACCATTGTTGCTTATATGATACTCCTATTCACTTTGGTTTTAATTTGATGTATCATAAATTAGTTTATTCTTAAATTGATGTAATTTAAAAAATTCAAACAATACGTTAACTCTACTTTTTTTAATGTGAAAAAAATCATAAAGAAAAAATTGTCAAAGTGATTATGAACTTACTAGTATCTTTTTTATTTATTACAAATCTATTTGAATTATCATTTATGATTAATATGATACTAAAATAATTGTGTGGAATATTAAATGAAATATTAAAGTTAGACACTTGATCCAACTTAACTATTATTCCATTCATTAATTAAAACTTGACATTTTAGAAATCTGCACATTTTTTTAATAAAACAAACAAAAATACACTTATACCTCTAACTATTACTCAATATAAGGGCAATTTTGTAAAGTGAATGAAATTTGATATTTTAGAAATCTACACACTTTTTAATAAAACAAACAAAAATACACTTATACTCCTAATTATTACGGAGTACTCTATTTTTTACTTTCTTAAAAACTACGACTAACACCTAACTAATCATTATAAGAGCAATTTTGTAAAGTGATGACAAAATACCTAAAACGACATGTCTTTCTTAACAAGATTTACATCCTAAAACGGCATTTTTTTTATCGGATTGTAGTAGATTTTATGTACGTTTCTAATTTTATAAATGTACTATGGAGTAATGATTATGAGCCAAAAAAAACTAGCTTATTATATAAAGTTTTAATTTAGTATAAAATTGATTTGTAAACTTTAATGTAATTGACTATTAATTTATAAGATTAGAGCATCTGCATCCATGGAACCCAATTCGGTTCCTTAACTCTCCCTTTTATTTTTGTGAAAATTTGAGAGAATGTACCATTTTCAAGTTTGTTTTTAGTAATTATACCCTCTAGTTTTTCTTTTTTAGTAATTATACCTTTTAGGGTGGATTTTACCTAAATACCCTTAAGGTAGACTTTTTTTTTTTTTTTTAAATTAAAATAAAAGTAAATAGATAGGGATAAGATTTTATCTTTTTAAAATTAAAATAAAAGTAAATAGTTTATGGTTTAGATTGTAGATAAGATTGTTTTACTTTTTGAGATTGAAAAGGAAAATTATTCGGATTATTGATTTGGACGTACAAACGCTAATCTTCCATGGGTTACAGGTAATTCAATTTTGATTGTAACATATTGTAACCGATTGTAACCCTAGAGTGCTACAAGAAATTTAATCATTGTAACCATTATTCTTGAAACCTTATTATTCTTGTAACCGTTATTCTTGAAACTTAATTATTGTAACCATTATTTTTGAAACCTTATCTCTAGGGGCTACTTGAAAGTTGAAACTGAAACTTAATTATTTCTAATTGTAACCCTATACTAGTGTAATCTAGATTAATGTAATTTTATTGAAACCTTAATTTTATTGTAATCGTAGATTAGTAAAACCTATTATAACCTATATTGCAGCCCTAGAGTACTACTTCAATTTCAATTAATTTTCTTATATGGTTTAGGTGGATCGATCATCATTATCTTCTAGTATTTGACGATGAAATTAGCTATCTTCAGATTTTTTTTCTTTTTTTTTGTAAGTTATTTTGGCTCATACCGTGTTTATTGCTAGTTTTTTATTTGCATCCCTACCAGGTTCAGTAACCCTTATTTTTGAAATCTTATTATTTTTAAACCCCATTTTGGTTACTTGAAACATTATTCTAGAAACCTAATTTATCCTACAAGAAATCTCATTACTGTAACCATTGTAACTAATTTATTGTAGGCGATTTAATTCTTGTAACAAATTACTTATACCTAATTTGTACTGTAACTAACTTCGTAATTATTGTAATCAACACAATCACATTCTTGTAACTAACGTAATTATTGTAATCAACACAATCACATTCTTGTAACTAATTTATTTTAGGTGATTTAATTCTTGTAACTAATTACTTGTAACTAACATCGTTATTAAGGTTTCAGTACGTTACAATAAGTACATACAATATGTTTCAATAGCTCACAGAAGAGTGTAAAATATATATGGTTTAAAAAATAATGTTCCAAATACACAAGATATGTTTCAATAATCATAATTTTGGTTTCAATAAGTTACAATTGCTACACAAATAAAAAGTACAATGAGTATACAATATATATTCTTGTAATTAACTCTATTGTAAGTCACCTAGCTAGGGTACAGTGAATATACGACTAGGGTATCTTTTCTTAAAGATCTATATTAGCTAGGGTTTACATCACGATAGAAATCCCATTAAAAAAACACAAAACCAAACGAGAGCAACCACAAAGACCATGTAAAACCTAGGTCATCGACTAATTAATTAACATTGCATATGCAATTGAACAAAAGCTACAACAATTATAGCAAGTGCATATTTCTGCATTATTTGGAAGATGAATATGAGATTAATTAGAATAGTATATAGTACAACACCGTACGACTATGAGTTCCATATATGACTCAACTGGTACGTGTCAATATACGTTAGTGAAAGAAGGTATGTTTATGGAATAGGAGCGCCAATTGATTTAATGAATGGAAAAAATGGGGTCTCAATGGAACGAGAGTTGATGAAAGAGAAAAGATTTGTGGTTACAATATACGTGATTGAAGGAAATTGTTAAATTATGGGCAAAATTGTCATTAGAGAAAAAAAAAGTATAATTAATAAAACAAAAACTTCAAGGGTACATTTACCAAAAGAAAAACTAAAAACGGTATAGTTACCTAATTATCCCTTTATTTTTCTCTCTCCATAAGAAATCCAACTTAATTTTTTACCCACATCCTCCTACAAGTCTACAACCCATTTTATTATAAACTAAATAATATAAAATTAAAAGTAGTCTCACCACTTACCCCAAATTTCTCTCTTTCTGTTTCCTACTCTCTCACTCATGTCCATCACCTTCTTTCTTTGAGTTTTTAAAGATTTCTTACTAAAAAACCCATCACATCATTCTTTAATAAAATACATTCCTCCTTTATTATTTTATTATTAAATTTTTTATTTTTCTTCATTAAACACCCAATGTGGGTGCTCTTACTGACCTCAGTTATCTTTTAACATTACTTGCGTAATAAAGAATTAATATATTTGCAACAAAAAAACTGCTTAAACAAAAAGAACAAAAATTAGATAGAGTAGGCTCTCATCAGAAGGCAAACCAAAAGATAGAAACATCTAAAAATGGTATGGGGTACGGTTCATAATCTTTTGCAAATGGTCCCATCTAAAAAGTTTCATTGGATGTGTTTACCGTACACTCATGAGTCATGACCAAGTTAACAATGTACGGAGTATATTTGGGAAACCAAACTGTTCAAGTTAGGAATAAAAAAAGGATTAAAGGAAGCATCTATCGTACAAACTGCTAAAGGTTCAAAATGTATTGAATAGTTTTGGCAACCATTGTAAAAACATGTCAATTTATATGTTCGATTTTGTTCATAAAAACATATCATTGTAGGTATTTTAGCTTCTATTTTACGAGAATGCCCTTGACATGATAGATAAATTATGGATTGTAGTTTTTGATAAAGTAAAAAAAAGTAAAACAATAAATGATGGTAAATTAGTAAAAAAAGCAGGACTCGTCTATTATTGACTTTCTTAAAAATTATACAGGGGAGGATATGATACTCCATTCTGGTAATGACTAATCATCAACGATAAGATCGATCGAAGGATGGGTGAAATTTTCGGTCTGACATTCACATATTCACTTCGGTGTTAATTTATATTATTTGTACGGACGAGTAATTACATAATTATAGACGAAGTCATTAATAGATGAATAATTTTTGTATACATGATAATACAAGGGGTAAAGGCATGTGTACAATTCAACCCCTATATATATGGATGTATAGATAGATAGGATAGATAGAGAGAAGCTCGAGATGATGGAGTTATATTTTAGATACCAAATGGAAATGAATCGAATTACATCCAATGAGGAACACAAAAAAAAATTGGTGAAAGAGATAAAGATGGAAGTTTGTTTGTCAACAATGTTCATCCTTATGGCGCTTCTGGTCCCCATTGGTTATCTAAGGAGGCGGCATAGAAACAATCTACTCAAGCTGTTTGGGTGGGGTGTCTACACCGGCACCACCCTCTTAATCCCTTACGTCTTTGGCCTCCTTCAGTCTGTCAGCAAGACCGACATGCCATTGATGTGGCCAGTGTTGTTGGTGTACGTTTATGGTAGCGTTGACAAGGTTAATGCTCTGAGTCTTAACGACCGATCAAGCGTGATTGTGATTTGGGTCAAAAACTTTATCCATTTTAGCCTTGCCTTGTACTTTGTTGTCTATTTTTTAGATATTTTATGGTCGTTTAAGGAGGGACGTGCTGAGATCCCTCTTTTTATAGTTTATGCTGCGACCATTTTGGGTGTATTGGTCATTACGTTTTATAAGGTTGTAGAAAGGGTGGTCGCATCACAGTACGCTATTGGGGATGTTCCGACTCTGACATCCCTCGTTTTGATTGTGTCCAAGTCCATGGGTTACAACCCAATTGCTGACAATTGGGTCGATGTCGATCCCATTAATATCTCTTCTTCTGATGCTGACGATCCCTCTCTAGGGTGCAGATACGTGGTAGACCCACGTTGCCTGATTGCTGATCATGCTCTCACCATGGATAGAATCCTAGTTTGTGAAGACGGTTCCATCTTGAGCTCTACGAGAGACTCGACTTGTCAGCTTAAGAACACCTGTCTTTCCTTTTCGTTGTTTTGGCTGCTGCTCCATAAGTTTGCAGGCGTTCCTTCCTATGAAAGTTCACACAAGGAGGCGGCATGGAAGTTTGTTAAAGATGGACTCCTCAAGAGGCCAAGTACTCCTTTGGCTTTTAGAGTGGTTGAGGTAGAGCTTGCATTTCTCTATGATTTTTTCTACACCAAGTACTTCTATTTCTATGTGAAAGGGTTTTGGTGCCAACTGGTGAAGCATGTGTTATTTCATGCCACATTTACGCTTTTTACAGTCTTCTTAGTCGAATCGTCCGTGGAGTTTGATCTTTTTTTGTATCCCAGTTTATTAATCACCTTGTGGGTGCTTGTGATCATAATAACTATGGAGGTTGTACAATTCTTTGCTTTCTTGAGGTCGAATTGGTCGAAGATGATGCTGATATGTGTGTACCGTAAGAGAGAATCATGGAAGAAGCAAACTATATGGGATTGTTGCATCAATTTTGCAGCTAAATGCGTTTGCTCGGTACGCAGCAGCCAGGATCGTAAGCCTTGGCAAAGAAAGCTTGGGCAGTACTCACTCCTCGACTCCTTTTCCTCGCAGCAACATCTACTCTGGAAGATTGCATCAGCACTGCTGCACGCAGTAACTGGGATCCGATTTTTGAAACCCGGGAGAAAACAAATCGATGGTATCGCCTTATCAACAGAGATCGAGGAGGCCTTGATTAAATCTCTGGAGGACCGTGGCCCTAAGTTCACCAAAGGGCTCGCCTCACTGGAGGCCAATGCTCGATTAGCTCCCGCAATCAAAAGGAAGCTCATCGCGGCTTACACCCCGTTGAAGACGGATGCACAAGTTATACTAGCCTGGCACATAGCTACCTCTCTCTGTGAGATGAGTCCTCGACTACCTCTTTCCACTCGCGAGGGGTCCGATTTCCGTATGGCCACTAGTCTGTCCAAGTACTGCGCGTATCTGGTTGCTTTTGCTCCAAATATGCTACCGGGTAATGCTGCTATCACTGATCGGACATGTACTTGGGCGATTGAGGATGCATATGCTCAGATGAAGGATTGCGAAGCAGCAAACATGTATAGCAAGCTCATGGAAATCGCTGAATCTGAGGGTGGTCAAGCGAACATTCTGCGACAGGGTGCTGTGCTAGGGAAGGTACTTGATACAGAGATTATGGAGGAGGGCATCAAGTGGAAAGTGTTGGCTGATTTCTGGGGGGAGTTGATCCTATATGTAGCTCCGAATGCTTGCAATGAATGGGCGCATGCTGAGAGGCTTGCAGACGGAGGAGAGTTCATCTCGCACCTGTGGGTGTTGCTTTTTCATGCTGGGATTGTCGACAGAGACTTCGAGGGATGGCCTGCCGAATCTGCAGCAACCGATACAGTTTGAGTTTGTTAAGAACTGCGCTGCCTCTGTGTAAGTTATTCACATTGCCTGGATGGAGATTGGTGCAGCCGTAGCATGTGTGATGTGTGATGTTATGTTTTTTTGTTATTTTCAGCTGATTGTGTCATGTTATGTATTGCAATTCATAATATGCATATGTTTGTTATGTTGTGTGGTTTTAATTAATAAAGGGAAACTGTTGTTTTATATGTTAATTACATCAATGTTAGTCTCTATTTGATCCTTTTTTTCTCTTGCTATCTCCTTTTTCAGGGAATGAAGAACACTCTATCTAGCTATTTCATTCATGAATTTAATCCTCCTTTTTATTTGGGTGGTTCATAAAATCTTTATCAGTGGATTTTCATACAACGAAGAAACACGAAGAACACCATACTGAAGTCCGTTAGGATTCGGAATCGGGGGTCATGTGCACACGTGCGCCCTTGCGCTAATAGTCTAGCACGTAAACCGAGCGGGGTTCCATCCTAAAACCAATTGGCAATAAGAGGAGTAACCCACTAGCTTATATACTAAGGCTTTTTTTGTTAAGATTGTCGATGTGTGACTCTTTCAGTCTCTTCACGTCTTTCATTCTCTCATCACGTCTTTCATTCTCTAACCAAATATGCAACTTCGAATAGGTCATCAGAAGGAAATTGAGATTGACTGTTTATGATGAACGTTACTTGCCAATATTTTCATGTGTTTAATGAATTATCATCAAGCTTCGAATAGGTCCATATCAAGCTCTTGGTTTGTGCAAATGCTGACATCTTCAATGCTGACATCTTTTGGAGACTTTATAAATTTATTAAAATCTTCTGGAAATAATATATTCTGGAAACTAAATGCATTCGAAACTTTAGAAATTCATTAAAATCGTAAGTCATTATTTTATCTTGCATTAGCTAATGGTTTTGTTTTGTTAATTTTTTGTTCAATTAGAACATGTCAGCACAAAAATTAAAACATGTCAACGCAGAATTAGACCATGTCAGCACACAAATTTAATCATCTTTTGCAATCCATTGGATAGTATTTGAGGTGGAAATTAGTTTTTGTCTTAGCATATTTGAGGTGGAAAGCTGGATTTTTTTTTTTTTTTTTTGGTTATGTGAGAACATAGCAGGAATTTATAGACTAGATTAATAGGTTTTGTGCTAACATGAGTTTTTTTTTGGTTATGTGAGAACATAGCCTAGTATGCGGTCTCGGTAGAAGTGATATCAAGCATCCGATGTCGGATTCTCTATTATGATACCTTTCCGGATAGGGAATCGCGCTACGATTCAAACTCACGCTACGTAGTGACCTATGGTCTTTTTCGGCCATCGGAGATCATTTCAGGGCTTAAAATTGAGTTTTTATGTTTTTTTCGACAATATCAACAATTTTGTTATTTTATTTTTATCGCTTAACAACTAGGGTTTGGTTCCACTTTTCCTATTTAATAACGTGTTTGTATATTTACATTGAAGTGCCTTGAGATCTCATCATCGGATCCACGATTACCTGAAATAATCAATAAAAGTGTGTAGATTCTGACTCCACCAACATAGAGAGCAAATATGCAAATTGTACTTAATCCATGCATGAAATGCATCTTAACTAAGCTAAATGCAACCTATTATGACCCTCTAAATGCATGCTATCAACTTTCTAGAAGATTCTAGCTTTGAAGATTTTGTGGAGCAATCTTCAAATTCGAAAGGTTGTTGGTTTGTTGAGATCTTCAAGAGATTTGGTTGAACCAATCTCCAAGTTGTCTTCAAAATTTTAAAATAAACCATCAGTACCAAAAAAGTTTCAAGACCTTACTGTTTGAAAAGAAAGCCAAAAATATGGTTTCCATGTTTTGGTAAGGCCTTACTGACACTGGTAAGACCTTACCGATAGTGGCTCAAGTTTTACACGAGTAGCCTTATAATTCCGACTTTATTTGGACCAATATGTTATTGGACTTCGTAATTTATATATATTTGGTTTAAGTATTTTAAGTTTTATTTATCTAACCAAATATATAGATTTTGATTGTTGAGATTTGGTAGGGATTTGGTTGAACAATTATTCAGCCTTTTCAACGTTTAAAATTGAACCAAATCCCAGGCGTAACTGCAGTTTGAATTGCCGGTTGTTCTCCCCGTATCTCAAGCAACGTCTTCAAGAGTTCAAGCATTCAAATTGGACGAGCTGGCCTTTATAAAGAGACATAGAGGATAGTAGTCGAGAGAAGTCTTCACCATAGCGCATAACGTCTTCTAGCTGCAATCTCGTCTCCTGCACCAATCGATCTCGCATCTCTCTTTGGTTTGAGTGTTTTATTTCTTTGAGAGTGTGAGGTTTACATTGAGCTTTATCGTAGAATTTGTTCTAGGTTATACTAAGGGTTCTTTACCCAAACGTATAGAGTACTCCGGTACTCGTAGAACTTTGTTTCACTAGTGTGCTTGGGTTGCTAGATAGGAAGTTGGTCTAGAAGAGGGAAGGTCTTCTAGAGGTTGTATCTAGGGCTCATAAGATAAAGTGAAATAAGGTTGTGTTGAATCCTATGGGTTGGATAACCCTAGGCAGGGACGTAGGCAAGGTTGTGACGAACCTCGTTAACAATTCTCGTGTCCTTTACTTACTGCGCATTATCTTTATTGATTATCTATTTCGTGCTTATTATTCATTATTTCGTTCTTAACTTATTTTCTGCGTTTCAGATAAGGTCTTACCTCTGGCGGTAAGGTCTTACCAGATTTTGCATTTGCTAAACGTTGCCATACTCTATTCATCCCCCCCTTCTGGAGTATTTGTCTATTATTTGTCTGCATATTCCGCACTTCAATTGGTATCAGAGCCTAACTCACGTACCTTAGATATTACTATCTGTGAGTCTAACCATGGCAGGCGAAGGTCAAGGCGTCTTCGGTCAAGGAAGATCTGTCTTTCGTCCACCTCTCTTCGTTGGGGATAACTTCATGCATTCGAAATCCTTGATGCAAATGTTTATCATTGATCAGGATCTAGAGCTCTAGCATATCATTATGCGAGGGCCTAATATACCCAAGAAGAAGGGTCCCAATGGGACGAAAGTGAACAAGACGGAAGAAGAATATAATTAGACGGACCTGGAATGTGTGGCTAATATAAGAATTTCAAAGCCATTCACTCTTTATATTGCGGGTTAAGCACCGATGAATTCAATCGCATTTCCTCTTGCAAGACTGCAAAGGAAATCTGGGATAAGTTGGTGGTTACCTATGAAGGAACAAGTCAGATCAAAGAGACCAAAATAAGTATCTATCTTAGACAATATGAATTGTTTAAGATGAATCTGGTTGAGTCAGTAAAATCAATGTTCATCCGTTTTACGGAGATCATTAATAATCTCGACTCATTGGGAAAGACTTTCCAAATTGATGAGAAAGTTCGAAAGATACTTAGGTTCTTACCCAAATCTAAATGGGGTCCCAAGATGACGGCCATTGAAGAAGCTAAAGACCTTAGCACGCTAGCTATTGATGATCTACTGGGAAAGTTAATCACCCATGAAAT
Organism: Persicaria tinctoria; assembly: GCA_037127255.1. Lineage (NCBI taxonomy): Eukaryota > Viridiplantae > Streptophyta > Magnoliopsida > Caryophyllales > Polygonaceae > Persicaria > Persicaria tinctoria. Next base: position 73,401,495 of record JBANSL010000013.1, read on the forward strand.
GATCCTCAATGAAGAGGGCGGTCAACCATCCTCCAGTATAAAGAATATGACGCTCAAAATCAAGGAGGATGTGCCATCAGAGGATGCCGAAAGTGATGATGATGAGGAAGATCCCTTCGACTTGATCACAAGGGGACTTGCTCGGATTCTAAAGATGAAGAATCAATTCTCAAACCGAGAATATGCGAGATCATCAAAGCATAAAGGTAAGTCTTATAACCCTAAAAAAGGACAAAATTCTAACATGCTATGAATTTGGTGAAACATATCACTTGATGAAGGAGTTTCCTCAAAAGAAGAAGAAGAAGAGTGATCAAAAGAAAGACGATTCGGACTCTACAAGTGGATCGGATTTGGAAAATGATCCAGTAAATCTTTGCTTGATGGCGGACCAAGACGATCAACATCTAGATGGTATTGTAAGAAACCTTATCTCTAGTCCTACTGATGTTCTCTCTGAATTTCTGAAAAATATGATTTCCAATGAAGAAAATTGCAGCAAAGAAATCAGCACCTTGAAAGAGAAGGTAAAGGATGAAGAAGTATGCATAAGGAAGCTGTCGCAGAAGCTGCAAGATCTTGACTGTCAAAATTCAAATCTTATCACTGAGGGTAAGGTCTTACGATCGGAAAATTCCGAACTAAAGGCAAACCTCTCTTCTCTTAAGGCTCATAACTATGACCTTGAGAATGAAAAAGTGAAATTATCTGAAAAGTGTCAAGGTCAACAAACAGCCCTGGTGCAATTCACTAGATCCAAAGCCACTCATGACAAGATGTTTGGAGAACAACAACTTTCCTTGAACCGAAGTGGTATATGATACAACATGAATTTTCCTGTAAAGCCTACTACCACGTTTGTTAAGGAAAAATGAAGTTGACGATCTCTTACTTGTTTCTTGTGTTGCAAAAGGGACATGTAAAGGAAACATGTCCATATAGAAGAAAGGACCCTTACATCATTAGAAATACCTTTCATGTACGTTTAAATGAACGGATAAGACAAATTTGGGTTCCTAATGGGAGAAGACCACAAAACATGGTCTATCCTAATTATTAATTTGAATTTGTACATTGGTCTAGTCGGAAAGGTTGATGTTTGTTCGTTTGCAGGATATCACCAAGATCAAAGAGCATAAATGGATTGGAACAATCGCTCTTGGTGATAAAGGGGAAGCATTATCGTAGGGGGTAATGCTGTCTACTAACATCTCAAGGCCTTGAGATCCGTTTCAAGGTCTTAACTAGCTGCTGAATTGATAAAACTCGATTTCTTCCATTCCTTGTTCGAAGACAAAAAGAGGGAGAAATTAGGTTGGTTATGCTATAAGATGTTGCTTATGCTATAAGATGTTATACTGCATGCTTGTTATATGATGCTCAACGATATATTTATTTGCTTATAATTGATATTTGTTTTGTCTTCCATCAAGGGGGAGATTGTTGATTCCACCTTGATTAGGGTTGTGCATCGGTCTGGAACCTAACCGAACCGGGTCGAACCGAACCGAAAATCTCAAAATTTCAAACCGGAAGCCGAACCGAAAGCATTAGGTTCGGTTCGGTTATTTACCGGTTTGGTTTGTGTTCGGTTCGGTTTTAACATAAATAAACCGAATGTCCATTAAAAAAATTTAAAGTATACAAAAATATATATTATATTTGTATTTATGTGTATATATACACATATTCCAATATAAAATATACAAATAATATACTATATATATAGTACAAATATATTACATGCAAGTACAGTGCATATACACGGTAATAGTGTATATATTAATTACATGCAAATACAAATATATATCACATGCAAATATTACAGAATGTGCAAATACAGTGTGTATATACACACTGATGATGTATATATACATAGTAAGTATGTGTGTATTAGTGTATATATAAAGTATACAAATATATATATATATATATACAAGGTTCTAAATATCGGGTATCGGACTCGTATCGGTTAGGAGTAAAAATGATATATCGGGGATATATCGGGATATATCGAGATATATCGGATTTATCGGTTTCACTAATTTTTAACTATAAGTACTATATTTATACTTCAAAATATAAAAATATACATGAAAAAATAATATTTAAATTGAAAAATTATCAAATAAACTTGATAAAATAAAAACAACTTCATTCATAAAGGCTAAAGTTAACTTATCAAAGTTGGAAGTTCTAAATATCCCCGATATATCGCCGATATTGGCCCGATATATCAGCGTTGACCCGATATATCGCCGATATTGACCCGATATATCGGCGTTGACCCGATATATGACGTTGACCTATATTTTTCAACCGATATGCCGATATCGTAGCGGGTTCTAAATATCCCCGATATATCGCCGATATATCGGCCGATATATCCGATATTTAGAACACTGTATATATATATATATATATACACTGTATTTATATAGTGTATAAAAAAAATTCGGTTTAACACAAACCGAACCTAAACCGAACACAAACCGAACCGAAACCGAAAAATGAAAATTCTTGAACCGAAAAACTTCGGTTCGGTTCGGTTTGTGTTGGTTCGGCCCAAAAATTCGGTTTGGACCGAATTATGCACAGCCCTAACCTTGATGATATGCATGATATATTCTGATATGATGAAAGACAAAGAATATCAATTAGTATTTATTTATATGTGCAAATATATTTGTTTATATGCTTTTTTTTTTTTTGGTAAGCAGTTTATATGCTTTTATATATGAGTATATATTTATGGTTTTTTATCTCTTGGGATTTATATTTAAATTAATTGTTGGAGATCTTGTGAAGGATTTGTTTTGGTTTTTGAAGATTTGGGGTTGACTTTCTTGAAGATTCTTTGAAGATTTTGTGGAGCAATCTTCAAATTCAAAAGATTGTTGGTCTGTTGAGATCTTCAAGAGATTTGGTTGAACCAATCTCCAAGTTGTCTTTAATGTTTTAAAACAAACCATCAGTACCAAAACAGTTTCAAGACCTTACTATTTGAAAAGAAAGCCAAAACCATGGTTTCCAGGTTTTGGTAAGATCTTACCGACACTGGTAGGACCTTACCGACAGTGGCTCAAGATTTACATGAGTTCCCTTATAATTCCGACTTTATTTGGACCAATATGTTATTGGGCCTAGATTTTTTTTATGGGCCAGTTTTAAACTAACTCATGCTTCGGAATTTATATATATTTCATTTAAGTATTTTAAGTTTTATTTATCTAACCAAATATATAGATTTTGATTGTTGAGATTTTGTAGGGATTTGGTTGAACAATTATTTAGCCTTTTCAATGTTTAAAATTGAACCAAATCCCAGGCGTAACTGCAGTTTGAATTGCCGGTTGTTCTCCCCGTATCTCAAGCAACATCTTCAAGAGTTCAAGCATTCAAATTGGATGAGACGACCTTTATAAAGAGACGTAGAGGATAGCAGTCGAGAGAAGTCTTCACCACAGCGCATAACGTCTTCTGCAATCTCGTCTCCTAGACCAATCAATCTCGCATCTCTCTTTGGTTTGAGCGTTTTATTTCTTTGAGAGTGTGAGATTTACATTGAGCTTTATCGTACAATTCATTCTAGGTTATACTAAGGGTTCTTTACCCAAACGTATAGTTTCACTTGTGTGCTTGAGTTGCTAGATAGGAAGTTAGTCTAGAAGAGGGAAGGTCTTCTAGAGGTTGTATCTAGGGCTCATAAGATAAAGTGAAATAAAGATGTGTTGAATCCTACGGGTTGGATAACCTTAGGCGGGGACGTAGGCAAGAGTGTGCCGAACCTCGTTAACAATTCTCGTGTCCTTTACTTACTGCACTTTATCTTTATTGTTTATCTATTTCGTGCTTATTATTCATTATTTCGTTCTTAACTTGTTTTTGCATTTCAGATAAGGTCTTACCTTTGGCGGTAAGGTCTTACTAGTTTATGCATTTGCGAAAAGTTGTCATACTCTATTCATCTCCCTCTTCTAGAGTATCTATCTATTATTTGTCTGCCTATTCCGCACTTCAGTCTCGACATAAACTAACCTACCCTAAGGATAATCATTGAACTTAGTTATGTCAGATGCAAGAGACACAATCTGGTTCCTAACAAACCCAGTACGATGAGGCAATAGAATCCCATCAATGATAAGAACATAGGCAATAAGCAGTTTCTTAGGTCAATTCTTGGGTGTTCTACAGAAGGCATCAATCAAATCATCATACACTATATTATCCACCCCTAAAATAGACCTAGTGCTTGTAGAAGGAACACCAACAATATGGTCAGATGCACATTTTAGACCCGTTACAGCAGCAAATTTAGACATGGAAAAACGAACAGGATAGGAAGATTTAAGTTTGAACCACATTTCCCTAGTTTTAGAGGTTTTTAACTCATGAACCATGAAATAATTGACAAGTTGTTCGGAAAATTTCAACTTTTCAATGAACCAAATGATGCGACGGAGAAAAGGAAGAGGACAAGGAAGAACAATCAGCAGCACTCAATTCCTTCTCGATGACAGAAATAATATCAGCACAGTAGTATAGGTTATACTTCCAAACAGATGTATCCATAAGGAAAAAGACACATATAACATAAACTATATAAAAAAAAGAGAACGGATAAATAACGAACGGGGCAAGGTAAGTCATCCTTGACATCAGTTGAGGTAAGAATGAATGTTGTATACAGAAGACATGGAATCAATACAAAGATGTCACCAAACTGACATCAAAATGGGATAATGTAAACAAAGAAAAAAAATGGAATAAAAAAATGTCACCAAACATGGACTGAATATACACAAACTGGCATCAAAATCCAAAGATGACAATCACTTCCAAAACAAAAATGTGACACAGATTTCACCTAACTTAAAACTGGAATCAAAGACCAAAACAAACACAAAGCGGAAAAAATTGTCACCAAAATGAACTGAATAAACACAAACTGTGATCAAAATCCAAAAGATGACAACCAATACAAAAAACAGATCAAAACAAAAACAGGAATGTAACACATATTTCACCTAACTTAAAACTGGAATCAAAGATTGAAGGTTCGAAATGTAAAACAATAAATATAGAAATACTCTAGAAGGGGGGGTTGAATAGAGTATGCCTGTTTTTCGCAGAAAGTCTCAAGACTTTTGGAGCTTGTATAAAACCCTTTGAGATTAAACCTGAATCACAAAGTTAGACAATCGAACCAAGTGCGGAAATAAGGTAAAACAATAAGTAAAGGACACGAGTAATTGTTTACGAGGTTCGGCACGAACTTGGCCTACGTCCCCGCCTAGGGTTCTTCCACAACCCTAGGATTCAAAAGGCTTTATTGATTCGCTTAGCTTAGGATCCTAATAGCTCACTGAGAAGCCTCTCTCCTATACAATTGCAATCTAGTCAACTCACGTTCCCTTGGAGTCCTAGACCAATCTAGAAGAGCCCCACCTCTCTCGGCTATCTAGTACAATCCTCTTACTCTCACAAATCAATAGCCTAGTGCAACTACCCGAGTTATAACCTCTCGAGTAACACTTTAAATGAGTATATCCTATAAGCTCACAGCGACTCTCAAAGTCTTTGAAATAAACAACAAACTCTTGTGCGCTTAGCATAGAGACACTTGGAAGACAGATCTTGCTTGAATGAATGAAAGCTCGTGTAGCACTCGTACTCTCTGTCTTCTTCTTCCTTTCCTTTATAAAAGTAATGTGGAGCATGAGGTTTTTCACCGCCAGATCTTCAACAACAGCTAGTAAAGATTATGGCGCGCCCAGATCTTCTATTTTAGGACACTTCGAAGACATGATCTTCTTTGAATTGGATCTCCTCAATATGCACCATATGGAAAGATATAATCTCGAAAATATTTCCTGAAAGATTAGTCATACACATATATATAATATAAGGGAAGTATATAATCAGATTAAATAATATTCGGACTTATAAAACAGGTTTTGTATTTCATCAACTGTTAATGCTCCAAGGCCTTTGACACAAACATCCTGTCAAAGCCTTTGAAATATTTATTCTGATTTTCATCAAGGGATGGAGTTATCAATCTCCCCCTTGATGAAAGGCAAAACTTGTGCATCCCTGCAACTTAGTCAAGCAAAGATAATACAATAGAAATCGGACTAAGTACCTGCAAGGGTTAGACAAATGTTGGATCAAAATTTTAAAGCATGCAAAAACCATCCAACCGAAAACCATAAATCAAAAACCAAGGTCTTCCAAGACCTTTTAAGCAGAGGTTTTCAAAGTCTAAAAAACACCACAGATCATCTCCCCCTTTTTGTCTTTCAACAAAGGGAGGAGGTAAAACAGTCACCAAAAAAAAATCACCAAAAGTTTTGAAAACGTTTCCAAAACCAGCAATGTATCAAATTTCAGTGGTGGGATAGGGTAGGGTAGGGTTTAGGCTTCGTCATCCGGAGCATCATCAGTAAGTCTCGTCCACAGTCCTTGTAGCATCTTGGAAATCCCGCTCATCTCCGTCATAAACTCCTTTTGCAGCTCCTTGATATCCAGGCGAACTTCCTCCAAGCCCAACTCTAGGTTGTCCATGCGTTCATCGAAAGCTGAAGCAGTGGGAAGGGCTTTTGAAGGAGTGGCAAGACTCAAGGTTCCTTGGGGAGACTGAGTGATGCCAATCTTTCCAAGGCCCTTAGAGTCGAACTTACCCATATGACGCAGTTGTTCTTCATTTTTGACATCAATTCCAGAAGCTTTGAAGAGAGGGGTCAAAAGGGTAGCAAAGGGGATGAGAGAGCCTTTTCTAGCCTTTCTGGCATGAGCTATGGTTCCAAGGATAGTGTTGGCCAGATCAAGATCAAGGCCGTTTAAGATGCGGTAGAGCAGGACCATGGCATTGTCAGTAAGGAGTGAGCCAGGGTTAAGACGGGGTAAGAGGCATCGAACAATGATGTTGAAAATTATTTTTGCCTCAAGGGTTAGGGATGAGTGGGTGAGTTGCTTTGAGGTGTTGTTGGATGCTTCGGGTAGGAGGTACTTGGCTCGGGCAAGAATGATGCAATTCTCCTTTGAGGGGTATATTTCAGAGGGTGGAACTAGGGTAGGTAAGCCAAGGAAATCTGCAAAATCATTAGCGTTGAGAGAGATTCTAACCCCTTTGACAATAGACTCCAAAGACCAACCATTGGTGTCGTTTTTGGCTTTTAGGTTTATGTAAAACAGACGGGTAAGCTGGGGATAGTAGACAGTTTCAAGGTTGAGAAGGGTCCAGGCTAGGGATTTTTTGAGAAGATCAATGCAGGGTAACTTCAAATCTTTGAAGAACTCAAAATCCAAAAAATCAGAACAACTAATCCTACGAGTTCGAAACTCATCTACCCACTTACCAGCAATCTCAACATCTTGAAACCAAGAGGAGGGCAAGGATTGATTTACCTGGATATAGGTCGGGGGGTCGGCATTCTTCCTGCGAGCAACGGTCGGAGCAGCTCTCTTGACAGGCGCTTCAAGATTCTTGAGGGTGCCCTTCCTGGTGCGCTTGGGAGATGGAGGCTTGACAACAGCAGGGGCTTTCCGCTTCTTTGGAGACGGGGGAGGAGGAGAAGGAGAGGGAGATTCTTCCTCCTCTTCCTCAGACCCCGAGTCCTCACCGGACCCCGCGTCATCTCCTTCAGCTTCCTCTTGCTCTTCTTCTTCTTCCTCAGGATCCTCCTCGGATGGAACCTCCTCGGCTTCGGCTTCCTTCCGAATCCTCTCAGCTTCTTCCTCGGCCAGTTTCTTTGCAAGCTTGGCCTCCTCATCGGCCTTTTTCTTTCTCAAGGCTTCCTTCTCGGCTTCCTTTGCAGCATCTCTTTCCAGAAGGGCGTCGAGATCCTCTTCCTCCTCATCCTCGTCCGGGTCCTCAGCTAAGACCTTCCTCTTTCCTTTCTGTTTAGCAGAGCGCTTTTGAGAGCTCTTGGGAACAATGGTCGTGCTCTCAGTGATGGTGCTCTGGACGACAATTGGGACAGTGGCTTGAGGAGCGGGTTCAGGTGTGGGAGATGTGGCAGTGGCCTGACGTCCCTTGGGGGTGATGCCAAGTCTTTTGGGTGTGACAGCTTTCTTGGTTTTGGGTGCCATGGAGGAAATTGGCTAGGGTTTTCTTAGAACAGATTGAGAGGTTGAAGAAGGAGAAGGTGAAGGGATTTGGATCAGTTCTGAGTTTGTGAAGTAATCGGGTATATGATTGGGTTTAAGTAGAGGGAGTGATGGGATAGGTTTAGAGTTTCAAGGAAAGAAATCATCACATTGCCAATTTGAAAGGTTTCCAATTCAAAATTCAAATTTTCCATTAAAATCGGACTGAATAACCGAAATCTAGTTCCAAAATTAAAATATCTTAACGGTTAAGAATATAACAAAAATGGGCAATTTTGAAATCCGATAAAAAAAATATAATTGATTAAATATCTAAAAAGATATTAACCAAAAATATGTGATCCGATATATGTAATCTACCATTTAGATCACACACCTTGACATAGTTCTCAAGGGTCTTGACACTGGGTAGAATTTTATCTTTCGTAAAGGGAATGCTCCCTCTACGAAAGTGCATCCTTGTTAAGCATCCCAATCTCTTGTCTTATGAAGGTGAACCTGTCCTCTGCCAAAGGCTTAGTAAAAATGTCAGCCCATTGATAATCAGTTGAAATAAACGAAATGGACACATCATCTTTTTCAACATGGTCTCTAATGAAATGATGCCTTACATCAATATGTTTGGTCCTTGAATGCTGAACAGGATTCTTAGTGATGGAGATGACACTTGTATTGTCACACTTAATTGGAATACCTTTGAGGTTGATGCCAAGATCTCTCATTTGTTGAGCTATCCAAAGGATTTGGGAGCAACAGGCTCCAGAAGCAATGTATTCGGCTTCTGCAGTGGATAGAGCAACTGAGTTTTGCTTCTTTGAGTGCCAACTGATCAAGGATGCTCCTAAGAATTGGCAACATCCTGATGTGCTCTTCCTATCCACCTTATAGCCTGCAAAATCTGCATCAGAATATCCAATTAATGTGAAATCATTTTGCTTTGGGTACCATAGTCCAAGCTCCTTAGTTCCATTGAGATATCGAAAGATCCTCTTCACAGCCACGAGGTGAGATTCTTTAGGATCAGCTTGAAACCTAGCACACATGCAAACACTAAATGTGATGTCAGGTCTACTAGCCGTGAGATATAATAAAGATCCAATCATTCCTTGATACTCCTTTTGATTGACACTTATTCCAGTCTTGTCTTGATCTAGAGACAATGTTGAGCTCATGGGAGTCTTGGCTGCTTTGGATTGTTCCATCTTGAACTTCTTTAAGAGATCCTTAGTGTACTTGCTTTGGTTGACAAAGATCCCTTTCTTGGATTGATGAACTTGTAATCCCAAAAAGAAGTTGAGTTCACCCATCAAGCTCATCTCAAATTCACTACACATGATGTCAGAAAATTCCTTGCATAAGGATGTGTTAGTAGCACCAAATAAAATATCATCAACGTAAATTTGAATAACCAAAATGTCCTTTCCTTTGGTTTTGATGAAAAGAGTATTGTCGACCAAACCCCTTTTAAAATCATTTTCTAAAAGATATTTTGACAAGCGCTCATACCAAGCTCTTGGGGCTTGTTTCAAACCATAAAGCGTTTTGTCAAGTTTATAAACATGATTGGGAAATTCTAAACTTTCAAAACCTGGGGGTTGAGCCACATATACTTCTTCCTCTAAGAAACCATTAAGAAAAGCACACTTGACATCCATTTGATATAACTTTATGCTCATAAAAGATGCAAATGCTAATAAAATGCGAATAGCTTCAAGCCTGGCTACGGGAGCAAAGGTCTCCTCGTAGTCAATACCTTCCTCTTGATTGTAGCTTTGAGCAACAAGCCTTGCCTTGTTCCTCACGATCTTACCATTCTCATCTAGCTTGTTTCGAATAACCCATCGTGTGCCAATGACTGATTGATGCTTTGGCCTAGGCTTCAAGGTCCAGACTTTATTTCTTTCAAATTCGTTAAGCTCCCTTTGCATAGCAATGATCCAGTCTGGTTCCTAAAGTGCCTCATCTACCTTCTTTGGCTCAATAAGAGAAACAAACGCGTGAAAAGCATAAAGATCTTTAAGTTTAGAACGAGTTTGAACACTAGAAGTAGGGTCAGAAATGATATCCTTTAATGAGTGTGATGAGGAGTATTTGAATTTCCTTTTGCTCGTCTCAGCTCCTTGATTCGTCACACCAGTAGGATTGTCTTGTAGTACATCAGACTCTATGGTCCTGTTAGGTTCAGTTACAACAGTTTCTGACGTCTCAACACTATTGGATTGGACACCAAGGGCTTTGGACGTATCTTCAACACCTTGGGCCAATTCTTCAGTGTTAAGAATTTGTTCCTGCATGTTCCTCTTCTCTGTGTTCTTGGTAGCAGCATCATCACCTTCCTCGTTTTCTTCATGGATGTTAAGATCTATATCTGCAACACTTTCACTCAAAGCACCGTCATTGCATTCATCAAAAATAACATGTATACTTTCTTCAACTACCTGGGTCCTTTTATTGAAGATTCTATAAGCTTTGCTACTCGTGGAATAGCCAAGAAATATACCTTCATCACTACGCGCATCAAATTTCCCAAGGTTATCTTTTCCATTGTTATGAACAAAACAAGTACAGCCAAAGGGTTTAAAATAAGATATAAGAGGTTTGCGGCCTTTGAAAAGTTCATAAGGAGTTTTCTTTAAGATAGAACGAATAAGACACCGATTCAAAATATAGTTAGCTGTGTTAACAGCTTCAACCCAATAGTTTTTAGGTAATGCATTTTCTAAAAGCATAGTCCTGGCCATATCCTCTAAGGTGCGGTTCTTGCGTTCCACAACCCCATTTTGCTGAGGTGTTCTAGGAGCGGAAAAGTTATGGGAGATGCCATATTTAGCACAAAACAAATCAAATTGAAGTTGATCAAACTCCCTACCATGATTACTCCGAATTGACACTATGGGCTCGTTTCTTAAAGTTTGCAACTCCTTACAAAGTTTTGAAAACTCAAATAAGGCCTCTGATTTTTCTTTTAAAAATGCAACCCAAGTATATCTAGAAAAATCATCAACAACAACTAGCATGTACTTTTTACCATTGAGAGATTTGACTCGCATAGGACCACATAAATCCATATGTAAAAGTTCAAGGGGTCTAGAAGAACTTACAACCTTTTTGGGTTTGAAAGAGCTATGTGTTTGTTTACCTCGTGTGCATGCATTGCACATATCAATACCTTTGAAGTCCATTTCAGGTAGCCTTCTTACAAGCTCTTTGGACACAAGCTTCTGTAGCGTATGTGGACTCACATGACCGAGTCTCCTGTGCCAGAGCTTTGGATCGTCCGTCAAAGCCTTTAGACAGGTTAAGCTTCCTTGTGCCATTTGATCAGCATTTACGGCGTATATGTTGTTGTAACGATATGCAGTCAATATAACTTCACATGTATCATCTCTGCACACTATACATCTTTTCTTGTTAAAACTGACATTGTTGCCACTATCACATAATTGAGAGACACTAAGCAAATTATACTTTAAGCCATTAACAAGATAGACATTTTTAATACTATGGCTGGAATCACTTCCAACACTACCAATACCAACGATGTCACATTTTCCTTTGTCACCAAGAGTGATTGTTCCCGTGGATTGCTCCTTTAGATCATGAAAGAGAGAACTCTTCCCACTCATATGCCTCGAGCATCCACTATCAATAATCCATTTGTGTTCTTTCACCTTGGTGATCTCCTGCAAGACAAACATCAACCTTTGTGGCTAGACCAATAAGCAAATTTGGATCCATTGTTGGGGTAAACCATATTTGGTAAAATAGTGCCTTTTGGAACCCAAACTTGTGTTATCCGTTCTTTTCTCAAATGAACAGGAAATGTATTGCGAATAATATATGGATCGTTTCTTCTATAGGGGCAGGTCTCTTTTACATGTCCCTTTCGAGCACAGTGATGACATATAGGAGAGGTTCTGATTCCTTTTGCCTTTACAAAAGTGGTAATGTGTTGCTTCTTTAAAAAACTTGGATTGTAACCAATACCACTTTTGTTTAGAGAGCTTTGTTGCTCACCCAACATCCTATCGAGAGTACCTTTGGATTTGGTAAAACTTATGAGGGTTGTCTGTTGGTCTAGAATCTTATTATTCAGGGAGATCTTCTCGTTCTCTAAGTCATAATGCTCATTTCTTAGAGAGGAGAGATCTTGCTTGAGTTTAGATTTCTCCGAGTCAAGCGTCTTGACTTTAATGTCAAGACCTGAATAAGAAGCTTCAAGACCTTTGACCCTCACAGACAGATCCTCAATAGTTTTTCATGGTCCACAGTTCTCTTAATAAGAATGTTAGTTTGGGCAATAAGCTTCTCTTCATTGGCAATCATATTGGAAAGGAATTCCGATAATACCTCTTTTGGACTTGCCATAAGTTCTCTTACAGTAGCTTCAAACTTTTCATCGTGGGATTCATCTTCTGAGGCCATAAGACAAATGTTGGCCTTCTCATCGTCGGAGTTAGAGTCAGAATCACTCCAAGTAGCCACCATGGCTTTCTTCTTCCATTTGTCACCCTTCTTGGACTAGCTCTTTGTCTTTTGAGGGCAGTCCTTCACAAGATGATCTGTTTCACCACATTCAAAACAAGACAACGGTTTAGTCTTCTTTTCATACTTGTTGTATTGAGGCTTACCTCAAAAGTTATACAATCGAACCAAGTGCGGAAATAAGGTAAAGCAATAAGTAAAGGACACGAGTAATTGTTTACGAGGTTCGGGACGAACTTGGCCTACGTCCCCGCCTAGGGTTCTTCCACAACCCTAGGATTCAAAAGGCTTTATTGATTCGCTTAGCTTAGGATCCTAATAGCTCACTGAGAAGCCTCTTTCCTATACAATTGCAATCTAGTCAACTCACGTTCCCTTTGAGTCCTAGACCAATCTAGAAGAGCCCCACCTCTCTCAGCTATCTAATACAATCCTCTTACTCTCTCACAAATCAATAGCCTAGTGCAACTACCCGAGTTATAAACTCTCGAGTAACACTTTAAATGAGTATATCCTATAAGCTCACAGTGACTCTCAAAGGCTTTGAAATAAACAACAAACTCTTGAGCGCTTAGCAGAGAGACACTTGAAAGACAGATCTTGCTTGAATGAATGAAAGCTCGTGTAGCACTCGTACTCTCTGTCTTCTTCTTCCTTTCCTTTATAAAAGTAATGTGGAGCATAAGGTTTTTCACCACCAGATCTTCAACAACGGCTAGTAAAGATTATGACGCGCCCAGATCTTCTATTTTAGGACATTTCGAAGACATGATCTTCTTTGAATTGGATCTCCTCAATATGCACCACATGGAAAGATATAATCTCGAAAATATTTCCTGAAAGATTAGTCATACACATATATATAATATTAAGGAAGTATATAATAAGATTAAATAATATTCGGACTTATAAAACAGGTTTTGTATTTCATCAACTGTTAATGCTCCAAGGCCTTTGACACAAACATCCTGTCAAAGCCTTTGAAATATTTATTCCGATTTTCATCAAGGGAGGGCGTTATCAAAGACCATAACCAGACACAAAGGGGACAACATAGTTCACAACCTAAACAATCACCAATATTAATACATAACCAACAATAACATGGAACCAACTCCACAACAACAAGTAGATACATTCCCATCGAACAGAAAAAAAAAATGACAAAAAAGAAACAAATATGAACCAAAGATGCAAAAAACAGATAAATACACCTAAAACAACCATATCCTCTAAACAAAAAAGTGGAATCACACTAAAATAATGGCACCAATCACACATAAAGCACAAGAGCAACTAAATTCATATAAACCCTAGATACAGTAGAACAAACCAAATGTTCGAAATACACAAAATTAAACAAGGATTATGATGCACAATAACATGGAATCAACAAATAGAACAAGAAAAACGGATGAGAACGAGCTGCGAACAAAGACCACATACATGGAGACGAAGTCATTGGACGCAAATTTGGGGGAAAACACCAAAAACCAAGCCACCGCCGACGGTAAAAGGATGATTGAAAGATAGAACCGTCGGGATAGATGGAAATAAGATTCGGAGAATCGAAGAATCGTCAGGGGAGAACGAAGAGGATGGAGAAACCGAGGAAGGGTATGGATACCGAATAAAAAATTAATAAGGTTTATGCAAGCTAAAAAACAATTAATGGACCTAACTACCTAATTAAACATGCTTAAGGGTCTAAATCACCAAATTCCCTCGTTATAATTTGATTGATTAAAAATTTGACAGTAAAATATTTTCATTTAAACCCATTGATTAGAAAATGTATAATATCTTAAAAATAATTGGGAGGATGCCACTAGGCACAACCACTGTCCTTGAGCCATCAACGACATCTGCACCACCAGCCCTCGCCCCACCACCATCCACCACCTCCGATCCGCACTGTTGAACGACATGATCGAAGACCTGCCATGGCTCGACACGATTAACTGGTTCCAATTTGAAACTTGGTCATACTTATTAACTGGTTCAAATTTGATACGTACTTGTTCATACGCAACGACAATGTTTTTGCTCATTGAATTGATCGAGCATAGACTATATATTAGTTCATGGGTTTATACTTTATATGCATCCTAGGGGCGTATGAACCTTAAATTTTAAATTCAAATGGCTTATACTCACCAAGGGTACGTATAAACCGTAACTTTTTCTACTCGAAGGCCTTTATCCCCACCCTAAATGTCCGAGTTGTGGGTGAGCGCTTATACGCACGGGTGCGCTTAGGCAACCCGTTAATTTGGGACATAATTAGATAACCAAACGGGTTCAAGTATGGAATAAAAAAGATTGAAGCAAGCATCTTTAGGTTACAGTTGGAAAAGGAAAAACAGAAGTTCAAAATATACGATTAGTGTTGGTGGCCTTACGTGTTGCATGCATTTTGGTATTTAGTTTGATATCTCGTAAAATTATTTTAGTTTAATTGATGTAATTAAAAAAAAAAACTCAAGCAAGAAATGATAATTCTTAGACATTTTTTAAAATTGTGAAAAAAAATCACAAGGAACAAATTTTCCAAAGATTATGACTCACAACATAATACACTTTTAGCCCTAATTATTTTTAAATTTAATATTTTACAATACGTTCAATCTAAAAAAATTCAGTGTAATAAATTTGAAACATATATATTTGGAAACCAAACGGTTTAAGTTAGGAATGAAAAAAAGAGTCAAGTATTACTAGCTTAGCTGGTAAGGATGACATGTAGTGTTGAAATGTAATTCCCATTTCAGTTTAAGTCTCAGTTTTTTAAATGTTAGTTAAGTTTGTTAAGGTTAGAAGATGTAAACAAGCCGACTCCAAAATTTGAAATTAGCAAAGCAGCTTGTAGTGCAGTTTATCTTTGATTGCAGTTGAACAAGTAGTGGAGTAGTGGTGTGAGTCTCGAAGGCAGTTACCAAGCCTTGTAAGGATGGTTTTATGTTTACAATTTCTGTATTCATGTTGTGTGGAAGCTAAGGAAAGTTTAGCAGTGAAAACCTCTCTCTCTCGACTAGGTTCTGTGTTTACAGTTTGTGTGTTGTGTTTGGTGTCTAAAGTGTTCACCAACTTGACCAATCCTCCATTGTTTATACAACAAGTGGTATCAGAGCAAACAAGAGTTTGCATTCGGGTTTCAGTTCTGGGATTGAGTGACTGTGAGGTTAAACACACGGGAAACACAGTGAGAAAACACATATCCAGAAAATGCAGAATTCTGGAAATGGAGGAAATGACAATCCTCAATTTCCGGTTTTCAAGGGGATTAACTACCACTTCTGGAGCATGAAGATGACCACCTTATTCAAGTCTCAAGAAGTGTGGAACCTAGTGGATCAAGGCTTTGAAGACAATGGGGAAGGAGAGCCTGATCAGCCACTGAGAGAGAAAAGAAAGAAGGATTCAAAGGCTTTGTTTATGATTCAAAGTGCTTTGGATGATGAGATTTTTCCAAGGATAGCTGCATCAACAACATCACATGACGCCTGGGAAACTTTGAAGCAGGAGTATTTGGGAGACAAGAAGGTGATTACAGTGAAGCTGCAATCATTGAGAAGGGAGTTTGAGAACCTAGCAATGCAAGACAAGGAGTCTATGCAGGTTTATCTCTCAAGGGTCTCAGGAATTGTGAATCACATGAAGGCATATGGAGAGAATTTGAGTACTGAGACTCTAGTAAGCAAGGTGTTAAGAAGTTTGCCCAAGAAGTTTGATCATGTGGTGGCAGCTATAGAAGAATCTAAAGATCTATCAGTGTATAGATTTGAAGAATTGACTAGTTCATTACATGCTCATGAGGAAAGAATAAGCAGGACTAGTGAGGTTAAGGAAGAAAAAGTCTTTCAAGTGAAAGAAGACAAGAGCAAGAGTGAAGGTTCTTCAAGCAGAGATGGTCAGAGAGGTGGCCATAGAGGAAGAGGAGGTTACAGAGGTAACTTCAGAGGTCGTGGAGGTAGAGGAAATGGAAGAGGTTCAGAAGGTGGATCTGGAAGAGGAAATAGTGGTGATCAGAATAAAGATTAGTGGAAGGATTCAGGAAGGAATCAAGGAAGTGGATCAAAGTCTCAAAGAAGTAGCATTCAGTGCTATTATTGCAAGAAGTATGGGCATAAAGAGGCATACTATTGGGAGAAGCAAGAGCATGAGCAGAAAAATGCAAACTACTCTGAGAGCAGTCAGAAAGAGGACATGCTCTTCATGGCATTTTCTTTGTGAACTGAAAATGCTAGTGATGTGTGGTACCTGGACAGTGGATGTTCAAACCACATGTCAAGTTCAAGAGATCAGTTCACTGAGTTTGATGGGTCTAAGAAAGGAAGAGTGAAATTGGGAGATAACAAGGTGTTGCAGTGTGAAGGGAGAGGAATTGTGATCATCAAAAGTGTACAAGGTGGAGAGAAGCACCTAACTGATGTTCAATATGTTCCTAGATTGGCTCACAACTTGTTAAGTGTGGGACAATTACAAGCAACAGGTTACTCCTTACTCTTTGATGATGACCAGTGCAAGATTAGAGAGAAAAGGACTGGACATCTGGTGACGGTTGTAGCAATGACAAAGAACAGGATGTTCCCGTGTGATCTAGCTGCAAATGTGAGTAAAGCAATGACAGCAAAGGAAGATGAAGGCACTAGGTTGTGGCATCTCAGGTATGGCCACTTGAATCTTCAAAGTTTGAAGATGTTGAGTGCCAAGGCAATGGTACAAGGGTTGCCTAAGATTGGTGAAATTGATCTATGTGAGGTTGCATCTATGGAAAGTAAAGCAAAGGTTCTTTTGTCAACAAAGAACCATGGAGAGCTAGAGATTGTCTTGAGTTGTTGCATGCTGATCTGTGTGGTCCTATGCAAACAGAATCAATGGGAGGAAGCAAGTATTTCTTGCTTATTATAGATGACTTCAGCAGATGGAGTTGGGTGTATTTTCTAAGGAGCAAAGGTGAAGCATTTGAGAACTTCAGACAGTTCAAAGCTCTTGTTGAGAATCAGTCAGGCAAGAAGGTGAAAGCTCTTAGAACAGACAGAGGTGGTGAGTTTATGTCTAAGGAGTTTGCTTCTTTTTGTGATGATCATGGAATTAGAAGGGAATTAACAACTCCTTACACTCTAGAGCAAAATGGAGTGGCTGAGAGGAAGAATAGGACAGTTGTTGAAATGGCTAGGAGCATGTTGAAAGCTAGAAATGTTCCTAAGATGTTTTGGTGTGAAGTTGTTGCTACAGCAGTTTATGTTTTGAATAGATCACCAACTCGAGTTGTACAAGACAAGACACCTTAAGCTTTTGAGGTGTGGAGAGACAAGAAGCCTTATGTATTACACTTAAGGGTATTTGGATGTGTTGCTTATGCAATGATCAATTTAAGAGCAAAGCTTGATGACAAGGCAAAAAGATGTGTGTTTATTGGATTTGCTTCTCAGTCTAAGGCATATAAGTTGTACAATCCAGTGACAAAGAGAACTGTCATTAGTAGAAATGTGGTGTTTGACGAGGAGGCTGAGTGGGATTGGATGAGAAATGAGAAGAGGAGTAGAGTACCTGGTGTGATCACCATTGAGAGCTCATCAGAAGAAGTGAATGAAGATGATGTGGATGATATAAATGAGCTCAATACAGATTCTCCTTCAACACAGTCTCCACAAGACAGTCCCTCAAGCAGCAGTGCTGGCTCTACATCTTCAGGATCTTCAAGAGAGTCTCCTCCTAGGAAATACAGATCACTGTCTGATGTTTATGATAGAAGTGAAAGATGTGGATTTGCTTTGATAGCAACTGATCCTGAAAGCTTTGATGAAGCAAAGGATGGGAAAGAGTGGCAAGTTGCAATGAAAGAAGAGATGAGGTGTATTGAAAAGAATCAGACCTGGGAGTTAGTGGATTTACCACAAGAGAAGAGAGCTATTGGCTTGAAGTGGGTATTTAGAACAAAATACCAAACTGATGGAAGTGTGTAGAAGCATAAAGCAAGGTTGGTTGCAAAAGGGTATGCTCAGCAAGAGGGGATTGACTATGAGGAAACTTTCTCACCAGTGGCAAGGCTAGAAACCGTGAGAGTTGTTTTGGCTCTAGCAGCTGAATGGAGGTTGCCAATCTTTCAGTTAGATGTGAAGTCAGCTTTCTTAAATGGTGAGTTGCAAGAAGAGGTGTATGTTGAGCAACCTCAAGGATTTGTGCAAGCTGGAAAGGAAGACAAAGTGTATAAACTGGCAAAGGCTTTGTATGGGTTGAAGCAGGCCCCAAGAGCCTGGTACAACATAATTGACACCTTCTTTCTTGAAGGTGGCTTTGAGAGAAGTGAGAATGAACCCACCCTATATGTCAAGAGGAGGAATAGAAAGGAGTTCATTGTGGTCTGCTTGTATGTTGATGATATCATATATTTCAGTCCTTCATTGGTGATGTTGGATGAGTTTAAAACAGCTATGATGAAGGAGTTTGAGATGACAGACCTGGGACCGCTTCAGTACTTCCTAGGCTTGGAAGTAAAGCAAGGAAAGGAAGGGACATTTCTATGTCAAGAGAAGTATGCCAGAGATTAGAAATTCAAAATGGAGAATTGTGAAACTGCTCATACTCCCATGAACACAAATGAGAAGCTTCAAAGAGAAGATGGAACTCCTAAAACGGATGAGAAGATGTACAGGAGTATGGTAGGTGGATTGAACTATCTCACACATTGAAGGCCAGACATAGCCTTTAGTGTGAGTGTGATATCAAGATATATGCATAGTCCTACCAAGCAACACATGGGAGCTGTGAAGAGAATTCTCAAGTATGTGAAGGGTACTTTGAAGTGTGGCATCTGGTATGAGAGTGTGCAAGCATTCAAGCTGCAAGGGCACACTGACAGTGACTGGGCTGGATGCCTTGATGACAGAAAGAGCACATCTGGCTCTGTGTTTGGGCTTGGATCTGGAGCTATAACATGGAGCTCAAAGAAGCAAGACATAGTTGCATTGTCTTCTCCTGAGGCTGAGTATGTGGCTGCAGGAGCTGCAGCTAGGCAAGCCTTATGGTTGAAAAAATTGATGTTTGATTTGGGGTGCAACCATACAGAAGCAATTGAAATTTGGTGTGACAACAGGTCAGCCATTGCAATGACCAAGAATCCAGCATTTCATGCTCGGACTAAGCACATAGATGTGCATCATCACTTCATTAGACAGCTTGTGAGCAAGGAAGAAGTTGTGCTCAGGTTTTGTGGAACAAATGATCAGGATGCTGATATGTTTTACAAAGGCCTTGAATGGAGCTAAGCATGAATTCTTTATGGAGAAGATTGGAATGAAAGAAATGTGAATTAAGAGGAGGTGTTGAAATGTAATTCCCATTTCAGTTTAAGTCTCAGTTTTTTAAATGTTAGTTAAGTTTGTTAAGGTTAGAAGATGTAAACAAGTTGGCTCCAAAATTTGAAATTAGCAGAGCAGTTTGTAGTGCAGTTTATCTTTGATTGCAGTTGAACAAGTAGTGGAGTAGTGGTGTGAGTCTCGAAGGCAGTTACCAAGCCTTGTAAGGATGGTTTTATGTTTACAATTTCTGTATTCATGTTGTGTGGAAGCTAAGGAAAGTTTAGCAGTGAAAACCTCTCTCTCTCGACTAGGTTCTGTGTTTACAGTTTGTGTGTTGTGTTTGGTGTCTAAAGTGTTCACCAACTTGACCAATCCTCCATTAGTTATACAACATGTAGTGGCCAATAGATCACGAGTTCGAATCCTTCTCCTCCAATATTGTAATGGCTAAGTGCCTACATTTGAACCAAAAAAAAGAAAAGAAAAAAAAATTAAAGCAAGACTCTACAGCGCAAAAGGTTCAAAAGAGTGTTGGTGACCATTGTTGCTTATATGTTACTCCGTTTCCGCAATATATGAGTAATGAACGATAGGATCGGGGGATGGATGAGATTTTCGGTCGACATTCACCTATTCGTTCACTTTGGATACGTCTCATAAATTATTTCTTTCCTATAATGCATATATTAATATCCGATGATCAGGAGGAATACAAACAAGCATCAGTGAAAGTGGGAAAGATAGAAGTTTGTTTGTCAATAACGTTCATCCTTGTGGTGCTTTTGCTCCCCATTGGTATTCTGAGGAGGCGGTATAGAAGCAGTCTACTCCAGGTATTTGGGCGGGGTGTCTACACCGGAACCACCCTCTTAATCCCTTACGTTTTTGGCCTCCTCTGGTCTTTGTCTTTGACCAAAGTCAAAGGTTTACTAAACGTCTTGTGGTCAGTGCTGTTGGTGTACGTCTATGGCAGCGTTGACAAGGTTAATGCTCTCAGTCTTAACGACCGAGGAAGCGTGGTTGTGATTTGGGTCAAAAACTTTCTCCAATTTACCTTTGCCTTGTACTTTGTTGCCTATTATTTTTTATGGACGATTCAGGACTTACGTGCAGTGATATTGTTTTCTGCGACCTTATTGGGTGTATTGGCCATTGCGTTTTATAAGGTTGTAGAAAGGGTGGTCGCATCACAGTACGCTACTGGGGATGTTCCGCGTCTGACATCCCTTGTTTTGATTGTGTCCAAGTCCATGGGTTACAACCCTATTGCTGACAATTGGGTGGTCAATGTCGATCCCATTAATATCTCTTCTGATGCTGACGTTCCCTATCTAGGGTGCAGATACGTGGTCGACCCCCGTTGCCCGATTGCTCTCACCATGGATAGAATCCTAGTTTGCGAAGACTACGGTTCCATCTTGAGTTTTACAAGAGACTCGAGTTGTCAACTTAAGAACACTTGTCTTTCCTTTTCGTTGTTTTGGTTGCTGCTCCATAAGTTTACAGGCGTTCCTTCCTATGAAAGTTCACACAAAGAGGCAGCATGGAAGTTTGTTAAACATGGACTCCTCAAGATGCCAACTCCTTTGGCTTTTAGAGTGATCGAGGTCGAGCTTGCGTTTCTCTATGATTTTTTCTACACCAAGTACTTCTATTTCTATGTCAAAGGATTTTGGTGCCAACTGACGAAGCATGTCTTGTTTCACGGGACATTTACGCTTCTTACAATCCTCATGTGCTTACTCGCGGCTTCTAATATTGTTCCCTCAGTTTTAGTGACCGTGTTGGTGCTTGTGCTCGTAACAACTATGGAGGTTGTACAATTCATTGTTTTCTTGGGGTCGAGGTGGCCGAAGATGATGCTGATATGCCTCTACCGTAAGAGAGAATCATGGAAGAAGCAAACCATATGGGACTGTTGCATCAGCTATGCAGCTAGAATAGTCTGCCCGGTACGAGGCCACTATTGTAAGCCTTGGCAGAGGAAGCTTGGGCAGTACTCACTCCTCGACTCCTTCTCCTCCTGGCGACATCTCCTTTGGAGGATTGCATCAGCAATGGTGCAAGCAGTAACTGGGATCCGACTGTTAAAACCGGGGAGAAAACAAATCGATGGTATCGCCCTATCAAAAGAGATCGAGGAGGCCTTGATTCAATCGTTGGAGGACCGCGGCCCTAAGTTCACCAAAGGGCTCGCCTCACTGGAGGCCAATGCTCAATTAGCTCCCGTAATCAAAAGGAAGCTCATCACGGCTTACACCAACTTCAGGACGGATGCTCAAGTTATACTAGCCTGGCACATAGCTACCTCTCTCTGTGAGATGAGTCCATCTCAACTACCTCTTGCCGGTCATGAGGGGTCTGATTTCCATGTGGTCACTAGTCTGTCCAAGTACTGCGCGTATCTGGTTGCCTTTGCCCCAAATATGCTACCGGGTAATGCTGCTATCACTGATGAAACATGTACTTGGGCGATTGAGGATGCATATGCTCAGATGAAGGATTGCGAAGCATCAAACATGTATTGGAAGCTCATGGAAATCGCTGAATCCGAGGCTACCCAAGCGAACAGGGGTAGTGTTCTGAGACAGGGTGCTGTGCTAGGGAAGGTGCTTGATACAGAGATTATGGAGGAGGGCATCAAGTGGAAAGTGTTGGCTGATTTCTGGGCGGAGTTGATCCTGTATCTAGCTCCGAATGCTTACAATGAATGGGCGCATGCTGAGAGGCTTGCAGACGGAGGAGAGTTCATCTCGCACCTGTGGGTGTTGCTTTTTCATGCTGGGATTGTCGACAGAGACTTCGAGGGATGGCCTGCCGAATCTGCAGCCGATACAGTTTGAGTTTGTTAAGAACTGCGCTGCCTCTGTGTTAGTTATTCACATTGCCTTGCCTGGATGGAGATTGGTGCAGCCGTAGCATGTGTGATGTGTCATGTTTTATGTTTTTTTTTTTTTTTGTTATTTTCAGCTGATTTGTGTCATGTTATGGATTGCAATTCATAATATATATGCATATGTTTGTTATGTTGTGTGGTTTTAATTAATAAAGGGAAACTGTTGTTTTATATGTTAATTACATCAATGTTAGTCTCTATTTGATCCTTTTTTTCTCTTGCTATCTCCTTTTTCAGGGAATGAAGAACACCCTATCTAGCTATTTCATTCATGAATTTAATCATCCTTTTTATTTGGGTGGTTCAGAAAATCTTTATTAGTGGATTTTAATACAGTACAAGAAACACGAAAAGCTTTATAAGTTCAATGAGTTTTTTTTTGATAATTTACAAATTGGATTTTGTAGGATGGAGCTTAGGCGCTAGGAACATAGCTACGGATGGCAATGTCGCGGGGACGAGAATGGAGAAATTAAATGGGGACGGGAACAATTTTGAAGAACGTTGCTGAAGAATTGTCCAAAATTATAACAAGAATGATCAATTCAATGACAGAATGATCGATTACAACATGTAGATCGATTACAACAAAAAACGATATGAGATCTACAGGTGAAAGATTTTTCGGTTTTTGCAAAAAAAAATTAACGGTGGACAATTTGCTAATATGTAAAGAATATGATGAACAATTTCCTAATATAGACAAAAAATATAACCTATATGGTAAACGTCCCATATTTGAATATAACCTACTTATTATATAATGGCTTTAGGTTTAATTATAGTAAGAAGATGTATAATTTGGCAAAAGATAGAAACATCTAAAAATGGCAAGGTTCGTAATATTTTGAAAATGGCCCCATCTAAAAAGGTTCATAAGACCATGGGCAATGGAGATCTGCACGGATCAAATGGAGAGGCCAGATCAGCAAAATGATGAGATGGAGGAGAGAGAAGCTTTTGATCCGGGGGAATTTTGGGTGGAGATGATGCTAGTTGATGCGCATCATCCCCTTTAATTTTTTTTTTATTTTTTTTTCAGCCAATGATAATCAAACACATGGCGGGGGGTTTTACTTAAAATTAAAACCCAATTTATCCGTTAAATAAATAATTTATTTTTAAAAAAAAAAATATTTTTGAATACGATTTATTTCTCTCTATCCAATGACACCCATTTTGCATATGTTTGGAAGAAGAAAAAATTTGCTAAGTTTACCATATGTTAAAAATTTATAGTCACATAAACAACATTAATTTAAATCAACGTAAACTTACACCATAAAAATACATAAATTTGAACATTAAAATTAGCATTGGATTACACATAGTTAGCCTTATTTTTTTTGTTTCCGTGTTTTTTCCAGTGTATCAAGTTCATAAAATATTTATAAATTTAATCGTATGCCTTTTTATTTTAATGATACGTATTAATATTAATATTAATAATATCATTAACAAAAAAAATTAAGTAAAATAAATCAACATTTAGCTTAATAAATATAAAAAAGTGTAAAATGAGTTTTGATTCGCGCGGCTCTCTGTTGTGGGTGAAAAATGTAAAAAGCTGAAAAGTTAGTGGAAAGCTGACGTGGCATGAATAGTTGCTGATTTGGTTGAAATGAGTTTTGATTCGTGTGATTCTTTGTTTCAATGAGTCATGACCAAGTTAACAATGTACGTTCAATAAAAAAAAAGTTAACAATGTACGGAGTATATATGGGAAACCAAACGGTTCAAGTTAGGAATAAAAAAAAGGATTAAAGGAAGCATCTATCGTACAAACTGCAAAAGGTTCAATATAGCAAAAGGTTCAAAATGTATTTGTCTGAACCAATTCCGAAAGGGTTTAATAAATCCCCGAAAGAATTTGTTTAAAATTCCGAAAGGGTTGAATAAACCCCGAAAGGGTTTGAAAAATATTTACATTAATAAATAATAATAAATCTCTCCGGATTTTATACTGTGTTCCGGGATTTCTGCTCACAAATTTTCGTTGGAGTATTGATCTTCCTTGTTTTGGCATGTATTTCATCGTTTGGCTTCGAGTCGCTGTCTTGGTGTGGTTGCATTTAGTTCCGAGTTTGGTTGCAGTATCGGGCATCCTGTATGATCGAGAGGATCGTGACTGTGTTCGTGGTCTTCGAAAATCCCTCATTTAGGTGGGGGTAACGTCGGTGGTCTGCACATCCCCAGGATTCGCCCTTTCCGATGGTGGGTTACTGTTCTCCGCCTTCTCGACGTCGAGACGTCATGTGAGTCGTCGCACTCGCCCGTGTTCTCGGTATTCGTGGCTCGTCTTGGATCTTCATCAACTACTCCGCTAACCGACGTCTTTTATGGGTTGTTGGGGTTTTTTCTTTCTTCCTTGTTGATTTGTGTTGCTTATGGTTGTATGTTGACAGTTTGTCCGTCTGTCGATTCGTCGGCCTCTCGAACTTCAGGCTTGTCTGAGCTCGAATTTTTACCTAATAAAAAAAAATGGTTCAAAATGTATTGAATAGTTTTGGCAACCATTGTCCTTTACTCCATCCGTTCGCGAAAACATGTCATTAATTGAGATGTTCGATTTTGTTCATAAAAGCATGTCATTGTAGGTATTTTAGCTTCTACTTTACGAAAATATATCCTTGACATGATTGATGGATTGTGGGTTGTAGTTTTCGATAAAGTAAAAAAGTATAATAATAAATGAGGGTAAATTAGCAAAAAAAACAAAAAAAAACATTACTCCGTATATTATTGGTTTTCTTAAAAATTGTACAAAGAGTTAAAATGACATGTTTTCATGAACGGATGTAGTATATGATACTCCGTTCCGGTAAAGACCTTATACCCCTCCTGGTCATAAGGGGTATAAGGTTTATGATGATCTTGAGACCCACAAGTTATTTGTGGCTCGTCATGTGGTGTTTCAAAAGTCAGTTTTCCCGTTCAGAGAACAAGCAGTGCCTATCAGTGATTCTGTTTTGAGGCCTTCTCCCATTCCTTTTGTTCAATTTGGCAGTGATGTTGTACCTAGTGCATTGCCTTCCTCTTTTGTGATCCAATCACAACCTCTTCATCATTCTTCATCACCCGTTGGTCCTTTGTCACCCTCATTATCCTATCACTCACCATCTCCTTCTCTTGAGTCATCCGCCTCTTCAGATGAGTTGGAACTGGTTGCAGAAGATTCAGTTCCTAGTGTGCCCTCTACCAGTGATGCTTCTACTGCTGCTCACCCAACATTGAGGCCTCACCGTGCCATTGTCAGGCCTTCCAAACTCCAGGATTATGTTTGCCACAATCTACCTACCAGGCACTCACCAGGCATAGCAGAGGCATCTGATTCTTTTTCTCAAGCCTTCCATGTTTTAAAGGTTGAGGATCTTACAGCTCATTTAGAGGACTATGTCAATTCCTTATTCAATGTTTTGTCTGTTCCTGAACCCACTTGCTATGAGAAAGCTAGTAAGAGTTCAGTTTGGGTGGAAGCCATGGAGAAGGAGCTCACTGCTCTTGAAGCTAACCACACCGGGATCCTCACCACTTTTCCCCGAGATAAGAAAGCAATTGGGTTGAGGATCTAACCACACCTGGATCCTACCAGGCACCCACCAGGCATAGCATAGACATCTGATTTTTTTTTCTCAAGCCTTCCATGTTTTAAAGGTTGAGGATCTTATAGCTGATTCAGAGGACTATGTCAATTCCTTATTCAATGTTTTGTCTGTTCCTGAACCCACTTGCTATGAGCAAGCCAGTAAGAGTTCAGTTTGGGTGGAAGCCATGGAGAAGGAGCTCACTGCTCTTAAAGCTAACCACACCTGGATCCTCACCACTTTTCTCCGAGATAAGAAAGCAATTGGGTGCAAATGGGTCTTTAAAACTAAGTTTAGGCCTAATGGAGAGGTTGAGAGGTATAAAGCTCGGTTGGTTGCCAAGGGCTACAACCAAGTCAAAGAAAAAGATTATAAACACACATTCTCTTCGGTTGCCAAGTTTGCCACAGTGCGGACCTTGCTAGCTCTTGCATCTTCGTTTTCTTAGCCATTACACCAGCTCGACGTTAACAACGCCTTCATCCATGGTTACTTAGATGAGGAAGTCTATATGAAACCTCCTCCTGGATACAAATTGTGCTCCCCTGGTCAAGTTTGTCTATTAAAATGCAGTTTATATGGTCTCAAGCAAGCCAGTCGACAATGGAATCTTGACCTAACCAAACATCTCATTGGGTTTGGTTTTACTCAGTCCACGCAGGATTACTTCCTCTTTGTGAAGAGGTTGGGATCCAAGATCACGATGGCTCTCGTTTATGTGGACGACGTGATTCTCTCTAGGAATGATGAAGCTAAAATTGCTCAAGTTAAGGGGTCATTGGATACTGCTTTCACAATCAAGGATCTTGGCCTTGCCCGATACTTCCTGGGAATGGAAATTTCTCGTGGGACGTCTGGCATTCGTCTAAATCAAAGGAAATACATTCTCGACCTGCTTACTGATGCTAATCTTTTAGAGTGTAAGGCTGCTAATTTCCCTATGCAGAGAGGTCTGCATTTAAATTTGGATGATGGGGAGCTTCTACCGGATCCTGAGTCCTATCGTAGGCTAATCGGGAAACTCCTTTACTTGACTGTGTCCAGGCCAGATACTGCTTACTCAATTCAACAATTGACTCAGTTTATATCCGCTCCTCGCTTCCCTCATATGAAAGCCGCCTTGTATTTGGTGTGATACTTAAAGGGTACCATCGATTGCTCGTTATTTTATCCTTGCAATGTCCCATTGACTCTCAAGGCTTATTCAGACGCAAATTGGGGAAGTTGCATGTTCACAGGCCGGTCTCTTACGGGTTATTGCGTTTTCCTTGGGGATTCCTTAATTTCCTGGAAAACCAAGAAGCAACGCACCGTGTCGAAGTCGACTGTAGAGAGCGAGTACCGGGCGATGTCGACTACAACTGGGGAGATTATTTGGTTGGATGGTTTGCTCCGGGACTTTGGCATTGCCATCCCTCGACCCATACCTCTATGTTGTGATAATCATGCAGCTCAACAACTTGCCGCTAACCCTGTTTTTCATGAGCGCACCAAACACCTCCGGATTGATTGTCATTTTATGCGCCAATTGGTTCAAGAAGGTCTCCTCTCACTATCCATGTGTCTTCCAATCTGCTGGCTGACTTGTTTACCAAACCTTTTGGCGCTCAACAACACCTGTTTCTATCTCTCAAGCTTGGCCTTGTGTTCGATCACCCACGTCCACCTTGAGGGGGGATGTAGAGAGGTTAGCTAGTGTCGAGTAGCTTGTGTCGAGAAGTGTAGTCGAGTTTGTAACAGGGTTGTTACAACCATTGGTTAGTTTCTCTAGGTGAGTGACGTATGAGTATATATAGGCGGTTAGGCTTGTACAATTGTAAGTTTTGGGTTCATAATCAATATACATAAAATTCCCAAAATCTCGATTACTTCTACAAGCTCTCACCTCCATTGTAGGGGAGAGTTCGGTGTTCGTCTCTATCATGAGATCTAGAGCTTGATTCTCTAGATTTCATACAGGCAACGCACGAAACCATTTCTAATCAAAGCCCGCTTTGAAGATGAAGAACATAACGGCGAATTTCTGGTTGAAAGGGAATACTCAAAAGTTCGATACCAAAATCAGCATAGAAAAACTCGACAGAGACGTCCAATGATGTCACTGATGTTGTGGCTGCTTCTGCTTTTGTTCTAGTTGTTCCGCTTTCTTCTGTGCTCGAATCATGGCTCGTCTTGCACGAGGCCTCATCTCCCGAACGTTCCTAGGAGGCATGATGTAAGGCTCTAGGGGGCGATCACCGAAGGGGTGCTCACTGCCTGGGAATATCCTTAATTTCCGGAGTCTATCCTGTAAGGGGAGTGTTGAATATAGCTCACAATGTCAGACTAGAGTGGATACAAACCTAAGAAAGCTGAGTAGTGAATGTGAAACGGTACGAAATAATTGAAACTTCAATCATAGACTCCAAGACTAGGGCGGATACACTTACATCCCGGAGATTGTTTCGAGGAAGCATTCGTTGCACGGCTTTACGGATAACTTCAGTGGGATCTTTGGCCATTTGATCCTTCAAGGTCCTTTCCTTGAGGTTGCCAACATATCTACAAACCAGAACGACCGAAGTATCAGAAAACAAGTCTAGAGTAAGCCGCTGCATTTTACTTTCAACTCCTATGAGAGGAGTTGAGATTCATTCCAGGAGCCCTTCGGTTAATCAATCCTCACAGTGCATCATTAATCTATTTTAAAAAGGTGAAGCTTGAATTTACATCCAACAGGAACTTGAGCATCCCAATTGACTTGGGCATGCATCATATGATATGTAGAATCAACGAATGATCCTTCTTTTGTGCCCTTTTCAAGTTTCAGCAAGATTTGATATGGTTGCAGTTTTCAGATATCAAAAGCATAAACACCATGTAGTATCATTCAATGTAGAACTTTTTTCCTCATTATGTCTCTACCTATGGGTTCAGGATTTGGATAAATTTCTTCACAAAAGTTGAAAAAACAATAACTTTAACCTACATTAAAAGGGGAAATTTGAACAACCCAAACATAATGTAAGAATTGCAAATTGATCAATAATACTTGCCCAGTATGCCAATAGTAGACTTTATCGGTAAGTTTCCGCCCTGAGACAGCGATATCCTTCGCATTAAGGACAACACACATGTCCCCATCATCTCGGTAGGGAGCATATGTTGGCTTATCCTTCCCTTGGAGCACAATAGATAGCTGTGAGGCCAGCCTTCCAAGTATCTACAAGTGAAGGCACGAGAAAGCATCACCCTAAGAAGCATCAGAACTAACTGCAAATGAAATTCAAGAAGCCGAAAAAATAGAATTTGTGCAATCTCAATAATCCTAACTCAGATTGTTAGCCAAAATATTCTTTTCAATGGGAATCAAATTAGCCAATTTCAAAGCCATCCACTAAAGTCAATTTTCATTCCAGAAACAGTGAAGTGATGCATTGTGATAGGAAGAATCAGAAGATAAGCTTATTACAATAGATTAGCTGCTACTGACCTGACCTTGAGCATCAAAGACTTTCCACCGCAGTCCTTCCAGATTAATGCGTCGGATACCAGACGCTGCTTTCTGCGTGAAGATTGAAGATGCAATCAGTGTTTATTAAGTGGAAACTGAATGATAAATTCTACCAAGTTATAAATCAATCATATAGGAAATGAACATCAATCACTTATGAAGGTGATCCGGAGATCCTGACTAAATTGTTAGTCCCTACCGCCTAAATTGCTAGTTTTAGCATTTATCTAAGTTCTGAGAATATTTCACAAACTAAAAAAAACTAAAAAGAGGATTGAAAGTTGAAACCCTAATTTGAGCTACGGCGCCTGTTTGGGGGAAACCTAGCAAACTAGTGATTAATCGCCAAATTTCACATGAACACAGCATAGATCGGAGTAGAGAACCTAATTTGGAAGCTTTTATGGCGAAGCTAATGCTTTCAATTGCAGATCTCCATCCAAATTATTCCATTCAATTCCGAAAATTATACAAAAACTGAGAGCAATTAACAAAGATAAAAGATAAAAGGAGATACAGATATCGAGAGACGGAGAATCACCTTCATACTGGCGCTTAAGGAGCTAGCTGTGGCCGCCATTTTTGCCTCTTCAGAGCACGAGCGAGCGAGAATGGAACAGATGGAGATCTGAGATGGAGATCTGAGAACACAAAAACGAGAAGGAATCAACGGAAAAGATAGATTCTCAGCTTAGGGGTGATATTCGGGCAGAGCCAAGCTTGACAGGGAAACGAGTCGTGCCGAGCTCGAGCCGAAAAATTATTCGAGCTTTTTTTGGCGCTCAAGCTCGGCTCGCGAGCCCAAGGTAAAACTCGAGCTCGGCTTGTTAAGGCTCGAACAAGCTGAACGAACAAGCCTAAGCTCGTTCGAGCTCGTCATGTGAGTTCAAGCTCGGTTCGAAGCTAAACTTAAATTGAAATTATAGCTTTTACAGTAAAACCTAACAAATTAGGAGGGTGAATAATCTAACATTTGTTCTACAAATTGACTAAACCATCAACATTCTAAGAAGCAATCGAACAAATTCAATTTACTCTTTGGCACTCTTCAATTTCAAGTTCAAATTCAATTTACAGCTAAGAAGCAACTGAACAAAATAACCCAACATTCGAACTAGACGAATTGGTTTTGCTGCCTACTTCTAATTAAGCAATTGAAGCAATTTACTTCAACCGAACAAAAATCTGACAGCAACAAGAATAGGTTCCTGCTGGAAGAAGAAGATGAAGAAGGAGGGAGCTCACCGGCGACGAATCCGACGATGAACAAAATCTGACAGCAACCGACCAAGAAGATGAACGATTGAGGAAGGAGGCCGGAGAACGAAGCTTACCTGTCGCGCACGTGGTGATGAGGAGTCCGAGTCCGAGTCCGAGTCGAGGAACGACTGGGAAAGACAACCGAACAACGAATATCGCTGGCGCCGCCTGAGTCGCGTGGTGCTGCTGATGTTCACCGGCGTCGTTGAGCCCTTAGGGAATGAAAGGAACCAGCCCTTTCAAAGTTTCAAGGGAAGAAGAGAAGCGGCCGACTGAGAATAGCGAACAGACCCTTTGGGTCTTTCACGCACGCAACGCTTATCCCTTCCATCATAACCCTAGGGGTATAATTGTAATTCTGTATACCGAGCTTTTGAGCTTGGCTCGGGCTCGGGCTCGTCTACGAACGAGCCGAGCTCGAGTTGTTCGGCTCAGATAACAGCCCTACGAGTCAGCTAGGAGGTCGCGGTGAAAAACATTTGCTGCTTTGCTTTTCTTTTTTCTATCACATTTACAAGCAAGCATCATCATGCCAAAAAAAAATAAAAAATCTATGTACATATTGCCAATTTGTCGATGTGTGTTACTTAATCTGTAAAAGATTACTTAATTGACGGTAATCTCTGTTGAGTTAACTCTCAATCAGAGGACGTAATATATACTGATAAAACATATACAAAGGATCTGTACAGAATCATATATTTAACGATAGATACAACAAGAAGATCATAACTGAATATTCTATCTAATACCCCCTGCAAGCTCATGGAGGAGCAAGGACATGAAGCTTGGACCGTAACAACTCGAACTGTTTGTTGCTCAGCGCCTTGGTGAATATGTCAGCAGTTTGATCCTTCGAACCAATGTGGCGAACTATGAGCTCACGACCCTCCACCTTCTCCCGAACAAAGTGGAAATCGACTGGTATGTGTTTGGACTTGCTGGTCACGACCGGGTTCTTCGTCAAGAATGTTGCACTAAGATTATCGCAAAGGACAATCGGTGGTGCACATAGCCGTTGGCGGAGATCATGAAGAAGCTGCTGAATCCACATAAGCTCAGCCACGGTAGCAGCAATGGCTCGATACTCCGCTTCCGTACTTGAGCGGGCAACGACTTTTTGCTTGCGTGATGTCCAGCGGATCAAAGAGTTCCCAAAATAGATGGCGAAACCGTACTGAGATCTGCAATCATCCGAATCAGAAATCCAGCCCGCATCCGTGAATGCAGTGACAGCAAAGGTTGTTGATGGGCGGAGACAGAAGGTGTGTTGCAGAGTGCCCTTGAGGTACCGAAGAATGCGCTTGACAGCCGCCCAATGATCAATGGTCGGCTGATGCATGTATTGGCACACTCGATTGACGGCATACGAGATTTCCGGATGAGTAATCACCACATACCGTAGGGCGCCGACGATGCTTCTGTAGAGAGATGCATCCGGCATGGGCTCACCAAAGCGAGTGAGACGAGAGTGAGGCTCGACAGGACTGATGATAGGCTTTGCATCGTCCATTTTTGAGCGCGTAAGAAGATCCCGAATGTATTTCTGCTGGCAGAGGAGCAAGCTGTCGGGTCTGCGTTGTACCTCAATACCCAAAAAATAGTGAATGGGGCCAAGGTCTTTGAGGGAGAAGACACTGTCGAGGCTCGAGGTGAAGTGGGTGATGGCAGCAGACGAGTTTCCAGTGACGATAATGTCGTCAACATACACCAAAACATAGATGATGCATCCCGAGGACATATAGACGAAGAGAGAGCAATCTGATTGACATGCCCGGAATTGAGAGCGAAGAAGGAAGTCTTTGAGCTTGCTGAACCACGCCCGAGGGGCTTGTTTGAGTCCATACAACGCCTTGCGAAGGAGGCAAACATGGGTCGGGTGTTGAGGATCAATGAAACCCGGTGGTTGTTCCATGAAAACCTCCTCATTCAGATCACCGTTGAGGAAGGCGTTGTTGATATCCAATTGTCGAATCGGCCATCCATGGGACAGGGCAATGGTGAGGACGAGCCGAATGGTAGTAGGACGGACGACTGGACTAAATGTGTCGAAATAATCGACCCCTTCCTCCTGATTGTAACCCTTTGCCACAAGACACGCTTTGAATCTATCGATTGAGCCATCTGCTTTTCGTTTGGTCCTGTAGACCCATTTGCACCCGACTATATTAGTCGAAGGGCTGCGGGGAACCAGGGACCACGTACCTGTGCGGGTGAGGGCATCGAACTCGGTTTGCATAGCGGAGAGCCAGTGAGGGTGTTTGATTGCCTGGCAGAAGGTTTTTGGCTCATGGTCGGGGGACGGATCTGGAGGAAGTTGATGCTTGGAGGTGAGTAAGGCCCGAGGTTTAAGATGGCCAGTTCGGGCACGGGTTTCCATTGGGTGATGGGAGTTATCCGAGGGCTGGAGGTGAGGGTGAAGGGGAGGAGAGGCTGGGGTGGCTGGGTTAGGTGGGGCAGAGGTTGACGAGGCCGAGGAGGGGCTGAGAGGGGAGGGAGATGATGAGGGTGTGCTGGGTGCTGGCGATGGGGGAGTGCTTGTTGCTGATGACGAGGGAGAGGAGGCTGCAGCGGAATCATTGACAACAGGTTCAACGACTGGACTCGACGACAGTGGGACAGGCTAACCGGAAGAAGAAGGGGAGGAGATGTGAGTAGCCGATGACAGAAGATCAGTGAAGGACGTGGGAGACACTGGACACGAAGAGGAGACGGGATGAGAGACCGAGAGCGATGGGAAGACGGATTCATGGAAGATAACGTGGCGACTTATATAGACTTTTCGAGAGGAGGGTTCATAACAGAGGTACCCTCGATGAGACGAACTATACCCCAAGAAGAGACACTTGGCTGTTTTGAATTCAAGTTTGTTGGAGCGATATGGACCAAGAAATGGAAAGCACAGACATCCGAAAGAGCGCAGAAATGAGTAATCAGGGGAGCGCTTGTAGAGACGATAGAACGGAGAGTCATTTTGGATAATCGGAGTGGGAGATCGATTGTGAAGATAGATGGTTGTATGGAAAGCATGTTCCCAGAACTCCGGAGGGAGTTTTGAATGAGCCAAGAGGGTAAGACCCTTCTCCTGAATGGTGCGATTTCGTCGCTCGACCATACCGTTTTGTGTGGGGGTATAAGGACATGAGACTCGATGATCGATGCCCTGGACGTGAAGATATTGTGAGACGTTTCTGTATTCCCCACCCCAATTGGTTTGGAGAGCCCTGATATGAGAGTTAAATTGTGTTTTTATCATTGTTTGGAACATCTTGAAGAAATGAAAAACTTGAGATTTGTGGGACATGAAATATATCCAAGTGTAACGGGTGCAGTCATCCACAAATAACACAAAATAGCGACTCCCATTTATTGATAACGCGGGGGCAAGGCCCCAAACATCGGAATAAATAAGCTCGAAAGGAGCAGTTTTAGGTAAATGCGAAGACAAGATGGGAAGACGACTACTCTTTCCCATAGAACAAGAGACACAATCAGACACTGTAGTTTTGGAGGACATAGGTAAACGAAATTGAGTGCAAATTTGACGAAAGACTGACGAACTCGGATGGCCTAGGCGATGATGCCAGTGAGTGGGCGAGATGCGTTCACGAACAAGAGCCATGGCCGGACTGACGCGTGGGGAGGAGGGGAGTCGGTAGAGCCCGTTATCAACGATTCCTTTGAGCATGACCCTTCCCTGCAAATCCTTCAACAAGCAGTGAGTAGAATGGAATTCAAGAAACATATTGTTATCTTTGGTGAGACGGGAAATACTAATCAAGTTCTTTTTCATTTGGGGAACAATGAGCACATTGGATAGGTTAATAGGTTGTGTAGAAGACGGAAAATCAGTGTGTCCAAGATGGGAAATGGGAAGGGTTTTACCGTTTCCAAGGGCTAACTGGTCTCCACCATTGTATTCCGAGTCGATGGACACCTTGTTGAGGTCGCCTGTGATGTGGTCGGTGGCTCCGGAATCGAAGTACCAAGACGGATCAGTGAGAGCAGAAGGGGAAGCCATGTATGCCACGGGAGCAGGGGAACCTGGTTTGTTGAGCTTCTCCGGTGGGTGACGGGATGGAAAAGCTTGAACATCCAACCTGTTGAAGCAATCCTTTGCTGCGTGGCCGGTCCGATCACAAATCTGACAAGGAATGCGAGGACGAGGACGAGAGCCCTGATTGTCAGGGCGATCTGAGGAAGGCCGGTCAGAAGGCCTAGAGGAGTTAGGACGCCCACCAGTGCGATCAGTGGAGCGATTCGCACCAGGAGCCGATCCTGAAGTCCTGGAGTTGCCGAAATTTGCCATCGGCGGGGAATTGGAGGCTGCCAGGAGACGACTCTCATTCAACAGACAGTTCTCCTCTTGAAGGAGGAAGCCAAGGAGATCTGGGGCGGTGACTGGCTCCGATCTCATGTTGAATGCCGCTCAGAAAGACCCATAAGAGGAGTCCAAACCGTGGAGCACAGAGGCAATGAAATCATCAGTTGACACTTCCTGCATACAATCAGCCAGGGAGTCTGCCAAAGCTTGTTTCTTTTCGAAGTATTCGATCATGGGAGTAGCGCCCTTCTGGAGCGTTTGTAACTGCTGCTTGATGTGCATCGCCCGAGCGCGGGATTGCGATTGGAACATGCGCTCGAGGGCATCCCAAGCATGGCGAGAGGTGGACGACTTGGTGAGATAGCCGACCAGTGCGGAGGACACAGTGGTGCGCATCCAGGTGAGTACAAACTTGTCTTTTCTCTTCCACACTTCAAAGTCAGGGTTCGAAGTTGTGGTGGCAGGAACAGTGTCGGTGGCAGGGACGGTAATTGTTTCCGGCGGGGATGAGTCGGTGAGGACAAAGTCCTTCAATCCGAAAGCTTCAAGGGCATCGAGGACATTCGAACGCCAGACAGTGTAATTCGACCTCTCCAATTTTAAGGAGAATTGAGGAAATTGGAGGCCTACTGAAGAGGTAGAGCCACCCGCGACGGATAGAAGACTGGCGGAAGTGTGGGTTGTTGGGTTGACGGGAGGTGGTGTGGTGGAGGAGGAAGACTCGTCGGTAGACATGGTTACCGAAAAAAAAAAAATTAGGGTTTTCAAAAACCTGCTCTGGATACCATAAAAGATTACTTAATTGACGGTAATCTCTGTTGAGTTAACTCTCAATCAGAGGACGTAATATATACTGATAAAACATATACAAAGGATCTGTACAGAATCATATATTTAACGATAGATACAACAAGAAGATCGTAACTGAATATTCTATCTAATAATCTGAAAGCAGTTCTTCATACTCTGATTGCTCAGCTTGGAGGATGCGAGTAGAGCCTGCGGTTTTCCTACCGAGTGTAACTACTTGTCGGATTCCAGGCTCATTTTCGTTCTATGGCTCGTCTGTAGGATCTTGCTCGTCTTCATCACTTTGGTAACTACTAGTAGGCTCGCCATCACTACTACTTGTGTTATGACTCAGCTCACTTTGTTTATCTCCGGTTTTATTCAAGGAGCTTCGACATATGCAAGATTCCGGATTTTCATGGAATTCACTCCTCCCTGGCCTTACCTCATTTGGCTCTCCCATGAAGCCAACATGCTCTGGAGTGAGAGGGCACCTTCCTTGCCTCATTTGCTTCTCAGGGTTAGGTTTCTGCTTACAATTTGAGTATAAATATTTCAGGATCTTCTTATGCTTAATTCAGATCAACCAATACATGAATTTGATCCAATACATGAATTTGTGACTGCAGGGTTCAGCAAGCATGATATGTATTCCGCTGA
This sequence comes from Persicaria tinctoria, assembly GCA_037127255.1. Lineage (NCBI taxonomy): Eukaryota > Viridiplantae > Streptophyta > Magnoliopsida > Caryophyllales > Polygonaceae > Persicaria > Persicaria tinctoria. The sequence continues at coordinate 73,438,402 of JBANSL010000013.1, forward strand.
ATCTAAGGATTACGGTTGCTTTCTTACCGCAAATGTAAAGCAATAAAGTGTTTGCTTTTCATCTTCATTCTGTCAACCAACATCCTGCCCATCTCAAGAATCGGATCAGTGAAATGTAACGCGTGATAGTTCACTCTACACCTCAACTTCTGCAGTTGAGGGTTCAAACTATTTGCTAATCTGTAGTCGAATTTCGTAAGCTGGACAGCCTGCACCATGAAGAAATGGATTTAGTGAAACTGAAATTGATTCAAGTTCATATATAAGCAAAGCTACTGCATTTATTTGGTCAGACATCTGAAATACAGTTCCTTTTAAAACTTCAATAAAAAAAATATAGCACAAGATTTACAACTTTTGCTATTTGATCAATCAAAGAGCTGTTTGTCGAAAAACAAGGAGCTGACCATATGATAGTTATAAATTTCACATATGACATAAAGAATCAAAGGTGAACTGTGTGAAAAATGGCCACTTACCTGTTTCTTATTGAGAAGAGGCAGGACGCGAGTCAGATAACAGTCGGGAGCACATTTTCTTGGAACGCGATAACGCAAAGGTATAATAGCCTCTCCACCTACAGGTGGGAGCTGCTTTATTATTTTGACATCCTTCGAAAGAAATGATATAAACCAATCAACATCAAAGATATCATGGAAGTCACTGCAGGAAAAATGGCCATGTTAGTTAAATACTGAATAATCCTTTTCATCTTGGATATGATGTGAATTTTAGTAGCTTAGAAAGTCGGAAACAAACCTGGAATCCTTCCAGTAAGAATTCTGGTCCAACATGGGGACGATAAGAGTGGCGTTCAAAATGTAGGCTGCAACAATAGCATCTATTATCTGTTGCCATCATTATCAACAGAAAACGCTCCAATAAGTCGATCAGCAAAGCATAAACTAAATACTAACATTAGCTATACGACAATCTATCAAGATTAATCAAGTACAGCACCATGGTTTCCTTCTATAGGGTATTTGATCATCATCCTACATTTCATACATTTTCAAGATGTTTCTAAATTTGTCACTGCCCATCATCACATATTAAATGCTATAACACTAACATTCAGCAATATGAATATAGGATGCCTAGATGATCAGAGAGGAGTGCAGAAGCAACATCACTCTTCCTCTGTTGACACATTTGAAGTAATGAAGTTCTTGCATCATTGAAGATTGGAGAAACTCATAGGCTCCTAATTAAGCAAGTTCACATAAATGTAACTCACCCCTGTTCTCTGTTGATTCAATCCTCCACTGGTTGAAATCAACAAGTATCGATCCGGACGAGTGTTAACATCGGCAGCTATCAATTCAAAACAAAACACAAGAAATCAAAACTCTCAAATTAAGCAAAACTGCAGTGTCATGTTTACAGTGTCATTAAAACAAAAACAGAAGTTATACCATAAGTGACACCTAAGCAACCTATTCATAGAAAATCAATTTGTTAGTCCCTACCGCCTAAATTGCCAGTGTTAGCATTTAGCTACGTTCTGAGAATATTTCACAAACTAAAAAATAACTTAGTTAAGATATTAAATAGATTTGGATTAGTGAGTTCGATACTGTAAAATTTACTCAGTTTTGATATTTACTGTATTATTTTATATATAAATATCCAAAACTATGGATTTATATCGTTGGTTTGATTTAGTTGGTTCTCTCAAAGCTTGACCAGGACACAAAATTACATCAATTTTTTACATTTGTATACAATTTAATTTATATCTATATCAGTATCAATATCTATATTTAATACACTAAGGGCTCGTTTGGTTCAATGTGGGAATTGAAATTCCCGGGAAGTTATTTCATGGGAATTGAATTTCCACGAAGTCTAATTCACGGGAATTGTGAAAATATGTTTGGTTAACTTTTTAGTTTAGAGGATTAAATAGGGGAATTGAGAATTTTTAAATAGAAATTGGGGGAATTGCAACTTACCTGGGGAGGAGTAGGTAAGTTAAATTCCTATGAAATGGAGGAATTGAACTTCCTGGAAATTTAACTTCCTGGGTTTTCCTGCGGAAAAAAATTCAACCAAACACATATATTTTAACTACTTCCTGGGTTTTTATACTTCCTGGGTTTTTCCATTGCCAACCAAACGAACCCTAAAACAGAGATATGAAACGGGCTCTGGTGCGATACACATACGTGTCATATTCTAGATTAAAATGGCGTTAATATATATCATATACGTGTCATATTCTATATTAATATGCTAATATATTTTTTTTATCTATATCAATTAATAAATTAAATTATATAATATCACAAAAATGTTTTAATAAGAAAACAAATCTGATTAATGTAGATTAAAAAATGTTTACATTCTAAAAAACATAACACAATTGAAAACTATATATTTACTTTATATGGAGTAGTAATTTATATTAATTCAAAGATGTTTTATATAATAAAATTTATTTAAAAACCGAACAACGTGCGGGTACCGAATACTAGTTATAAAATAAAGCAAGCACATGTTTGTTTACATTGATCAAGTTAATAAAATAAGAATAATAATGAATTTGGGACATATTTGGATAACCAAACGTGTTCAAGTAAGGAATAAAAAAGATTAAAGCATGCATCTGGGTTCAAGTAAGGAATAAAAAAGATTAAAGCATGCATCTTTATATGACAGTTTAAAGTAAAAAAGTTCAAAATATACTATTAGTATTGGTGGCCTTACGTGCTGCATGCACTTTGGTATTTAATTTGACATCTCGTAAAGTTATTTTAGTTTAATTGATGTAATTTTAAAAACTCAAGCAATAAATGATAAGTCAGAGACATTTTTAAAAATTGTGAAAACAAAAAATCATAAGGAACAAATTTTTCGAAGATTATGATTCACAACATAATGCACTTTTAGTCTCACACTTCTCTAGAAGACCTCTTTTTCGCTGACGGGTGTCTTCCTCTGTCTCCCCGACGTTGAGACACGCGTCGTGTCAATTCTTCGACTTTTCCATGTTCTCGACATTCGCAGTCTTTACTTGGTATCCTTCGATTGTCTCTATGCCGGTCTTCTCTACTGAGATCTTTTATATTCGGGTTTTTCCTTTATATTTTGTTTTTCCTGGTTGTTTCATCACGGTTACTCCGTCTGTCATTAACGCGACCTCTCATTTTTCCAGATTTCTGTTGTCATATGGGATTTCGAATTATTTCCTTTTAAAAAAAAACACTTTTAGTCCTAATTATTTTTAAAATTTAGTATTTTGCAATATGGTTCCATCTAAAAAGTTTCAATATGACCAAGATTTAATAAATTTGGAACATATATATTTGGGAAATCAAGCGGTTCAAGTTAGGAATAAAAAAAGATTAAAGCAAGCATCTAATCGTACAAACTGCAAAAGGTTCAAAATATATGAATAGTATTGGCGACCATTGTTACTTATACATGAGTTATAAAAAGCTCGAGATGAGTTAGATTTTGGGTAACCATACCAAACCATATACCAAAATGAAAGATCGAACTGCAGACGATGAAAAGGAATTCAAAAAGATAAAGATGGAAGTTTGTTTGTCGATAATCTTCATCCTTATGGCGCTTCTTCTCCCCATTGGTATTCTAAGGAGGCGGCATAGAAACAGTCTACTCCAGGTGTTTGGGTGGGGTGTGTACACCGGAACCACCCGTAGTCGCTTACGTCTTTGGCCTCCTCTGGTCTCTTGGCCAACAAATCGATTTCCTAGAGTTGGTGTGGGCATTGGTGTTGGTGTACGTCTATGGCAGCGTCGACACGGTTAACGCTCTCAATCTAAAAGATCAAGGGAGCGTGATTGTGATTTGGGTCAAAAACTTTCTCCATTTTAGCCTTGCCTTGTACTTTGTTGCCTATTATTGGGAATCGTTTAAGGAGTTCAATGCCGTGGATGCATTGTTAGGAGTGATCCTTTTGGGTATATTCCTCATTACGTTTTATAAGGTTGCAGATAGGGTTGTCGCATCACACTACGCTACTGGGGATCATCCGACTCTCGCATCCCTGGTTTTGAACGTGTCCAAGTCCATGGGTTACGACCCAATTGCTGACAACTGGGTCGATCCCATTATTCATCTTTCTGATGTTGATGATGATCCCTATCTTGGGTGCAGATCATACGTGGTCGACCCACGTTCTGACCATAAGGTGATCACCATGGATAGAATCCTAGTTTGCGAAGACGGTTCCATCTTGAGTTGTCAACTTAAGAACACTTGTCTTTCGTTTTCGTTGTTTTGGTTGTTGCTCCATAAGTTTGCAGGCGTTCCTTCCTATGAAAGCTCACACAAGGAGGCGGCATGGAAGTTTGTTAAAGATGGACTCCTAAAGAGGGCAACTGATCCTTTGAGAGTGGTCGAGGTCGAGCTTGCGTTTCTCTATGATTTTTTCTACACCAAGTACTTCTATTTCCATGTGAAAGGATTTTGGTGCCATCTGAGGAAGCATATGTTGTTTCACGGGATAGTTACCTTGTTTGCGAGCCTCTTGTTGTGGGATATGATTCATGACGATGATTACGGTAGGGGCACGATAACCACCATGGCGCTGTTTGCGATCATAGTAACGATGGAGGTTGTACAATTCATTGCTTTCTTGAGCTCGAGGTGGTCGAAGATGATGCTGATATGCCTGTACTGTGAGAGGGAATCATGGAAGAAGCAAACCATATGGGACTGTTGCATCAGCTATGCAGCTAGAATAGTCTGCCCGGTACGAGGCCACTATTGTAAGCCTTGGCAGAGGAAGCTTGGGCAGTACTCACTCGTCGACTCCTTTTCCTCGCGGCGACATCTCCTCTGGAAGATTGCATCAGCAATGCTGCACGCATTAACTGGGATCCCATTTTTAAAACAAGGTAGAAAACAACTCGTCAGTATCGACCTAACAAAAGAGATCGAGGAGGCCGTGGTTCAATCTTTGGAGGACCGCGGCCCTAAGTTTACCAAAGGATTCGCCTCACTGAAGGCCAATGATCAGTTACCTCCCGTGATCGCAACAAAACTCATCACGGCTTACACCCCGTTCAAGACGGATGCTCAAGTTATCCTAGCCTGGCATATAGCTACCTCTCTCTGTGAGAGCAATCCTCAACTGCCTCTTGTCGCTCGTGAGTGGTCTGATTTCCATGTGGCCACTAGTCTGTCCAAGTACTGCGCGTATCTGGTTGCCTTTGCTCCAAATATGCTACCGGGTAATGCTGGTATCACTGATCGGACATGTACTTGGGTGATTGAGGATGCATATACTCGGATGAAGGATTGCGAAGCATCAAACCTGTATCACAAGCTCATGGAAATCGCTGAATCTGAGGCTAGCCAAGCGAACAGGGGCAGTATTCTGAGACAGGGTGCTGTTCTGGGGAAGGTACTTTGATACAGAGATTATGGACCAGCGCATCAAGTGGAAAGTGTTGGCTGATTTCTGGGCGGAGTTGATCCTATATTTAGCTCCAAATGCTTACAATGAATGGGCGCATGCTGAGAGGCTTGCAGACGGAGGAGAGTTCATCTCCCACCTATGGGTGTTACTTTTTCATGCTGGGATTGTCGACAGAGACTTCGAGGGATGGCCTGGCGAATCTGCATCTGCATCATTTCAAACCGATACAGCTTCGGTATGTTAAGGATGCTCCATGTATCGGAGACTAGTGCAGCCATAGCATTCTTAGTTACAGTATGTCTTTGTCTAAGTACTCACATGTGTCATGTTATGTTTTTGGTTTTTACCTGAATGATTCATGTTATTATGTATTGTATGTAATTCAGTAATTCATATCATGGTCGAGTTCATATTCAAACTGCCAAATGCATTGTAGGCAACAACCTTTGGAAGCATAAGATGTTGACAAGTTAGTAATAACAGCTTGGCTCAGTCTCAATCTATAAATGAAAATAGAGAAGAAAAAATTTACCCATTTCTCATCTTTTCCTCTTCAACAAAGTCGCTGCACGCAGGAATATCTGATCAACTTCATCAAGCTCAGGAGTGCCCTTATCGTCTCTTCTCAACTCCAATGATATCTTCTTCAGCTGCTCCTCGAAATCCTCAGGCTCCTTGTTGAGAGCCGGGAACTTTTCAAAAGTGTGCAGGTACAGGGGGCTCTCTGGCTCGTCCTTCTCGCTCTCTGCTTCCAAGTCTGACTCGAACATGTCTGATAGATCATCCGAATCAGATATGTCGTCTTCTGACATAGATTCGTATAGGTCAGACATTTTCCCATCTTCATTCATTATCATTTCCCTGAGCTTCTCTTCAGAACTTGTGCTTGGAGTGCCAATCCCATCAGGGTTTTCAACAGCCTGAGTTGGGCTATCCTCATTGTTTCTGATACGAGCTCTAAGCAGCTCAAGCTCCTGCTCGAGTCTCGGAATGCATCTCCTCACCGCTCGAAGGGCATCTCGGTATTTTGATTTATCCAAAGCCTGGGACATAAATTAAGAATGGATTAATCCGATATATAAACTTTGGATATTTTCCAGAAAGCTAAAAAAAAATATACCTTCTTTCTAGAAAGCGTAACTCGTGGAGACATGATTTCAGTTGGTGGCTGAGAGTAATTCTTTCCCCGATACATCACTATAGTGTTCTCCTCGTGAATATCCAGGACAATCCCGCCACTCAGTCTCGCCAGTTCAGAAGCAATCTCCTTGACCTCTTCAGGAGTAAATGTCTTGACTATTACCTTCAGAGTTTGGTGTTTCTTCCAGTGCAAATGCATGTTAAGGATTACACCCTGGTATATTCCCCTTCTCCCCACAGGTACGTAGTTCTTGCACTTGAGTCCCATCTTGAGAAAGTAGAAGTGCTCCTCTGGTGTCAATATCTCGGGATCGTGCATTGTCTCTGATGATTCCTTTGGTTCTACTTTCTTCAGACTGTCTAAAAGTCTTTGTTCTTTCTTCCGTGCCTGGAGAAGTGAGGTATGGAATGTTATAAGAGGTTCCACTTTGCTAGGTCTAAGATTTACTGGACAAATACATGCTAAAATGATAGGATTTAAGTGGAATCAACCTCCAAATTTATTACAGTACATAATAAGCCTAATTGTTGCTGGATTTAATTATCATTACACAGAATTTTATCTGACCTTCCATTGGAGACCATCATTTTTGACATTAATAGAGCTAAAATTAGGGAGGTACGCAAACACATACATCAATAACAACAACCCAGTGTCAATTCTCTTTTGAAAACATTCCTGTGAGTGCTTGCAAATTACAATCTTATCGAAAAAATTCAGGTCAAAGCTTATAACAAGGACACTTTTCATCCTTTGACATTTGTCCAGAATCAAAATTTCTTTTCCATAACATTATATCTACTATGATATGGATCGTTGCAACCATCTCATCCTATAAAAATATCCAACTTGAAGGATGAAAATAAGAATCCAGATCTTTGCATTTTTCTATAAGTAAAAAAACCAAAGCTGTATGAGCTCAATATTTCAACTGTTAGAAATGATGCATCACCACTTGGTTTAGAAAATGGTTAAATATCATTATTGCGTTTACCTATTTCCAATACTTGAAACAACATACACCTAGCTGGAAGTCAGTTCCAGGCAACACCAAAAACTACAAAGAGTGGAAGAAGAAGATAAGTGAAGCAGGTTACCTTGTTCAGTTTGTATAGAAGCTTCTCTTCATCTGTCATTCTCTTATAATCTCTCTTCTTCTTAAATCTAAAGAACTTAAGCCACCTCACCACTGCTCTCTTCCCTTTTAGCTTCTTCCTCTTCACCTTCGTGCCCACGCCCTCTACAGCCACACTATCACCCCCTGTCTGTATTTGAGGTTGCTGATCTTTTTCACCTTCCAAAAGTGCATTGCCAGTATGGATCCAATAATGTGAGGTAAGCGACCAGTTTTGAATTCCATGGAGTTGCCCAATTGAGTGTCCAAAATCAAGAACCTTAGATGGAAGAGGAGAAACACAGAAACTGCTATAAAATGAGACCATGTCTGTGTATGATAATTGATGAATACTAAAATAAATCAGCCAATAATTAGTGGGACATTTCATCAAACACATGGTGGACATTCCACTTAGCGAACTGAAGCTACTCATAAATTCCTAATGGAAGAACAAATTATCGGCTTGAAGCAACATAGCGAACTCATCTGAACGACATACAACCTGAAGTTACACAAATTCAACATGGAAAGCTCGTATACACCAAGGTCGAGCTCAGATTGACAGAGAGGGTTTTGTCAATTTTGAAAACATATAGATTCTTTGCAATCAATTCACTTTCTAACTGTTGTAATCTCATTGAACGCTTCTCCCACTTTATTGATTCAACCCTATCATTCACCGGAACAACCACGCAGTTGTGCAACAAAGAAAATCTAATCAAGAAGCAACTTAAAACGCATCACTGATCTACATTGCAGTAAGAGAGGAAACTACCTGGAACTGTGACGAAAGACTCGAATAGAGCGCGAAGGTGTGAAGGGCAAAAGTTTACACCGGCAATTCCTGAGACTAGACAATCTGAAGAGGAAGCAATAAGTTGAAGTAACAGCTCTCATCGCCACTGTTGACTCCTTTTTCAGGCAGTGGATGAGAAATTTGAGATCAGTTTGGCGGCGGCGCTAGAAGCGAGCGACGCCAACGAGGTCGGAGACGCTACCGGCGTTGATTTCACGGGAAGCACGTTTGGCTGTGTGCATTTACCATGTCGCCGTGCTGTTTGTCGAATTTACACCTTGCCAGGGATATAATCGATAGTCGAGCGCGACGACGAGCAGCGACAGAGGAAGGGAGAAGGGGAACTGGTGACGAGCAGCCAAGAGTCGAAGCGGTCGCCGGTAAATAGAATCGCCGGAGCGACGGGCGGCGAGCAGATGGTGTTGCCGGGACGGAGAAAGGTTGTGTTTTGGGACTACAAGCTTACAACTACGAATTCAACTCACTAGATGTTTAAAGCCATCTACTTGTTACACATGGTCTTAGAAAAGCATATGATAGAGGCTGGGAGTATCTAGAGAAGGGTCATAAACTACTTTAGGAGTTAGGATAAAAGATACATGTATGATGGCACTTCGATGAGCGTTCGGACGCCCATGGGAGATATCAACTACTTCTTAATACAAGTTGGCATAAATCAAGGTTCGGCTCTAAGCCTTTTCCTCTCCACTCTGGTAATGGATGTGATCTTTCACTATGGTAATGGATGTGATCTTTCGAATTGAAACTTTTGAGAGAGACTAGAAGTCTGAGGTTTTAGATTGAGCAGGACTAAAACAGAATACATGGACTTTAATTTAGACGGAAACGGCGGCTGAAGATTTGATGCCACAAGAGAACCAGATTCGTAGGAAGGGCGATTTCAATTATTTGGGATCGATGATGTAGAGGGATGGAGTAGTCGACATAGATGTTAAGCACCGGATTCAAAGGGTGGAAGATGTGTCTTATACTCTTATGTGATAAGAAAGTGTCTTTGAAACTAAAAGATAAATTTTATAAGGTAGTGGTGAGGCATGTTATGTTGTACATAGCATAGTGTTGGGCGACAATGAAGATACAAGAACAAAGTCTTATGGTAGCTAAGATGATGATGCTTAGATGGATGTGCAGACACACGTGCATGGATAGAATCAGAAACGAAATTATCCATGATAAAGTAGGACTTTGTTGTATAAAGGACAAGTTGAGAGAATCGTGGCTCGAATGGTTTGGGCATGTGCGTAGGAGAGGTCCGAAGGGAGGTCCATTGAAGAAGTCTTCGAGGGAGGTCATTTATCGGGATATTACTTTGTTATACATCCCGAAGGGTTTAACAAGAAATCACAGACAGTGGAGAGCGGCTATCAGGGTGGACGGGGGTTAGATTGGGTTATAACCGAGATAGGGTCCTTTTACTTTTTTTTTTTTTGATTAGGAAAAAATTCGGGTGGACAGGCCCTACCCGACAGCATCCTTACGGATGAGGTCAATGAGACCTGGGCCATTTTCAATATCGACTCCTCGGGCAGAGCGGCAAATGTGTACAACCTTATCCGCCACTCTATTGCCCATACGAGGTACGTGAAAGAACTCTACTTCTTTCACAATCGATAACATGACTTGAGCGTGAGAAAGGATTAGTTCGATCTCCCAAGGGCACTAAGCTTTCATGTTAAGGTAGTCTATGATAATTTTACAGTCACCTTCAATTTGGATCCTTTCTATATTGAGTTGCAGTACTTGTTGGATCCCCATTTTGAGAGCAAGAGCCTCTGCTATAATTGGCTGCTGTTTCCCAAGTTTTTGGTGATGAATGGAAACCGGACGGCCTTCCCAGTCCCTAATAACGATACCAGAAGTACTATCGCCATTAGCAAGAGAAGAACCATCGAAATTAAGTTTGAACCTGCCCCAATTTGCGCCAATGAATCTTGTTTTGTTTGTCGCTCTTTTTTGGATAAACCCCTCGAGATGGGCGTACATCCTCGTCAAATTCTGCCTCAACAGTAGACGTTTTGTTCCAGTTATCTATGTGGGATCTGATCAGACGAAGTACAGAATCTTTTTGCGGGATTGTGGTTTGCTGAAACAAATGTTGATTCCTGATGTACCAAGTAGTCCACCACGCAAAAACGAGGCCAGTCAGGGCGGAAGGGTGAAGGTTCTTCCCAAGAGTGGATAAAATGGGTCTAAAATCTCGAGACTGGGCAATCAAACGGGCAGTAGTTGATTGGTCTTGGTTCGGAAGTTGGTGTATTGCTCTGATGAAGGAGCATTCCAAAAACAAGTAGACCTCATCATCAGGTGTCGTATTGCAAAGGGAACAGGTGGAAGGGACAGCTGAACCCCTACAAGACAGCCTGAAGGCTGTGGGTAGGCCGTTCTGCGCAATCTTCCACAGAAAGTTCTTAACTTTCGGAGGAACATTAATCTTCCAAATCCAGGCATTGGTGTCGGGGAAAGATGTGGACTGTGTTGTTATCAATTTGTAAGCGCTGGCAGTATTAAACCATCCTTCCCTATCCGACCACCAGTATAGTCAGTCTTGCAGAGTTGATGCAGGAAGAGGGATGTCTAATATCTCTTGTACAATGTCGTTAGGTAGAACCTCTTGAAGTTTTTCACTCCACCACTTACCCCCCATAATATAGTCACTGATGGTCTCATCCTGATTGTAATCCTGAAGGCAGTCTACCCTAGACAGTAAGGAGGAGGTTGTGATCCAATTGTCAGTCCAGAACTTTATAGTACGTCCATTTCCTACAGACCAAATAAGGCCAGATTTAAATGTGTCAATTAAATCGGACAACTTGGACCATTGCCAAGATCTAGACCCCGATCTTTTGTAGTCAAAAATACTTGCAGAACGCAGGTATTTATGTCTGATCAAAGACACCCAAATATTGTTGGGTTCTGCCTGAATTTTCCACATGAAGCGGCGCACTCACCACCAAAGCAGGGGGAGCAGTAGGGTGGGCAGGAACGAAAGTGTGTTCCGGCTTAGCAGCGGTGGAATCCGCTAAGCTGTTAGATGAAATGGAATTGGATGAGTCGGAGGTATCATCAACGTTGGAGCCAAACAAAGCAAGTAGGGTCGCTTTAGAGTGGTCGAACCTAGGGGGAGGAGCCTTCTTCTTCGAGGCGACCCTAGTCCATTCTCCTGCAAACCCCGAATCCTCCACAGCAGGAGGGGCTTCCTCATAAAGCTGCTCACCCGAGACCGGTACAACGTGTGCAATCGGCAAGTTTGCCAGCCTCGATGGGCAATCAGCAAATTCATGGTCAGAAGACCCACAAGCGCCACACCCAGCAGAGATATCTTCAATCCAAACCGGATAAGAAACCAACTCCTCCGCCTCATTGAGAACTTGAATCCGAAAATCCCGGATCCGAGTGATATCTACTGAAGCACAGACTCACGGGTAGCGAAACCTCGCCCCATTCTTTCCGAATGCTGCCACTCTAATTACTTCACCAATCTTGTTGCCTTCAATAAGGTCAGCCAGCACTTTGTCGCTTATGTATTTCACAGGCAACCCTGGAATGCGAATCCAGACATCCAAAGTGGTAAGCAACTCAATGAGAGGATCGAAATCGATTCTCCAAGGTCGGATGACCAACATTTGCTTCTTGACATGAAACGGTCTTCCCTGCCAAACTTTCTTGCAATCTTCCGCTAAGTCGAAGCGGATTTCCATCCAATTGTTCTCATAGGAATGATTTGGAACCCTCCACTCAGAAATTTCCAATCGAAGGAAATCTTCTTCCTTATTATGATAATCGGCACAGGCTCGCCGATGATGGTAGCAAACACTGAGGTTTGGCTAAGGTTCATAATATTGTCTTGAACACCATCAAGAACACCTTTCACTTTCTCCAGATTGAGGGATTGCCTCTTGTGCTTGTTCTTTTTTCCTGTAATAAACCGATCACTACCCCCCCCCCCCCCCCCGGGAAGAGGGGTAGCATCAGCAGTGTTGTTGGCCTTGCTATGAGGGTTTGGGCCCTTTCGGGATTTAGGAGGGGAGAGGACCGAGTCCACTAACCCCATAGGTTCCTTACCTAAGCGATGGACGGACAGAGATGAGTCCTCCATGATATACCAGAGCAGCAGACAATAAGAGACATCAGAGAGCAAGAAAGGGGAGAGAGAGTAGATTTGAGGAAGAAGAGGAGAAATGAGAGCGTGAAGAAGGGGAGAGAGAAGCCCCAAGTCCCAATTTATAGCATCCCCAACACAATTCATCAAGAGGGAGCAACAGTACTCAATCATGATCACACCAGTAGGTATAATCAGAACCCAAACAACCTAATGAAATTCGGCAAATCCAGAATAGAGAAATTGCCTAGGAAGAAGGGGCCAAAGAGGGAGTTTCACATGGGTTCTAGGGGGCGGGTTAGAGAAAAACAAATTGCTTGATCAGAACATTTGCCCGAATCAACAGTAAAATCAAACAGCTAGGTCTCGAAGATCTACACCTAGAATCACCACGAAAGGACGAACTGATCCCTCTCATGAACGACACGAGTGCAAGAGCACCCCCCATCCAATGATTACCTAAAGGGGCGTACCGGAGACCACACCGCCAACAAAAGGGGCTGATTTAGTGGCCGTCGTATCCAACAGGAGATGGAGCAGAGACTCGAAGATGATTTTCGTCCGCAACAGGACGGATTTCTCTTAAGGCGCGTGAAGCGTGTTCTCCCTTTTACTAAGAGCTCTACTTGTATATTTTTATTTTTATTTTTATTTTGAAAACGAAAAGAGATTAGAAAGGACTGTAAACGACTCGTAGTCCATCCTAGAACATCCTTTTGGATGAGCTAAATCTGTGTTAGGGTTGGTGAATGGTGATAGTGGTTGAATGACCTAAAAAGGACAGTATGTCCACTACGCTATTAATTTCCCTAAACACATGATGAATGTGTACTGTCCGAAACCGACAGAAGTCTATCAGGGAATCATAAATTATCATTTTGACTTCCCAAGGGCATTTCCAAATACTTTTAAGTGCATTGATTATGCAACGGTTATCCCCTTCTATTTCGATGTTCTAAATATTAAGATCTAATGCTTTACGGATTCCCTCTCTCAGGGTTGTAGCTTCAGCTCTGATGACCGAGCACGATGGGATGCTGGCACCCTTCATCGAGACCCAATTGGCTTTGTGATCCCGGATCGCAAAGCCAATTGCAGAGTTCTCGTTGTCTCGGAAGGACCCGTCAAAGTTTAACTTGAAACTTGATCCTGTTGGTTTTTCCCACTTAATGCCTTTTTTTCCTTCTGTTTTCATAACCAGTTGAGTTGTTAGGATAAGTAGATGTAGACATTGTGTTTGTCTCTTCCTCGTCAATTTTAGCTATATTCCAATTGAGGATTTGTTGTTTGATAAATTTGATAATATTGTTAGCAATACTAGCCTCGTTTTTTAAAACTATTTGACTTCTAAAGTACCAGATACTCTACCAGATGGTTTTCATTATACCTGTTTTATCAGTGCCGATTGTTTGTATGAGTGGTTTTATAATGGAGTATTTATCTCTTACATTTCTATTTCATTTATCGATAACTTTAAAAAATTTAGCATCTACTTTTTGGATACTGTTTTTGACGAAATTACAATCCATGAATAAATGGAAGAAATCTTCTTTATGGTGGTTACAAAATTCACATTGCATAGGAATTGCAATCCTGCGTTCTTCCAATTTTCCTTTTTCTGGTGTTCCTCCTTGGGATGCCCTCCACAAGAAGTGTTTAATTCTAGGGGTGCAATCTAAGTCCCATATCCAGTTTAGATCGGATTTACGGTGACCTTTTTTTATTTTGAAGGAGATTGATAGATGATTTTGTTAAAAAGCACTTACCTGAGCTTGGTCTCCAATAAAGTCTATCCGTGATATTATTACTTGGGATTGGAATGTTTGTCATTTTGTCAAGTGTGTCTTGGTTTAAATAATTTCCGAGTTCTCTCATAAGCTTTTCCTTATTCCGTGTTTTATTATTAGTAATGAAATCTTTAACTTTCGTCATTTCATTTATCGAGTTTTTCTTTCTAGCTATTTCAATGAGAGGAGTATCCAAGACCTAGTTATCGAGCCAGAAATTGATGGTGTACACGTCCCCTACTTGCCACTTAAGACCTGAGGCAAAGAGCTCCTTTAGGGACATGAGTTTAGCCCATTTCCATGATGTAGAGTGTTTCTTTTTGTATTGCATTAGGTTGCAGTTTTTAAGGTATTTCTGTTTGACAATTTTGACCCATATATTATCTGGTTCTGAAATGATTTTCCAAAGTAGCTTAAATTGTAGTGATATGTTGATTTCCTTTTCTTTCCTAATACTTGTTCCTCCATTTTGTTTAGATTTGCAAACCTGATCCCATCTAATTAGAGGGTGATAATTTCCTTCTTTATTCCAATAAAAGTTTTTATTAATTTTGTCAAGTTCCAAGAGTATGTTTTTTGGCAGGAAGAAACTTTGCATAATATATATATGTTTTGCGATTAGATTAGTCTTTATGAGTAAGATTCTTCCTTCTTGGGATAAAGAATTTGCTTTACATTTTTGTAACTTTTTTTTTGAATTAGTTACAATCTCTTCAAATATTTGTTTGTTCACCCTACCATTGACAATCGCACACCCTAGATATTTGTCTAAAGCCATCTTAGAGGTGATTTGCATATTATTTTGTATTCTATGTTTGTCTTGATTGGACATATTAGCCGTGGTTTGGAACGCTGATTTGTGATAGTTAACAGCTTGGCCTGATGTTTCACAATAATCATTTAAGATTTCTTTGATCCGTGAGCACGCTGATTCATTTGCGTTTGCAAAAATGATAATGTCATCCACAAAGGTAAGGAACGTAATGATATTACCTTGGCAACATACTTTAATCCCTATGTTACTGTTAAAGTTATTGCTTTCTTGTTGTAGTATTCTTGAGAGTATTTCCGCTCCCAAGATAAAGAGGAACGAGGAGAGAGGGTCTCCTTGCCTAAGGCCCCTTTTAGGAAAGAATTGTTCTGAGGGACCATCGTTTACTAAAACCGAGTAAGAGACCGTGGTGATACATTCTTTTTTTTTTTTACAGTAGGCAAGAAGTAGATCGACGAAGCGATCTTGAAGCCATCAAAAGATGGCTTGATAACCCTACACAGAGGGTCGCCAGTAAAAAAAAGAAAAAAAACCTCTAGCTTAAACCTAAGATTACAACCACTGATAAGAATTAAAATTAAAAAAACATCTAAAGAGAAAGCCCTTGATGCTTGTGGTGATGTTGCAGTGATTGCAGACTAGATCCAAATACTTGCTCGACAAAATTTTGCATGTGATGCCTCAACCATGGGTAATTTTGTGAATTGGGTTAGCAATGAAGAGATCGATTTAGAAGGTGGTGATGCCGAAACTAGACCCCGAGGACATAGATCGGGTCACCATCAACTGGATAATTTTGGGTGTTTCGATTTTGTGGTTTTTTTTTTTTGGGTTTGTCATGCATGGAAGGAGAGGAATAAAATCATATTTGAGTTTTTTAATTTTGTGGATTAGGGGATAAAATCAGATTTGCAATTCAATTTTGTGGATCAAGGATAAAATCAGATTTGGGGGAAGGAAATGGGTTTGCATGTTGACAACTCTGATTGAATCAGAGGAAGGAGAGTTGGATCTAGGAGGGGTCAGTGGAGCGGAAGTGCTCAAGGGGTTGTGGAGAAGTGCGAAGACGTGGATGGCGAGGCCGGAGTCACAAGAGCTTTCTCTTGAAGGAGGTCGCACATCGCCCACAGTGCAGGGCCAAGATCTACTTAATGAAAGTGGGATCGAATCCAAGTTTGTTTAGGACTTGAAAAATGAAATCCCATTCGATTCAGTCATAAGCTTTTTCCATATCAAGTTTGATTGTCATTAATAGGGCTGTTATATGAGCTGAACAACTCGAGCTCGGCTCGGGATCGGCTCGAAAAAAGCTCGACTCGAGCTCGTTCACTTACCTAAACAAGCCGAGCTTGAACATGATTTTAAGCTCGGTTGAAAGCTCATCTCGTTCGATTTAGGCTCGAATAGCTCGAATAATATGGAATTTCTAAAATTTTCTGTAAGTTTATATGTTATAACCAAGTAAAACTATTTAAAGCTCAAAAAAAGCTCGGCTCGAGCTCGTTCATTTACTAAAACAAGCCGAGATTGAACAAAAAAGAAAGCTCGTTTAAAAATTGGGTTCGGCTCGAGCACATTTAACATATGAACAAGCTTGAACATACCAAGTTCGGCTCGTTCGGCTCGAATAACACCCCTGGTCATTAATCATTTTGTTCCTCTTTTATTTCTAAAGGTATGAAATATTCCGTGGGCGATAAGGACATTGCGATGAATAGACCTGCCAAGGACAGAGGCCCCTTGCATGGGATGTACTACCTCTATCTCAAAATACTTGTCGTTTTACTTTTTAACACTTTTTTTAAGAAGCTAAAAAATCTATAAAATATTAAAAAAAAATTCATAATTTTATAGACAATTGTATTAAGTATAAAATTATTTTTTTAAATAAATAAAATCATTGATATTTTATATAGTTTTTACCGTTCTTAAAAAACATGTCAAAAGTAAAATGACAAGTATTTTGAGACGGATGGAGTATAAGTTTAGACATAACGTTTTTCAGTCTATTCGTAAGTATTTTAGAGATAATCTTGTACACCGTTGCATGGGATGTATAAAGACCGTGGTGATACTTCTATATTCTTTTACTTGTTTGGCTAGGTGTGTTCTTGCATGCTTGTCCTTTTTGTTCATGCATTGTCTGATTTAGACACTTTAATAGGTACAGGTCATACCAAAACTCTATCTCAATCTAGTCGGGAAAGAGAGCGTACAATGGGATCCCTAGACCATGGTCTAAGTGGGATACACTAGGCTTGTTACTGTGTTACTGCTATTTGCACCCACTTATTTCATTATATACACCACTCTGCCTCTCTTGAGTCACAGAGTGTAGAGTATTTTTATAAAAATAAAAAAAATAGAATATGTGGTGTAAATAAAAAAGGGTGTTGATAGATACACCGCAAATCCAAAGGTAAAAAATGCACGTCCTTAACGACGTGCAACCCCTCTGACTAATTAGCGTTTTAAAAAAATTAATTAACCCCTTTTAACCATGCACGTCCTTAAGGACGTGCATGATTTGGGGTGTATATAGCCAACACGATAAAAAAAAAGTGGTTGTGTACCGTGTGTTTATCATTTTCAAAATTTTACTATATGTGCACACCTAGGTCCCATTTAAATATTTAAATTAAAAAGTTATTCGTACTTTATGCAAAATTACAAACTTTATCATTAAATTCTTAGATTTGAAAATATTATCGGGAATTTAACAATGATTGCTTATAAATGACTTTTGATAGTACTAACTACAATAACCCACTACCTATATTATAAATAATAAGTTTTTTAGAGGTGACTAATCTTCAACCAGACCTCCATTAGGGTGTGTTTGGCACTAGATGGAGATTATAGGGATTATGGGGATTTCAGTAGATGTTAGGAGATGGAGATTATTTTGGTAGATTAATGAGATTGTGGGGATTGAGATTATGGAGGTCGGAAATCTCATAAAGGGTGTTTGGTTGGTATGGGATTGTGTTGTATTATAAAGTGACAAAAGGTCGGAATTGCCCCTAAAAAAACCCTCATACCCCTCCTCCTTCCTCCCAAACCCACATGCAATACTCAGAGTTCCCATTCGTCGCCTCCCACACGAAACCCCGACACCGGCTGGCGATATCTGGGGACGAGGATCGACAGCTGCCGGCGCTCCGTGACGAGGATTGACGAAGCCCCCTCGGCCATCCGCGCACCGTGACGTACCTCCTCTGTAGGCGGAAGAACCCTATTCGGAAACACCCGTGCCGTTCGTCGGACTTTCCCAGGTACGTGATTCTCTGAAATTGGAGTGTGTTGTTGAAATTAGAAGTTGAAATGGGCATATAGTTGCGCTCGATTGTTCCCGTGAAACCCGAAAAATGAAACTGCAATTGGGGAGGTGGTGAAATGTTGACTGTAGTGGCCATTTTTGGGATTACAAGTTTGCAATAGCATGTTCAATTGGGGATTTCCCCACAGCCACCTAATAGGGCACCATAGTGGTTCGGGATTTCGATTAGTTGGCTCCCGACCGATTGAACCCTTTCAAGTTAGCTTGTTACGGTGAGAAAAGGTCGAAATTGGAGGAACCCCCAACAATCGGACTTCCCTTTCGTTCTCTACTGCTGATGCTTGCATATGTTTTCATGTGTTGTTGTCGTTGGGGGAGATCAGTTGAGGACGAGTATCGAACATGTCATCCGGTAGCAAGCCCCATGTTCCTAACAAGGGAAAAAAACCAAAGGGCTCGAAAGAAACACCCTTTCAGTGGACTCCGACGCTAATGAAACAATACTTGGATCTGCTTATTGGGTATCAGCGTATATATGGTCGCGATCAGGGGTTCAGTTGGGTGGTTTTAACAACACAATTCGAGGAGCAAACAGGCCAGAAGTGTGGAAACAACACCCTTAAGAACAAGCACGCGACCATGAAGGAGAGATGGAAGGCTTGGAAAGAGTTGATGCACGGCGAGACCGGATTGGGGTGGGACTACGAAAAAGGGTGCATAAAGGCCACCGATGAGTGGTGGGAGCGGAAATGTCAGGTACGATATCAATTGTAACATTTGTGTGTTGTAGATGACTCTTTGTTGACGTTATGACTTATGAGGATTAGAAATTTGGATATGTATTGATTTGTTGTTGTGAAATATGTATTATTGTTGTTTGAGCTTATGTTTTGAGTTGCTGTTGTTAAATTTGGATATGTATTGTTGTTTGATCATAAAGGCCATATGTGGATTCAACGTATGATGGTTCAATTTGAATAAAAACACGCACAAACCCCTCATTTCTGACAGATTGTAGAAACGTAGTGGTTGAATTGATACCTGATACACTTGATCTACACTCGAGCTACATGTTTAGAAGTTGACGACGGTTTTCTCATACTCTAACGCTTCTTCGCTTGGACTGATTTTGCAGGAGAAGGCAGATTTCGGCAAACTGAAGAACAAGTGCATTCCTCCGGACATTGTCGATGTCTGGGACCAGATTTACGGAGGCACCGTCGCCACCGGCAAGCACTGCGTGTCTCCTAGTATGGACCCCGTCGAAAGCCCAGTGCTGATGTCCTGTACGCCTGACGACGGAGGTGTCGATCACCGCCCCCAGGCGACTCATGGGGATGTTAACCTGGGGGATGATGTGGAAGATGTTGATCAGTTCGACCTCCGTAGATTTCCGGACCTAGTCCGAGATGGCACGCAGTCATCTCCTGTCAGTCCCGTGGAGGTACCCCCCACTGTCACCCCTGGATGTAGCACCTTCCCCACTCGGTCTGGGAAGCGTCCGGCTAGCTCCTCTGCGACACCGTCGGGTCGGAAACGAAGTGCGCGAAAGTCATCTGGGTCAGTTGCGTTCGATAGGCGAATGGATTATGTTGAGGAAACAGGTGAGGCTATTCTGGAATTCGTGCGTGCTGAAGACGATTTCTCCCGAACTGAAGCAAACCGGGAGGTGCGGGTGGTGAAGATACTAGACCAGCTTGTGGCAGATGGAATGATAGAAGATGAGAGCCCGTTGTTGATGTTCGCAATTGACTTTCTCACCGCCGCCGACAAACAAAGGATGTTCCTTGCGCTTAGTAGGAGCAACGCTGTGAGGCTAGCGTGGCTTAAGTCCAATTTCCGGCAGAGAGGCGGTGACGTGTAGGTCGGGTTGAGGTTATCCTTGCACAACTGGAGTTCCCTTCACTTGCGTTTTAAGTTTCGTTATTGGGTTGGTTTGGCACTTATGTTTGAAGACTTATGGTTGTGAGGTTTTAGACATCATTCGAGAAATGTGGTTATAGACATCAATTTCGGCCCCAGATGTAGGAGCTTAGCTTGGGTGCCTATTGTGTGAATGCATTTGCGAAACCTCATTTCTATTCGCTATCTATGGACATGTCAAAGTTTTTTGTAGCCTATTTGCATGCTTCTTGACAGTGTGCCTCCTACATTAGCACAAACTGACAGTGTTTTCCAACCTACTTGACATTGTTTGATACACCAGCGCCCCCTACACAGCAACAAAAAGGGACTAGGGAAGGGGGGAATGCGTTCCGATACACGATGTCTTCGGACGATGAAACCTTACAGAGAGGGATTCGAATCCCATTTCATACAACAAGGGAATGTACCCAAAAAATTTCTTCACATATCGGGAGGCTTCAGTTCCTTGATAGGGCCGCTAAGGCGACAGCTGTCATGGCGATGAACATCCATTTCTGGGTTTCCAACTGGGACCTTGCGCCACGAAGCTCCCCCCCAGACTTGCACCGATTGGTTGGAGAGGGTAGCGAGTTGGTCTATCAGCTGGTTGTTCAGTTCATTCGCCCTCTCCGGCTCTTCCGCAGTCCGCTGAGCCGTTGCCTCAGCTACGAAGACCCTGGCTGTGAGGTCCATCGCGATGTCCTCAAGTTGCTGAATCCTGGGATCCTCGGGAGCGGGGGGGATTGGCTGAGGAATCTCCTCAAGGGGGGCCCTGTTCTCGTCGCCAGACGGAACATTACTAGAGCTGCCCTCCACCCACAAGTCCCCCTCCTGCACAACACAGTCACCACACATAAGCACCTATGCCACAATGCCTAAGGGTTGCCTCGTGATAACAGAAATAAACAGTTTGACGAGAGTAAGAAATGGACGTACAAACCTGCTCGTACCACGGGGGAATCCTCTCCTCCCCACCAACCCATGGGTATTTCTCAGGACATCCGCTTGCCCAACTGCCGGATGAAGGCATGATTTCCTATCAAGTTCAGATAACAGAGATTTCAGATAAACTAATACAAATAACAGCAACTAACACAGAATTTAGATAAGAACCTAACATAGAAACCATGATTTTCTATCAAGTTCCTAACCTCTTCAAAATGTAAATGATAAACTAATAGAAATAACATGAGGTTCCTGCATGTTTCTAACCTCTCCAAAATGTGAAAGACAAGGTCTGAAAATTACTAAAATGGAACAGAAACAAAGGACTCTCTGCAATGTAACTAAAGACACGGTGTGAAAAATGTTAAACCTTTCAAAATGAATGTAACACACCCTGCAACAGTTACATGATATAGAAAGATTGTGAATATGCAAACAAGCATCAGTTTAACTCAAGATATCTCAATTGTAGAGTATATAAACTACTACACAATGTCAAAGAGGACCTTTCATTAAGATGAGGACATCTGAATTTTGTTTAGCATGTAGGGTATATAAATCAGAAAAAGGAGGGCAAACCTGCCTCTTCTTCTTTCTTTCTTTTTTGTCTAAGATGAGGACCTCTGAATTTTTTTTTAGATGAGGACCTCTGCATTTTTTGTAACTGATATGAAGCAATTCATTTTGTATTTTGTGATTTTGCAGCAACATAATACACCACTTCTGATCGAAATAGTGAGGCAGCAGTTCAAAAATAACATGCATCACAAGGATCCAGAGAAGATCCAGGAGTTGAAGGATGAGTATCCTTTTGTTCAGTTCTAAATTATTCTTTTCATTGCATTTATTATTTGTATTTAGCTATATTGTGCAAAGGACAGAAGTTGAGATTTCTGATGTAACTTCCATATTTGCTTCAGCAAGTTTTCTGTGGAGATTGTTCTTTCTACTCATTATTCATGGCTTCATGCTCATGTTGCTGAAGATTGTTCTTTCTGATTCACAATGTCAAAGAGGAACAACATAAAGCAAAACAAAAATTAAATACAGAGAATTCATATAAGAAACTAACTGACAAACCATGATTTTCTATCAAGTTCCTAACCTCTTGAAAATGTACTTGATAAACATAATAGAAATAACATGAGTTTCCTGCAAGTTTCTCACCTCTCCAAAATGTAAAAGACATGGGCTGAAAATTAATAAAATGGAACAGAAAATTAATAACATGAGGTTCCTGAATGTCACACACCCTGCAACAGATAAATGATATCACAATTGTGCAGATGCAAACAAGCATCACTTTAACTCAAGATATATCAATTGTAGCTTGGGGAATGCAATTCTTAAAATAAGTGACAACTTAGCAAACTGTCATTACCATAAAAATTGGAATAACATCACAACAACCATCGGCAATAGGGTCATGAAGCAAGAGATCTTTCAGTTAATGCATCAAAAAAGCATCAGAACTCGTAATAGTCAGACGAAATGCAAGCAATTCAAAATCCCTGTTAAATGTTGAAGTTTTCTTCCACACTTGTGCAATTTTTTAGAAGGAGAAGTTGGTTAGGGTTTTGAGCCGTGTGTCCGACCCAAACCCAAACCCCCCCGACCGTCGAAAATCTCCTCCAGTGGAGAGATCTCCGCCGTCGGTGGGAAGTGGCCGCCAAGAGCTTCTACGCCTTGGACACGACCCAAACGAGGCTGCCGACAGGAGAAGAGGGCGGTCCTCGGTTTCCCTTCCCCAAATCCCCCCTCGACAGTGGAGAACACCCTGCCCTGGAGGAGATCTCCGCCGCCGGACCCCAGAGCCCACCCCGGCCACTCCGACTGGCAATGAAAGAGAGGAGAGGGAGGGATTTTACCTGACCTTGGTGGCGGTGGTGGCGAACTTGCGGGCTCCGGTGATTTCTCTCGTCTCTCTCTTCTTGAGCACTCCAGATCTGAAATTGTGAAGCGTACGAGGGCAAATTTGGATCTCATCAAGCGAAATCCACCCACAATCTTCACAATCTTGGGGTCCGAAGATTGTGAGATAATCTCCCAAAATCTCCACAATCCCCATCCGAGATTGTGGACAATCTTCATGCCGAACACCATCCCCTCCCCTAGAATCCATTTTGTATTTCATGAGAATCTCCACAATCCCCTCAATCTAACCTGCCGAACACGCGCTTAGTCCATTGAATTTGAAAGATTACAATACACAAACACACTTAAACTAAAAACACTCAAACACTCTCAACCCTCGCATCAGAAAGATTCATTGGAGAATTTTTAGAATTCTAGAATGATGGAGAACCAATCTACTCAAACTTCAAAAATACTTAGATTTACAAAACTTTTTCTTTTTTCTATATGTTTTCTCTCTCTTTGGAATTCGATGTCTCTAAAGTCTATGATGAACTCTATGGTAGGCATTGAATGCCTCTTCGACGACTAAGTAACTAGTGGCCGACAGGTTGGCATACTTAAATCAGAAAAGCACACATATCGTACAACTCTCATGCCAAACAGTGACATAAAGAAAAAGATAAAGATTACCAAGATTCTTCACATGATGATTTAGCTGCATTTATCCAGATTGTAGACGTCGCTCTTCTCCCGGTTGGCTTCTCGATCGTCATCATCATCGTCTACTTAAATATGGATTACGTTGGATTGAAAGTGGATTTATGTGAGATGATTTTCGATGTATCTAACAATACCAATATTCTAAACAATGACATTATTTACTACTACCTCCGTTCGGAAAAACTTGACACTTTACTATTTATGCACGCTTTTTTAGAAGCTTAAAACTATATAAAATATCTAGTTTTTTTAATTATTTTTTTAACAACTTCGTAGTTATTATTAATAAGTACAAACTTGTTAAAAAAAATTTATAAAAAAATGAATATTTTATATAGTTTTTATCGTTCTAAAAAAACGTGCATGAATAGTAAACGACAAGTTTTGCCGAACGGAGGGAGTACTAAATATTTCGAATCCTTACTTAAAAATAATAATAAAAAAATACTCTTATTATACAAAAAAATATAATTAAATAAAAGGGAAACCACCATCAGTTCAGTCTCTCTCCCTTTATATCCTCTGCGATTTGCAGTTTACCTTTTTCCAATATCCCCTCTCTTTGCCCTCTTCCTCGATTCCCTCTCTCTCTCTCTAGCAACCTCGACCCCTTGCCGTTTCCTGACGGAGATATCGCCGGCGACTTGCTCGTCGGAATAATCTGGTTGATCTGCACGCTCTTTTGCTTCAGGTACTTGTCGATTTCCTCCTCAATTCGTTTCCATTTTTCCTCCTCTTTCCTTTTTCATATTTAGTTTTCCTGTTTGATTTGTTGCTCGTACGCTTTCGGTTGCAAGCCTTGGTCGAGCATGTCAAGTAGCCAATTTTGAAGGTATTTTAGGTTATCTCTTAGTTGAACGGATTCATGTTAAATTGCTGCAATCCAGTAGAAGAGGGATCGTGGTGTATTTATGTTTCCATCTGTGATCTGTGGGCTCCCGGTAAACTGGCCGTGTTTGGGTTTTCGACCTTGTATTTTTTTGTTACAGTTGTCGGTGGAGTGCGCTAAATGCAAAATAATCAATGCTAATTTTCTTAGAATTGCTGGTGTTTCAATCTATTTCTTTAGATGCTCTTGATCTAGACCCTCTTTCTTACTTTGGGCCGTACGAGACTATGAGGATCCATTAATAGCTTCCCTTTATTAGTACGGAATCCTATCAATTCTTCATATTAAAAAATTGGTGGTACATTTATGCTTCTGTGGTTTAGTTACTTGGTCTAGTATGTTTAATTCTACTGTGTTTGGTTTTCACTTTCCTGTGCGTTTGAAAAAATATATCAATCATACATTTGCTTGGGATTCTGACCTTGCCACCTGAACCGGGCAAAATGTTAATAATCTTATTGTAGTTGCTAAGGTGATTGGTGGTTGAGTACTTAAAGAAATTTACTTTATGAAAAATGATCAAAAGAAAATGGTTGCATGATCAGTGGAAGGACCAAAATGAGAAGTTTTCAGGATTTTACTCTTGGCTTAAGGTTTTTCTGTGTTTTGGGTGGAAGGCATGGCATGTCTGAGGGCTGTTAATATGGTGTCTTATCAAACAAAAAAGAAGTTGGATATTAGTATATGACATAGCTGAAAGGATAGTGTTGATAAAACACTAAGACACTTGCTACAAGGAATAAATGAAGGGTGAGTATGAATAGGATAAGATTGAATTTGGTTTTGATAACTTTGGCACAAGTGCAAGTGTGCAACCTCAAAAGCCTCAAGTATGTTTTCATTTATGTTGTTGTGCGAGTATATATACCTATTTAGTATTTACATCTTTAAATCTGAGAAAGAGAGCCAAGGATGGCTAATATGATCGGATTAGACATAGGAAAAGCAAAGTTTGATCTGTTAGCACACATGCAAGTTCAGTTCATAAACCAATGCAAGAACTTACAAGTTACAACATTGACCATCTGGGTGCCTCTGCATGACAAAAAGTATGCAGCACATTTCCATCTTGTAGAGCTAGTTTTTGGTCAGTTGGGGAAGTACCTTGATGTCAAACCTGATATATTAAGTGGCAGAAGTTTTTCAAAAAATCTCGTGGGAAGGCACAATTTGGGTTTTTTGGCTGCTTTTGTGCTTGATAGTTTGCTCAGTTTGAACATTGAGAACGTATGTGACATTGTCTGACAGGGAGGTGGATTACATGTAATTATAATTATAATGTATTCTTTTAATTGATAATGAACTTGAAAAATAATGGATGTTTAGATGCAATTTTAGGGCTTAAATTATAATGCACTTCTGACAAAAGTTTCTTTTTTTAATTTTTTAATTTTTAGAGGATAAACACTCTTTAAGGATTAAACATAATAACATTATAATTATAGTGTGCTTTTTTATTTAATGTACAAAATGCATAATGGCATTATAGTTATGTGATCCAAACACCCCCCTTGGATTTGAACTGTACCAACTTTTAGAGAGTTGTATCCTTAACAAATTGGCTGCACAGAGTGGGATGGGTTCATGTTGGAATTTTCATTTTTTATTTTACATCCAGTTTTTCTCATTGAGTAAGATGAACTTTGCTTCTTTAGTTGACATATATGAGGGCGTAATTTGTCGTATTGGATCTCCTGGGTCACCATAGTCCTTCTGCATGGAGTTGTAAACTATTGATCCTTTTTTTAGGGTCTGGAAATTATGCACAAGGTGTCCTGGGTGCCTCAATGAGAAGAACTGATGTTATTAGCAGTAGAAGGTGGAGGGTTCTTCTCATCTTCAGCATCTGGGTATAGTAAGGGCCTGACCCTTCTTCTTCTGGGTCAGAAAAGTGAAGATAAACCCATGAGAGTTTCGCCGTGGAATCAATATCAGTTGGTGGACCAGGAAAGTGACAGTGATTTTCAGCTGGCTTCTGGGAAGAACAAGATTTCCCGCGGGTGCGCTTCCTTTGTGTGCTTTGGTCGCGCTTCCGCAGGACTTGATGGCCAACCTGCCTTCAAAGTTGGTCCTACACAACCACAGGATACCCTTCCAGATGATCCTGTAGTTGACGGTGATAAAGAAGTAGTAAGCAGCGTTGGCAATGAGAATAATGTGAGACATGTCTCTCTTAAGAGCAGCTTGAAGAAACGACCACACAATGTTCCGGCTCCTATCAAGAATGAGGATGAACAAGAGCCATTAGATGAACAATCCAGTGAGAACCTTGGTTTGGTGGGACGAAGGAAAGTTCAGTGGACAGATGCATGTGGGAGAGAGCTTGCTGAGATTAGGGAATTTGAGCTCAGGTAAAATACTTGGGATTTATGTATTACATATGGTTCTTTTTTATCATTCCTTCTACTTCTTTTGGTTTTCTCCAGTGTTGCAAAAACCTCTCTTTGCTGTTTCATTTTCAATGCATACTTTGCTTCATAGGCTTTAAGCTTTTGCATCACAACCTTCTCCCTCATTCGCTATTTAGTTGAATGATATGTTGATGTCTAGTTAATGTGCATCAGGCTTACTTTTGCATAAACCTAGAATTAGCTGCCCATCTTGCATATGTAATTGTTTTATGCTTACTGTCATTGGAGGAATTTTCAGAGGATTGTACATGGTAAAGTTATTTACTTCAAACATCGTCAATCTCCTTAACGCAGGAATACAAGACAGCTGATAGTATAAGTCAAGAGGAATCTTTTTAGATTTCAATAAGATAAAAAGCTATCAACTGATCATGAACAATAAGGTTGCATGCCAATGATGAATACCTAAATGAAGTTGGTTTAAAAGATTTTTTTTAATGCCATACTGTAGCTATAACATTGCTGTAACTGTGGCTTTGAGAAAGCCATTTGATTGTAAGTAAGCATGCAATTTGCATGAGCGAATTCATCAAAAAGGTAGATGTTTCTCAAAAAAGTAATTTTCCAACTAAACCGTAAATTAGGGGCTATAATGTCGACATTGATTTCATAGGTTGTGCTTGATTTTATTCCATTTCTAAATTATGGATTGCTGCTGCTTGATTGAGCTATTTGACACACAATTTAAGGGTTAGGCATGGTGTTTAATCTTAGCTTTTGGATTCCTAGTATTTTGGATTCCTGTGCCCTTATTCCATATCGAAAAGGTGATTCACTGCAGCTACAAAAGCTCAGAACCAATACTCTGATACATTCTATGGCTTGACATCAAGGCCTTTAAATCTGTGGTAAAAAACTTCTGTATCATGAACTGACAGCTAAAACTGACTGCTTTCCAGTTATTAGTTAACTGCTATGCCATTAGGTTATTTCTATCTATCAATAGGTTCAAAATTTCTTGGTCTTTAATTGGTATGTTATTTTCATGTTGCATTGTTGCATAGTTGGAAGTTCTATGTTTTCATCTCCCATGTTTCGACGAAACTGCATGCATCAATAAAGAATGATATGCATCCATACCTGTCTATTTAGATTCCTGCCTTGAGGAGGCCTGCACTTCTTTACTTTCTGGAACTATTTCTAAACTTTGAACCGAATCCACTTGCAGCGAGACTGGTGATTCAGATGATGAATTCGAGGCTGGTGTTGGAAAGGCCTGCTCATGCAGGATAATGTAACCTGGAATGCAGCATGGCATGGAGTACGCTCGTTTTTTTTATATTTGCAGCCAAAGGACACAATTTCTGGATCTTCGGAGACAAATATTAGAATCCCACTGCCTAAGAAGAAGACAACAATGGCTGAGCCTTTGCAGCACCAATGCCGCTGCAGAAGCAGCTGCCCCCGGGATCCTACTATTTGTAAGCCGATTCTCTTGCGATTCTGTTAATATCAAGTCATTTGGAATTTCAATTTTGTTAGCTTTGCCTTGATTGAGCAGACCATCTTTTTTTTAGTCCTCTGTTTTCTTATAGATATCTTTCTTCCCTTTCCCATTCTTTCCTCCCTCACATGTTTGAAATGCAAGTGATGTTGTTGATGGTGTAATTTTCGTCACGAAATATAATGTGTTTTCAATAATCCTCTTCTTGCTTTCTTTGAAGAAGTGACCTTCAATCTTCATAATTCGCCGCAGTCACCACCTGTATATCGGATTACTGGGTTAGGTCGCCTCGCTTTCTTGACACTGTCACTGTCAGCTAAGGACCTAATGGATGACTATGAATCTTAAGGTGTTTGCAACCACCGGAGGATTTAAGGATAAGTGAAACGTCAGGAGTTAAAAGATGAAGCCCTGTGGGTTTGCTCGGGTCCACGGACTCTTGATGGTGATATCAATGAATGATAGTACTCCCTACTACATTTGGTTCTTTCTTAGCCACAAACTGGACCTCTTGGAATTGTAGCATTTCGTACACCCATTTTATTCCTCATCTACTTGATTGATGAATGCCGCCATCTTTTAGCCGATGATCGTTAGGATGTGAATAAACTTGTCAAAACATATCCCGACCCGAACGCTCGGAAAATTTCCGACCCGAACTTGAAAATTTTGACCTAGAATTTTTTTCAATCCGAGCCCGAAAACCCGGAACCTGTTTAACCCGGGACCCGAAGTGACATGATCCGAACCCGACCCAAATAACCTGTTTGATAGGTCTAGATGTGAAGATTTGTTGTGTTCGTCGTCGAGCTAATAGTGTTTTTTACTTCCTCTGTTCACTTTTATTTATCGTTTACTATTCACGCACGTTTTCTTATTATGATAAAAACTATATAAAATTTTAATTATTTTTTTAATAATGTAATACTACCTCCGTTCAGAAATAGATGTCGTTTGACTTTTTGGCACGTTTTTCAATGAGTTAAAAACTACACAAAATATTAATTTTTTGAACAATTTTTTTCAATAATATGACACTTATTATTAATAAGTATTTATATTATATTAAAAAATTGCTTAAAAAATAATATTTTATATAGTTTTTAGCTCCTTAAAAAACGTGCCAAAAAGTCAAACGACGTCTATTACTGAACGGAGGTAGTACTTTTTAGTAATAAGTATGAGATTATTTAAAAAATTAATATTTTATACTACCTCCGTTCGGAAAAACATGTCACTTATTATTTACGCACGCTTTTTAGGAGATAAAAACTATATAAAATATTCATTTTTTATAAATTTTTTTAACAATTTTGTACTTATTAATAATTAATAACTACGAAATTTTTTTAAAAAATATTTAAAAAATTAGATATTTTATATAGTTTTATCTCCTAAAAAAGCATGCGTGAATAGTAATTGACATGTTTTGTCGAACGGAGGTAGTATAATTTTTATCCTCCTAAGAACGCGTGCGTAAATAGTAAACGACAAATAAAAGTGAACGAGGGGAGAGAGTATTATCTTGGAATATGCTTCAATTATTATTTATTTATTTATTTAAAAAATTATACTTATTACTAAGTTCTATTTTTTAATCAAGTTTTAGCTATGTGTGTTGAAAAATCATATATTTAGAAGGATTATAAAAGAAGGTTAAGAGTTAAGCTAGTAAAACTTTTAAATCAAAGGAGAGAAGACACTATTTGAGAGTCACACACTTGTTAAAACAAAATATGTTGATAATCGTAAGCCTAAATTATTTATAAAAAAATGGAATTAACTACCCGGTGATTTAGACAACACATATAAGAAAGCTAGGTGATCAGCAAGATATGGATTGCCTTCCAAAGTATATATGGAAGCTAGACAATCGAGTTTCTACAAAAGAAACCTTTAGAGCATTTTTATTGGTGGGATGCTAGAAGTGATAATTGGACAAAAAAATAATACTCCCTCTATTAATTAAAACTTGTCGTTTATTATTTATGCACGTATTTTTAGAGTCATAAAAACTTTATAAAACATTAACATTTTTTTTTACATTTGTTTTATGTAATCATTAAAAAAAATTATTATTTTATATAGTTTTTAACACTTAAAAAACCGTACGTGAATAGTAAAACGTCAAGTTTTAATTAACGGAGGGAGTAATAAACTAGAAAAAATGAGGAAATATGTCAGTTTGGGATGCTAGGAGAAGCATTGATGCTTCGGGTTCATATGTTTTTATTTCTTAATTTTTTTTAAGAATAACTGATAAAAGGACGTCGTTTAGAGAATCAGGGACTAAAATGTCGTGTTTAATTAGACCAGCACTACATCAAAAGTCGTGTTTAAGTAGACGGGGTAATCCGTCAACATACAACACATATAACTAATATAAATCAACCAGGACGAAAGACAAAACTCAACCCCCATAAAACCGCTAGTCAGTGAAGAAGCTAAGGGAACCCTTAGACGAACCAAGAATGCCGAGCACATGGGAGAGTGCGAAGACTCACATGACGCCTCAACACCGAGAAGATGGAGAACAGTAACCCACCACCGAAAAAAACGACACCTGGAAAAGTGGTAGATTACCGATGTTCCCTACAAGATTTTACTCTTTTAATCTATTCACAAATACGGTCCATAAACTTCCTTCTCGATTATAAGATAGATTTTAATTTTAAGTTAAAACATATCCAAAATGAGAGGTAGAACTCGAACTACTAAAATTCATGAAAACCACATACTACTAAAAGGATAGGGTACAAGGAGAAGCTATTTTACAAGTTACAATAAAAATCTGCCCAATACACTAATGTTTGCACCTCATTTTGTCAAGGCCCATAGGCCATAGTAATGGTCTATTTGCCAACTTATATTTCTTTCCTCTTATCATTACCATTGAAACAAACCCATATGCATAACATATATGTCTAAATCATGCAACCACACCTTTCATTTTCTTGATTTTCTAGATTACATTTCATAGGTGGAGTTGGAGAGTTTGTTCTTGATCCATTTGAAGCTGTTCTTGACACTTGATTTGAGCTTACCTTCCACAATGAACTTGTTATAGGAAGCAACCCTTCTCTTCCTCTTGGTTTCAGAATCGCTCGAAGGCGCAAAGCCCTTGTTGTTGCCGGGTGGTGTGCCGTTGAAGCTGTAGGAATTCGGATTGGATCGGACTTGGAACTCGAATCTCCCATCGTAGCCGGATGAGTATTGAGGAAATGACCTGCACTTTTCCATTGATCAAAGCCTTTGGAGGATGTGGAGAAGGAGAAGTGTTTCCCTTTTGGTAAAGTTATGAAGAAGAAAGGCTAAAGTGCATGTTGTATTAGAGGAGAGGGCAAGTATATATGCTCTCACCCCAATCAACATAACCCATGTAGAAAAAGTATTCTTATTAATTATAGTTACAAACAAATGCCTTGTTAGTAAAAAAAAAAAAAAGGAAATTCGTCGATAATATTTTATTTATGATTTTTTTTGTTCTATTGAAGCCTCTGAATTTTGGAGGAAGTTATAAACAATTGACTCTATTAATGTTAATCAATTATATAAAGTCGAGTTCATTGTCAATATAATCCTTCAACTAAAACAAAATATAATTTTTTACTTTTCCAGGTGTCAAACACATGGTCGAGCCATCGACACGGAGAGTCGGAGACGACAACGCCGATACTGTCGACAACACCAAAAACCCTCCAAGCACCATCCCACTGCCCTCCCAGCCCTACCAATATCAGTTTCCATATCCGACAGCTGATGTCGGCAACCTCTCGCCGTGCATTTGGCGAAATATCACAATGTAAAAAAAAAAAAAGAAAAATGTAAGTTGAATAGTATAATATTTGTATAGCTAAAGTGAAAATGGTTACTCCTCTTCGGAACATGTTTAAATTAATGAACCTAGCTAATTTGATCAATATCAATCAAGTAGAAGGAGTGAACCTAATTATGATTACAAAATCTTTAAAAGCAAAATAAAAAAGAGAAACAATGAACTATGTGTGATGATGCGTAGGAACTAGGAAACTCTCTCTACCAAAAAGGACAAGTGAATTTGGAAACATGCAATAAAGGAGGCATATCGGCATTGATGGCTATGGATCACTAACTCTATCATTAGGTAAAGTAGGGAATTTGAGATCGACCTACCCCTTTTCTCCTACTTTTCTCCTCCTCTACAAATTTATATTTTTTCTTTTTTTTTTATAAGAAAATTCTTGGCCAACTGGTTGTTGTCTAGCTCATAGGTCATCTAATAAGGATTCGGTACAGCAAAGGTCTAAATGCGATTCAAATCTTCTGTCCCCAATCTTATTCCCTTCTCTTATTCCATCTCGATCATAACGATTTTAGAGAGTGAGGTATAAGAAAAAGAGGGTGGGAACTGGGAACACATTAAGGATAGACAATTTAGAGGGTTCTAAATGGGAAGTGTAAAAGATTATTTTTTATACTCCTATTAAAAACTCTTTCCACATCTCATGTATTTTAGGTGTTAAAATAGTTAAACTAATTTTAAAAACTTTCAAATACCCACCCTAAATAGTGAAAATTGAGAACCATTTTGTGGTGACAAAAGCCTAAAAAAAGGGAGGATCGAATTCGTTAGACTAGGAGCTTTGATACCATATACCTGAAAATGTTGAAAAATTTTCTAGCCTTTCTAAATACTTTGATGTATCGAGAATAACAATGTCAATTCTGACATAGGGATTTCCGACACTTGTTTAAAGCTCGTCAATAAAAAAAAAAAGTTGACAATAAAAAGCGTAAAAACAGGCAATTCAATTTTGGCTTTGGCCAACACAAAATGGTTCTCGACTACTCAAACTTGACTTCGGCCATCATAAACTCGCCTTGGATAACCCTACCGTTGACTTCGACCCCCACAAAATTGCACTGATAAACAAAATTTTGGATTTCACCAATCTAAACTCCAACTCTAATCTAACAATCTACATAATTTGAGGCTTTTTCCAACCTAACTTTCATGGTTTTAAGAACACCGTAAACTTATTTTTAGTGCACTCTAGACTCAAGAGTCTACAACTTAATTATGTTCATAATTTTTTTTTTTTTGAAGACAATATGCAATATTTTTTTTACCTCGCTTTAGACAAGAATCGTGCTAAAAACACATTATCTCATGCAGAAATGGACTCTCCGACTCCGTCTCTCCCCAACTAATGTAGGATGAAGTTTAATAGAAAGTCTTAACCATCGAATTATCGAAATACATAATTTAATGGTAAAGATCTATTCCTGTCATTAGGTCCACGTCAACAAAATTATTACTTTCTCTGTTAGTTAAAATGTTATTATTTATTTACACTTTTTTAAAGTGATAAAAACTGTATATTAAAATTTGTTATATAAAAAAATATTATATTTTTTTTTTATAAATTTATACTCCGATAAAAGTTGTATATTAAAAGTACGTAATAGTAATAAGTATGAAATTTTAAAAATATTTTAAAAAATTGATATTTTATATAGTTTTTTATTAGATATTTTATATAGTAGATGTGTGTGAATAGTAAAACGTCATGTCATAATTAACGGATGAAGTATTATTTTTCCTTAAAATATATGGTGCAATATTGCACCAGATTCAAACTTTGCTAGAACTAGGGTAAAAAGTGTTACATATAAAAATAACGGCTATATATTACCCGATCCAAATGTAGAACGATTGAGTCGATCAAACTGGACTAAGATAAAAATAAACAAATTTGGATAATTTTTTTTATATATAAGAAAAGAATTTGGAGTGATAGTTAGCACCGACTACCGAGTCCTTTGTTTTTCGAGTGTATTCTTTCCTATGAGGTCTAAAAAACCTAGGTTTTTGGTGAGTTGGTTCCACTTGCGGACTTGCGTGATAATCAAGATGTGCAATTTTATTTACTACCACATTGCATTTGTGAAAAGAATGAGAAAACAAATTGAATAGATTTTTTTTAACAAGGGAAGACTTCGAAATCGAGACCGACAGAGTCGACAGACAGCGAACTATCAAAACAAAACAACCTACGGAAAAAAACGATGCTTTATAGACGATGATAAACACATAATACCAGTCGAATAAGCAAACCTAATCCTATCACATTGGGACATCATCGACCAAGTAGACTAAGAACCAAAGTTAAAGAGAGAAATCAATTATGATTAATGAAATTAAGTACTTGGATTGAAGATTTTTCAAAATTTATTTTTGAAAGACCGCAGAGACCGGGCGCAGCCTCCATAAGGACAGGCAAGAGTGGGGCTCGAGTTCGAGTGGGTCAGCAATAAAACGCGTCGTTCAGGCCCATCTTTTATGTCTCTTCCTTTTTCGTTTTAACCTAAAAAAAAATCCAAAAGGAGGTTCAATAATTACAAAGGAGATAGGTAGCTAGGGAAATAGGGTTAGATTTAGCGTGCCATGAAAATGATGAGGACCACTTGATAGTAATCCGTATGATACTATTAGGGCCTACCGGAGTATGAGAGCGAGCTATACATGATACATCCTCATATTCAGAGTTATTCAGGATATACTCCTTCGAGCGGGGTCTGGAGGTCGAGATGTGCGCACCCTTTTCCCAACTAACTTAAGGGATGTTTCCGATTGACTTAGATTTAGGCTAATAAGTAGCGAAACAGTAGAATAGAATAGGTGAAGTAGATTGAAAAATTAACAACTCAACTATATGCGAAACAAACTACAGAAACAATAACTGAGAAACAAAGACAGAAGAGTAGGTATATTAGAAAAGATACAAAAAAAAGGGTTAAAAAACAAGGTTATATCTCCAACCTCCTCTCTCAGCTCTCCACTCCCCGATCTATTCTGAGCTAGTCGAGAGTGTGTTTTAGAACGACTAATGAATTCTACATGTAAACTTGAAAAAATTCAAACAATTCAAGTAAAAATTGGATAGTTGAGATTTATAATCTATGTAGTTAGTTACTATTTATAATCTATGGATAGAGTTGAACTTTGTGAGATTTCGAATTTGTTGATCGTCGATCTATCAGCGCCTATTGCATCTTCCTTGGTTTAAATCTCATATCTTCAACCATGAAGAAACAATACGTAGATCGTGACTCAGTCCTCCACTAAAGCTGAATACCGAGCTATGCATGGTACATGTCTCAAAATTCTCTACTAAAGCTGAATCCTTCTTAACTAAACTCTAGATCACTCTTCCTCAGGCTCCTCTACTCCGGCGTGATAATCTTGGTGCCATATACTTGGTCGTCAGTCTGGTTCTCCATCACAAGATCAAGTATCTCAACTTTGACTTTCATTTTGTTCAAGAACATGCCAAGAACAAATCTCTAATCTCTATAGCTACAATTAAGGGGCCTTCATTTCATTTCATCCTAGGATCAAGCTATGTCTACAAATTACAACCCCTTTGGATGGAGGTGGGATAGTGATCCACGTTGCAGATATAGGCCCAGCCCAATATCAGTCATATAGTTGTCAACCCATAATATTGATCCTAAGATGTCTAAGAAGCTAAATACTACGGACTACGGAGTATGTAATACTGTATATTTTAAACACAGTTGCACAAAATGTGATGAGAAATACAATCAATATATTAAATTAATAAATCCATCAATCATGTTCCGCCATTTTTACATTTCAATTCATTGAGTTTTTATCAACATAGAATTGCTATACACACTGTAAAAATCTCGTCAAACAAATGATAGTTATTACGGTTTTTAAAACCGCGAGAAAATCTGTTGCCACACTTTTGAAAACGGTGGAAAATAGTCTATCTGTAGTTTCTAAAACCGTGAGAGGTGTTGACCGATTGGACAGGGTATTCACAAGCCTAGGGGTGTAACCCAATGCATTTGAATGAGCTAAGTTAATTTCCCATGGGTCGGTTTTTAAAACCATGACCGCCTAAAGTCCTGCGATTTAGTTTCAAAATCGTAACAGGTGATATTTTTACGGTTTTAGAAACTGTAATCAACTAAAATTCTTATTGCTTTTGAAACTGTAACCAATACTGCACATATGGCGAGATTTTCATCGCGAGTTGCCGAGTTTAGATGGTCCCATGTAAATGGTTGTATATCACTTTTTCTACCGTATTGTTTTGACAAGCAAGGGAAAATCTATTTAGAAAATTTTGGAGAAAATTATTATGAGAAAAACATAACGTTTCAAGGATAAAATTTTGTTAAGAAAAAGATATAATTTTATGTATTTTTGTGTCAACTTTCCAAAATTGTTCTTGTAATATTTTTATTTTTTTTGGTTTTAAAGGTAGGCTAGAGCCCATTTATTATGATAGAACGATTCAGATCGCTACTCCCCTATATGGGGATGCGTTTATTACAGTATGGATCTCGTCCAGAATAATGAAATGTTCAATAAAAGAGGAGGGGAAGTTCATAGACCAATTCGCAATCGCGTCAGCCGCCACATTTGCTTGCCTTCAGATGTGCGTGATCTGTACCTCGTGGTTCGGTTCAAGAGCAGCTTGGCGGCATTGGGTGATCAGATTGTGGTTTGACAAGACTTCGAAGCTCGATTCTGTCAGCACTCTACACACCATCTCCACATGAGATTCTACTTGCAGCTTCCGAATTCCCAGCCGCTGGGCGAGTCTTATGCCACGGAGGATAGCCCAAAGTTCAGCCGTGAGGGCCGAACTTATTCCACATGAGAAAGTGTAGGCTCTCATCAGCCCCCCCTCCTCATCGCGGATTAAGCCCCCTCCTCCTGCCTTACCCGGATTGTCTTTCGAGTAACCATCTGTGTTGAGCTTAGCCCAACCCGCTGAGGGTGGGCACCATGGAGTCCTATGGGTAGGTGTCTCCTGCATTCGAGGCTTCAGTCTCGCCACTCGACTCTTCACATGGAAATAGGACGAAACTGTGTGCCAGATTATGTAATGAATCCTCTTGATGTCGTCAGCTCCCTCAAACACCAGATGATTCCGTGCTCTCCAGATGCACCAAAGAGCTGTTGTAAAAACTGAGCTCCACCGGTCCTCTTTCCCAACATTAAAAAATATCCAAGCTTGGATATCCGTGGTAGCAAAGAAGGAAGGAGGGGGGCTGTTGTCTAGGAGCGTTAGCCACACCTCCTTGATGGCCGAGCAGTCCCTTAGAAGGTGAAGGCCAGTCTCTACTTCCGAGCATCTCGGGCATGAATTCTTGGATGTAAGGTGTCTTCTTTGTCTGTTTTCATTGCTTAGGAATGCATTGTGGGCTTCCAAGAAAGCAAAAGATATGACTCGTTGTTGCGTCGGAGTTCTCCAGAGATGATTCCATCCAGGATCTTGCCTCACATCCCGGTGCTGCCTTAGAAACTTTACTGCCGAGCTGGTTGTGAAGGCTCCCGACGGGGTAAGGGCCCAATAAAACTTATCCCCATTCTCAATTCATGTGGACAAGGTTATCGCCTGAAGTCGTAGCAAGGTGTCTAGGGGCAAAAGTGGAGAGATGATCTCCCACTTCCAACCATTTGGTCCATACATCTCAGCAATAGTCGAACCAAGTAAATCCTCCGGAATCAGGGCGATGGCCTCGTCCATCAGCGGTCTCGCATTGAGCCAGGGATGCATCCAGAATAGGGAGCTCATACCATTCCCCACATCCACCCGAAGGTTCGGTGTAAGCACTTCGGCCCCATGGACAATCCCCCTCCACACATACGACGCTCCCTGTTTCGATTGGAACATATCTACGTCCAACCTGTTGTTGCAGTATCTACCCCGAATAACCCGGCTCCAAAGTGCCGCCGACTGTTGTAGTAGCCTCCAGCTTAGCTTGGCTAGGACCCCCTGATTAGTTTCCCGCATACCTCGCAGTCCCAATCCCCCTTCTATAGGTTGGTCCTTTAAAATATCCCAGTTTAGAGGGTGCATTTTCCTCTTTTCAGGAGTAGATCCCCAAACGAATCCCCAGACAACCTTGTCAACGCCGTCACAAACGTTCCGCGGGACAAAGGAAGATTGCATGGTGTATAAAGGCAGGCTTGTCAAGACCGATTTTGCCAATGTTATTCTTCCCGCAAAAGACAGGGCTCGGGTCTTCCAACCTTTCAGCCTCGAGCTCACCCTGTCGACCAGGTAGTTATACCGCGAACTCATCATCCTTCCGCAGGCGGTGGGCACCCCTAGATAGTTCCCAAAGTCAGTAGAGATGGGCATGCGCAGATCTTCGCTCACACTTCTTTTGGTCTCTGTCTGTACATTTCGTGAGAACAGGATGCTACTCTTAGCATAATTAACTCTCTCTCCGGACTCACTGCAGAAAGCTTCAAGGGTGTACTTCATGACCTTACCTTGCTCCACCGAGGCCTCAGTAAAGAGCACCAAATCATCTGCGAAAAACAAGTCGGACAGGTGCACTCCCCCTACGCAGATTGGCTTCCATCTCCCACTGGTCACTTCGGTTTGATGTCTGTGCGATAAGGCCTCCATACAGAGAACAAATAAGTATGGAGACAACGGGTCGCCTTGCCGTATGCCTCGAGATGGAGCAAATCTTCACGACTTGGCTCCGTTCCACAGAACATCTAAGCTCCCCTCTGTTTGACATTTCATGATGATCTCAATGAGTTTGTTCGGCAGCTGGCCGCGATTGAGGACATCCATCAGAAAACTCCACCGGACACGATCATATGCCTTCTCCAGTTTGATTTTCATTATCATCCACCTTCTACGCCTTCTTTCAGCCATGGCGTGGAGCACCTCTCGAACGATCACAATGTTGTCAATAATTTGCCGACCGGGAATGAAACTTGCCTGCATCGGTGAGATGATGTCAGGGAGCATCGGTTTAAGACGATTCACAATCATCTTCGTGGCTATCTTGAAGATCACGTTCAGAAGGGCTATAGGCCTGAATTGAGCTGGGCGAGTAGGAGCATCAACCTTCGGGATGAGCACCAGCAGCGCATCACTCATCCCTTCTTGGAGTAGCCCATCGTTCAGCAGACCCAGGACAGTATTTGTGACTTGCAACAACGGAAAAGAATGGGTACTAGGTGGGCCATTTTGCAGGGGTTGGCCCGGCTCCTCCGAGTAGAGTGTAGCGAAGAAAGTGACAAGTAGTTGCTTGATGTCACTGGCCTCTTCCACCCAGCTATCCATGTCATTCTTCAAGGCTGTAATCTGGTTCACCTTTCGTCTATTCATAGTCGAAAGGTGGTAATATCTAGTGTTCCGATCCCCATCGATCAGGAAATTCGCCCGGGATTTCTGGTACCACAGCAATTGTTCCTGTTGTAATACCGATTCAAGCTCCCCACAGAGTCTTATCTCCATGTCGATGTAATGTTGGGTCACCCTTTCATTCAACTTGCGTCGTACACCCTCAATTCGGTTCGTCAGTCTTTTCTTGGTCTTGAAGATGTTTCCATACACATCTCTATTCCAAGTATTCAAATCAGTTGCGAGAGTTCTTAGTGCCGTGCACGCCTCCTCTTCCAAGTTCCACTAGGATGATAGAAATTCACTAAATTTATCATGTAGAAGCCAAGTCGCCTAAAATCTAAAGGGCCACCTCGTTTGAACGTGCTCAGCCGGGGGGGGGGGGGGGGGGGTTCAGTTGCACTAATATGGGTGTGTGATTTGAGTATGCCGCCGTGAGGTGGGAAACTTTAGCACCCGAAAAACGGAGGAGCCAGTCCGGGCAACAGAGAGCTCTATCCAGTCTTGCACACTTTCGATTAGCCGGCGAGTTTCCCCTCCACCATGTATACGGGATACCAGAATATCCCAAATCCATGAGATGGAGCGTATCCACCCAATCACTGAAAGTCTGAGAGTTGCGGTTGGATCCCACTGAGGAGGTATTCCGTTCATTAGCGTTGAGTGTGGCATTAAAGTCACCCGCGAGGAGCCATGGTTTGTTGTTCCATAGGGCAAAGTTTTCCAGTTCCCGCCATAGATCCAGCCGGCGAGAAGCATTAGGCGACGCATAGATGGCCGAGAGAATCCAAGGATCTTCCCCTCTTCTAGCAATTTCCACCGTAATGTGTTGAACGGAGCTAACGACAACAGAAACTGCCACCTCGATCGTTTTCCAGAACATCCAAATCCCTTCGGCAAAACCGTTGGCCTCCATGCGCCGACTTGCATCATAGCCCAAGGCGGCAATGCGGGAGCAGACTTGTACTTCTTGATGGCCACTGATGCGTGGTTCCACCAAGACTAGTAATTGGGGATCATGATACTGAACTAGCTCTCGGAGGGCATTGAAGAAAGAAGAGTTACCATCCCCACTGGTATTCCAAGTCATAATTCGCAGATTATTCATAAAAACAACTGAATGTCTAAGGATCCTGAAGAGGTCAGAGCTGCATAGCGAATTAGCACTCGCAAAGGCCGAGGCTGCGTCATTGAGCCGCTCAATTGCGGAGAGTATCGTGTCGGGTATCCTGACCCGACATAGCATGGGTTGTGTTTTCGTGTTCATTGGAAGAAGATCCATCTAGACCCTGTGTACTACCGGAGGCAGCGCTGCTAAGGTTGGTCTCGTCTAGCGGTTTGTCACCAGAAAACTTCGACTCAAGGTTACTGGGATTACCATGGCTCTCTGGGTTGGATCCATTGTGTCCTGAGGTTGTCTTAGAGTTGGTCTGGGGGTTTTGTGGGGTGGATTGTGCGGGCTGGGTAAGGCTTGTGGGGGTCGTTGTTTGGCTTGGGTGCGGACTTTAGGGAATTCCGGTCGCGCTGCCCGACGCTACGGTGGTTCTGGAGTGTTGAGTTTCCGTTGGTTTAGATTGGCGTGGGGGTTTGGGAGGTTCCTTCGTCGGCTTCTGTTTCTTTGGTGGGGGGTTAGTCCGTTTGGTAGTCTGGTGGGAATTAGGGTTTGATGTGGATTGGTTGACTTTACCCCCTTTTTTTTTCCTTGATTTTTTTCCCTGTGTCCTCTCCCTTTAGGCAGTTAGGATCGGCTACAATCGGGGACTTTCCTTTATCTGTTATCACACGTTCCCGCGTATCTTCTTCCATATTATCCAAAACAGCAAATTTGGAAGGTTGACCAATACCCCCGAGATTCTCGGTGGTAGTCTCTCCCCTTTCCGGCTGGAAGTTCGTTTGCTTGTTTCCCGCTGATTGTTCCGGTGACTCCTCCGACGCATTCTCTGACGGCTTCTCTGAATTCACGTCTTTCGACCCCGTTCCTTGTCCTGGTGGCGTTTGTTTGGATTGCCTTCTTCTCTTAGTCTTTTTCGGGACAATCCACCAACCAAAATTCTTGCTAGCTAATTCGTCTTCTACACCATGGCTTTCTGTTTGCTCATCTTGTCTTCCCTTCTCGTTGTCTTCCTTGCCACATGTATCTATGGTGTGACCCATCTTTCCGCATTGGAAGCACATCATCATTAACCCTTCATATTGGATGGGCCAAACTCTGCCATCCAATTTGAATTTTGACAAGAGAGGTTTGGATAAATCCACCTCTACACTCAGCCTTGCAAACTGCCCCCGCATTGCTGTAGCGGTGGTGTTGTCTACCCGAAGGACTTTACCCACTCGATCTCCTATCAGCCTGAGGAAGCGTTGATCAAAATACGCGATGTTGAGGAATGGGATACAAAGCCAAACCACAAGCTTAGTGATCTTCTCTGCTGATGTATCAAATCGCGGTTCCCATTTCCGGATGGAAAGGTAGTTATCTCCGATCATCCAGGGGCCATCAATTAGCACATGATTGTAGTCTGATCGGTTGGAGAAGCACACAATGAAGTAATCATTTCCAATGTCAATCAGGTTGAATGGTGCCGTCGGTGCCCACTTCTGAGAGAGTCTCCTACGAAGTTGCATGTAGCCCGGGACTTTGTCGAACAACTTCACAATCAGCGTATCATTCCATGGTTTCCATAATTCCTGCTTTTCTGCTCCGGAGAGGGTGATCGTAGGGCACACTGGGTCGTCCTCCGCAGGAGCCATTTCATCCTCTGTGTTGTACCCACCGTCCTCTTCCTAGTATACCAGGTTATTTATAGCGTACCCCTCTCCTGCTCGATTCACCAGTTTAGATCTATAGCTAATCGGATCAGTAACCTTGTTCCGAATTGTCTCCTAGAGAGATGGGAAATTCAGGTCCGACTGGGGTGACGGCTGTGTTTGTGGGATTCCAAAGAGAATCACTTCTGGTCGGGTTGTCTGCTTCAAATTGGAATCTTTAGACTCAGTCGTTATCAGGGGAACAGACTGGTGGTCAAGGTTGGTCGCCGGATTGTTGGAAACCCCAGTCTCCTTCGTTTCCGGGATAGTCTGGTGTTCAGGGTTGGTCACCGGATTGTTGGAATTCTCTGCAGCAATCGAGGATTCCTCCGAAGGGTCCTCCACTCCTGGCGGATGAGTGTTGATCGGTGGTGACTGGCCGGACAGGTGCCGGCGATCAGGGCTTCGACTTTGGTCTCTCGCACTCTCGTTTCCTTCCATTGGTTCTCTTGGCTAAGGAAAACCTTGTAGAAGGTAGAACTGGATGTCTTTGCAGTAAAACTTATTAATGTAAAATGTAAATTAACCAAAACCCTAAATAACAAAAGATCACTAAATTCCGTGGCAAGAACATTGTTGTTGTAATAATTAAAGAGATGTTAGTTGCACTTTTTAATAAAGTGAAATTGTGTAGTAATTTTTTTATGAAAGAAAATGTATAGTAATAATTAGGGGTATATATGTGTTTTTATTTGATTTCCAAAAAATGTACAAATTTTTATAATGATATATTTTAATTAATGGGTGGAATATTATTTTTTAAAAGAGAGTTGTTATTCTCAACGTTATAACTTATAAGTGTTGAAAATATATCTTGCCATTCTCGAAGCTTTTCAAGTGTTGATGGAAGGCAGAGAACCATTTCGGAATGGTATGGTTCAACCGAAAAAGACTTATAGGTAATACCCAAAGGTCCCCGGTTTGAACCCCGGATGACCGCTCTTTATATACCAAATTCAATGAAGGCAGAGGCCCAGAGACCCTGTTCCTAATTTCTTTCCCTACTTGAAAAAAAGTGTTGAAAATATATCTTGTCTCAACGTTTTTTACTATCGAAAATGTATCTTTACTTAATGCAAGACAACTTTGACAATTGTGGAAAGAATGGAAAAACAGATTGAACAAATTATTTGAAATATAAACAAAATAGATAAAACATACAATGATATAATTACAGAAATCTTCGCTAAGCTTTCTTTTGAGTAGAGTTCGACTCTTGCCTTTTCTCTATGGGAAGTCTAGTCAATGAGAAACAAAATTCTGTTTGATAACAACGACATTAGAAATATGGAAGAATGGAACAAGTATATAAAACAACAAAGAATGAGTTAGAAAAAAAACACAAACAGAATTCCTCGATGAAGAATCGAACACCAATAGACTAAATAAAAACCATACAAGGCCTAAAAGACAAAAAGATTGTGAGATGGGGAAAACCCAAAGGAGGATTTATGAAACTTAATTTTGATGGAGTTAAAGTCGCCTCCGGACTTGCCGCTTCTGGGTTTGTCCTTTGAAATGGCCAAGGTGATGTCCTTTCTTGCGGGGCGCATAGCCATGGTTCGATTTCAGCGTTACAAGCAGAGTGTTTGGGTCTCCAGGTTGGATTACAGGAAGCTTCCAGGATGGATCTCTCTCTTTTGGAGGTGGAGGGGGACTGTTTGACGACGATCAACGCCTTGACATGAACGTGGAAGGCCTCATAGGAAGTCGAGATTTTGATTTCGGATGTCCTCTGGTTATGTAGAGATTTCGACAATATCTCCTTCTCACACACTTTTAGGGAAAGGAACCAGGTAGCAAACCGGCTAGCGCACATCGGACTTTCGACGACTATGACTAGTGAGCACGCCCCAACGGAGATTGCTGCTTTAGTCCATCAGGATGCTCTTGGATATTGGTTCAACCACACACGATATCCCCTACAACACATATATACTCCCCTCCCTACTCCACAAAAATATTTTAACATTTATTTTATCTTAAAAATAATTATAAAAATTATATTGATATTACTAACATCTATTTTAATATATTTATAAACTTTTATTTTAAAAAATCACGATTTAAATTTTTAATAATTGTATTTTATTAAATATTGCCTTTTTACTTTTTAAAAATGGTAAAATATGATTTTTTAGAATAAAATTTTATAAATATATATGTTAGTAATATAAATATAATTTTTATAATTTTTTTTAAGATAAAAT
The DNA here is from genome assembly GCA_037127255.1 of Persicaria tinctoria. Taxonomy (NCBI): domain Eukaryota; kingdom Viridiplantae; phylum Streptophyta; class Magnoliopsida; order Caryophyllales; family Polygonaceae; genus Persicaria; species Persicaria tinctoria. The sequence goes on from JBANSL010000013.1 coordinate 73,483,167, forward strand.
AAATGTGAAAATATTTTTGTGAGGTAGGGAGGGGTGTAAGGAGGTGGAGGAGAAGATCTCCACTAGTTCAACCATGGTTGACCAACACCGAATAATTGCCTTGTATCAGAATAAAAACTATCGAAAATGTATCGATCCTAATTAAGCCGCACGGAACACCTATAACACTTTTTGTGTTACACTCCCTATTAAACTTCTTAAATTGATCTAAATTATTAATTACTTTATTATACAACTTCTTAGGTTTAAATTCATATATAAAGCCTAAGTGGTTAATCCATAAAAAATATTTTGTATATATTTTAATGTTTTATAACTTCTTAGGGTACGTTTATGCATCTAATCCTAGGATATCTTTTTATAAGAGATTAAAACATTATAAAAATATACATTAAATATCAACTTTTTTTTTTTAATGTTTTAGCTTCTAGGATTTATAGATTTAAATCTAGAGTATTTTTTCCCCAATCTTATTTATAGTTAATATCATTTTAAGAGATGTAACACGGAAGGTAGCACGAAAAGTGTAATAGGGGATCCGGACCGCTAATTATGCCCTAGTCAGTCAAAACATTTTTTATAAGTTATGAACACTTTTGTGTGGTGAGAATATCAATTGTCATTATGAAAAAAAAAAAAAAAAACTCTGGGGCTGGGTAGAATGCGCGGGGTTTGTCTCCACGCGCCCCCAAATCGCCATCGTCTATCCTAGTTCGACCCTAATTTTCCATGTGAAATCCCCTTCGGTTGCTCATCCCTCGCTCTAATCGGCATTTCTTTCAGGTCATCTTCACCGGGTACAGTGGTTTTCCGGCCGATTGTCCATCATCTTTCACCTCTATTTGGACTTAGCTCCCCCTGTCGACTCGACGGTTTGCCTCGCTCGTCATTCGACAATTTCATCATTCTTTGTCTTCCTACCTCCCTAATTTCCCCTCTTCTGCATATATATTTGGGTGGGGGCTTTTACGGATTGGGCTTCTGCTGCCGTTTTCATCGGTCGGACAGGGTTGGTCAAGGCGTTTTGCTCACCGCCTCCTCTTTTACGTCCCCCTCTTATCTTGGCTCATCCTCTTTTGGTTCGATTCTGGCTCGTCATCCTCTGCTAGGACTAGCTTTGGTGAGTTGCGATTCCATCGACTTTTTCATCCGGTGAGCTTGCTAGCGTCGGAGCTAGTCGACGTCTTGTCTTCTGCTTGTCATCCCTGCTGCCTTACCTTTTGGGTCTTCTTGGGCCCAAAGGTGGCATTTGGCCTAAGAAAACTGTGCTTTGGGCCCAAGGTTTTGTCTTGAGTGCGAAGCATCTCGAGAAAAAAACTAAAAAAAAAAAGTTGGATGAATTTTTATATATAAATCTGTTTTCATACATACATACATACATATATGTGGTTAGATTTATATATACTTATTCATTCTTTGAGTAAACCCCTTCGAAAGGGTTGAAACTAAATTTCAAAAGGGTTTGATTAAATTCGGAAAGGGGTTCAATAAAAGTACGAAAGGGCCTCTTGGTGCGTCTTGCAAGGGTGGTTCTCAGTTGTGAGTTTGGTCGTTCATGGCGTTCCTCTTCTGAGTTGGGGTTTTGGCATCCGGTGTCGGGTTTGGATGGGGTTGAGGCAGTGTGTATCGAGGCGACTCCGCGAGACGGAATTTTCATTAGAGGGTCGCCTTCACTACCCGCAGGGACTCCTGATGTACCGCTGCCAAGCGGTGTCGCTTCTTGGTGGTGCTTGGCGTTGACTTAGTCTATGTGGTCCTCAGCTTGTTTAGTTTAGGTTCGCTTGTTCGACAACACTTGCGTGCTTTCCGCCGTTTTTATGCACCTTTGTTCTGTATTCTTGCATTGTATGCATTGACAGATTGTCGTCTGCCGACTTGTCAGCCTCTCAAGGCGTAGGGTCTGTTTGACCATAGAATTATTTCTTAATAAAAAAGGGGTATTTACTAGGATGATCATATTTAAGGCATTTATTAGTAAATTGTCCACCAATATTTCCAAATTAGCAAAAAGTCCACCTCTCTTCCTTTTCCCCCTTTGCCCCTATGTGTTCCCCTGTGCCCCCCCTGTTTCAACAGTTTTTTTTTCCGCGTCAATACTTTTTTCGCCACGTGTTGTTATAACCGGAGTTGCTGAAACTAGGGCAACTGACACCGGAGTTGCTCAATCACTAAATTTTGAATTTTTGTCCCATTTCAGCAATTACAACAACAATTTTAATAATTTCAGCAAAAAAGGCTACACCAATTTCAGCAATTACAACACCAATTTCAGCAATATCAATAACAATTTCAGCAAACACATATCAACTCAAGCTTTTCATCCATTATTATAGTTGCCTGTTTTTGGGAGTAAAATTGGGAAAATCGGAGACCTGTCTACATTAGAGGATAAAGGAAAGGCATTCAGCTAACTGGACCAAGCCCGAGGGCCTTGTTTGAGACCATACAAACCTTTTTGTAGAAGACGGACATGTGAGGGACGAGTGTTATATATCTATGGTTGCTCCATACACACCTATTTGGCTAAGTCACCATTCAAAAAGACATTATTGATGTCCAAATGATGATTAGCACATCGTCGTGAGAGGAAAATGATGAGAACAATTCGAATGGTAGTTGGGCAGATAACCGGACTAAAAGTGTCGAAATAATCAACACATTTTTCCCAATGGCAGCCTTTCGCAATTGAATGAGCTTTGTACTTTCAGTAGAGCCATCTGATTTCCTCTTAATCATGTATTTGCAGTCGACGATATTGGCATTAGGATGACCGGGCACTAAGGATCAATTGTTTGTGCAACAAAGGGCATCACACTTGGCTTCCATGGAGGTGACCCACTGAGGTTGAGAGATAGCTTGACAAAAGCTTTTTGGTTCATTTTTAGGGTGTGGATCAGGTGTCTGGTGGAGTGTAGGGTTTGGGTTTTAGATTGCTAGATCGAGCACGAGTAGTCTGGGATGAGTGCTCTGGTCAAAAGGACTTAGGTAAGGGAGAGAGGATGGGATGGGGGATGGACAAGTTGAGGTGACAGTAGGGGGAGTGGATGAGGTAGCAACAGGTGGAGGGGATGCGGAAACCGACGTAGAAGGAGGGGGGTGTAGTTGATGTAGGAGAGGGAACAAACTCACTCTCATTGAAACTGCTAGGTGTGGCCGGCTCCGTAGTAGGCAAGCTGGGTGGTGACTGAGTTGATGTGGTCAATGGCACGGACAATGTCGTGGACAACAAGTCAGGCATCATTGGCAAGCAACAAGATGTAGGAGAACAGGTCAAGGGAAGACTAGCTAGAGGGTGATGATTGACCAACAGACGAAACCTTAAACTCATAAAAGATGATATGACGAAAATGAGTGTGATGAACAGATCTGATGAAAAAGTAAGAGGAATCAAGAGGCAAATATGTGAAGAAGAAAGGGGAGAAAAAGGGATCTAATAGAGGGAAAGGGGAATAAGGTTATAGAAGGGGTATTATCGTGTCTTAGAAATAATGGTGGACATTTAGTTAATTTGGATTTAAGTATAGATATTTGTTTAATTAAATCTTTTTTTTTGTACAGTAGGCAAAAATTAGGACGTCTTTACGCAGAAAGATCATCCTTTCGAATGATGATAGTCAGCTCCCTATTCAAAGGGAAGGTATACAAGTTACATATAGAATCACATCTAGTAATAAGATCAGCTGCTGGATTTGCTTCTCTAAAGAAGTGGGAGAAAGTTGGTGATGTGAATGTTGCACGGAGTCTTCCGATCTTCTCAATAACTCTAAGGATCTCCCATGGAACTTTAGTAGGATCATTGATTGCATTGGCCACCATAAGGCTATCTCCTTCAATCACCACTCGCTTCCATCCTCTAGTGTGGGCTAACTCTAACCCTAAACAAAACGCAAGGAATTCAGTTAAGAGTACTGATCCCTTTGGAACCTATTGTTGGAACATTTCAATTACTCTTCCATTCTAATCCCTAATTATACCTCCAATTTTGCAATCTCCATTACTTTTAACTGATCCATCGACATTTATTTTATAAAACTCCTTTGTTGGTTTTTTCCATTTAATATGTCGGCCTTCCCTCTTCCTTTGTGTTGGTGCTTCCATATTTCTATCTTCTTTCCAGTCTTTTATATTAGTTAGGGTTTTCTGTATTATATGGCAAGCAGAGATATTTTTATCAAGATGGTTTTTATTGTTGTTTTTGAAAATTATGGTATTCCTGGCTTCCCATATATTTTTCCAAATGAAACATAAATCGTTAAAGTTTGGATTGTTATTCTTGATTTGTTTAACATTTGAAAGAGTTAAATTAGCGTTCCAGTTCCCAAGGAGAGATTTATTCGTCTTGATCTCATAAGGATTGATCACAGACTTAGTAAACTGACAGTTTAGGAATAGATGTGTAGTGTCTTCATCTTCTTGGTTGCATAAGCAACATTGGGATGAAACCCTATTATAGTATTTATTCAACCTTAACTTTGTTGGTAATGCATCAATGACTATTTTCCAAATAAAGTTACGGATTCTAGGAGGGATGTCAAGCTTCCAAACCCAATCACAATTATTAGCATTAGTTGGGCTCACAAGATGTGGATTTCGAGCAGAACTTGATGTAAATCTCCCGTCCTTATTATATTTCCAGATTAGTTTATCCTCATTATCCCAGACCGAGATATCTATTTTTAAGATCTGACTAACTAGTTGTGCAGGAAATATTTGGTTCAGAAGTTGCTAATTCCATTTTTTTATTGGGGTGTAAAAGTTGAGTAACATTCATATTAGGATCTAGATTATTTTAAAATGGTTTTAGAGAGAAATTTTCTACCCAGTTATCATACCAGATGTTTATCTTTTCTCCATTCCCGATAATCCAGTGCAGGCCTTGTTGGAATTGATCATTCAACTGAATTAATCTCCCAAATTGTCAGGATGTGTTGTGGATTTTCAAGTTCAATTTATTCGAGTTTAGGTTGTATTTTTCAGTCACAACTTTAACCCAAATATTATCCGGTTGAGTATGAATTTTCCAAAGAAGTTTTTGTTGTAGACTGATATTATGCTCTTCTGCCAATTTTATTCCAAGACCACCTTGGTGTTTTGGTGTGCAATTTTTTTCCCATCTAACTAGGGGGCTATATCTTTCTGATCTCATTTTATTCCAAAAGAAATCTTTATTAATTTGGTCTATCTGTTGCAAGATTCCTTTTGGCAAGAGGAAGTTTTGCATCAAGTAATTAGTTTTGGAGCTTAAATTTGCTTGAATGAGAGTTGTACCTGCTTGAGATAATGTAGAGGATTTCCATCTCGATAATTGTTTTTTAAGGCTTTGTAGTGCTTCTTCAAACACATAATTTTTAACCCTACCATTGACTATAGGGATACCTAGATATTTTTCCAATCATTGGGCTACGGGGATATTCATTTTTTGTGCTAATGATTTGGCAAGATTTTGATTTACATTTTTTGATAATTGGATAGAGCTTTTTTGATAATTGATTGTTAGTCCTGAAAGATTAGAGAAGTTGTTGAGAGTATTTTTTTTATTGTGTCTAGACTTATATGCGAGGCTTTCGTAAAGATTAGAGTGTCATCTGCAAAGGTTAACATGGGTATCGGGGTACATTGTTGTTTTAGTTTTATACCTACTAAACCATCATCAAGTTGGGCTTCTGCTATGAGTTCTCTTGCTAATCCTTCCATGACTATTACAAAGATGTAAGGAGCAAGGGGATCCCCCTGTCGGATACCTCTTTCTGGTTTAAATTTACTACCGGACGAGTTATTAACAAGAACTGAGAATGTAGTAGTTGTGCTACATTTCATGACCCAAGAGATCCACTAAGGATGAAAGCCAAATTTTGTTAAAACTGCCTGAATATAGTTCCAGTTAATTTTATCATAAGCTTTCTCCATATCTAGTTTTAAGGTCATCCATCCCTTTTTGCCTTTTTGTCTATGGAATGTATGGAATATTTCATGCGCTATTAAGGTATTATCTTGAATTGATCTTCATTCTACAAATGCACCTTAAAAAGGGTTAATAATCTTAGGTAAAATATGTTTGAGTCTATTTGCCAAAAATTTTGCAATGATTTTATATATCGTATTACAAGGCTAATAGGTCTATAATGGTTGATTGTTTATGGGCTTTCTACTTTAGGGATCAAGGCTATGAAGGTTTGATTGATTTCTGAGAGAATAGAACCCGAGTGAAAAAAAGCTTTAACTGTTTTGCAAACTGAGTTACCAACGATGCTCCAATATTTTGAGTAAAATTCTGGGGGAAAACCATCCGGGCCTGGTGTTTTATCTTCTGCCATATTGAAGACTACATCTTTAATTTCTTTATTACAGGGTTACCTTATAAGATCAATGTTCTGTTGTGGGGTGATTTCCTGATTAATAAATCGTATATTGTTTGTGAAGGTTCGATAATGTAAAACAAAGTAATATAGAAATACTCTAGAAGGGGAGGTTGAATAGAGTATGCCCGTTTTTCGCAGAAAGTATCAAGACTTTTGGAGCTCGTATAAAACCCTTTGAGATTAAACCTGAATCACAAAGTTAGACAATCGAACCAAGTGCGGAAATAAGGTAAAACAATAGATAAAGGACACGAGTAATTGTTTACGAGGTTCGGCACGAACTTGGCCTACGTCCCCGCCTAGGGTTCTTCCACAACCCTAGGATTCAAAAGGCTTTATTGATTCGCTTAGCTTAGGATCCTAATAGCTCACCGAGAAGCCTATCCTATACAATTGCAATCTAGTCAACTCACGTTCCCTTGGAGTCCTAGACCAATCTAGAAGAGCCCCACCTCTCTCAGCTATCTAGTACAATCCTCTTACTCTCACAAATCAATAGCCTAGTGCAACTTCCCGAGTTACAAACTCTCGATTAACACTATAAATGAATATATCCTATAAGCTCACATTGTAACTCTCAAAGGCTTTGAAATGAAACAACAAACTCTTGAGCGCTAGTAGAGAGTACACTTGGAAGACAGATCTCGCTAGAATGAATGAAAGATCGTGTAACACTTGTGTCTTCTGTCTTCACCTTCCTTCTCTATATATTGAGATAAATCGGCGCCAAGAATCTTCTCCAACGGCTAGTCTAGATCATGGCCATCTTCGAGATCTTCTAAACATGGAAACTTTTGAAGCCGCGATCTTTCCGATTTGAAACGTCTCAACACGCATCACAAGGAAGGAAATAATTCGAAGATACTTCCTGAAAGATTAGTTGCACATATATAATATAAAGGAAGTATATAATAATATTAAATAATATTCGGACATATAGAACAGGTTTTGGATTTCATCAACTGTTAAAGCTCTAAGACCTTTGACACAGACATCCTGTCAAGGCCTTTGAAATTTATTTCGATTTTCATCAAGGGAGAGAGTTATCAATCTCCCCCTTGATGAAAGACAAAACCTGTGCATCCCTGCAACTTAGTCAAGCATAAGTAATAAAAGTGAAATCGGACTAAGTACCTGCATGGGTTAGACAAATGTTGGATAAAATTTTTAAAGCATGTAAAAGCCATCCAACCGAAAACCGAAAATCAAAAACCAAGGTCTTTCAAGACCTTCAAGAAGAAAGGTTTTCAAGTCTAAACAACCACAGATCATCTCCCCCTTTTTTTCTTTCAACAAAGGGAGGAGGTAAACCAGTCACCAAAAGTTTTGAAATTGTTTCCAAAAACCAGCAATGTATTAGATTAGGGATGGGATAGGGTAGGGTAGGGTTTAAGCTTCGTCGTCCGGAGCATCATCAGTGAGCCTCGTCCACAGACCTTGCAGCATCTTGATTATCTCGCTCATCTCCGTCATAACCTCCTTGTGCAGCTCCTTTATATCCAGGCGAACTTCCTCCAAGCCCAACCCCAGATTATCCATGCGTTCATCAACGGCTGAAGCAGTGGGAAGAGCTTTTGAAGGAGTGACAAGACTCAAGGTCCCTTGGGGAGACCGAGTGATGCCAATCTTTTCAAGGCTCTTCGAGTCGAACTTACCCATATGACGCTACTGTTCTTCATTTTTTAAATCAATTCCAGAAGCTTTGAAGAGTGGGGTCAAAAGGGTAGCAAAGGGGAGGGGGGTTCCTTTCCTGGCTTTTCTTGTGTGAGCCATGGATCCTAAAATGGTGTTGGCCAGATCAAGATCAAGGCCATTGAGGATACGGTAAAGGAGGACCATGTCATTGTCAGTAAGGAGCGAGCCAGAGTTAAGACGGGGTAAGAGGCATCGAACAATGATGTTAAATATGATTTTTGCCTCAAGGGTAAGGGATGAGTGGGTAAGTTGCTTTGAGGTTCTGTTGGATGCTTCGAGTAGGAGGTACTTGGCTCGGGCAAGGATGATGCAGTTTTATTTTGAGGGGTGTATTTCAGAAGGTGGACATGGGATAGGTAGGCCAAGGAAATCTGCAAAGTCATTGGAGTTGAAAGAGATTCTAACCCCTTTGACAACAGACTCCAAAGACCAACCATTGGCGTCGTGTTTGGCTTTTAGGTTTATGTAGAACATGTGGGTAAGCTGGGGATAGTAAACGGTTTCAAGATTGAGAAGGGTCCAGGCTGGGGTTTTTTTTAGAAGATCAATGCAGGGTAGCTTCAAAGCTTCGAAGAACTCAATATCCAAAAAATCAGAACAGCAAATCCTACGAGTTCGAAACTCATCTACCCACTTACCAGCAGTCTCAGCATTTTCAAACCAAGAGAAGGGCAAGGATTGGTTTACCTGGATGTAAGCAGGTGGATCGGCGTTCTTCCTGCGAGCAATCGTTGGAGCAGGTCTCTTGGCAAGCGCCTCAAGACCTCCGAGGGTGCCCTTCCTGGTGCGCTTGGGAGATGGAGGCTTGACAGTAGTTGGGGCTTTCTGCTTATTTGGAGACGGGGGAGGAGGAGAAGGAGAGGGAGATTCTTCCTCCTCTTCCTCAGACCCCGAGTCCTCACCGGACCCCGCTTCATCTCCTTCAGCTTCCTCGTCCTCTCCAGATCCGTCTTGCTCTTCGTCTTCTTCCTCAGGCTCCTCCTTAGATGGAACCTCCTCGGCTTCGGCTTCCTTCCGAATCCTCTCAGCTTCTTCCTCGGCCAGTTTCTTTGCAAGCTCGGCCTCCTCATCGGCCTTTTTCTTCTTCAAGGCTTCCTCTTCGGCTTCCTTGGCAACATCTCTTTCTATACTGGCGTCGAGATCATCTTCCTCCTCTTCCTCGTCCACCTCCTCAGCCAAGATCTACTGGCGTCAAGATCATCTTCCTCCTCTTCCTCGTCCACCTCCTCAGCCAAGATCTTCTTTTTCCCTTTCTGTTTCGCAATGAGGGGCTTCTTAGCAGAGCGGTTTTGAGAGCTCTTGGTAACAGTGGTCGTGCTCTCAGCGATGGTGCTCTGGACAATAGCTGGGACAATGGCTTGAGGATTGGGTACAGGTGTGGGAGAGGTGGCAGTGACCTAACGTCCCTTGGGGGTAGCGCCAAGTCTTTAGGGTGTGGAAGCTTTCTTTGATTTGGGTGCCATGGAGGAAATCGGCTAGGGTTTTCTTTGAGAGATTGAAGAAGGAGAAGGTGAAAGGGTTTGGATCAGTTCTAGGTTTGTGATGTAATCGGGTACAGAATTGGGTTTAAGTAGAGAGAGATGATGGAGTGATGGGACGGGTTTAGAGTTCCAAGGGAAGGTAATGATATCATTGTCAAAATTTGAAAAGTTTCCAATTCAAAATTCAAATTATTCCATCAAAATCGGACTGAATAACCGAAATATTTAGTTCCAAAATTAAGATATCTTAACGATTTAAAAATATAACATAAATAGAAGATTTTAAAATCCGAAAAGAATATACTTGATTAAATATCTAAAAAGATATTAACCAAATATATGTGATCCGATATATATGATCTACCATTTAGTTCACAAACCTTGACATAATTCTCAAGGGTCTTGACACTAAGTAGAATTTATCTTTCGTAAAGGGAATGCTCCCCCTACGAAAGTGCATCCTTGTTAAGCATCCCAATTTCTCGTCTAATGAAGGTGAACCTGTCCTCTGCCAAAGGCTTAGTAAAAATGTCAACCCATTGATAATCAGTTTAAATAAACGAAATTGACACATCACCTTTTTCAACATGGTCTCGAATGAAATGATGCCTTACATCAATATGTTTGGTCCTTGAATGCTGAACATGATTCTTAGTGATAGAGATGGCACTTGTATTATCACACTTAATGGGAATGCCTTTGAGGTTGATGCCAAGATCTCACATTTGTTGAGCTATCCAAAGGATTTGGGAGCAACAGGCTCCAGCTGCAATGTATTCGGCTTCTGCAGTGGATAGAGCGACTGAGTTTTGTTTCTTTGAGTGCCAACTGATCAAGGATGCTCCTAGGAATTGGCAACATCCTGATGTGCTCTTCCTATCCACCTTATAGCCTGCAAAATCTGCATCAGAATATCCAATTAATGTGAAATCCTTTTGCTTTGGGTACCATAGTCCAAGCTCCTTAGTGCCATTGAGATATAGAAAGATCCTCTTCACAGCCACGAGGTGAGATTCTTTAGGATCAGCTTGAAACCTAGCACACATGCAAACACTAAACATGATGTCAGGTCTACTAGTCGTGAGATATAATAAAGATCCAATCATTCCTCGATACTCCTTTTGATTGACACTTTTCCCAGTCTTGTCTTGATCTAGAGACAATGTTGAGCTCATGGGAGTCTTGGCTGCTTTGGATTGATCCATCTTGAACTTCTTCAAGAGATCTTTAGTGTACTTGCTTTGGTTGACAAAGATCCCTTTCTTGGATTGATGGACTTGTAATCCCAAAAAGAAGTTGAGTTCACCCATCAAGCTCATCTCAAATTCACTGCACATGATGTCAGAAAATTCCTTGCACAAAGATGTGTTAGTAGCACCAAATAATATATCATCAACATAAATTTGAATAACCAAAATTTCCTTTCCTTTGGTCTTGATAAAAAGAGTCTTGTCGATCAACCACCTCTTAAAATCATTTTCTAAAAGATATTTTGACAAGCGTTCATACCAAGCTCTTGGGGCTTGTTTCAAACTATAAAGCGCTTTGTCAAGTTTATAAACATGATTGGGAAATTCCAAACTTTCAAAACCTGGGGGTTGAGCCACATAAACTTCTTCTTCTAAGAAACCATTAAGAAAAGTACACTTGACATCCATTTGATATAACTTTATGCTCATAAAAGATGCAAATGCTAATAATATACGAATGGCTTCAAGCCTGGCTACGGGAGCAAAGGTCTCCTCGTAGTCAATACCTTCCTCTTGATTGTAGCCTTGAGCAACAAGCCTTGCCTTATTACTCACGATCTTACCATTCTCATCTAGCTTGTTTCGAAATACCCATCGTGTGTCAATGACTGATTGATGCTTTGGCATTGGCTTCAAGGTCCAGACTTTGTTTCTTTCAAATTCGTTAAGCTCGCTTTGCATAGCAATGATCCAATCTGGCTCTTGAAGTGCCTCATCTACCTTCTTTGGCTCAATAAGAGAAACAAACGCGTGCAAAGCACAAAGATCTTTAAGTTTAGAACGAGTTTGAACACTAGAAGTAGGGTCAGAAATGATATCCTTTAATGAGTGTGATGAGGAGTATTTGAATTTCCTTTCGCTAGTCTCAGCTCCTTGATTCGTCACACCGGTAGGATTGACTTGTGATACATCTGACTTCGTGGTCTTGTTAGGTTTAGTTACAGAAGTTTCTGACGTCTCAACACTGTTGGATTGGACACCAAGGGCTTTGGACGAATCTTCAACACCTTGGGCCAATTCTTCAGTGTTAAGAATCGGTTCCTGCATGTTCCTATTCTCTGTGTTCTTGGTGGCAGCATCATCACCTTCCTCGTTCTCTGCATGGATGTTAAGATCTATATCTGCAACACTTTCACTCAAAGAACCGTCATTGCATTCATCAAATATAACACGTATACTTTCTTCAACTGACTAAGTCCTTTTATTGAAGATTCTATAAGCTTTTCTACTTGTGGAGTAGCCAAGAAATATACCTTCATCACTACGCGCATCAAATTTCCCAATGTTATCTTTTCCATTGTTATGAACAAAACAAGTACAGCCAAAGGGTTTAAAATAAGATATAAGTGGTTTGCGGCCTTTCAAAAGTTCATAAGGAGTTTTCTTTAAGATAGAACGAATAAGACAATGATTCAAAATATAGTTAGTTGTGTTAACAGCTTCAGCCCAATAGGTTTTAGGTAATGCATTTTCTAAAAGCATAGTCCTGGCCATATCCTCTAAGGTACGGTTCTTTCGTTCCAAAACCCCGTTTTGTTGAGGTGTCCTAGGAGCAGAAAAGTTATGGGAGATGCCATATTTAGCACAAAACAAATCAAACTGAAGTTGATCAAACTCCCTACCATGATCACTCTGAATTGACACTATGGGCTCGTTTCTTAAAGTTTGCAACTCCTTACAAAGTTTTGAAAACTCAAATAAGGCCTCTGATTTTTCCTTTAAAAATGCAACCCAAGTATATCTAGAAAAATCATCAACAACAACTAGCATGTACTTTTTACCATTGGGAGATTTGACTCGCATAGGACCACATAAATCCATATGTAAAAGTTCAAGGGGTCTAGAAGAACTTATAACCTTTTTGGGTTTGAAAGAGCTACGTGTTTGTTTACCTCGTGTGCATGCATTGCACATATCAATACCTTTGAAGACCATCTCAGGTAGCCCTCTTACAAGCCCTTTGGACACAAGCTTCTGTAGTGTATGTGGACTCACATGACCGAGTCTCCTGTGCCAGAGCTTTGGATCGTCCGTCAAAGCCTTTAGACAGGTTAAGCTTCCTTGTGCCACTTGATCAGCATTTATGGCGTATGTATTGTTGTAACGATATGCAGTCAATATAACTTCACCTGTATCTTCTCTGCACACTATACATCTTTTCTTGTTAAATCTGACATTGTTGCCACTATCACATAATTGAGAGACACTAAGCAAATTATACTTTAAACCATTAACAAGATAGACATTTTTAATACTATGGCTGGAATCACTTCCAACACTACCAATACCAACAATGTCGCATTTTCCTTTGTCACCAAGAGTGATTGTTCCCGTGGATTGCTCCTTTAGATCATGAAAGAGAGAACTCTTCCCACTCATATGCCTCGAGCATCCACTATCAATAATCCATTTGTGTTCTTTCACCTTGGTGATCTCCTGCCAGACAAACATCAAACTTTGTGGCTAGACCAATAAGCAAATTTGGATCCATTGTTGGGGTAAACTATATTTGGTAAAATAGTGCCTTTTGGAACCCAAACTTGTGTTATCCGTTCTTTTCTCAAATGAATAGGAAATGTATTGCGAATAATATATGGATCCTTTCTTCTATAGGGGCATGTCTCTTTTACATGTCCCTTTCTAGCACAATGGTAACATATAGGAGAGGTTCTGCTTCCTTTTGCCTTTACAAAAGTGGTAATGTGTTGCTTCTTTAAAAACCTTGGATTGTAACCAATACCACTTTTGTTTAGAGAACTTTGTTGCTCACCCAACATCCTATCGAGAGTACCTTTGGATTTGGTAAAACTTATGAGGGCTGTCTGTTGGTCTTGAATCTTATTATTCAGGGAGATCTTCTCGTTCTCTAAGTCATGATGCTCATTTCTTAGAGAGGAGAGATCTTGCTTGAGTTCAGATTTCTCTGAGTCAAGCGTCTTGACTTTAATGTCAAGACCCGAATAAGAAGCTTCAAGACTTGTAACCCTCATAGACAGATCCTCAATAGTTCTTTCCTGATCAACAGTTCTCTTAATAAGAATGTTAGTTTGGGCAATAAGTTTCTCTTCATTGGCAATCATATTAGAAAGGAATTCTGATAATACCTCTTTTGGACTTGCCATAAGTTCTCTTACAGTAGCTTCAAGCTTTTCATCGTGGGATTCATCTTCTGAGGCCATAAGACAAATATTGGCCTTCTCATCATCGGAGTCAGAGTCAGAATCGCTCCAAGTTGCCACCATGGCTTTCTTCTTCCATTTGTCACCCTTCTTGGACTGGCTCTTTGTCTTTTGAGGGCAGTCTTTTACAAGATGATCTGTTTCACCACATTCAAAACAAGACAACGGTTTAGTCTTCTTTTCATACTTGTTGTATTGAGGCTTACCTCGAAATTTTGAAGATTCTGATCCATCCTTGTTGTTGAATTGCTTCTTCATTTTGAGAATTCGAGCGAGGCCTCTTGCGATAAGAGCAAAAGGATCATCCTCATTGTCATCCTCTTCTTCGGAATCAGATCCATCTTTAGGCTCATCCTTCTTAGACTTGAGTGCCAAGTTCTTAGTGCTAGCTGGAAGTTCTCCATCGTCTTCATTTAGGATCATCTCATGCGTGATCAGCTTCCCAAGAAGGTCATCAAGGGGTAGAGTGGTGAGGTCATGTGCTTCCTCTATAGCTGTTACTTTAGGACCCCATTTCTCTTTTGGGAGGCACCTCAGTATTTTCCTCACTTTCTCAACGTTGGTAAGGCTCTTTCCGAGAGAGTCAAGGTTGTTGGTGATTTATGTGAATCGTGTGAACATGGCCTTGATTGACTCATCAGACTTCATTTTGAAGAGCTCATATTTTCGAAGGAAGATGTTGATCTTGGTGTCTTTCACTTGGCTTGTTCCTTCATAGGTGACGACTAGTTTGTCCCAAATCTCTTTAGCTGACCTGCAAGATGAAATACGGTTAAACTCATCAGTGCTAAGACCACAATAAAGTAAGTTAATAGCCCTGTAGTTTTTGGAGACGAGTTCAAGATCTGTTTGGATGTATTCAGACTCCTTCTTTGTGAATTTGGTTCCATTTGGTCCTTCTTTCTCTGGAATCTTCGGACCATTCTCAATAATGTTCCAAAGTTCCAGATCTTGATCTATAATGAATATTTTCATCAAGGATCTCCAGTGGACAAAGTTGTTTCCTACAAAGAGTGGTGGTCTGCTCGTGGACCTTCCCTGCGCAAATCCTCCGCTTGCTTCACCAGACATGATCGAAAACTCACAAGATTGTTAGATCAAAAACAGTGAGTAAAGCTCTGATACCAATTGAAGGTTCGATAATGTAAAACAAAGTAATATAGAAATACTCTAGAAGGGGGGGTTGAATAGAGTATGCCCTTTTTTTGCAGAAAGTCTCAAGACTTTTGGAGCTCGTATAAAACCCTTTGAGATTAAACCTGAATCACAAAGTTAGACAATCGAACCAAGTGCGGAAATAAGGTAAAGCAATAGATAAAGGACACAAGTAATTGTTTACGAGGTTCGGCATGAACTTGGCCTACGTCCCCGCCTAGGGTTCTTCCACAACCCTAGGATTCAAAAGGCTTTATTGATTCGCTTAGCTTAGGATCCTAATAGCTCACCGAGAAGCCTCTCCTATACAATTGCAATCTAGTTAACTCACGTTCCCTTGGAGTCCTAGACCAATCTAGAAGAGCCCCACCTCTCTCAGCTATCTAGTACAATCCTCTTACTCTCACAAATCAATAGCCTAGTGCAACTTCCCGAGTTACAAACTCTCGAGTAACACTATAAATGAATATATCCTATAAGCTCACAGTGTAACTCTCAAAGACTTTGAAATGAAACAACAAACTCTTGAGCGCTAGTAGATAGTACACTTGGAAGACAGAGCTCGCTAGAATGAATGAAAGCTCGTGTAACACTTGTGTCTTCTGTCTTCATCTTCCTTCTCTATATATTGAGACAAATTGGTGCCAAGAATCTTCTCCAACGGCTAGTCTAGATCATGGCCATCTTCGAGATCTTCTAAACATGGAAACTTTTGAAGCCACGATCTTTCCGATTTGAAACGTCTCAACACGCATCACAAGGAAGGAAATAATTCGAAGATGCTTTCTGAAAGATTAGTTGCACATATATAATATAAAGGAAGTATATAATAATATTAAATAATATTCGGACATATAGAACAGGTTTTGGATTTCATCAACTGTTAAAGCTCCAAGACCTTTGACACAGACATTCTGTCAAGGCCTTTGAAATTTATTTCGATTTTCATCAAGGGAGGGAGTTATCAGTTTGGTGCAATTTTTAATTTATTTGGACTCATGAATCTTTATGCCGTCTCCGAAGTTATACGTTCCTTTATTTTTTCCTTATCTGTGATTATTTGATCATCTTTTGTCCTAAAGGATTTTGTTATTTATCTAAAATTATTTGCTTATTTTAACAAATGATTGGTAATATTTAGTGTTTTTATTTGCCAGTTGTACATGTCTGATCTTTGCTCTTTGCTTCCAGAATTTATGACTAAATTCAAGTATGTGGTTTCTTTTATTTTCTAATCTTTTAAGTCTTTGAATGTCCCCTCTAGAGAGAGAACCCCAAGGGATAGAGAGCTGTATATTTTTAATTTGATCCTCAACCTTGGATAGTTGTCTAAGTAGATTATTATTGTGCGATTTGCACCATTTTTTAGTGTTGTTTTTTAAGAGCTTTTGTTTTTGCATTAATTTAAATTTGAAAGATCCAACAATTTTGTTTTTCCAAACTTGTTCTACCATTTGTTCACATTCTTTGAATGTAGTCCATGCCATCTCAAAGCGAAAAGGAGAACCCTTTTCCTTTGAGCTTGAACCTATCTTTGTTGTAATGAGGCAGTGGTCAGACGATGTGAATGGATGATGGTGCATGGTTAAATCTTTGAACTTTGATAGGATTTCTTGATGAACAAGACCCCTATCCAATCTCTCATATGTATTATCTATTGTTCCTGAATTCTTTCTCCACGTGAATGGTGAGCCCTTGAATGGAATTGTTTGCAAATTAAGTTCTTGTTTTACCTCCGGCAGCCTTCTAAATCTGTTGATGGATGGATGAAGGCCCCCAACCTTCTTAGTATCATTTTCTATGTCATTTAGGTCTCCAATGATAAGGATTGGTAGCATATGTCTATTGACTTTGGCATATACTTCTTCCCAAAATTTTGTTTTGTCTGATTCAATGCTTGGTGCATAGATAAAACATTATGGCTAGTCTTAAGTCTTGTATTATGAGTTCAAACATAAATATTCTATCGGTTTTCTCAAGAATGTTATCCTTACTTATAATGCTATTATGTCGAGTGAGGATCCAAATGCCACCCTTTTCCAGAAGCCGAAATAGAATAGCAAGAATGGAACCCTGCACTATTAAATATTACATGAAAGCTTTCCGTAGTACAATCAGAACTATTAAATATTACATGAAAGATTACAATTTGGTGTTCTTTCTCAATCCAAGTAACATTTACATTTGGTGTAAGTTGTATCTGCTGATTCCTGCTGCTGTTAGCTTGGAAGCATACTTCTGACTTTGGATCATAGCCTGTATATTTGTAGAGAAGGTTTTGAATGAAATGTTGTTGAGTGAGGTTGGTTTGGCGTGCCACCAAGCCGCTAGAAGGCAGTATTGTGGGGCTTAGCCAAAGTTTTGGTTGAGGTTTTGGTTGGAGTTGAGGAGAGATCATACCTTTGTGGTTGTTAATGCTTACCTTACCGCACCTCTTGGACAACAAAAACCTTCAAGACCAAAGACTCCAAGGTGGAGACAACAACTCATTCTTGTAGCACCACCTGAAGAGGCAAAAAAACTTGTAGAACCAACTAGGCCTTAGACCCCAAGGTGGAAGCAGCGGCTCAAAATATAGCAGATAAAGAACATAATAATGGATAATAGCATTCATATGTTGGCTGTTGAAGCTTGAGGGTATAGGTATAATGTGGTATCTTTGCTTCTGAAAATTGCAAACATTTTTCGTTGATTCAAATAGGAGTATGGTAAAGGGATGGGTGTCATAGTAGGCGGTTATTAATGTGTCATTTTTAGAGCTTGGATGGCTTGATATTTCGAAGAGATGATTGATTTGATTTGAATTGTTCTCCCTTGCCACCATTTTAAACAAAGACTGAGTAATGGGGCTTAGAGCATGAGCAACCATGGGTTTTGCTCACCTTAAGGTTGCTAAAAGGTAACTCCATGGTTGTAGACAAAACCTTAAGTTAAACAGAGGAAAGGGGTTACCTTGGTGTGGAGAGGTAGAAAGTGTCTTGGACCATGTGCAAAAGCATGATGCTTTATTTATTTTTATGTTTTTTTTATTTAACTAATAATATTATGATTGGTGGAAATCATATAGTGGGTATAAATAAATACTCCCTCCGTTCTTTTTTATTTGTCTTTTTACTATTCAGGCACGTTTTTTGAGGTGATAAAAACTATATAAAATATTTATTTTTTTAATAATTTTTTTTAATAACCTCATACTTATTTGTATTAAGTTTAATATTATTAAAAAAAATTGAAAAAAAAATAATATTTATATAGTTTTTACCTTTCTAAAAAAGCGTGCCCACTTTAAAAGTGTCAAATATTAAGGAACGGAGGGAGTAGGAAAAAAGAAAAGAATGAGGTAATTAAACTCATGGTTGTGGAGTATTATATGAAAACCTTAAAGAAAGAGGTTGATAAAGTGGGAAATTATTTAAAAGAAAAAAATAAATGAGATGTCAAAATATTATAGGGAGAGAGGAAAAAAATTAGATAAGAGGTAACCTTATGGTTGCGGATGGTCTTATTCTGATCATGCTTGTGCATTGTAAAAGTTTTGATGCCCAGAGGTAACTAAAATGTTTGATATAGACTTGTAGGCACTGGCGGCCGCAAGATCCTCCGAAAGGTGGGGCAAAATTTTCTAGTGTGTACTGAGATATTGGCCTTGAATAAACTCCTTTACCTAAGCTACGATTTTCAACTTAGAAGGGGATTATAGAAAAGTAGGCTTACATTTGCTTACATTCGTTTTGTTGCTATGATAGTTGTTTCTCGTCATTCATTGGAAATTTAGGCATTTGTCATATTTAGGAGTGTAAACTTATCGAAATTCAATCATGTTAAATTCAAGGCTTTTGCATATTAGCTAGGATTGTAAACTCACAAACTTTATAATATCTTTTGATTCCCAAAGACATGATAGAAATTGTGATTTGAATATGTAGGTTACGAAAATACAAATATTGCATAAAGCTTCACAAATTCAATTCCCAAACCCCAAATTCAATTCATAAATTTCATTCTCAAAATCACATACACAATAATTAAAACACAAAATTTATTCTCAAAATCAAAACTCTAATGAAAATTTCACAAAATTTATTCTCATAATCAAATCATAATTTCACCAAATTTATGGGGTTTAATTAGTTTATAGCTAGATAATTTATATATAGTAGGGAGCTCGAGAAGTGGGAACATAATTAAATAAGGGGGTAGAAACATGGAGAGTAGGTGAAAGTTGAATAAAGAATAAAAAAAAACTTTTTTGAGGGAGGCGAATTTTTTTTTAAAAAAGAGAGAGGCTAATTTCACTAATTTTATGGGGTTTAATTAGTTATAGTTAGATAATTTGTATATAATGGGAAAGTCGGAAAGTGGGAATATAATTAAATAAAGGGTAGAAACAAAGAAAGTGGGGGTAAGTTGAACAAATAAAAAAAAAAAAAAAAGCTATTTTTAGGGAGGTGAAATTTATTTTAAAAAATGAGGCTAGTGGGACTTGAACACAACCTTTGGTCTAACATTAGTTTCCTTCCTTCCTACCAACCAACTAAGCAAAGTAAACTAATTGACTTTATATTCATCCTAGTTTTACTAGCTTATTACAACACTTCTATATATATATAAAAAAATTTCCAAACCCTGGGGCACGTGGGTCGAAGGGTGGGGCGGCCGCGTACGCCCGCCCTACCCTGGGGTCGCCCCTGTAGTTGTAGGTTAGTATGGTTGTTTCGGCATGCCACCACATTACCCTTAAGGGGGGGTTGTTGGGGCTTAGCCTGAAATTTTGCATGAGAGAAGAGAAGACATTCATACCTTGACTGCAAGTATGCTCGTTTATGCCTTCCAAAACCGAATTTGAAGCCTCATAGTTAGACCCATAGATGTTGATCTCAAAGTTCCAGCTAGAATTTATTCCAAATCCAATTTTAGACAGCTCCCAATCAACCCACATCAGAAGCATTTTCCTTTTAAACTTAATTATCTTGAGAAAATGATAGAGATCATATCTAGGTTGCCAAAAATCAGAATTCTCAACAACAATCATAGGATTATCAAGAATGAAATTAAGATTAAAACAGGTCTCATTAAAACTGTTAAAGATCATATATATTGACTGCAATAGAATGGGCCTAGTTTTGGAGTTTGTATCTTCACCTAGAGGTCGGTCACAAGAGGTGAGCACCTCCCACAACCGGCTTGTCATCGATACGGTTTGGATGACAGAAAACCCGCTTGTCTCGAAAACAATTTGCGTAAATCTGTGTGTACTTGGTCTGTTGAGTTGAAAGATCCCATTGCGTGCTAATCTTTGAGCCTAAAAAGGGGTGAAATCGAGCCCAAACTTTTCGACATAGTAGTTTTTAGATCTACTGGGTTTGCAGTGAGATTTAGGGTTGAAATTTTTGGGTTTGTACATTTTTTTTTTAAGTTGGGCGACAACGAAGGCACAGGAACAGAAACTCTTGGTGGCTGAGATGAGGATGCTGAGGTGGATGTGTGGGTTTACCTTGCGAGACAGAATCAGAAATGAGACTATCTGTGAAAGGGTGGGAGTGGCTAGTATTCAGGCTGAGTTACGAGAATCGAAACTACGATGGTATGGACATGTGCAGAGGAGAGATCCAAGTGCGCCGGTACGCAGATGTGAAAATTTGGCTATCGAAGGCGTTCGTCGGGGCAGAGGACGTCCGAAGAAGAGTTGGGGTGAAGTGATTAGACATGATCTGGCCGCTTTGGGACTCTCAGAGGAGATGACGCGTGATAGGATACAGTGGAGGAGTGCTATTCGGGTTGACGAATTTTAGTCGGGTGCAACGTTTTACCGCATCATGCTTTTTACGCGTATCCTTTACACCGTGTGAATTGCATTTTATGTAGGATATGTACTACCATCTTCCCTTGTTGTCTTGTCTTTGGGTCACTAGGAAACACCCTCTCAACCTAGTCGGGTAAAGAGTGCGTACAATCTGACCCCCCAGACCCTGCTCTTTGAGCGGGATATACTGGGCTTGTTGTTGTTGTTGTTGTTGTGTTTGAGAAGTACCTGGTGTCGGTCTGAGATTTGAGAGTTGTTTGAAAGGCACGAAGGCGGCGCCGAGCCAACGAGGGGCGACGGGGAGAAAACGCACCCAAGGGAGAGGGAGGCCCGAACCCAGCCACCAAGGAGAGATAGGAACAGAGCGCAATGGATTTCGGGGCATCTTCTTTAATTCTTGGAGATTAGATGAGGAGGGGTGTTGATTTTGTTCGGATCTTGAGGGTGGGAGCCGGAACGGTGAAGGAGTCATGGGAGCAAGGGGTTTACGGCTTTCAGAAAGAAGGTGGCGGCGGTGTTTGGAGAGTGATGGAGAAGAGTGTTTTGGAGAAAGAGAGTGTTCATTTCTTATCTAAATTTAATTTGTTATATTGTCCTATTTAATTTAATCTTTTAAAATGGCTAGCTTGTGCCTCGTGGAGCTAATTTTCTGTTTATTATACACCAAAATCAGATATACCTAATTTAATTCATCAATTAATTGAATAAATGACAGTCCCTGATGGGGTGATTCAATTTTACTTAAGGAGTGAGTGGTGATTAATGGATCTCGGGTTTAATCTCTATCTCTGCCCTTGCTGATCGCCTGAGTCACATCTCCTGGTTACCCTCGTTATATACATACTATATAAAACAAAAATTTCGGCAACCGTGAGTCGATGACACGTAAATATTAATTACATCATCTACATATACAAGAACATATATAGTGCGTGTAGAACTGGAGTGAACAAACAACGAGCAATAAGACTAACAACCATGAAAACCAGAGGATAAAAGAAAGGCCTTGAGCTTACTGGACCAAGCCCGAGGGGCTTGTTTGAGACCATACAAACCATTTTGCAGAAGACAGACATATGAGGGACGAGTGCTATGTATGGTTGCTCCATATACACCTGTTCGGCTAAGTCACCATTCAAAAAGGCGTTATTGACATCCAATTGATGAATAGCCCATTGAGATGAGAAGGCAATAGTGAGAACAAGTCGAATGGTAGTTGGGTCGAAATAATCAATACCTTAATGGTATCCTTTCGCTACTGAACGAGCTTTGCACTTTCAATAGAGCCATCTACTTTCCTCTTAATCATGTAGACCCATTTTCAACCGACGACATTGGCATCAGGACGACAGGGCACTAAAGACCATTTGTTTGTGCAACAAAGGGCATCATACTTGGCTTCCACGACGGTGACCCACTGAGGTTGAGAGATAGCTTGACAAAAGGTTTTTGGTTCATTTTTAGGGCGTGGATCAGGTGAGAGCGGGTTTCTGGTGGAGTATAGGGCTTTGGGTTTTAGCTTGCTAGAACGAGCATAAGTAGTCATAGGGTGAGTGCTCTGATCAAAAGGACATAAGTGAGGGAGAGAGGGTGGGAGTAGGTGGAGTGGATAGGGTAGCAACATGTGGAGGGGATGCGGAAACCGATACGGAAAGAGGGGGAGGTGTAGTTGATGTAGGAGGACACAAGCTCACTCTCATCGAAACTGCTAGGTGTGGCCGGCTCGGCAGTAGGCAAGTTGGGTGGTGAGTGAGTTGGTGTGTTCAATCGCACGGACAATGCCGTGGACAACAAGTTAGGCGTCATTGGCAAGTGGCAAGATGTAGGAGAACTGGTCAAGGGAAGACTAGCTAGAGCGTAGAGGGTGACGACTGACCAACGGACGGAAACTTAAACTCAATGAAAGATGATATGAAGAAAATGAGTGCGATGGACAGATCGATCTGATGAAAGAGTTAGAGGAATTGAGAGGCAAATATGTGAATAAGAAAGAGGAGAAAAAAAGGATCTAATAGAGGGAAAGAGGATTAAGGTTATAGGAAGGGTATTTGTGTCTTTAGAAATAATAGTGGACATTTAGTTAATTTAAATTTAAGTATAGATATTTGACGTTTAATTAAATCTTTTAAAATGGCTAGCTTGTGTCTCGTGGAGCTAATTTTCTCTTTATTGTACGCCAAAATCAGATATACCTAATTTAATTTATCAATTAATTGAATAAATGTCAACCCCTAATGAGGTGGTTCAATGTTACTTAAGGAGTGAGTGATGACTAATGGATCTCGGGTTTAATCTCTACCTCCGCCTTTGTCGATCGACTGACTCACATCTGCTGGTTACCCTCTGTTAGAGATGTGAATTAGATCAAAAGTGTCACACATCGGAAAGTTGAATATATCAAGCTATAGTATATGAGTCGGTGAGCTACTCTTTCTATTGTCAATTGTTTTAGAATGAAACCACACTCGGCTTATGTGCCAGGATATTAGTGCATGTGCGCTTGTGCACACGACCCTCAATCATCGGTCCGAGTGAGTCTTTGATACTCTCGTTATATATATAAAACAAAAATTCCGGCAACCGTGAGTCGATGACACGTAAATATTAATTAACATCAACCAAAACCAACTCATATTACAACACCAAGAAACCACCACTCTAAAAGCCAAGTTAAACAACGTCCCTTTATAGTCTCACTTTACGGCCAAAAAAATGGCCCCTTTTGAAAATCACATTCCAACTTATTTCCTTGCAACTTAAACAACATTACAACACCGGTACCGATCCAACTTAAACAACCTTAGCTTGCTCTTCCTCATTGATCCCTCCGACAACCGATGACAACCGCACGCTATTGGCGTTCGTGGCGGAGCAGTTCCCGCGCACCTCCCCTTGTGTGCCGGTCAACACGCTAAGCTGGCCCATCTTGACCACCGCGGCCACAAACTTCTCAAAGAACAAGGCCTAATCAACAAAATCAAATTACATAAATGTCCATTAGTTCATAAATAAATAATAAAAACTATATAAAATATCAGTTACCTGGTCAAGTGCAAAGCTGTTGACGATGCCCTTAGTTTGCGAGTTCATGTAGAGGTCCTCATCGGAGGTGAAGAGGCCCTGGCGGTTCATGAGGTTGAGGTAGTACTTGTTGTCGAACTTGTTAGGGGTGCGGATGTCGAGGACGGTGGTGTTGACGGTGGTGTTGGTGGGGCAGGTGAGGCGGAGGTTGTTGGCGAAGTTTTGGTTGAGGGTGGGGTCTTGGGTGGGGTAGAGGCGCTCTTTGAAGGAGGAGCAGTGGCCGCGGCCGATGGTGTGGGCCCCGGAGAGGGCGACGACGTCGGTGGGGTCGAAGCCCTTGCCTTTGAGGCTGTTGAGGATGGTGGTGGCGTTGCTGCTGGGGGCCGGGAGGTTGGCCAGTGTCACGTTTCGCGTGGCGAAGGTCAGACCGTCCTTTCTCCCTAGTGGAACGTCGTAGTATGGTCCTCCTGACTGCACAGTTCAATAAAATTAATTAAGTTTATTACATTTTGTGCAATTTTAAATTAAGTAATAGTTGTCCGTACTGGTGAGTTGGTTGAGAATTCTCCGCCGGAGTTCGAATAATTTTTTGTGACGGAGTATTTTAACTCCTTTATTGAACCTACATAGTGTGAGGTGGACTAAACCATTTATTTAAAAGAATGTATTTAGCATAAGAGTAATTAAATAATAGTGTAAGATTAATGTGAGATGTAATACTTAAAAGTGTTGAAGAAATGTTAATTTCTTAATGTAAGATATTCTACTTAAACTGTTTACAATAAAGTTAAATTCTAACATGATTTAATTATGTGTACGTTTATTTACAAAAAAAGAATTTAATCAAATATATTGATCAATGATCTCTTGATTTTTATTTATAAGGTCGGGATTCATCACTTTACACAAAAAGTACTTAAATTATTATGTAGGGTTTCTACCTTCGTTATATTTTGGTTTAGTTTTCACCTTGTTTTTCAATATGAGACTCTACCCACGACCCCAACATAACATTACAATAATTCAAATCCTTTCTGTAATTTGTCATATTATAAGGTTGCAGATTTCTCTAAAGAAAAACCGAGAACCGGGATCCAATTAAGATTTTACCTCATAACTTTGTTTTTTCACCAAATAGTAGTGTGTCTTGAGAAATTTGAGAATGGATAAGCTCAGCCCAAGATTAAAGGTTGAGCAAAGAACAATATCCATTGATGCAATATTCGCAAATGGACCCATCAAAGGTTACACCAATCATGTCCCTTTCTGATTGCTACTTTCGGAATTTGAATTTGTTCGAGTTGGACACTTGTTATACCCAAATTAAATACAACCATATAGGGTTATTACTTATTATATATATATAGATGACCCAGTAAATAGTGTTTATGGATTTAATAATTTTAATTTATATACATAATTTTTCCTAGGAAAAAAAATGTGATGGTATAATTAAGATAATTGGCATGTTTATTGTGAAGATGACTTTCAAAATATAATTAATATGTGAATAGTAAATTTTTTAAAGAAATTTTTACACAAACTGAAGCACATGGAATTACTTACCAAATACACAGAGTCACGAGCAGCGATAGCGGTTATATCAGCGCAAGAAACCACTTGACCACACTGATCTTGAACGATACCGCGAAGCTCGTTGATCATTGCAATCGCCTCGGGCCTTAAGGTCAAGTTTGGGGGATCGGTTTGCTCGCCTTGTGATCCATCCAAGAGTACCGATCCATCGCATCCCTAATAATCCATCCAATTTTAAACAATGATTGTTTGCAATATTACTTGCATAAACATATTATCATCTTTTCTGATACAGAAAAGATGATAATATGCATTCTTTTTAAGTAGATATTTGTGTACCTGAACGAAGCAGTCATGGAAGTGGACACGGAGAAGGCCAGCGGCAAGACCAACATCGCTGGCAAACACTTTCTTGAGGTGCTTACGGATAAGCTTTTCGACTCCCGGGCAGGTAGACTGGTAGTATGTCCATGAGAGTCCCGAAACCACCGGCGGGAGCTGAGTGGCGGAGGCGGTGGCGGCGAGGACGAGTGTGGCGAGGACAAAGGCGTAGGTGAATGAGTTTGCCATTTTGGTTGGAGTGCTCAACAGGAGGAGGACCAATATATAAACTCTCAAAAGAACCGATTTAAGTCGTAAATAAATGTAAAAGGAAGAATGATATGCCACTTGCTATTATACGCCTTTTTTCCTTTTTTCAATGGTTGGTTTGGTGGGGTTAATTATTTGCAATGAAGATACCTAGAGCTTTCAAAGTTTGAAAATTATTGGTCACTTAATTAATCCTTTTCCTGTGCTTTGTAGGGATCGAGAGTTACATTTTTCTCTCTTTTTTTTTATTAAAAAAAAAAGACTTTATACATCCTTCTTAAAGCATCAAGATAAAAAAACAATTACTCCATCCGTTCGCGAAAACTTGTCATTTTAGAGATTCGATTTTATTCATAAAAACATTTCATTGTAGATATTTTAACTTTCACTTTACGAAAATGCCCTTGACATGATTGATGGGCTGTGAGTTGTAGTTTTCGATAAAGTGAAAAGTAGAATAATAAATGAGGGTAAATTAGTAAAAAAATAGAGTACATTATTGGATTTCTTAAAAATTGTGCTAAGAGCTAAAATGACAAGTTTTCGCGAACGGATTGAGTAACTTTATACATCCTTGTCCCATTGTTAGAGCAAACCCAACAGGTTTTGTAAAAGTTCTCTATTTTAGAGATCAAATTATCAAAATCTCTAAAAAAAAAAATAGAGTTCAACTCCAACAGGTTCTCTATTATACAGATTTTTACATTTATTATATGTTATCTTAAAT
The DNA here is from genome assembly GCA_037127255.1 of Persicaria tinctoria. Lineage (NCBI taxonomy): Eukaryota > Viridiplantae > Streptophyta > Magnoliopsida > Caryophyllales > Polygonaceae > Persicaria > Persicaria tinctoria. Next base: position 73,509,964 of record JBANSL010000013.1, read on the forward strand.
ACAAAAAATTATAAATATAATAAATGCATTTTTAAGAAAATGGGTTTCACCATTATAAAAATCCAAATGAAGACAGTGTAGAACATATGTGATAATGTGAAAGGAGTGCATATATGTTTTGTGGTTTGTAGAATGCATATGCCTTTGCAGAATCTGTTGGAGAGAAAAAAGAGGTTTTTTTCTCTAAAATCCCTCTTTTCTCTATTTTACCACATCTCTTGGGGTTGCTCTTACATAGTTGGATTAGACGACTTCTCCTTTAAAGTATGATTTTAAGTTACAAAACAATTAATTTAGATTAAAAATTTTAAATTAGAAAATTAATTCAGATATGCTATATATATTTACTAAAACAAAATAATTTAAGCATTGTTTTAGGGAAGTAATTTTTATTTTTATTTTGAGAAAATAAGTAATTTTTATAGCTCCCTCTCAATTGGGGAAAAAAATTTCGAATAGGTGAAGAAAGTTGAAATTTTATTTTTTAAAAATATTTTATGTGTTGGTTGATGAGTTTGATAATACGTGATTTTTCTAGAAGAAGAAAAGAAATAAAATGAACTTATCCTTATTATACATTTATTTGAAGTAATAATAATAAAGGACAAATGGACAAAAATATTTATGGAGCCTATGGTCAATTCAGTACAATTACGGATAATATTTTTATATAGGTGAATGTACTTTGGCATATTTTAATTTTAATTTCATTTACACCACGTGGCCGGGGAGGTTCCTTCCTCCACTTGTCTATTGACATTAGGGGTGGGCACAAATCCCGCAAATCTCGATCCCGTCCCGGTCCCGTCCCGATCCCGTCCCGATCCCGGTGGGATTTAGGACAAAATAGCGAATCCCGTCCCGATCCCGTCCCGCAAAAATTATGCGGGACGAAACGCGGGACGATCCCGGTGGGATCCCGCAAATCCCGTCCCGTCCCGCATATAATAATAATAATAATTTTTATAATAATAATAATATTATAATAATAATATTATTATAATATTATTATAATATTATAGAATAATAATAATATATTATTAGTATTATTATTTTGAGCAAATATTATTTATAACTATAATAATAATTTTCAATTTTCAATTTATAATAATAATATTATTATTATTATATAATATTATAATAATATAATATAATTTAATAATAATATTAATTTATAATAAAATTATTATTATTATTATTATATCATATTATATTTTTTTCTTGTAAAGTATAATTATTTTATAATAATAACAATAAAAATAAGTAATATTATTTTATTTTATTTTTAATTATAACGTGGGATTATTATTTTTTTTATTTTTATTATTATTTATTATTATTATTATTATTATTATTATTATTATTATTATTATAATAATAATAAAAACATATTACAAGAAATTAGTGGGCAACCGATATACTATCTGGGCACCCACTCCTTTAGCGATAACAAAGTCAAGTCTAGTAAAAATATAATGTGCAGCACGAGCCCCAGCATCCTGAGATACCGAGAATTTCTGAATCCGCTTCAGCAATGCAACCGCATTTGTATCCAACTCCCCCAATGAAGAGAATGAGAAGGGTAGGAAACCATAAACAGCCGCCGTACACAAATCTCGATACTTGACACACTTACGTCGAGCAGCATCAACAACAGCACGACCAGGCATAAAGTCAGAAATTTCAGACTGAGTCAATGGAGAGGATCCCATCAGATCGACACACACATCCCGCCCATTTAGAGTTACAAGAGGCAAATAGCTAATTAAATACGGTATTCTTCCTAACTATCAATCGATAATTAGACAATATTGGTAAATCTCGTCTCAATTCCTTTCCGTCCTGATCTAGTAAGATAATGTAGCCAAATATGTTGAACATTATAATTAATTATACAATCATTGTATGAATTAATAATAGTATTATAATGTTATTATTATTATTATTATTATTATTATTATTGAATAATATAGTTGAGAATAATACCGTATTCAACATATTATACTAAATAATGAATTATGAAAGCATTTTTCACTTTGCAAATTTATATAATATTTTATTATTTTTATATGCGGGACAAGGCCCGTCCCGTCCCGATCCCGTCCCGTCCAGACACCATCCCGTCCCGATCCCGTCCCGGAAAAAAAATGTCAATCCCGTCCCGAAAAAAATTCGCAGGACGAGTCCCGTCCCGGCCCAATCCCGTCCCGTCCCGTCCCGTGCCCACCCCTAATTGACATATTCTGGACGCTCCTATGCGTTGCATTTTCAGGTCCGGACCCGCAATATGGACTGCCCGGATTCATTTTATGATTAAATTTTGACAATAAAATGTGAGTTTGTATACGATTTATAGTTGAGGTTTGTGAAATATTATACTTTCAAACATTTTCATAGAAAAGAGCTTTTCATAATATAATCCTGTTCCAATCCGGTAAAAAGTTTCATAAAAGATTTAAGTAAAATTGATTCAATCAGAGAATTGAATGATATATTTATACTTAATTGACTTTATATAATAAAAAGTATAAATCATACGAATATAACTACAAATCTCACAAATCTTTATTATTTACCAATACTCCACAAGCTCATGGAGGAGCAGTGATAGGAAGCTTGACTGTCACAACATAAAACGATGATTGTCAAGAGCCTTGGTGACGATATTCGTTGTTTGATTATGAGAGTCAATGTGACGAACGATAAGCTCGTCAACCTCTACTTTCTCTCAGACGAAATGAAAGTCAGCACGGATATGCTTGGACCGACTTGTAACTTGTAAGGAGCAGATTCTTCGTCATAAAGATGGCACTGAGGCTATCACATAGCATAATGAGGACACCTCTAGACGTTATTGGAGATCAATAAAGAACTGCTAAATCCAGCTGAGTTGAGCTCCTAGCTCAGCAATGCTCCGGTACTCGGCCTCTGTGTTGGATCGAGTAACCACCCACTGCTTCTTAGAGGTCTAACGTACTGATGAGAGAGTTGCCAAAGTGGACAACAAACCAATACTGTGAGCGACAGTCATCAGAGTCAGACACCCATCCAGCGTCTGTAGAGGCAGTGACCAATTACTCATTCTCCAATTCATTATTACAGTGACTTAGAGAAGAAAGATCATGCTTGAGATCGAAGTTTTCCGATTCCAAGACCTTGACTTTAATGCGATCTTGACTTTAATGACAAGGGCTGACTGTGAGGCTTTGCGATTTTTCATTTCCAGCGACAAATTACTCATTCTTTTCTCCTGTTCCAATAACTTCTCTTACAAGGTGTTAGTCTCCAAGATATAATTCTCTTCATTTATAATCATGTTTTGCAAAAATTCAGACAAAGCAGCAGTAGGACTAGAAATCAAATTTCTCACCATTGCTCCAAGATGTTTCTTAGGAGTTTTTTCTTGGTCTGCCATTAAGCAAATATTTGCTGGATCATTTTCCAAGTCTGATTCACTGGAGGAATCTGAATCACTCTTCTTTCGATCATTCTTCCGATGTTTGTCCTTCTTCTTTTAAGGACACTCGTTTACAAAGTGATCTGTTTCATCACATTCAAAGCAAGTTAGAATCTTCGATTTCATACTAGGGTTAGAAGACTTACCTCGGTGCTTTGAAGATCTGGAATATTCTCGATTTGAGAATTGCTTCTTCATTTTGAGGATTTGAGTGACTCCTCTTGTGATCAAATCAAACGGATCTTCTTCGTCATCTTCACTCTCTTCATCTTTTGATGGACTATACTCTTTCTTAATTTTGAGATTCATACTAGAGGATAGTTCACCATCTTCTTCATTGAGGACCATCTCATGTGTGATGAGCTTCCCTAGTAAGTCATGAAAGGGAAGAGTCATTAGGTCTTGAGCTTCTTCGATCGCCGTCACCTTTGGTCCCCATTTGGACTTGGGCAAGCTCCTCAAAATCTTCCTAACCTTCTCTTCATTGGTGAAGGTTTTGCCGAGAGAATCCAGGTTGTTCACGATTTGTGTAAATCTTGTAAACATCTCTTTCACCGTTTCCATGGGCAACATCTTGAATAAGTCATACTGACGCAGGAAGATGCTTATCTTCGTCTCCTTCACTTGGCTCGTACCTTCATAGGTTACTACCAACTTATCCCATATTTCTTTAGCACTCCTACAAGCTAGATGAAATACATTCGAATTCATCAGCATTTAAACCACAATATAATATGTTCATGACCCTGAAGTTTTTGGCCATATTCTCCGAGTCCATTTGATTGAATTCGCTCTCCTCTTTAGGCACCATGACTCTTGCGGCATTAAGCTTCTTTGGAACATGAGGGCCTTTCTTGACAACTTCCCAAAGCTCTATATCTTGATCAATTATGAACATTTGCATTAGTGACCTCCAATGCACAAATTTATCTCCACATAAGAGAGGTGGTTGATTTAGGGGTGGCCACGGGTTACGGGTTGACCCGTGACCCAACGGGTCGTACGGGTCAGGGTCAACGGGTGGGGGCGGGTTACGGGTTAGGGTCAGGGGTTTTGAACCCAATGACCCGGCGGGTCAACCCGCCATCCCAATTTTTTTTTTTTGAAAAAAATATTTTTTTATGTCTATAATAATTATTATGTATATTATTCTTAGAATAATTCATAATATATAAAAATAAACTAGTTTGCATTGTGCAATGTGGGTCAAAAGCACTATCACCCTCCCCTTTTTATAGCTTTGGAAGACTTCCCCTATTCTCTCAACTTTCAATGTGGGACAAGACTTTTGTCGCACATTGAAAGTTGAGTTAGAATGAGAAGGGATGGAGGTATATATATATGTGTACCCCATCCTCCCTTAACCCTCACTCTTCACTTTAAGCTTTATTTCTTATATTGAAATGAAGTAAAAGTTTGAGAAGCTTTATCCCTACATTTATATTGTGGTGGATGAATGAAGTTTTATAGGGATTAAAATTTCTCATGTTTTTTCCACTTCATATTAAAATGAAATGGATTTATAAAGTGATACGTAGAAAAAGTCTTTACATATCTTTTTTTTTAATTTTTATTAGTAAAAAATATTATAAAAAAATAATTTTTTTTTTAATTTGGGAATCCGTCGGGTCAACTCGAACCCGCCAACCCGTGGAATTCCCGGGTTATGGTTCGGGTCGCCCTTCCCCGACCCGTGGCCACGCCTAGGTCGATTAGTGGATCGTCCTTGAGCGAAACCTCCATTACCTACAATACGCATGATCCATCTCACCAATTGGTTAATCAAATAAATTTGAGTTAAGCTCTGAAACCAATTGAAGAACCGCGTAGGTAATGTAAATAACAATAATATAAATACTCTAGGGGGGAGGGATGAATAGAGTATAGGAGATTTTCGTAAAGTTTCTACAGACGCAAATTCAAGGGTCGTAAAACTGATCTCAAGGCCTTGAACTGGACTTCAAGGGTCTTGAGATAACTCCAGTAACCTATTTTGCTATGAAAATAAAATGTTAATTATAAGTGCGGAAATAAAATATAATGAACATGTGAATTGCTAACGAAGTTCGGCTCTAAACCAGCCTACGTCTCCACCTAGGGTTATCCAACCCGTAGGATTCAAAAGCACTATTATTTCACTTCATATGGATCCTAGATACAACCGAGAAGATCTTTCCTTCTTCTAAACACTCGAAGCCTCACCCACTTCTATCTAGTCAACTCAGATCCCTTAGAATCCTAGATACAATTTAGAACAACAACCCTTCTCGTAGCCTCACCCGCTACTATCTAGTCAACTCAGATCCCTTAGAGTCCTAGATACAAATTAGAAGAACAACCCTTCTCGTAGCCTCACCTGCTACTATCTAGTCAACCCAAAACGCTCGTGAAATAATAGTCATAACCACACCAACGTGTGTATACGTTTGAGTATAGCGAGATACTCTTAGTATAACAAGAATGATTTATCCTATAACGCTCGTGATTTTTCTTCTCTCTCAACTAGAAATAAAAGCAATTACAACGAGGGAGAGAAAGAAAAATAAATAAGCTTGAAGATGATTGTTTTGGCTTTGAAGTGCTTGCTTGAATGATGTGCTTGTGTTGTTGTATTTCTTCACCACTTGCTCCTTCCTTTTCATAAAAAAGCTTGAAGATGATTTATCCTATAACGCTTGTTAAAAAAAAATTAAAAAAACTAGATATTTGATATACTGTAGTTTTTATCTTCTAAAAAAGCGTGCGTAAATAGTAAAGTGACATGTTTTTCCGAACGGAGGTAGTAGTAATTATATATTAATCCTTAACAACCAAATCAATTTTAACTAAGCACCAAGTCAGACAAATTTAATATTACACCATGTAGTTTGATCGGACAATTAGATTTAAACAAGACTTTATAAATCTAATACAATATATAATGGAATTAAAATATATAGCATATATAATTTTGTGAGCCAAATAAATATATTCCGAGAATTATAAATCAAATAAAAAAACCACATAATATAATTGATATTTGCATAAACTATTACGTACCTTACTTGTCTTCCATCATCCCTACAAAAATATATCACACATATTGTCATCAAGGTGGAGTCACAAACACCAATCTTGTAATTTCGGACACGAACATTAAGCCCTAAGTGAGAGAGAATTGAAATCAGCCCCTACCCCTAGGGTTGTGAAAATTGAAGGCGTGATGTGTGATCTACAACTTAGTTAATCTTCCGGAACATATAGGTGATCGAAATGGACTTCTGAGTACTACTAAATCAGAAGGAGAGCGTATGCAATCACTATCTCGATTCTCGATCTCCCACAACCACTCCATTGATCACATACCACATTAATGTCTGTTAAATTATCTCCTACAACCAAAATCCGCGACAAGCCCAATTCATTAAGGCGTCGTTTAGTATTGATATTAAGATACCAGATATCGATATCGGTATCAAGTATATCGATATCGGTATCAAGTATATCGATATCGATATCAGTATATTGATATCAACTGATATCCGGATATCCTTGTTTGGTATATTGCAGGATATACAAACCTTAATTTCAATTTCAACCGTACAACCCAAGAACAACAAATCCTAATCTACAAGTCCTAATTTCAGGTTGTACCGATCCTAATTTCGGTTGTAGCAAAAATTCCCTAAAGAATGCACAAATCCTAATTTCAGATTGTACAAATCCTAGATTTCCAAATCACACAGCCCTAACCCTAATCAACAAGCCATAAATGAGAGAACGAGGAGAGAAGATGGAGATAAGAGAGAAGAGAAGAAGGAGAGAAAGAGAGCGTACCTGAGAGCAAACAGAAGGAGAGAAGAACGCAGAAAGAGTGAGTGAGCAGAATGAGAGAAGAGAGAACGAGAGTATATCATTTACCGACCAATATATTAATGGTATATCAAAATGGGCATTCTCTAGTTAAAACTTGATATCAAGTATATCACTTGATATCGATATCTTCCGGTACCAAACACCCATATCAGATATCAGGGGCTAATATCCGATATAATGATATCGATACCAAACGACCCCTAAGAGCCAAAGCCTCATTGCAAACCACAGGGCCGTCCAATGTATTTTGGAGGCCCTGTTCAATACTACTTCCGTATTAAAATATTTAATTTTTACGGAGTATATGGTTTTTTAATTAAGATAAAAACTATATAAAATATAAAAATATATGAAATTATTATAAATAATATTTTAAAAGCCAATATTTTATCGAGTTTTTTTTAAACCCTATGAAAAATTCAAATATAACTATTTTACTAGGAAGATTATTTATTAGTAATATTTACTAATAAATTAGTATTGAATAAGTATTGAATAAGTTTATATCACAAACATGTAGGAGAGTAAATTAGTATTGAATAAGTTTATATTTGAAAAATAAAAGAAGACCAAAATAAATTTAATGTAGAACTACCTTCTATTAGTTATTTAGTTTTTTTTTACTGTTATGTTTATGTCAATATACACATGAGGTTGTTAAATTAACAAATAAAAATACTTAATAAGAAGGCCCCAAAAATAATTATAAATAGTTGATAAGAAGGCTCCAAAAATAATGTAACTTGAGGATGTATTAAAGTAACAAATAAAATTAGTTAATAAGAATGCCAAAAATTAATTTAAAGTAGTTAATAAGAAAGTCCAATATAGTTTTCTATATAAAAAAAGATAAAAAGATTAAAAGATTAAAAACAAAAATTGGAGAGGGGTGAGATTCGAACCCACAATTCGTAGGAAATTGGATGAATTTGGTTGGGCCACTAACCATTGAGACAACCCATCAATGTGATTATATAGACAACAAATAATATATGTACTAATAAATTTTTATATGGGGCCTGTTCCGTTGGGCTTTTTGAACATGCTATTGGACGGGCCTGGCAAATCACACACTTGATGGCATCGCAAGCACGCACGTCGAAAGGAAACTTGAAATTGACCCAACCATTCCAATCATGTAAATTTAAAAAAAAAAAAACAATGGAAAAACGTACGTAAGTTCCAAGCATTTATATGAACATTGTGAGTAAATTCCATAAAATATTATCTTCCCCTAAGAGAATTGCAGTAGAAAAGAAATGATAAATAAAATTAATGTTGAGGGTTTGATAGGTCATTAAGGTACCTAGACGCAATTTTTAGAGATGTAAATAGATAGATAGATAAATAGATAAAATTACACTAACAAAAAACAAACATGGAAGTTTGGATGCGAGTATTGATCGCAGATAACACAGCGTCTTGGTCCTCTTGGATCATACCCACTCGATTGTTGAAGGAGGCTTTGGTGTGGTGTCTAGGCAGACATGGACTACGCCTCTAACGTTGTTGCTTATCTTTTGTGTCACATCATCGATGAACTCCTGCTTGAAGGGGTACCTAAAAGATCGTCTCACCAAGCAAGTTAAAGACGAGTTGAAACAAGCTATGCTGAATCAAATTTAAACTTTGTGTGCATATATATATATATGTTCGATCACTTGTGCTCATCCTAGCTTACATTTAAGTGCGCATATATATATTTAGACAATTTTTTCACCATATATAATGTTTCAGATTAGAAAATTCTGGCTCAAACTAATTGAATGGCAGTTCAGGTTAATTATGAAAATGGGTCGAGTTTTGGGTGGATCAGACCATTTTTTTTCAGTTGGTTAGATTTCACCAATTCTAGCATAGTTATGGAAATGCAAATATGAAATAATACCCACATTTTTTAATCAAAGTTCTTTCAACGGTAACTGAAACACCTCAAATTTGCAATTACATGAATTTTTTTTAAAAAAAATATTTATTTACCTCATCATCATGATTTATACATCAAATTCTATTATGTATATACGTTGATGTTCAATCCCTCAAAATACGGGTATATTGGTCATTTGTATTTTTTTTTATAGAATCCTGTTCGAATATTTTCATGGGCAGTGATTTGATAACAAAATGTATTTAAATGGATGTTTTGTGTAATTTCGAATTCAATGGGTGGTTAAATGAAAAACTCAATATTTAGTGGGCGGTTTGATTTAATTTTCCTTATATATTAATACAATAAATAAAGTGGTTTGAAGGCTCACCTATCTGCTGTCATCCCATCTTCACTTGTGACAGCCCTCATAACAACAACATGGCCTTCTGTTCGTTGATCACCTTGAACCCCAACAGTGCAGATTGGAATCAGCACCACAAATGCTTGCCATATCCTTTCGTAAAGCCCGGCGTCCTTGATCGCCTCGACGAAGATCTCATTAGCCTGCAGCAAATTGAGATTGGATTAAGATCAACGGAATCAGAACTAGATCAATGAATTGATATCACTCTCACCTGGCGAACAATCTCCAGCCGGTTTCCCTTAGTTACATCGCCTATGATTCGAACAGCAAGACCAGGCCCCGGGAAAGGATGTCACTTCAAGAAGCTCTCCGGAACATTCAAAACTTTACCAATTGCTCGGACCTCGTCCTTGAATAGACGCCTGAAGGGTTCGATGAGCTTCAACTTCATGTTCTTGGGAAGGCCTCCGACGTTGTGGTGGCTCTTGATCGTGTGGGAGTGGCTCCGCCACTCCCAGGAGCCGGACATGACTCTATAACGTCGGTATACAAGGTCCCTTGTACCAAGTAAACCGGCTTCCTTCCTAACTTGTTCTCCAATTCTAGGGCAAATTCGTCGAACACTTTGATGAACTCATCTCCGATTATCTTCCTTTTCTCTTCACCATCCTTCTTGCCCCTAAGCGCCCTTAGGAACCTCTCAGTAGCGTCGATACAGGTCACGGGCAAATGGAGATCCTTTCTAAAGGTGTCCATCACACGCTGCTGCTCATTGTGCCTTAGTAGACCATTGTCGACAAAAACACAATGAAGGCGATCTCCGATGGCCTTGTGGACAAGAGTCGCAGCAACCGTAGAGTCTACACCACCGGACAATGCACAAATGACATGATCTTCTGGACCTACAGTACTCTGGATTGTCTTGAGCTCTTCATCCATTACATCTTCCATCTTCCGGTTAGCTTCAACACCGCAAATATCGAAGAGGAAATACCGGAGAGTTTCCATCCCTTGTGGTGAATGTGTAACCTATAGAATTTAAAACCATTCATAATAAAGCAGAGATCATACAAACAAACTGCACATATCACACAAAATACAGCTTCCTCATATTTTGGTTTACAAAAATAGCCCAAGGTTTACCTTACTCCCTACTACATACTACTGGATCGAGTTGGTTACCTGGATCATGTGCTCGGGTTACCATCCCTCCTAGGGGTTTGGAAAACGAGTTTTTTATTTATTTTATCAATCTTGACTTGTTTATGAAATGAACGACTTCAAGCGGTTCAAGTTATAACATATTAACTTAAAAGAAAATTCGAGTCGAGCTTTTTTTCGAGTCAATCCTGATCGAGCTCCAGCCGTTCAGCCCTTACGCCCTCGTCATTAAAAACAGAAAGGAAAAACAAAAAAACTTAAAATTGGCAGGAAAACAAGCTTGACTTAAAATTGCTGGTCTCTGCCTAGTTTGCACATTTTTGTTATTTTAAGGTAGGTTTGATGTTCGCCATCTGCCGACCGCTACTCGAGGAATAAGGTCTGTTTGACACTTAAATTTTTACCTTATCAAAAAATAAAAATAAAAAAAAACCTATGCTTTTTACCTCAGGGTGATACTGAAGGCCATAGAACCTTCTCCGCCGATCTTCGACGGCAGCAATAGCCCCCTTCTGGCTACGCGCCACAACCTCGAACCCTTCCGGAAGAGTGACCGCGCCCTCGGCGTGGCTCATCCAGACAGACTGCTTATCGCCGACACATTTGTTCCCAAACAAGCCTCCGGTGGAAGCCTTGTCGACCTGGATCTCCTTATGGCCGTACTCGTGCTTCTCCCCGGCAACGACCCCGCCGAGCGTTTGCACGAGGAGCTGCAGGCCGTAGCAGATGCCGAGGACGAAGACGCCGCTGCGGCGGACGTAGTCGATGAATCCGTCGGGGAAGGAGGGGGCGTCGGGGGAGTGGACGGAGTTGGGGCCGCCGGAGAGGATGATGACGCGCGGGGAGAGGGCGGTGATGGCGGAGAGAGGGGAGGTGCCGGAGATGCAGAGGGAGTTGACGGAGAGGGACCGGATTCGACGGGTGATGAGGTGCGTGTATTGAGACCCGTGGTCCAGGATCAGAACCTGCAGGTCAGACTCAGACCTCTCCTCGTTGGCGCCCATGGCGATTGCTGATACTGTTAATCGGTGGAAGGCTGGAGAGAGGAGATCGATTAGGGTTTTACGATTCCTTGTTGCGTATCGGTGTTTATAACTGAATTTGAAAAAAAATGAACTAAAGTAAATTTTATCAATCAACTTAAAAAATGGTTAAAAATTGTCTTAAGTCTATATATGTAAACTGTATATCTTGAATATCCACTTAATAATAATATTATAATATTTTTTGCATTAACTTAAATTAATTTAGAGTTTTTAACCATAACTCAACTCCGAAAACCTTCCAACCCAGTAAAAATCTATTTTATTTTTTATCAATCAATATCATCAATCTTATCTTATATCTAGTATTTTTTTTTTTTTACCGGAAAGAATTTGGCTGTTGACAACATCAACTAACCAAGGGCATCCTTACAGATGATACTGCACAGGACAGTGTCAGGGGGGAAGGTCAAGCCAGAGAATCCAAAATTAAGATGAGATAGTCTGTCAGCGGCTTGATTGCCTTCCCTAAAGACATGTGAGACCTCAAATTATGGAATCATATTCAGTGCGCATAGAGAATCGGATAGAAGAATCTCTATTTCGCCACTACAGGACATACCTGCCTTGAGGCTTTTGATAATACTAAGATTATCACCTTCAATGCAGATACGCGGGATTTTTAATTCTACAGCTTTGAGCACACCTTTCCACAAGCCAAAGCATTCAGATCCAATAGCTGAAGCAAGTGGGGAGGAGCCTGATTCAACATATCTAGTACAACCCTGCCAATCCCTGATAATATATCCATAAGTTCCTAGATTGTCAGAAGTAAAGGCTCCATCAAAGTTCAGTTTGCACTAGTTTTCTCTTGGTTTTTTCCATTTTATGTTTCTAACCCTGGTTTTTGTTGGATTGGACATTTTGGTTCCTGTTTCCTTATCCATGCTTATATCATCCATTTTAGTCTTTTCCCAGTTAGTTAATTGCTCTTTTATGAATGCTGCTATTGTTTTTGGATTGGCTTTGATGCCATAAAAAAACGCCTTGTTTATGAAATACCATAAGCACCACCAGCCAGTGGCATGGCATGAGAGTTCTGGTTTACTCAAAGAAGCATGTAGAGCGTATAGTATGTCGGTTATGTTGTAAGTGTTGTCGTAGGCTCTTTCGAGAGTGTTGTAGATTTTAGGGAATAGATGTTGCAGTGTAGTTGCTGTAGTTGGGCAATGGAATAATAGATGGTCGATATCTTCGAAATTCATTCCACACGAAGGACAATCAGTGGGTATTCCCGCACCACGGCAGGCTAGTTTAGCGGATGTTGGTAGGCCGTTTTTGGAAATGCGCCATAAGAAATCCTTGATTTTTGGGGATACATCCAACTTCCATATCCAAAGGGTCTCCGAAACTGTATGGTTTTTGGTCTTGTTGATTAGTTCTATGGCAGAGGTCGTTGAGAACCATCCGTTTTTACTAGGAGCCCAATATAGTCGATCTTGCTGGATATGTTTTGGGATAGGCGATCGTGTTATGTTAGTCAACATTTCTCTACTAATTTGGTTGTTGAAGGTGGCATGAAGTTTACTTATGTCCCAAGTTCGATTTTCCAGAATAAAGTTTCCAACAGAAATGTTCGTGTCGATTGAATCTGTAGTTATAGCATGTGCCAGTAGGGGGGAGTCCCCAATCCATTGATCTTTCCAGAAATTTATGTATTTTCCGTTGGCTATTCCCCATCGTAGTCCTGATTTAAAGAGGGGAATTAGAGATGTCAGTTTTGACCATTGCCAAGATACATTTCCTTTTTTTTCATAATTGAGAATTTGTGTATCATGTAAATATTTCTGGGTTACCAGTCTAACCCATGGGTTCTCTGGCTCTGCTAGTAACTTCCAGAGGAGTTTGAGTTGGAGTGCTTTGTTCATGTCTTCGGATAGGCGGAGACCTAGTCCCCCATTAGATCGGGCCTTACATATCTCAAACCAATTGATAAGGGGCCTGTGTTTAGGGCCTTTGTTCCATAGAAAATTCCTATTGATCTTATCTAGCTCTTTATGTATGTGTGATGGGAGAAGGAAGCACTGCATGATATGTAAGGGTTTGGCAGCAAGATTGGATTTAATGAGTGTACATCTTCCTGCTTGTGAGAGATTGTTTGCTGTCCATTTAGATAATTGGGTTTTGCTAGATTTTGTGATGTCTTCAAATGTTGTGTTGGAGACTTTGCCGGTGATGACCGGACATCCTAGGTAGTTTCCCAAATTAGTTGTGTAAGGAATCCGAAGTTCATTCTTTATTGTGTTTTTTATTACATTTCCCACATTCTGTGTAGTGTAGAATGCAGACTTATGGTAGTTTATTCGTTGCCCCGAATGGTGGCAGAAGTTCTGGGTGATGGCGTTGATTTGGTCACAGGCAGTTTTGGTGGCAGATGCAAAGATGATTATGTCATCGGCAAATGCCAAAAAGGGTACTTTGGAGCAGGATCGTTTGATTGAGATTCCAAGGTGGCTACTTTGTTGGTCCATTCCGGATTGTAGCCCTCGCGCCAAAACTTCAGAGACCATGAGAAATAGATATGGTGACAAAGGATCTCCTTGACGGAGGCCCTTTGACGGGTAGAATAGGTTGGTTGGTTCATTGTTGACTAGAACCGAGTAGGATATGGTAGTAATACATTCCTTAATCCAACAACAAAATTTGTTGCAGAAACCATATTTCTCCAAAATGGAGAGCAAAAATTCCCACCGAACCATATCAAATGCCTTTTCCATGTCTAGTTTAACAGCCATCCCTCCAGATTTCCCCTTTTTGTGTTGAAATGAGTGAAATATTTCATTGGCTATCAGGATGTTATCTTGGATTGATCGCTTAGCGATGAATGCACTTTGTAATGGATGAATGAGTTTTGGTAGGATTTGTTTTAACCTGTTCGCTAGAATTTTGGATATTATTTTATATATGGTTGAACAAAGGCTTATGGGTCTGAAGTTGTTTGTAGTTTGTGGGTTATCACATTTGGGAATTAGTGTGATAAATGTGTGGTTGATTTGTTTGAGAATTCTCCCACTCGTGAAGAAGCCTTTAGTGGCCTTAATGACAGAAGGACCAACTATGCGCCAGTAGGTGCGGAAGAAACCCGCTGGGTATCCGTCCGGGCCCGGTGATTTGTCTCTGGCAAGAGAGAAAACGGCACTCTTGATTTCTGAATTCGAGAATGGTTGTGTTAGCAATTCATTATCATTTGCGGATAATGAGGGCGATATATAGTCCAAGAGGCTACAGGAACCCTGTGGCAGGGAGATGGACGAATATCGCCCTTCAAAGTCTTTCTTTATTTCATCTCGAATTAACGAAACAGAGTCTAAGGTAGTGCCATCCTTGGTGATGAGTTTTTTTATAATGTTTCTGTTTCTTCGTCCAGTTGCAACACGATGGAAATATTTGGAATTAGTGTCCATATTTTTGATGTGGATTCTTTTCGCTCTTTGTCCCCAGTATGTCTTTTGGAAGTTTATCAAGTTGTTGTATTTGTTTAGAAGACAATGATGCCTCCTCTCTATATTTTCATCATATTTTGTGAGCAGCTGCGTTTGTAGTCGTAGCATTTCTGATTCCGTGGTGGCAATTTGGGCGAATACGTTCCCAAAGGTTTTCTTGCTCCAGACTTTACTTTTCTTTTTGAGTTCTTGGAGTCGTTTAATTAGCTTGAAGAGATGTGAGCCCGGAGGGTCAAGCCGCCAAGCTTGTTGTACTATCTTCTCATAATCTTTGTGTTTTGTCCAGGCTAATTCGAACTTGAAGGGTTGCATTATTGGGAGTTCATTAGGCAATAACTCAAGAGTTATTTGGGAATGATCTGATGTTGTGAACGCCTTATTCTTGGTGGTTAAGTGCGGGAGGATTGCAAAAATGTTTTTATGGACCAGAAATCGGTCCAGTTTTTCATAAGTGTTGTTTTCAGCATTTGAACTCTTGCGCCAAGTGAATTGATTCCCAGTCGTTGGCAGGTCTATTAAATCATGTTTTAGTATGAAGTCAGTGAGTCTATAGCATCTAGCCATTGTGGGAGTTGCCCCTCCCGACTTGTCAGAAGGGCTTAGGATATCGTTTAGATCGCCAGCAATAATGCAAGGATGGGAGCTGGCTTGGATTAGAGAGGATATTTCATTCCAAAAAGCTGGTTTTTGGTTTTGGTGTGGTGGTGCGTAGATAAAAAGCACTGCAAATGTTATGTTTTGGTTAGCACTATGGTACTCAGATAGGATATATCTGTCGCCTGATGATATGACAGTAAATGTATCTTTATTTAGATGAGAAGATTTCCAGAGTAGGCACAGTCCGCCCGAGAGGCCTTGAGACGGACAGAAGTGAAGGTTATCGAAGCCAATACTACGCCAGTGAGAATCTTTAGGGGGGGTTTGGAGCTTAGTTTCCGCTAGAGCAAGGATTTGGATGTGTTCGGCTTTACATGTAGAATCTATTTGAGTCCATACGTTTTTCCGGGCTAGGCCCCGTACATTCCAATAGCTGACTTTCATTTAATTGTCTTATTTTGGATCTGGGTAGGTAGGAGATACTGCTTTCGCAAAAGAGTAAGCCCTATAGCCAGGACCTGAATCCTATCAAAGCGTAATAGGGTGTTTGGTTTTTCCTTAGCTTTGACCCATATATTAGTGATGTGATCTGGAATTGGGTTATTTCCTATTGTTTTATCTGATCGGCTAGAGATTAAGGAAATCCCATTATTAACACTTTAGTCACTCGCCAAGAAACAAAGGTCCAAAAGAAGCCATTTGGAGTGACGTTTTCATAGCTTGATTGGTGATGTGGGACGGGTATTAGTTTTATTCTAACAAAAGCATGAATATCTAGTATGGCATGCCCTTGAGCACATAACTTGTTTTGTTTCCTATCATGAATCTGCACAAACGCAAAGGATGTCTTGCGCACAGGAGAGAGGCTTTTGCTATTAGATTTAGTGTTGGAGTGTATGAGTTGGTGTATGTTTAGAAAGTTAAGCATAATTGCTCTTGATTTATTATGTGGTAATAGAGTGAGTTGTATTGTGCTATCGGTATAGTATGTAGCGTTTTTATTATGTGTTTTGGTATAGTCGTACATATTCAAATGAGATTCTAAATGTTTGGGGGTGGGGGGCTGAGTTGTCAGGTCAATAGCACAGTAGTGTATCTTTCCTGCAGTTAAGATGTTGATCATAAACACCAAGTAGGAAAGGCAACCCTGGGTAGATTTTATATTAAGTAAAGATTTGGTTTTACCTGCAATGATGTACAGAACTGAGACAAACAACAGAGGAATATACCAAGGTAATATAAAGGTAATAACATTAGTATAGAAATAGGAAGGAAGGTTTACAGTCTTCCAACAGTGACAAGGTCTGAATCTATTACACATCTCCAATTGGAACTTTAATTTTACATGTATTATATCATTATGATCCAAGACAGATTTTCTATATGCTATGGTGTTTGGCGTAGTTTGCCTTCTTAATTCCTTAAAGTAGTCCATGATACAACATACTAACGTTTCATAGATACTAAGCAAGCAAACAAAGCTGGGAAGGTTTGTGAAGCATAACTTAGATTTGTGCTTTGATGTATAGATGGCAGGATGATTGAGTATCACAACAGAGCTGCTGAATGCCTCACTTCCAATGCAAGACACCACCAGTAGCAACTGTAAAAAAGATGGCAAATGTTGGTGCTCTGGAGAGAGACTCTCCTGAGAGCTGTTAGTGTAGAAGCAGTGTATAGCATAGACCAAAAAAAAGTATACAAATTCAGAAGCAGTATAGAAGTAGTTAGTATAGAAGTAGCTGTTTGGCTTCAACTCTTGGTGAATAGAGAACAAGGAAGAAATGTCAAGCCCAACAACCATATTTGTTATAGCATTAAATTGACAGCAGTGACATGATATAATGATAAGGTTAGTTTCCAATCTAAAAATCAGCAAACCATGAAAAGGATCATAATGTTTAGTAACAGGAATCCAGCTTACGATTTCAAGAGGAGGAATTTTGTGTCTTAGTTCCCAAATCGAAGAAATCAGCAAGCTGTAGGGACTAGGTGTTTCTGCCATAAACAAGGTGTTAGCAATCTTTAGGTGCAGTTTTATGGGTATATAAAGGGTGGCAATCAAATAAGTTTTTAAATTTGGGTGAATTGTTTGCTCATTATTTATATTATAATAACAGTTTAGAGATTTTTCCAAGTTTAGGGTGTTGTAACCTGGTTTAATCCAGATTTTGTGAGAGAGATATGCATGAGCCTTAAGATTTCCAATATTCATTTCATAGCAAAGCCCAAGGTACATACTACAATAGCTGATCCTGCTGATTTCATAACAATAGATAATTCCAGTGGGTGTATATACATCAAAAGACTGGAATATGCATTTTAAGCTCCATGAAAACAAATGAGATCTCCAAGATGGACCTAGGTGTGGCCAGTGAAAACCGAAAATTAAAGGATAAGCATAGTAAATGCAAAAGATGCCTAGGGGCTGCCAAGATGAGGAAGTCCTAGGCCAAACTCTTGGAGAGCTCATTAACATCATGATCAAGTGGTCTTTTTGCTCCTCTTCAGATTGGAGCAGGCTGTGTCTTCGTCCCCGACGTGGCCCTTTCTCTTCGTCGAGTCAGAGTTGGAGTGATCCGTTGGTGGCATCTCCATAGAGGAGAGCATCTTGATTACAGTGGAGGTGGACTGGATGGAGTGATAGGACGCTTCAGAGAGCAGCTCGGATGGTGGGAAATCATCATGGATTTCAATGGCATGATCATCAGCTATGTAATCATAGCTCTCAAGCTCAGCACCCAAAAGATCATCCTCGTCCACCTCATACTGAAGACATGGGAGGATCTCATCATCAATCTCATTCTCAACAAAGGAGAAGTGGCTTGGGTCAGGGAGAGGAGCTAGCTGCTCCATGAGCTCATCATTAGAGGGCTGAGGAGTGGGGTTGTTCACAGCAAATGGGACAGCAGTGGTGTTGAAAGGGCCTGCCTCCCCCACACCAGCCCCTAGGACCAAACTGAAGCCAGCAGAGGGAACTGGGCTACCAGTAGGGGCACAGGGGGGCATGAAAGGGGAAGGAGCATTGGGATTTGGCTCTTGGAGGGTAGAGAATGCAGAATTAGTGTGAGGGTGTTCATCAGCAGGGTTATCTTTGGAATCCTTTGAGGAGGAAGAGGAGTTGGATAAAGCTTCAAAGGAGATACTCACACCCCCTTTCCCTGAAAGGTATGGTTTGTTACCAAAGGCTGTGATGGGGTTAGGTAGTTTAAGGGGTTTGCCTTTCTTGGTGACATGCACCCACTCCTCTTTAGGTTTCTGGTTTTGCATCCAGCTGGGTTTTTTAATGGTGATTTTGATTTTTTTGGGGTTGGGGGCTCTGTGAGGACACTGATTGAAGAGATGAGAGAGCTCACCACAATTTCCACAGCCCTCAGGAAACTCTTCAAACCAGATGACATGGGCAGAAGCTTGGCTAGCAGAAGATGGAACAAGAATGGTATTGGAGAAGGTTTTGGACACATCTAGGTGAATGCAGACTCTGGCATATTTGAGATTGACATCTACAAAGGGGTCATGCTTGATGAAAATACCAAACTTGTTGTGTTTGATAATGGATTTGACAGCCTCTGGGTGTTTTAGCTCATCAGGAATAAGGGTGATCCTAACCCACATGTCTATAGCAAAGATATTTTCAAGCAAAGGATCAAATTCTGGTTTCCACAGGCGCAAGATGAGAAGGTGTCCATAAGCATGATATGGACGACCTTCCCAAATGCACTGCAGATCATTAGGGGTAGCAAACCAGATTTCGAACCAGTGATTAGGAAGTTCCAAGATCACTGGCTCCTCAGATAATCCTCTCCAATCAGCAATGAGTTTAGCCTGAATTTTCTTGAACTCCATACACTAGTGCAGATTAGAGATCTCTCGGGGGTTTTTTAACAAAGCTTACGGGAGTTTCCAGCCTCCCTTTATTCGGTTCGCTGAGAGATTTCTGTCGGGGGTTTTTAAAAACTCCCGAGATATATAAGTTCGGTCAGGGGTTTTTAAAAAACTCCCGAGAGAGCGTGTTTTTAAAACGCCATTTCAGTTTTAGCTCTCTAGGGAGTGTTGTTAAAAACTCCCGAGATATACTATACATTATTGGCGGGTAATTCTTGGAATATGTCGGGAGTGCTTCAAAAAACCGCCGAGAAATATATATATATTTTTTTAAATGTTCCATTCGTTTTTCAAATTTACTCACCTGTACGTATTGCACTAAACATTACCTGTATTACAGTAACATCAACACAAACCTACGAACTTGTCATCACACCACCACAAATGTAAAATTTTGCAAAACTCTTAATTGCAAGATTCAATCACTCCAGAAATCAATGTGAACACCTAGAATGTCAATGATTTTCAAATAATCCATCCATCTATTCTAAAAGTATGGATCGAACAGTAACACATCAATGTAACTATCTAGATATAGCAATGTAAACCCCTCACTAATATAAAGACCTTCTAACTTTCAAGCTACCGTTGTGTGTCCAAATATTGTAGCCATTCCTCTCGTAACTCATCAAGATTCGATTTGTCGTAGACTTCCCCTGAATCTCGAAAATACTACAAAATAAAAAATATTACGAGTCAACGTACACTTACAAAAATTAACATTCATGTATATTTTACAATGACACAAAAACCAATATGTTATATAGTTACCGTGATAGGGACAACACTTGTAGGAAGACTTACCGAAATTTTAACCCAACGTGTCTTTTTTCTATTAAGCTTGTTGATATTGGTTAAAAACATTGAAATAGCACTGCAAAAAAAGGGTCATTTTACACTTGTAAATTAGAATATGAACATATATGTATCTAATTTAAGATCCAAATTACATGAATAACTTACTTGTCCACCATAGCTCTCAAATTTTCTCTAACATCGCCCCTGAGTGGATCTAGCCAATAAACGATATTGTCCAATGGATTTATAAGAGCCAACATCCAATGACGCCTAGAATAAATTTAATCCATGAAAGGTATTGTTAAATTTAAGATAGAAGTGTAATTACAGTTTAAGATAAATAATAATGACTTACCCTTCATTATAAGCTGCAAACCATAGACGATTTTTCATCTCTTCTTTTCCCATACAGTTTGCCATGTATTGTTGTTTTTTCACTGCTGACGACTCTTTACACCCATGAGCTATATATGTGGGGCAAAAAAATGCATACCTTTCTGAAAGGCGAGTTTCGTACAAATACCTATGATTAATCATTTCAAAAAAATGTTGTAACTTAATTGCCACTTGAATATAACTTAAAAAATTGTTATAACTTAACCGCAATCGATAAAACATATCGGGATAAATTAAAGTATCAACTTACTTGATGTACAAAGCCACATGAGTTTGATCTATTTGCTCCTTCTCAAGCCACACCTTTATAGTCTAAATAACAACAAAAGCCAATATTTAACCACTTTCATCGAATTACAACACTATCAATTTCATTAACTCAGAGGCTAAGAGGATTAATGGTTGTAAAAGTACTAACTATCCTATCTACATCACGGAGATAGCGTAAATTGTGATAATTGATAAGGGAAAAAAAATACAGCGGGAAGAATATTGAGAGAACTAGCTAGTTATTCGCTACTTTTTCACCCAAAAAAAATAGTCATTTGCAACTCATTCTTTAACATTCTTGATTTTTACAGCTGAAAGATGGTGAAGAATAAAGACAACTTGCAATGAAAAAAATTGGGCAGTAGAACTATTCGTAGCTTGTTATTAAGAAGCCGAAGTAAAAGAAAACAAAGTTCCACCATATGGGTAGCCTACATGAAAAACATAATGCAGAAGACATCTACCTCCAAACAAGATCTGATATTTTTTATAAAAAATTGAAATAATGTTTTCCGATCAAAATTTACCGTCCATTATTGGGTTTACTGTTGCTTTCCTATCAAAATTTACAAGATCTGATTTTTTATTTTCACCAATGTTTATTCTCCACTGTTGGATTGAAGAATTGAATATATTTCATCAAAATTCTATTTGATGATGGTGATTTCTCTAATATTTGGAGGAGATTGTAAAATTTCCTTGATGATGATGATTTCTTTAGTATTTAGGAGAATGTGGAGTGAATCGGTAATTTTTTTTAAAAGAAAAAGAGAGGGATAATTAATTGAATAAGTTTTTATTTAGATAGAATAAATCTTAACCCTATTTATTTGTAGGGATAAGATTAATGTATTAGGCAAATATTAGGAGGTTTTTATAAGGAGAGGATTCCTGCAATGGTTTTGTAGTTTGAAAATTAAGTTTGTTTCTCTTTGAAACCATCTTTTATATCATTGACCTTCGTTTTATTCTCACCAAATAATTCTACACTACTCTGCCTTTCATCTCTTTTTGACTCAGGAACAGCTGAACCCACTTTTTAAATTTTGCAACAAGCACCCATATATTTGCCAAATCATTTTCTAATACTGCCTCCCTTGTCTTTGCCTCTTAGGCTATCTTCCTGTATTCTTCTTCTACAATTTCTTTTTCACCCAAAGCAGCCTCTGTAACTACCTCACGCTGCTTCCTTGCTTGCAATTCCATTTTCAGGTCATCTACACTAAGCTGTATGAATCAAAGTCATCATACCCATTTCTAGAAATGTCATTCGTTCTTGCCGAAAACCTGCCCCTTCTTCCTTGCTTATTTCCATCACTGTATTTTCAGATGCCCTCTTGAATACTAGCATGTCTGGCTTGAGCAGCCTTGAATTCCTTTTCGAGCTTTGCATTCTGCAGAGACAGTTTAGTTACTTCACCAACTAAGTTCTCTAACTCAGCAGCAGCAACAGAACCAAGTTCCTTCGCATAAGAAGCCTCATTGGATAGCTTTTGATTTTGCACCCGCAATCCACTGATTTTGCACCCGGAAACCAAGTGTTTATTATAACTTCACCTTTTTGCTTATGTATATCTACTTCAGTGATAATTATGGAAGCTATGGCACCTATACACCCGAAGCCATTTCTTATCTCTTCAACCTACTTATTGCTGAAATAATATTTACATTGTCTTTGATTGGTATAAGATTTTTAGAATGTTAAACTTAACCCTTTCCAAGTGCCTAGATACACAATCATATGGGTTTACTGTAGCAGGTCTAAAACTAAAAGCAACATAAGCTCGAAAACAACCTACTGATGTTTTTGGTCTCCCATGGAAGAAGGGCTACATATTTTATGCAAAATGTTCACCTTAAAGAATGTAGCATTATTATATCATTTTTAAGTTTCTACCATTCTAGCCTTTTATTTTTAATTTTTTGTTATCATTTTCTATAAAGCCTAGGCTCTCAAGTTGGCTTTTGACTATCTTCAACTCCTATTTATTCCTTGCAAATAGAATAAGCTTTAAATTACAAGCATTGGCCATTAGACAACTCCTAAACTATAGATAAATTGCTGAAAAAATCAGCACCTTCCCATTTTGCATAAAAAACCAGCATAAAACAGCCCTTAGCATATTCAGAACTAAACTCACACGCAGCAGCACCAAAGTTGGAAGTTGAAGGCAACTAAAATTCAGTCCCGAACAATACCTTTACGAGCAGTAGCATAGGAAACTGCCTCAAAACAGCCCTCAAACCATTAGAAATTCAGCCCCCCGATCTGGACTTTTTTTCCAACTCAACAACCCCCAAATTTTGATAAAAGTAGTAGTAGACTACCAGCAGAAAACAGATTTGTGGCAATCAAATGTTGTTTTACAGATTTTACAGTATGCTGAACTTGTGACAAATTTCTGTTTACAGATGTACTTTTTACAGATTTTAACCAAAAAAAAATTATGTTTATTGATTTTTAAAGTGTGCTGAATTTGAGACAGATTGTTGCCTACATATTTAAAAATGTGCTAAAATTTCTTTATGTTTCTTTTATGCTGAATTTCTTTATTGCTCAACAACTTTTAGATTTCTGAATTGAAATTACATTATAAATCAGTCACATTCTTTGCTGAACTGAAATTGTAGCTAGCTGATCGAAACAGAAACTGATATTTGTTAAACTGACACCTTGATAAGTCAACTTTCTGTAGTTCCTATATTTGGCAAATGCAATTGAATTTAGTTGTATTTTTTCTGATGGAAATTTATGATTATCCTCATTTATTTATTTGATATGGAATCATGGAATTGATTTTGTGCTTTTTTGGTATTTTATATCCCATTTGATTAACCTATAGATGATATCCATCATACAAATTCATCCCTTTGTATTCATCCCTTTGTCATAAACTCTGCACATCCATGTTTAATTCCATACCCATCTCTATATGGTCTTGATTAATCTACAGATGGGTAAAGATCTATGAATGTGCTTTCTAGTGCCCGATTAGCATATAAAGTTACACCTTAGATAAAAGCAAACCTAGCTTCTAACACACTGTAACTTCATTCAAAAATTGGCTTGAAACTCTAGAACCCTAGGTGCTAAGAGAATCATACCTAAATTCAATTCAACAATCACAAAAAAGGGAATTTTCCACCATAAGAGCACTCAATCTCAGCCCATATGATACAATTCTTCACCATCAGAAACTAAAAAGGACCAAGCACATATCACTATCATAAATTAAGCATAGAGAGCAAGACATACCAGAGTACAATTGGGCGATTTTCGTGAGAAAAAATAAAGACCCTACCCCGAGAAGCCAAACAAAGCAGTTCTGCAACCAAATTAGGGATTTGATTAGAGTCGATTTCACCCAACCGTTCTACAATTTCAGCCAAATAATGTTTCTGAAGAGAATTGAATGACCAACCTCAGAGCGAATACAGCCCTAAACAACAAGATTGATCGAAAACGGCGAGAGGAGCGAAGCATCCAAGTCTCTAACTTCTCTGGCGTCTCCGTCGACCCTCTTCAGCAGCAAAATTTCTGACGATTGTGGGTGACCCTCTCCGTCGACCCTATTCAGCAGCAAGATTGATCGAAGAGGGTGAGAGGAGCGAAGAATCGACAGAAAAGGGCGAGAGGAGCGAAGCAGCAAGTCTCCTTCTCCGGCGTCTCCGTCGACCCTCTTCAGCAGCAAAATTTCTGGCGATTGTGGGTGACCCTCTCCGTCGACCCTATTCAGCAGCAAGAGAGATCGTAGAGGGTGAGAGGAGCGAAGAATCGATAGAATTTCTGGCAAACCCCTTCAGTACTTCGATTTTGAGCGACGCCCTCTCCAAGTGATCGAGATGGATTTTCTAGGTTTTTTCTTTTGAGAAGCTTTTGTAAAGTTAAGATATAATTAATTTTTAAAAGATTAATATTTTTCGGGTCTTTTACTAAAAGCTCCTGAGAGAAATAATATTTAACGGGAGTTAAACCAAAATACCCGTAATAGTATAGCTCAATATTACCGAGTTTTATTTTTTTATATATAATATACATCTAACGGGAGTTTTTATAAAAACCCCCGTGCGAAATTTATTTCTCGGGACTTTTTTAAAACCCCCGAGATTTTTGTCCTGTAAGAGACTTGTTTTGTACTAGTGATAGGAGCTCCAAAAAGCCGGCCATATAGGATACACTCAGATTTGGGCTTCACAGGTGTGCTGAACTTGGCAATGTCAGCATAGAAGGTTGAAAGATCAATTTTGCTCTTGCCTTTATCACGTTTAAGTGAGGCAGTTTCATGGGTGTTTGGGTTTGTAAGGGTGTCGCCTGTTGGCTTCCCATTGTTTGGATTGTTGTTAGTATGGGTGTCATCCCCTTGGGGATTTCCCTTTTCCTTTTCCATAGGATTAATAGGAGAAAAAACAAGAGAAAATTTTTGAGAACAGAAGGAATTGCAGCTAAGAGAGAAGAGAGAAAGTTTTTGTTGGTGCACCAATAAACGAAAGCAGTAGATGTTTATATAGAGAGATTGAGACAGGGGTTCAAGGACTTCGCAGGTAAAGGAATTAGAAGACAAGAGGGATATCTCAGGAGAAAGGTAAAACCAGTAGCACAAATTAGAGAGGAGACAAAAGGACTTACCAGTTTCCCAGAAATACTGATATGCGATATATTCCATAGCGCATTTAGTAGTTTTTATCATCACTTACATGTCATTATGAGAGATATTTGTGTGAACTTGGTGATTCGGAACATGTTGAAGAAGTTGAAGAAATCATGCAAGTTACAGAAGAGAAGAAGTTCGGAAGCAGCTGGAAGCTGATGCACTTGGCGCGCCCGCGCTGCTACCCGACGCGACCACGTTGAAGAAGGAAGTGCCTGCGCTGTTACAGCAGGTAGAAGAGTTGAAAACGAAGCTGGCGCGCCCGCGCTGCACTTGGCGCGCCCGCGTCGGACCCTGAAGACGGATTCTTTCTTATCCGATTTTCCTTTCCTTATTAGTTTTAATATTATATTTTATATTTTTACGGGATGTTAAACCGGATTTAATTAGTTTATATTTGCCAAGAAGGCAGCAGTAGAAAAATGAGGTTTTTTTCCAGAGACGTATTTTCCCTTTTGTTCATCTCACAAACCCTATGGAGAACTAACTCTCCTTTGTTACACTTGGTTCTTTGAAGCCTTCAATTGATTTGGTTGTGAGTATTCTACTCTTGTTTGTCCTTTGTTAATTGTTTCGATCTCCTGAGCTTATCGCTTGATTGCTTATTATTGGTTAATCTGGATTGATCACCTAGGTTTATCGATACTAGTCATATTGCTAGGGTTTCCAATTCCAGGTTTGGGGTTGTAGATTCATTGTAGCAAACACAATCTCCATACGCGGGTTGCTTGTGGTAGATTGTGAGGGAGATTCGATTACAGGCTATTTTAACGGGTTGTTAGAATCGCTTGTATCTCATTATAATTCATGTTTGAATGCTATTGCTTTATTATTTGGTGAAGGTCTTCCCTTGTAATTTGGTGATAAGTGCTTTTAGGACTGGTATGACTAAAAGCTATTACACGATCTGAATTGAGAACAATTACTGGACATTAGAACTTGAGACTCATAGAATGCGATGATGAACCATCTCAATTGTTGTGCGGATAATTACCTGGTGTGATACCTTTCCGTCATATATTCGCAACCTTTACTTGCAACTTGTTCTGTCACTATTTCTCACACAAAAAAACTCCCCCTTTAATCCGTTACTTTTGGGTAATAATACTTGCTCTTACAATTGATTCTTTTTCCCTGTGGGTTCGACCCTAACTTACCTACTATACTTGTTATATTTTGCATCTTAGGAATTTACTTTGATTTGGCATAACGACCTTAGGCCTGTCAAATTTGGCGCCGTTGCCGGGGAAACGGATTATCTTTGTTCTTGTTTGTCTTATTACCTGTTTGGGTGCGAACCTCTTGCATGGTTCGCACTCGTGCTACTGATCCCCATCTTGTTGATTTTGATTGGGAAATTGATAGGACATACCACCGCCGCTTTAGAGCACAACACCAACATTCCCAACAACCCGATCCAATGGCTAATAATGTAAATCAGACGCTGCGACAGCTGACAGCATCAAACATCACACAGCAGGCACCTGCTGTGACAATCCCTACTATAGGGGATGACAACCATTTTGAGCTAAAGTCTGGGCTGATTCATCAACTGCCCAAATTCCATGGATTGGCTGGAGAAGACCCCATCAAGCACATGGGGAAGTTTCATAATGTGTGCATGAGCATGAAACCAGCCAATATAACCGAAGCACAGATAAAGATGAGAGCTTTTGGGTTCACGTTGGTCGATGCTGCGGATGACTGGTACTACAGCCTTCCTACAGGGAGCATCGATACTTGGCCTAAGCTCCACAAGGCCTTCCTGGAGAAATTCTTCCCTGCTAAGAAGGAGAACACCTTGAAGAAGGCAATCAGCAATATAGAGCAGGAAGATGATGAAACCCTCTATGATTACAATGAAAGGTTCAAGAAGATTTGCGCTAATTGCCCTTTCCATGGCTACAACACGAAGGACCTAGTCTTATACATCTATGGGGGATTGCTGGAATCTGATAGAAGGATGATTGATGCCGCCTGCGGAGGAAATATTCTGAATGCCACGCCAGAGGGAGCTATGGAGAAAATTCAGGAGATGGCTGAGGGGACTAGAAATTTTGGGAAGTCCACCAGAAAGAAAGGGGTCAACTCGGTAAACTCTAACCAAGCCAATGATATTGCTGAATTGAAGGATATGGTTAGGAGGCTCACTCTGCAAGGGACTCCTCAACAACTCAAGGCTTGTGAAATCTGCGGTGATAACTTCCACCCAACTGATGCGTGTCCTACACTCCAGGAAGACACCGCTGAAGTAAGTGCTATAGGTGGAAATGGACCTCAGAGACCCAGACATGACCCCTACTCAAACTCCTACAACCCAGGTTGGCGGGATCACCCAAATTTCAGATGGAGGGATCCACCAAACCAACCACATCAGCAACAGCCACCTCCCTACAATCAGAGGCAGCAGGGTAACGCTCCATCTACTGAGTCCATGCTCAATACCCTGGCACAGCACTTCACTGCGCATGTTCAGACAACTGAATCGAGCATTAAGGATATACAGAAACAAATGGGGCAAATGGCTGAAGCAATCACGAGAATAGAGGCAAAGACGTCAGGGGGTCTACCATCTCAAACGGTGGTCAATCCAAAGGAAAACGTCAGTGCTATAACTCTTCGGAATGGAAAAGAGCTGAAAGGTCAGGAAGCTGAGGAGGAAAGCACGCCAATCTCCGACGTGGCCACGCCTGACACTGCCGCGCCCGCGCCGCCTTCTGGCGCGCCCGCGCCGGAGTCAGACGCCCCCACGTCGAGTCCGATCTCGCCTGGATCTGAGCCTTATGTCGATACATATGTACGACCGAATTTTCCCCCTCTCGGGTCGGAGAAACCAAAACCTCCGTTCCCTGAGGCACTCAAAGAGAGGAGGATAATCGATGATTCAGAGCTATTTGAGACATTTAGCAAGTGTCAGGTGAACATTCCTCTACTGAGAATGATAAAAACTGTGCCCAAGTACGCCAAGTTCTTGAAGGAGCTTTGCACAGTGAAGAGGAATCAGAAGCTGAAAGGAAAAAAGAAAGTGAAAGTAAGTGAGCAAGTCTCCGCTATGTTTCAGAGGAGAATGCCGAAAAAGTGCACTGATCCAGGTATGGTTACTATCCCTTGTGTCATTGGAGATGTAAAATTCGATAGAGCTATGCTTGATTTAGGTGCTTCCATAAATGTGCTTCCCTACTCACTTTACAAATCACTAGATTTAGGACCTTTGCATGAAACTGGAGTAATTGTGCAATTAGCTGATAGGTCTAATAAATACCCTAAAGGAGTAGTAGAAGACGTTTTGGTCATGGTCGATAAACTGATTTTTCCTGCAGATTTCTTTGTCCTGGATATGGAACATGATAAGCATGATGCGCCTATTCTGTTAGGTAGACCTTTTATTAAAACAGCTAGGACAAAAATTGATTGTGTCTCTGAGACACTAACAATGGAATTTGATGGAGAAAAGGTTGAATTCGATCTCTACAAGGCTATGAAACATCCTGTTGATGACCATTCTCTGTGCTCTATTGATGTGATTGAACCATTAGCTCAAGATCTATTTGATTTCTAGGGAAGATGAGTTGCAGTCAATTATTGAGAATGATATTGACGAGTCCTATACAGATTTTTCAATTTCATCTAACATGCAGGAATTAGTCGCCCTGATGGATGTAGAAGGTAATTCCCCTACTCTTTTGGGCATTGGCCCCAATCTACTGACTCCAAGCGAAGTGCTTGTTCCATCTGTTGTGCAGGCACCTAAAATTGAACTCAAACAACTCCCTAGTCATCTCAAGTATGCTTTCCTAGGAGTTGATGACACTTTACCAGTTATTGTGTCAAGTAAGCTCTCAGCGGAGCAGGAGGAAAAGTTAGTGGAGGTTCTAAAGGAGTACAAAACTGCATTAGGGTGGACCATCGCTGACATCAAGGGAATTAGTCCATCTACATGCATGCACAGGATCCTCCTGGAGGATGGAGCAAAGCCATCGCGCCAACCACAGAGAAGGCTCAATCCTCCCATGATGGATGTGGTGAAAAAGGAAGTGCTGAAATTGTTATCAGCAAACATGATTTTCCCAATTTCTGACAGTCAATGGGTAAGTCCTACACAGGTTGTCCCTAAGAAAGGAGGGATTACAGTCGTGGAGAATCAACAAGGTGAGTTGGTCCCTACCAGAACACAAACAGGTTGGAGGGTGTGCATAGACTATCGCAAGCTGAACACAGTAACCAGGAAGGATCACTTCCCCCTCCCCTTTATTGATCAGATGCTAGAACGCCTTGCTGGGCGCCCCTATTATTGCTTTCTTGATGGATATTCTGGATATTTTCAGGTGGCCATAGCGCCAGAGGACCAGGAGAAGACTACATTCACATGTCCTTTCGGTACTTTTGCATATCGCAGGATGCCATTTGGACTATGTAACGCACCCGGGACATTTCAACGATGTATGGTTAGTATCTTCTCTGAGTACATTGAAAATTTCATTGAAGTATTCATGGATGATTTCACAGTACATGGGGATAGCTTTGATACTTGTTTGAGCCATTTGGCACTAGTGTGGAAGAGATGTGTTGAGACTAATCTGGTTTTAAACTCTGAAAAGTGTCATTTTATGGTAGAACAGGGAATTGTTTTAGGTCACATAGTCTCTGCAAAGGGTATTGAGGTCGATAAGGCGAAGATTGATGTAATTCAATCTCTGCCTTATCCTACTAATGTGCGCGAAGTTCGTTCTTTCCTAGGCCATGCAGGTTTTTATCGCAGGTTTATCAAAGACTTTTCAAAGATATCCTCACCCTTGTGCGAGCTTCTGAAGAAAGATGTGACCTTTGCACTCACACAAGAGTGCAAAGAGGCGTTCGACCAGCTGAAAGGACGCCTCACTAGTGCACCAATCATTCAGGCACCAGACTGGTCTCGCCCATTTGAGATCATGTGCGATGCGAGCGACTATGCAGTGGGAGCAGTGCTAGGCCAAAAAGAGGGAAGAGCCTCTCATGTGATCCATTATGCTTCCATGACTCTGAATGGAGCGCAGCGCAACTACTCCACCACTGAGAAAGAAATGCTAGCTGTGGTGTTTGCACTAGAGAAGTTTCGACGGTATCTGCTTGGGGTTAAAGTGATTATCTACATAGATCACGCAGCCCTCCGCTACTTGATGACAAAGAAGGAGACAAAGCCACGATTGATTCGATGGGTCCTGTTGCTCAGCGAATTTGACGTGGAGATTAAGGACAAGAAAGGAGCGGAGAATCTGGTGGCTGACCACTTAAGCAGACTGGTGAATAAGGAGGACAAGCCGGAGTCACAGAAACCCATCTTAGGCACGTTTCCGGATGACACATTATGCAGACTCGAGAACAAAAGCATGTCGGAGTCTGGCGTGCCCACGTCAACAGCTGGCGCGCCCACTCCAAGTTCTGACGCGGCCGCGCTGCTACATGGCGCGCCCGCGCTGACATCCGACGCGCCCGCGTCGCTCCCTGACGCGCCCACGTCATTGCTTCTCAGCTCAACTCAGTCCGTCCTAGGACTTCACTCTGTAAGCCCTTGGTACCGGGACATTGTGAACTACTTAGTTTGTGGGGAATTTCCTCCGGATCATACCAAGGCCCAGACAGAGAAGATTCGAAGAGAAGCAAACATTTATTTTTGGGATGACCCATACCTTTGGAAACATTGTGCTGATCAGGTAATTCGTCGTTGTCTTCCAGATAATGAGGTACGATCTGTTCTTGAATTTTGTCATTCTCAAGCATGTGGGGGACATTTTGGTGCCAATAAAACTGCTAGAAAGGTACTTGAATCTGGATTCTATTGGCCACATATTTTTAAAGATGCTTACTCTTTCTGCGAGGCATGTGATAGGTGTCAAAGATTAGGGAATATCTCTCAAAGGAATGAAATGCAACAATCACCAATGATTTTCTGCGAAATCTTTGATGTTTGGGGCATTGACTTTATGGGACCTTTTCCTAGTTCTTGTGGGAACTTGTATATTTTACTTGCGGTGGACTACGTTTCCAAGTGGGTGGAAGCGAAGGCCACCAGAACTGATGATTCTAAAGTTGTGGCAGGGTTCTTGAAAAGCAATATTTTTGCCAGGCATGGTATTCCTAGAGCGCTGATTAGTGACAGGGGTACCCATTTCTGCAACAAAACTGTGACTGCCGTGCTTAAGAAATATCATGTCACACATAGAGTTTCCACCGCATACCATCCACAGACGAATGGCCAAGCAGAGGTGTCCAATAGAGAAATCAAAGCCATTCTCGAGAAGACTGTGAATCCTAACAGGAAGGAT
The DNA here is from genome assembly GCA_037127255.1 of Persicaria tinctoria. NCBI lineage: Eukaryota > Viridiplantae > Streptophyta > Magnoliopsida > Caryophyllales > Polygonaceae > Persicaria > Persicaria tinctoria. Next base: position 73,542,054 of record JBANSL010000013.1, read on the forward strand.
TGGAGTTTGAGACTTGATGATGCTTTGTGGGCTTATCGCACTGCTTACAAAACTCCAATTGGGATGTCTCCTTTCAGACTTGTCTATGGGAAGGCATGTCATCTTCCTGTTGAGCTGGAGCACAAGGCTTGGTGGGCTGTGAAACAATGCAATATGCAGAGTGACGGGGTTGGAGAACACATGAAGCTACAGTTAGGTGAGCTCGAGGAGTTACGGTTGGACGCCTATGATAATGCGGCAATCTACAAGGCAAAGACCAAGGCATGGCATGACAAGCACATCCATAGGAAGGACTTTAAAGCTGGTGACAAAGTCCTACTTTTTCAGTCTCGCCTGAAACTCTTCGCTGGGAAGCTCAGGTCAAAGTGGGGGGGACCATACATTGTTGCTGAGGTTTTCCCACATGGAGCTGTAGAGTTATATGACCCGGATAGCCACAAGAAGTTCAAAGTAAATGGTCAAAGGCTTAAGACATACTATGAAGGGTTCACAAAGGAGGCTATAGATGAGTTAGTTTTGGAGGAGCCAAATGCAGAGTTAGAATAGTCAAAAAGGCTTGGTCGAGCCAGCGACATGAAACAAAGGCGCTGCTTGGGAGGCAACCCAAGGTATTGCATTCTTTCCTTTAACTCGATTTTATTCTAACTTGTAGGTAATAAAGACGGAGTTTCTGGTGACGAATTGCACCCGCATTTCGGACCCATTGCACCCGCAGTGTTAATTTTCGTCAAAAAAAAATAAAAAAAATCCGACCACGGGCTGGAAAACCCACTTCGGGCCAGCCCGCCAGCTTCAAGCCCATCAGACCCCCCATCATCATCACCAAAACCCTACCTTCTTCCCCACACTCTCCTCTCTCACCAACAAGCCCCCCTCAAAATCTCTCACCACACTCCACACCCTCTCCTCCCAAATCCACCCCATCCCCACCTGCGCCACACTCAGCAGCCGGCGAGCCCCCACCAGGATCCCTACAAACCGGCACCGGAGGAACATCGGCGGGCTCCACATCGACGACTGCTTTCGACGATTTCCGGATCTGCAGAAATCGCCGACGCGGCCGCGCCACCCCTAACGCGCCCGCGCCAGTCAGAGAAACCCACCAGACGGCTGACAGACCCGACGCGGCCGCGCCACCCTCGACGCGCCCGCGCTGCTACTGACGCGCCCACCCTGCTACTCACGTGCCCGCGCCCCTCGACGCACCCGCGCTGTGTTCCAACGCGCCCGCGCCGACCTCAGCTCCGTTGTTCTTCGTGAGTTACTTCCGCTGTCCTTATTTCGATTCCGATTTCATCGTATTATATATCGAGTATGAGTTCATCGGAGGAAGAGGCGAGTAGATCTGATAATGGGTTAGAAATGTCTGATGAGGAATGGGCTATTTACAATAAGGTTAGCTGTGTCAGTTCTACGAAGTATTTGCATAGGGAGACACTTCAGAGACTTCAGATGCTAGATTGTATGCAGAAGTGTCTAGCTCACGCGGGTATTAGTGACTTTTTGGACTTGAGAGCGGTAGGATACCCGGAACTGTGCAAGCAGTTCCTCGCGACATATCAGCTGTACCTGAGAGATAACAACATTAGAGGGGTTGCTTTCAGATACAATGGCACTACCTACAGGGCTTCTGCATCAAGGTTGCGAAAGGCTTTGGGGGTCACTAAAGCCCCAACTGACGGATGGGTGACAGCCGCGTCCGACCCAGACCTTGTTGCATTCTTCAGAGCGGTGTCTGGAGAGGACTTCTTGACCAGTAACGAGTACAACAACAGGATTACTCATCCTGTCTTCCGCATGTTGTGCAAGATCGTTTCTGGGACATATTATGGGCTGATTACAGATACAAAGGTTTCCATGACGCACCTGAGATTTGCCTACAGCGCGGTGCCTACTGCTAATTATACGCCTGACTAGGTTAGGCTCTTTTTCGATGGCCTCGACGGGATCAGAAAGGATCGCAGTGCCGCTGGACCAGAAATGGTCCAGAGTGGACTTATTACTCGGGTGGCCATTGCTGCATGCGTTGGGCAAAATGGTTTGGAGGAGCTGGAGGAGCAGGTCATGGCAAGGACCTATACAGAGGAATATTTACGGAGGTGTTTGATGCTGGATACTGCACCGGATGGGGGAGCCATTTGGTGGACGGGCAAGAAGAAGGAGCATCAGTTCAGGCTCCCTAAGCCCCTGCCTTGGTCGGAGTCTTGGGCTGATTGGTACATTGAGGCGGATTACTTTCCGACGTCAGTTCTGGGTAGAAGGCGTCGCATGGAGGTGGGTAGCAGTAGTGGCACAGCTGGAGCTGCCACGATGGAGGATGCGCCTGTGGCTCAGCAGGCTTTTGTTCAGACAGATACACAGGGTTTCGTACAGAACCCACATCAGGAGATGCCTGCTTATCAGACCCCGTCTCACGGTTGGGATTCTCAACCGGCATATCAGAGCCAGCAGGACGCACATAAGTGGGCCCCTTGGCCCGCACAAGCTTTTCAGGATGCCCATCAGCAGCCTCACCAGTGGGGCTACCTGGTTGATCAGATTGGCCTTCTGCGCCAAGACGTGGGGAGTCTGACGACAGTGACGAACCAGATTCTCCACCAACAGGCCGACATCCTAGAGGGCTTTGGCGAGTTCAGAGAGATGAGGGAAGAGCTGCGCCGCATGCGAGAGGACTACTCTCGCCACTATCCACCCCCTTAGTGAGTCTTTCTGTTTCTCTTCTCCCTACTTATTTCTGTCTTCTTTCACATTGAGGACAATGCTTCATTCAAGTATGGGGGAGGGAAAGGATTCACATATCATGTACATATTTTATTTCAGCATTATTTGTGTACAGATTCTGCACTTGTTTGCACTTGTTTGAAAAAAAAAATAAAAAGAATAAAAAACAGAAAAAAAAAGAAAACAAAAAAATGAAAAAAGCAATCAAAATCCTGGGATGAGTTGAAAACCCGAAAGGGCGACTCAGGCAAAAAGCAGGTAGTCTGGCGAGCCTTAGGCTTTGGCAATATGAGACTTGAGGGAAGTGAGAATGTTTATGTGAGCACCATCTTTGAAAAAAAAATGAGTGGCTTGGTGAAAACCCGAAAGGGCGCCTTGGCAAGATGAGCGTTTACTTTGAGTGTTTAGGATTGATCTCTTGGTGAAGGCGACATAAGAAGTGGAGTGATAAGGAGGTTTTCGGGTAGGCCACTGGGAGCTATAAGGTGTAGATGGTTGAGATACAATTATAAGTCTCATTTCCTATTTTGATTGTCTTTTGTGCTGATTGTTGAGATGGTGAAAACTACTAGTACTTAGTGTTCATTTTCCTTGTACTGTCTGTGAACCTTTGAGATTTATGGTGAGAGTAGGCTAGCTTCTATGCTTACTCGGGACGAGTAAAGGTTTAAGTATGGGGGAATTTGATATGCGATATATTCCATAGCGCATTTAGTAGTTTTTATCATCACTTACATGTCATTATGAGAGATATTTGTGTGAACTTGGTGATTCGGAACATGTTGAAGAAGTTGAAGAAATCATGCAAGTTACAGAAGAGAAGAAGTTCGGAAGCAGCTGGAAGCTGATGCACTTGGCGCGCCCGCGCTGCTACCCGACGCGACCACGTTGAAGAAGGAAGTGCCTGCGCTGTTACAGCAGGTAGAAGAGTTGAAGACGAAGCTGGCGCGCCCGCGCTGCACTTGGCGTGCCCGCGTCGGACCCTGAAGACGGATTCTTTCTTATCCGATTTTCCTTTCCTTATTAGTTTTAATATTATATTTTATATTTTTACGGGATGTTAAACCGGATTTAATTAGTTTATATTTGCCAAGAAGGCAGCAGTAGAAAAATGAGGTTTTTTTCCAGAGACGTATTTTCCCTTTTGTTCATCTCACAAACCCTATGGAGAACTAACTCTCATTTGTTACACTTGGTTCTTTGAAGCCTTCAATTGATTTGGTTGTGAGTATTCTACTCTTGTTTGTCCTTTGTTAATTGTTTCGATCTCCTGAGCTTATCGCTTGATTGCTTATTATTGGTTAATCTGGATTGATCACCTAGGTTTATCGATACTAGTCATATTGCTAGGGTTTCCAATTCCAGGTTTGGGGTTGTAGATTCATTGTAGCAAACACAATCTCCATACGCGGGTTGCTTGTGGTAGATTGTGAGGGAGATTCGATTACAGGCTATTTTAACGGGTTGTTAGAATCGCTTGTATCTCATTATAATTCATGTTTGAATGCTATTGCTTTATTATTTGGTGAAGGTCTTCCCTTGTAATTTGGTGATAAGTGCTTTTAGGACTGGTAGGACTAAAAGCTATTACACGATCTGAATTGAGAACAATTACTGGACATTAGAACTTGAGACTCATAGAATGCGATGATGAACCATCTCAATTGTTGTGCGGATAATTACCTGGTGTGATACCTTTCCGTCATATATTCGCAACCTTTACTTGCAACTTGTTCTGTCACTATTTCTCACACAAAAAAACTCCCCCTTTAATCAGTTACTTTTGGGTAATAATACTTGCTCTTACAATTGATTCTGTTTCCCTGTGGGTTCGACCCTAACTTACCTACTATACTTGTTATAGTTTGCATCTTAGGAATTTACTTTGATTTGGCATAACGACCTTAGGCCTGTCAAATACTCATGATTTGATACCTGGTTGCAGCGGCTACCTGCCAGATTGAGGATAGAAGCCGAAAAGCAAGTCACAGCAGGGATCCCAGAGAGTGCAAACATCAGATCAAGCCGAAGGGGAGTGCCAGGTTGGGGCGAGACTACACAGAGGAGCCCAACAGGCCAGGCGGACACAGAAGAGCAGAGACAACAACCCTCTGCACACAGCACACTAGAACTCAGAGCGCTCTTCGCCAAAATCGACAGCCTTTTTACCACGAAGGGGCTTTTGCTTTCTTTTTTGGGGTTCATCCTCTGAAAAGAAGGAGGAATTGACAGAGGGCTTTTGCAGTAGAGATCAAAAGGAGTTGTTTCCCATAGCCAATATCTGAGAGCAAGGACAAAAGTCCTCCAAACGATTGTAAGGTCGGTTTGCTTTACAGCGACATTCAGAGGGATATCAAGTCGGAAATTTTTGTGAAGACGACCACTGGCATCTTTATGGGACTGGGATTTTCCAGTTTTTCGGAGATGAGAGGCGGTGAGGAAGATGATCCACCACCACAAAGGGGGAGGACGATTGGGTCGGCTTCCATTTCTAGGGTTTGTGTGTTTTTTGGGTTTTGGGGTTTCAGAATTGGGCGCGTGAGATAGCGCGTTCTTTTGGCTGAGTTGGGTTTCCATTCTTTACATATTTTTATATCTAGTATCTACATGTGTGTGAGATAAAAACTATATAAATAAATAATTTTTAAATTTTTTAAAAATAATTTCATATTTAGTATTAACACTACACCAGATTATAGTTAAGACGACCAACCCTAGTCGTCACCTAATAGATGGATTTGACTGGTGAAACATTCGGACGATAACTTTTGTTAACTTATTCGTCACTTAAACTCTCAAACATATATACACTTGACTTCTATTAAATTATTTAGACATACTATATGTCCAATCCTTTGAACAAAATTGTATTTTATACCCAATTCCTACCCCTTAGAATCATTATTAAAAAGTACATAATTGTTGTTCACAACATTGTTTACACCTAAGACATCATTTCATACATATGTATACAGGACAACTTATATATAAACAAGACTCTTGTCCATCCAACAACAAAATTGAGTCTGCAAATTGCAAGCATCAATGAAACTCCTATGTGGCAATCCGACTCAACCTCCCGATCACTTCGGACATCGTCGGCCTCTCCTGCCACTGCCCCGCCGTGCAAAGCCTTGCAATCTCGAAAAACTCAGCCACCTCTGCCTCCCTCAACTCGCTCCTCGGAATACTCTCATCCATGATCTTCACCCCCCTCCCCTCCGACACCGCCTTCTTGACCCAATCCACTAACCAAACTTCGCCCCCATCATCCTTTATGGGCCAACTAGGCCTCTGCCTCGTCGCAATCTCGTACATCAACACCCCAAAGCTATACACATCACCCTTCACCGTCGCTGGTAGCCCTGCCTTGTACTCCGGTGGCATGTATCCCATGGTCCCGGCCGCCTGTGTCGACTTGTGATCGCTTGCCCCCTCGATTACTCGGGCCAGCCCAAAATCCGCTATATGGGCCTCAAACTCCCGGCCCAATAATACATTCCCAGCCTTAATATCTCTATGTATAATGGGCCGGTCCAGCCCATGTAAGAAGCCCAGCCCATTAGCCACCCCTCTAACAACCCTCACCCGCGCCTCCCAGCTCAGCTCACGAAACGGCGTCGTACTGTAGAGCCACTCGTCCAAGCTTCCCCGCTCGACGAACTCGTAGACGAGGAGGCGGTCGCTGCCGGACACACAGTAACCGAGGATTTTAACGACGTTGGGATGACGGAGTCTACCGAGCGTTTCCATCTCGGCGCGGAACTCGCGGAGGCCCTGGAAGGCGTCGGGGTTGAGCTTCTTGACGGCGACGGCGACTCCGGACGGGAGATCGGCGCGGTAGACGACGCCGAAGCCTCCGTCGCCGATGATCCGGGAGGAGTCGAAGTCGTCGGTGGCGGCGACGAGGTCTGACAGGGAGACGTGCGGGAGGGAGAGGTCGAACGACGATGCGTGTCCGGATTCGACGCAGGTGCGGGATTGGGGGCGACGGCGGAGGCGGCGGTGGCAGAGGAGTAGGATAAGGCAGAGGAGTAGGAGGAGGGCGAGGAGTGAGGCGAAGGATCCGAATAGGGCTAGGGTTAACGGATCCATGGATCGGAGATCGGATTGGGGGGGTAAAGAAAGAGGATTGGGGGTTTATGGAGAGGATTGGGGATGGAGATGCGCCATTGACGGGAGAGGAGACTGAGAGTACGGTGAATTCAGTATTGGGATTTTTGGGAGAGAGGACTGTCAGAGGAGTCAACGGTCTTCATTTTCGTATTCGTTTACGTATCAAAGTTGTTTGAGGCATGAAGAGTCAAGAAGTCAACGGTCTTAATATTGAAATTAAACCATAAATTATAGAAAATCACCGATTAATCAATTATTGAGAAAGCTACTATACTTGTGAATTTAGAAATTAGAAAAGATCACTCATTAATTTGGGTTTCTAATCATATGTGGCGATTAGCCATTTTATGTGTAAAAAATAATAAATAAAATATTAAAATATCATTTTAATTATCAAATTAAAATTTAGTATGCTAAGTATATTTTATTATAATATTTTTAATGGATTTATTTAAGTTACATTTTTTACATAAAAAGGTGTTGAGTGATTCCTTGAAAGCAAGTCAAATTTATGGGTAATTTTTTTACGGGTGATTTAGTGAAAAATACCCCATATTGAGGGTAGTTTTTCAAAATTTATCCTTATAAATCTTTCAAAAAAAAAATAATGAACTATTGACAAAATATCAAAAAGTTTATTGTCAAGATGAAATTGGGAAAAATTACACTCTCAAGTTCTTTTAAACATTAAAAAAAAATATTTATAAAACGAACTAAGGTCAAATGTGTTCATCCATACACTCAACCAATTCAACCCCAACTTCGTCCATATCCAGTTTGGTTAGGTCTGCTTGGTTTCGTTGTTTTAGAGTGTGTTTGCCTGTTTTGCACTGTTATGTATTTTGCAAGTTATGTCTTTTTAGAATGTTCGTCGTATGCCGACTTTGTTGGTCTCTCAAAGTGTCGGATTTGTCCGGCCCTCGAATTATTTCCTTGAAAAAAATTCAACCCCAATACTATTGAAATAGTACGCTAAGCCCTTACCTAATAACCCTAAATCCTTACCTAGAGTATTTCAGATTTAGGTTAGATTAGTGTATTCATTTAGTGATTAATTTGAGTTTTTTATTTGACATTTCCGATCTCCCCTTGGGCCTTGTCCCATCCATCGTTCTCCCGCTCCCGCTCTTGATCTTCCTTTAATTTTTGTACTAATTTTCATTTCTTATTCATATAACGGGTTCATGTTGTTTGAATTTTCAATTTGGCCGGAAAGAGTTAAAGTATTGGGAACTGATGTTTTGGTGTTGCTTAATGATATTCAAATTGAGTTTTTGTGTGTATTTTTTTTTAATGTGCGTTTTGCTCTATTAATTGCAAACTTTACCCTATGTTTTTTTTAAATGACGTGGAGGTTTCGAGGTTATCGACTAATCCTCCACGTGTCGAACACTAGCCTGCAAAGCACTCGAGCCGGGTAAGCCAAGCGGCAAGCCGTAAGACAGACTAAACCAATGCCAAGGTAAACCAAGGCATGAGTATCCACTCAAGCACAAATTGCTTCTAGTGAGATTTGAACCATTGACCTCATGGTAGTGAGCCACAAGGAAGCACCTCACTCTGTTTTTTTTTATGACGAGGAACACACCTTCGGTACCAAACCCCGAGCACGTGATCCAGCCGGCAAGAGCTACGTACTAGGTAAAACGGCTTGCGCCGACCGGCTCGACCCAGTGATAAGGAGCAAGGTAAACCTTGGATTTTCACCCAAGGAAAGAGGCGGAGGCAGGAAGCACCTCATTCTTACCGCTAGGACAAGAGGTCATTTGTTTGAAGGGATTTTTAGGAAGGGAAGTGAAAGGAAAATAAAATTTGTGTTTGGGTGGATAATTAAGACGCTTAGTTAACTGTTGAATTTGATGGGATTTCACAATCCATCAAAACATTGGAATTTGATGGGAAAATAAAATTCATCCCTTTCATTCCACTTCATCTCTCTTTCTTAATTTTCCACCCCTTTAGTAAAAGGCGAAATAATAGTTCGCTTTGTGTCTACTGCATGCTCCACATTTCCCACCCCTTCATTCTCCTAAAAAACTAACCTGCCAAACAGAGTGTTAGTCAGTCCAAATTCATCCAAAAAATTACTCACCTCAATCAAGCAACTTATGTAAAATCAAAAGAGGATCTCAATTTTTTTGAGAACTACGTACATTTGATATTTTGCAATTATTTTTCTAAAATAAAAAAGACATTTATGCAATGAAGTGGATGTTGTCTTGCCAATAGTCATTTTTCTCATTGTTAAAGAGAATAGCCTATAGACAATGTTCTAAAAAACGCTTAGCGGATACTTGATAACAGGGTACCGCTAAGCGCCAATACGATTTGACGACCTTATTAGCGGTTTCTTGGCGGGCAAAACGGTTTTTTTTTTCTTATATCTATCCCATGAACTATGTATAAAACATATGTTATGTAATAAATTATGCATTTATTTCAAGTCTATGATATATCAAATAAAAATCCATCATGGTCATATTAAAGTTTTTCGAATCAAACATAAAATCGCATAGATATATGTTAAAATAAGTATCACAACTTTATAATTGAGAAATTTGAAACCATAAAAATTAAATAATCTCAATTTAAAGCCGTCAAAACCGCTAAGCCTATGTCCTGTGCCCACGAAAACTCTTCCCCACTAAGCACGATTTGCACCCGTCAAGGTCGCCAAGTCTCCGTCTTGCATGCAAAGGCTGCCAAGATGTCGTTTCATACCCGCCAAGGTCGAATTCAGGGTCATATGGGTCTGTCAAGCATCTTGGTACCGTCTTCACGGCCGCCAAGGGCCAAGGCCCTTTTTTAGAACATTACCTATAGATCTTTCAATTTTTCTCTTTGTTTTCTAAAATTATTTTAATAAATTTAAACCATCTTTATATATATAACAACAACAACAACAACCCAGTGTATCCCGCTAAAGCAGGGTCTGGGGGTCAAGATGTACGCACTCTTTCCCCGAAAAAGTCGAGAGAGTGTTTCCGATAGACCCAAAACGATAGGATGCACGCATTGCAAGCAAGCATGACTCAAATAAGTGAAGCAGTTCTAGAAACGATACAGTGAGGAGACATAGATGAGGCAAGGACCAAAGCAAAAAACACCAAGGCCTATAACTCTATCCATCTGCAGCCCAAATGCGCCTCCTCCAATGATCCCTATTCGTAGTCATTTCTTCCGACAGGTTCAGAAGACTAAGATCGTGACGAATGACCTCCTTCAAGCTCTTCTTCGGTCTGCCTCTCCCTCTTCGGATAACCCCCAGGTCCAAACTCTCACATCCACGAACCGGTGCTGAAGACGGTCTCCTACGCACGTGCCCAAACCAACGTAATTTGCCCTCCCGCAGTTTGTCCACTATACTCACAACTCTCACTTCACTCCTAATGTCTTCGTTTCTGATTTTGTCTAGTCTCGTGTGCCCACTCATCCAACGCAACATTCTCATCTCGGCCACTGATAGCTTGTGTTCTTGAGCTTTCGTTGTAGGCCAACACTCCAAGCCATACAGAACTGTCGGTCTAACCACCATCTTGTAGAATTTCCCTTTCAGTTTTGCCGGCACTTTTCTGTCACATAACACTCCCGACGCTCTTCTCCATCTTAACCATCACTACTAAAATAGTTTGATATAGGGACGGATATTAGAGACGGATTTCACTTGTAGCTAATTATGTCCCTATTAGGGATGAGTTTTGGAAGAAAATGTCATAATCGACGCTAAATTTAAAACAAATTAGCGAAGCGTCAATAATTTTGTTGCTAATTGCAATATCCGATAATAGGTTCCTAAATTCATACCTAATGGGAACATGGTGAAATGTCGTGTCTATCTTTGACTCTATATAGCAACAAATATAGGAACCAATTTATATTTCGTCTGTATATAGAGACAAATTGAAATATGTGCCTAAATTTCTCTCTAATTACTGAAGAATATGGGGATGAATGAGCGTTCGACGCAAACTCATTAACAAAATAAACACGCATTACAATATTTGTTGGTGAATAGTCACCACCTTAAGTTGGTTACAAAAGCCAATCCCGATTCCATCCCCGAATTTGTTCCTAAATCTATCTCTGAATCCGTTCCTGAGTCTATATCTGAATGCGTCTCCGAATCCGTCCCTGCATCTGCCTCCGAATTCGGCCTTGAATCTGTTCCTGAATTCGTCCCCGAATTCGTCCCTGATAAGCCGCCCCTGAATTCGTCCCCGAATTCATCCTAGCAGCCATCCCTGAATCTGTATCTGAATTCGTCCCTGAATCCGTCTCTAATTAGGTCATTATATAACACAAATCCGCCAATTTAATTTCAGTCTTCCTCATAATTTCACGACGGTAATCTGTTTTTTTGGAGAAAACGACGGTATTCTATATCAATCATACATCCTTCTTTGCATAATTCAATGTAAGTAAGTATATGTACCGTAAGATCTGTATATATTCATTCCTCTGGATGATATACGCATATGTATTATCTGAAATTTTAAATTATATGATCAAATTAATGGATCATGTTAGGGTTTTATAATATTACTCAATTGCATACTTATTAAAAAGACTGAATTTGTTATATATGTGCAGAAAAAATGAATAATCGTGCTTGGATGTATGATATGTACTTGCCGAATCTTGATGGCATCAAACCTGAATATTATCAAGGGGTTGATGAGTTTGCGGAATTTGCTGCTTCTCAAGAACATTATATGGATGGAGACAAGATAAAATGTCCATGCAAGAGTTGTCGAAATTGTAAATTTAAGGTTGCAAGTCAAGTTAAGAACGACTTATATCACTATGGGTTTTTGAGTGATTATTACCGATGGACTGCACAGGGTGAGTCGATTAGTGCATCAAATGAGGAAGAACTTTGTGAGAGTAACCCACGAGAATTGAATCCAGAACAAAGAATGGTATTTGATTTGGCTGGGCCTAATTTTGTTCCTCCGCCGTGGTTTAATGAAGCTAATAGTGGTGGAGCTAGAGATGACTACCAAGGAAATATGGGAACAGAACCTTCTGAGACAATTAGCGATGTCAATGACATGGAAGAAGATGCAGGACCAACCGATATTGATAGGATGTCCCAACGTTTTTGGGATGTTCTTAAAGCAGCTGAGGAACCGGTGTGGCCTGGATGTTCTACACATACACAATTGTCTTTTACTGCAAGGCTTATGAGTTTGAAATGTGAATATAATGTGCTTCAAAGCGTCTTCAATGGTTTCGTCCAATTGTATGATGAGATTTTACCTCAAGGTCATAAGATTCCAGTCAATTACTACCATGCAAAGAAGTTGGTTAGTAATTTAGGTTTGCCGATGGAGAGAATAGACATGTGTCCCAATGGTTGTATGTTATATTGGAAGGATGATGTCAGCAAAGAATCTTGCAAATTTTGCGGGCATTCCAGGTTCACAAGTAATGAGAATAAGAGTACCCCATGTAAAGAACTATTTTACTTGCCTCTAACCCCACGACTGCAAAGATTATATGCATCTGAGGCTACGGCTGGCCATATGACTTGGCATGCGAATCATGTACCGGAGGAGGGGATGATGAGTCATCCTTCAGGTGGAGATGCATGGAAGAGATTGAATACAATGCATCCTAGTTTTGCTTATGAGCCTCGAAATATTCGTTTTGGTCTGTCCACATATGGGTTTTCCCCATTTACTAAATCGGGTCAAAACTATTCTTGTTGGCCAGTTATTGTTACTCCTTACAATCTTCCACCCAATATGTGTATGAAAACACAATATATGTTTTTGACATTGGTCGTGCCAGGTCCTCGAAATCCTAAGAAGTTGATTGATGTGTGTCTGCAACCTTTGATCGATGAGTTAAAGCAATTATGGGAGTCCGGGGTGAGCACTTATGATGTTTCAAGGAAGGAAAATTTTATTATGCGGGCAGCTCTCCTTTGGACGATTATTGACTTTTCCGCATATGCTATGTTGTTAGGATGGAGTACTGCTGGAGAGTTAGCTTGTCCAATATGTATGGAAAATTCAGATGCTTTCTGATTACATTATGGTAGAAAGGCTGGTTGGTTCGATTGTCACAGACGATTTTTAGAAGCTAATCATCCTTAGCGAAAAAATAGGAATCAGTTTCGCAAAAATGTTGTGAGAACATTACCGCCACCTCCGATGCTGAGTGGGCATGAAATTTGGGAACGGGTACGTCACTTTCCAACTACCATTGAGGACCCACTGAATAATCCGCCTAGTTATGGAGATTCTCACAAGTGGACAAAGCAGAGTATTTTTTGGAGGCTTCCATATTGGAAAGATCTTTTAATTCGACATAACATTGATGTTATGCACACAGAGAAAAATGTATTCGATAATATTTTTAATACTGTGATGGATGTTCATGGGAAGACTAAGGATAACTTGAATGCACGGAAAGATATTCGACTACTTTGTCGTCGTCCAGAGCTTCAAGTAAATGATGATCTTAAGGGGGTGAAGCCAAAAGCAATTTACACATTGACGAGGGATGAAAAGAAACATGTTTATCAATGGTTGAAGTCTGTGAAGTTTCCTAATGGTTATGCATCTAATTTAGGGAGATGTGTTCAGAAGGATAATTGCAGTCTCGCAGGGATGAAGAGTCATGATTGTTATGTGTTTATGGAAAGACTCATTCCGATTGCTTTCAAAGAGTTGTTACCTCTATCTGTTTGGAGTCCTTTGACTGAGCTAAGTATCTTTTTTCAGTCAATTTGTTCATCCACTTTGTCTACTGATCACATGAGACATTTGTGGTCTACGGTGCCTGTAATATTATGTAAGTGGGAACGTATCTTTCCACCTTCATTCTTTGATTACATGGAGCATTTACTTGTGCACTTGCCGTATGAAGCTGAAATAGGAGGACCGGTGCAATATCGATGGATGTACTCTGTTGAGAGATATTTGTATCAGTTGAAGCGCAAAATTCTGCAAAAGAATCATGTTGAGGGATCGATATGCATGGCTTACTCTCGTCAAGAGTCGTCTAATTTTTCTGTGCTTTACTTTCCTTCTCACGTTCCATCTAAATTGAGGAGATCAGCGAGAAATGATGCGTTTGAAGGCGATGAAAGTGCTCTTTCGATTTTCAATTATCCTGGTCAAAGTGGCGGCAAAGCGAAAACAAGGTGGATGACGGTGGACAAAGAGTGGAATGTTGTACACACATACGTATTGCTTAACTATTCAGAAGTGCAATCATACATCAGGTATATTTTGTATTATATTAATAATGATATACTTTGTTTTGTTTGGATTAAGAATTATATTTATAATTGGTATGTAGTATATTTGAGTCAAAAAGAGGCATGGTTGATGAGGATATGGTCGAGAAAGAGTTTGCGGGATGGTTTAAAAAATATTTAAGTGTACCTTGTCTTTTTGCTTTCAAATAAGTTAAGAGTTGGATTATATATGGCATATATGTATATATAAATGAATAATTATTATCTACATTTTAATGATATATTTGCATAAACATTACAGGCACTAGATGAGAACAATGGAGTCCATACAAATGAGCTTTTGTGGAGTTGTGCATGTGGTCCGAGTGTCAAAGCTAAAAGTTGGACCACCTACAAAGTTAATAGATACAAGTTCCAGACGGTGGGGAATAGCGTCGGCAAGTCAACAATGAATAATGGAGTATGTGTTACGGGATCTAATCAGGAAAATGTTGAAACAAACTTTTATGGTCTTCTGGAAGAAATCATCGAGCCTGAATATCCTCGTTCACATAATAATGAAAATAAGATTGTCTTATTTAAGTGTAAATGGTTTGATCCATCTGAAAGAGGTACAAGAGTTCATCGAGAGTACCGTTTTGTTGAAGTAAATCACAAGAGACAGTATCAAAAGTATGAACCATTCATACTAGCACAACAAGCGGTGCAAGTATTTTACACGGAATACCTAGGAGCAAGGAGCGATCAGGCAGATTGGAGGTATGTATGCAAGACAACTCCCCGAGGGAGAATAGCAAAACGGTGGACATCTACCACCCCCACTACTGCTTATCAATCTGATGAAATCATCACTCCTGATCTTTATGTCCAACTAATGGCAGACAATGTGCCAACAAGTTTGCGTGATCCATCAAATGCAGTCAATGATGTTGTGGAGGAGTTGGTGGAGCCTGATGATAGTGATGAGGAGGAAGCATTTTTCAATGCCAATGATGGAGTAGAGTATGAAACAGAGCCCTCTGGTGATGAAGATGTTGAATCTGATGATTCGCAAGATGAAGAATAATCACAAAAACAGATTACATCACCAATGTAGGATCCCATTTTCTTGTTAGTTTAAGTTTTGTCTACTTTTGGTATTTGACTGAAAATAATTGCTCGCATTTGGTTTGTTAATTGTCTACATCTTATAAAGTTTAGATATATTTCTGAATTAAGGCAAGTTATTTGTGTGCTTTGTGACTCAATTTGAACTCCTGACTCTTAAGGACTTGGGCATTAATTGGAGCTGCTATTTTATATTAATACTTCTCAAATTTTAAAGTATCTATAAAGCCTATGTGGGATTCGAACCCACATAAATGTGTATAACACAAATGCTCTACCATTTGAGCTAATAGGCTATTAATTTCAATTCACCATACTAATGGCAAGAATTTATTCATCTAGTGTTTTTAGAACCATAAATACTAGGCAGAACCAGAAAAAACTAATGGCAAGTTTCTACTGATACAGTATTGATTAAAGATTACCTTTGGTTAGGAATATAAAAATGTTCAATTAAATGTCCGTAACAAAATTTCTGATTATATGCCTAAGTTTTTAGAATTTAAATAAAGTTTCTACAATTGAAAACAAATAGTAACTAATTTCAATGTGTAACTAATTTCAATGTCAATCCTTCATATTTGACAGCCTCACAACCCAAATTAACTTTAATGTCAAATTCCCAACCACTCCTCTTTCCAATGAACATTGCTTTGTTGATCATCTACTATTTCATTATAAGCAGCAATCAACATTGCTATGTTGATCTTTGTTGCCTGTTTAAGAATT
The DNA here is from genome assembly GCA_037127255.1 of Persicaria tinctoria. Lineage (NCBI taxonomy): Eukaryota > Viridiplantae > Streptophyta > Magnoliopsida > Caryophyllales > Polygonaceae > Persicaria > Persicaria tinctoria. Next base: position 73,557,937 of record JBANSL010000013.1, read on the forward strand.
GATTTTGCTATTTGTAATGAAAATGATGCTTTGCTGCCAGTTTAATAATTGATTTTGCTATTTGCAATGAAAATGATGCTTTGCTGCCAAGAGCAATTGACTACGATTTCTGAAAGTTTTTCGGGGACTAAATTCTTCTGGTTTCCATTCTTGATGGATTTTCGGAGGTCCATCATTTCAAGAAATCATGAGAGGGCTTTGAATTTGATGAACTCGTGTGCATCTACTCCTATGGGAGAATATCCTGAGATAGTATTTGCGTTTGGATTCAGTGATGAATTTAGGTATTTTTGGCTTTTGCCTAGAAGTTGCTTTAATTTGAGTAGTACCCTTTGCTGTCAACTTGCGTATAGTTAAACTACCTTAACTTTGGGCTAAATTTTGTAATTTTTTAATTTTTTGATTTTGTAATGTGTGATTATTAAGTAGTAGAATGTGTCATCAGATTTGCCCAATTCGGATTTAGGGAGAAAATAGACGATGTAATCATTCGTCTTTTCTACATTCATTGGCTCGAGATTGAGGCATGGGCCAGCACCAGCAACAAGATCCATGATATTTTTTCCAGTTATTCAAGGGAAAACTTACCCTACTTTGTCACTTTTGTGCAGCAAAGGAAAATAGGTTTGGTAAATATTGGCCTTATTTTGGGTGTTTATACAAGGGGTCGTTGAATGAAATTGGATCTTTTTTTTGGAAAGCAAGTTTAAAGAAAGAATCATGCTATGTTATAATGTGAGAATAAAACATAGCATGCTATTAATATAATATACTGTATGATACAGTATTATATACTGGTGTAGTATTTTTTGACAACATTTTGGGTTAAACTTTATATATACTGTATTATATATTGATCTATAATTAAATACGTAGTAGCTTTTTAATGTAAATTTTATTTTATTTTATTTTGTTAATCGTTGATCATATTTGTTAAAAAAAAAAATTAATACCCGTGTGCGAAGCATACGGGATAACAACTAGTATTATTAATAAGTATGTATAAGTTTATCAAAATAAAATATAAAATATAAAAAAATAATATCAAATGTCTCTTCGAAGACGTTTGATAAAATTGGAATATATATAAATAGTAAAAAGTCACTTATTTAAAAACAGATTGAGTAATATTTTTTTGTCAAAAATATTATTTAAATGTATCCTAAATTATGAATTTTATAATATTATAAATACCGCAAAGATGGCTACACTATAGTAGTTACTACGTGATATATATACACATATAAGATTGCAATAACTTAAAAAAAAAGAGGGAATTAAAAGATTAAGGAGGGAACTGAAATAATTTAAACGAATTTTATCTTCAAATTAATTATAATAAATCTCAAAATCCCTATATTTTTGGCATCAACCCACCACCAGTACGGCACTTCATATCTTCGGCCCTATCTTCACGCTCTAGAGCCTCTGGCGCTGCCGCCTTCCCTAGAACAGGCTCTCTGTTAGTCGGAAGACATTCCGAGCTCTCTCCGCTGCCTCGTTCTATCCGAAATCGCCTCTCCGCTGCCTCGTTCTCTCTGTTCCTCCTCATCTTCATTTCAATTCATCTTTGGCTCCTTTCTTGTCATGGCTCGTCATATTGCTTATTCATCCAGGTATGTTTGTGTTTTATGCTTTGTTATTCAACAAAGTTTGGAAATTTTGGCAATTTCTAAAAATTGATCGCATCAATTTATTTTAGGGTTCAATTTCAGAAATTCATATTGATCCAGTACGTTTAGTGTTTTGATTCAACACAAAATTTGTTTGATTTCTCTCAAATTTGCTTAGTCAAATGCTGAAACTGCAACTTTAACTTGAAATTTTGCTTACCCACACAATAGAGAAGCATCTAAACAGATTTGATGCTTCCTTTACTCTCTCTTTACTGCTTGAAAACCTTTCTTCCGCGCCTCTTTCCGGAAGAGATACGGTGAAATGGGGAAGGGCGTAGGGGTTGGGAAAGTGCAGCAGTAGAAAGAGAGGGAAGAGAAACCTTTTTTGTTACCACCTTGTCTTTCATTTTTAATTTGGTATATGAAATTGGTTATGTTTCTAAGCTATTATTGTTATTAATTGTTACTTGTCAGAGGGGGAGGAATAAGATCTGCGACCTTACAACCTAGGCAATCCTCATCGAACGTTGAGGCCTCTCCGCCAAATAATGCCCAGGGAGAACCTTCTTCTGTGCCTAATGTGAATCTGCCAACTGATGAGAATGCACCAGACAACCAACCTAATGTTGTAGCATCACAGCCAGATCTTTCACCGGTGCATAATTCGCAGCCAACTCCTTTGGCTCCTACTACAGATTCGGGAACTCGATCACAATCTTCAACACCTGCGGTGCCTCAGAACAATGAAGAAAGGGCTCCACTCCAAACCAACCAATCGGACACAAGGGAGCTAATTGAAGTGGTAGGAACAAAAAAGTGAGTTCCATCCTACAATACCAACTATGTAATTATAATTATTATGCTATACACACTACTAATTCTGTATTTTTTATAATTAAAATGATTAGATTGAATGGGCATGGGAGGGCCGCATTAGTTTATATCATTCATTCCCATTTTGACGGCCCATATACCTTTTGGGGTGAAGTTGCAGAAGGAACACACAACCAGTGGTGGACAATGTTCAAGGTAAATATTTTTCTTAGTTGGGGGTAATTTAAAGATATAGGCTTGTTGATTGTGGTAGTGGTGCTGTCATAAATCTGCATTTTGAGTGTGTCTCTGTGCTGTCATAAATTTGAATTTGTTTGCTATCAAAAAAATTGAAAGTGTTTGGGTTTTAAATGGGACGTTGAAAAGAGAATAGAATTAATCTTTGGGTGGACCTATATTGGAGAGAACATGATTTAAAATTGAGTGGGTATATTTTTATATTTCCCTCCATCCGGTCGTTAGTTACTTCAGAATTGAGTCTTGGCTCCTTATTATATTTACATATAGTTATATTGAGTTATAATTACATGTTTTATATAATTTGGTCGGCTTAGATTTAATTTTGAGTTTGTTTGACGAGGTGGGGGTGGATAGTGGGGGCTACAGTAGGAGGGAAATATGCGGACACTACAGCGCAGATTTATGCATCATCTTATTGCTGCCTTTACAGCGCAGCTTCCCCCACCCTCATCTTCCTTTAAGCTTTCTCCTTCATAAACACTCTCACACATCCCTCCCCCCCCCCCCTCTCCTCAACCCCATTTCCTAAATTCTCAGTTCCTCCCCCTTCCAGTAAGGTAAGCTTCTTTAATTTCTCTAATCTTTCATTTTTCTCTTGCTCTTTTTCCATCTTGGTCTACATTGCATCTTGCAATAGGCCATTAAAAGTATGTAACTTTTATAATTTGAAATTGTTTTTCAATTGTAATTACTGCTATCTTGTGTCGAGTTGAGGCTCATTGGGTTTGATTAAGTGTTTCCAAATCTAGGTTTTTACTCCTCTGAGTGACAGTGTAGCTTCTGCGGCTGCTGAAATTTCTCATCTCTCCTGAATTTTGTATGAGATTTTGCTTCTTATCCGTTTTTAGTTAATTCTTCACTGACTGTTTGCATTTCATTGATCTAGGTGAGCAAATTCAGGAGCAATTTCTACTTCAACTCTGATTATTCTACGGTTAATTGGTTAAGATCTGCTAAAATCTGTTTGTAAATCTGTAGCGAAATGGGTTAAGAACTTTAGATATGAAAATGATTGATGGGTTCTTCAACAAGAAAAATCTTCTTTGTTATTAAAATTGGAAATAAAGAAGTAAAAGCAATAGTAAGATTAGTAACAACAATTGACTAGTGTCACGGGCCGGCACACACGAAGCCCGTGCGGCGCCCCTATCCCCGAGGGGCCAGCCTTATGCGACCGACACTACTGGTTTCGCCCTGCTTTAGGCTCACCAGGAGAGCAGCTTCAGCCCCCAACCAGTTGTGTAGCGGGATGGCCAACATACCCTTCATCACCGTCAAGTCCTCGACTAGCGACAAGCTCCCCAAACTTAACCGGGTCGGCCTGCCTGGACATCCGAAGGGTCATCACCTTAACTCCCAACACAACGCCGCTTAAGCGACTCCTGCCTTTATATCAAGCATCAAACAGCAAGTGCCCGTACACGAGGTCGCAGACCGTGTCAAATTCCCCCACCCATTCCAGTGACGCCCTCGTCGCTGCCTCTTCCCGGATGCGACGTCCGACTGCCCCTTCCTCGGCAGCAAGACGCGCACTCTCCCGCGCCAGCACATCCGGAGGCATCGGGTGGTCATGGGAGGTCCTCAAGATCGTCCAACATGCTTCCGTGTATTTGCCTACTTGTCTTAATCATCGAGCGCTCGGCGCCAAGGAGCAACCTGGTCCCAGCCCTTACGCATGGCGCACACAGGCTCCGTGCCCTCCACGGATTTTACGCTCCGCCCTGCCTACTCAACTTTGGGCACAAGCGCTTGGTCACGGACGGAAGCGGAGTCGGACCTGCTCTGATACCATATGTCACGGGCCGGCACACACGAAGCCCGTGCGGCGCCCCTATCCCCGAGGGGCCAGCCTTATGCGACCGACACTACTGGTTTCGCCCTGCTTTAGGCTCATCAGGAGAGCAGCTTCAGCCCCCAACCAGTTGTGTAGCGGGATGGCCAACATACCCTTCATCACCGTCAAGTCCTCGACTAGCGACAAGCTCCCCAAACTTAACCGGGTCGGCCTGCCTGGACATCCGAAGGGTCATCACCTTAACTCCCAACACAACGCCGCTGAAGCAACTCCTACCTTTATATCAAGCATCAACCAACAAGTGCCCGTACACGAGGTCGCAGACCGTGTCACTAGTAACAACAATTGACAGCTTACTTACCTTTTAACACTACTTTAGATTTAATGTCAAACCACTTATAATGGATTTGGCTAATGCAGGAGTTTGGAGTGTTTGCTGTTTACAAATTGTACTTTTTGTTTAATACCGCATTTATATATTTACCTATTCAAGCCATGTAGGTCCACACACAACACTATATTTATTGTCTCATTCACTTTTACAAAAACAATGCCGATGGGACAAGGGTCGATTCTCGGAAGAACGGGTTTATAAAGCATTTAATCATGAAGGTGATAGACATCTCGGTCGTATATTACAAACGGCTCGCGATAAGAAACGTAGACCGGTGTGGATTAAAGAAAAGATTTGGGATGAGATGTGGGTCAAATGGAAATCGCGTGAATTTCAACATAAGTCCGAGGTGAACAAGCGTAATCGAGCCATCGCAAAGGAAAAGGGTATCCCCCCTTACAGAGGTGGATCGATAACTACTACCGCCCATAAGAACAAAATGGTAAATATCATTTCATTTTATATTTTTGACAAATGTGCATTTGAGTCATTCAAGTACTTCATCGTTCACGAGCCTAGGAGCTAGCACCAAATCGTTATACCTTGTTGGTTGTATACATGCATCTATTTATAACTATTATTTACCATTTTAGTAGCATATGCGAAAACTAATTATCTTAAGCATTATCCATGTAGTTTTATTTTTTCCTCCTAATAGCATGAGAACGTAAATCCGCTTTGTTTGTTACATTTGTACATTATATCATGCCTAGTTTTGTAGTTGTTTAGTATTTCATTTAATTTGTAATATTATAAATATATATGTAGTATTTTTTTTTACGAGTGCAAATTTCGTGATTCTTCTTGCAGAAGGATAAAGATGGACAAGAACCATCACCAAATAAGTTATTTGAGAGATGCTATAAGAGAAGAAAAGATGGTGCTTTGAGCGAGAAGTGCCAACAAATTGTGGTAAAAGTTGTATTTTCTTTTATGAGTTAGTTTGGAATGCAATAATATGGATTTTTTTTTCCAATGCAAATTGAAGTGCAAGCATGCTCAAATTAAACATGATTTCCATATATTTAGGTAATGACAATAGGTAGAGTAAACTTGATTTGATAGCAATATATATTTATGAAGTAACCGTAGGTAGAGACGTAGAGTACATATCTTGGTGGGAATTATGTACAAATCAGTCTTTTCTTTAGATTGCTCAACGTTGTTTTCCATATGTGTGATTATTGCATTTTGTTTTCTTATGACATTAATCTAGATGATAAACCACACATATTTAATGAACAAACATATTTTTAAATTCACTGAAATTAAACTTAAATGTAATTTCTTTGAATTGCAACAATCAGTCTTGTTGTTCCTATTTGTTTTAGTATTGTCTTTGAATTGCAACAATAAGCATACATAAAAAAAAACCCATGTTTTTTTTCTACGTTTTAAGAGTGTTTTTTTATATGGTTAATCACCCTGTTTTATACTTGCTCATTGTTTTTTTATATGATAAATCTTATTGTTTCTTTGTTTCATAGGAAAATTATGACACATTGCTTGAAGAAGCAACATAAGAGGCCCCGGACAGTGAGGTACCTCCCTTGATTGATAAGAATGAAATATGGTTGAAAGCAACCGGTGGTTCAAGAAAAGGAAGAGTTATATGCATGGGATCCGAGTCTGAATCCATGTTGAAAAGGACTCGCAATGTGCGTGGTGCTACGTCCGTTGGTGCATGTGGATCGTCTGAAGTATCTGAGTCTATGAGAGAGGACATGATGGCTCAACTATCGTCATTGCAGACACAAATTACACAAGATATGGCAAGCTTGAATGAGAAAATGACAATTGTGCAGGAAAACCAAGAAGAAACAAGGAAAGATGTGACCAACTTGGCAGATACTATGCAACGAAACCAAGATCAAGTAAGAGAAGATATAACCAACATGCAGGATTATGTAGATAACTCTGTTGGTGCAATGCGGAGTGAGACAAGTCTCAACAATGATTTAAGAGATCAAAGTCTTCAAGAGACCATTATCAACTCGGTTAAGGAATTCTTTGCTAAACAATCTTCTTAGCTTTTCTTTAGAAACATTTGTTATATGCATTAGAGATTAATTATTGGCTAAACAATTTTATTAGGATTTATGTGATGTTTATACTAGTTCAATACTTTATGTTGGTTTACCAAGAATTACTTGATTGGTTTATAAATTCAATTTTCATTGACAATTAAATATTTATTTATGAATGATAAAGATTTGGAGCGGATTTAGGTATAGAAAGTGGACTGCATTAAGGATTAAGATAGACAAATATAGAGACAAATTTAAGGACAAATATAGGGACGAATATAAGAATGAATTTTGGGACAATTAGAGGGACAACTATATAGGGACGAATTTGTGGGACAAATATGGAGATGAATAAATGGATGAATTTGGGATCAAATAGAGATGAATATAGGGATGAATATAGGGATAAGTTTAGCGACAAATATAGGGATGAATTTTGGCACACATATAGAGGCGAATAAAGGAACGAATTTGTGGACAAGTATAGAGACAAATATAGGAATGAAGTTCAAGACAAATATAGGAGCAGATATAAGGACGTATTTGGGGACAAGTATAGAAACGGATATAGGAACTAATTTGGGTACAAGTATAGAGACAAATATAGGAACAAATTTGGGGATAAATTTAGAGGCGTTACTTAGTGTGATTTCAAGGCAGAAGTAGAGATGAATGTTGCGACGAACTTAAAGACCAAAATAGGTATATGTTTTGTGATGGTTACATGGGTGGATATAGGGACAAAAATAAGGACGGATAAAGGCGTCACAATTATGGTTACTATTGGGGGCATTCTAAGTCGTATCGGAAGTCGTTGGTAATAGAGAAGGAATTGGGGATTAATTTAAAACACATCCCTAAATTTGTCGCTACGTGTCGTTGCTATTTACCATCGCCATGTTTATGGACAAATAGTCGATTCATCTCTAAATTCATCCCTGGCGTGATTAGGGACGACCATTTGTCCCTGAATCTATTCCTAACGTCGTCCCTATATCAGACTATTTTAGTAGTGCAACCCGCCTGGACTCTATGATCAATATCCCTGTCTATACCCCCATTGCTTTGAATGTACGAGCCAAGGTACTTGAAAAACTCTTTTCTAGGGATAATATCTTCCCCCAATAGAACAGAATCCTCAGCATCTCTGCCCTCTCAGAAACTGAACCGAACATACTCAGTCTTGGTCCTACTCAACCTGAAACCCTTTGACTCCAGCACACTTCTCCAGCTTTCAAGCATGCGAGCCACTCCAGATCTTGTGTTGTCTACTAGCACAATGTCATATGCAAACAGCATACTCCAAGGAACCTCTTCCTGAAGAGGGTTGGTAAGTGCCTCCATAACTAGGGTGAACAACAACGGACTAAGAGCTGAACCCTGATGAAGCCCCACTCGAACCTGAAAGTACTTTGAATCTCCACATGGTGTTCTAACGCTTGTCATTGAGCCCTCTTACATATCTCTGATAACTATGATATACGTCCCCGGCACTCCCTTCTCGACCAAGCATCTCTAGAGTAGCTCACTAGGAACCTTGTCATACGCCTTCTCGGTATCTATGAAGACCATATGCAGATTCTTCTTCCTATCTCTGTGCATCTCAATGAATTGTCTCAACAAGTGGATAGCTTCAACCGCTGATCTGCCTGGCATGAACCCAAACTGATTCTCAGACACCCGAACCAACCTCCGAAGCCTCCCCTCAATTACTCTCTCCCACAACTTCATCGTATGACTCAAGAGTTTGATTCCTATGTAGTTACTGCAACTCTGGACGTCACCCTTATTCTTGTAAATCGGAACTAATTTACTAAGTCTCCACTCCGCTTGAATCTTAGCTGATCTTAGGATAACATTGAAAAGGGAAGTTAACCAGACTAAACCTTTAGCCCCTAACCACTTCCAAACATCCCTCGGAATATCATCTTGGCCAGGGGATCTATGGTTCTTCGACTTACAAACGGCAACCTTAACCTCCTCAATGGAGATACGCCGGTGGAAGTTGTATTCAATGAGTTCTGGAGAATTTGGACTCCTAACCGAAGGGTTAGAATCCTCGTTGAGCAATTATGAGAAGTACCTTTCCCATCTTAATCTCCTGATCGTCTACCAACACTCGACCGTCCTCATCCTTGACACACCTGACGACGTCGATGTCTTTGCTCAACCTCTCTCTATGTCGAGCTAAACGAAATAGCACCTTTTCCCTTCCCTTCTCGCCCAGAGCCTTATACAACCTCTTAAAGGCTTTGTCCTTAGCCTCAGCAACAGTACGCTTGGTGATAATGCATATTTTAGATAGGCATTATAGATACATTTAGTTTAGTTTAGGTTGCATTTCTTGCTTGCTTTATCATTAAATTGCATCTTGTGTTTATTTTAGAAATGTTCGGATTCTGCGCAATTTTGTGTTTATCTCGCAGATTGAATCGGAACACATTTGGGAGATGCAATGTCTCGAAGAGGAACACAAGATACATGGGAAGGAACGAGGAAGAAAGAAGCAAGACGAGAAGAAAAGCCCGCAAAAGAAGCTAAGAGACCACGGCGCCGCAGCTATTGCCGCGGCCGCAGCAGTGCCCGCCGCAGCGGGTAGCAAAGGAAGCAGTTGCGGCGGGCGCCGCAACACTTGCGGCGGCCGCCGCACGTACGGACAGGCCCAGCGCCGTTTTTGGAAAACCTAGTTTTTATCTATGTTTGTTTGGAGGCCGAATGGGATCTTTTTATTAGGTCTTTTATGTTATTTTTGAGGACCATTCATTCTATTCTTTTAACCATTAGACACTTTAGAGATTTTGGAGCGATGTCTTCCATGAGGAACTAAACTCATCTATTCTGCCTGCAATTTGAAGCTTTATTCGGATTGATTGTGAGTTTCTAATTCTCGCTCCTCGTTTCCTATTTGTGAATGCTTCAACTTCTTTGCGCTTGATTGATTATTGATTTGTTCTATCTTGTCTGGCCAACTCGTTAGATCAATTCAATCGCTAAGGTTTTGTAGATTCCTGATTGTGAACCTTAACCTAAGTGGCAAACTTGTTCCTTTAGGGCTGATTGAACTAATTGAATGAGTAGGAAGTTGAATGTGTTGTTAAATCCTTCTTTAGGGACTGCAAATACCTTGGCTAATCTCTGAACTTAAAGCTATCAATTGGGTTAAATCCTTCTTTAGGGACTGTTCGATTGATAAGGGTTTCTAGGACTGATTGGACTAGTAACTATATTAGGTCGGGACAAGGGCATTCATAGGAAACGTAATAGGACGAGAAGAAGTTACAAGGATCGCTTCAATCCGATAAAGTGGAATATTGTAGGTTGAATTGCTTCTCTCATCTGTCTAAACCAAATTCACTTACTCTGCTTTCGTTACGTTGTTTCAAACTCTCACACAAAAACCCCCTTCTCTGGTTACTTAATCAACGTTAGAATCACACTTGAATCATAAATTTCCCTGTGGGATCGACCTCTTACTTATTACTGTACTAGTTATAGGTTTGAGTTTCTTTGACGGAATCAACGACAGGTTTCCCCTCCGTCAAATTTGGCGCCGTTGCCGGGGATTTTTATTAAATTCTTGTGTGTTTTTAGTGTTGATTTTGGTGTGGACCGTCTTACTTGGTCCATACCCGTGCTACTAATTCCTCTCTGTAGAAAGCATTGCAGAGATGGCGAACCGCACTCTTAAGGAGCTTTCTGCTCCTGATCTGGCACAGCAACCCCTGGCAATCCAATACCCTGAGCTAGCAGAAGGGGTCAAATTTGAGCTTAAGTCTGGGGTAGTTCATCTTCTACCAAAATTCCATGGGCTGAGTGGGGAGGACCCCCACAAGCATCTTTCTGAATTCCATAGGGTGGTGGTTGGGATGAAACCAGCGGATGTAACTGAAGAGCAAATCAAGCTAAGAGCCTTCCCCTTCACTTTGAAGGATGATGCAAGTGAATGGTTCTTCTATCTACCACCTGACTCTATCGCCACTTGGGCCGAGATGAAAAGAGTTTTCCTGGAAATGTACTTCCCTGCAACAAAGCTGAACGCTTTGAAAAGGTCTATAAGCAGCATTGAGCAGTACGCGACAGAGTCTATACACGAGTACTTCGAACGCTTCAAGAAACTCTGCGCCAGCTGCCCATGCCATGGGTATGCCCAAAAGGATCTTGTTCTCTTCTTGTTCAACGGGCTTACCGATGGAGAGCGCAAAACAGTGAACTCTTGTTGTGGGGGAAACATGCTGAATAAGACGCCTGCCGCAGCTTGGGAAGTGTTCAAGGAGCTCTCTGAGGGCTCTAGGCAGTTCAACAAGAGCATTCGTGCTAGAGGTGTACTTGCTATTGATCCCCCAGTGGCTGCATTACAGACTGATATGGCAGAGATGAAAGAAATGCTCAAGAAGCTGGTGGAAGACAGAGCATCTCAGCAATTGAAAGCATGTGAGTCCTACACTGATCCATCTCACCCTATGGATATGTACTCAACCTTCCAAGATCCAAATGTTGAATTGAATGCCATCGGGAATTTCGCTCAACAAAGGCCAATGCAAGGCAATTATGGGAACCCTGGGTATTTCAACAACAACAACTACAATAGGGGCTATCAGCAGGGTAATGGTTATGGGAACTATCAAGCCTCTTTCAATCAGTAGGGGGGGCAACAGGAAAGGCCTCAGCAACAATTTGAACCTCGACAGGGAGGTCAGCAGCAGTCAAATGGGGATAATGAGGATCCACTGCAGAAACTGTCACGACTGGTCATGAGGAATGATAAACAACAGTCAGAGCGGATGGCGACTCTAGAGAAGCAACAATCAGATCGGATGACGAATATTGAGAATCAAATGAGTCAGCTCATTCAGGTCTTAAGTGCGAAGATGGCGAACGATGCAAGTAAGCTTCCATCGCAGACGGTTGAGAATCCTAAGGAGAATGTCAGTGCAATAATGCTTAGGAGTGGCAAGGAACTGGTTGTCACAAAGCAAAAGGACGAGGAGGAGATAATGGACGAAGAAATAGAGATACTTGAAGGTGAAAACGGAGTAACAGAGGTGCGGCGCCCGCCGCTAGCCTCTGCGGTGCCCGCCGCCAGAGAGACGATTCCAGCGGCACCCGCCGCTGCTCAAGCTGCGGCGCCCGCCGCTCCTGATGCCGCGCCCGCCGCTACCTCACCCGCCGCCAGTTCATCTTCTGGTACGTCTTCTTCCTTACCTCCTTTCTCTTCTCTTCCTCTTTCTTCTTCTCCCTCTTCTCCCGCACCTATGGAGATTCCAAAGCCCATTCCGCCTTTTCCGGAAGCCTTGAGAGACACACGAACATATGAGAATGACAAGGAGATCTTCGAGACATTCGGCAAGTGTGCGGTAAACATTCCTTTACTTAGCTTAATTAAGAGCATTCCTAGATATGCAAAATTTTTGAAGGAATTGTGCACCATTAAGATGAAGCAGAGACTGAAAAAGAAGGAAAAGGTAAGCTTGAATGAAAATGTTTCTGCTATGTTGTAAAGGAAATTGCCTGAAAAATGCGGAGATCCAGGTATGTTTACGATTCCATGTGCGATTGGGAATACTAGATTCAAACAAGCCATGTTAGATCTAGGAGCCTCAATTAATGTTATTTCTTATAACATGTACCTATCTTTGGGTTTGGGTCCTCTGACTGAGACTGGGGTTACAGTGCAACTTGCTGATCGATCACAAATCAGGCCAAGAGGCGTTGTTGAAGATGTTTTAGTTATGGTGGATGATTTGTTTTTCCCTGTTGATTTCTTTGTTTTAGATATGGAGCAGGGAACCCCTGAAACACCCATTGTACTGGGAAGGCCATTCCTGAAAACTGCGAAAACGAAAATTGATTGTTGTGAGGGCCTATTGACTATGGAGTTTGATGGAAGAAAGATAGAATTTTCTCTCTTTAATCACGCTAAGCTTTCTCCTGGAACTTCGTTAGATATGCCTATTACTGACAATACTGATCATAACAATAATTTTCGTGATTTGTTAGAGACAACTACGGAACATAGTTTATGGAAAATTGAACCTCCTAACAAATTGCAATCTTATGTGATTCCAGGACAACCCCCAGGCATAGCTCATGGAGAGGAGCTAAGAGAAATGGCTGAATGCTGGAACAGGAAGCTACACCTTTCAAGGGTGCCTGCATTTGTCAATGAAATGACCGGTGTTGGTGACCCTGGTGGAGGAACATAGGCCGATCAAGGGCCATCACGTCGAGCCAACGACATGAAACAAAGGCGCTTCTCGGGAGGCAACCCGAGGTACATTTTTCAGATTTATTTTCTTTTTCTTTTCCTTCACCCTGAGTATATGAGTTCACTTTTGTTGTCTTTAATGTTTCATTGAGGGCAATGAAAACTTCAAGTGTGGGGGAGAGGAGTCTTATTTATATAGTGCATATAGTTAGATCATATTTCATTTTCTGCACCATGTTTAAGTTTAATTAAGTTGTTGTTTAGTTTGTATTTAGTTTAATTTTCGGAATTTAAAAAAAAAATTTGGAATTTAGTTTGCATATATGTGTTATTCAAATACCCATCTTGCTTAGTTTGTCCTCTATTTTAAATTTCAAGCATGAATCATACAAATCCCATGGAGTTCTGGATGTTTTGATTATTATTGCTAAATGATTTTTGTGGAGCATGAGCTAGCAAATATAATTGAGCATGTATGATTGAGCTAAGGTATGATTGAAGTCCTAAAAACATGACCCTGTGAGGATGTTTGGCCTTACTTTGAATTCTTTTGCTTAATTGTGTGATTTACTCGCCTAGTGTTGCTACCTCTTGGCATTGACTGCAGTATCTATTTTTGAAGACCAATGCACATGTTTGTTGCTTACGGGGTGTATGTTTATATTTAGAGTTTTTTTTTATTCAATTTTATGCATATTTAGTGAATAAGGTGGCAATGATTGATGCACTGAGTAACCGGGTCTACGCATGACACCCATGGGTATGATTCGCGCAAAAAGGTGTTGAAAACTATCCACTAGGAAAGAAAGCTTGATCATTGAGTAACCAGGTTCATTCATGACACCCATGTTTGCAACTTGCGTCAAAAGGTGTTCAAGTGGACTTCATATTCATATTTATAGTTGAGGTGTTGATAGACCGGGGCCATTCATGACACCCATGTTTGAGCTTCGCGTAAGGAAAGCACCAAGACAAGAAAAAGAAAATCAAAGAAAAAGAAAAAAAAAAGTGTTGCATTTTATTTTCTTTATGTTATCCCGCAAGTAATGACATTTTGGTAGATAATTGGTGATATGGTGGTCAATGTCTATGAGCTTAGTGTATTATTGGTTTGAGTTGAGAGTTGTGCCTAAAAGCCTAAACACATGAGTGAAACACATATTTCTGGTGAGGTTGGATGATAATGCATATTTTAGATAGGCATTATAGATACATTTAGTTTAGTTTAGGTTGCATTTCTTGCTTGCTTTATCATTAAATTGCATCTTGTGTTTATTTTAGAAATGTTCGGATTCTGCGCAATTTTGTGTTTATCTCGCAGATTGAATCGGAACACATTTGGGAGATGCAATGTCTCGAAGAGGAACACAAGATACATGGGAAGGAACGAGGAAGAAAGAAGCAAGACGAGAAGAAAAGCCCGCAAAAGAAGCTAAGAGACCACGACAAAACTGGCTGCGGCGGGCGCCGCAGCTATTGCCGCGGCCGCAGCAGTGCCCGCCGCAGCGGGTAGCAAAGGAAGCAGTTGCGGCGGGCGCCGCAACACTTGCGGCGGCCGCCGCACGTACGGACAGGCCCAGCGCCGTTTTTGGAAAACCTAGTTTTTATCTATGTTTGTTTGGAGGCCGAATGGGATCTTTTTATTAGGTCTTTTATGTTATTTTTGAGGACCATTCATTCTATTCTTTTAACCATTAGACACTTTAGAGATTTTGGAGCGATGTCTTCCATGAGGAACTAAACTCATCTATTCTGCCTGCAATTTGAAGCTTTATTCGGATTGATTGTGAGTTTCTAATTCTCGCTCCTCGTTTCCTATTTGTGAATGCTTCAACTTCTTTGCGCTTGATTGATTATTGATTTGTTCTATCTTGTCTGGCCAACTCGTTAGATCAATTCAATCGCTAAGGTTTTGTAGATTCCTGATTGTGAACCTTAACCTAAGTGGCAAACTTGTTCCTTTAGGGCTGATTGAACTAATTGAATGAGTAGGAAGTTGAATGTGTTGTTAAATCCTTCTTTAGGGACTGCAAATACCTTGGCTAATCTCTGAACTTAAAGCTATCAATTGGGTTAAATCCTTCTTTAGGGACTGTTCGATTGATAAGGGTTTCTAGGACTGATTGGACTAGTAACTATATTAGGTCGGGACAAGGGCATTCATAGGAAACTTAATAGGACGAGAAGAAGTTACAAGGATCGCTTCAATCCGATAAAGTGGAATATTGTAGGTTGAATTGCTTCTCTCATCTGTCTAAACCAAATTCACTTACTCTGCTTTCGTTACGTTGTTTCAAACTCTCACACAAAAACCCCCTTCTCTGGTTACTTAATCAACGTTAGAATCACACTTGAATCATAAATTTCCCTGTGGGATCGACCTCTTACTTATTACTGTACTAGTTATAGGTTTGAGTTTCTTTGACGGAATCAACGACAGGTTTCCCCTCCGTCACTTGGCCTCCCTCTTGGCCACGTTGTACCTCATCCCGAGCTCCGCTCCATCTTCACCAACGTCTCTGTGCAACCAACTAAGGAATGCCAACTGCTTCGCCCTCACCTTAGCCTTTACCCCCTCGCTCCATCATGCGACACCC
Source organism: Persicaria tinctoria (assembly GCA_037127255.1). Classification (NCBI taxonomy): domain Eukaryota; kingdom Viridiplantae; phylum Streptophyta; class Magnoliopsida; order Caryophyllales; family Polygonaceae; genus Persicaria; species Persicaria tinctoria. The sequence continues at coordinate 73,573,645 of JBANSL010000013.1, forward strand.
CAATTAGGCCCTTGCCCGCCTGCAGCCACCCCCAACACCTCTCTACCAACTGTGCGAAAACAACGAGCTAAACAGCTCCACATCGCATCTGCATCACCCTGCTTCTCCCCAATCCGCTCTTGCTCTGCCGCTCTCCAAACCTTCTCTCTCAGTACCGGGCCAGTCGCCTCCGAAAGACGCCACCACCTGAATTTTGAGGTCCGGACGTGAGTTTTCTTTCTGACGCGACCTAGAACCCCCAAGTCCAGGACAAGTAAGCGGTGTGGCGTTGAGAGACCACCAAGTCCAGGACAAGTAATACTCGGCTCGTTCGGCTCGAATAACAGCCCTAACCATAGGGGATCACCTTGCAATCCCTATATCTGCGTCTGTCTTCCTCTCTGACCAAGAAATAGTCGATCTGCGAACTACCAACTGTGTTGTCGAAGGTAATCAAGTGCTCGTCCGTCTTTTGGAACCAAGAGTTACAGATAACACTCCCAAACGCCACCGAGAACTCCAAGAGCGCATTCCCACCTTCATTTCTATCTCTGAAGCCAAAACCGCCATGAGCCTCTTCGAAACCGTCTCTATCCTTGCCTATGTGTGCATTGAAATCACCTCCAATCACATACTGTTCTGACGCCGGTATACTCCCCACCAGAGCATCCAAAGCCTCCCAAAACTTCCTCTTCTCCTCCACACCCCGGCCTACTTGTGGAGCGTAGGCACTAATCACATGTAGGGCGGAGTTCTCCAACACTACCTTGATAGCCATCAGTCTGTCATTCACCCGCTCAACCCGCACCACCCTATCCTTTCAGTGATCTCCCACCATAATGCCAACCCCGTTCCTCTTTCTGTCGAGACCTGAGTACCACAACTTCCATCTATCCACCTGTCGAGCCTTACTCCCCACCCAGTTGCTTTCCTGTAAACACGCAATATCTACCCTTCGAGCTTGCAGAATCTTAGCCAGCTCAATCGATTTACTCGTAAGTGTTCCAACGTTCCACGAACCAAACCGCATATCCGACACCTTAGGTCTCCGACCACCACCCACACCTCCAACCCGAGTCACCCCCATACTTGGACCAACAATCACTGGGCAGGCCATTCGGGCTACGGAAACACACCACCCAACCAAATCCAAGCAACGCAACCAACTAAAAGAACGGAACCGAAGAGGGTAGAAGCAACCAAACAAAAAAAAACTCCTAGAGAACTACTAATCCAAACAGCGGGCACCACTAAACGAGCAAAAATTTAGAACCACACAAACCAGAGTAGAGGCAATAAACTAGACTATGATAAAGAACTCAAAGGGCTAGCAAATGCAAATTATACGTACTCTAACGCCGATTGCACTAGCTGCTGAAGTTACACACAAGATAAAGGCTCGGACACCATCAAACAAGTAGAATCACATAAAGAACTCAATAGCAAACTAATCGAAACAGAGAACAATCCACCACAATGCAAGGTGCTAGAACCTATAATAATGTAGTAAAATACTTGGACCACGTAGTGTATCAAAATAAAACCGTTTAAACTACAAGAAAGTTAAGGAACGATGTTACCACGCCCCAATCGTGGGGCCAAAGAGGCTTTCCCTCCACACGCACTGGAGTTGATCGCTTGGGCCGAGAATGCAATGCTCGAGCCTACCTCAGCGCCGCTGCAAGTCGGGATTGGGCCAAGGGCTAGGGGCTGGGATCGGCAAGACTTGGGGCTGAGGTCGGGAAGGGGATCCGGGTTAGGGTTAGTTTGGATTTGGGTCCTAAGACGGTCGGGCTTAGGCGACTATGGGTTGGACTTGGGTTAACCCGGGAGTATGGGTTTGGGTTAGGGGTTTAGGGATTAAAACCGGTTATTGTTTAGGGATGGGGTCGGCTAGGGCTTGGGAGGAGAAGGGTGAGTGGATCTGAGAGATTGGAGCGAGACGGGCAGGCCACGTCGTCGGCGGGTGGGTCTGGGGAACGGTCGGGCGGTAAGAAGGGCGGAGAGGGGGCGGTGAAGTGTTGGGTCGGGCTGGGTTGCGGGGTGAGGGGGGGGGAGGTAGAGGGAGAGTGGGATGAGAGAGGAGCGGCTAACCTGAAGAAGGGCGAACCGGGGAGGGTGAGGGTCGGGTTACAGGCAGCGGGTGGTGATCGGCGGGCTACTGCCGGAGGGTAAGGCGGGAGGCAGTGGCCTGAGACTTCAGCGCGAGAGCAAGCTACGCAGGGAGAGAGTAATCGCGAGGAGAATGTACGAGCCAAATAATTTTGTTAATTTTCTTTTGTTCACTTTGAATAAAATATGTGCTAGTTTATCATCTTCTAAATAAATTTTAAACATTTATATAAGTATGAGTGTTCATCAAAAAAATGAAAATTAAATCTAGATAATATTATGGAATCTGTCGTAGCGATAGTTTAGTGTGCATTAATTTTTGTAATGTGGTTATCCCGTATTGAAAATATTGATAATGTTTAAATAACATATAAGGTCGGTGAACTATTCATCCCATTGTCAATTTATTTTGATATCTATTGAACCTAGTTAAGTTTAACATAATCATTATTTCCGTAAGATATTCTGGTTTCACATTTAATATTTTGCGTGATATATATATTGAAATTGTGACAAAATAGGAATTGTTTGTGTACTCTGAATTGTCAATCTTTCAATGTTCAAGTCTATCTTAAATTTAGACCCTGGTTAGTCTATGTCTTTATTAATTTTGAGTGTATAGGATTTGTATTAGCAAGAATTCTATAGAGGATTCGATTAAGGAATGCATAGTTGCTACTTGCTAGGCAATGGCTTGTCCAATTAGCTGAGAAATTGTTGATAATTTCTAGAGATGTTAGCATTATGCATTTTGGTAGGGATTGGGAGGTCAAATTCAACCACGTCTAGTCTATAGGGAAGCGAATTGCGTCGCCGACTCTTTTGTTATTTTTGTTCTGTCATGCCCCTTGGGTCTCTATATTCTTGAAGAACCGCATGACTTTGCTAGATCGGTTATTGAGGATGATACTAGGAGAAGGGCTACCCCACGATCTGTTGTTTTGAAATCCTACTTTATCTTATTTTGCCTTCATCAGACTTTGTTTGTTTTGTTTGTTTATTGCTGTCGCTTAGGTTCTCGTTGTACAAAAAAAGTATATTTAATTATCAACTATGCTAAGAAGGCTTAATCAAGTCCAAATTACTTGTCAGACCATAAAACACTTTTCGAAGAGAGGTATCCAAATTAAGTTGTGTGTATGTTTGGTTAGTGAGTAATTTTACTTTTTTGATTTTGGTCTGCGGTTAGTATACAAATATTGCTTACAAAGTTATTCTAACATTAACTTGTAGGTTTGGGGGTTAATAATTAGTAGTAAATAACGCTAACAAGAAATCTAAAGTTGGTTCACAAGTAATTCTTACCTGCATTAACCCGAATCAGGGCTCGATTTGAACAACCCGACCTGTACATTCTACGCGGGTTTTGGTGTGGATTTTTTAACTTGAATCTACAATGATCCGAATCCCATAGTTCACCAACGATGCTCTTTGTTAACTAAAAGGTCAACAAGTTGTGCGTGAGAAGGAGCGAACAAATTAAAGTGAAAAAAGCCCTTCAAGAATATATTTTTTTCCCGAGCAAAGTGACAATCCACACTGATGTGTTTGGTCCGCTAGTGGAAAACAAGGCTCCTCATGATGTACATAACAGCGAGATTACCGCACTTAACATCGATCAATGGGAGTGATGTCAGGAACATCCAAATCACCAAGAAGGCGGCTAAGCCACGCGAGCTCAAGAGAAACACATCGCAAAGATCTATACTCCGCCTCAACAGATGACAGAGAAACAACCGGTTGTTTCTTGGATTTCCACGAAATCATACTAGAGCCAAGAAAGGCAACTTATCCACTCATAGCTCGGCGGGAGATTGAGCAACTAGCCCAATCGGCATCACAATAGGTCTGTAAGCAAGCGAAAATCGGAGTCATTGGCTAAAAGCAAACCCTTGGAAGCAGTCCTTTTAAGATAGTGTAAAACATCCTGAGCGACATTTAAATGAGCAGTGCGAGGGGACTAAAGAAATTGACTAATAAATTGAATGGCTGACACCAAATCGGGTATAACATAGTAACCAACGGGGATTCTGGGCAAGGAAAATCAGCAAAGAGATCCTTAACAAATTTTCATAAACACTTCCTCATCAAGATGCCCGTGAAGAAAGGCATTATTCACATCTAATTACCCAACATCTTTTCAAAGCTACTGTCAGCAATGCACGAACTGTTGTCGTCGATCTTGACAATGGGAGAGAAGGTTTCGTTGTAATCAACCCCTTCTTGTTATGTAAATCATTTAACAATGAGCCTAGCCTTATAGCACTCGATAGTTCCGTCAGCCTTACGCTTGACTTTGTACACCCACTTGCCCTTTGGAAGAGGAACGATGTCCCAAGTGTGATTAATATCCAGAACTTTAAACTCTTTTGTCATGGCCTGTTGTCACACAAAATACTCAAAAGCTTCACCAAACGCAAGGGCTTCTGAGTCATGCATCAATGAACTTAATTGTCAAGTTGGCACAGGGAAAAGCTCACATTGGAAGTCAAAAGGTGTGGATCAGAATGCAATTTCTACACAGGTAGCTGAGCACACGTAGTAGGATAGGTAAGCAAGGGGATGGTGCTCCTGAGCAGAGCGGTGTAGAGGCAAATTTTGGGGAGATCTGCTGTTCTCATGAGGATCATCGTAAGAAACAAAAACAGGGCGTTTAGTTCACAACATAAGGCGAAAGGGATGAGCTGGGAAAAACAGCTTTGTATATGAAGACATGTTCATGGAAAATAATGTCACTAAGAAAAATACACCTGTTTGGTATATAGTTGCAGGACTTTATAACCTCCCCCCCCCCCCCCCCAAGGATATCCGAGAAATACACACGGTACGTATTGCACTCTTGACAAATTTGTATGTACCTTTGTTGTAGCGTTGACACAAAACAGAGGCAACCAAAGCACCGTAGGTGCCGATAGCTTGGAGATCTACCATAAAGCTTCTCAAAAGGAATTCACATTTGCAATTATGAGGACGCTTTCTCCCCAATATAGCTTTGGTAATTAAACCAACCTCAAATATGAGACTCTGAGCCACCTCAAGGAAGTGTTTGTGCTTCCTCTCTACCACTTTATTGTGTTGAGGAGTAGCCACACAAGAAGTTTGATGATGGATGCCACGATCCAAAAAAACTGAGCATTATGTCCACTTTTTCCCATCTCAAACTCATTGTCTATTCGAAAACAACACACCTTTTAATCGAATTGTCTTTTGACCAAAGCAAAAAATTGCTTAAGTGCAATGAACACAATGCTTTTCCCTGATAGCATTTGTACCCAAGTAAAGCGTATGAAATCATCCACCAAAGTAAGAAAATAACGAGATCCATCATACCCGAGGATACGATATGGTCCCCAAACATTGACGTGAACCAAATCGAAAGAAAACATAGTTGTTATAGAACTTGAATCAAAAGGTAGTCGTGTCTGTCTAGACTTGGCATAAATCTCTCATGTCTTTAAACCAACATTGTTCATCACTCATAATATCAAGATTCAAACTACAAGCTTATAAAATGGATAATGACCTAACCTCATGTGCCACAAATCCGAGCTGCATCTCGCTGTGACATTATTAACCGTGACTATGTGTTTCTCATCAACCTAAGAACCTGGTGCTTTTGTCTTGAGCATGAACAGATCCTTGATGCCATCACCAATATATCTTCAAAGGCATCTTCATCAATGCATTCTGCATAAAGCACCCTTTAACTCTGAACAAGACAGAACATTTCAACTATGATGATTTTCCCACTGAAAATCAAGTTACACTTGAATTTGGTAATACACAAAAAGTTTGGCAACATGAGACCATCCATCACCTCCATTGTCCATGCAGTGGTGATCATTGCAACCTCGCCCATGGGGAGAGTCACTATGATCCACAATTCACCATTCAAAACTTATGAAGATTGTGTGTTACCGGCAAAACCAGCAAAGTCCTCTGCAACCGGCTTCTTTCCTTGAGCAATAGCATTGGCCGGCTGCAACAAATTCATCAACTGTGCAAGCTGCTCATGAGTGAAATCAATAGTAGTTGTAACCTTTCCATCTACAAAATTCTTTTTATCTTTTCCATATCCAGGAGGAAATCCAATTAAGAAGAAGCACATATCAACAGTATGGTTGGCTTTCTTGCAGTTAGTGCAAAACGATGGTTTCCTTTCCCCATAAGACCGACATGTTCCATTGCTGCTGTTCTGAGAACTGTTACTGTTTTTGCGAGCCTCCATTGTCGCCACAACTCTGGAAACCTGTCTGCAAACCAAGCTTAGATTAAGCAAACGATTTAACCTGTGACATAGCTTTGGTGTGCATAGCAGCAGCCTCGGTGGAACTCTGATCTAGTCTCGATTTAGCCTATCTTTGTTCTTCCTCTTGTAACAACAAACACGACTAACATCCAGAAACGGACCCATCATGAGAATCGACCCCCTCGTAATAGTAAATGAGTCTTTTAATCCCATGAGAAGTCGCACGATTCTCTAGTTCTCTTCATATTTCAAGATCTCCCTAACAGATCCTGAAGTACAAGGTGGAAAGCTAGCATGATGTCTAATTCATCCCACAAGGACTTTAAATGAGTGACTTAATTAAGTCGGAAAAGAGCTCGTACCTTGCTCAAGCATGCTCAACTGATTCTGGATCGAGTAGAGATGAGTGGCTCCAAGCTTGCAATATCTAGATTCAAGCTCTCGCCAAATTCCTTTAGCCATATCAGTGTATATCACACTTCGTCGAATCTATGCGCTTAAACAGTTAACAATATTCCACAAAATTATCACCAGGTTGTTGCACGATTCCCGGCATCGAACCTTCAGAGTCGACGGAGCTGGCTTCGGTATGTCTCCAATTATGGAATTTTTTTCTAAATTAGCCAAAAAAACTAAACTTATTACGAGATTAGCCAAAATCTGAAAGTATTTTGCGAAATAGTCAAACTGGGGCTAAGTTAGCCCTGATTTTAAAAAAATATTTATTTATTTATTTTTTACAATTTAAATGCAAAATAATACAATACGGAAAAAACTATACATATAGGGATAGTTGTTGTTTGAAACATCGACTCTCCCTTTTTTTTTTTATTGTACTTCTCTCCCTTCCTTTCACCCTCACTCTCTGTTTGGCTTATGGGATTTTTAGGGGAAGGGAGGGATGGGAAATTGAAAGGGAGGAAAGGGAGTGAAAGGAATGGGAGAAATTACACTTTCCCACCGAATTCCACCATTTTGGTGGGTTGTGAAATCCCACCAAATTGAGCAGTTACTCAATTTTTAGATTCCTTCTCTTCCTTTAAATTGTTCATCCAAACAAATGATTTATTTTCCCTTCAATTCCCTTCCTTAAAATCCCACCATCCAAATAGGGTGTCACTTTCACTCTCTCTCCCCCCGGCCCCAAACACGTCTCTCTCTCTCTCTCTCTCTCTCTCTCTCTCTCTCTCCTGCCTCACACGCAGACACAAGTGACACAACAAAGCACTCCCCCTCTCTCTACCGGCCCCACATACACTAAACCCTCTCTTCCCTCTCCCCTCTCTCCACATGCCTTTAAAAACAATTAAAAAAAAGGGAGAGTCGACTCTCCCTATATGTATTTTTTTTTCCGCATTGCATTATTTTACATTTAAATTGTAAAAAAAAAAATAGTAAGTCGTTGTTTCAAACAACGACTTAGCCTCGATTTGACTATTTCGCAAAATACTTTCAGATTTTGGTTAATCTAGGAATAAGTTTCATTTTTTGGCTAATACGGAAAAAAAAAATCATAGTTATGAAACCAGTTTTGTTTTTCACCGATAGAGCGATCCAAATAGATTGGCGCCACTCGCCGAAGTGCGTCCCATCGAAATCTCGTTAAACAAGGATCATCCCTGGATGATCACTTGGATGTACGTAAAACGGATCAACCCGATCAATTCGAGTGGAATCATCTCCGGCCATGACAAATTGGCAACAAGCTCGAAACATCGGAAAAAAATTGTGTTTAAATTTTGTGGAAAATGCGGAAGAGTGAACTAGATATGTGATCTATCCACTGAGACCATGTTGAAAAAGATTTGGTTCGTGATTTGAGATCATATACGAGAAAACCTTAAAGAAGAAGCCAGAGGAAGAAGATGAAGGACTTGGAGGGAAAACTCAACTCTCAGATTTTCATAACAGAACAAAATCAGATTTTTACAGAACAACCCAAAATGGGCTATCAGCCCAAACACAAATCAAGCCCAAACCAGAACTCCATTTAATACACATCCAGATTACATTCCATTGTACGCAGAGATGATTGTTAAGGCTATCCACAATGGTTTTGTCTATAATGTATACACTTGCACAAGGTGTGTAAAAATACACCTTACTTTTTGGTATTTTGCTTCAATGGTCAAATGTGTATTTTTTACACACCATTCAAATACAATTAATTTAAAACAAAAAAAGAAAACAAAAAGCATAAAAAACACACCAATAAAATTGTCTTGCTATTTGAAAAAGTTTTTACACATGGGGGAGGTGATGTGCTCAAATTTGCACATTGCATGCTCAAATGTGCACATTTGCACACCCCAAAAGCAACCAATGAAGCTCAAAAATGACAAAAAAAATGCGCATTTAGACATTTGCACACAATCATTGGAGTTAGTCTAACATATGTAATAAACTTATTTTATTAGACTAGGTAGTCCCTTCCCCAAATGGAGTATTAATGGTCAATGGTCAACTATTTGACCATTGACTGGTAAAACGGTTGATCATTGACCGGTCAACGTTGACCGACTCCTTTGGATTTTTTTTTTATTTTTATTTTTTGTGATTACATTTTTGTGATGCCATTTTTTTCACCGTTTTGATGCCATTTTTTTATTACATTTTATTTTCGCTTTGATGCCACTTCTTTAATGAAATTGTTTGATAACACTTTTTGAATGACACTTTTTTCAAACCTTCATGACATTTTTTATTTACTGTGATGCCACATTGACCATTGAGGCCATTTTTTTTTACTATTGACTACTGATGACACTTTTTTATATGTCAATTTTTATATGTTATTTTTTTTACCGTGATGCCATATTTTTCCAAAGTAGTGTTTTGATGACATTTTTTTCTTTAACGTGATGCAACCTTTTCAAAGAAGTGTTTTGATGCCATTTTTCTAATATAATTATTTGATGCCACTTTTTTTTTATCAAATCGTTTAATGTCACTTTTTTAATTTAATCAATCGTATATCGATATATTTTCATCGATTTTACTTTTATTCACTGATGACACGTTTATGATTACACTTCATTGATGCAAACACTTATACACATGTCTATTACATTTTTATTCATTAATGATATTTGTGATTACAATTTATTGATCTCAATCATTTTTGATGACATTGTTTGTTGATGACATTTTTATTAAATTGATATAAGCATGAAATTTGATTAGACTTCATTGGTGACACATTTGAGATGACATTTAAGAATCTAATAACATGAAATACCACACAACATATCTCCCCTCTTTTTTTTCGGACTTGGGAACGATTGTGTACCAAAATACAAGCGGAGTTAAAAACATGTTATCACTTACCTAACCAGCAATAAACAAAGAGCAATGCACCATTTATTATTAATGAAATTAGAAATTACATATCCAATGCACAAAGGGAGAACAACAACTACTAATGTCAGAATAACACTAGTAAGTCATAAAAATGAGAGTTTTTTTTGTCAAAAATGACAGACATAACCAACACAAATCAAAACATAACCACCTTTACTGGAACATAGATGGGCTTTTTCGTAATGTCATTCAAAGACAAACTTGGAAGCAGGAGTTTCTTGCTTCAACCATAACTCTTGAGTAGCTCATGCTAACTCAACCAAGTCTTCTTGGGTCATGCTATCTTTCACTTTCTCTAAAATCTGTTTTTCTTCCACCTACTAAAAAAAACATGGAATCAGGAGTGTCTTGCTTCAGCCATAACTCTTGTGTAGCTAGTGCTAACTCAACCAAGTCTTCTTGGGTCATGCTAGCTTTCACTTTCTCTAAAATCTGTTTTTCTTCTGCCTCCTACAATAGCTTCCCCTAACCCACTTTCCAATAATATCTTCCATAAAGGAGAGGCGGCGGTTTCCAACAGAAGATGATCCAGAAAACCAAGCATAAGCTCAGTCTCCGGATCCAACGGCTTGTCAGAGAGTAACCAATTCAGATAGGCCATGTGTTTCTTTTTTAGACTCATATGGAGAAGAGATGGCATCAAACGTATCAAGATATTCTGCAAATTGGAAAGACACATAAATATAGACAGTAACTAGAATGCAATAAAAATCCAGAAGCAAAACCTTTGACATGTCAAGAACCAGCAAAAGAAAGACACATAATTTACACCCAATGAACAACAAACAACTTCCTTGCTAGAAAGAGAATACAAAAGAACATTACAACCGTACTAATTTTATGAAAAACTAGAACACCATTCTGTCCATTACAAACAACACCCACAACTATTTAACCAAAAAAAATCACTACTTCAGGATGAATATCCAATAAGGGATTTAGAAGAAGTAAAAGGGGGGAAATGCATATTCTTTTATGCAAAAAAGTACAAAAGAATACATAGTATATTTTTAAAACTGAAAATCACATAGAGATTCTGTTAAAATTTAAGCAGGCATAAACATTTGTACTAACGAGCAATGGCACAGAATCCATCTTAACACTACAAACAGTAATATGGCCTCTAAAGGGACTTTTACTCTAAACCCCAAAGGAACCTAAAGAACAATAGTGCAGGGCAAGGATACAGATTGCATTAATTCTATGTTAATGCAGATACACTTGACCCATCAAATCACTAAATTTAGCATCTAAGATGCTCTTTTCCCAACGTCCAAAGGAACCTTGTGAATAAGAGATACAGATAATCATAAAGACATTGATGGAATAAATGTTTTAGGATCCTAACAAGCTGCACCACCACCACCACAAAGAAAACGAAAATCTGATTTACCATTTCAAAGACTTCAAAATATGTAGAAATAGTGGAATCAGAATCTGTGTGATATTCATAGCAGCAAAGTAACCAGTGACAAACAGAAAGTTGTGTACACACCAATTCATTTTGCCTAAGATAATCAAAGTATCACAATACCGAATTAAGGAAATGGGGGCTGCATTATGAACAAAGATTTCAGAAATCTACACACAAATATGAAAGAGCCATGGGTCGGACCTCACCGGCAAAGATGGGGTTAAATCAGCAATCGGAAAGAGGAGAATAGGAGGAAGCTACTCCAAACAGATCAAAATTGACTAGATCATATAACCATAGATGCTATCTATATATCAGTTTTAGATTCTAAATGTGAAGTTTGATCAAATTCGATGACAGGACCACCAATGACAATTTAAAAGTCCAATTCGTGCAATCGCTTAGAGTTCCATTGATCAATCTACGAAATCTGACTGGAAATGCAGATACAGAACATGAATGCACCAAAAAAGAAGAGCAAAAATAAATGAGAGATGAAGGACATCAGTACCAATTCGACGAGAGCTTCTCGTATGCATCTTTCACTTCCTCGATGGGGCAACCTCTGCTGATGCCAAGAACTATAAATATTGAGAAACAAAATACAAAATTAAGGATATCATTTGAAAACCAAAACATACATTACACAAAGCTATACTTAACTTCGGTCAACTGTATATCATTGAAGGAGTTCATGTAGATGTGGCCACTGCTCTAAATTTTCATCAAGCTGAAAAAACACAAATATATATGCTTGTAAGACAGTCAGACTTAAAGATATACTTATTTATGAAGGTGGAATATGCCACACTCACTAGCACTATCGTTCCAATCCATGCTTTCATCACAATGTGCTCTCTCTATCTAGATTACCATATAACTCCAGAATCAATTTTGACATTTTCCCCCAAAATCAAAACCCTAAATCTATCAAATTGGCAGATTCTAATCGAAAATTAAAAAATTAGGCACAATAAGATGCAAATTAATCGAAGACACCGTAATATAGGGGAAAAAATTGAATTGAAGGGTTGAAAAATTAATTACCTGCAGGCAGCAAACAAACTAGTTGCACACAGATAATCGAACAAAGATGAACTACTCGCCTCCGAAGCAACAACGAACCACAAGAAGAGAGAAACGAGATGAAAAGAGCGAGCAAGTAAGAGGGAGAGATGGAATCGCTGAGTCAGAGATGATGAAGGAACGACGCTGCAGGCCGGAGAACGACGAAGAATGAAGGAGAGCGAACGTCGCCGATCAGGAGAACGAGAAGAGAGCAAGGAGAAATAGGTCTAATGTGGTTAATTTTTTTAAAAAAAAGTCTAGCACGCCTAATAAAAGAAGAAAAGTGGTTAAATACCTTATTAAATGTGCAAAGGTATCCCAAAACGCAAATTTTCTCTAAATACTTTGACTCAAAAAAGATATTACATCCGTTCAGAAATAAGTGACGTTTGACTTTTTGACACGTTTTTTAAGGAGTTAAAAACTATATAAAATATAAAGTTTTTAATTGATTTTTTAAATAATTTTATACATATTAGTTATAAGTTTAAAATTATTTTAAAAAATTAATAAAAAGTTAATATTTTATATAGTTTTTAACTCCTTAAAAAACGTGTCCAAAAGTCAAACGACACTTCTTAATGAATGGAGGGAGTATGTAATAAATAAGTGGCATTACCACACTAGGGTGGATTTCTTAGAGGTGATACTGGGTTTTCGATCAAGACCAAATTTTGACAAATCTTCAATCAAATGTTACGCCGATATGTTTTTAACCTCTTGTCACCAACTTATATAGTATTTTTTTTAGATTAAATTTTTGTTTAAAAAAATTACTAATGTAGTATGGTTTAACTTAATGTATCTTGGAGTTGAAGGGTCAAAGCCTAAAACCCCCAGCTACCTCCCTCCTCATTAAAACCCTAATTAATCGTAATGTGTGCCCTAATTTCTCCCTCTCCCGCCCATGTGATTCTCTCTAAAGATTACTCTTGTTAATTTCCTCTTTAACCTTTTTTTTTTAAATTAATAACTCACATTACTATTTCCAAAACAAACCCACCATCTCCAATTCTCCATGGTATTTTAATCACCAGGCCTCCTCTCTTGTCTTCATCTGCCCCAATTTTACCTCATCCTCACTGTACGTCAAAAATAAAAATACATCAGCTTGTCTTCATCTGCCCCAATTTTACCTCATCCTCACTGTACGTCAAAATAAAAATACATCAGCTTGGGTAGCTGATGATCGAGTCGACCTCTATCTCTCTCAGGCGTTCTCTCTATGATCAGCTACGTCTGCCACCGGCCCACACCAGGCCACCACCACCAACTCCTTTGAATTGGTAAATAGAGAGCGACCATCCGGGGTTCGAAGCGGGGACCTATGGGTACTACCCACAAGTCTTTTTCAGTTGAGCCATTCCGGTATGGTTAAACCACCACCACCAACTCCATATATAGGAGTATCACACACGAGTTTCTTGTGCAAGATGCAAACATTACATTACTCCATTTTAGGTTGATTTTTAATTATTATTTTTTATGAGATTTTGTTTATTTTTAATTTAAAATCTATATATTCATTGAAACTATTAAAACTGATCCAATAGCTCATAAACGTTCTCACATGTGTACACGGTAAAGAGTGAATGCATGTGAAAATTCCCCTATATATACATGATATAAAAAAAATTATATGTAGGTTGTATATGTGTAATCTTATATATATTTGTATATTTTTATTTAAAAAAATCATGTTTTGTAATATACACAAGGGTGCAATGTAGGATGAAGGTTGTCTCATCATGCAATTTTTGTTATGCATTTTTTTAAATGTGAGTATGATATTTATGTTTAAAAGGTATTTTCAGCCGCTATAAAGAATTATTATAGGTTGTTAATTAATTGGTAGGTCAATTTACTAATTAAATTAAGTAAATGTTCATCGGTCAGTTTAAATTAAGCAAATGTTCGAATACAGATCTACCCTAATTTTCTCTCATGTTCGAGTTCTCTCCAATGGAATCTCTTCCAGCTCCAACTCTGTTATCTCTTGTTTGTTTGTATTGGTTATTTTGTGTTTATTTGTATCATGACGATATGTCCGCCAGCAGGTCTTTCTGAACTCTCAAAGTATCGGGTTATATATCCAATACTTTAAATTATCTTCTTATTAAAAAAAACATATAGGGCTTATGTTGAAATTTCACACATTTTTTTTGAGGTTTTTTTTTTTTTTGGTTGCAATTGTTGAGGTTTTATTAATGATACACAAAATCCGGGCATCTATTTGTTACATTAATGTATGAATAACATGTTGTTAAATTCAATTTACTTATAAATAATGATTGTGGGAACTGCAATTAATTAAGATCAATTTATTGTAGTATTTTGTACGTCCAAAATTACTACTACTGTATAATCACGGTCGCCTAAAAACCCTAGAGCTGGTTTTCAACTTTTGCACAGCACCCATATACCACCAAATTACAAAGTTTCAAGGACATGCTTAAGACACATAATTAAGTTAAGTTTTTAGGCATTTTCATAATTATTATTTTAAAATAAAAATACATTGGATGGGCCGCTTGCGTCTAATACGTCTAACCATTATATATATATTAATGTTAAATTATTTTTCTAAAAACTTTCACAATGTTCCAAGGTAGCTCATAAAAGTGATATCTTCCCTAGGCACAAATGCACTCTCACCCACATTTTATATAGAACTAAAGATTATATGGACTCTGAAAACTTTGATTTCATTTGCATGCACACCCAAAATTTCATCTTCACCTGCAATTTTGAAATAAATTGTGTTTAATTAGCAATAGAAATATTAAGGGATTAAATTTCCTCTTGAAATAAACTTTTATTAGCCAATGACAAATTTGGTTATAATTAATAATTAAGGAGTATAATTTATTTAAAGTATTCACATTAAATAAGCTACTTTTCTTTGTTACAATATGGGAGAGAGAAAGGCTACAAGCCCAAGACATTAATACTCCAAATGCTATCCATATATAAAATGTTGCATTGGTCATTAAAATATTTAATTATAATACTGGTATTATTATTTAGTTTTGGCATGATTTTGTTTATGCAACTTTTGAATACTTTTTAAGGATATTAAAATATTATCAAAATTAAATTGTAATATAAATTTGTCGACTTAAACTAAATAATAATATTATAATTAAATTTATAAATATTATTATAACAATAATATTATATAAATATTTTAATCATAAAAATTTATATTTATAAAAATAAGTGTTCTAAACCTACAATAATTATAAATATAAATAAATAAATATATACACGTTATTTAATTCATGAGTGACCTTAACAAATACAATTTCATGATGAATTCTTGTGGGATTGAGGTTCTATCCAGTGTCTATATGGCGTCTACATGAGGCTGACTCACCAGGTCGTTTTTTACCCAATGGGTCTGGACTATAAAATTCCCGGGTCATTTGTGTTCTAGTCACTTTTGGATCCTAGGTCTAAAACACTAAGTTCAAACCCATAAAATTCCCAAGTGTACGAGTCGGATTTTTTGAGTCGGGTCATATTTTGACATGTCTATTTTTTACCCTAATATTAGATTTACTCTCTAATTTATCTGTTGCCTTATTTTTCTATTTCTTTATAACTATTGATTTATCCAATGGCGGATCCTTGTGTTAGGTGAGCATCCAAAAAAAAAATTAGTGTTAATTTCCTAATATTTTACATCAAGCATCCCCAACCAGGAAAAAAATTGCAAAAGAATTTTTTTTTATCTTTAAACCTTCTTGAAATGATGAAAAATTTACCTTCCCCGGAATAACGGTCCAGGATCCGCCCATGGATTTATCCGACCTAATAATTTGTTTCCTGCCTGAAAATTTCCTTTGGGCAAAACTCATGCATTAACTAATTTTTTTTAAAAGCCCAAAAAATAAAAGGAAAAAACAAAACTGTGGACATGGCGCCGTTACCAATTCGAGTAGTTAAATTAATCAGCTTTGGAAGCATTCGATAAAATTAAATCTCATTTAAATCCCTTTATAGCATTTTCTTGTATTTCGATCCACTCCAATCCAATCCAACCCTCAAATCAAAAGCAAACCCAGAAAGGGAGGGAGACACCCATTAGATCTTCCGCCTTCAAACAAACACCCCAAAAAACAGAGCACTCCAAACCCTGTTTTTCTCGCACACTTCCACCGCCGTAGAACCCCCGCCGCGCGCGGCGCCGCCGGTTGCTTGATTACCTGGTAAGTGAAAATTTTACCCCTTTTTTTTCTACTACAAATCCAAGGGAGAAAACAAGAAAAAACCTTACCCACATTGCTCCGTTTACACGTACCATCCCCTCTTTTATGAGCTTCACATGCTCAAATTTGGTTGTTTGTTTTATTTTCAGATACATTTGTGTGAAGTTGAAGCATCCCCCATTCACCTCCCACATGGTTTTTGTCTCCTCTCCGATACTAAAGATTCAATCTTTACCCGCCAAAGCCCCCCCTCGGAGCTCCATTAATGGTGTTTCAGCTGTGAAGTTCAACCATTTAGGCTAATCCATGGGAAGTGGAGGCGCTTTCAGTGTGCTCTACTTAGTGAGTGTGATTCTATGTTCCGTAGCTGCAATCTCCCCTGATGGACAAGCACTGCTTTCACTGATTACACCGTCCTCTGTTTCTCATTCAAACTCCCCTGTTTTCTCCACCTGGAATCCTTCAAGCCCTAATCCATGTTCATGGCAGGGAATCACTTGCTCCCCACAAGAGAGGGTGATCTCAGTCTCACTCCCAAATGTGTTCCTCAACCTCTCCTCATTGCCCCCATTGCTCTCCTCTTTAGCCTCTCTCCAGCTGCTCAACCTCTCCTCTACAAACATCTCTGGACTCATCCCGCCTTCGCTCGGTAGCCTCTCGAATCTCCGCCTTCTTGATCTTTCCTCCAACGCTCTCTTTGGGTCAATCCCATCTGAGCTTGGAGGCTTAACCTCGCTCCAATTCCTCTACTTGAACTCCAACAAGTTGTCTGGTAAAATCCCTCAGGAGCTCTCCAAACTCGCATCTTTACAGGTGCTTTGCCTCCAGGATAATCTCTTGAATGGCTCAATCCCATCAAAGCTTGGTTCTTTATTGTCTTTACAGCAATTCAGGCTTGGGGGTAACCCTTATTTGACTGGGGAGATACCCCCACAGCTAGGGTTTCTCACTAATCTCACCACCATGGGTGTTGCAGCAACTGGGCTATCTGGTGTAATCCCCTCCACATTTGGGAATCTTGTCAATCTACAAACCCTAGCGATTTATGAGACTGATGTGTTTGGCCCAATTCCGGAGGAATTGGGGATGTGTCCTCAGCTAACTGATTTGTATTTGCACATGAATAAGCTATCTGGGTCAATTCCTCCCCAATTGGGTAAGTTGCAGAAGCTCACAAGTTTGCTTCTTTGGGGAAACACACTGACAGGAGCAATCCCAGCTGAGATTTCAAATTGTTCATCCCTTGTTGTTCTTGATGTTTCTGCAAACAATCTCTCCGGTGAAATCCCGGGTGATTTGGGGAGGCTTGGGCTTCTGCAGCAGCTCCATCTGTCGGATAATTCGTTAACCGGTTCGATTCCGAGGGAGTTGAGTAACTGCACTAGTCTCACTACCTTTCAGCTGGATAAGAACCAGCTGTCTGGTTCAATCCCATGGCAGGTGGGCAATCTCAAGTACTTGCAGAGCTTCTTTCTATGGGGGAATTCGGTGTCGGGGACGATTCCGGCTTCGTTTGGGAACTGCACTGAGCTCTACTCACTTGATCTCTCAAAGAATAAGCTCACTGGCTCAATCCCTGAGGAGTTGTTCAGTCTCAAGAAGCTGAGTAAGCTTCTCTTACTCGGGAATTCGCTAACCGGGAGCCTGTCTCCGAGTGTTGCAAACTGCCAATCTTTGGTGAGGCTGAGGCTCGGCGAAAACCAGCTGACTGGACAGATTCCGAAAGAGATAGGCCAGCTGCAGAACCTCGTGTTTCTCGACCTGTACACGAACCATTTCTCAGGCAATCTTCCACACGAAATCAGCAACATTAGTGTTCTTGAGCTGTTGGATGTGCACAACAATCAGCTCACAGGGAGCATCCCTGATCAGCTTGGGGAGCTTGTGAATCTTGAGCAGCTAGATTTGAGTATTAACAGCTTCTCGGGCGAGATTCCATCGAGCTTCGGGAACTTCAGCTACTTGAACAAGCTGATCCTGAACAACAACATGCTCACCGGCCCTATTCCGAAGACCGTCAAGACCTTGCAGAAGCTAACCCTGCTTGATTTGAGCTCCAACAGCCTCTCCGGAATCATCCCATCTGAGCTTGGACAAGTCACAAGCCTAACAATCAGCTTGGATTTGAGCAACAATGGCTTCACTGGCTATATCCCTGAGTCCTTCTCCGGTTTAACGCAGCTGCAATCGCTTGATCTCTCGAATAACAACCTTTCGGGCAAGATTGTGGTCCTTGGCTTGATGACTAGTCTTACTTCCCTTAACATATCTTACAACAACTTCACCGGTCCAATCCCGGTCACTCCATTCTTCAAGACCCTGACCTCCAACGCGTACCTAAAGAACCCGAGCCTATGCCAATCCCTTGATGGATCCACCTGTAGTTCGGGCTTCTTCCATGGGAATGGATTAAGATCAGCTAAGACCATAGCTTTCATCACTGTAATCCTAGCAGTTCTCACTCTCACAGCCATTGCTTGTTGTGTGCTGGTTGCAAAGAACCGTAGGTACATTGTCGAGAAACCGGGTGCATTGTCTAATGGAGCACCCGGGGCTGATGACTTCTCGTATCCGTGGACGTTCATCCCGTTCCAGAAGCTGAACTACACGGTGGATAACATCTTGGACTGCTTGAAAGACGAGAATGTGATCGGGAAAGGCTGCTCTGGTGTCGTCTACAAGGCCGAGATGCCAAGTGGAGAGCTGATTGCGGTCAAGAAGCTTTGGAAGACCGACAAGGACGGCAGCCACAGCACAGCTGACTCCTTTGCTGCAGAGATTCAGATTCTCGGCCACATTCGCCACAGGAACATTGTCAAGCTGATAGGCTATTGCTCTAACAGGAGTGTGAAGTTGCTGCTGTACAATTTCGTTCCGAACGGGAACTTGCAGCAGCTCTTGGAGAGCAATCGGAACCTGGATTGGGAGACAAGGTATAAGATAGCTGTTGGATCAGCTCAAGGCCTTGCTT
Organism: Persicaria tinctoria; assembly: GCA_037127255.1. Lineage (NCBI taxonomy): Eukaryota > Viridiplantae > Streptophyta > Magnoliopsida > Caryophyllales > Polygonaceae > Persicaria > Persicaria tinctoria. The sequence continues at coordinate 73,593,009 of JBANSL010000013.1, forward strand.
ATCTCCACCATGATTGCGTCCCACCGATCCTCCATAGAGATGTCAAGTGCAACAACATACTCCTCGATTCCAAATTCGAAGCCTACCTCGCGGATTTCGGATTGGCCAAGCTTATGCATTCAACTGATTATCATCATGCTATGTCCAGAATTGCAGGCTCTTATGGCTACATTGCTCCAGGCAAGTCTTTTTTTCATACACTTGGCCATTATAAGGTAGTACTTATTTTTTAATTTTTTTGACTATCTCTGAGTCCACTTTATGAGTTTGACTAATCTTACATAAGGGGCCCACAAGACCCTGCAGAAAAAGTAGGCAAAAACAAGCTCTGTAATGCGAATGATTTTGCCTGTTTTTTTTTTCTGCACAACGGGATAGGTGAGCCTCCTCCGCGATGCCTTTTTTTTATATTGATATCGGGTGATATCGATATCAAGTTATACCTCCCTCAAAATCAGTATATCAACTAAGCTCAAATATGATATCCGAATATCAATCAATATCGATATATGATGATAACAAACACAGATATCATATATAATACTAAATATAAGATATCGGAGGCTGATATCTAGATATCAATACCAAATAGGCCCTTAGTGACTTTCATATGAATTAAACTCATAAGAGCCAAAACTGTTGAAATTTGCAAGTGTATGTTAAGTGATATGCAGGAAAACTAATGAGTTGTGTTGCCATTTATCTATGTAGAGTATGGCTACACCATGAAAATAACAGAGAAGAGCGACGTGTACAGCTACGGAGTAGTCCTACTAGAGATCCTAAGCGGAAGGAGCGCAGTCGAGCACCAGGTCGGAGCTCCAGACGGGCTCCATATAGTGGAGTGGGTGAAGAGGAAGATGGGCAGCTTCGAGCCGGCTGTATCAGTCTTGGACGCTAAGCTGCAGGGGCTACCGGACCAGATGGTGCAGGAGATGCTGCAGACGCTGGGGATAGCGATGTTCTGCGTGAACTGGGCGCCATCCGAGAGGCCGACGATGAAGGAGGTGGTGGCATTGCTAATGGAGGTGAAGAGCCCTCAGGAGGATCATCAGCCCTTGAAGACTTCCTCCCAGCCTCTCATAAAGCAGTCATCAAACCACCAATGCTGATTGCTGAACTCATTTTGATGCCTTGGTTTCGAGTTTTCGGGTTTTCGGATGTGTGTTGGTAGGTTGTAGGATTGGATTATTGGTTCATGTGGGTTGGATTCCCAGATCAATGTGGAGTTAGATGAGGTAGATTTCAGGCATTTGAGAGTGGGAATTCTATGTACAGCTCCTTTAGAAACAGTCTCAATGTGTTTAGTTTGGTTGTGTTTTCTCATCTCCGATCCAGAATTGTTGCAAACGAGTGGAGGTCCCGTCTCGTGCACGGAAAATAGGTTAATTTAGATAGATTTCAATAAATAAATAAAAATAGTCTAAGTATACAAAAAATAATATAGATGTAAATAAAATTAATTCGACAGATTATATATAATTGATTATTTTTTATTTAGATTCTCTCAAAATATAAATAAAATTCATATTTATAAGGTAAAATATTTTTTTTCTAATAAATCGTTAATTAAATCTCATATTATTTAATGAATAGCTAATTTTTAAAAATATTTTCATATTTTTTTATTAAGAAAGAAAATCTATAGATAATACTATAGATAAAACAAATATACAAGTTGAACTATAGTTTGGTTGCGTTTTTTCATCTTCGGCTGGTTTTGGTTTTGTTTTTTTATATCTCAAGTTGTGGTTCAAGTTTGGTTTAAATCACTAGTAATTTTTTCATATAAACCTCTTTTGTTGAACAAGTATACGAAGAGGTTAAAAGATTACCTTCATTCATCCTTCTCATTCAAAAGAACGCTCTTGAACCGTGAATCAATTGAACTTGAAATCCCTAACAAAAAAAGATTAAAATAATTTTTTTGAATATTAATCATACGTGTCACACAAGAACATCTTTATAATTATTAAACTCTTTCCTTTTTTTTTTATATAGTAGCCAAGCAGTAAGATGGCTCGACTAGCAAGGTGAATCCTTGATCATCTAACAGGATATTACATAGCTCCCTATTCGTTGGGAGAATAAGCATATTACACATAGAATTATTTCTAGCTATATAATCAGCACAAGAGTTCGATTCCCTAAAACAGTGTCTAAATATGATGTTATTGAAGCTAGGCATCATATTGTGAATCTTCTCCACCCTTCTTGATATTTCCCATGGAGTTTCAGGCCATCCTTCGATAGGTTTAACAATTTTAAGGCAATCTCCTTCTACTATGATATTCCTCAAACCTCTTTCACATGCTTGTGTTACTCCGGTATAGAAGGCCATGGCTTTTACTCGTAGTACTAATCCAGGTACGTTAGATCTCGGATTGAAACATATCAATGACGTGTCCAGAACCATTACGGATGATGCCTCCAATGCAGCAATCACCGAAGGGTTTAACTGAGACGTCCACGTACATTTATTTTGTAGAAAATCATTAGCGATCATTTAATTATATGCACATTGTCTTTATTTTTGCTGCCAATCCAGTGGAGAGTAGATCTGTGAGGCCTTATACGCAGCGCGGGTACCAAGCTTTGATCTGGATTGAATTGAGATTCTAAACAAAATTAGTTAAATGTTTGCTTGATTTTGATACAAAATTGATCAATGTGATGTGTACTTAAAACCTAAGTAATAGTAATAATTAATTAAATGGATGTCAATGCAAATATGATTTGAATGGATAACGATTGGGATATACTAGAATCAAACCTTGATATAAAATTCAATTCATTGGTTCATTTTGTTATTAGACTTGATAATAATATTTGGACAATACTGTAGTTTGTGTTGATGATGTATATTCTGTTTGTTCGCCTTACTACAACTCAATTTTGACACAAAAATGATAAATGTGATTAACACGACCTTCAGTTATCGGTTGCTAGGGCTGTTATATGAACTGAACCGTTCGAGCTACGCTCGGAATCGGCTCGAAAAAAGCTCGATTCAAGCTCGTTCACATACCTAATTAAACAAGTTGAGGCTGAATATCAATTCAAGCTCAGTTGAAAGCTCGACTCGTTCAATTAATTTAGGCTCGAATTTTCTTTAAGTTAATATGTTATGATCAAGTAAAACGGCTTGAAGCTCGAAAAAAGCTCGGCTCGAGCTCGTTCACTAAATGAACAAGCTTGAACATGTCAAGCTCAACTCGTTCGACTCGAATAACACTCCTATCGCTTGCTGACAAAAATGGAGAAGGATTAGAAGGAGAGGAGAGATGAATTTAGAGAGGAGATGGAGTGTGTGGGGAAAAGGGAGACATTGAATAAGCACTCCATGTCTCAATGCTAATTAGAGTCTCACTCTCACCTCACATGCCTTTCTATTTAAATGGTTTAGGTTTGCGTGGGAAATAGATTCGTCCGCCGCTTAAGGCATGATGATGCTTTTCTTCTATACCCCGGGGGACCATCCTCTGCTATCTAAAACCAACCCTCCTCCATTCATGCATGTAAGTTCTTACTGTGGTGGACGTTAAATATGTCATTTTTTAAATTTGGTTATATCCATAATTATTAATTTATCTTTTCATTTTATTGAATTATGATTAATATTTCTCTAATTGTTAATAAAAGGGCCATTTTAAAATTTTGACGTAAAATAACTAAAATGACATATTTTTACAAAATTTTCTCCCTATAACGACGTATTTTTCACTTTATTTATGGGAGAAAACCTTATTATAAAATCGAAACATAAGTTAAAACATTTATATTTTTAAGGGATAGTTTCATAATTATTCAAAACATATGAAATCATTAACATAAACAAATTTAATTTAAAAAATTATATATTTTATATAATTTTTAACTCCTTAAAAAATTACCTAAATGATATGTTGAAAACAGAAGTATAGTTTTTACATCGAAATATACGTGTGTGATAAACTTGTCATTAATTGTTGCTTTTATTTTGAAAATGAAAATTCAACTATCTTGCTATTGGTTTTTTTGGGGAAAGAAGAAGCCTTGTTGGAAAAAATTATTTTCTATAAAAATATCAACCTTTTTATTGATTTTTTAAAATAATTTTATAATCATTATTAATTTATAAATATGAATAAATTAAAACAATTTATACTGTATTTGATAGATTTTTTTAGATTCTTAAAAACCTGTCAAACCTATATATATTTTTATATGTCGAAAAACAACCTATATTTTGATATGTAGAGTATATAACCCAACACATTACCAACCAAACCCGGCCATGAGTTCATGACCCATTTTCTCAACCCCGGCCTTGCATGATTGCGAGATATGTATCTTAAACTATAAGAATGCTCTTAGACGGTGGTCTAACATGATCTAACTCAACCCAGATCTTTACTTTATAAAAAAATCAAAACAAAAATATTGATGACACGTTTATACAACATGAAGATTTGGACAATCACCCGATCGAAACCGAGTTATTCGGTTGTAGATCTCCTACAAGATTCAGCCAAAACTTGAATGAAAGGGGACCCCGACCCCACGTGATAAACACCATGTAAGATCAAACGAGGCTAAAAATTGGTCGTGAATTAAGGGGAAGAAAAATACAAGGCAAAGCCTAGATAGATGCATGATGTGACAGCGATACTATTGTATATATGATCCATCATTCTCAATGTCTACTCCTACAATTCCAAAACCGCAAATAGCAACTTGTAAGGTTACTGTAACCAAAGGTAGCCATGTGGGTTTGCTTCATCTTTTGGGGCATTTCGGTGGTGGGTTTTGTTTCGAGTTTCAAATACTTTAATTTTGATAGGAAAAGTTACTTGACGTTACCTCCTTAATTATCAAATAAGCTAATATGTGTTGGTGTTGAAAGTCGCTGAAATATATATACTCATGTTTTAAACAAACATGGATATAGATTGTCCTATTTAACATGTCAGTATTTCTTATGTTTACCCTCCGTTTGAATGATATTGTTTTGTTATAAATGGTGTTGTTAAATAATCGAACGATCCCCGCCTGGCTCTAGATACCAATTTGTTATATCCCGCTCATGATTCATGTGAAATTGAATGGAAAAGGAAGAGATTATGGAAATAATTAGGAAGAGGAAGCTTAGGGTTGGAGAAGGAGATTCAGGAAACAGGGAAAGGCAAGGAGAGATCGAGTAGGAGGGATAAGGAGAAAAGAGGTAATTTGTCATTTGATTATTCAATGGATAATTATTACAAAATACTAAGCTATTAGGGTATTTATACTAGGGGTGGGCATGGGACGGGACGGGACGGGACTCGTCCCGCGAAATTTTTACGGGACGGGATTGACACTTTTTTTCGGGACGGGTCTTGTCCCGCAAATAAAAATAATAAAATATTATATAAATTTGCAAAGTGGAAAATGCTTTCATAATACATTGATTTGTATAATATGTTGAATACGGTATTCTTCTCAACTATATTATTCAATAATGATAATGATAATAATAATAATATTATTATTATTATTATAATACTATTATTAATTCATACAATGATTATATAATTAATTATAATGTTCAACATATTTGGCTACATTATCTTACTAGATTGGGACGGAAAGGGATTGAGACGAGATTCACCAGATACTGTCTCATTATCGATTGATAGTAGGGAAGAATATCCTATTTAGTTATTTGCCTCTTGTACCTCTCAATGACTCCGCGACAGACGGCATTATGGAAGTCTCAGCAGGGTGCTCACTCCTCTGATTGGTTGCGTGCAGTTTCTATTTCTAGGCTAGGGCAGACTATGAATGGAAGGACCTACCGTAGTGTGCTTAGCTATCGATTGGGTGTTCCGTTGTTCACGGTGTCTATGCCTTGTCCCGCTTGTTCACAGACCTTTGATGGTGATGTATATGGTGATCATGTTGTGTCCTGTGCTGGTACAGTGGGCATTAAACATCGACATAACCTCGTTCGCGGCACCTTATTGGATATCTGCTACAGGTCCGGGATTTCTGCCGGTAATGAGGTTGATATCGGTTTGGTTGATGGGCATGATAAGCCCATTCGTCCGGCGGATTTGCTCCTTTATTCCTGGGATAGGGGGCGGGATGTGTGTGTCGATCTGACAGGGTCCTCCCCATTGACTCAGTCTGGGATGTCTGACTTTGTGCCCGGTCGTGTTGTTGTTGTGTGTCAAGTATCGGGATTTGTGCACGGCGGCTGGTTATGGTTTCTTACCCTTCTCCTTCTCTTCGTTGGGGGAGTTAGATACAGATGCGGTTGGCTTGCTTAAGCGGATTCAGAAATTCTCGGTATCTCAGGATGCAGGAGCTCGTGCTGCAGCTTATATTTTTACTAGACTTGGTTTTGTTATTGCTAAGGGAATGAGTGCCCAGATAGTATCTCGGTTGCCCACTAATTTCTTGTAATATGTTTTTATTATATAATAATAATAATAATAATAATAATAATAATAATAATAATAATAATAATAATAATAATAATAAGGCGCTGTCGGTGAGGCTCGTTCCGGCCGTTTCACCGCCGCCTATGGGCGCCGCTGGCAGCAGCACCGTCGCCGGCGTTCTCCCCTCCTCTCGGCACTGCCCCTGATCCCAGCCACCCTCCCTCTCTCCCTCCCTGCTGAACCCCGACCTTCCAACTGCCTCTTCCTTTTCCGGCGCCGATCCGCCGCCTCCGGCCTCCGATTGTTTCGCCGTTGCCGACAGAAAGACCCCCTCGGCTTGCCGCACCAGATACTGTCTCATTATCGATTGATAGTAGGGAAGAATATCATATTTAGTTATTTGCCTCTTGGAGCTCTAAATGACTCCACGACAGACGACATTATGGAAGTCTCAGCAGGGTGCTCACTCCTCTGATTGGTTGCATGCAGTTTCTATTTCTGGGTTGGGGCAGACTATGAATGGAAGGACCTACCGTAGTGTGCTTAGCTATCGATTGGGTGTTCCGTTGTTCACGGTGTCTAGGCCTTGTCCCGCTTGTTCACGGACCTTTGATGGTGATGTATATGGTGATCATGATGTGTCCTGTGCTGGTACAGGGGGCATTAAACATCGACATAACCTCGTTCGCGGCACCTTATTGGATATCTGCTACAGGCCCGAGATTTCTGCCCATTTGTTCGGCAGATTTTCTCCTTTATTCCTGGGATAGGGGGCGGGATGTGTGTGTCGATCTGACAGGGTCCTCCCCATTGACTCAGTCTGGGATGTCTGACTTTGTGCTCGGTCGTGTTATTGTTGATGCTGCTCAGCGTAAGTGTGTCAAGTATCGGGATTTGTGCACGACGGCTGGTTGTGGTTTCTTACCCTTCTCCTTCTCTTCGTAAGTGTGTCAAGTATCTGGGTATTTTAGGGACCTGCAGTTCGGAGTTGGTGTTTCTGGAGGCGGTGAGGCCATTCTGCATGCCTTGAATAGGCTTGTAGAGTATCGGGGTTTTGAGATGGGTCTTTCTATGATGTTGGTGGACTTCCAAAATGCTTTCAACTTGGTTGATCGTACTACTCTACTTTTGGAGGTCCGTCCTCAGTGCCCTGGCCTATCGCGTTGGGTCGAGTTCTGTTACTCTAGCCCTGCTCGACTCTACTACGGGGAGCACTGCCTTTGGTCTTGTCAGGGGGTCCAGTAGGGTGATCCCCTTGGTCCATTGCTCTTCGCTTTGGTCTTGCATCATCTGATATGCAAGATCCGGGATACGTTCGATTTATGCTTCCAGGCTTGGTATTTGGATGACGGCTCTATTGTAGGGGACACTCTTGTGGTTAGCCAAGTTCTTGACTTGATTGCGTCTGAGGGGCCTGCGTTGGGGTTGCACCTTAACGTGGATAAGACTGAGGTCTTTTGGCCGGTCGTGGATCCTAGGGGCTTGGTGCCTGGTATTTTCCCTGCCTGCATTGCTCGGCCTGTTTCTGGCGTTACGGTTTTGGGTGATCCTGTCAGTACTTTCCCTGTTTACAGTGCTGAGATTGTTGCGACTCGGGTGGCCAAGACCGTCGAGCTTATGGGGCTTGTTGCCAAACTTGAGGATCCGCAGAGTGAGCTGCTTTTGATACGGGCTTGTTCAGGTATCTCTAGACTCTACTTCACCTTGCGTACTTGTCCGTCGGGTGCCGTTGTTCCAGCTTAGTCTACTTTTGACAGTGCCCTCTGTGGCTGTTTAGAGCGTATATATTGTGGCTGCTTCTGGACCCGGGTTCGGTGATTGGCAGTGGAGGTTGGCTACTCTTCTGTTTCAGTACGGGGGGCTTGGGGTTTATGCTGTTGGCAATGTTCTAAAAGCCGCTAGGCGGCGGGTGTCTAGGCGGCGCCTAGGCGGACTTAAAACAAACTTGATTATTTCCTTATATTTTGACGAATAACACTTGTCAATAATTCATATAATGTAATAATAATCCATAATATCACTCATAAACCCAAATTTGTAGTAGTTAAATAACACTAAAGTAAATAAACGCAAAAGTACATGTCTGACTAACAACTCTAAACCACCTAAAATCCAAAACTATAAGTTCGACTAAAAAGCAAATGCATCCCGACATTGGGGGCAAAAAGACCCTAAGTCAACTAATCATATGTTTAAAAGCTCACATTCAATAGTCGTTGGACTAGGCAGCGCCTAGGCGGGACCAGGCGGGACCTAGGCGGGCCCAGGCGGCGCCTAGCCGGAACTAGGCAAGTTCTGGACGAATTTCCGCCTAGAGGTCCGCCTAGGCTTAAAAATTCCTAGGTCCCATCCCGCCTAGCGCCTAGGTGGCGCCTAGGCGGCGCCTATGCGCGATTTTTAGAACACTGGCTGTTGGTGACGTCATGCATTATTCTTTTCTGGCTTCGCGCCTGCAGTCTTGGGTTGCAGTCCTCGCTCCTCCGCCTTGCTGGGCTGCCCCTGGGTGAGGGGGCCTCTTTCGACGCTGGGCTGTGTGATTTCAATGGTCTTACTGGTTCAGACTTTAGTCATGATTCTTGCGAGTTCGCTGCCCCCAAACTTATGAAGAAATTGGCAGATGTGTACTTCGCCCGGATTGTGGCTTCTTCGGAGTCGGTTTTCTCATTGACCCCGCGGCAGGTGGTGTTGTGGAGGTCTCAGCATGGGCCCCATTCATCTGATTGGCTCAGAGCAGTTCCTATTTCTGGGCTCGGTCAGACCATGAATGGTAGGACTTACAGGTATGTCCTCTGCTATCGTTTGGGTATCCCTCTTTTTCGTTCTGGTCTTCCTTACTCTGCATGTGGTCGGGTTTTTTGAGGATGACACTTTTGGGGATCATGCTGTGTCGTGTTCGAGTTCTGTTGGGCTCAAACATCAGCATAATCTTGTCCGTGATACCCTCTTCGACATTTGCTTCCGTGCTGGGATCTCCTCTGGGAAGGAAGTGGACATTGGTGTTGTTGACAGTCTTGGCGGACCTCTTAGGCCCGCTGGCATTCTTCTTTACTCTTGGGATCGGGGTCGAGATGTGTGTGTTGATATCACGGGCTCCTCCCCCCTCACTCAGACTTGCTTGGCTTCCTTCGCTCCTGGACGATGTGTTCTCGACGCAGCGCTGCGTAAGTGCACCAAGTATCGGGATGTATGCTCTGCTGCTGGTTATGGGTTTTTGCCTTTTTCTTTCTCCTCCTTTGGTGAGCTGGATGGGGATGCGATTGCGCTTCTGGGACGGATCCGCTCCTTCTCTTTAGCCTTAGATTCTAGTTCTCGTCTAGTTGCTTATATTTTTACCAGAGTTTGTTTTTCCATTGCTAAGGGGGTTGGCGCGCAGCTTGTTTCTCGGCTACCCGCTAACTTCTTGTAAACATTCGGTTGTTTGATTTTTATACTATTTGGAGTTTATAATAATAATAACAATAATAATAATGCAATGTTATAATTAAATAATAATAATAATAATAATATTACTTATTTTTATTGTTATTATTATAAAATAATTATACTTTACAAGAAAAAAATATAATATGATATAATAATAATAATATAATAATAATATAATAATAATAATTTTATTATAAATTAATATTATTATTAAATTATATTATAATATTATATAATAATAATAATAATAATATAATCAATTATTATTATAAATTGAAAATTATTATTATTATAATTATAAATAATATTTTCTCAAATAATAATAATATTATTATAAACAAATATTATTATTATAAATGGAAGATTATGATTATAATTATAATTATAATATTTTCTCAAAATAATAATACTAATAATATATTATTATTATTCTATAATACTATAATATTATTATTATTATAAAAATTATTATTATTACTATTATTATTATAATATGCGGGACGGGACGGGATTTGTGGGATCCCACCGGGATCGTCTCGCGTTTCGTCCCGCATAATTTTTGCGGGACGGGATTCACTATTTTGTCTTAAATTCCACCGGGATCGGGACGGGATCGTGATTTGCGGGATTTGTGCCCATCCCTAATTTATACTAATTAATCTATATACATATATGCATATATCTTTATACATGACATTACTCCTTTATAATTTCTTATGATAAAACCAATCGTTGCTCTAAGATTTTCTTTTTAAACCGTCAAAGTGTTAGAGTAAATACTTGAAAGAAGTTTGTGGGAGTTGAAGGGAGTTTAATGTTTTTGATGAACTATATACACTCGGTCGTGTTATTGCTTATGTTGTCAGTAGACTCAGTAGATATACCCATAACGCTAGTAGAGATCATTGGACTGCACTTCAAATATTATTGAGGTATCTGAAAGGTACAATGGATTGGGGTTTACATTATCTAGGGTACCCTCAAGCTCTTGAGGGTTATTGTGATTCAACCTGGATCATTGATAATGATGAGGTTAGCTCCACTAGTGGTTATGTGTTTACATTATGTAGTGGTGCTATTTCGTGGAAATCATCAAAACAAACTTGCATTGCTAGATCAACTATGGAATATGAGTTCATAGCCTTAGATTTAGCTAGTCAAGAGGCTGAGTGGTTGGGAAATTTACTAATTGACTTACCTTTGTAGGGGCGCAAAGCTCCATCTATTTCCCTACATTGTGACTCAAAATATGCTATCTGTGTAGCTAACAAAAATACATACAATGGCAAGAAGAGGCACATTCGGACATGAAGCTGTGAGACGGCTAATTGTGACCGGTGTGATCTATTTAGAGTACGTGAAGTATAAGAGGAATTTGGTTGATCCGTTGACGAAAGGGAGTTTGATTCTTGATTCGTCTAGGGGGATGGGACTAAAACCCATATGATGAGAGATACACCACATCTCATTCCCCAGGACAGGTGTATCGAAGAAAGGTTGAGTCATGTACTCTTAATGAGTCCATAGCCCAGAGTTGAGTGGTCCTATATATATTGAGAAGGACTTGATGGATTCACCGAAATCGGTAGAGGTTGAGTGAAATGCTCTTAATGGTTCTATAGCCCTACAAGGGTGTTCTATGTGAGGTAGACTTGATGGAACCACCTACGAGAGTGTGAAAGGTTGGTCTCCAGCCTTCTATGAAAGACTAGGGTAGTGCTTCTAGAGTACTCTTTAGCACCCAAGGTTAGAGGTGACCATAAATTTTGCAGGTATTATCGCATAATCACTACAGAACATGAGAGAAGTATGTGTTGTTGAGGTCAACTCTTGAATCGAGAAGTTCAAGATTTGTTCACTTATCTGATTTAAGGGTTGTTCAGTTTCACTATGTGTTGGTTCAATCGTAAGACACCAGCATTTAAGTACTTTTCTCGTAACATGCTCAGAACGTTGTTTTCAAGTTTTGGTTTGTGAAAAAACTTAGTTCTTCACATTTGTGGGGGACTGTTGCAGTAAATGCTTGAAAGAGGTTCGTGAAAGTTGAAGGGTTTTTAAGAGTCTCACATGGTTTTCTTGGGACATGAAGAGTTGTTTTATAAAGGCTCCTTTTCCATCCATGGTATGAGATATGGAATAGGGGATTCACACGTGCGCACCACCGCCACCGTCGTCGGTCCATGACATGTGCACGGTGTAGTTGGGCAAGATAAGTTACAAAATAGTTGATAAGATTTCTGTAACTTATCCTTTTATTTTTCAAATTAATTTTTTCGTCTTTATCTCTTTGTTGTAACCGTTCCGAGATTTGGCATGCATGTTAGATTAAGGAGCGTCTCTTTCTTCTTTAAAACCAAACGTCTTCTTCTTCACAAAACACACAGAAACCTTTATGTCTTCTTCTACATCCGTTCTGAGCATTCTGAGTGATTCCAAACCTTTGTTTTCGAGTGCACGATTACGAGGGTGGCTTGTGTAACCTTTTGGGGCGAAGCTAGTTGTCGACTTGCACCTAAGATCGGAGCGAATTCGCTTCTATGACAGTGGATTCGACAAATACCACGCCAGGACCTTTCTAATTTTTATTCTCCCTGTTTTCAACTGGTTTTCAACGACCCTACACAATTTGCACTAGCACAAAGTTGGTCACCACTAGTTAAGACAAATAGGCTTGGACCACTAGTTAAGACAAATAGGCTTGGTTTAAGTAACATAGATTATCCTAGACGTGTACTCGATCATCATTGTTGAGAGATGTGAATGAGACCAAAAAGAATCGCACATCGAAAGTTGAACATAAAAAGCCTCAATATATAAGTCGGTGAGCTACCCCTTCTATTGTCAATTGGTTTTAGAATAGAATCTCACTCGACATGTGTAACATGTAATTTTTTTTTAAAAAAAAATATTTAAAGAAAAATATAAACTTTGATTTAAATATGTCATTTTTGTATGTAAAAAAAATCAATAAAAAGAAAAATTATTATAAAAACATATGCAAGGAGACCTAAATCCAATAATCCATGGCCTCTTTACCTTAATTACACTCCCTATGAATTCCCGAGAACTTACTTCCTATGAATTCAATTCCCGTAAAATGTACTTCCCGTGAATTGAAAAAAGTTTTTTTTATTAGGTAAAAATTCGAAGATCAGACAGGTCTGACTCATTGATAGGCCAACAAAGTTGACAGACGACGAACCATCAAACGTACAATCCTGAAAATAGAAATACAAACAACAAGCGAAATGAGCAAACAACAATAAACTCTACAACAAAACGAATCAAGAAGACCAACTCCAAGAAAGTTGAGGAAGCCGCCGAAGAACGAGGTCAAGCACCACCGAACAGTGACACCGCGGGCCAGCGGTACAACATGACTCTATCTCCTATGGGCAGTGCAGACGAACTCCAAGGAAACATAATCCCGAATACGTAGTCGCCCTGAGCGCACAACTTCGACCCCAGCCAAACCCGACTCCAGAATCCATGCCCCCAACCAAACAGAAGACCTCCTCGAAACATCAGAAGTAGAGCCGCAAACTGCTCGAACAAAACGCCACCAAGATTTCACCTACAAGAATAACGTCGATCCCTTACGGGATATAATCAAACCCTTTCGGATGGATTTACTCAAACCCTTTCGGGAATTTTATCAACCCTTTCGGGAAATTTGATACATAAAAAGCTTCCCGATTTTATTATATACTTCTAATTAATTTTCCTCCGGGCCAGCTTTGATCCCAAGGAAAGACTTGGGTCCAAAGCAAGAAATTCGGGTTAAGATCTTAACAAGCATGGGCCACCTTAGGGCCCAAGGAGACCCATGAGCCAACCTTGCAGCCCAAGGAAAGAGGAGGCCAGATTCACGCAGACGACAGAGGGATTGCAAGGAAAGCTACGACGTAAGGTGGACAGAGCCACAGAGGCAGCGATCAACGTCGAAAAGGCATACGAACGGACCCGAGCCCACCCGGACAAGATCTACGAGAGGGCGAACCTAGATAGAACACAAATCGGGGGAGATAAACAAGGAGGCAGACTCGATAGTAAGAGGCAGCAGGCGGCAAGCCAAACCATAGCAGCACCCACCCAGAAGGCGACGACGAGGCCAATGGGTAGGGCATGGAGGTTCGGAAGCCACCAAGCAATAAAAACCCCCAACTCAATTTAGACAAAAGGAAGGCCCGAGACTCCTACCCTGGACCGAGCCCTAACTCGACAAAGGAAATGAGACAAGGAGCCCCACCCGGAGCCAAAGAACGACGAATCAGGACCATCGAAAGAGACGGAGGAGCACAAGGGAGAGGAACACCAACTCCGGCGACGAGGGCGGTCAGAGGAGAGCCCCAAATCGGTAATCGTTGTGGGAACAAGTGGCGAAAACAGACAAGACCACCAACCACCAACACGATAGGAAATCGAAAAAAAGTGGTTCGAGAAATAGTGGATTCAAGAGTTGATTTGGCAATGGATGGATTGGACTGGAAGAATGTATTCGATCGTTCCACGAGGAACGGGATTCACAACTCTCTATTGGGGATATTTGCGTTAAAAAGAGAATAATGTAAATTGAAAAAAGTTTTTTGGTTATATTTTTTTTTTAGAAATATAAATAGGAAAATAAAAATATATATATTAAAAAATGGAGAAGTTGAACTTACCTAACTCCCCAAGGTAAGTGAACTTCCTACCATTTAGAGAATTTGAAATTCCTGGAAAGTTGAATTTCTGTGTCTTTCTGTCAATCAAACATAGAAATATATCATACTTTCTGGGTTTTTAAACTTTCTGTGTTTTTAACTGACTAATCAAACGAGGCCTTAATCTTACTAAGCTCTTATGTGCAAACTGGATTACACCAATTATTTCGGGTAGAAAAAAAAACTTAAGTCGCTCTATTTTATTATTATTGTTATTATTGGTGAAAACAATCTCTCCATTTTATTCTCAATATTAGACAGAAGTTTCAAAATGTAAAAAACTAGTACGATTCCCGCACCATGGTGCGTTTTTTTAAACTAAAATATTATATATAAAAATATTACTAAATGTTAAGATAAAAAAAAACTTTACCTTAAATGTATCTTATAATTATATCATAATTTTTTTTAAATCTTATGTAAAGTATAATACATAAATATAGATATTTTAAACTACTCGGTAATAATAATATCAATATCATTATAACATTGTTTAAATGTGATGTGTCATAATCAATAGTTATATTCAATGTTTTGAATTAATCTCAATAGTTATTAAATAAATTTGAGTTAAGCCCAATAATTATATTAGATTGAATTAAATGTTTTGAATTAAGCCCAATAATTAGTCAAATTAAATAAAAAAAGAGAATTAAATGAAAAAGAAGAAAAAAAAAAGGAGAATTAAAGAAAATTAAAGAAACATGGCAACAAAAATATGAATAGTCAATATTTCTAAAATGCCTCTAAGATTGACATATCATCATAAACTCTTTTAAATTAAGAGTTTATAGTTATATTAGATTGAATTAAATGTTTTGAATTTAGCCCAATAATTAGTCAAATTAAATAAAAAAGAGAATTAAAGGAAAAAGAAAAAAAAAAAGAATTTAAGAAAATTAAAGAAACATGGCAAAAAAAATATAATTAATCAAGACTCCTAAAATTTAACACCTCATCATAAACTCTTTTAAATTAAGAGTTTAGTTATATAGATATAGATCCCATTCATTACACCCCTATAATAAATATTGCTCCCTCCGTTCGTCAAAACATGCCGTTTTATTATTCACGAACGTTTTTTTAGGAGATAAAAACTATATAAAAAAATGTATTTTTTATACCTATTTTTAACAATTTCATAGTTACTATTAATAAGTCTAAACTTGTTAATACCACCTCCGATCCAAAATATATGTCGTTTGACTTTTCAACACGTATTTTAAGAAGGTAAAAATTATATAAAATAACAATTTTTTTAAAATTATTTTTTTACAATTCAATATTTGTTGATAATAAGTATTAAATTGTAAAAAATAATAATAAAAAAACTTAATATATTATATGGTTTTTAACTCCATAAAATACGTGTTAATAAGTCAAACGACATGTATTTTGGATCGGAGAGTAATATTTATAAAATGATGGATATTTTATATAGTTTTTATAATCTTAAAGAAGTGTGCGTAAATAGTAAATGACATGTTTGAAGGAATAATGAATTTACAAAATGCATAGTTTAGAATCAAAACTACCCTTAGACTTACCAATTGCTTTCAACAACCTCACCCCAATTGGATTAGTTTGGCACTCCTAAACCATTAGAGAAGCTATCTTCATCCCCTTCAACTATTTCCATACATCATTTTAGTTAACCAACTTCACATCCCAAGTTTAATCCTTTAATAAATCATTATAAAAACCAATTCTTTAAAAAACTTAGAAGTAACCCAACAGCTCCATTGCCAACAGAACTAGGCATCCTGCAGCAAGGCACAATATATAACCCTTCGGATGCACAGCCTTACCCATCGCCATCCGACACCATCTACACACCTATTCTGAGCAAGCTCTTGCGACAATGTCTGCGTTCTACAACGTTCCTTCCCCAAGGGAGACAAAACGACGTCGCAGCAACTGGCTCAGCTCCTGCTGTGGCATATTCGAGGAATACAACCCTGTCATCTACCACCCCGAGGCGTACACTGCTTCGCCCGCCATTGCCCAAGTCGTAGCTTCACCCGCCATTGCCCGAGTCGTGAGGGCTGAGGAAAGGCAACCGCGTCGTAGCAACTGGCTTAACTCCTGCTGCGGGATACTCGAGGACTATGACCCCGTGATCTACCACCCCGAGATGTACTCTGCCTCACCTGCCAGCGCTAAGGGCGTGGGGGCTGATGAGGACACGCAGGTGTCGGGATCGCTGTGGAGGAAGAACATACTCATGGGAGGCAAATGCAAGCTGCCGGACTACTCGGGTGTCATCATCTATGATTCTGCTGGCACATTGGTCTCCAACTCCAAGCCTCCTCGCCTCGCGCTTACTTGGAAGTGAATCGTTTATGCACTCCGAAAGCTTTGTTGAACAACAAATATTTGATGCATTTTGGCTTTGCTATAGTCTACAACTTGTACTGAATATTAATCAAAAAGTGATGTTTCGCCGTATTTAACTACTCGATGCGAATTGAGTCGAATACGCTTTACCTTAACCAGTCTTCATTGTCTCCTTGTGACTTGACGAAGAAACCCGGCCTCTGAATCCGGCAACATTTATCTTGCCCTGCCCTTTCGAGCTACTTGATCTTGACACGACGGGAACTTTGACAAGTTTCTTCTGGAGAACGGGCTTCTTGGGTTGAGCATTCGATTTCTCCGGTCTCGCTTTTGTGATTCCCTTGACCTTGAACCGCGAAGACGATGATGCCGAGACCTTGGACCGAGAAGACGATGATGTTGTGGCCTTGGAGCGGGAATACGATGATGTCGTGGCCTTGGATCGAGAAGACGATGACGTTGTGGCCTTGGACCTAGAAGACGAAGGTCCCGTTGCCCTTGACCTAGAAGATGATGGCGTCGTTGGAAGGGAAGTACGAGTACTGCTGCCTGAGGATTTTATGGTTCTCTTACCCACAGACTTTACCGCCCTGCTGCTCTTGTCTTTCTGCTGAGTGATTTGAGACCTCAAGGCATCCCTTCGAATGCTGTCCTTGGAGAGGGATTCGAGGCTCTCGTTATTCTTCATTGCCTCTTCTATTCGGTTGGCTAAGGTGAGATCCTTCTTCGCCACTAAACTGGTCACTCTCCCTGTAGCCAAAAGTATACATAGGTTGTTTCAGTTATGTCTTGGAACAATTCTAAAGCTTCCATCGGATGCAAGAAGTTAAATTCTAATGGTCCAATCTGTAACTCATCTTAACAATGTGTTAACTAGCCAGTATGCAACACACCTTTGTTGCCCCAGCAACGCCGACTGCTCAAAATAGAGCAGGGAGTGTAATTAGTTCAGACTTTTTTCTTCTTTTGGGTGAAATGGGGATGGGGGAGGATGAATTCCAATATGCATGAAAGCCGATATAAAGGTTTTTACCTTTTGCACCCATACGAGCAGTTCTTCCAGTGCGATGGAGATAATCAACCTGTGTGACAAAGAAAGAACATCCAACTGAGTGAGGTTCTCAACTTCAAGGTCAAACAATTATAATGTGAGGCACAACTTACGGAATTCTTAGGGAAATCAAACATGATAACATGGTCAACGTCCAAGTCAAGTCCTCTGGCAGCCAAATCTGAGCAAACCAATGTAGGACAATCCCCATCTTCACTCTTAAACTTCTTAAGGTTCTCAACCCTGTGGTTCCGTCGACGAGGACCAAAATTAGAATTGTAAATAAGGCAAGAGACATTTTAATAAAACTAAACATGAGTTTTACAACAAAATAAATATAAGGGCAAAAACATGAGGTGCAACTTCGAAATGTTCCCGTGTATTTCTCCAAAAATACTCACAAAGAAAAGAAGAGAGTTCTATGAACATCAATTACTGAAAGACAAACCTCATCTCTCCCTCCTACAGATTTTTCAATACAAAACAAGCGACCTGAATCCGTTGGCTTTATTATGATCATGGAATCCATGGTAGGTGGCGTGAGCAGACCCAGTACAACTATTTGAGGTTTACAACATATCACTATGTTCATTTAATAGAAGAACTATGCCCGCTAACAGAAATATTGGCATTCATAGAAAGCTTACAAGATGAGCATAACCTACGTAACCAGGCAACAAATTTGTACAAATTGAAACAAGCAAATTCTCCTGTTTAAAAGGAAGCGAGCAGGTTCAAATTCATAAGTTAACAAAAAAGCACTGACAAAAATAAAAGATTAAAGGAAAGCAGTATGTATGTTTAGAGATTTACCTTTTCTCTGCTGGCACATCTCCATGGTAGTTCACTGTATATATATTATTTTCACTAAGAAAGTGATCCACAGCACGACTGGAATCCATGGTATTGCAAAAGACCATCACTCTATTTCCTTTAGACAAACTAGGCTCAAGAACCTGCCAAGATTTATAAATTGAGTGTTGCGCTTCAGTAGAGATTCACAAAAAAAGGAACATAATGTGACTTTTTAGACCAAGTTACAAGCATCTTTTATGAAGGGAAGGCTAAACACATTTATCATTTTTTGCATCCATGATTAGCAAACAACTTGTGCACTTTTAAGGTTGCACAAGCAAGAACAATATCTTATCCACTATTTCACTTCACCCAGTCGCCCTGTCTCACTGAAGTGATTAAAGCAAGTCATTAGAATTTGCATCCTCATCTTATCCCTTTAAAATGTTTTACCAACACAAGGTAGTACGATTGTTCACAAACTGACATTGGAATTCAAAGTGCAAATGTGTTATATAATATGTTTGATCTGAAGGCATATGCTCACATTTCCTAAGGTACACAGCTTTCGTTACCCAATATGTTTCTTATATAGAATATTTTGCAGTTTCAGAGATACAAAAATGGTATTTAAAAGAAGAAAGAATACACAGATATACTGAAGTCAAAGCAGCAGCCTGGGTTACTTATCAATAGAGAAGCAGACCTGTAGCAGCGCCTCAAGCTTGTTTTCGGAGCCTGAAAGCTTGATAAAATCATGGCGAGCAGATGAAACCTTCTTGTGCAGTGAAGAAGTCCGCAGATGATTAATCCCCTGAAATTCCTCATCAACAAGGTTCTGCACTCCCTAGACAGAGAAAGAAGGCGGTTAAGAACCTTTGAAACACTTCAACTATAAGGCATTTCCCATACCAGTGAATTCAAGTATAAAATATACTTGACTTTGCTTTTTACAGATAGTCAAGCAACAAATAGGGAGACAAAGAGAAACTCCACATATAAAAGAAGATAATATGTTTCAGAAGAGAATAAATAACACAGGTGAAAATTGCATTATCATTCTATACATCTACTGACATGCCATGGAGGTTCAGGTTTTAATCTCAACAGCTACTGAGTTTTCATTTGCTATCACCATTGACAGCATACCTTTGACATTGTAGCAGCAACCAACACAGTTTGAAATCCTGGGTCATTGGGCTTTGATGCACGATTGTTTAGTGGGTTGAGAAATTTGCGAATTTCAGGACCAAAGCCGTGATCAAACATGGTATCAGCCTCATCCAAGACCTAACAAAATAGAAAATATCATGGTGGAAATGTCAAATTTTAGAGAAGGTTAAGTTTTTCAAATGGAACTTCATGAGCTTATGGATGCTCACCAAGTATCTAACATCACCATAAACCAGATTCCCATCTTCAATATGTTGGAGAATCCTACCTGGGGTGCCAACTACCATATCTATAGGGATATTTAGTGAATCCTCTTGGGGTCGAAGTCGGCCACCACCACTTACCATAGTGGACCTAAACCGTGCATGATGGCTTATTGACTTGGCTACACGGAAAACCTGTATATGCCAACAATTCACATCAATAAAGAGCTTTCTTGAAGTTGGCAATCTAAAAAGGAGCAAAAGGCTTAATACCTGTTCAGAGAGCTCTCTGGTTGGGCAAAGGACAATAGCTCGTGGACGCCTAGGCTTCATTTGAATGCCAAGCTCTAGTTCATCCCGCCTTAGAAGCTGCAAGATCATTCTCTAACAGTTAAAGCCCATAGCCAAAAACTTTTGACAATACAAGATTCTGATTGACAACCATTACAATAAAGCATAAAACGCAGCACAGTTTGCACACATCAAAAAATAGAAACGGAAGTAAAGTTTAACTTTTTGAAAGAAAAAAAAGAGGATCAGAAATAAAAGTAACCAAACACAAATCACAAATGTTACATGGATCGACGTAGCACCGCACATAGCAAGGGCAATAAATCTTGAAAATGTGTTCACAGGTGAACAATTATGCTGGCAAACAAAGAGGAGCATTGCTTTTCATTTTATTTGTCCACACAATGCAAATCAGTAATCTATTTTATAACACTTGCCCAAAAACTGTCTAGTTCACATTTTCTCCTCTAATTTTCACAGCATTCTAAAGCACAAATTACAATACATTCCATATTCTGTGAAAAATAACACATTTAACTCAACACTAAAACAGTACATCACATGCATAAATAGTTTGCAAACGCCCTGTATACTTTCATACCCAATCCAAACAGATGATCCAAACTAAAAACATAAGCTATTAAACTCAACCAACAAAACCCTCTTCAGCTAAAAAAAAAACATGGGATTGGCCCTGCAAACTAACCTCATTAAAAATTGATGGCAAAGACTTAACAAGCACAACCCTAATTTCAGTAAAGCTCAAACAATCACATATGGCAGCTTTGAACAATTAGCTTGCCCTATTTATCTCTCTCAAACCCCACATTTCACAACTCAGCCATTCACATTGCTATGAGCCTATGAACTACCTAACCTAAATTCAAGACTAAAAATTGAAGCAAAAAATTCACCTGGACAATAGGTAACAAGTAAGCCAGGGTCTTGCCGGAGCCAGTGTGTGAACCCAAAACGACACTCCTCCCTTCAAGCACAGCCGGAATCCCTATAGACTGAATCTCAGTAGGAACCGAAATGCCCATCTCCTCAAGAGCCGCCAAAACCTCCTCGCTCAACCCCAGCTCCCCGAAATCCGAACCCCCCTTCGAATTGAGGGCCCCATCGCTCCTCCCTGCAATCTCCGATCTGGGCGGCGGTTTTGAGGGTTTAGGCGTTTTGGGTTGTGGGGGTTTGAGGGCGGCATCATCTTTGAGGTGCCTGAGTCGGAGTTTTTCGAGGAGAATTGAGTGCTTGTCGGCCGCCGGAGCGGAGATTTGGATGTCGGTTTCGGCGGCGGTGGTGCTGACGGAGGAACAGAGGGGTCTAAACCCTGGAAAAACCCTCCTGGAAGAAGGGAGGGAGAGGGTGAGGAGAGGGAGGCGTTTGGAAGTGAAGTGAAGAAGGGGGGAATGGAGGAAGAGAGTGGATGAAAGAGAGAGAACTCTTGATGTCCCTCCCATTTTGAGGAATGGAGATTCGGGGGGGTTGTGGATTAGCCTGTGAAGATCTTCCGCTTCCAGTCCTTCTACAGTACTACGGAGTTTGTAGGATAAAGCAAAATCAATGGACCCTCACGTAGACCTGACCGCCGGATCATGGTTGAGATATCTCGACTCTATTTCGAACTCGTACAGTCGTAATTATGGGCATGAGGCGACGGGTCCATATAAGACCCTGTGCAACAGAGGGTGGCAACTATTCTTGCCACAACTTTCCACTAACCTTTCAATTTTGTACTCTCTTTTTATTTTTTATTTTTTTTTTTGATACATTTGGATGGAACTAGTCTTTACTAGACCACCATCCAAGAGCATCATTGCGGATGAGAATACTACTAGACCACCATCTGAATATCTGGGCAGGCAGCAAACTCGAAGAGACGGGAGATGTGGTCGGCGCATCTGTTAATCTCCCGGAAGCAATGCGAGAGCTCAACATGGTTGAAGGACCGGAGAAGCATGAGAATGTCTTTCATGAGCATCTCTATTTCCCATGGGCAGGACCAGCACCCCTTGATTGCTTTGATCACCGTTAGGTTGTCACCTTCGATGTGAATATTGGGCAGAGCCAACTCCTTTGCCTTCTGGATGCCCGAAAAAAGTATCATAGCTTCAGTCATAAATGGAGACCTGAGAGTAAGTTGTCTGTCACCGCAGGCAATCAACGAGCATGTGGTCACGGATGATGAAACCTGCACCAGAAGAACCAGAGTAGTTGTAACTACCGTCGAAATTTATTTTGAATGTACCTTCATATGGTTTGTTCCACCTCAGGTGTCGTTTCTTTCTGGTTTCTGTTCTTTTGGTGGAAGCATTAATGTTTGGTTCGTCCAAATGTTTCGTTTTTTCCCAATTTGTGATCGTTTGTCTTGTCATATTTTCCATGTTTTGGATTGTGGTGGTGTTTACATTGTCGAAGATTTTCTTATTTCTAGATGTTCAAAGACACCACCAAGCAGTTGCCAATTTTTTCTTTTGTTCTGGAGTTATTGTTTCAAAAATTGTTGACATAATTCTTTTTATGTCTTGTTCATTTCTGTCTAACTCTTCTAGTCGTTTTTCTATCACGGGGTCAATTTTCCGTATGAGGTTTCTACTAATGTAGCACTGTGTGAATAAATGAGTTGGAGATTCTTCGCTCGCATCACATCGTTCGCATGCGGATGAAAGGGTCACTCCTTTGGTGATTAGTCTAGTCTTTGTTGGGATCTCATTGTTATACAATTTCCATAGAAAATTCTTAACTTTTGGGGTAATGTCTATTGCCCATATCCATGTCGTTTTGGGTGGTGTGACTCTATTGTTTTCTGTGATGTATCGGAGTGCACTAGCTGTGTTGAACCAGTCAGACTTGTCTTTTCTCCGGTATAGTATGTCCTCTATTTGGTTTTCTGGGATGAATGTTGTTTCGATCTTCTCGATGATCGGTGTTGGTAACATGTGATTGAGGCCGATAGTGTTCCATCTTCTGTTGTCGTTTATGTATTTTTCTACTTTGTCATTTTTGTTGATTCTATCTGGCATTAGGCATCTATCTTCTAGCGTGTCATCGTCTAACCATCTATCAGTCCAAAAATTGATCGTTTTTCCATTTCCTATTTGACATATAAGGCCTTTACAAAATTCCTCTTTTATCTCCATTAGTTTTGTCCATTGCCAAGATGCTTTTCCTTTCCTTTCGTATTCTAGAATGTGTTCATCTTTCAAGTACTTATATGAGATGGTTCGGACCCATAGATTTTCTGGCTCCGCAAGTATTTTCCATAACAGTTTCATTTGTAAAGCTGTGTTCATATCTTTTGTTTTATGGATTCCTACTCCACCATTTTCTTTTCTTTTGCAGACTTTGTCCCATCCGATTAACGGTTTATTTGACAGGTCTTTATTCCACAAAAACGTTCTATTTATCTGATCAAGTTCTTTGTGCATCGAGTTTGGGAGCATGAAATTTTGCATGACAAAACTTGGTTTTGCCGCTAGGTTTGTTCTGATAAGGGTAGCTTTCCTTCTTGGGATAGTGTGCTTGCTCGCCACTTTGATAGTTGTGATTTTGTCTTGCAGATCGTTTCTTCAAATGTTATTTTATTTACTCTACCATTTATTATTGGACAACCAAGATATTTGTCCAATTTGTTCTGGTTTGTGATATTAACTAGACGTTGGATTTCTTGTTTTAGAGATTCTGGTACCTTTGGTGTCGTTTGGAAAGCCGACTTGTGGAAGTTAACATGGTGTCCTGAAATCGAGCAGTATTCATCAATAATTTCTCTAATTTTAATCGCAGATGAGCAACTAGCTTTGTTAAAAATCATCATGTCATCCGCGAATGATAGAAATGGAATCTGAGGGCCCAGTCTGGTAATGTTGAATCCAATTTCTTGGTCTGCTTGGTTGCTTTCTATTTGTAATTTTTGGGCTAGTATTTCTGCTCCTAAAATAAATAGGAGTGGGGATAGTGGGTCTCCTTGTCATAGGCCTCTCTCTAGGTTGAAAGGTTCTGTGGGGCCGTCGTTGACTAGGATTGAAAAGGATACAATTGTTACACATTGCTCAATCCATTTACAAAATTTGGTGTAGAAGCCGAATTTCTTTAGAACTTGAAAAAGGAAGTCCCATGCAACTCTGTCGTAGGCTTTTTCCATGTCCAGTTTCATTGCCATCCAGCCGTTCTTTCCTTTTTTCTCCGTGAATGAATGAAATATTTCATGGGCAATAAGAATGTTGTCCTGGATAGCTCGGTTTGATATGAATGCTCCTTGCAAGGAGTGTATGAGTTTAGTCATTACCCTTTTAAGTATGTCAGCAAGATTTTTTGCGATTGTCAGCTTGTAGATCGTAGAGCGCAAAATTATAGGTCTATAATGAGCAGTCGTCGTCGGGTTTTCTGTTTTCAGTATTAATGTAATGAACGTTTGGTTGATTTGTTTCAATATCCTACTAGAGTGGAAGAATCCTTTTATTGCCTTTGTAATTGTTGGTCCCACTATGTCCCAGTACCTTTGGTAGAGCTCAACTGTCATCCCGCCCGGTCCAGGTGATTTGTCTTTTCCAATGTTGAAGATGGTTTTGTTTATTTCCGAGTTAGTGACTTCTTTTATCAGCTCCTGGTTGTCGGTGTCATATACTTCCCTGTTTATGAGTTCCAAATAACATTCAAGTGTTGTGTTGTTGACTTCTTGTTTTTTAAAGCGTCGGATGAAATCTTCTCTAATTTATGTTCTGATATTTGCTTCTCCTAATTAATATTATTTGTCCTTCCGTATTAGAGATTTCTTTGATATTTTTCCTATTCCTTCTTCCTTTTGCCACCTTGTGAAAATATCCGGAGTTTGTGTCTGAAAGTTTCAGGTGTTTAATTTTTGCTCTTTGACTCCAGTACTGTTTGTGAAAGTTGAGAATTTCTTCTTTTCTTTTTACGATTCTGTTCTGTTTTTTAATTTCAGCTCGTGATTGCTGAAGTGGTATGTTGCTTTGTATTTCTATCAGTTGATCATCTATTTCTTTTAGTTGTCTAAATATGTTTCCAAATGTCTTTTTGTTCCATTTTGTTTGCCAGTTTCTTCAGGTTTTGAGTTTTCTTAACTAAGTTATACATGTGCGAGCCAGGATATTGGGCTCTCCATGCTTGTGTTACAATGTTCTTATAGTCCCGTCTTTCTAACCACATCTTTTCAAATCTAAAAGGTTGGGCTTTGTATTGTTCTAAGTTGTCTAAATTAGTTACAATTGGACAGTGATCTGATGATGTAAATGCATGATTTTTTGTATTAATATTTGGGAACCAATTAAGTATCTGATCTTGTATAAGGGTTCTGTCAAGTTTCTCAAGGATATTGTTAGATTCTGATCTATTTTTCCTTGAGGTGAACATGTTTCCAATTGAGGGTACTTCTTGTAAGTGGCAATTGTCTTTGAATTTTGTAAGAATTCTATATCGATTCGGATGAGCTTCCACCCCACCTTCTTTCTCCGAGCTACTTTGAATTTCGTTTAGATCTCCCATGATCATACATGGGCAATCCATGTTTTGAAAATGTTGAATTGTAGATATGTCCAGAAGTTTGTTTTGTCAACCTCATGAGGAGGACCATATACGAAGTAGATTGCCATATTAATATTTCTTTCTGTATTTTCATATCTTAAGACTATGAATCTTTGGTCTAGATGTATCATTTCGTAGGTTTTGGCTTTTCCAAAGTATACAAATACCTCCTGCTCGCCCCATTGCTGGTGCCCATATTATTCGATCAAATCCGGCTGTTTTCCACACTGATTCGTGCGGTTGTCTTTCGGTTTTGGTTTCTAGTAGTGCAATTATTTGTATTTTCTCTATTTTACAAAAGGAGTCTATTTCCGTCCATAGGTTTTGCGGCCTATCCCGCATATGTTCCATGAGCATATCTTCATATTAACTTTTTTGGTTTCACCATCCGTCAACTATTAAGGAGCGGAGGTGATGCTAGATGATTTGATTTAATTTGTTGAGAGTAAGAATCATGTCTTGTTTTCGTTTCCCTTTTACTTAGGGAGGAGTTATACTTGTAAGTATGCCGAGTGGTTATAGTTTGATGGTTGTATGAACGATCTTTCGGCCTGTTAAGCAGAGTTTATTCAAGTGCATAATCCTGGCTGTTAAGCGGAATTGAGACAAGTACATGGTGCTAGCTGTTAAGCGGAATTGAGCTAAGTTCCCAGTCCTGACCGTTAAGCATGGACCGTTGGGCCTCAGTGTTCAAAGATACAAACTTGGTTGCTCTTCTCCTCCCTGAGGAGCAACTAGCCCTAGCATAAGGCATGGTAGGCTTGGTCGTTGAACTCCTACCATATAACTTTTTTGGATTACTCAATTTGGATCGGAATGTCCAATTCACATCCCAACTTGTAATCGAGTAACAACAATAGAAAGGCAATAGATTTAATTGGTAATTGTTCTTGGATGTTATATTGTCCATACACCTTTGTTTCGTGAATAAACTACCTAGAGTAGCAAGTATAAGGATGGAATGGACCTGATATTGGTTTGGCAATTGCTTGATTTGGGGTTTCTTGTCTCCCGGAGTTGAAAGCGGCACCTAGAAGCGACAAGGTCTTCCCAGCCTTTGCAGCACATCGTCACTCGGTTCTTCATAGTAGTGTCTCTGCTCTTAGGGTTCAAAGCCTTGTGCTTCCTGCATTTTGGATTTAACATATTATTTTGTTGAGAAAAGTCTGAGTTGTGATTGTCTTTTATCTTAATCACAAGTGGGTATTTCAGCTTGACTAGAGACAGTGCCATATTTCACGGAGAAGGGGATTTGACGTTGTTTGTATATCTGCGGCTGATCAGCACTTTCTTTGTTTCATTGCATAGATTTTTGAAAGACGTTGGATCAGCACTTTCTTTGTACATTTTTTATTCACAATAGAGAGGCGCGCATCTCTTATTTTACTTTTTTTTATTAAGCTAAATGTTGATTTATTTTACTTCACAAAATTTGTTAATGATATTATTAATATTAATACGTATCATTAAAATAAAAAGGCACGCTATTAAATTTAAAAATATTTTATTAACTTGATACACTGAAAAACACCTAAAAAAATTACACAACTTAAACTTGCAAACAACATATTAAATATGAAACAACACACACTCGTACGATAAAATTAAACGTCATCTCCGAGAGTGCCAAATTTCTGTCGTCTATGTTCAATCAAGTCGGCCTTGAGTCTATTATGCATACCCGTGTCTCGGAGTTTAGCCCTATTTTGTATCACTTTACACATTACAACTGGATAATTTGGGATGATAGGTTCAGCTACAAGAACTTGATCAAAGTCGGATGGATCATAGTAGTGTTGATATGTATCACGTTCATCTTCAACGATCATATTATGCAAAATAATGCACACCCTCATTATTTTCCCCATCAAATTAATGTCCTAGGCAAGTGTCGGATAGCGTATAATAGCAAACCGGGCTTATAAGACACTGAACGCTCGCTCCACATCTTTACGTGTTGACTCTTGACAATTGAAAAATAATGTATCCTTCGCACCAAAATGATGTCGAATGGGTAAATCTGGTATTCCTCCAAGCTTTAGTCATTCAAAATCTCAGAATCGAGTAAATATGAGATTCCTCCAAGCTTTAGTCATTCAAAGCCTCGGAATAGGGTAAATATGAGATTCCTTCAAGCTTTAGTCATTTCAAGCCTCGAAATTGGGTAAATATGAGATTCCTTGTCATTCAAAGCCTCGGAGTTGGGTATGAGATTCTTCCTCCAAGTTTTTCACTATACAAACGATTTGCTCCTTCAATCTCGCAAATAAGCAAGCAAATTACCCAAACCATCTAGCAAGCAAAATGGATACAAATGGAAACTCACTCCTAAATCCTTTAGGACCCCATTTTTCTTCTGGGAAGCACCTCAATATCTTCCTCACTTTCTCAACGTTCGTAAAACTCTTGCCAAGAGAGTCAAGGTTGTTGGTGATTTCCGTGAATCGTGTGAACATGGCCTTGATAGACTCACCAGACTTCATTTTGAAAAGCTCATACTTTCGAAGGAAGATACTGATCTTGGTGTCCTTTACTTGGCTAGTTCCTTCATAGGTGACGACCAGCTTGTCTCAAATCTCTTTAGCTGACCTACAAGATGAAATACGGTTAAACTCATCAGTGCTAAGACCACAATAAAGTAAGTTAATAGCCCTGTAGTTTTTGGAGACGAGTTCAAGATCCGCTTGGATGTATTCAGACTCCTTCTTCGCAATTTTGGTTCCATTTGGTCCGTCTTTCTCTAGAACCTTTGGACCATTCTCTATAATGTTCAAAAGTTCTAGATCTTGATCTATAATGAACATCTTCATCAACGATGAAGATGTTCATTATAGATTAAAGTTCCTGCAAGCACTAAGAACTTGACGCTCAAGTCTAAGAAGGATGAGCCCAAAGATGGATCTGATTCCGAAGATGAGGATGACGATGAGGATGATCCTTTTGCTCTTATCACAAGAGGCCTTTCTCGAATCCTCAAAATGAAGAAGCAATTCAACAACAAGGATGGATCAGAGTCTTCTAAATTTCGAGGTAAGTCTCAATACAACAAATATGATAAGAAGACTAAACCTTCGTCTTGTTTTGAATGTGGTGAAACAGATCATCTTGTAAAAGACTGCCCTCAAAAGACGAAGAGTCAATCCAAGAAGGGTGATAGATAGAAAAAGAAAGCCATGGTGGCAAATTGGAGCGATTCTGACTCTGACTCCGATGATGAGAAAGCCAATGTCTGTCTTATGGCCTCAGGAGATGAATCCCACGATGAAAAGCTTGAGGTAACTGTAAGAGAACTTATGGCAAGTCCAAAATAGGTATTATCGGAATTTCTTTCTAATATGATTGCTAATGAAGAGAAACTTATTGCCCAGACTAACACTCTTATTAAGAAAAATGTAGACAAGGGAAGAACTATTGAGGATCTGTCTATGAGGGTCAAAAGTCTTGAAGCTTCTTATTCAGGTCTTGACATTAAAGTCAAGACTCTTGGCTCTGAGAAATTTGAACTCAAGCAAGATCTCTCCTCTCTAAGAAGTGAACATCATGACTTAGAGAACGAGAAGATCTCCCTGAATAATAAGATTCAAGACCAACAGACAACCCTCATAAGTTTTACCAAATCCAAAGGCACTCTTGATAGGATGTTGGGTGAGCAACAAAGTTCTCTAAACAAAAGTGGTATTGGTTACAATCCAAGATTTTTAAAGAAGCAGCACATTACCACTTTTGTAAAGGCAAAAGGAAGCAGAACCTCTCATATATGTCACCACTGTGCTAGAAAGGGACATGTAAAAGAGACCTGCCCCTATAGAAGAAAAGATCCACATATTATTTGCAATACATTTCATGTTCATTTGAGAAAAGAACGGATAACGTAAGTTTGGGTTCCCAAAGGCACTATTTTACCAAATATGGTTTATCCTAATAATGGATCTAAATTTGCTTATTGGTCTAGTGACGGGATGAAAATCGTTGATTCCCAATCAAATAGTTCCCACTCTCACAAATTAGTATAATTGGCAAGAAAGGGGTCGAATCCTCGGGAGATTTAAGATTTCACAGTGCAATTTGATCACCAACAAGTAACCAAAGTGGGAAAAGATGCGACTTTTAAATAAGAACAAGTAAAGTAAAGTAAAGATGAAATTTTGTTGTAAAATCAAGAGTAGAGAACGGTTCCACCCACGAATTCTTTGACATTGGTTGGCTTATCGATCATCGAATTCTTTTCAAGCTATTAACTTTCCTACAAATTCCTCTCGTCTTGGTTTATATGGATTAAAAGTCCTACGAGCCAATTAATCTCTTACACCTCAATGCAATCATAACACGGTTAAGATTTAACAAAGAGATAGCACAACATCCCAAGAATTTGAGCACATAAATAACACCAATTAAACACGGAAAATCGATGTTTAAGATATATGTCAACTTCCTACATAATCATGCTTCAAACACGGAATTCACAATCTTATGCATGCTACTATAGAAATAACGCAAATACGAAAACATTAAATCTTAGCACAAAATCAATATTATCAAGTCGGCCAAGCAAGATAACATCAATAACATAACAATAAGCACAAGGAAGTTGAAGGAATCAAAATAGAGGAAAGATAACTTGAATTAAAAACTCACAATTCACCAACCAAGTCTCCGGAAACGTAGGCGAAACACTAGGAAAATTAGCCGCTCACGGCTTACCTAAGCTCTCTTCTCTTCTATGGTGATTGCTCCAATTGAAAACTTAATTAAACTAACCCTAGAACATCCTATTTATAAGCCTAATGTCTTTCATAAAAGGTAGATAAAAGATAGAAATTTCCTAAACCAACTAGATAAAAGATAGAACAAAGATAGAACTTTCCTAATTTAACTCAGCGTTGGATTCCGCTGGCAGCGAGAAATTTCCGCTGGTAGCGAATGGCCTTGATTGAGCTTCTGTTGGATTTCCGCTACCACCTCGCTAGCACACTCGCTGGCAGCGACTTTCATGCCTTTTTCTCGATCTTCTCCGAGTCCTTCCTTTCCGCTGGAGCGAGCCGCTGCCGTAAGACGCGCCTTCCGCTGGAGCGAGTTCATCCATCCGCTGGAGCGAGTAGCCGAAGCTTCGTCGTCCTGGGGATTCTCGCTGGCAGCGGATTTTTCCGCGGCAGCGGACGTCTCGCTGCAGCGAGATTAGTCGCTAGCAGCGGACGTTGCTTGCCCTTCCTCTGTCGCTGGCTCCTCCTCTCGCTGGCTTGCCGGGCTCCAGGATTTTGGTTCCACTCGCTGCAAGCGAATGAAATCCCGCTGGCAGCGAAATCTGCCCAGAAACTTGATTCTTCATTGTTCTTCTCTCGTTCTTTCTTTCCCCCTTTCTTTCTCTTCTTAGCTTGATTTCTTGACTTCACTTGGCCATGTTTAACAGCTTTCCCTTGCTTTCCACCATGTCGAATCTACGATTCTGCATAATTCAACCGAAATAGCGTATGTTCCGAACTTTTCCACAAAAAGAGTTTTATCTAAATTAACACTAAAACATGCATATTCTACAATGTAAATGCAACTAAATTATCCTATAATGCCCATTAGAAATGTGCATTATCAAACTCCCCCACACTTAACCTTTTGCTTGTCCTCAAGCAATGCAAAATAAAGAAGAGCAAAGCCATCATCCCACACATATAATCTTTTAACCTTGTCAAAAGCAACATCAAAGTGGAGGAGCCATGAACATGAAAGCTAACATCCTAGCAAGTATATGAACGATTCAAAATAAGGCACATATCATCCAACCTCACCGGGATTATGTGTTTGCTCTCACTCTCATTGTGTTTAGGCTTAATAATATATCTCTCGACTCAATCCAAAATGCAAAGAGCTACATAGAAATTGACACAAATATCACATATTCTCCACCACGGATGCCATCACTCACAAGCAACATCAAGAGGTCTTTTATCAAGGTTGTAATGGGGCTTGTAAGGAATTAAGGGCAAGGAGAATTTATGGTCATGTGGTGATCAAAATCCGGGAATCAAGATCCTAGATAATCAAACATCAACCATCCACTCTCTCAAAAAACCTCATCTTAAACTCAAGTGAAGGTTCGATAATATAAAAACAATGTAATAAGAAATACTCTAGAAGGGGGTTGAATAGAGTATGCCCGTTTTTCGCAGAAAGTCTCAAGACTTTTGGAGCTTGTACCAAAACCTTTGAGACTAAACCTGAAACACAAAGTTAGACAGTCGAACCAAGTGCGGAAATAAGGTAAAGCAATAAGTAAAGGACGCAACGAATTGTTAACGAGGTTCGGCACGAACTTGGCCTACTTCCCCGCCTAGGGTTCTTCCACAACCCTAGGATTCAACAGGCTTTATTGATTCACAAAGCTTAGGATCCTAATAGCTCACCGAGAAGCCTCTCTCCTATACAATTGCAATCTAGTCAACTCACGTTCCCTTGGAGTCCTAGACCAATCTAGAAGAGCCCCACCTCTCTCAGCTATCTAGTACAATCCTCTTACTCTCGAGAATCAATAGCCTAGTGCCCACTTCCTGAGTTATAAACTCTCGAGTATAACACTCTCTCGAAATATATCCTATAAGCTCACTGTGTATCTCTCAAATGCTTTGAAACAAAATATAAGACTCTTAAGAACAAGCAGAGAGAACACGCTGAAGAGAGAACGTAAACTTGAGGGCTGATTGTGCAATGATATTCTTGAAGTGCGTCCCTCTCTCTCTTCTTCATCTCCTTTATATAGTGAAGATCACCGGCGCCACTTGAGGAAGAAATCTTCTCCAACGCCTAAGAGAGGATCATGGCTTGAGTGCAATCTTCTATCTTTGGAAACTTCGGAAGCCATGATCTCGATTTGATCTTTCTCAGCTTTGAATGCTTAAGGAAGGAGATATAATTCAAATAGCTTCCTGAAAGGTTAGTGAATATATAATAATAATATGGAAGCATATAATAACATAATATAATATACGGACATAATATAATAAAGTACAGGTTTTGTGTTTCATCAACAATTCAACACAGCTGTTAGCTTCAAGACCTTTGACACAAACTGTCTGTCAAAGCCTTTGAAACTAATTCTGATTTTCATCAAAGGGAGTGGAGTTATCAATCTCCCCCTTGATGAAAGACAAAACCTGTGCATCCCTGCAACTTAGTCAAACAGATATATCATAAGCACAATCGGACTAAGTACCTGCATGGGTTAGACAAATGTTTGATCATATAAGTTTTAAAACCAATGAAAGACATCCAACAAAATAAGGTCTAAACCATCAAACCATCTCCCCCTTTTTGTCTTTCAACAAAGGGAGGAGTTTAAAAACATTTACCAAAATCAGACTTACCAGAATAATTCAAAATTCAAAAGTTCCTTTCAAATCTTAAAGGCAAGAGAAGATTTATCCGATATTAAAATAATTTCCACAAATAAAATGTACTCGGATAAAAAGATTTTTCGAAAAATAAAATAGGTAACATATAAAGAAGGTTAAAAAACAATTAAAACTATATTTGATCAAATATCTAAAAAGATATTAACCAAATATATGATCCGTTATATGTGCTCTACTGTGCAGTTCACAACCTTTGAAATGAGGTTCAAGGATCTTGACACTGAGTAGAAGTTATCTTTCGTAAAGGGAAAGCTCCCCCTACGAAAGTGCATCCCTGTTAAGCATTCCGATCTCACGTCTAATGAAGGTGAACCTGTCCTCTGCCAAAGGCTTAGTAAAAATGTCAGCCCATTGATAATCAGTTGAAATAAAGGATATGGATACATCACCTTTTTCGACATGGTCTCTAATGAAATGATGTCTTACATCAATATGTTTGGTCCTTGAATGCTGAACAGGATTCTTAGTGATGGAGATGGCACTTGTATTGTCACACTTAATTGGAATACCTTTGAGGTTAATGGCAAGATCTCGCATTTGTTGAGCTATCCAAAGGATTTGGGAGCAACAGGCTCCAGCTGCAATGTATCCGGCTTCTTATAGCCTGCAAAATCATTCTCATCTAGCTTGTTTCGAAATACCCATCGGGTGCCAATGACTGATTGATGCTTTGTCCTAGGCTTCAAGGTCCAGACTTTGTTCCTTTCAAATTCGTTAAGCTCACTTTGCATAGCAATGATCCATAGCAATGATCCAATCTGACTCTTGAAGGGCCTCATCTACCTTCTTTGGCTCAATAAGAGAAACAAAAGCATGAAAAGCACAAAGATCTTTAAGTTTAGAATGAGTTTGAACACTAGAAGTAGGGTCAGAAATGATATCCTTTAATGAGTGTGATGAGGAGTATTTGAATTTCCTTTTGCTAGTCTCAGCTCCTTGATTCGTCACACTGGTAG
Source organism: Persicaria tinctoria (assembly GCA_037127255.1). NCBI lineage: Eukaryota > Viridiplantae > Streptophyta > Magnoliopsida > Caryophyllales > Polygonaceae > Persicaria > Persicaria tinctoria. Next base: position 73,627,286 of record JBANSL010000013.1, read on the forward strand.
GATTGACTTGTAGTGCATCTGACTCCGTGGTCCTGTTAAGTTCAGTCACAACAGTTTCTGACGTCTCAACACTGTTGGATTGGACACCAAAGGCTTTGGACGAATCTTCAACACCTTGGGCCAATTCTTCAGTGTTGAGAATCTGTTCCTGCGTATTCCTCTTCTTTGTGTTCTTGGTGGCAGTATCATCACCTTCCTCATTCTCTGCATGGATGTTAAGATCTATATCTGCAACACTTTCACTGAAAGAATCGTCATTGCATTCATCAAATATGACAACAAGCATGTACTTTTTACCATTGGGAGATTTGACTTGCATAAGACCACATAAATCCATATGTAAAGCTCATGGGGTCTAGAAGTACTTACAACCTTTTTGGGTTTGAAAGAGCTACGTATTTGTTTACCTCGTGTGAATGCTTTGTACATATCAATACCTTTGAAGTCCATCTTAGGTAGTCCTCTTACAATCCCTTTGGACACAAGCTTCTGTAGTGTATGTGGGCTCACATGACCGAGTCTCCTATGCCAGAGCTTTGGATCGTCCGTCAAAGCCTTTAGACAGGATAAGCTTCCTTGTGCCACTTGCTCAGCATTCACGGCATAGATGTTGTTATAACGATAGACAATTAGAACTATTTCACCCGTATCTTCTCTGCGCACTAAACATCTTTTCTTGTTAAATCCAACATCATTACCATAATCACATAGTTGAGAAATACTAAGCAAATTATATTTCAAACAATTAACAAGATAGACATTTTTAATACAGTGGTTAGGATCACTCCCAACACTACCAATACCAACGATGTCGCACTTTCCTTTGTCACCAAGAGTGATTGTTCCTGTGGATTGCTCTTTTAGATCATGAAAGAGAGAACTCTTCCCACTCATATGCCTCGAGCATCCACTATATATAATCCATTTTTGCTCCTTCACCTTGGTGATCTCCTGCAAAACAAACATCAACCTTTTTGGCTAGACCAATGAGCAAATTTAGATCCTTTATTGGGATAAACCATATTTGGTAAAATAGTGCCTTTAGGGACCCAAATTTGCGTTATCCGTTCTTTTCTCAAGTGAATAGGAAATGTGTTGCGAATAATATGAGGATCCTTTCTTCTATAGGGGCAGGTCTCTCTTACATGTCCCTTTCTCGCACAGTGGTGACATATAGGAGAGGTTCTGCTTCCTTTTGCCTTTACAAAAGTGGTAATGTGTTGCTTCTTTAAAAACCTCGGGTTGTAACCAATACCACTTCTGTTTAGATAATTTTGTTGCTCACCCAACATCCTATCAAGAGTGCCCTTGGATTTGGTAAAACTTATGAGGGCTGTCTGTTGGTCTTGAATCTTCTTATTCAGGGAGATCTTCTCGTTCTCTAAGTCATGATGTTCATTTCTCAGAGACGAGAGATCTTGCTTGAGTTCAGATTTCTCTGAGTCAAGAGTCTTGACTTTAATGTCAAGACCCGAATAAGAAGTTTCAAGACTTTGGACCCTCCTAGACAGTTCCTCAATACTTCTTTCCTGGTCCACGGTTTTCCTGATAAGAGTGTTAGTTTGAGCAATAAGTTTCTCTTCATTGGCAATCATATTAGAAAGGAATTCCGATAGTACCTCTTTTGGACTTGCCATGAGCTCTCTTACGGTTACCTCAAGTTGCTTATCATGGGATTCATCTCCTGAGGCCATGAGACAAAGGTTGGCCTTTTCATCATCTGAGTCACCTGAGTCGGAATCACTCCAAGTTGCCACCATGACTTTCTCATTCCATCTATCACCTTTCTTGGACCGACTCTTCGTCTTTTGAGGGCAATCTTTCACTAGATCGTCTGTTTCACCACATTCAAAACAAGACAAAGGTTTAGTCTTCTTGTTATATTTGTTGTATTGAGACTTACCTCGAAATTTAGAAGACTCTGATCCATCTTTGTTGTTGAATTGCTTCTTCATCTTGAGGATTCGAGAAAGACCCCTTGTAATGAGATCGAAGGGATCATCCTCATCATCGTCCTCATCATCCGAATCAGACACATCTTTGGGCCCATCCTTCTTAGACTTGAGCGCCAAGTTCTTAGTGCTTGTTGGAAGTTCTCCATCGTCTTCATTGAGAATCATCTCATGTGTGATCAGCTTTCCAAGCAAGTCATCAAGGGGTAGAGTGGTGAGATTCTGGGCTTCTTCTATGGCTGTCACTTTCGGACCCCATTTGTCTTTTGGGAGGCACCTCAATATCTTCCTAACTTTCTCAAGGTTCGTAAAGCTCTTGCCGAGAGAGTCAAGGTTGTTGGTGATTTCCGTGAATCGTGTGAACATGGCCTTGATCGACTCATCAGTCTTCATTTTGAAAAGCTCATACTTTCGAAGGAAGATACTGATCTTAGTGTCTTTCACTTGGCTGGTTCCTTCGTAGGTGACGACCAGCTTGTCCCAAATCTCTTTAGCTGACCTACAAGATGAAATACGGTTAAACTCATCAGTACTAAGACCACAATATAGTAAGTTAATGGACCTGTAATTTTTGGAGACGAGTTCAAGATCTGCTTGGATGTAATCAGCCTCGGTCTTCGCGACTTTGCTTCCACTAGGTCCGTCTTTCATAGGAATCTTCGGACCATTCTCTATAATGTTCCAAAGTTCCAGATCTTGATCTATAATGAACATTTTCATCAAGGATCTCCAGTGGACAAAGTTGTTTCCCACGAAGAGTGGTGGTCTAATGGTAGACCTTCCCTGTGCAAATCCTCTGCTTGCTTCACCAGACATGATCGAAAACTCACAAGATTGTTAGATAAAAAACAGTGAATAAAGCTCTGATACCAATTGAAGGTTCGATAATATAAAAACAATGTAATAAGAAATACTCTAGAAGGGGGTTGAATAGAGTATGCCCGTTTTTCGCAGAAAGTCTCAAGACTTTTGGAGCTTGTACCAAAACCTTTGAGATTAAACCTGAAACACAAAGTTAGACAATCGAACCAAGTGCGGAAATAAGGTAAAGCAATAAGTAAAGGACGCAACGAATTGTTAACGAGGTTCGGCACGAACTTGGCCTACGTCCCCGCCTAGGGTTCTTCCACAACCCTAGGATTCAACAGGCTTTATTGATTCACAAAGCTTAGGATCCTAATAGCTCACCGAGAAGCCTCTCTCCTATACAATTGCAATCTAGTCAACTCACGTTCCCTTGGAGTCCTAGACCAATCTAGAAGAGCCCCACCTCTCTCAGCTATCTAGTACAATCCTCTTACTCTCGAGAATCAATAGCCTAGTGCCCACTTCCTGAGTTATAAACTCTCGAGTATAACACTCTCTCGAAATATATCCTATAAGCTCACTGTGTATCTCTCAAATGCTTTGAAACAAAATATAAGACTCTTAAGAACAAGCAGAGAGAACACGCTGAAGAGAGAACGTAAACTTGAGGGCTGATTGTGCAATGATATTCTTGAAGTGCGTCCCTCTCTCTCTTCTTCATCTCCTTTATATAGTGAAGATCACCGGCGCCACTTGAGGAAGAAATCTTCTCCAACGCCTAAGAGAGGATCATGGCTTGAGCGCAATCTTCTATCTTTGGAAACTTCGGAAGCCATGATCTCGATTTGATCTTTCGCAGCTTTGAATGCTTAAGGAAGGAGATATAATTCAAATAGCTTCCTGAAAGATTAGTGAATATATAATAATAATATGGAAGCATATAATAACATAATATAATATACGGACATAATATAATAAAGTACAGGTTTTGTGTTTCATCAACACAACTGTTAGCTTCAAGACCTTTGACACAAACTGTCTGTCAAAGCCTTTGAAACTAATTCCGATTTTCATCAAAGGGAGTGGAGTTATCATCAAGCTCTCACAACATCTTTACAAACAACATTTATTTCTCAACCAAAGATTATTTCCAACTCTCACATTCATAATGAAAATAAAAGGCTCAAACTCATGCTCTCTTTTTTTCTTCCTTTTTTTTTCTCTTTTTTTTTTCATTCATTCATCATTTTTTTTTCTTTAGAGCCAAAACAATAATGCACAATGTGAAGAATAAAACTAAAATTACATACTCATCCAAACTTGTAACTTTCTCAACAATAATCTCTTTTTTCACTCAACCAAATCAATCATTCACCAATTCTAATCCTGATTCCCGGATAGGGTAAGGCTCATCATCGGCTAGGATAAATGTTGTGGAGCTTCAAAGAAAAGGCTAAGGATCAAATTTGCTACAAGCAGAGGACACATATGTAGGGTGGATATGGATAATAATATGGCTAAGAAAATCATGCCTCTATCATTTGAAACTCATAAGCAATAGACATATAAATTCGGCCTCAAATGTAGATAACAATGTCAATCTCAAGAGGTAAGTGCATAAGGAGAGTATAATGTCACACAAGAAAGCAAAAGGGAATAAATATGATGAAAATCCCTTATAAGGCCAAAATTTCTCACTAGGACAAGTTTTGTTGGATTTCAATGATGCCAATAAGAATCATACTTGCTCAATTAAACTAACAAGTCATGCTCCAATAAAAATTAACACAAGTATGTGACAAGATTAGCCAATTCAAACATATCATGGGATTTATAGGTCAAGCTCAAAAACTCAAATAAAATAGAGGACAATTAAGGCAAGATGGGTATTTGAATAATACATGAATGCAATGCATGATATTTTTGGGTTTTTGAATTTTTTTTTTCTTTTTCTAATGCAATAAAAATGCTAGAAATAAACATGATATGCATGTGAAAATTTGAAATATGACCTAACTAATGCAATATATACACTAAACCCCTCCCCCGCACTTGAATATTTCATTGTCCCTAATGAAATAAAGACAACAAAAATTAAACAATTGAAATAGGTGAGGGAGAAAGAAACTCACGAGCTCAATGTGGTGGTGGAAATTGGGTTTGCCACCCAAACGGTGCCCAAGCGTTGAATTGGGCCATGATCTCCTCATGATTCTTTCGTTGTTGCTCCATGAGAATGTTATGGTTCTCCGCAATTTGTCGGTCCGTGGCATCTTGACGCTCGGTGATTTGACGGAAGGCACTCTCAAAATAGCCATGAGAGGGAAATCCATCATAAGACTCGCCATGGTATCCTCCATGTGAAGAACTAGCTCCCCCGCCATAAGTCACTCGTGGATGGAATGTCTCCACATGCATTTCCGGCTCATACTCCATCGTCGTTGGTTCTTCATAAGGCTCCTCATTAGCATCTCCTTCGTTGGCGTTCGGAGGTGGGCCCAATGGTAGAGCGTCAGATGGAATATATAAATCGGCGGTGGACGGACCGGTGGGAAGTGGGCGAGGGAGTACCAAAGTGTGGGACTTGTTGACCCCGGCATACCAAATGAAACTCCCCGCATAATCACTTTCCCTCACGATGTTAGCCTTCTTTAGCGAAGCCAAATTGAGCCTATAGTTGTCCGAACAAGGGACATAGGCATTCAAATCAATGTCGAGCTCCAATGCAAGCAAAGTAATTAAGCCTCCAAAACCAATCTTCACCTCTTCCTTCCTTGAATGTTTCTTTGTAGCCTCGCCACAAGCGGCAAAGAATAGCTCTACCCAATCCGGCGTCTCATGTGCTTTGGGCAATAAGCAAGTCATCCAAGCCCAACTTCCCTTGGAAACCTTGTTGATCTCAGCATGCCCGAAAAAAGTGTTGTTCAAGACCTTGTGGCAAAGTCTAAGGGAAGGGTGGACGATGCTATAATTGTAGTCATTGCCGGAGGTCATGACCTTTTGTGTGACTTCAAACCATCGTTGTTGTGGGGTGGAGCGACGAGGCAATTCAGACCAACGGGCGGAGGGATTGCCCGTGATCCCAAACACATTCTTCAATTCTTCAAAAGTCATAGCTTGATTTGCCCCACCCAATCGAAAAGTAAAACCATCCTCACTAGTCATTGCAAAGGTAGCCAAAAACTACCTAACCAAATCCGGATAAGTGCGGACACACTTGTCTACCAAGCCATCAATATCTCCAATGCCCATAAATGTCCGCACACTCTCCTCAAGTCCCAATAATCTCAGTGTGGGGATATCAAAAAATTTCGTCGAAATATACCGACGAGCATCAAGATCGTCCCACCTAGTCCTTTGAGCTCTAGTCAATCCTCTAGGCCTAACCATCGGAGGAGAAGCCATAATAATTAAAATCAAAGGATGAAGATCGAGAACTCACAAAGAAGTCGACTCACTGCAGGATTTTAGCTAGCAGTGAGTGGGAACCCGCTGGTAGCGACTTGAGTCAGCCCGAGGGAGCTGCGATATGGGTGTGACTCGCTGCCAGCGAAGGCTACTCGCTGGCAGCGAACAGGGTGACACCGACGGGCTCCGGAACTGCTGCGTAAGTGGTGAGACTCGCTGGCAGCGACTGGTTTTCGTGGCAGCGAATGGAACCACCTGTTGGATTTCCGCTACCACCTCGCTAGCACACTCGCTGGCAGCGACTTTCATGCCTTAGAATTTTCTCGAGCTTCTCCGAGTCCTTCTTTTCCGCTGGAGCGAGCCGCTGAATCCGCTGCCGCGAGACGCGCCTTCCGCTGGAGCGAGTTCATCCATCCGCTGGAGCGAGTAGCTGAAGCTTCGTCGTCCTGGGGATTCTCGCTGGCAGCGGATTTTTCCGCGGCAGCGGACGTCTCGCTGCAGCGAGATTAGTCGCTAGCAGCGGACGTTGCTTGCCCTTCCTCTGTCGCTGGCTCCTCTTCTCGCTGGCTCTCTTTTCCCGCGGGCTCTCTCTCGCGGGCTCCTCCTCTCGCTGGCTTGCCGGGCTCTAGGATTTTGGTTCCACTTGCTGCAAGCGAATGAAATCCCGCTGGCAGCGAAATCTGCCCAGAAACTTGATTCTTCATTGTTCTTCTCTCGTTCTTTCTTTCCTCCTTTCTTTCTCTTCTTAGCTTGATTTCTTGACTTCACTTGGTCATGTTTAACAGCTTTCCCTTGCTTTCCACCATGTCGGATCTACGATTCTGCACAATTCAACCGAAATAGCGTAGATTCCGAACTTTTCCACAAAAAGAGTTTTATCTAAATTAACACTAAAACATGCATATTCTACAATGTAAATGCAACTAAATTATCCTATAATGCCCATTAGAAATGTGCATTATCATCTAGCCACAAAGGTTGATGTTTGTTTTGCAGGAGATCACCAAGGTGAAAGAGCAAAAATGGATTATTGATAGTGGATGCTCGAGGCATATGAGTGGAAGGGGTTCTCTCTTTCATGATCTAAAGAAGCAATCCACTTGAACAATCACTTTTGGTGACAAAGGAAAGCGTGACATCGTTGGTATTGGTAGTGTTGGGAGTGATTCCAACCATAGTATTAAAGATGTTTATCTTATGAATGGTTTGAAGTATAATTTGCTTAGTGTTTCTCAATTATGTGATAGTGGCAATGATGTCAGATTTAATAAGAAAAGATGTATAGTATGCAGAGAAGATACAGGTGAAGTTGTTCTGACTGCATATCGTTACAACAATATATATGCTGTAAATGCTGAGCAAGTGGCACAAGGAAGCTTAACCTGTCTAAAGGCTTTGACGGACGATCCAAAGCTCTGGCACATGAGACTCGGTCATGTGAGTCCACATACACTACAGAAGCTTGTGTCCAAAGGGCTTGTAAGAGAGCTACCTGAGATGGACTTCAAAGGTATTGATATGTGCAAAGCATGCACACGAGGTAAACAAACACGTAGCTCTTTCAAACCCAAAAAGGTTGTAAGTTCTTCTAGACCCCTTGAACTTTTTCACATGGATTTATGTGGTACTATGCGAGTCAACTCTCTCAATGGTAAAAAGTACATGCTTGTTGTTGTTGATAATTTTTCTAGATATACTTGGGTTGTATTTTTAAAAGAAAAATCAGAGGCCCTATTTGAGTTTTCAAAACTTTGTAAGGAGTTGCAAACTTTAAGAAACGAGCTCATAGTGTCAATTCGAAGTGATCATGGTAGGGAGTTTGATCAACTTCAGTTTGATTTGTTTTGTGCTAAATATGGCATCTCCCATAACTTTTCTGCTCCTAGGACACCTCAACAAAATGGGGTTGTGGAACGAAAGAACCGCACCCTAGAGGACATCGCCAGGACTATGCTTTTAGAAAATGCATTACCTAAAACCTATTGAGCTGAAGCTGTTAACACAACTAACTGTAGTTTGAATCGTTGCCTTATACGCTTCATCTTAAAGAAAACTCCTTATGAACTTTTCAAAGACCGCAAACCACTTATATCTTACTTTAAACCCTTTGGCTGTACTTGTTTTGTCCATAACAATGGAAAAGATAACCTTGGGAAATTTGATGCGCGTAGTGATGAAGGTATATTTCTTGGCTACTCCACAAGTAGCAAAGCTTATAGAATCTTCAATAAAAGGACCAAGTTAGTTGAAGAAAGTATACATGTTATATTTGATGAATGCAATGACGGTTCTTTGAGTGAAAGTGTTGCAGATATAGATCTTAACATCCATGCAGAGAACGAGGAAGGTGATGATGTTGCCACCAAGAACACAGAGAAGAGGAACACGCAGGAACAGATTCTCAACACTGAAGAATTGGCCCAAGGTGTTGAAGATTCGTCCAAAGCCCTTGGTGTCCAATCCAACAGTGTTGAAACGTCAGAAACTGCTGTAACTGAACCTAACAGAACCACGGAGTCAGATGTACCACATATAGAACAGTGCATTGTCCTTGCCCGATCCAAATATCTCCTACCCGAAGCATCCAACAGCACCTCAAAACAGCTTACCCACTCATCCCTTACCCTCGAGACAAAAATTATTTTCAACATCATTGTGCGTTGCCTCCTACCCCGTCTAAACTCTGGCTCCCTTCTAACCGATAATGCCATGGTCCTTTTATACCACATCCTGACCGACCTTGATCTTGATCTGGCCAATACTATTCTAGGATCCATGGCTCACACTTGAAAAGCCACAAAAGGAACTCCCCTCCCCTTTGCCACCCTTTTGACCCATATCTTCAAAGCTTCTAGAATCGATTTCAAAAATGAAGAACAACAGCGTCATATGGGTAAGTTCGACTCCAAGAGGTTTGAGAAGATAGGCATCAATCGGCCCTCCCAAGGGACTTGGAGTCTTGCCTCTCCCTCAAAAGCTCTTCCCACTGCCTCAGCCATTGATGAACGCATGGACAACCTGGAGTTGGGCTTGGAGGAAGTTCGCCTGGATATCAAGGAGCTGCACAAGGAGTTTATGATGGAGATGAGCGAGGTGTCCAAGCTGTTGCAAGGTCTGAGGTCGCTGCTCACGGATGATGCTCCGGACGATGAAGCTTAACCCTATCCTACCCTACCCTAACCCTGAATCTGAAACATTGTTGGTTTTTGGAAACTGTTTCAAAACTTTTAGTGACTGTTTTACATCCTCGCTTTGTTGAAAGCCAAAAGGGGGAGATGATCTGCTGTGTGGTTTAGACTTTGAAATTTTTTAACTGCTGTGAACCAAAGGTCTTGGAAGACCTTGTTTTGTTTTCAGTTGGATGTGTTTCATGTTTTTAAAATTATGATCCAACATTCGTCTAACCCATGCAGGCACTTAGTCTGATTTTGCTTATATTATATATGATTGACTAAGTTATAGGGATGCACAGGTTTTGTCTTTCATCAAGGGGGGAGATTGATACTCCTCTCCCTTGATGAAAATCAGAATAAGTTTCAAAGGCTTTGACAGTCAGTTTGTGTCAAAGGTCTTGAAGCTACAACCGTGTTGATGAAACACAAAACCTATTCTCTATGATATTATGCTTGAATATTATTTTATAGTATTATATGCTTCCAGATATTATATTCTAACATTTCATGAAGCTTTTCACATATTATCTCCTTCCTTAAAGCTTGAAGATGAGAAGGACACAATCGGAGATTATGGCTCCAATGTTTCCAAGTATAGAAGATCTCGAAGATAGACATGATCAGCCTAGCCGTTGAAGAGAAGATTCTTCTTTGTTGGAGGCGCCGATTTGTTCTCTATAAAGGAAAGGAAGAAGAGAAGACAGTAGACATTCGTAGAACACAAGCTCTCATTCGCACTCAAGCCTTCAAGTAAAATATGTCTTCTTCGTGTGCTCTCTGCTAGTTCTTAAGAGTCTGTTATTTCATTTCAAAGCATTTGAGAGTTACACAGTGAGCTTATAGGATATATTTCGAGAGAGTGTTATACTCGAGAGTTTTTATAACTCAGGAAGTGGACACTAGGTGATTGATTCACTAAGTGTAAGAGGATTGTGCTAGATAGCTGAGAGAGGTGGAGCTCTTCTAGATTGGTCTAGGACTCCAAGGGAACGTGAGTTGACTAGATTGCAATTGTATAGGAGAGAGGCTTCTCGGTGAGCTATTAGGATCCTAAGTCTTGTGAATCAATAAAAGCCGGTTGAATCCTAGGGTTGTGGAAGAACCCTAGGCGGGGACGTAGGCCAAGTTCGTGTCGAACCTCGTAAACAATTCATTGAGTAATTTACTTACTACTTTACCTTATTTCCGCACTTGGTTCGAATTGTTTAATTTTGTGATTCAGGTTTGCCAGAAGAAGTATTACGTCTAATCTCAAAGGGTTTTGCAACAGCTTCAAAAGTCTTGAGATTATCTGCGAAAAACCGGCATACTCTATTCAACCCCCCTTCTAGAGTATTTCTATATTACTTTGTTTTACTTTATCGAACCTTCACAGCGGCTTATGCAACAACCTGGCAGGAAAGAACAAGTTCTCAATTAGAGGATGATGTGTTGGCTCATGCTCGTATGTTGTACAAAAAGTCAAGTAACTCAAAAGCGAAGTTCAATCTTGAGCATGTGTTTCCCCCAATTGGTGATTGATGTGTTGGCTCCTTCCTCAGCCTTCTATTGATGATTGATGGAGTTTCCCCCAATTGGGGAACCCAAACCCTCAGCAGAAAATCAAGACTCCATTTATACCACTGATCAAGAACTCGGATAATTCCAATATGAATTTATTAAGTGATTAACATATGTTAATTAGTTTATCTCATACTCAGCACCGGTAAGAAAATTAAAGTCTACCTTATTCAATAAACATTGAAGGTCGTTCTCATTACACTTTAAAGGGGAATTATCTTCCTTGTTGACTAGCAATTTGCCCTCAGGCTTTAAAGGAATCAAAATCATTGATAGCCATCACCCGTCTTATGTTGGCCCAATTAACCATCATTTTCCCCGTCCCGGTCGACGCTCCCAATCCCACCCGATGACTAGGCTAGGCTTCCCCGCTATCCAGGAACAACAAAAACGGAGGTATCTATATCAAAGGTACTGTCTCTAGGTTTTAGGTGGTACCTATTGGTTTGATTCAGCACCATCCGATGTCTCATCTGTTATAGCGAGAATGATAAACCGAAGAACAACACAAGGATTTATGTGGTTCGGCAACTGTGTGTTACCTACGTCCACGGGCAGAGAACCAGTTTTGTATTAGAGGAGACGAAAATAGATTAGGGTTACTATGGGTCGGCGTTTCATGAGTATATGAAGAGACTCATTAACATCATCTACACCAGCTGTATAAAGGGGCATAAGATTCTTTAGTGGAACCGACCTCTGGCCAACCAGGCACCACCACCTTCACCGGTGTCCCCTCGACCACCGCCTCTCCTACACCAGCCTCTAGCATTCTCTCCATAAACTCCATTCTCCTCCTCGTTGTTTGCCTCTCTTGTCCCCAAATATCCTCTCCACAAACATTGAAAACCCTAGTTCCGTTGCCAAACTCGATGAACCTGCCATGTTTTAGGAATTATCGGGGTCTCTCTCAGCCTTGCTTGGTGGTCCCGCCTTGGCGGTGGCGGTTTGTTGCGGGCTTCGCTGGAGGGCCTTTCTTGTTTAGATTTCCCACCCTCGCTACCTCCCTCTCTTCACCCTGGTCGAGTCCTGTTGTACCAGATCTTGTCTTCCCCCGTCCGGTGGCCGGTGGACAGGGCCGAGCTTGCCCTCCCCGCCTATGCTATGTGTTGCATTTGGGGATTAGCTGTACTCATTGGCATGCACGGGTTTTCTCCCCCTTGTATGCCAAGCACCATTCAACAAAAAAAATATATATAAAAAAAAAAAACTCCATCCGTTCATGATTAATTGACGTTTTAAGTTTAGACACAAATTTTAAGGAATTTATTTTTGGGACTAAAATGCCTTCAATGTCTGCAACATTTTAAAAACTAATGATTATAGATGGGGAAGTGGAAAAGTCGGTCTGGATTCAAGAGTATTAATTAATGGTACGGTGGAAATGAAATGAGGGAGAAGGTACAAGTGAGAAGTGGTAGTGATTTTTTTTTTATTAGGAAAAAATTCGTGGTCAAACATACCTGAACCTCGAGGGCCGACAAGTTGGCAGACGGGAAACCATCTAAACATAAAAAAAATACAAAGATGGTGCACAATACAGGTCAGAACTCTACAAAGGCGAAACAAAACACAATTAAACCGAGCAATGGCAAAGACATAGACGAAAGACGAAGCCAAGCACAACGCTAAAGCAGTACCATAGGTCAACGACACATTATTTATTATTATTATTTAATATTTTTATATTTATTTGTTCCAATTTCCTATGGCCCCAAAGCACAATCCATAGGCCCGAAGAAAACAACACTGCCCTGAGAAAACAAGTGTTGTAACCCGTCTTCACAGAACATGCGGAGAGCACCACCACACCACCAGAGCCACCAGACACCACCCGGGTAAGGGGGGAAGAAACGGGACACCGGAAGGGGCGGGGAACGCAGTGGGTGCCTGATTCGGAACCGGCCGCCGACGACAACCAACCCAAACAGTCGGGGAAGGGGATCGAAGCCAAGGGACAATAGAACCAGGGCCGAGCTTGGCAACGACGGTGAAACAGATAGAGAGGGGCCGGAGATCAGTGAAGAGGAGGATGACAGGACACCAATCGCCACCCGACAACACCGATAGAAATCAGACAACCATAATATTTGGACAGTGAATTCTACAAACCCAGGCCACCATTGAAGGAAGGGGAAGACCGAATGAGCAGGGCAAAATAGAGAGAAATCCACCCGAAAAACCAAACCAAAGGTAAGGAGAGCGGATATTTAGCACAAATTGGACCACCAAAAACCGATTTGTGGGAAGGAGGTACACACCAATTGATGCCCCAAATCAGAATGAACCTTTGAGCAAGAAATGGAGTTGATTTCCAGGGCAAAGGTTTCAATCAAAACCCACCAGAGTTGAGAAAACTCAAGGAGATTCTTCGCCACCCCGAATAAGGGAAGAGGGAGGCAAATATTGTGTATAGGCCCGTTGTCCAAGTTCCGGCAAGGCGAAGTTTTTGACCTCCGAGGAGGGTTTGTAGCCTCCAAAGAGGGGTTCGTAACCTCCGAAGAGGGGTTTAAGGCACAGCAACCCGGATTAGGAGGAGTCTAGCGAAGTATGCCGGAAAGCAAGAAGTCATGTTGGTGCCGGCTCCCTCTCTCTAGATTTTTAAAGAGAGGAGGGAGTGTTTTTTTGTTTTGTTTTCATGAATAAAATGAGAGGTGGTAGTGAATAGTAATGGAGACCAGTTATTCCCCATGCTTTTTATATTTCTATTTTAGATAAGATGGTAATAAATTAGGTAATTTATCACCAAAACGTCAATTAATTTTGAACAATTTTTTTTAGCTAGAACGTCAATTCACACTGAACGGAGGTAGTAACGCATATTTATATTTTTTCATAAAAAATTAAAAGTATTAATTAATTTTTTTTAATTTTATGAAATCTTCGATCTTCGCTAGTTCTTATCGGAACTGGTTAACCCGTCACCCACCTTCTCTATTTTTACACCCGATTGATGTATGGATTATCTTCACGCTCCCGTATATATCGACTTAATTTAGTTGAACCGATTTACTCACTTTTATATTTTTATCCCGATTCCATTGATATTAGTTTAATTTGTTCTTCTAAGTGAAGTCATTTCTTAAGTGCAGCGACGTTTAGTTCCGGATGAAGTTGCAGTCTCGGGCGCCCTGCGGTTCGAGTTGACCGTGGCAATGTTCGTGATTTTTGAAGATCCCTCATCCAGGTGGGGGGTCATTGATCCACACTTCCCTAGGAGACGCCTTTTCCGCTGATGGATTTTTGCCTCTGTCTCCCCGACGTCGAGACGTCGTGTTATTCTCCTTGACTTTCCCATATTATCGTCATTCACAGTTTTCACTTGATGTCCTTCGACCGCCTCTCTGTTGGTCTTATTTGCTGAGATCTTTTGTTTTGAGTTTTTTCTTCTTGTATTTGCTTATTTCCGGTTGTATCATGTCAGTTAGTTTGCCTATCGATTCTCTTCAGCCTCTCGATTTCCCAGATGTCTAAGAATTATTTCCTGTTCAAAAAAAAATAATGACATTTTAATTAAGCAAATAATTGATTTAACGTGGTGTGTTATTTTTATGATATTTTAATTATGAAAATAATTATTACTCCCTCCGTTCGGCAAAACTTGTCATTTTAGTTTATTTCACAAGTTTGAAAGCTATTAACAAATGTACTAATTTACCCTCAATTATTACCCTCTTTTTTTACTTTATCGAAAACTACAACTAACAAACCATCAATCACATCAATGACGTTTTTGTAAAGTGAAGGGCAAAATACATAAAATGACAAGTTTTTTTGAACAAAACTAACACCCTAACATGACAAGTTTTGCCGAACGGAGGGACTATAATTTTATTATTTAAATAATAGGTAGTACTCCGTAATATCATACTCCTAAAATACAGTAATAAAGTAATTATTAACAACTAGCCTATAGCCCGTGCGCTACGCACAAGATTTTTAACATAGTAATGATGTATAAAACATAGTACTCGACTGAACCTTACCTTCGACTAAGATTATACAAGGAGCGACACATAAATTACTTTAACATGGTTTTATAAAGTAAAATAAGTCAACCACAATGCACACAAATAATAATCAAATGGGCCATAACATCTACATGCATATGTTCTCAACACAAGTTTCTACAAACTATACGTTGTGAAAAACCTCTTTATATACTACATCAGTAGTAGAGGTTAAAAGGTTAGAATCTTGATCACATATTACAATCTTCAAACCTTTCCTAGACGTCACCCGAGAGACCGCAACATATAACTGGCCATGACTGAACACCGGCCGAGGCAAATATAAACCAACCTGTGAAAGAGATTGCCCTTGATTTTTGTTGATTGTCATACCAAAACACACCAACAAAGGAAATCGATTGAGCATCAACGGAAAAATATAAGTTCAAGAACTTACACAATTGAACATGTAAAAGAAGAACGCCGCTTATGGATTATTTGGGTTTAAATTTTACAAACACAAGTAAAAGGAGATTTTTTCAAATCTTTTTATATTTATTTGATGCTCAATCGATTTGAAAAGCATACAAAACATGTACATAAGGCAGTTACAAAAAGCATACAAAACAAAGCATGGCCAATGGACAAATAAATTCTTGTTATCTTAATAATACACCTTTGAACTTTCTAATAATTTATTCTGTGTAAAAAAAAAAAATGCAATTATGGTACTTTTCAAGAAAGAAAGCAGAGATATGGTGCTATATAGGAGTAGATCAAATTCAGGACATTCAGTTAGTAGCAGAGGTAAACAAAAACTCAGTATGATATCACATAATTCAAGCTATAACACAATATTAACTGAATTGTAAATGCATACCAGATGATTTGAAGATGTTGCCAGACAACCGGTTCCATCTGGACCATACATCATCATATATATTCTTAGCCCCACTATCCACCTAGGGCAGACTGTTAGCTGCGCCCTTCTCGTCTACAGGTGTGTGAGTAGAGGGAGGAGAATTAGGCGAAGGGCCAACAGTTTTCCCTATTCCAGTGCTATTAGCAGGCCCGGAGGAAGAATGCTGTTTCCTTTACTGTTCTGTTGATTAAACACAAATGATTACATAATGGTCAACTTGATCAATCACATTCATCAGCACAAGGCAGTTTCAAGCAGGCAGTATATTGTGACAGAGAAGTAAAAAAGCACACAAAAGGAAAAGATTGTAAAATCAAATAGAACAGGTATTTGTCTCAAGAAAAAAAAAACAATTGACGAATTTGAACTCAAATTGCCCCAAATTTTCCCGAATTCAATTCCCTAAGCCCTAATTTTCAAAAAAAATTGAGTACTGTTATTCAATTTCAAATCACTAAGAGAATAATCAAGTCTAGGAGATGGAAAGGTTAGCTGCAGTGCTTATGATCAAACTCCTAATTGAGCACAAATATGAGAAAACTAAAACAAATTTGTTTACCATTTGTTTCTAATGAAACCTTAAACAACAGTATCAATCTTCAACACAGCAACACTTCCACCTTTGTCTCATCTCTCCCTCTTTTCCGAAAGCCCTAATTTTTCAGAATATGAAAAAAAAAACAAATTATCACAAATTGGTACACGTACTTGAATTCTTCCTAGTCGGACTTTGTCAGCCTTGGTCTGGAGCACTTGAATTCTTTCTACTTGGCACTAGAAACCAACAGAAGCTCCATAATCAATCGTCTTTCTCGAGCACTCTTCGTCACCGATCACATCCCATCAATGTCGGGGAAGTTAAAGTCTGAGAAGAGAACAAAGAGTATCAGATCGTGGGAGACACAGAGCCATCACCGGGGAAGTTTGAATCCCATCCGAAGTCGAGCCATCACCGCCATCACCATCCACAAAAGCCCTAGGTGTACTCGACCGGCGACGCTCCTGTCCGCCACCGCCGCCGGCAATTCCAGTAGCGGCAGCAGTTTAAAATTCGTTCTTCATCCCCTTAGATCGTGGGAGACAAAGAGAGCAGGTAGAGAAGGAGAGCAATGGAGGAAAAAAGATCTCCACCCCCATCCGAATTCGAGAAGGAGAGCCATCACCATCGACGAAAACCCTATGTGTACTCGACAAGCAACACTCCTTTCCACCACTGCCGCCGGCAACTCCAGTAGCGGAATCCGCCGCCAGCAACTCCTAAACCGATTGTTCTTCCTCCCGACAGATCGTGGGAGACAGAGCCCAAGGCAAAGATAATTCGATAGTTCTGAACTGGAAGATCCTTCGATAGTTGTTGGTCACATCAATTGAGAGTGGGTGTGAGTGTGAGAGAGCGAGAGCGGTTACCCTAGACTAAGAGAACGTGGACGCTTTGAAAGAGAACGTGGGAGAGAGACGTCAGAGAAGGAGAGAAAGGGAAAAAGAAGGGCAAAAACAATAGGAAAAGAAAGAAAATTAGAGCTCCACCTGGACCTATGCTTCAAAGGACTCAGCTTTAAGCTTTAAGAGACAGGGGTATAAAAATTCAAATCCCGCGCCAGAAGCTGAAAATTCAAATCCCCGACTGGCAGACTCGCTCCGTTTACAACGAGAGAAATCTCGAAACTCCCTCCCAAATCGGAAACCTCAACCACCCATGGCGAACATCGTCTTCATCGCCCTCCAATGCTGCCAATGCTCAACCATGCAGGCAAAATTTAATCATCTTCCTCTCCTTCCGTTCTACCGAATCAATTTCCCCTTTCCGTCCTTTTTGTGTGGTTGATGTTCCAGTTTCGATTTCAGGTGAAGCAGCAGAAGAAGAGCAGTAACAAGTGGACCTGCGTGGTGTGCAACCAGAAGCAATCGGTGCTTAAAGTGTTCGCTCGAGGATTCATGGCCAAAGACATCAGGAAATTCGTTCAGTCCTTCAACATGTCCCGGAAATTCGCGGACGAGAGCGACAAATTGACGGTCGATTACAAGGCTTCTTTCCCCGAATTCGACGGTCAATCGGCTGGAATTGGAGAGGAGTTGGTTGATGTGAACAAGACTAAGAAGAGGCGTGTTGACTGGAGCGAGTACATGGACGGAGATGATCTTCGTGGTGATGACATTGGAGCTGGCGTGGAAGGTTTGAAATCTATTGAAATTTCGTATTCGATTTTCCTTGTCCTTCATCGGTTTAGGTTTAATTATTTCAACTTCTAGGAATTTATGGTGCGGGAGGAGAGTCGGAGCCAAAAGTTGTTACGGAATGGCCAGATGAACTCTTCAAGAAGCCAAAACCGAAGAGCCATAGCTTCTCCCATGATCAGAGCGAGGCGTCCTACAAGCCAGTTTTCTCCAAGAGAAACAGGGATTTAAGTTGCCAAGGTGATTTTGCAATTCTTTTTTTTTACTTTATTTTCTCCTCAACACAAACACTTCTATCTAAAAAAGGTTAGAGATCTGACTTGATAGCCTCTAGTGTATATACGAACTAATACATCTTAGCTCAAAATTCAGTCGGTTGCACTGTGAATATTAGAATCTTGTGATGCTGATTGCACTACAATCCCTGAGGATTCACATTCTATGTTCAATGCTTTAGATGAGTTCATTTTGTGATATGTTTATTTGATCCTTAAATTTTCAACTTCTGACATGTGATGGCTTAGAGAAGACAGAAGATAAGAAACCTAAAATATACACAATCCTTTGTTTTAGATTTTTTTTCCCATTCAAATAGATGTTATTACTAGACTACAGAGAAGAGGATGCAGCCTGCAGGCTTTTGTGAAAATATTTCTTCTTGATTTCAGTTGTATTGATGACATTTTATTTTTAGCTGCAGTAACCTAGAATACTCAAATCTGGTAAGTGTCACATGGCAACATCTTATTCAATAAGGGAACCTTCTCGAAACCTATTTGTAAAGTTTGTGTTAGAATAGTAATCCTGATAAATTGAGCATAAGTAATTGTCTCCATAGCATTCCCCTGTGAGCTAAGCATTGTAAGAGGTGAGAGGCTTGGTGAGTTGATCCACCAGCTGATCTTTGGTGGAGACAAAAGCAACATGAAGGTTCTTGTTTTGAACTTGTTTTCTGACATGGTGGAAATAAAGTTCCACAAATTCTAATATTCTATCATCAAGGATTGAAGCCAAATCAGTTCACAAGTGGCTTTTTCTCCGATGACCAAAAAATGACAAATATTCCAAAATATATACGAAAGGCTCTAGTAGAGTGTCTTTCAGTAGGATCTCCTGCCCAATCAGTGTCAGAAAATGCACATAACACTTAATAACAGGGGTTTAGGCATAGATGAAATGTGTAAAGATAGCAATTTGGAGTCACTGAGATCCTTGTGAAGAAACGCATTTTGGCAACTACCAAGAGCACCGATCAAATGGTTGATGGTTTCACAACTAGGCTAAAGGTTCATGAAAGTTGAGGCTAAAGGTGTCTAATTGTCTCCTTAGCAGATGTGAAGGGTAAAGTAACTAGAATATGTAGCATAATTGATTATATCTAGATTTATAGTCATCAAAGAATGCATGTTATGGGGACGTGAGTTTGCTGGAGTAGATGGATAATGGAACTAGAACATAAGACAAAAAGATCATTATGAAATGGAATTATATATTGTAATTAAGGAAGTTTAATTAGAATCTCTATTGAATTATTGATTCGTGTTGGATTGTGATTAAGCTTGATTTTTTGGTTACCTTAGGGATGGACACGAGAACTCAGTCAAGAATATCCAAGGAAAATATGGGAGGGGAAGGAACCATTCATGAGAGAGGTGATCCATTCAGGAATCCCAAACAGACCCAGAACGTGCAGCCAGCTAAATTGATACCAGTGCCCAAATTTGGTGCTTCTAAATGGGACCAATACATAACAGAGAATGAAGACAACATGTTGTCCAAAGAGAGGAGCTGTGATCCAGAGAGATTAATAGAAGGAAGTGTTCCTGAAAGAGGCAACCCAGTTGGGAATCCAAATCAGAGCCAGAAGCTGCAGCCGTTTAATTCGAAACCAGTGTCCAAAGTCGGTGCTTCTAAATGGGACCAATACATAACAGATAACACCAGGGGCGGATCCTGGACCGTCATTCCGGGGATACTTGAAGGTAAAATTTTCATCATTCCGAGAATGTTTAAGGGTAAAATAAAAATTCTTTTGTAATTTTTTCCCCGGGTTGGGGATGCTTGACGGAAAATATAAACAAATTAACACTAAAAAAAATTTTTTTTTTTTTTTTTTGGGATGCTTGAGCGTCCCACCTACAACAAGTAGGTCCGCCCCTGGATAACACTGACAACCACTTTTCTGCAGACAGAAACCATGGTTCGACAACACCAGATGATTTTGGTTGCAGGTATGAGTATGACTATGAAGTAGAAGAAGACATCCATCCAGACTTCTTGTAATGTGCTTTTATTACGATCATCCAATTCCAAGGTATCAATATTACATGCTAATAGATACATAAATACATTGTTGAAGTTAAAAAATAGTTTCTTCATGTGTATACTTTTTGAGTAAAATAAAGGTCCAACCGTCCAACAGTGTGAAGGAAAGCGCGGATGATTCGCTCTTGGAGGGATAAAATCCAGTGGAGAAATACAAGTAGCAATCAAGGAATGACGATTTCAAGATGGAAGAGGCAAGTCTAAATAAGCAAATGTTAACAAATAAATGTGACTACCAATAGCTTTTTTAAATAAAAAATCTAACAAGATTAAAGTCCTGAAACCATCAATCAACTAAAACTCTAGTCAGACTAAGAAAGCCTACAGAAACTAGAGCCTACCAAGACAAAGACTGACAGCTCACCATGCTGTCTATGTTTTCTTCTAGACCAATCACCCAAGGAATCAAAGCTAGCTAATTGCTCTAGTACTGACTGCGAACAAACGATGCCTTAATTTGTCGATTGCAGTGAGCTGAGATGGACATTGGCGACATCAGGTTCCACGGTAGATGAACGAGCAGCTTGACGAAGGACGTCTAGGGCCTCTGCCACTTTCTTCTTCAAGGCATCAGGAGACTCGATAAGATGGAGCACCTCAGGCTGGTCCATCTCTAGAAGCATGCCGGTAACTTTCCCAGCATTGTCACGCTCAATCTTCTCCACCAGTGGATACAAATGTTCACCCAGTGTCTGTAAAGCAATTTACAAAGACGGAAGAGTATCAAAGTAATCCTACCATGGGAGGACAGGGAATCAAACGAAAGCGAAGGAAAGGACTAGGGACATACAAGTCGTTGTTGGTCCTGATTTGCACCACGAAGAGCGGACATGAGTCCTGAAGACAGTGGTTGCCGAGCTATATCCGTAGTAGGATTGACAGGCAATGTTGATCCCTCAAATGGCATAGACCTGATTGAGCCAACAAGTCCTTGTGGAACCGAGGAGGGATCAATACCATTTCGTGCGCTTGGAGTACTTCTAAACCCTTGGTTAGGGTTATGGTTTGACAACTACATGGACAACATATGTACATGGATTTAGAGCTGCAAAGCATGCAACTCAATCAACCGGAGTGGACAATCTAACTAAAATTCAAGGTGCACCTGTTGCGGATGTGGTAACTTTTGAGCATGTCCACCACGCCTCATTCCCATCCTCTGTCCATGTGGTCCTTGCCTCGGAAGATAAGGCATCATGTAGTTTGGAGCAACGCCAGGGCGAATTCCAGGCATCATTTGCTGCTGAAAGCTATATCCGGTAGGCTGGGGAGGAATTAGGCCAGGGTTGCCTTGCCCGAAATATATCTGCTGAGGGGCCATCCTTGGCGCTCCAGGGTGGAAACCGGGCATTCCTGGAGACCCCGTTGACATCCCTGCCTGTGCTCGGAGCTGAGCAAAATGAGCCTGAACGTAGAACAAACAACCAAGAATACGGTAACTATTGAATAAGGTGAACAAACAATCTAGTTTAAGAAGGTACAAATCAACTAGAAAATTACTTGCAGCCTTGCTTTCCTTTCTTCTTTACGTTGGGCCACAGCAACATACAAAGGCTTCCTTCCTACCATCTTCCCATTCATTTCAGCCAGCTAAAAATGCAGGAAATTAGGGTCATATCAGATGATCATTCTTACAAACCAAGATAGATCTGATCATAAACAAAAGCGACTTACGGCTCTTGTGGCCTCTTCGGGCGTGGAGAAGGCAACAAAACCGGAGCCCTTGCTTGCTCCTTTTGTATCAAGCATGACCTAGAAAATGGTTCGAAGAATCTCAATTTTTGGTAAATAATCATAATGAAAACTCATATGAATGTTAGTGATTAAAGATCATTTGGATATACCTTGCAAGATGTTACAGTTCCAAACTCAGAGAACATTTCCTTGAGCTTCTCATCATTTATACTATCATCGAGGTTTTTCATATACAAGTTAGCACACTGCAATTTTTCATATCGGCTAATCCTTTCTTGTTCGAATTTGGCTTTTAGTTCCGCCTCTCTCTCGGCTTTCTTCTGAGCCCTTCCGACATACCAAACCTTATCATCATGAGTGCTACCGTTCAGCTTCTCAACTGCAGAAGCAGCAGAATCAGGATGCTCAAAGTTCACAAAGCCAAACCCTCTCGAATTCCCATTTGCATCCTTCATAAGCACACAACTCGTAATAGTCCCAAAGGGCCCAAAGATTTCCCTGAGATCCTCATCAGTAACAGCTTCAGACAGATTCTTTACGTAGACATTCGTGAACTTCGGAGACCCATTCCCCTGATACCGTTCCTGACGACGAACAAAAAGGCCAACAAACACTTGTTTATCATTTATAAGCATGCCATTCAGTCTCTGAATTGCAGCGAGTGCAGCCTCTTCCTTGTCAAACTGTACAAAACCATAACCTCTCGACTGACCATTGATATTAGTAGCAACCTTACAGGACAGTATTGTGCCAAATGTTGCAAATGTGTCGAACAATGCTTTGTTATCTATCGAGGCATCGAGATTCTTAATGAACACATTAGCTAGACCACTCTTCCGGAGACTAGGATCTCTATGAGAAACCATGATCCTAATCGGTTTTCCATTCACCGGCGTATAATTCAGGAGCTCCATTGCAACAGAAGCTACATTTAACATCCCAAAGTTACCAATGACATACATCTAAATAGACTAAATTACATTCCTCAACTAAATATGAACTTGAAGTTATGTGAAATTCATTCAGAGAAATTCAAAATCAGAGCTTGAAAAAGGAAATAAATACTGAAAAATTACGAACCATCTTGAGGAGTACTGAAGTTGACATAGGCGTAGCCGAGGGAGCGGACAGCGGTTTGATCCCTACAGACCTTGACAGAGACAACTTGAGCGACTCGATTGAACAGATCGAAAAGCTGATCTTCGTTCACGCTGGCCTCCAGATCGCCGACATAGAGCGAGGCGCTGCCGAAGCCAGGGGCCATCGCGGCCGCGCCTCCAAGCGCGGTCACCGGAGCGGCGGGGCCCATCGGAGTCTGCCTGATCACGGCCGGTGCCTGCGCCTCCGTCACAACCGCCATTGCGATCCTAATATCGATCGAATCAACGGAGAGATGAGATTGGAGTTTTTGCGGTGTGATGATCGGCGGAAGGAAGAACGACGGAGAGAGTATGTAGGATTAAATTCTTCCTTCCGAATTGGAAATGCAGATGGATAGGGGAGGGATTCGATCAAAACCTAATTTTTTGTTTCTTTTTTGGAGGGATTTTTAGGGGTTTGCTGTTAGAGCATGGTGAGAGATTGCGCCAATGGGATCGTTGCTGCTCTTTTTATAGCGTCTGAGGAGCGAAATTGAGATTGTGAGAGAGAAATCCGAGGGAGAGAGATTCAACCGCTTTGAACCGGTTTTCGGGATGGGGCCCTCAGATAGATACGGCTATTTTGATTTTGATTTTGATTTTTTTTTTCAATTAAAAATATATTCTACATCTTTATGTGATCGTCAATAAAAGGGCTCGTTTGGTTAAATGCACAAGAAAATTAACTTTATTGCATTTTAATATATAAAATTAAAATGGAGGAAGAAAGAATTTTGTGAGAATTTATGTGTTTTTGTAATTTATAAATTATAATCAAGTGCATACTTAGATTTTTCTACTCTATATGCTTTTTTACTAGTTAACCAAACAGGGCATAAGTCTTTGTAAAATTTGTTCAATAATATGAGTTTTTTTTTTTTTAGGACAATTAATTAATTAACATTGGTTGCGAGAATTAAGTTGTTTTAGATTTAATAAGTGAACAAATTTATATAAATTTGTATGTTTTATAAATTTAGGCAAATATAATGATTTTAAAAATTATTTGTGGTAGAAAGATTACAACATAGCGTTTTGTTTGGTTGAGAGAATTTACGTGTAAATAGTAGGTTTTGTGGCCATTTGACAAGGCACGCAGAGAGGTGTGGCAAGGAATACGGGCAAATAACAAACTAGTACACTTTTACTAAATGACGGATGCCATAAATATAGAAAGATATAATTATGGATTGTGCATGTGGAATTTCGAAAAACTCCGATCAGATGAAAACGAGAAGATCAAATCCCGGTCGTAATGATCATTACGCTAATGGTCGTTGCGATCAGTTACCACCAAAAACCAATACTTAATGATCTCAACGACCAATTCTCACATGGTCGCAACGACCTATACTGCATTGGTCGCAACGACTAGCCTGATTGTGGTTGTTGCGACTAGTTTGTGATTTTTAAGAAAACTTGTGGTCGCAACGATCATGTGCCATTTGGTCGTTGGGACCAGTTTGTGGTTTTGAGAAAAATGTGGTCGTAATGACCATATGTCAATTAGTCATTGCGACCATGAGGTGATGCGCTAACGGAAATTTACCTCTGCGCTAAACAGAAATCGTGTCTTTATAATGTTGAATTTGTTTGGTTATTTGTCGATTTTGTATTTTGCATCCAATTGAACTTCAAGATATTAGTGATTGAATATTGTCACAATATGAGAATATCAATTTGGATCTGTATGTGTGGGATCGAGGGTTTCAAATGATCAAAACAATGAAAATAACCTGAGAGCAAAGAAGGGAAAGAATCATCTAACGGAAATGTCAGATTTCCTACAGAGGGAGAGATGGTGTTTCCATCATTTGCTGCTCAGAGAAAGTTACTCTCTTTTTGTCATTACTCACATTAATTCACTACAAAATATGAAGACATACATATATATAGACGTCCTATACAACTGGCTAAAATAAAGCAATGACTAAACTACCCATTATGTTCTAACCACCACCCCCCCCCCCCCCCCCCCGCGCGCAACAATCTGGTGGATGGGTCATCCCCAACTTGGATAGTATGTAATTCTGTTGTATAGAGGGAAGCACTTTTGTGAAAACATCAGCAAGCTGCTCTGTGGAGGGTGTGAAACAAAGATCAATCATGCCTTCCATGATCTTTTCTCGAGTGAAGTGAAAATCAATTTCAATGTGCTTGGTATGCTCATGAAAGACTGGATTTTGAGCAATTTGAATACCAGAGTGATTGTCACAATGTAGACTTAGTGGCAGGAGAGGACCAACATCAAGCTCTTGCAAAAGTCTGATCAACCATGTGAGTTCTGATGTAGCTTGAGCCATAGCACGGTACTCAACCTCCAATGAGCTTCTGGAGACAATGGACCGCTTCTTAGACTTCCAAGCAATGGGAGAAGAGCCAAGCAGAATCAAGAACCCACCGACTGAACGTCTTGAAATGGGACAGGCCACCCTTTACGTTGTGCACACTGGAGTGGAAGGTGGTAATTGAGAATGAGCAAGGAGTTCTGTGGTGAATTTAGATTGGATGAGAGCTATACCTTTGGCAAGTGGAGTAACTTCAAGGCCAAGAAAAATTAGAAAATAGTGAAATGGTCCCAAATCGTTGATGCTAAAATGTTGGTCCAAGAGAACCTTTAATCTGTCAATAACAGTTAGAGAGGAGCCTGTGATCAAGAGATCATCAACATAGATTGCAACAACAGTGGTATGATACTGATATCTATGAATGAAGAGAGAATAATCATTCTTAGATTGAGTGAATCCCATTGTCATCAAGCAAGTTGTGAGTTTGTGAAACCACTGGCGAGAAGCTTGTTTAAGACCATAGCTAGCTTTCCTCAATAGATAGACATGATTTTGAGGATTTGGAATACCCTCTGGCATAGTCATATAGACTTCTTCATGGAGATCCCCATATAAGAAGGCATTATTGACATCAAGTTGATGGAGAGGTCAAGCTTTAGCAAAGGCAACCGATATCAAGACCTTGATGGTGGTCATTTTAACAACGTGAGATAATGTATCGTGATAATCAATTCCTTCTTGTTGAGTGAATCCTTTAGCAACCAAGCGAGCTTTGTATCTTTCAAGTGATCCATCAGATCTTAGCTTGACTTTGTAAACCCATTTGCAACCAATAAGTCGTTTATCTGCAGGCAAAAGAACTAGACACCATGTTCCATTAGCTTGTAAAGCATCTATCTCTTTATTCATTGTAGTGATCCAATTGGAATCTTTGGAAGCTTGGGAGAATGAAGTTGGTTCAATGTATGAGATGGCTTGTGCCGAAAAAGCATGAAATGTGTTTGAGAGTTGGAAAGAAGCAATGATGCCACTTAATTTTAATTAGATCTGCAGGACTATAAGAGCAGACAAAGTCATTGAGGTGAGATGAAGTTGTGTGAGTTCTGGTTGATCTCATGAGAGGAGGAGGTGGAGGTGGGGGAGGTGCTATGTGATCAGCTGCAGGTATAACATGTAAATCAGTTTGAATTGGGGGAAAAATATGACTTGGTATGTCTTGGGAAGGTGGAGGTAATGGAGATGAATCAGGGGAGAGATAGAGAGAGAGAGAGAGGTGAAAGATGGTAGGGGAAATAGAGTTCATGAATGGTAACATATCTGGAGATGAAGATGTTTTTGGTTTGGAGATCAAGAACTTTATATCCTTTCTTGCCGTATGGATATCCCAAAAAGAGGCATTTGATGGCCCTGGGTTGAAATTTGTCCCTGTTTCTCGTGGATGAATTAGCAAAGCAAAGGCAACCAAACACTTTAATAAGACTGTAATCAGGTTGTTTGTGGAAAAGAAGTTCATTGGGAGATTTGTTGTGGAGCGATGGTAAAGGGCTTCTGTTGATTAGGTAGGTTGCTGTGAGAATGCATTCTCCCCAAAAAGGTAGAGGCAAATTGAATTGAAAAAGCAAGGCTCTAGCAACCTCTAATAAATGTTTCTGTTTTCTCTCAACAACACCATTTTGTCGTGAGGTGTATGCACAAGTGGTTTGGTGTAAAATGCCTTGAGTTGTAAAGAAAGTAGTGCAAATGTAATTGTTAAGTTGAATTAGCAAGGCCCTATATGCTTGAGACATTTTTGCTTCTCCTTAATATTCAATTTCAACCATTTCTCCTTTAATATAGATATAATAAATTAAATTTTCAACTTTAATACTCCATCATATTTGTATGGAGATAAAATATAATCGCTTCATTTTTGTTGTGGTTGTGTGTTTTATACTCCATGATCGGAAATATTTGATGTTATAGGAGATGAAATTTAATCAATAATATTTGATGTTTTAGAAGTAATAATTACACTCCTTTTTACTTATGCACTAATATCAATATAATTTGTTTTTTTTTTTTTTTAACCAATCTATACTTACTATACTTTAAACCAGAAGCATTTTGGACACGTGTCGGCCTCCCCTTACCTTTCGGAATTTCACCCAATCACAATTATTCCTCTTATTTCGATTTTTTTTGCGGTTTAATATTTGTGCCTATTTTTATTTTGGTCTCCAGATTTTTACATGGCTCGGCCCATCTCCTCTTAATCTAAAGCCCAACCCTACTTATGGTCTCTACACTTCTCACCTAACCCTAAATATGGACATCTTCTTTAACCGATCGCCATCGTCTCTCTGTATCTCCTTCTCATACTCTCAACTCTTTCCATGGCGTCAATTAGATTTTATTGTCCATGTCTTTCGTCTTTACAACCGATGATACTCCTCCGAACACCAACCTCGCCAACCAATCCCGACGCCGAAGCTCTTCCATGGAAGGAGCGCTACTGGTGCAACTCAATCCCGACGCCAAAGCTCTTCTATATTCGGTGAGATTTTTTTTTATCGTTAACTAATCTATGTACATGTACACTCCCTTCATAGATCTTCTAGATTTGTAACAACTTTCATCTTTGGGTGTGAATATATAACCTAATTATACACTTTCCATTTTCCTTAATATTTTGTAAAATTTTCAACGCAGGCAAATCATCTTTGGTTGTGAATATATCGTTACCTATTATTTATATATGGACTGAGTATCCTTGAGATATTTTTAATTTTGGTTATATGTGGTTTATAGTTTGGATTTTCATGTCTATATTTTCAGTCATTTCCATGTTTTTGAACTAAATTGGATAATTTCCATGTATAATGGGGTGACTATACTTATTTCTATCGATATTTATATTGGGGTATTCATTCATGTCTACCCATCTACCAGCAATTCGTCTATCGATCGGTGAACTCTATGATTTCTTGCTCTCTTTTCTGCCCACATGCCAACTATCTTTAGAGTTTATTGTGACTTACATTTTCATTACTTTATTTATTGTGACTTAATCGAATTCACTTTCTTATTCAGGGATGACAATGGCGCAACAATTTACCAAGGTTGATGCTATTTCTGAATCCTCAATTATCAAAGTCAGGATAATGCGAATTTACTTGAGGACACTCTGTATCAACTATGCAAAGGCTCCATTAGATATGGTTCTAATTGATGAGCATGTAGGTTTTGATCTATCCTTTAATTTATATTGTCTAAATTTATGAACCTACTAGTGGACGATCCCGTGCTACGCACGGGCTTACATTAAAATTATGTAATTTTTAATCCTTTATTTTGGAAATAATTTTATTTAGTAGTCATTAAAAAGTAAGTTTTAAAAACATATGGATTTTATAATTTTAATTGTTTACTACATATATAAATATAAATATTATATGAACAATTAAAAATGAACACTTCTTTAACAATTGTGGTAGAAGAAGAGTTTTTACAAATTTGAAAAGAAAGAAAACTTAAAGATAATTGTTTTTTTTTTTTTGAGAAACATGATAAATGGGCAATAAATGACCAAAAAAAGCTTACTTTACTATAGAGAAAGATATCTTATTTACATGTCTATTTTATTTTGTTTTTATAGCAAAGAAAAATTGAGTTGTACACTTTGGGGTGCATTTGCTACTCAAATGTAAGATTACATAGCTTCATCTAATGGGAAGGGACTCATTGTCATATTACAATTTGCAAAAATTGTAATATTTAACGGTATTCATTTTCATTACTTCAATTTCTATAATCAACATAATCTCATTTTGTTTAATCAATATTTCGTGAATAGTGTGTTCGTGCAAATAATTATTTTCATTTTATGTTCAGGTATCTCTGTATCAAACTCACTTTACGGTTCTAGGCTCATACTTGATCAAGGCATTCCAGAAATTGTCGAGTACAAAAAGATGTATGTGTTTAGCAGTTTAGAAATTTATAGTACATGTATGTAATATTTACTGGTCATCTTTGTTACCCCCAACTATTTATTTCACATGTGTTGCCTATGTTGTCGTATTTTGCAATGTATTCTTCAATTTGTTTATTCTCTCCATCATCTATCACACGTGTCCTTTGATTTCCAATTATCCCATTTCTATTAATGAGTATGCACCAATATGTAATTAAACCCAAAACCAAAAGGCCATTACTTCTGATTATGATTTTTCTTTTTATATTTTTATGAAATTCATTTGTTTGTTATCTATTATTTGTATATATGTATTTCTTATAAGATTTTTGTGAAATAGTGGGGCTGCTGAAGGTGCTTTAGTCTCTCGCACCATGACCCATGTCACCAGCTACTCAGCTCCTTCTATTGCCCAACAATTTCTGCAACCCAATGAAATGAAAACGTTGGCTCGATTCTCATCCATTACTGAGGTAATCTAATATGTTTATTAACTGCTAAACGTTTGTGTAACATATACACACTTTATTTCACATACCTTTTCATTTGACAGGATTGTGTTTGTGTTGCACTTAGAACTATTATTGAGTTTGAAAAAAAAGAATGTCTTATTCGCATTTTTGTTTCTCATTCGTAGTGCTGCTGAAGGTGATTTGGTTTCCCGTACCATAAGTCATGTCACAAGTTACTCAACTACTTCTACTGCCCACATATATGCTCTTTGTTTTTGGAGATGTTGCTGATGTTCCGTATGAAAAAAGTTTGAAGTTTAAATCTCTGTAAACTTTGTAACTTTCAGACTGGAATAACAATTCAGTATAGATGAGAAAGTCTGTTTATACTTTTTCTGCAATTATAATTGAATTATAACTGGTAGCTGGTGTATTATGAACATATTCAGTGTAGATTCAGAGTATTTAAGAAAATGTCTTATTTTGTTACTGAACAAGGAAAATGAACATGTGTCTGATGTACTATAAAATTGCAGTTTCTTTGTCAATATCTCACAGGAAATGGTACTGTTGCTGTTTTTGTTGGATGCTGTCACTGTGCCTGTTGTTCGGTTGCTGTTGTTTCCATGGATTCTGAATGGCTGTTAGTTCCGTTGCTTGGGAGGCTGCATTGTTTTGGGGCTTTGCCTTTGGTGTTGTTTATTGATGCGGGACTGTGGACGAATGTTTGCTGTCATTACTTACGATGTTAAGGTCTTGGGACATTTTTGTTGTCATACATTACTTGGGACGTGTTGCCCATCACATGGATTTGGGTTAACACTTGGGCTCCTTTTTAATTTAAAATGGAGAATTAACGTTGTTTGGGTTGGGTAATTAGTTTCCTGGGTGATAATATGGAACTCATAGTTCATGATATATATATAATTAGCTAATAGTATTGGTTAGATAAGCTTCTATATGTATTTGGGTATTATTCAATATTTCTCTCATCATATGCTCTCCATTAGCTAGACAATATCACGGATGGATGCAATTCCGACCTAAACAAACGCAATGATGCATGACACTTTCTTTTTACGTTTTAATTTGTTCTAATTGTTTATTGTTTTCTATTGTACTTGTTTTGAAGATATTGGTTGATGTAGTACCATCAGTTCTGGTGTTCCACCTAGCATCATCCGATTCAATTAGACTTTAGGCTCATTTATGTATTTTGAATCCAACAAGAAACTTCGACTATATTTTTTCATTTAGTTATTAGCCTTAAATTTTTCATTTTAAACTTACAATTTTGATTTTCGATCTCTTTTTATTTTACGACGACTCTCCAGGTCAAACTTCATTATTTCATTATGGCGGGTTTGTTTCAATGCTATATTATATCATCTAACCTCTATCAACTAACTATTGTACCACACAAATTATTCGATTCCGCGCATCGCGCAGGCACTATACTAGTTATATTTATGCGCAATAAATGTGATTAGGGAATAAAAATTATTTACCTAAAGGACTTACGGGTAGTGCCAAAAGATTCCTGGTTCGAATCCCAGATGACCGCTTTTCCTTCTTCCTACGTGGGTTGAGTGGATGCCACCAGCTTCACCCTCATGGTGGTCGTGCCGGCAGTACCCTTGGCATAGGAAAGAAGGGTAGCACTAGTGCGAGTCAGACCCCTGGGCCGCCCCTAGGCCGAAACGGAAGAATTCACTTGGGACCTCGAGTTCTTTGGGGAAGTCGGAGAAAGGAAAAGCGAAGGGCGAAAAAGCATTAAATATATATCTGGAGCTGGATTTGAAGAAAAATGGGAAGGTGAGTGACAGGGAGACATTGAATACCCACCTAAGCTAATCAAAAGCCACTAACCTACCGGCCCAATATTTTAAGCTCACCCCAAAAGAATAATTTATGTAAGACTCCTTGTATGGTCTTACCTTTTGTTACCCCTTGGCTTTTGCCTCATCTATATATTTACCTTTTCAGGAGACATTGAATACAATGGAAGCTGAGAGAAACGAGATTGCGAAGGTGACGACCGCTAAGGAAAAGGTCAACCTTTCCTTTGTCCAAGCCCTAAAACGGAGCGTCGCTCCGAAAATGACGACAATGGTGTCGACACCTGCTTCTCCGTTCAATGGTAAATGAGACATCTATAAAGTTGAAAAGCTTACCTTTTTCTTGGA
Source organism: Persicaria tinctoria (assembly GCA_037127255.1). Classification (NCBI taxonomy): domain Eukaryota; kingdom Viridiplantae; phylum Streptophyta; class Magnoliopsida; order Caryophyllales; family Polygonaceae; genus Persicaria; species Persicaria tinctoria. Next base: position 73,659,270 of record JBANSL010000013.1, read on the forward strand.
TGTTGTAAAATGATCATAAGGGAGGGAGATGTTGCTGGATCAAGGAAAGAATGGGTTGCAACCCTAATAAGTGTGATTGTTGGGAACCAAGTCCCATATGGTATGATCAGAGAGATGGTAGACTCCTAATGCCAGATTGAGAGCCCGGTTGTGTTTCAGAAATCCAATGGGGTGTTTGTATGAAAGTTTAAATCGAAAGGTGACTTGAACTGGGTGCTCAGCAATGGTTCGTGGCACCTACAGGGCCCAAATCCCCTCATTCTCAAGTGTTGGTTTGTGGGTATGCCGATTGTGTGGAGTTCCTTTGATAGCATTCCATGCTAGATTTGTATCCCAGATCTTGATCCTACACTCTTCACGAATACAAGCCTTAGCAGATTAGGAAGCTCGATTGGCACATCGATCTGTATTGATGGAAGGACAGCCCGATGAGAGCGGTTATTCTATGCTAGAATGTTGGTGGATGTGTCTATTGAGGAGGCTAGTCTGTCACCTGTGGAAATTGTAAACACATATGGTTATTCTTATCAGCAACATATCATTTTTTAGTGGCTCCTGCTTAAGTACAATTTGTGTAAGAAATTTGGACATGCTGAGGAGAGGTGTGCACTACGGAAAATGGAAATCAAGAAACAGATAACTTGGGAAGGGGGAGCCAAACCTACAACAAATCCTAAGGGGCCAAACCCTGAGAGAAGAAATGGATTGGTTGTGGAGAAAAGGAAGGAAAGTGCAGCATGGGTTCCTGTTGGGATTTCCGAATACACCTCATAGATAATTAGAGAGATGAGGGATGAAAATGTGACCTAGGGTGCTACTGAAGCTAATGACAGTAGCAATCCTAATGACAATAGCAAGAGCATTAGCAATATTACAAGCGAGGGGGTGAATGACGACATTAGAGAAAGCCCAATGACAGGTGCACTTGAGCTTGGAGTAAATATTAACATGTGGTGCGGTGTGGTGAATAAAAGAGCTTGAAAATATCCAATGTCCAACTATGAGAAAGGAAAAGGTAAAATCAATGATTGTCCAATAGCTACTGAATCACACTTTGCAATCCTTGCCTTGGATGTGAATGAGGACTCTAACAGTAATGACATAAGTTGTTATGTGACTCTTGGTCCTTTCCGCAAGAGCAGCACTCGCGTTGTGCATATTGATGGATAAGCTCAAACTCGCTACTTGGAATATTACGGGCATAAAAGGCCCCGTAAAAAATAGTTTAATAACTAGCTACTTTTTTTACAATGATATAAGCCTTATAGGGCTTTTGGAGACTAGACTCGTTCAAAAAAAAATTGAGGATGTGCATGGAAGGTTGGTGAATGATTGGAAAGTGTGCGTCAATGGTAGTAGGGAAGAGAAAGGTCGTATTTGGGTCACCTGGAACCCATATGTCTTCAGAGTGGACATCTTAAATGTCCATGATCAGTTTATTCATTGCAATGTGGAGTCAATAGATCAGAGTTCAAATTTTCTGCTACATTTATTTATGCTCATAAGTCTAAAGCTTCTAGAGGCTATCTGTGGACTGATCAAAGAAATATTGTTGCGCAAACTAGTTTGCCTTGGGTTGTTTTGGGAGATTTAAATTGCATTCTAAAAATTGAAGAGAAATGTCCACACAGGAAAGCACATTGTGATGAATTCTCTGAGTTGCAATCAGTGCCGGAGGACTGTAACATTTCAGACCTCCTCTTCATTGGAGTTGAACTGACTTTATCAGAGCAAAAATTAGACCGCGTGTTGGTCAATGATGAATGGATGGAAAATTTTAAGAACACCAAGGCCTTCATTGACCCCCCGGCATCTCAAACCATTCCCTCGCTGTTGTGCTGCTTAGAAACGAGGTCAATAGGTGCATATATCCTTTCATGTACAAAGTTTTTAGGGAAAAGAGGACAAGTTTCCGTCCATTGTTCGTGTAGCCTAGACTGAAGATGTTGTGAAACCGGAGCTTTAAAACCATGGGATAAAGGAACCTTCCCATACTGCAAAGAAGCCTAGACTGCAAAGAAACTGAAGAATGTGAAAGACCGTGTGTTCTTTGCAGCCTAGACTGCAAAGAAACTGAAGAATGTGAAAGAAGCTTTAAAACCATGGGATAATGGAACCTTCCCAGAGCTTCAAATGGTAATCAATCTCAACAAAGGGACGCTACACAAGATTCAACTTCCTATCCATACAGAAAGGGACAATGTTGGTCTAGAGGAAGAAATAAGAGTTGTTGAGCGAGTGCTTAGACAAAATGTGGCTCGTTTACTAAGCCTCACATCTTAAAGAGCTAAACTTCACTGGTTGACCATGAGAGAAGAGACGTCCTCCATGTTTATCATAATGTTAAGAAAAGGCAAGCTCAAAATGCAATCCTTCTTATGTGTGACGGTAATGGGGATGAAATAGAGAATGAAGAAGCCATCAAACAACATATTTTGGGGTTCTTCACTGATCTGTTGTCGTCCACCACTGCGAATAGATCAACCCTCGATCTATTACCTGAAGCCAGCTTTGACAAAGTTGTTGCCGATGAGCTCATCAGAATCCCATGCTATGACGAGATCTGGAAGAAAATGTGGTCCCTTGGGGCCAATAAATCTGCGGGTCCGGATGGATTCAGTAGTCATTTTTCAAAGATCCTTGGAAGATGGCTGGGGTGGATACTTGTGAGACGATTAGGGAGATTTTTAGGCTGCGTAAATTACTGAAGCAATTCAATTCCACCTTCATTTCCTTAATCTCGAAGGTCTTTAACCTAACCTTTGTGAAGGACTTGAGGCCAATTTCCTGCTGTAATACAGTTTTGAAAGTGGTTACCAAGATTATTGCTGGAAGACTGAAATGTTTACTAGGAGGTGTTATCTCGGACAACCAAGGTGCGTTCATACCAGGGCTTTCCCTAGCACATAACTCAGTTGTGGCTACTAAGATTGTATATGGTTATGACACAAAACGGGTCTCACCATGATGCACTATTAAGGTGGACTTGCAAAAGGCCTATGATTACCTGAGTTGGGACTTCATCAAGGAAATGCCATGCTATCTAAATCTACCAAAAATACTTGTGAGCCTGATCATGGAGTGTGTGACCACTCCTAAGTTCTTGATTCTTATAAATGGTGCCCCGGAAGGGTTCTTCTGTGGGAGAAGATGACTCAAGGAGGGGATCCCCTCTCCCCGTACCTTTTCGTCCTCTGTATGGAGGTATTAAGTACAATGCTACACAGACTCGTTGCTAGCCTGCAATTCAAATACCACCCTAAGTGCAAGAGCTTGCGGTTGGTTCACCTTGCTTTCGCTAACGACCTTCTCATATTTTGTCATGGTGATTTGCAATCTATTCGTACAATCAAGGGTTGTCTAGATGAATTATTTGCTATCTCTGGATTGCGGGAAAATGTGGAGAAGAGCACAATCTTTATTGTGGGATGCTCGGATGGAGAGGCTGAGACCATTGTGAATTAATCGGGATTTGTTAAAGGAGAGCTGCCAGTTAAGTATCTGGGAACTCCTTTGAGCTCTAGGAGGATCATGGTACACAAATACGGGGCTCTTTATGACAATTTCAGCAAACTTATCCAAACTTGGGCGGTGAGAAAGCTTTCATATGCTGGCCGACTGCAACTTATTAACTTGGTGTGTGCTGAAATCAACACTTTTTGGAGCCAATCCATTCTTCTTCCGAAGGGAGTCATGGAATATATCGAGGGGGTGATGAGGAAATTTCCGTGGAGTGGAAATTTGGATGGAAAGAGGCACTTAGTTGCTTGGGAGGAAGTCACCAAGCTAGTTGCAGAAAGGGGGTTTGGTATTTGAGAGCTACAGACTTGCAACAAAAGTGTATTTGATAAACTTTGGGGGGGGATCTTGTGTAGCAGAAGCACAACATCTGGCTTATTTGGTGCTCCTTAAATCACATTACAAGTGGTTAGTTGTGGGACATCTCCTCTGGGGTCGATGATACCCGGTTGTGGAAAGATGTTCTACATGTGAAAGAGAAGTTGAGGGGCACTATAGCTGACGTCGATAACCCACCCCTTGTGCTGGACAAGTTTTTAAACGAAAGGGAGAATATCTCATGCGCCAAGTTGTATGATGCCTTTCGCAGAAGGGGCCTGGAGGTTGATTGGGGTGAGCTGATTTGGGATAGACTGCAATGCAAAAAGTGGGCGTTCATCACATGGCTAGCTACTAGGAAACACCTTCAAATTGTAAACAAAGCTCGACATTTGATGGGTGATGGTGCTGCCACTTGTGCTTTATGTCGAGATGCTGAGGGGACAGAGGACCACTTGTGGTTTGGCTATCATGTCATCAAGGCGGTCCAACAGATTGTCTTTGATTGGTGTGGTATTTTCTGTCGATTTGACTCTATAGAAGGTTGGCTACATTGGTTCGCATAGGAGCCTAAGAAGACACAAAGAAAGCAAGTGTACCAAGCAAAACTTCTTAGGTTTCAGGCAATCACTTACTTTACTTGGCTCGCTAGGAACAAGCTTGTTTTTAGTCAAGAGGCTTTTGATGTATCTAGATGTGCAACACTTATTATATCTAGTTTTCGATCTCGTCTCTCCATGAAGTGGAAGTGCAATGCACACTTGGGGGGGGGGGGGGGCTGAATCGAGTGGGGAGTGGATAGTTGGATACAATGTGGGTGGAGAGATTGATGACTTAGAATCTTCGTAGGTCTTGTTGAGATTGATGGGGTATAGAGGAGACTTTTGCAAATAGGTTTTTGTCACCCTTCTTACGTAAGACCTCTGGTTTGGTCTTTTTGTATTTGGTTTAACCACCATAGCTATATATTTACCCTTTAGGAATAAAAATTATTTGACGGGTTATTTAAAGACGGAAGTGACATTTCTTAATCTATTTGTATATCTCTAAAACATCAAATATTTCCGATCAGATGGAGTATGATTCAACCATTTCGATAGCTATTAATATATGAAGGAAACTTGGAATACAACACGAGAAATTTCAACGATTATAAATGATGTGATGCACACTTCAACAAGCAAATGGGAAAGTTGTGAAGATTTACCACTTCTTTAGAGAATTGAAGAAAATCAAGGAACATATTTAGCTTACATGGATTTTTATTAAATAGAACTGATAACAAGACGACCTTAAACGCTCTCTTTGAGAGGGTTTGTTGTTCGTCGCCGCTCGCCCTCACCATCACCTCCGTTTGAAGGTCCGGTTTGATGTTGCCTGCCTGCCTCGACCACCGCCACCGCACCAGCCTCTTCTCTCCCCTCGCTGCCAATCACCTTGGCCCGTCATCTCGTCGTCTTAGCTCTCCGTCTCCAATTCGGGTTGTTCCTGATTTTGGTTCTAGACTGGGGTTTTCTAACCTTGTGGCTGGATTAGAGAAGGTTGAAGAAAAAAATATGGCTTGCACGACAAGTTGAAAGTGAAACAAAAGAAAAAATTTGTGTCTGTAAGCCTTATGGGTTCGTTTTCTAACCGTTTTTCGGCCTCTAAGCCTATTTATTATTGTTGTTTATTACTTTCTGTCTCGGCTTATACGTTTCCTCTATTTGATTTACCCTTGTGGTAACCAACCCATTATGATCTTGTTATCATCCTTGAGGGTGTGAGTTGGGATTTTGGGATTTGTTTCGACAATGGTATGGTTAAGAGTTTTGGTCTGCGGGTTGGTGTCATTTGCTTTCCTAGCTTGTTCTAGTACAAGTGTCATATGAACGATGACTGATTTGGCAAGCTAAAAGGCATCGTGCAAATGCGATCGACGCTTGTTGATTCTGTTAGGAGTCCAATTTGAGGTGTCCGCTAGTGATCCTCAGAGTTCTCTCTGTGCGTCTTCCTTTTGGCGGATCGGGTCATTAGTTCCGCTAGCTTGTAGTTTATAGTGTAGAATGACTTGTACTTTATTTCTGCATTTTTTCTTCTGTCATTTGCTTCTTGTTATTTCCATTTAGTTATTTGCTTATGTTATTTGATTCTTATTGTATATGATGGTTAGTCTATCTCTTGACTTATTCGGGCTCTCGATTTTTCTAGATTTGTCTAGAGAATCAAAATTCTTTCCTTATGTCCAACAAAATTTACTCTTTTGTTTGGTTTCACCTAGCGATCCTCTCCTCAAATGGAAAATGCAAGATGTTGAAGGGCAATCCTCTTTTTACTCTTGAAATATATTAAAACTACATGGGCAAAATGGTAATTTCACCCATTTAACAACAATTTTAACAAAAAAAAAGGTGAGATGAGTGATTTTTTTACAAGCATCTAGCTTTTTAAGGGTGGTTTCTTGAAAATTTCAATTTAAGGGGTGATTTTGTGCATATTGTGTATTTAAAGAGCGGTTTTCTAAAATTTGACCTGATATTTTTTTTTTTATAGTAGGCAAAAGGTAGGAAGCCTTTGCCCAACAAAGACCAACCTTGATCATCGAGATGTTACAAAGCTCCCTATATAATGTGAGTGTTGCGATCGCACAATTCTCATTAACCTTAATTAGCAATAAAATCAATAGAAGCATTTGATTCACTATAGTAATGTTTGAAACGGATGTTGTTGAAGCTTTTTTTGAGTGTTTGGATCTCTTCTAGCGTCTTAGGAATTTCCCAATGCACTTTAGTATTGTTGTTAAGTGCATTGGTCACTCCTCAACCATCACCTTCAACAATGAGGTACTTGTTGCCCCTTCTTATTGCAACCTTAATACAAATGCAGAAAGTTATTGCTTTTGTTTATAATGTTGATCCAGACAAGATCCCAAGATGAAAGATACTCGAATGAACCCGACCCGAACAAGAATGAACCCAAACTTGAACTGACCCATACCCGATTTGTACTTGACCCGATCCAAACAAGACTCGACTCATCATTATAATTACTTTAATTGTCTTATTTTTAAACATTCAAATACTATGAATTACACATAGTGATACCTAATATAACTAAATAAATGAAGTTTAATACTCCCTCCGCTAATCAAAACTTGTTGTTTTAGAGATGAAATCTTGTTAAGAAAAACAAGTCATTTTAGGTATTTCGGAATTCACTTTACAAATTTGCCCTTATCATAATTATAGAGATGTTAGTTGTAATTTTCGTGAAAGTGAAAAGGTAGAGTAATAATTAGGAGTATAAGTGTATTTTTGTTTGCCTCCTTAAAAAAATGTGAAAATTTATAAAATGACAAGTTTTCTTAACGGAGGGAGTAATCAATAATTAAGATAAACAAAAAAATAATTATCATTTTATAATAAAACTAAATGTGACCCGACTTGACCCAACCCGAACCGATCCAACCCGAAATTCACTTGATCTGAACTTACCCGACTTGAAAACTTACCCGACCCGACCCAAACCCGACCAAACATACAATGTACCCAACGTACACATGACCCAGTCTGAACGGGTATACTCGAACCCGACCCGAACAACCCGATTGCCACCTCTTGTAGGGTTGGAAGTCACACGTGAGTGATCGACTCACCCAACCCGATTATAAGGGTGAAAACCCGGAAAAAAATCGGGTGGCAGATGAGTGATGGATTGGGTGAAATGAGTGATATATTTTCCACCCATTACCCGACCCATCATCCGACACATTACTCGACCAGCTTAACCACCCGTTAGCCCACCCGATTATTAGAAAAAGAAGCTAGTATATAAATAATGTATAATTTAACATAACTAACATATTTTTCCTTTTCTACCTCAAATTTCTCCATTCTCCAATTGTACTTATTCAAAAAGATCTAAAAATAAATAAACTTGTATTATTTAACTACATGTCTTTTAAATTTTTTTTTTAATTAGTGTAAGCATTTTGGCTCTTTCCAACGACTTTGTTAGCATTTAGTGTATTAATGCATGATTAACCAAATCATATTTTTCTAATTTGTCAAAGAGACTTGTAACAATAATCTTCTTCATCCAAAGAGATTAAAGAAAGGACATATAAGTATGTTTTCTAATGACATAATTTTTCTATAGTTTGATATTAAACTTCTAATACTAATTTTGCAAGTTAAAGATAGTGATATAATGTATAAATAAGTCTTTTGTTCAACTAAAGTTCATACATTGACAGGGTTTATATATTATCGAATATGAATGATTTTGAAGTATGTCTTGTGACTCATTTTCTTTTAATTTCTTTTACCCGATTAACCCGCCGACCCACCCGATTCATACGATGGGTCAAGTAATGGATGAAACATTAGACGGGTGGGTGATGGATCAAGTGAAATTTATGATGGGTCGAGTGAAAAAATGAGTCCACCTATCATCACCTAGCACATTCCCATCCCTAACCTCTAGTCTAGACTATACCAACAAGCAAATAAAACCAAAATAAAGGTTGAAACCAAAGATAAACAAAGATAAACTAAGGTAAGCACCAAAGATAAACAAAGTAAAAACATCAACCATCAACCACCCCATCTCAACTCCAACTACTCAAATACGTATTGAACACCCATATTCATACTGGAGTTTATTTATAAGCATGTATTACTTTATAAATCTCCATTCAAGGATTACTTTAGCTAGATGAACCAGGGGAAAGGGGGGAAAGCAGTAAACAGAAAACGCCATATAGAAATCGAACTCAATTTTGCACAAGGGGACTTCACTGACCCGAACAACAGCAAATTATTCGTCTCAGCCCTCGCCGGGCACTTAAAGAAGGGAGTGACTGAGCCACAAACAATAGATTTGCAGATGCAGCGCTACAACAATTTCAAGCAATCAAAACCCCAACCAATACCGGAAATACTTCCCGTGGAATCAATTCAATAACATGATCCCTACGGATGAGAAAACACAATCTACTAGGCAGCAAAGAGATTAGATGATATGAAAGCACTCTCCATTGAAGTCTTAATGCTTGACATCTTCTCGTACACTCTACAAATAGAAGAGCAGCCACTGGACTTTTGACTGCAGAACGGTTGCTGAAATGAATGAAGGAATTCGTAAAACACAGGTTGGAAGAGAGTACTAGAAAGTATCCATAGGACGGGACTCAGCATGCACAGCCGCCTCTCTGCTCGTTTTCTGGAAGTGCCTCTGGGATGCCCTGAAAATATCTGTTAACAGTGACAACACAACAGCTATTAATAGCTATCAAGATAACTGCAGTACAGTAAAAAAAAAAACATAACAAGTTTGCTACTACTAAATGAATGAAGTTATATATTGGAGAGTCCCTTGCTATTTTGGAGTATAAAATTCCATTTAACATCTTAATATTTTGAATGAAACCTTTTTACCCCCCTAAATGATGCTTATTCTATCTTGTCCACACTCAGTTTTAGGGCTTTAGCTTTTCAAGTGCACGTAATGTTGAGTATTCAAGGCTTTGAGAAGGATTACTAGTGATCCTCCTTAATGTTGCTCCAGTTGAAAAGACATTATAAGGTGATTACAAGAGCATGTAAGCGCTAGGCCTAAATCCTCAAAATCCCCCAAAACAGCATCAGAACACCACCAACATCATCAATAACAAAGCCCAAACCAACACAAAAGGGGCCAGACAGCTAAACGCCTAGGGCTAGAAAGCCACTTACTATCCTTTATCCTATCTGATTTACAATAGATACGAACACGATCTAAACATGCACTAATAGTCATTTGTGCACATTTAATGTCCGACCATTGCTCACCACCAAAAATCACAGCATTTCTCCCTGTTGCTCACAGGGAGAAATAAGATGTGTCAACTGATAAGATTCTAAATGTTTTGAAATAGCATGATATTAGTTGAGCACAATTACCGTAAATTTTTGGCTTAAAGCAATGCAGCTAATCACCTGCCTCAAAGTTAATGAGCCTAGATGATTGTTGGGATGTCATAATTCAAAGATGAAGTATGGAGAAGGGGAGAAAAAAACTTCTTCAAAAGCCAATGTCAAACCAAAGATTTGGATGTCTAAGGCATTTCTTAGTCATTGGAGTAGCAAGCAATAAGAACTTAGAAGGGGGTGAATCTATCTCCAGAGTAAATATGTTATTGTGGATGGCATAGTTAAAAGTGGATGCATTTATCTCTCTGTATTCATGCTCATTCCGGTATTCATGTTATTTCCAAATTATTACACAATCTTCCAGAATTTTTATTTGCTTCTTTTCTTAAGTTATCCTTTATAATGACTTCTATTTTCTTTACTTTCACAAACTTTGGCAACTTCATCAGAGATGCATAAATCATAATAAAACAGCACACAAACAGCTCCACAATCAGTTGGCAATCTAAAAAGTAAACTATCAAGCCTACTTACATGTCCTGCTCATGTTCGTTTGCTAAAGCAGCTTTAGCAATACAGAAGAATGCAGCATCGACATTGATATCCTCTTTTGCTGATGTTTCAAAATAGGGTATATTACCCTTCGAAACACACCAATCCTTTGCTTTCTTTTCAGAAACCTGCAATAGAGACCTGGATGAAGATGGAAGAGTAACACATACCTCCAGCTTCAAACTGACAGAATATGATAATACTTACCACTCGACTGTTTCCACCATCAATATCAATCTTGTTTCCCAGTAAGATAAATGGAAATGCCTTGGGGTCTGCTGGATTTGCCTAATGGAAGAAATAGCAAAATCGTCAGGAAATTTTACTAACAGTAATAGGAGGTTCATAAATAAAGGCTAATCTGGCATAGACCATGACTACTGAAAAATAGGACAAAAGAATAATCAGTAAAGTGAAAAAGAATCACAGATATAACTAACTAGGGAGCCATATGTGGCTGAATTGAAACCAGCAAAAATGACAGACTGTGTAAACTTGCAAAATAGCGTGTTGAACTGAAGGCCTAAATGAAATGGTCATTGAGATCAAAATAATAATCCCTTCTCAGTAACCTAAATAAATATGAGACCTTTTACATTTATTCATGGGATAAGCAATAGATAGATATAGATGTCAAGCAGCCTCCACGTTATTTTCACATGAAAGCAAACCCATGAACAACCACCTCAATCATATATATCTTGAACCTGAAATAAGCACTAGTAAAGCAAATTAATATTCAATATTTGTCATTCCAATCACCTCCTTCAATTGGATCTTCATTATAGTTTGTAACATTTCAAAATTTCGCAGTTCCATTTCCAGTGGTTTCTAAAAGAAATTTGGAAACTGCATAGTACTTTTCTGCATTTATACTTTCACACTCCTCTTTAGTCAAACCACCCCTTAAAATCAGCTAAATACAACACCAATAAATCATCATCCCAAGGCACCCTGCTACTGCATCATTATCTTTCTCAATCCTACTTCTCTCTCATATCCCATCTCCATCCATTGCCAATTCAAGGTCTTAGTGTCTTACCACATCTAACTCAAAGTCTCGACACATGAGTTTGGTAACCATTTGGTATAAACATACATATGCAAGGACATAAAAGGCGATGTTTAGGCCTTATAAGAACCATTCAGTAGCATTAAGATCACGCAGATTCAGGGAAAAACTCTTCACCTGCTTGAGAAATTCCTCATGCCAATTATCAAGAGTATCAAATGATTTCATCACATTGACATCATAGACCAAGACGCAACAATCTGCCCCTCTATAGAAAGCAACACCAAGGCTCTGAAACCTTTCTTGCCCAGCTGTGTCCCATATCTGGAAACGAAAAACAGCACAGAATTCACAATTAGTCATGAGACAAAAACAAAAAAAATAAGGAAGAAATTAAAATACACAGAGGCATGGATGTATAAACCATATCAGTAATCAGACAAGGAACTCACTTGTAGTGTGACTAGCTTGTCATCAATTTGGAGTTCTTTGGTCACAAAATCAGCTCCTATTGTTGCTTTGTATTGTTGGCTGAACTTCTTATGTACATATCTAGACAGCTGTTAACGATCCACAATATCAAATTGCTCTTATAATTATATTATTCACATTTCACAATGGGAGTTCTGTGGTCAGAAAATGAGCTGAACGAAATCCAAAAACGAGAAGTTTTTCCAATAATGCTTTCAAAATCTACAAGAAACAGCCACTGGCATAACAATTGCAAACATCAAACCGGATCCAAAAACAAAACCAATGGAATTAACCGTTAACCTAAAACAATAAAATAGGATCTATCAACAAGTGAGGGATACTGATTCATCAACGAGGTCTTCCCGACGCTGAAATCAAACAAAGAAAAAAAAACAAATAAATCAGACGAACAGCAAAACCTAGAAATTGCGAAATTGAATCCCAATTTCACATCGTAGGAAAAAAAAAACTGAGAAATGTTTACCCACTGTCGCCGAGAACAATGACTTTGAGCAAGGTGCGCCTACGCGCGGCCATTGTGATTCGAATTGTTGAGTTTTTTTATATACTTATAGGAGAATCAAGAGAAGATGTGAATCTTGTTCTTGAAGCGTGAAGAAATTTTTGGGACGGGAAAGAAAAGGATAAAAAGGAGAGACCGAGGAGAGAGAGAGAGGCGCCAAGTCGGATCAGGGAAGAACTGTGAGTCTAATAAATTGTGTGATGTTTACCAAAAAAAAAAAAAATTGTGTGATCAAATTAATTTGGGAGGCGACGAAAAATGACCGAATACACGTTAGACGACTACATGTAGTTGATTGAGGGTGTCACTTGTCACCTTTTTGTTCCATTTCTTTATTTTATGATTTTTTTATTCGGAAATACTCCCTCCGTTCGGCAAAACTTGTCATTTTAACTCTCCACACAACTTTTAATAAAACTAATAATTACACTTCTTTTTTACTAATTTACCCTCAATTATTACTCTACTTTTTACTTTATCAAAAAACTACAACTCACAACACATCAATCAAATCAAGGGCATTTTAGTAAAGTAGAAGCAAAAATACCTAAAATGACATGTTTTTTCGAACAAAAACAAAACTCTAAAACGACAAGTTTTGCCGAACGGATGGAGTATATACTCCCTCCGTCTCAAAATATTTGTAGTTTTATTTTTTGACACCTATTTTAAGGAGCGAAAAACTCTATAAAATATTAATTTTTAATTATTTTTTTAATAATTTCATAGATAATTGTATTAAGTATGAAATTATTAAAAAAATTAATATTTTATAGAGTTTTTCGCTTCTTAAACAACGTGTCAAAAAGTAAAACTAAAAATATTTTTAGACGGATGTAGTATGTCTCAAAGTGTATTTTACTTCTGACACGATTACAACTATATAAATGAATTCCTCATTCGACATCCTTCCAATAGTGGAATAAAATATATAGTGTTTAGTTTAGGTAATAACAAATTCTCAGGTCCTGATGGATTTACAATCGAGTTCTACAAGAATTACTGAGATATTGTTGGCGTCTCAACTATTAGAGCCGTGAAGGGCTTTTTCCACTCCGGAAAAATTATTAAACAAATAAACCACACATTCATTTCTCTTACCAAAGCAGGAAAACCTTACTACTATCAGTCACTACCACCCAATCAGTTTATGTTCTACACTATATAAAATCATTTCAAAAAATTTAGCAGAAGGAATAAAACAATTATCGGCAAACTTATTCACCCTCTTCAGGGCGCTTTTGTGACAGACATGGTCATTCAAGATAATGTCCTAATTGCCCACGAGATCCTCCACGTCTTCAGATCGCGTACGAGCAGGGATGGATGGTTGGCAATAAAACTAGACATGGAGAAAGCGTATGATAGAGTATATTGGAATTTCACAACAAAGATTTTAGAAAAAATTGGGTTTCACCCTACTTTCATCACTTGGGTTATGGAATGCGTAACAACTGTGTCCTTCTCAGTATTAGTTAACATCGGCCCTACATATATGTTTTTCCCCTCTCGGGGTCTTCGCTAGGGGGATTCTCTATCCCCTTTTTTGTTTATCTTAGGAGCAGAAATCCTAGCTCGGAAGCTTTCAGCAGAAACAAATGTGGATAATAGTCCAATTGGATTTACCTTCGGTAGGAACAGCCCTCGGGTTCCTTTCTTATCATTTGTTGACGGCATCATTATCTTCTCAAGACGCAATGTTGCTGCGGGATAGAAAGTTAGAGGAATAATTGATACATACTGTAAAGTTTCTAGACAAAAAGTTAATTGTCATAAATCTAGCTTCCAAGCCATAAAGGTATTTCAAAATTTAGGGTCCCAGAACTCAATAGTTGCTTAAGTATTACAAATGAAAACTCGTTGGAAAAATATCTCGGATGTCCGATTATTAATGGTAGAGTAAACAAACACACTTTTGAAGACATCGTCCGTAAATCTAAATAACAACTAAGTAAATGGCACGCCAACGCTTTATCACAACAGGGACGTGCAATCCTAATTAATACAAACTTATCAGTCAAATTGTTGTATACGATGCAAAACTTTATGTTACCCTCATCGATACATAAAGAGCTTGACCAGATTAACAAAATATTCTTTTGTAATAAAGATCTACAACATCGCCCGCTTATTAGCTGGGATAGGATTTGCAGACCGAAAAAATGTGGGGGGATAAGGCTTAGGAAATCAAAAGAGAGTAATGAAGCCCTCCAAATGAAACTATTATGGGAAATATTGGCAGAATCAGAAGTATTATCCTCATGGTAATGGGTCAAACTGACAACTCTCATTGACAAGACTAATTTGGTCAGTTGGAAATGGTACTTCCATCAAATTTTGGACAGATAATTGGATTACAACTTCCTCCCTACATGCTAGGGAGGACTGCCCCCAAAGTAATAACATAGAGAAAACTGTTAGTAACTACATTTTAGGTGGTAGATAGTGGACGGAAAAACTTAACAATGTATTAGCAAATGACATAGTCAAAGAAATCCTGGATATTCCACTTCTTGTTTCACCCTTTGAGGATCGTTTATATTGGTGGCTTGATAGAGCTTGTTGGTTCACCACGTCGAGTGCATACAAGCTAATTACATCTCAATCCTCTCTGAATTTAGACACTAATGCTTGGATTTGGAAATTGGATATTCCGGCTAAGGTAACAATTTTTTTATGGAACATTTGTTAGTATGGCCTCCCAACTGGTTCTAGGCTTGCCTAACATGGGACTTTTGTACCTTTCACCTGTAGCTTGTGCAACTGCGCAGTCAGGGGTGGAGCCAGGAATCTGTCCAGGGGGGCTCAAGAGCAGTTTGAGACAGCGAGCCCAAACGTGCGGTTTCTCTCGGCTCTCGCAGCCCTCCTGTCTCCAACCCTTTGATGAAAGGGGGAATGTAAAAAAAAAAAGGAAGAAGAAGGGCAACAGAGGTTCTCTTGAATTTTTAAAAACCCTTTAATGAAGGGGGGGAATGGAATTTTATTTTTTTTAAAAAAAAAAGGCCAACAGATGTTAGGTTGAATTTAAAAAAAAAATTGAGTTATGAAGTGGAATAGGGGAATCAAACCCCTGATCTCGCTCTCATCAGGCAAGCCTTCTACCAATTGGGCTGTGATGCACTGTTTGTCATGTGAGACCTTTTTTGCTATATATATAAAAAAATTAATTTTTTTTTTGTATTTTCCGCGGGGGGGGGGGGGGGGCTCGAGCCACCGCATGCCCCCCCTCCCTCCGCCCCTGTGCGCAGTAGAAGATGATGTGTCACCTTTTTGTTAGGATGCCAATATGTGCGTCCCCTCTTCCGTTTACCAGCACACATAAAACTGATCAACAATATCTAGTATAATAAATCATTAACGAGATATAAAACCAATCATTTCATTCATTGGAAACAACCTTTCCTCACTGACCAAGGTGGAGCTTGCTTTTTCATGGTGGACGAATTGGTTCATTCGGAACCAACATGTGTTTAGATATGTCCCCGTACCTCATAGAGATAGTTCATTACGCATTATTAAACCTCATAAGGAGAACTGAAGCAAAACATCTTGCTTAGAGTATAGTTTAGATGAGGATTCCCCCTTACACGCACGACCCTCCAATCACCCAAGGAAGAAAAATAAGCATGTTAAAACTACATGGCGCAAACTTCATAGGGGAACTCTCAAGTTAAATTTTGATTGATCCACGATTGCAAATAACGATAGCTCTGCTGCGGCCGGAGCCGTAATCCGGGACTGGAAAGGACGTCCGATACACATTTGTTATGAAAAATTTGGCAAACAAAGCCATTTGAAAGCGGTTGCTCTTGCTCTTAAGTTGGGAATCCAACATGCTCTACAACTCCGTATCGACAAAATCCACATTGAAAGGGATTCCCTTATAATCATAAACCACATAAAAGAAACATCTAAATATCATTGGGAAATCGAACTGATCTTATCATATGTTAAGCTCTTATTATCGACTATGAAAGAAGTGTCCTTCTTTCATGTTCCCCGGTTAGGCAATAGAGTGGCTGATAAGATTGCACACATTTTCCACTCTGCTTTGGGTGTCCATATTTACAACGATTTTGGTCTTTTAGACCTCATCCGTAAGGATGCTGCCGAGTAGAGCTCACTCACCCGAATTTTTTCCTAATAAAAAAATAATTATAAAACTATATAAAAGATTAACCATTTCATTAATTTACAAATGTAATTTCCTACAATTTATCTAATGAAATTATTTTAAAAAAAAATATTTGAAACTTTGATATTTTATAGAGTTTTTAGCTCCTTAAAAAACGTGTTAAAAGTCAAATAACAAGTTTTATGAGATGGAGGGAGTATAAGCTAAATGGTATATAAGCGAATTTAAATAATAATTGAAAAATACATGAACTTTATATACAAATTATAGTCAGGTGATAGATGGGTGTACCCGTTTTTTCACCCGACCCATCATGAAAAATTTCACTCGATCCACAACCCGTTTGTCTAATGTTTCACCCATCACCCGATCCATCAGGTGGGTCGGGTGTTTAATCGGGTGAAAGAAGTTAAAAAGAAATAAGTCACAAATCATACTTACAAACCATTCAAATTCGATAATTTTATAAATCATGTCAACGTATGAATCTTACTAAATGAATAAAAGACTTATTCATATCACTATTCTTAACTTACAAAATTAGCTTTAGAAGTTTAATATCAAATTAGATGAGATGAATTTCACTTGGCTACTAGACTCACAATAAGAAAAATATGTTAGTTATGTTAAATTATATTATTTATATACTAGCTTTTCTTTTTAATAATCAGGTGGGTTAACGGGTGGTTAAGCGGATCAGGTGATGGGATGGCTAACAAGTGAAAATTATATCCCCCATCACCCGTTTCCCCCAATCCATCACCCATCCGTCACCCGATTTTTTTGGATTTTCACCCTTATAGCCGGGTTGGGTGGGTTGGGTGAGTCGGTTACCCCGGGTAATTTCCATCCCTACATATTAATGCAAACAATATAATACAAATTCTTATGAATACCCTATCATGAGTCATGACAGTGTGATTTTTGTTAATGTGGGTATAATTTGTATCGAATTCCTAATTTCTAAAAGCTTATGCACTTTAGCCTGTTAGCCATGAGGTTTGACTTTTTTCGTGTGGTACCCAATTATTTCAAGAATTTCAGTTGGTAGCCACAAGGTTTACATTTTTTTGCCTAACCCAAATGTGGGATGCTCTTGTTGAAAATTATATAGAATTTTTGTAAAATAACAAAAATAATCTCATATATTATAGTTTCTTTATATAATACTACTAAATTTTGGTGTTTTATTTTTAAAAATCCATCAACAACCCTTTTAATTTTTAAAGAGGCAAAGTTTTGGAGTTCATTTTAACCAACACATGTTAGTATATTTTAGAATAATTTTGGATGGATATTGGATAGTAATTTAAAATATGTAGTTATTTTATGGATTTGGAAATAAAGGGTGATTTCTTATACTTTAACAATTTATATTGTAATAAAATACTTTTTTATTTATGGATTGTTTTGCATAATTAATTTGCTAACTTATTTATGTAGTTCTTCATTTAACAATTTTAATTATTGAAAGAGTCATGGTGATTCTTTGAAAACTAAAACTCAAATTTGGATGGTTTCACATAATTTATTTTAGGTTTTTTTTTGTTAATTTACTCATTTCTTAGCTCTTTAAACATTAAAAGGGTTGTTGATGTTTTTTAAAAATAAAACACCAAAATTTGGTGATTGTGTGAAGAAACTATAATATATGAGATTATTTTTATTATTTTACATAAATTCTATATGGTTTTAAACAGGTGCATCCCACATTTGGGTACCAGGTGAAAAAAAAAGCAAACCTCGTGGTTACGAAGTGAAATTCTTTAAAAGTTTGGGTACCATGCGAAAAAGGCAAATCTCGTGGCTACCATACAAAATTTACATGTTGATATTTTATACTACGTATCATTTAAATCTGTGATTGAATCCAAAAAGTTTATCGTAATCTGGGCAAAATAAATTGTGACTATTATTGTATTTTTTTGTGTGTTAGAATGATAAACGTATTTTTTTACAGTCTATTTCATAAAATTAAGAATTAATAGAGATGAGAAATCGAGTTCAAATCCCCTAAAAAGCTTTAAATTCTTTGAGAGACCAAAAACAAAACAAATATAAATGATATATCTATAAGAGTTATGTTCAATCTTAACCTCAATACCAAGCATGAACAAAATTCAACAAATCGATGGTCTAATAAGAATAACAACAACTAGCTTAACATAAGTAAAAGGAGTTTGAGCAATTCAATGGTAAACGAAAAGATGACAACATTATGCAATTTCCAAACCCATGCCAAAAAGTTGTAACCACAAAGAGACAAGCTAGGTCAATAAGCAAACAAAATTAGTTACAACTCACAACAACAGCTTGTGTTTTGTGCATGACCTTTAATTTTTTGCCCCTATTATCAATTGGTTTTAAGTTAAAACCTTATTCGACTAATATATTGAGCTTTATGCTCATGTGCGCTTGTGCATGATCTTCATTGATTGCCTTGATACAACGTAAAATGTGATCAAGCTTGCAAGATTCTATATACAACTCATCAGAAAGCAAATTAGATAGGACATCCCTCTTTGAATTCAGTAACGTACTGCAAATCGATTCCTAAGATTCATATTATGATATAAACGAATCATATATTACATACCACGGTCTTAGGCTGGAAAATATCATTCCAAGCTACAAAATGCAACCTCATGTTTCATTTAGCACTTCCCTAAATAAAATAAAGAGAAAATAAAATCAAACTTGACACAAACTAAAGCAGGTAAGATATGAATGATCATGTAAAATGGTATAATGGTTAGGATATATTAGGTCAATATGTAACAAGCCGACTACTAGCAACAATGTCAACAACAACATTAAATGTGTCTTTTGACATACAATTATGAAACAATACCACTCTCATCATGGATTATACGTAATCAAACAACATTAATTATATATGTCACCTGCAACAAAAATATATGCCAAGAAAGACCCAACACGATTCATCTTAATAGGCTTCCATTTCTATTTGGCAGTTGCGTATCTCTCAATTATATGGTTTGAGTATTCTATACAAAGAACAGTAAGCGAGGAGACATTGGAGTCCCTTGATGTATATGTCTCTCATTAAGGTCATGATGTCACACACTTAATGATAGGTTGGATTAGATTGGATGACAACTCATATATTCTACAAACTCCCACATCAATCTATTATATATTTTTTCGCTTCATGAAACTCCTTTGAGTTGGGCCTATGCCTACAATCTTTCCATCTTTGGCATAAGGAGGTTAAGACGTGTTGTCACTATCTTAGTAATAATCTTAAGAATTAAATTCCCAATACTATGTCTGAAATTTCAATTATATCTCCATTATACTCAGACTTTATGCATTATAAACTTTACCCAACAAAACTAGTACAATTTTTATTTATATCAACACCAATAAAGTTTGTACCTCTCTAAGTTTGCAATATGAAACTTTACCAAGAACAAGATATTTAAAAGGAATCAAATGTATATGATTTCTTGAAATAAATCCATGAATGTAACCATTCTAAAGAAAAAAGTTTTCATTGAGCCAAACAATAATTGTATAAGAATTTTCCCCTAGTTTCAATAAAGGAAATGGATACAAAAATAAACTGATAAAAATGAAAAAAAAAGCCTCAAAAAAAATGAGATGGGTTGCTCATGGGGAAAAATGAAAATGAAAAGTAAATCCTACACTTTTCAAGTAGACAGAGATTAGCATGCACATCGATTGCTACTCTTACAGTTTAATTTGACAAGAAAATTGAAGAAAAAAGAAAATTGAGAAATAATGAGTGAATTCTCCGCTAAATGCAATACATGATGCTCTGAAGCCCCATGTCTTATCAATAAAGGCTATGCTAATGACTTGTAAGCTGCTTGCAACTTTCTTCGGCTAATACTCACGAAAACATCCATTTGCTTCGCTAGAAACGCAAATGTCATAAACAAATCCTTCAACAAGGCATCCAAGTTAACATGCAAGTTCTCTATTGAGTAAACCTGGAAAGTACAAAGAAAAATATACTTTAAGGAAAACATTTGTACAAGATTTTCTAAACAAAACTTAAAAAATTAATATATGGAATTAAATGAATAGTAGCATAGTTCATAACTTCAGCATTATGTGTTTGGTGCAATGATTTGCTTATGTTATGCATTTGCCAAAAAGTTGAATTTTAAAATAATATATAATCTTAAATTCATGTTCTCCCTAGTTAATGCAATATCGTCTTTCAAATCACATAATAGGTTAAGCTATTCACCTAAGAAAGTATCCTAAACCATATTTCACGATCAATTTGCAACAAAAAAAAAAAAACCTTTTTTATGTTGTAAATGAGTGATGATATCACACACCATTCAAAGATCTAAAAATATAGCAAGATTGATGGATTTCAAGAATGATCCTTAGAAGGTTTAATGTACTAAATATTGCATAAAAATTTAAAAACCAACCTCATTCTTATGAGCAAAAGCCATTTGCTATAGGGTGCCCCAATTTTGGAGGAGAAAATGATGGGTCCAACCAGCCTGCAACCTTGGCCTTGTCAATATAATCAGAAATTTTTTGAGTTGCATCAGGTACGTCTAAAACCAAGTCGTCAAGAGATTCAACAACTCTCCCGAAACCCTTTGTCATTTGGTTCATGGTGATTAAACCTGATTTAAAACACTCATCAAGAAAGTTCCACAGTCGGTCATTTCTTTTATCAATCTCCACAACCAATACTTTCTTGACAATCTCATGGTGGAAAAATGGCATGCCTAACTCCTTTATACATCGATATGCCTCTTTAAACCCGCCTCCACTCTCATACTCTTCTAACAGTTTTCCAATTTTGTCCTTGGCATCCTCAATGACCCATCCTATATTACCGTCACCTCCACCTCCCCAACAACGTAAAATACGTTCTGCTGCAAGACTAGCATTTAAAAGTGATTTTGTTGTCGGAATAACTTTATTCCCAATCGAATTAGAACCTAAACAATAATTTTCAATTTCTTCTAAATGAGAAGGAGCTATCACTTCATCCACAACTGCCCTAGCGAGGAACATAGCGAGATCATCAACGACAACTGGATTATCTAGAGCAGTGTCATCTGCAGAGTCTATCAACATCACGAAGCCGCCAATAACATCATCAGCGGGTAAACACAAGGATGACAACAAAACTGAAGCCATTTCCTTCTCTCTCTTCCTACGATCCATGGCAAGGTTTATTAATCGCTTGACAAATATGGAATTGAGTTGAGAAGAAGTTTTCAAGTCCCCAGCCTCAAGATAATTACAGACTTCTGATACATCACCGGATAAGAAATACTCTTGAGTTATACTTTGAGCCTTCATCTTCAAGAACTTGACACTTGTATCTTCCAAATGTTTCTTACTTGTCTCTTTCAGAATTGACTTTAAGGATGAAGCATGGAGCCACCCCCCTGACGCAGCTTTCGAAATCAATGATTGTAAGATTTCCCTAGCACTTGGTATATCTAGACATAAGTCATCAATATTGTCAATCAACCTAGTAAACCCTTTTGACATTTGAGTTGAATTGATCAAACCTTCCTCTTCAGCCATCTTCAACAAATCTAGGACCCGTCCTTCAACTTTTCGTTTTTCCATTGCCTTTATAATAGCTTGTTTAACTATTTCATGATGAAAGAATGGGGCATGTAGATCTTTAATACACCTACAAGCCTCTTTCTTGTCACCACTCACTACATACTCTGTCAATAAATTGCTAATCATTGCCCTCACATTTTCAACGGTTTTGCTCTTGGCATTCCCCCATTTCCGCTCAAGGATTTCTCCACGGTAAGGAGTCGACAAATAACCTTTCTGAGCTCTTCTTAGAATTTCCCTTCCCTTTGAAGCTTCAGGTAAAGAATCTATCTGTTTTGATAAGAATGCAGGCGGAAGGATATCATCAACCACTGCTCGAGCTATGAATACCGCAAGCACTTCAACCACTTGTGGTATATCCACAACCAAGTCATCAGCAGATTCAACCAAGTTACAAAAACCTTGATAAACTTCTTGAGGATCAATCACAAGAGCATAAAGTGAGGATAACAAGATAGCAGTCATTTCTTTCTCCTTGTCACCTCTATCCATTGCCATCGAAACCAACTTTTTAACAAAGTAGTGGTGATATTTAGGCATGCCAAGATCTGTCAATTCGGTTGAAGTAATGGAGATGTCATCATTGACAAAGTACTCCTCCACAATAGCCGTAACTTTTTTTTTATAATCCTCAAATGATTTGGCTTCTACTTTTGGATCAACATACTTCTTTTCCTACATAAAATAGTTCTTATGTTACCATCCTACTAGTATCCAACAACATGAGCAAATACAATGTTTGAAATTAAAATACCTGAAAGATGAAAAAAATTAAGGATTCTTCTCAAATGTAAAAATAATATTCATCCTTGTCACACAACAAACTATTGCTTATCTATACGCATTAAGCATATCAAGAGTGACATCACAAGAGGGGTTCAAATTAAGGACCTCATTATTGCTAGGTTCATCATGGACAAAAGTAGAAGTTCCGTTCTCTGTTGGACCTCCTGAAATTTATAGTATTTTGTTAGATAAAAGGAAGCATTGTTACTTTATGGATTTTATTAATTGCATTTTAAGATTAATTGTTTTTATTGGTATTGGTAGGTAAAGTTACTTTAATACAAAGCATAATTCACTATCTTATTCGAGAGAGCAAACACATGCAGTACCTTTCTTAGTGCACCCATCTCTTGCATTTGATTGCTTATCTTGTTTGATGGATAGTCCATTTTTGCCATGAATGAGTTGAGCACTTATTGATATTTGAGAGCATGAGGAAGGAATTTTCATTGAGGAGCTAGATACAGAATCAATGTTCTTTGCGAAGTCCATGGCCTTGAATGAGAAAACTATTGAATTGACCAAACAATTCTAAAAGAAAGGCCACACCACGATGGATCCAACTCACAGATCAAAAAAAGCCAGTTCTTTATTTTCGCATTTAAGGACTGAACTTCGAAGGACGCAACTGCATTTGGATCCTAGACTGTCGTTATCGTTGTTAAAAACCTCTAAGAAATAATAAACAAACATCTGATGGAAGTAAGTTTTTCATCTTCCTTGTTAGCAATTCGTAAAAGTGAAAAATATAATATAATCTAATTCACTTACTACAAGAGTATGCATATGATTATTTGCAATAAGAGATCAATATTATACGATCTAATTCATCAATAGGAATATATAAGATGTCTCCATCACGCAAATTGCAACATCAATTTTATCCTTCATACTAATTTTAATAGTATAATAATATTTAATCCTCAAGAATACCATTTAGAATATACAAAAATATTTTACAACAAAGCTAAAATATAATGAAATTAGGAAAGAACTATCTACATGAAAGTTTTAAAACCAATAAACAAAATAAGCATCAAACATTTCAATATAGGTTAAGACCAATAAGAGACATGCTTCTACAATAAAATTTAAATCTTTTGTAATGACTGAGTGAGAGCTATAACACAACGATCAAATCTAGTCAATCACCAAGAGAAATAAGGAAAGCCACTCTCTCAAACTAAGCCATAATGAATAACATTTTGTATTATATATACTCTCCATTTCACATAACAAAATATCAACACACAAATTAGCAATTTATTGCAAACAAATTCAAATCAAAAGTGAAAAAAATAACTTACAAAAGATCAAAATTGGAACTTTTGGCAGGGAAAGAGGATGAACGATCGATGATGGGAAGCACAAATGCTAAGGAGAGGGGAAAATAAAAAAGACAGAAGAAGCCACCGTCTCTGAAGTGGTAGAGGGGGGTGGCAAAATCGATCGATTTGATTTATGATTGATGAAAAGAAACGAATTTTGAGAGTGATTGGGTAGAGGTGGGGGTTGGGGGGAGGCTTAATGAGAGGAGGATTGATGGAGATGATGTTCATCCAAGGTAACAGAGGAGCAAGAAATCAGCGGAGGAGAATAGAGAGGGAGAGAGGATTACTCCGGAATTCAACAAATGGCTGAACGTATTTGAATTGAAGCAAATGGGAGAGAGAGGAAGAGACTGGTGTCATTTTGGTCAAGCTACTGTATTTTAGTGGCTCTTCTTGTTCCACATTTGGACCTTTTCTTCATCTCATCCTTTCCCCTTTTTCCTCTATTTTTTCAAGTGCCAAAATGATTGTGAACCACAAATACACAAGAAAATAAATTAACAAAACATATTAAATAGGACTATTTGTTGGACGATTATCAATTTTTATAACAGTTGGATGATTATCAAGTTATTGCACATTAAAATATTTGCATCTTTTGTTATTATAGATGAGTAAATCAAATAGCAAGGATTATGATATTAGTGTGATTTTTTTTTATAATCCTAGTTATAAGGATTTTCATTTAATTATGTTGATCATAGTTTAAAAAATGATCTTTTATCATCTAGTATAACAAAAACATATTAAATAGATTTATTTGCTAGCCGGAACCCATTTTTTAAATTGTGAATTTGTTTACTAATCATCTTTGAAATTTTATTTTAATAACAGCACTTTATATAATACATTTCATCCATGACATTTATTATGGGTACGTGCTTGTTTAATTTGGTAAAGGTAGATACATATTTAATCATTGTGCATTCGAGCACGCGTTCGATTATCTCTTAATCTTATTTATGTGTTTTATTTTGAAAACGCTATATAAACCGCTATTTTTTTTTATAAATACATCGCTAACCATCGTAGGATGTTGCGATGATAATCACAACCAACTGTAATAAGATTAGGTGAAACCACAAGCGGAGAACGAACATTTTAATCCAATGGAACAACCTGTGGTGAACCATAAGTTAATTAATTAGCTTAATTAATTAATACTCAGTACTCCATGTGTCGTTTTAGACTTATGTCTGGATTTGCATGCTAAATGGTTTTTGCAACTTATCAGGATTAACTCGATCTGGATTTTTTTATACGTAAAATCGGATCGGAGGTAACCTGTGTACCCAATAGCCCATTGCAAAGGAGAGAAAGGGGAGAGAGAAGGAAGAGGATCGGAGGCGGGCGAGAAAAGGAGGGAGAAGGAAGGAGATCGAGGCGAGGCGCAGACGGAGACATCTCCCTCGATGGTGGATTGCTTGAGGCTAGGTGCAGGGGGAGGCATCTCCCTCGAGGCGAGGCGCATGCGAGTAGAAGGGGATTGGAGGCGGGCGAGAAAGGATGGAGAAGGAAGGGGATCGAGGCAAGGCGTGGGCGGAGGCATATCCCTTGACGGTGGATTGCTCGAGGCGAGGCGGAGGCGGAGGCATCTCCTTCGATCTCTGTAGTTGATTGCAAGCAACGGGGTTCATTCCTTCTGTTGTTGGCTATTATCGTCGGAGATCTGTGGCTTGGAGGTGTCGATCGGCACAATGCTCCTTGTCGGAGCATCTAGAAGCGATGAGTATTTGAAAGCTGCTATCTTGGGAGCATCTGGATCCCCATCGCTTACCCTCGCAACCCTCAAGCTTGCCCCAATTTCTGCTGGTAAAGTGTCCGACCTTTGCTTTCATAAATTGGATTTATCTCTGTGATTTGAGCGGTTTCATGATTGATCTAAATAGGGGAATACTCAATGGTTAGATCACGGTGGAGGGTAGGAATGTAGAAAAGAGGATTCCTAAATGGACCTTCATTCATACTGGTATGTGATTTGAGGTTTTTCTTTGTGAGGATTGGAATTGTATTATGAAATAATGACTTGGCATTCCAATCAGTGCTATATTTATGATGTAAAAATTTCTTCTACTGATATTGATATTAGAGCAAAATAAACTGATTTGAACTGAGGACAATAGTTTAAATAGTCATTTACATGATGTTAAATATCCAACTCTTGAAGCTGCTAATTTGCTTCATAACCATTGCTTATGCGGAGTTCCATGGCTGAACAAATTGTAACTATTTGTTAGCTTTCGCATAGTATTTTACAGTTTTACTCTGTTATTTTTGCAGATATTCTACATGGTAGGTAGGGACAAAAGTAGAACATATTGGTGAGTGCTTATAATTGATAGGTCGGAACCCTATGAGCTGAATGTCCGTGATGATTGTACTACATATTCAGAAAGGGAATGCTCTGACTTGCTGATCGAGACGAATACATGAAGGAAATAAGTCCACTGGCGGACTTAAATTTGTCACCACTTGCTATGGAATTATCTTGATGACCTACGGCCATTATGATTCAAATTTTTGTTAGATGCTTTGTTAACGTGCCTTGAATCATTGTTGACCGGCGACGCATCGGGGAGTTCGGGGGCGGAGCCCCCGGCGGTGGTCTCGCTGACCGGTCAGCGAGTCAGGGGTCCAGGGGGCGACGCGCCCCTGGCGGGGGGCTAGGGGGGGCAGCGCCACCCCGCCTTTACGGTATGTGACGAGAGGGTTTCTCGACCAAATAAATTTATAGTCAAGACCCCCGCTATAGTATAGGGGAGTCAGGTTCGTCCTCAGGAGAGAAGTCAGCGGTTCTAGGTTTAGTGTGTTTTGGGGTTCAGGGATAGCGGGAAGAGGTGATGAGGGTTGTTGTCGACGTCGACTAAGAATTGGTCGATGTCAAGGGAATGGTAGAAGAAGAGGTGGTCGGTGTCGGGTAACTTTGCAGGATAAAAATAATTAAATAAAATAAATAAAGATGCAAACTTCCAAGGTTAGGGATCACCGCAACAATAAACATATGTGTAGATCATAAATCACATAAAGATGCATGCTTTATATCAAATAACTTTCGTTACTAACAAATAGGAATATAGAGGTTTTCGCATAAACCCTAAGTGTTACTACCTTTTCTTAATTAGGATCAACCAACTTTCGCAAGCAAAGCCTAATTACTATCCAAATTCATAATTAATTCACTTTCGCTTCATAATTGCAAATAAGGAATTGTCCTCGATTGTCGCAAAAGATTAAGCACACAGGTAGATGATAATAAAGACATACGAAATCATGAATTCATAAATCAAACAAACATATCTATGTTGGAATCACCCCAACCCTAGAAGAAGGGAAATTAGAAAGCAAACATGATGAAAGAAATTAATTTTAACATAAAATAAACTAAAACTTTCAAAACCTTCCAAACGTTCCTCATCTCTTTCCTCTCTCCTTCTCTTTCTCCTCTCTCGCCTTCTCTCTCCTTGCGCCCTAAGACGACTTGACTTGAATGAATGAAAATCAGCCCCCTAAGGCTTTATTTATAGGCTTCATTCCCTAGCTATTCTAGGAAAGAAACTATATCTATATTTATTTATCTACTTACTTGAGATAAAATAATGGAATAAATAATTAAATCTAAGAGTATATCTAATGTGGATAAAATATCTTCTCCATTGACTTGATAGCTCTTGATAGATGTGGATAGAATTTGGTCTTGAAAACATCACCATTGGCTTCGGGATAGAAACTTAATAAGATATTCGGATAGCTCGGAATCCGCTGCCTGGGTCAACTCGATATCGAGTAGGAGTCCTCGATATCGACTAGCAGTTTCTTCGTCTTGTGCTCAACAACTCCATATCGGCTAACAGAACAAATGTCGACTTGGGTTGTCCTCGATATTGAGTAATTTCGTCGATATCGACCAACTTCTGCTCGGTTTCCCAGTGCTCAGCTTCGTCGATCTCGGCTCCGGACATGGAAATCGACTTGGGGTTTACTCGATATCGACCAAATCTTGTCGATATCGACTAACCTCCTCCAGCTCCTGGCTTCTCTTGTCGATTTCTGGGGTGTTTACTCAATCTGGGTTACTCGATATCGAGTTGTTTTACTCGATATCGAGTTGTTTTACTCGATATCGGCTAAGTCTCTCGGCTTTTTGCTCTGTTCTTGAAACGCATTTTTCTGAGTCCTCGTTCGTCGGATTGACGCATATGACCATGCGTTGAAAAGCTCTTTCTGAGGGCTACAACTCTCATGAAGACTTCAAAACTTGATTCGAAATCATGAATGGTGAAAAATGGTGTTTTCTCAAGCTGCACCATTCTTAGGTTCTCCATGACTTTTTTTTAAGCTCCAAAGTGCGTCTGATTTCTGCGAAATATAATTAAAACTTGTGTAGACCTCCATATATTGCAACTAAACATAAAATACACAAATTATGTATTATTCTAACCCAAATGCATGAAATGTATACAGAAATCGGTATAAAAGATAGTATAAAACATGGCAATTTAGGCTCACAACAGTATGCGATGTTTAATGTAAACGAGCCTATCGTCTGTCTATTTTGGGCTTTCAGTTCATTGTCTATTTAGGGTTCCATGAATCTCTTCATATACTCATGGAATGCCGACCCCTTGTATCCTCAATCCGTTTTTGCTTCCTCTAATAAGAAATCCGGTTCTCTTCCCGTGGACGTAGGCAACACACCGTTGCTGAACCACGTTAAATCTCTGTGTATTTCTTTGCTATTATCGTTCTCGTTATAACAAACTAGTATCAAAGCTTTGGTTGTTGATTTCCGCCGAGAATGATGTCTCGTTCTGTGTTGAAGATCGACAAGTTTACTGGAAGAAATTCTTTCAGTCTGTGGCAGATCAAGATGCGGGCTTCGTTGAAACAACAAGGCTTATGGACACTGTTGGCCGCCGATAAGAAGGGGGCAGATACAACCACCGCTGAGTAGAACCTTCTGGAGGAGAAGGCTCATTCGACGATTATGTTGTGTCTCACAGACGATGTCATAACAGAAGTTGCTGATCAGGAAACCGCAAGCAGGTTGTGGCTAAAGTTGGAGTCTTTGTACATGACAAAGTCTCTGACAAACAAGTTGCTTCTGAAACAACGGTTGTTCGGGCTGCGTATGTAGGAAGGTACACAACTCAGAGATCGTCTTGATCAACTTAACACTTTATTACTTGAATTGCGTAATATTGATGTTAAGGTGGAGGACGAAGATGCTGCCCTAATTCTGCTGGTATCCCTACCCCCCACATACGAGAACTTCGTTCAGTGGTTCGTCGTTGGGAAGGACACCGTCACATTGGAAGAGGTTAGATCGTCGCTTCACAGCAGAGAGTTGCGTCTGAAGGCAACCGCGTCGGTTACAGTCTACATACAATCAGGCTTCCGGGCTTGTGGCAAACGGAGGCAAATCTGATGGTAGAAAAGGCAATAAGAAGAAGCATCGGCAAGATCGAAAATCAGGCCCTAAACCAAACGATGTTTGTAACTACTGCAAGGAGAAAGGTCATTGGAAGAATGACTGTCCAAAGAAGAAGAAGCAAGAGGAAGAGAAATCTGGGTCTGCAGCGGTAGCTAATCGTGGCAATACTTCTGAGGAGGATATTGTTCTGTTAGCTAATGATCACACACACATGGCTGATGTGTGGTATCTTGACTCTGGGGCGTCCTATCACATATGTCCTAAAAGAGAGTTGTTTGCAACATATAGCCGTGCTGATAGGGGCAATGTATCCATGGGGAATGATGCTATCTGCAAGGTTGTTGGGACTCGCTCAGTTAAGTTTCAGACAGATGATGGAAATTTTCGCACATTGGAGGATGTCAAGCACGTGCCATCCATGACGAAGAATATGATATCCCTAACAATGTTAGACGACAAAGGGCTCAGGTACACAGGTTATGGGGGAAAGTTGCGTGTGTTCAGAGGCTCTGATGTGGTTTTTCAGGGAGTCGAGAGGGGAAAGGGAACTTTGTACACCCTTCAAGGTTCCTCAATTACAGGTGCTGCAGCGGATGTTTCTGTTGGGGTTCAGGAAGCTGATCTGACTAGGCTTTGGCATATGAGGTTGGCTCATATGAGTGAAAGGGGGATGCAAATTCTCTCGAAAGCAGATCCAGAGCCTTGAGTTTTGTGAACATTGTGTGTTTGGTAAATTACATCGCAACAAATTTCCTAAAGCAGTTCATCAAACAAAGGGCATGCTAGATTACATCCATTCAGACTGTTGGGGTCCTTCACGTGTTCAGTCCTTGGGCGGTCACAAGTATTTTTTGTCTTTGATTGATGACTACTCTAGGATGACTTGGGTATTTATGATGAGGCATAAAAGTGAGGCATTCAATAAGTTCAGGGAGTGGAAGACTCTAGTAGAGAATCAGACTGGAAAGAAGGTCAAGAGGATGCGAACTGATAATGGTTTGGAATTCTGTTCATTTGAGTTTGATGGGTTCTGCAGAGATGAGGGCATTGCTCAACATCATACAGTCAGATACACACCACAGCAGAATGGTGTAGCAGAACGAATGAAACAGACTCTTTTGGCGAAAGCAAAGTGTATGCTTTCCAATTCAGGCCTTGATAGGCGATTCTGGGCAGAAGTAGTTTCAATGGCTTGCTATCTCGTTAATCGGAGCCCACACACAGGTATCGACTGCAAAACACCTTATGAGGCGTGGACTGGAAAGGCTGCTGACTACTCTAATCTGAGGGTTTTTTGGTGCATTGCTTATTATCATGTTGATGAGGGTAAGCTAGAGCCAAGAGATAAGAAGGGAGTCTTCATGGGCTATGGTACTGGTGTGAAAGGGTACAAGATCTGGTCCGACAATAAGATTATACTTAGCAGAAGTGTAGTCTTTGATGAGAGTTCTTTACTGAATTCTAGGAAGAAGACTAGTGATGCAGTTGAGAAAGAGGTTGTTGCTGAGGAGGTGGAGTTGGACTTCACTCCATCTAAGAGTCAGGTACATGATTTGGTCATCAACCAATCAGGTACTATTGAGTCAGACACTGCTGAGACAGAGGCTATACCATTAGACACAGGAGAAGGTGGAGCGACACATCGCAGTATTGCTCTAGATCGGCCAAGAAGGGCTGACATCAGACCTCCTGCGAGATATAGGTCTGATGAGTTGGTGGGATATGCCTTGCAGGTGGCCGAGGAGGTGGAGGATGATGCTCCGTCCACCTACAAGGTTGCTATTTCTGTAGATGAGTCAGCACAGTGGCTTGTAGCAATGGGAGAAGAGATGGAGTCTCTTCAGAAGAATCAGACTTGGGAGCTTGTCAAATTGCCTGCGGATAGGAAGGTGATTACTTGCAAATGGGTCTTCAGGAAAAAGGAAGGACTATCAGCTGCTGAGGGTGTTAAGTACAAAGCACGAGTAGTTGCAAGAGGATTCAATCAGCGAGAGGGAGTAGACTACAATGAGATTTTCTCACCAGTGGTCAGACATACTTCTATCAGGGTGCTACTAGCAATGGTTGCACATCAGGATTTGGAGCTTGAGCAACTAGATGTGAAGACAGCTTTCTTACATGGAGAGTTGGAGGAGGAAATATACATGTCTCATCCAGATGGTTTTCGGGTTCCTGGAAAAGAGAACCATGTTTGTAGACTGAAGAAGTCTTTGTATGGGCTGAAACAGCCACCAAGGCAGTGGTATAAGCGATTTGATAGCTATATGGTACAACTGGGATACATCAGGAGTCCATATGATTGCTGTGTTTATAACCACAATAGTCTGGATGATGGTTCACGTATTTACCCAGTATTGTACGTGGATGATATGTTGATTGCTGCTCAGAACAAGTCAGATATCCAAAAGCTCAAGGATTGTCTCAGTGCAGAGTTTGATATGAAAGATCTGGGTGCTGCTCGAAAGATTCTGGGAGTAGAGATCTATAGAGACAGGAAGCAGAGAAAACTCTTCTTATCTAAAGAAGGGTACATCAAGAAGATATTGAGCAGGTTTGGAATGTCTTCGGCTAAGTCTATAGATACTCCAATGGCGTCTAACAACAAGCTGGGAATGTACACACTTCAGACTGAGGAGGAGAAGGAGTACATGTCTAAGGTCCCTTATGCCAGCGCAGTTGGGAGTCTGATGTATGCTATGGTCTGCACTCGACCAGATCTAGCATTTAATTTGTTGTTAGTGTGGTAAGCCGCTTTATGGTTCAGCCTGAGAAGGAACACTGGCAAGCTATGAAGAGGATCTTCAGGTACCTCAGAGGCACTACTGATGTTGGTCTGTGCTATGGGAATGATACATAGTGCTTGGTTGCTGGGTTTTCAGACTCTGATTATGTCGGCGATGTGGACAGTAGGAGATCGATGACTGGATATGTTTTCACTCTTGGGAGTTCTGTGGTGAGTTGGAAAGAAACTCTACAACCTACAATCACTTTGTCTACCACAGAGGCAGAGTACATGGCGTTGACAGAAGCTGCTAAGGAGGGAATCTGGCTTAAAGGCTTGGTCAATGATCTAGGCCTACATCAGGATCAGGCTTTAGTGTATTGCGACATCTTGAATGCAATATGCTTAACCAAGGATCAAGTCCATCATGAGAAGACGAAGCACATTGATGTCAGGCATTTTCTGATGAATCAGAAGAGAATCATGGTGAAGAAGGTGGAAACTGCTGATAATCCCGCTGATATGTTCACTAAGCCAGTTCTAAAGAGCAAGTTCCAACATTGTTTGGACTTGCTTAATATCACCAGTTGTTGAGTTGCCCTGCGGGGCAGTCTGAGTCCTTCGTCGAGGACCAATCTGAGGCAGAGAACGTCTGAGCACTTGTCATAGGTGCATCTGTTTATGAGAGGATTCAAGTCAAGGTGGAGATTTGTTAATGTGCCTTGAATCATTGTTGACCGGCGACGCATCGGGGAGTCCGCCCCCTGGCGGTGGTCTCGTTGACCGGTTTAGGGTTCAGTCCATTGTCTGTCTATTTTACGGTATGCGATGTTTAGGGTTCTATGAGTCTCTTCATATACTCATGGAACTTACAAAACCTTTACGGTATGCGATGTTTAATGTAAACGGGCCTATCGTCTGTCTATTTTTGGCTTTCAGTCCATTGTCTGTTTAGGGTTCCATAGGTCTCTTCATATACTCATGGAAAGTCGACCCCTTGTATCCTCAATCCGTTTTTGCTTCCTCTAATAAGAAATCTGGTTCTCTTCCCGTGGACGTAGGCAACACACCGTTAAATCTCTGTGTCTTTCTTCGCTATTATCGTTCTCGTTATAACATGCTTAGCTTTAATTTCCTGTGCTTTTAGGTTTCATAAGGTTTTTAGGGCCATATTATTTGTTGCTGATTACCAAAAGAAGACAAATTGGTGCAATTTGTTCTTCAAAAGTTGAAACTAATCCCCCAATTAAGGTAACATTTGCCTTGAAAGATTACTCGTAAATGTCATTTTTCATAGTTTACATTCATTTCTGCTGATAAAAAAAAACTTGGGCATTCATTTTACCCTCAACAACCTTTTATTTGTAGGGAAAGATTCTTTATTCACTGTTGTATCCTTTGGGCTAACCAACATGATTGAGAAAGATTGAACCTGTCGCGAAATGGCAGCCCTCTCCATAGTTCCATCTCTTTATTTTGCAATTCTACACATTAGAATGATAGGAGATTTCTCGATCAACACGTTGTTTTTCGTGAGTTGAAAGCACTTTTCCCTTTTCGTAAGGTGCACATAGAGCTCATGTAAAAAGCATACCATTAGGTGTGATGTAAAATGCATTATTTGTCATGTAAATACATTATGTGTCAGGTAATATTCCTTCTAAATCCAAGTGACAATCGAGATGCCTTTGTTTACAGCATAGGGATTGATTTGTGGGAATACTATTGATGCATTTGTTCATAGCATAGGTGCACAGAGGGTGAAGAATGCATGCGTCGACTTTCGTAACTTCTGTGAGGTCCAAGATGTTCGATCGTGAGTCTCTTATCACACTTGTTGTTACATGTTTCCGTTATACCATTTAGAGGCACTTCTTGAAAAATCATTTTTGTGCATGACAATCGAAGCAATTTGGGCAAACCAATCTATTGGAATTCAGCTTTTGTTAGTTGTTGAAAGGCCTAAGAGAACAACTGATGTTTGCAGGTGTCGAGCTTGTCTGCAGCAAGTGAAGCAAGAGTACTTCATTATCAAGGAAAGCGTCCAGAAATTGCTAATGGTGAGAACTCTTGTAGGTGTCGAGCTTGTATGCAGCAAGCTGGTGTTTCTAGTGTTGTTAACTGTCTAGTTGTGTGTATTTGTATTTGAAGAGAGTCAAAATCAACGATTTCTGTTTGATGTCTCTTCTTATTGTAATGCTAGACTCGATGGAATTCAGAGAAAGCTTATGCTCATGCATACACATTCTGCTTCATAGTTGTCCCGTGTAATACTTCTAGTGTACGTACACTAGAACCACGTTTTAAGTTCAAAATGTGTGTTTTGGTCGTAGTTTGCATTTCAACTTTTAAGCCTTTGGGATCTCGTAGGTGCCAATTTTTTTACTTCATAGAATGGATGATCAAATAAGCGAGTTCGTGCCTGGTTCACGAATTATGCTCCTATACATAAGGGTCTAGACTAACTCGAAATGACGATTTCAGATAGTTTTTGAAAGGTTCCCAGAACGATGTAATCTGTAGTATAGCATATTGAGTTGGCTTGTTGATGTTTAATCATACAAAAGACACAAAACCCCTTAGATTGTGATCTGCCATGAAGGAAGTCATGTATGCATGCAAAATTTGCTTGGTTAACTATTGATCGTGTGCTATCCGATTTATTCGGTTCATCCTTATCTTTTTCTGATCTTCTTTACTTGATTTATTTGTTGATTGTGGCTCTGCTCAAAAGGAGAGAGGTATATATAGGTATCATCATCACAAGTGTGACGTGGCATTTATCAGCCGGGACGGGATGCAGTTTCAACACGACATCTACGTGGTGACCTGAAAGACCATGAAATATTTATTTCACGCGTGCCTTTTTTCCCAAAAAGAAAACTTGTGGAAACTTTACAAGACCATCCTTTATTAAGTTTATTTGATCCATTTAATACAATTTTTTTAACAGTAGTTAACATCTAACGATATCCATGATCATCTTATGTTCTGGAATTCACAACAACAAGCAATCAAAATAAAGTTACAATTGAATTGAGATTTAGTAATAAAATCAGTTGCATCATTGACATCTCTATAATAATGCTGAAATATGATGCTCTCAAAATCTCTTCTTAATGAATGGATATGTTGGACTACTTGAGCGACCTCTTGTTGTGAGCGGAATCTGCCATGTTTTACAGTAACTTTTATATCGATTTCTGTATACATTGCATTCATTTGGGCTTAGATAGTACAGAATCTATGTAGTTTATGTTTATTTGCCAAATTATGGAATCTACACCAGTTTCTGTTTAATTTGCAGAAATCGAGGCATTTTACAGCAATTCTACAAAAGGTCGGAAAAGCTCGGAAAACCACTACAGAATTCCAAGGTCAAAGCAGTGGAACCAGTCGAATCGAGCCGAGGAACCAGACTACTCGATCTCGAGTAGCTCTTACTCGACCTAGACGAGCATGTCCGGGCACCGCCTTGTCGACAGAGCCTGATCGAGAGCCAGACCAACCCGAGCTCCGGACCCTACTCAATCTCGACAAGCCCTAGTCGAGATCGACGAAGCCCAGACGCCACACCCGGAGTTGACAAGGAGAGAAGCCGAGGACGAGGACGCCGAGCAACCCTACTCGATCTCGACAAGCCCTAGTCGAGATTGACAAGATCCACCGTGCCAGTCCGAGTCCCTGCCGAGGAGAAACCTGCTCGACCAGACGTGCACCACTTTAGTCGATCTCGAGGACCCTTTGTCGAGGTCGACGAGCGCCTAAGTCCAGATCCGAGCTTGCCGAGTAGAGCAACCCGAGGAAGCCTAGTCGACAGAGCCATCCTACTTGAGATCGACAAGGCTTTGTCGAGATCGACGAGCCCAGTGAGCCAAGTCCGAGCACATCGAGCGGATCTAGCCGAGGAGTCCAGTCGACGACCAAACCCTACTCGGGGTCGACGAGCCGTGGTCGAAGTCGAGTAGACCAGTTTCCAGGAGCTTCTCGACGAAGAACAAGCCGACTAAAATTGGGATTCCTTGGGGCCGAAGGCGGAAGATTTTATCCGATTTCATCAATTTCTATCTAAGGAGACGAGATCTATCAACATCATGAAGACTTACCTTTTTAGTTTTATCTTTTCCTTTTAGATTTATTTCCATAAAACAATTTATTTATCCTTTCAAGTTTTAGATATAATTTTAGATAGAGATAGATATTTCTTTCCTAGAATAGCTAGGGAATGAAGCCTATAAATAAGGCCCTAGAGGGCTCAGTTTTATTCATTCCAGAAGAGATTCCAATTCAATTTCAGAGACAATTAGTTAGATCCACAGAGAAGTTTAGGAGTTCTAAGGTTTTTAGGGTTTTGGCTCTCTGCGAAAGTTGATTGCCAGGATTGTAAAAGGCTTTGAATTTAATTAATGCAAGTTTCTTTTTATACATCAATGTCTATTATTGCGATGAGGCGTGAGTAGTCCACCCACTTCTGGGGCTGGGGTGAGCCCAACGGTGGCCATATGAGGCGATGCGATAAAGGTCAGATCTTTTGTGCAATTCATCTTCTATCCCTATGAGCATGATTCTTTTGCGAGAGTTGAAGGTGATCCTTGTTTGTATTATTGAAGCGAAATTGATCTTAATGCAACTTGGATTAATTATGTGAAAAAGGGTTAGTAACAATTAGGGTTTATGTGAAAGCCTCTATTTGCCTATTTGTTAATGACGAAAGTTATTTGATGGAAAGCATGATCTTTTGTGCCTTTGTGTGTTACCTTGCATGGTTATCGTTGTGGTGTTGATACCCTGGCCTTAGAAGTCTTTTAATATATTGAAGTTTATTTCTGTCGAAAATCTGTGTTTGTCTTTAATTCTGCAATTTTAAAGTTTCTGTCTTTTACTGTACTCGACATAGAGGAGGCCTTTTGTCGATCTCGAGTAAGCCGTGGTCGAGATCGAGTAGGGCTTGGTCTTAGTCGAGTTATTTTTCTGCTTTTCTTGTCGATTTTCAGTTTCTGTTTTGCATGCTCTTGTCGATCTCGAGTAGAGGTTGTCGAGATCGAGTTGCCCTTGCCGGGTTTGCTTGTCTGCTGTGATTTCTGAAATTCTGTTGTCGACTGCTGTGGTCGATCTCGAGGATCTGTTGTCGAGATCGACGAGACCCCTTTACTTTGCTTTTAGTTTTTGCTTTGCTTTATTTCTTGCTTTTATTTCTTTGCTTTTGTCTTTGTTTCTTTTCTGCTTTTATTTCTGTTTCTTGCTGTGTTTCTGCTGCTTCTGTGAGATTTACAGCTACCTAAGAATTGCTGACGTACTTCCTCGTGGATTCGATCCTGACTTTTCTCTTACTACAACGGGAGGAAGTCTTGTATTTATTTGCCGAGACAGGGAAGTCAGTCTGATC
Organism: Persicaria tinctoria; assembly: GCA_037127255.1. Lineage (NCBI taxonomy): Eukaryota > Viridiplantae > Streptophyta > Magnoliopsida > Caryophyllales > Polygonaceae > Persicaria > Persicaria tinctoria. The sequence continues at coordinate 73,696,951 of JBANSL010000013.1, forward strand.
TTTATTCTATATTTATTTCAATACTCGATTTACTCCTGCAACAACACCTCTCATGGTATACTGTTCGCATGATTGATGGTGTCGATGATGATAGCATAATCACTTTCAACTATAACTCTTCGAATCCCCATCTCCATTGTCAGTCTCATACCTGTATATACAACAAAAGCTTCTGTCAGAATGATAGAACTCATCCGAACGTTACATTTATGTATCTGAATAACTTTACCTTCATTATTCCTCACAACACAACCAACATGTGGTTGAGTATTACTTTTCACCGAAACATCTTACATTTATCTTAACTACATCTATTGGAGGACATTTCCAAATCATTTTATCAGGAGGTCTAACACGTTTAGGTAATTTCGTTTTAACCTGCCCTTACTCCAGCAAGAGATATTATCAATAGCTCGAGTTAACGCATAGATCATACCTTTATTAGAAGTATTGCAAAAAATAATTCTATTTCCGAGCTCCCAAATTGAATGTCATAAATGACACAAATCTGTAAAATCTAGATTAAGAGCCCTAGTATTTAGAATATTCTCTTGAACATCATGACAGGACAAAATCGTTGTGTTTCCTATCAAAATAAAACTCAAACCTACAAACTAGTATAGTGAGCAAGTAAGAGGTCGATCCCACAGAGAATCAAATATTCCTATGTATTGTGTATTTACCAATTTGTAGAAAAGAGGGGTTTTGAGTGGTTGAGAATGAGAAATATTAACAAATTAGGAGGATCAATAATTAAGAGATAGTTTAACCTACAATTCTCAACCCTATTTGGTGAATTCGATCCTTGTTTCCTACTCAAGTTCTCTTCCTTTTCCAATCAAATGTTCTTATCTTGATTTGAATAGATTATTAGCCCTATGAGTTCTAATAATCCCTTACTCCTAGACAATCTTAACACGGATTAAGGTTTAATCCTAGAAATAGCAATAAGTCTCAAGATGTATAAAGCTTATAAGCAATATCAATCCCCTAAAGAACTAATATTTAACCTATAGTCAACTTCCTACACATTCAAGCTTTCTAACGAAGTCCACAAGAACATGTTTGCTACGAAAGATTAAGAATCATAACGAACAATTCAAAACCCTAGCGATGATGAGATCCAAGCAAGGTGATCAATCAAGATAGCATCAAACACCATAAAGCATTCAAGCACAAAGAAGATGAAACATATGATGGAAATTAGAACAAGAATAGAAAACTCACAATTCAACCAAACGGAGTCTCAAATCGTAGGCAAACCAAAATAGTTTAGCACTCCATTGTCAAACGATTGTCAAAAGATTAGATTCCTCCCTAAAACAACCTAAAACAAACCTTTAAATAGACCTAAGTACCGTCATAAAACCCTAGAAAGTGTTTCCCAAAGATAGGCCCAACTTAGGAAAGATGTAAATTCCGCGCTGAGTCGGCCCAGAAAAACCGCGGGCGCTGCCCCCATGGCCGCGGGCGCGGCTTCTGCAGAAGACCCAGGAATTCTGGCAGCACGTGCTGCCTGGAAAGCCGCAGGTGCGGTTTTTCTGTGTTCTCTTGTTCCTCTTGCCGCGGGTGCGGTTTCTCCTCTTGTACGCACTTTGCTTCTTTCTTGTGCATTCCAACTTGCTTGTCTAGCTTGTTCCTTGCCTCTATATGGTCCATAGATTTCTCATGATTGACCTCCTCGCTTCTTCGGATCCTCAATCTACAAATAAACACTAAACTTGTGTAAATTCCGAACTTAGACACCAAATGAGCAAACAAGTAAACTTACCCCTTCAAATGCAATATATACATCTAAATGACCCTAAAACTACTCTATAATGCCTATCTAAATATGCATTATCACATCACTTGGTAAATTTGGTATAATTAAATAATAAATTATTTGTATGTTCTATATCAGAATTATAAAGAGAACAAGTACTAGAAACTCTATTTATATATCTATTTAACCGGGCAGTCGTGGGCAAGATATCTAAAAAAATTTCCAAATAAAATTTTTTATATTAAGAGGGATATGGATTTAACAGAGAATTTTCTTAGTATTATAAAGCGAGGATGTGGATTAAACACAGAATTTTTCATTATTACTGTAAATCCAAATTAACTTAGCTGAAATATCAATTACATGAATATGGATATTAGTAATTGCTTGAACAATATGAGAGGGAAAGATACAATTTAACTTATCAGTATCCCAAGAGTTGGTATTTGTAAATAAATCACATACTTTTAAATTTGGATCACGATCATTTCGAAACCTATGTAGATATGGCGCATCTACCCAAATGGCAGACCATACATTTATGGTTTTCCCATTACCAACTAACCAGAGCAATTCTTTAGAGAAAATATCTCTAACATTAAGAAGTCTTCCAAATTGCAAAGAAGTTTTGAATATTCCTCTTTCCATTAGAGATTCTGTCGAGAGATATTTATCCGTGATTAACTTCGATAAAATATTATCAAGATTAGCCATAATTCTCCACATAAGTTTCATTTGCATACCAATATTAATTTGCTCAACCGATATAAAACCTAACCCACCATCTTTTTTAGGAGTACACAGATGTTCCCAATTTTGCTTGAATGCAAGACAATTTGTGCCTTGAACATTTTATGATTTAATTGTATGCTCTCAAAATTTCAGACTCTGTTTCATTTGATCAGACTATATGCATTCAGTTTTGCTTGAATGTTTGGTGCTCACTGAGTCATTGGACGCTAATATTTTTTTGTGTATGTCATTGGCGACTACTTTTATTTTTTTGTGTATGGGTGAGTTTTGAGTGTGAGAAAGTGTCAAGTGAGCTCAAATATGTCCATTGTGCTTATGGACTTGTTTGCTGATCAATTTTTCTGATTTCTAAATGGCATGGTTATTGAATCTTGCATCTGAGGTTGAACCACGGGGAGTTAGCATTGGTCCTCAACTCTTGACAAAAGTTTGTTTGCCAAGTTAGTTACAGAAATGTTGTGTCCATCCATTTTAGCTGCCTTAGTTCTCATTGGTCATGCACTTCTATTTCTTTTCAATTATCAACACACTTCATCTATTTAGTTGTATGGAGATGGAGTTGTACCCTTTCTTGCCTGTTGAGAGTTTTTTTTCCTCTGGTCAGTCAAATGTCTACTCCTCGTGATGGATGTTTAGTTGTCCCCATACAAAGGCGATATATTGATCCTTAATGTAGGAGTGGGGACTGTATTATGTTTTCTAAAATCTAATTTTATAATCCCAATTCCTTCTGTTTGAATCACTCTTTGGTGATGCTGTCATTGCAGCTGAAAATATATGGCATTAATGGTAAGAACAAGAAAAGGGAATGCATGCTTCTCTTCTTTAATTGATCTTCTTTCGAGCATTTTCTTCTTCTTCTTGAAGCAAGTGGAGTATAATCTTCTTGAAGTAAGTGGAGTAAATGGAAGCATCCTATTTCACATCAATAGTCCAATTTTGTTTGTATGTATGTTGTCTATTTTGGAAAGAATCATTCGTTTTGAAGTCACCTTCTTGTGTTTACCATACTAATAGATTTTCTAATCCTTGTAGGGATTTCTAGCAGTAGGTTCATCTCGATTGAACTGGGCATTGGGCATTGAAGAATTTAAACAAGATATCCAAGCTTGTAATTATAAATAGCCACTGACACTATTGTCTCCAATTCTTGTCCCATTTTAAAAGCTAAGGTATATATTGTGAACTTTATCTCTTATTTGGCATGTAGTTTATGTGTTTCCTGCTTTACGTATTGGTAGTTGCGGCAGGAAGATTAGGATACACCTTTTACTTTATTTTTGTGACCTATTTAGACCTTCAATGACTTGCCCTTCGAGATAATGATCATAATAAAGAAGTGTTACTGATGGCATTTATCCTGCTTAAAAACAATCGGATCGGAGAATAGTTATCCAACAGTAACAAAGTTGATCATTTACAACCCACCATAACTGCTCTTTCCATATCAAATCTGCCCATCTCTAACCCTAATATATTAGTTTTGCAACCTAAATTAGATACTACAAAAGGAATAGCTACGTTCAGACACCATCAGACCAAAATTTTCATCTAATTGCAAATCAAAGCAGCCCCAACTTGTTATCTTGCAAATTGTAAGTGATCCAAGCAACGGTGCCTACTCAAATACTGAAATTGGTCTCTGTTATTTATTTATTTATCTTTTTATTGTTTGTTTCAATGACTTCCAATTGTTTATTCTTGTTCCTCTGACATTGCAAATTTATAGATAACAAGTGATCATGTCGTCGTCAGCAATCAGCCTGAGCCACTTGGGCTTCTCACAACGGCGTCAAGTTCAGTCAATTCAACTAATGATGCAGAATCTTATGTGGGGACGTTGAACACTTCTTCCACAGAGGCGGAAGCATCTGATAATCCTATGCCCAAAGCTCAGGAAATATCACCCTTGTGTGTGTTGAATAAGGTTCACCAATCTGGTGTTAATTGCCTTCATGCTTCAGAGAACAAGGGCAGTCAAAGCTCCCATAATGTAGTTATATATGACGTCGTTAGTGGTGGAGATGACCAAGCACTGACCTTCCTCAAATTTAATGTAGCACCTACTTGAACTACCTCCCTAGGTGACTAGAGGAGAAAAAACTTGAACATGTTAACCGACTTTGAGAGTCTGGGGAACAGTTCTGTTTGCTATCGAAATCAAAGCGTTAGGATCAGATTCTTACATCAGAAAGAATAGCATCAACTCACAGTTCTGCTAAGAAAGGTAAGAACTGAAACATAATAAAATTGTGATTATGTTGGGATATCTGTAGATTTTTGTCTCTACTGATTATATAAAACTGTGAAATCGACTAGCAAGAAAATTTGTCTTCATGTTGTGTTCTTGTTGTTATTGCAATTTCAAACTTTAGATTGTCTTTCCTTGTTGATGGTGCAGGCGTTTGGACAGACGACACTTATGTGTTCTCAGCCGGTCTTGATCAGAGGGCTCGATGCTGGCATCTTCAGGATGATGGGGAATTAAATGAGCATTCTCAATTGATAATCAGCGTACGAGAGCCAGAAGCTCTTGATACTAGATCTTGTGGGAAGCACGCCTGTTGTTACAGCAATTGTTCACCATATACTCTCTAATACCATCGTCAGTATCTAATTCGTATTCTTTCATTTCTTCTTCCCCAAGAACTGTTATCAAATTTCTTCTTCCGTCAAGACACGCGTTCGTTTCTTTTTCCCCAAATAATATGTGGTTGTTTCGTTTGTTTGCCACTGTGTTGCAGGTTTAAGCCTGGTTTGATTCTTCCCAAGAAATCAATTTCAGGTCATCAAATGCTTAAATTGAAGGCCTGGATAAGGGTAAACCTATCAGACCTTGTGCGCGCTTTTATAGAACATCAGGAAATAGATTGCATTGAAGCTCTTGAGATTGTTTTACAGCTTTTACTACAACGGACTAGGCTGAGATGCCCAAAATGGTGACACCATAAGGTAACACAGTACAACCCCTAAATTGTTCGAGATGACATTGAATAGGATTATTAACATCAAAGAATCCCAGATTCAAGCAAGTTTTAATACAAACCATCTAAGGCTGTTATTAGTTATGTGGAGCCTCCACAAAGTTAAACCTTTGGGATCTGAATCGGATCTCCATATTGTGGAACACGGAAACAGGTAAACCCATATCCTCATGTAAAACCTAATGTACCTACATTGGTATCTATGTTTTCTTGTGTTTGCAATGTTTTCCTTTTAGACCCTATAAAAATGGGTCCTGTTTGTAGTAATCGGGTCTTTTGTTTTGTCGGTCATATGTTTCACACTGTACTCCAGCCTATGATTCAATCTTAAATGAAGCCACTTTTGTGCAACTGAGATCTCTTGAGATCTTTAGTTTCAGCCTTTTTTTTTAAGTTTGTGATGGATGTTGGAAAAGCAACCCCTAGAAACTACCATTGCGCAGGATGTTGATGTAAGTTTTCCCCCCTTGTGTGGGTTGGAGTTAGATTTAGCTGGAATCATGTGGTTGTGGTTTCTGGTGGAGTAATTATGGTTTATCAAAGGTCACATTACAGTTTTAAGAATCATGTGGTTGCGCAGGACAAGTAAATGCATTAGTGAGTGTATGGTTGTTGGATATTTTTTCATTTTAATTAGGTTATTTGTTACCTTATCCTGAACGGTACTTTAAAAGAGGCTCGGAGGTATTCATAAGGTCAATAAGACAGGGATAAATGTTATATTCTTAACACAAGCACCAATCAAAGGATGTCTTTTTTTTATTAAAAAAAAAAACACCGCCAAAGATCTAATATCGTCAATGAATTAAATTGGATACTGATAAACAATTCTGTAAGAAGCTAGAAGTATCGATCTTAGCATATATGGTTAGTAAACCCAAACTAAATAATAGTCATAGCTTGATTTGTTGTCAAGTGACATCTAGAGCAGGACACTATGACTATTTATTTGATTGAGGTGAAGACCTTATATAATCATTGCTTCTTCTTGTTCGTGATTGGAAAATATGTGATTAATTGGGCATGTATATGTTGGGGGCACTGTTTGTGTGTTTGTTAGTCATTTTCCTCAACACTTGAACAACTCATTTACTTTTTAATGCATTCAGTTTAGGACTAGCTACCAACAGGTTTAAATTTGTAGATAGTTCTAGACTATACTATGCAATACTCTCCCCTTTTGTTTGACTATCTTGTATGTACATGTTGATCTCATGATGTTTCCTTTTGTTTTACCATCCTGTATGTGCATGTTGATTTGATGATGATTTTTTTTATAGTTAACCAAGAGAATATGAAAATTTGAGAATGTGCAAAATTTATAGGGTAAACTGCTGATGAGTTTACCTGCTAGATCTAATCGAAGTGGTTTTGTTATCTGTAGGTTGCTGGAGATTCATTATATAATCTTCTAAGGATAGGAGAGGTTGAAACTGACAAGGATGACAGGCCATTTGACCCACCTCCTAAGATAATATCTACAGAGGTTGTTCTGTATCCTTGTCGTTATCCTGGTCATGGTTGCTTAATCTGAGTATTGATGCAAGTCATGTGCCTTGAAATCTCTTTCTGAAAATTTATTATTAATAAGTGTTGTTTTTGCTGAAATTCTCCACATTTGTTACAAACAGACTTATCAAGGAATTTTTTTTTTGATGGAATCAGGTCCTTTGGAACCCTTTTAAGGATATTGTCCTAAGAGAGTTGAACAAAAAGTTATCCCAGCAGGCATATGATATCAAAGATACTAAATGATGTAGGTGTAAAGAAGAAGAAATTGTACATTTTATTGCTATTGATCTACTAATTTAACTGTCATGTATATTATTTTAAATTCAGTAAGATCTTGATTCATTTGACTAATGCTTTATTGGATTTGTGTTAATGGTTTTTTGTTAATTAAAGGATTTGAATTAGTGTTTAATGAAAGGGGATTAAAGAAGAAAAATATGCTTTTTTTTTTTAAATAACATGCCAATTTCGACGCTTTAGGGTGTCGAAATTGGCATGTCATTTCTGCCGCCTTATGGCGTCGAAATTGACATGCCATTTCCGACGCCCTAGAACGTCGAGATTGGTTTCGACAGAATTTTGCGTCGAAAATGGCACTAGTCATTCGTGACGCAAGAATTTTCGACGCTTTTTAAAAGCGTCGAAATTCAAATTTGCGACGCTTTAAAGCGTCGAGATTGGTCCTAAAAACTGTCGAAAATTACACTGTTTTCATGTAGTGTATACATGTCTTTTGTGAGGTCAACTAAGTGGCAAATCGACAAAGGGATGTATCTACAGTATTCTATGGACCATCATGCTCTCATGTCGCATTTAGAATTTCTTTTCCTTGTCAGGAGAGATGCCATTAGGTCGCAGATTAGTAAAGTCTGTCACCATTACGTCGCAGATTAGTAAAGTCTGTCACCGTTCAAATTCTTATTTTATTTCAAAAAAAAACTAATCATGTTGTATTTTTTTTTATCACGGGTCATTTTGTAAATACTCAATAAAAAAGTAAAAACACAATTTTTCCATATATGTTGTCTTGTAAAGAAGAAGAAAGATCTATTTTTTTTGTGTTGTGTTAAAAAATAAAATTCATATGATATTATTGTTAGTAATGCTAAAAATAAAAAAAATCAGGCAGAAAAGGGTGTTTTTATTTAGTAAATACTCCCTCCGTTCCAAAATACATGGGTTTTTAGTTTTCGGCACGTTTTTTAAGGAGCGAAAAACTATATGAAATATTATTTTTTTAATTAAATTTTTTATATAATTTGATACTTATTAGTAATAAATATCAAATGATATAAAAAATTTGATTAAAAAAATAATATTTTATAGAGTTTTTCGCTCCTTAAAAAACGTGTCAAAAAGGAAAAGCCCATGTATTATGGAACGGAGGTAGTACTTGAATTGTGATGAAGGTGATGAGGTGGCAGTGAATCAGTGATCACTATCCCCCAAGGAAAAAAAAAATGATGCGGCCATGTCAGTCGATGCGTTAATCGGTCAACGCGGACGCTCTCTGACGAGTGCACGCGCCTCCACTACGGCTCTTCCGTTGCACACTGCTTTGCATCGCGTTCGCGTGGGCCATCTTCGCCTTCCCAAAACCAAATACTCCCTCCGTTCGGCAAAACTTGTCATTTTAGAGTTTTGGTTTTGTTCGGAAAAACTTGTCATTTTAGGTATTTTTGCTTCTATTTTACTAAAATGTCATTGATTTGATTGATGTGTTGTGAGTTGTAGTTTTTGATAAAGTAAAAAGTAGAGTAATAATTGAGGGCAAATTAGTAAAAAAATAGTGTAATTATTAGCTTTATTAAAAGTTGTGTAGAGAGTTAAAATGATAAGTTTTGCCGAACGGATGGAGTATCTGTCTGCATCCGCCACTGGGGTGTTCAAAATTCGACATAGTCAATTAGATTGGACTTAAATTAAATTTAAGAGATTAGGTTTGGTTTTTAATTCGTAATTTCTATAAATTCGATTTTACGTTCGGTTTGATTTAGATTTGGTTCAATTCAAACCTAGTTTTTATTAAATCAAATAAAAATAATATACGATACTTAGTTTATGTTGAATCAATTCTCTTTATAAAAATAATTATAACCCATTATAAGATATTGTATGTATTATAAAAAAAAATTCTATATCATAAATATTTTTTAAAATTCTACATTTTATTTTATTTTTTATAATTAATTGTTAATTAGGTTCATTTAGATTCGAAACCTGAACCGAACCTCCGTTTTCGTTTCACAATTTCTCAAAATTCGATTTTAAGTTTGGTGCGATTTGATCCGGTTCGGCCTGGATCTGAACCGATGAACAACCCTACATTAAATGATCCCAAAAGCGTGGATTATGGATCTATTTAAATCAATACATATAACATACACATACAAAGTATTAAGTAATCATCAATTAATCATCATCAATCAATATCAATATATCAATATCAATATCATCAATCAATCAATCAATCATCAATCATCAATATCAACAAACGTCTATTCGTTACCTCCTTCGCTGACTAACTGGGATTTTTTTTCCTAGCTTATGAGAGAGGGTTGGTTCAAACTTTGCCTACTTGCTTGAGCTGGACTTAATAATGTTGTCTGCAGTCGAATCTTGCGGAAGGTTAGAGCGGTATTCTCACTTGCGTTCCTTCCTCTTCCATTTGCTGAAACACCACGACAGCCTAACAAAGGAAAAGAAACCCAACCCACTTAACTTCAATCCGAACTGCAATTAGACCCAACCCAACCTGACCCGAACATCTATATGGATGATAAGGTCCAAATTGATTTGAACCAATAGCAACTCGAATCCCAAATGACCCCAGCAAGATAAGCTCTTTCATATTCATTTGGAGTCTAGAGATAAATAAAACTGAATCACAAAAGGGACAAGTGAAATTCAGTAGCTTACCAGCTGGTGAAGTTGCTTCTCTAGTTGAGCAGTATCCTTAGAAAGTATCCCATTCTCCTCTTCAGCAAGATCCGGCGTCAAGATAGAACAAAGCAGTGAGAATAACTTACAAAATCGGGCAACAATTTAGAAGGGTTAAAGTTTCTGCTTCAATATAAATGCCACACACAAATTGAATTATGTTATATGAACAGTTTTCCACCAAAAGAGAATGATAAACCAACTGATGAGCGGTTTTTAGTCGCGTTAACCGTATCAAAATAATTTCGAACCTACCTAACTAATGTAGTGTGGTAAGCACGAGTCGATCCCACATAGAATCAAGTTATTCCTAAGTTAAGTTTATTTACCAATTAAGACAAAATAGGGGTTTTTGAGTGGTGAAACTAAGAAGAAAATAAAATAAACTATAAACAAATTAATGCAAAGCAATTTAGATAAAATCGTTCCACCTACAACTATCCACTTTATTTGGTTGAATTGATATTGTAACTTCCTCTTGTCCTTTTAGTCTTCCTATTAATACCCTTGTCCCGACCTAATATAGTTACTAGTTCAACCAGTCCTAGCAACCCTTATCAATCGAACAGTTCCTAAAGAAGGATTTAACCCAATTGATAGCTTTAAGTTCAGAGATTAACCAAGGTATTTGCAGTCCCTAAAGAGGGATTTAACAACACATCCAACTTCCTACTCATTCAATTAGTTCAACCAGCCCTAAAGAAACAAGTTTGCTACTTAGGTTAAGGTTCACAACCAGGAATCTACAAAACCCTAGCAATTGAATTGATTTTACCAAGTTGATCAAACAAGACAGAATAAAACAATCAAACATTCCAGCACAAAGAAGTCGAAACATTCAATATAGGAAATAAGGAACAAGATTCAGAAACTCACAATCAATCCAAACAAAGCTTCAAATTGTAGACGAAACGGGAGAGTTTAGGTCTCCATAACAATAAAACAAAACATACTTAGGGTTAAAGATGAATCAAACTGGTCTCGGTAGTCGGCCGATCACTGTCACATTCGGCCTCAACACTGTTTTCCGTATGAATTGAAGTATATATATATATATGGAAAACCAATCTAACTACCGTAATATAAATATATATATATATAATCTATCTATCCTAATCTATCTATCTATCTAATAAAATATAATATAAATATATATAATCTTTTATCTAAATATAATCTAGTTCTGAAAGTAATAACTCATAATACGCCGCACTTGTTGAAGTTGCACCTTCCGATTTTGGTACGTATGAATATATCATCCCACATATCGATCCGAGCCGCGGCCTCTTCACTTCCAATTTGTGAAATAATCCCATAAATTATCGATCCAGCCCAAAAATACCTGAAATATATAAAACCACTAGTATAGACTCCGAAAATCAAATAATACAAATTAACCATAATAATATGTAAAAATACTTTCCATATCTTATTTTTGCTCTACTATTAGTCAAGCCCGATCATAAAAGAAACAACACACTATAAAAGGAAAAGGAGAAAGATATGTGCTGAAAGCAAGGAGAAAAAACATAATCAACTGGACCCGAGAAATATAAGAGTGAAAGCATAGGCCATCTATTAAGATTAGTAGTTACATAAACAACTAAAACTCTCAACTAGAAAAAACAAGAGATTGAAAGCTGATCACCTTCATTCTAATCAACTTTAGGCATCTTATCAGCCCCATCTTCCAAATCGGAGAATCCCTCCAGTGTACTGTCTGTCAAACGGTTAAAATAGCAACGATATCGAGTTAAAATCAACAAGACTCCTAATTCGAATAGATGTATCGGAAAAGCTCGAATGGGGGTGACCCTCCCAGTATGTATGTGTATATATACTACATATGTATATAAAATGATCAAATAATAATAAATTAATAATATTTGACACAAAATTAAATTATGAGACTTTATTAATTGCATATATATATATATATATAGGGGTTGGTTCATGGGAGAACAAGGCTTATTGAGTAAAATGAGAACACATCCCGGGCGTTGATTAATTGAAATGGGTGGCTGAGATTAATAGCCAATTTAAGCTTTTTTCTTTAATTAAAAACCAGTGGGACCCACAAATTTCCATCCTCACTTGCTGTGTTGGGGTGCGTGTACAAGCTGTTTTTAAATTATTCGACGGTATCGCTGGATTATTCGATCATATTGACGGATTATGCTATTGTATCGTTGTATTTTTTAAATCGGCTATCATCCTGAAAACGACAGATTTTGCAATGGTATCGACAGATTATGCGATGGTATATGATTTTTTTTTGTTAATCTTTATAAATGATTGATTATTCGGTCGTCTATGAATGATTATTCGGTGATATATAGATGATTATTCACTCGTATATGAGTGATTATCGGTTGATTATTCGATGGTATCGGTCGGTTATTTGATGGTATCGATGGATTATTCGATGATATCGCTTTATTATTCGATAGTATCACGTGATTATTCGATAGTATATATGCATTTTTCATTCATATGACCGCCAACCTAAAAAAAACTCATCTCCTTAAACAAAAATCGGTTCATACATCTGAATAATTTGGTCCATACACCTGAATAATTCGGCTTTTCTCCCGAATACCTTTGAGATTGAATAATGAACCCACAATTTAGGAATTTACAAGCAACAATGAAATTGAAATTGCATGCAACTTTAACATTCAACCTTCTACCTTCAAAAAAGAAATTGCAGGCAACCTTCAACCTAATATCGCCGCCCTTGCGTTGGAGGAGGCAATGCACAAATTGTAGGTCGTCACATTTCACTAAATTGTCGGTTCGTTCAATTAATTGCAGGCAAGTGAGAAAGAAAACATGTCAAGGCCTTGTTCGAAATTGCAGGCAAAAATTGAATAATGAATTGTCATCACAATTCAACAATTGAACAAACAAAGACCTGCAAAGTAGAGAAGCCTGAAAGAAGCTTTTTCTTTCCAAACATTTACTAACATCAAATTACAAAGCATTCATTTTTTCCATGAAGCTTTTTCTCCGCCCTCAAACCCTAGAAATTCAAGAAAAAATCCTTACCTGAAACCGAGATGGCGGCGTCAAACACTTTTGGTGGCGGCTGGGTGTGGTGGGGCTCCGATCTGGGCTAAGGGTGGCCGGATCTGGGCTTGTGGTTGTCGGAGGAAGGCCGGATCTTTGACTGGAGAGGCGCCACGGGGAGCGAGGAAGGAGAGCGAGATCTGGAGAGCGAGGGCTGAGGAAACCGCCGTCCGATGGCTGCTGTAGCCTCGACCGCCTCTGCAACCGCCATAGCCGTCGCCGACCGCCTCTGCAACCGCCTCTGCAACCGCCGTCCGATGGCTGTTGTAGCCTCGACCGCCTCTGCAACCACCTCTGCAACCGCCAGATCTACCCCTCATGGCTACGCTCCGCCATCGGCATCACCTCCGCCTTCGTCGGTCGCACCTCCGCCGCACCACCAAAATCGTCACGCCCCCGTTGCACCTCCAGCCGCTGGATCGCCTCCCCTGTCTCTCTTATTTTTTTTACTGTAATGAGATTTATAAGATTGGGTTAGGGTTTGTTTTGGTAACACGCGCTTGTGTATGTGGGTGGGTGTTTTACATTTTTCATTTAATTTACAATTATTTTAAATACACGAATAATCTCAGCCATCCAAATTCCCTAAATCAATGGATGAGATTTGTTCTCATTATACATTTTAAGGGCTGTTCTCATTTGATCTATCCTCTATATATATATATATATATATATATAGGAGGGTTCAAGTGAGAATATTCTGGTCCGATAAGAAGGAAAGAAGGGATATGATTGGTGGAAAACGTACCCTAATTAAAAATAAAAGTAAAAGCTCTCACACGCTTCTTTTTTTCTTTCTAGGCATCTCCTTTGACGCTCCCGTCTCCAATGGCTTCCACGGCCACCAGCTCTTGTGTGCTCCGAGACCGAGTTCACCACACCGCCCCGCTCCCATCTCCAAGGGCCAGCGCCGCCGTCGTGCCGCTCCGAGCTCTCTCGAATGTTGAGTCTCGTCGAACGGATGAAGACGCTCAGCGACGCCGCCGGCGAAAACATCTCTGAACCCCCACGCTTATGTATTGTGAGTGCATAAATCTGCTCTCACTAATCGTTGATGGAGACCGGTCTTGATTATGATCTCAACACGAACTCTAGACTGTGAAACAAGAACAAACGAGGTCGGGGCGGGGCTTGTCTCCCCTGACGGACCATTCAACGCTCAAGTCAGTATTGTTCTGATTCATCTTCCTCTCTATGGAGGCGTATCTCATATCTTATAATCAAAATTAGGGTTTGAGGGTGTTACTGTAGGAAAGACAATAATGCCCTTGGGCCTTAGTGGGCTTGCTTAGTTTTGGTTCTCTCAATTGCCCCTCGGGCTTCTTTAGCACCTATCGGTGGTGAAGGAGGCCGATAATTTCCTATCATTGGGAATCTTTACGCTCATGCTTGGACCTTCCCCTTGATTACTCAGTTAGTCCTTGATCTCCTAGATGGATACTTGGATAACACGTTGCGCAAAATCTCTTGATTGCCAATGGTTGCATAGTTTTGACCATGATTGCTTATGCTCCCTCAATAGGAGGCTCGTGACGGGCGAGCTTGATGCTTACTATTGTGCGCTCGCGTCGGAGAGCGTTCAGACTTAATGATGCTAGAGGTTATCCTGCTCATGTAGATCTGGGTGGAATTGACCACCGTTCTCCATACGCGGTTGTGGTTGCTCGATTCAGGTGGCGCTCTAGGGCCTTCGTCGCAACCACTGTTATAGCTTGGCAAACGTTCCCTGCCTGGCTGCTTCCCGATCGCCTCGATGGCCTGTAATTGGCTAGTTTATGGCCTTGATTGGCTTACACTTCGGGGGCCTATTATTGGCTACTTTTGGCCTTAATTGGCGAAATAATCGGCCCCAAAATGGTGGCGGATTGTGCTGGCCTTAGCCGGCTTTCTCCTGTTAGGCCTATCATTGGCTTCTTTTGGTCTTAATTGACGAACACTTTATGGCATGTGATTGGTGACTTTTGGCCTTAATTGGCGAAATAATCGGCCCCAAAATGGTGGCGGATTGTGCTGGCCTTAGCCAGCTTTCTCCTGTTAGGCCTATCATTGGCTTCTTTTGGTCTTAATTGACGAACACTTTATGGCATGTGATTGACGACTTTTGGCCTTAATTGGCGAACTGTTGGCCTTGATTGGCTACTTTTTGGCCTTGATTGGCTATATGTTGGCCTTGATTGGCTATTTTTTTTTACCGCGTATTTTACACTAGGATAATGAGATGATACATCTTATCATATAAACGACAAGGTGAATTTAGAAAACTTAGCTTATGAGTTCTTATACATCCCGTGTGAGTTGAACCAGTGGTGTCTCGATCATCCAGTCTTCAACTATTTTGGGTTCGGTGCCCCAGATAATCTCGGTTGCCTCGATGTGATTTCAGCCGATATGAGTCGATGCCCCTTGTTTGATGATGCCATGTAAATGGTGGATCGTTTAAATGGCCAATTCCTTGATTGTGTATGTCCACTCGACTAAAATCGATATATACTAAATAAAGGAACGATCAAGCCATATATATTAAAAACCATATTTGTTGAGAGAAAGACAAGGGTTTTAAGCACTTCCTGATTTTGACGAGCTTTAATGCTATGCGATTTTGCCCATTGTCATCTTCTTTTTGAACCCATCGGAAATAGAAAGTTGCAGGGACAAAAATCTGCAACATTTGAAAGTCGGGCCCGTTCGCTGTAATTACTTGGAAAAGTCAGCCAATTTCGCAATTTGTGAGTGTTATGGGCTGGATTTGTAATTATTATAAATCTTCATGAAATCCAATCGTCTTCTTCGTTAGGTCTAGTAGCAGGCGGCGGCGTTGGATCTCAAGTCTTCTCTCCGGATCCGAAGGCAGCAACTCCACCGTCATTCCAATGGCGGGCATCAATGGCGAGCGAGAGCTGATCCCGAAGCTATGTCCCTGGTGCTGTCGGCGTCGATCCTTGTCCTTGCTTGATCAGTCTTCGATGGGATGATCCTTGCTTGACGTTGTCCTCGGCCTTTCTGAATCTGAGAGGGCGGGAAGCGATGCGATAGCAATGAACATCGCCGGCGATCGACCATCTCTGTGATGCGGGCTGTGGTAACCGAGCCGCACGGGCTTACGCGCTGATACCGAAGACGAACATCGAAGGATTGAGGGCTTGAATTGAAGGCGGGGACGAATCGAACCCGACGGGGGGTCCTTGCGAGTTGCAGGTACGTCGATGTGGCCGGCACGACGAAGGATCAATGGCCAATCGAAGAGCTCAATGTCTCGTACGCGCTGATGTAGGCAGAGGACTCAACCTCGGCGATGTCGAGTAAACTTCCATGTACCGAGACGACGATCTCGAGATGGAGGCAAGGATCGTGAACCAGGCAAAGGAATGGTGGTGGTTCGGCGTGCCCCTGATCCCTTGCAAAGCTCCGCAACGAGCCTTTCATGCCACCGATCACTCTGATTATGCCCCAGCGACGGTAGGGCTCTTCAATCTCATTCATTAGGGTTTCGATGTTAGAGCTTTTTGATCGATTTCCCACAGACGGCGCCAATTGTGAGTGCATAAATATGCTCTCACTAATCGTTGATGGAGACCGATCTTGATGATGATCTCAACACGAACTCTAGCCTGTGAAACAAGAACAAACGAGGTCGGGGCGGGGCTTGTCTCCCCTGACGGACCCTCCGACGCTCAAGTCAGTATTGTTCTGATTCATCTTCCTCTCCATGGAGGCGTATCTCATATCTTATAATCAAAATTAGGGTTTGAGGGTGTTACCGTAGGAAAGACAATAATGCCCTTGGGCCTTAGTGGGCTTGCTTAGTTTTGGTTCTCTCATGTATCTTCATCCATTGGAATTATTATTTAGTAAATTGAACTACAAATTCAATTTTAATCCACTGATTTTAAGGGCGCTGTTGTACTTACCAGGTTTCCAGCTTGAACGGGAGCTTGCCGTTGAACCCCGGTAGGTACTCGACGGGTTGCCCGGAGAATGCTGGCTGCGCCGCCAGCAAAATCACCGTCGCCACCACCGCAGCCGTGGCCAGACCCATCTACTGATTGTTTCAATTTCATATTATATCTATGCAACAACGAGCCTATAGTATCTCTGGCTTGACTCCATGAAGATGGAGTTGCTTGCGGTGTGCATTGGATGAAATATCTCTTTCATGTTTACAAATTGAAATCTTTTAATCTCTCTTTCAAGTTCATTTCAATGTTTTAATCTCATAAAAGAAAAAATAAACAAGTTTGTTTAAGTTTTATGTTTATCTTTTTTTTTTTGGTAATTAATAAGTGGATCAAAAATTTTATACAATTGATTCGGGGTTTTTAAATCAAGCGGTTCAAGGTTTTTATACAAAGTTGTTCATGTAGTTATACCAAGTGATTAGGTTGGTTCAGTGACTTAATAGAGGTTGGTTCGATGACTAAATAGAGGTTGGTTCAGTAACTAAATAGACGTTGGTTCAGTGAGTAAATAAGTTGGTTCAGTGACTTAATAGAGGTTGGTTCAGTGACTAAATAGAGGTTGGTTCGGTGACTAAATAGATGTTGGTTCAGTGACTAAATAGAGGTTGGTTCAGTGAATAAATAGGTTGGTTCAGTGACTAAATAGAGGTGAGTTCAGTGAGTAAATATGTTGGTTCAGTGAGTAAATAGGTTGGTTCAGTGATTAAATAAAGGTTGGTTCAGTAACTAAATAGAAGTTGGTTCAATAAGTAAATAAGTTGGTTCAGTGACTTAATAGAGGTTGGTTCACTAACTAAATAGATGTTGGTTCGGTGACTAAATATCGGTTGGTTTAGTGAGTAAATAGGGTGGTTTAGTGACTAAATAGAGGTTGGTTCAGTGAGTAAATAGAGGTTGGTTCAGTGAGTAAATAGAGGTTGGTTCAATGACTAAATAGAGGTTGGTTCAGTGACTAAATAGAGGTTGGTTCAGTGAGTTACTCGAGGTTGGTTCAGGGATAAATATAGGTTGGTTCAGTTACCGAATAGAGAGTGGTTCAGTGATCGAATAGAGTGTGGTTCAGTGACTCAACTATAAAAATTTCAACCATAAAAATGTGAAATTTTAAGGGCAAAATATATATTAATATGTCGATTAATATGTAATTAATAAATTTTGGTGGGAACATTTTAATTATTGATGTGTAATTATAAGGGGCGTTAATTGCAAGAAAGGAATGAATTTCACATTTTTAAGGGGCATTTATTAATTATATGTTGGTTTATTAAAGTGTAATGACAAGTAAGTTTATTTTAATTACTTCTTAATATGCAAGGAAGTTGTTGTGGAGCATTGGTATTACTGTATTAGGCATTTGAAATATGCCGTGTGAACAACTTTTCGATTTCACTCACTAATAAATATTAAAAGATGCCACTAATGATAAAAGATATTAACTGGCAAAATGGTTTGGCAAAATGGTTGAGGTGCTATGTAGCCGTTGTAGGCTATACCAAGGTCGGAGGTTCAATCACCGTGTGCAATTTGCCATTTTTTTAATTAATTTGGCTAGGCGCGTGTGTTGCAGGCGCGTGTAGTACGAATGGGGGAGCAGGGGAGTGCGCGGGACACACTGGGGGATGCGTGCGTTTTTTTAATTAATTCAACATAAATTTATATTATTTTAATCAGTTTGGACCAATCAAATTGCTTCTTTCCTTCACCATTATTGGAGTTGTGTGTACCCGAACTCAACCCTATATATATACTAGGGTGGCAGACCCGTGCTACGTCCGGGCCGGGGCATAATCTTAGGGTGTCACAACACTGTAAGAGCAAAAATATTATATAATATCATTAAGAGGATTTGAAATTTAGACCATTTACTATATTTGGCTACTACTTCTCCAATTAACCAAAATGAGTCATATTGATATCAATTGGTTAAATAAATTTTCAAAAATAGATATTCATACAGTTAATAGAGAAATAGATTGAAAGTGAACACAACTTTAATTTTATAGATTATGGATCTATTAATATTACTAATTCTGCTAGCATTTTGCTGACATGTCACGCTCACAATTAAAGTTGAATTTTTTTTATTTAAATGAGCTTTTCTTATTGGTCAATATTATCATGGAAACTTTAAAATATTTGTTTCCTATTTTAAATATGATTTGAATCTATTCCTTTTTTTTCCGGTTATATTGTCGTAAATATTGAGACATGTTTCCATTTTTTTTTCCGATTGCAATATCTATCTATCTATTAATATTAGTAATTCTGCTAGCATTTTGCTGACGTGTCACGCTCACAATTAAATTTGAATTTTTTATTTAAATTAGCTTTTCTTATTGGTCAATATTATCATGGAAACTTTAAAATATTTGTTTCCTATTTTAAATATGATTTGAATATATTCCTTTTTTTTATTTTCGGTTATATTGTCGTAAATATTGAGACATGTTTCCATTTTTTTTCCGATTGCAATATCTATTAATATTACTAATTCTGCTATCATTTTGCTGACGTGTCACGCCGACAATTAAAGTTTAATTTTTTATTCAAATGAGATTTTCTTATTGGTCAATATTATTATGGAAATTTTAAAATATTTGTTTCCTATTTTAAATATGGTTTGAATCCATTCATTTTTTTTATTTGTCAGTTATATTGCCGTAAATATTGAGATATGTTTCTTTTTTTTTTCCCGATTGCAATATTCTCATAATTCGTCTACATACATTAAACTTAAATTTGAATCTTGGTATATTTTATTTTTGGAAATTTATACTCTACATAGACCCATATCCCATTGTCAGTTTATAAAATGCTACGGAGTATAAATTAACTTTCACATATGTTCATATTTTCTCACCAACCCTGCAAGTATTTCATTTTCAAATAAATTAATCAAAGATGTACTCGGATTGCCTGCATTCATTATCTTAACAAATTGAATTCATTTAAATATTTGTTTATTACATCACATTTATCTCAATCATGTTAAAATTTATTACTCCCTCTATTTGTTTAGCTAAATATGTTGTTTAATATTCATTCACGCTTTGTTAGGATGGTAAAAATTATATAAAATATTATTTTTTCAAATTTTTTATAAATTAATTTCGATAATAGGTAATCTGTGAATAATATTAATTCTACTATCATTTTGCTGATGTGTACACGCCCACAATTAAACATATTTGTTTCCTATTTTTATACTAAAATATTATTTAATTTGATATGTTGTATGTCAATTTGTGATCTATTTTAATCGTCTACGTACATTGAACATTTGTCAACAAGTCTTAGCTGATTTTATTCTTGGATATTGAAATTGTTGATTTATCATTTTTAACCGATTGCAATATTCCCCACAATGTCTACATACAACGAACATGTAATAATCAATTTGTAAATATTCGATTTCAAAAATTAATTATAAAAATCAATTAGAGCCAAAAAAAAGTTTTTTTTTATAATTTAATTATTTTAGACATCTTAAATGACTATCGAAAAATAAATAATATCTTAAGACTTAGAAGCATTACTAATGCTTATTTTACATCTTGGATTAGGCTTTTTAGATCACTTTTCTACCTTTTAGGATCTTTTTTTCACCATCTTATCTTTATTTTTACTATTTATTTCTCTCTCTTTCAAACCATCCTTCTCATGAAAATAGTGAATATATAAGTTATTTATATCTACATAACTTCAAAATTATTCATACAGTCATGTGCTTATGATTTTTTTAATATTTGTATGGGAGCTTATATTTTACTTTTTAGATCTATGCTAATGATAATAGTTATATATTTATTTCAAATTGTATTAGGTGGTGTGTTTGAGTATTATTACTACTTTACCTTATTAAATCATTTTCAAAATTTGTATCGTATCTCTTTCCAACTAATTTATAAATTATAAAAAAAATAGTTTATACATATTTTTGTTGTAAACATGTATATATTAATATAGTATTATATAGATATATAAAATGATGTTCAAATTAAAATGGACTAAGCTCCCGTGCCTTGAAGGAACGGGTATTACACTAGTTAAGACTAATATAACTATAGGTAGATACAAAAGAAAAGAGAATATAAAGGATGATTAAAAATGTCTTAAATGCACCTTTTAAATTAGAATTCGCTGGTATATATAAAAGCTAATGAAGTTCAATATATAAAACTTAAAAATGAATTCAATTATAATTTCAAATATTATAAAAGTTAAAAAGGTAAATTATGAAAATGATTATTTATGCAGGGAGATAAGCTAGATTAATACACTATTTATTACATTTTATAGCTCTCAATTACATTATTAAGCAAGAGACCAGTTTTGAGCTCATGCCCTCCTTGTAGAAAGCTCTTGGTGCTGCTCCCTGCAATATTAAGTAAGAGAATCAAAGCTCCTGGTTGGCATTGTACCGAAATTGGACAACCTCTTCACAATGAGACCAATTTTGAATGTACCGATTGGACAACCTCTTCACAATGAGACCAATTTTGAAATGAACACTTGTAGAAAGTAGACAATGGACTAACCTCATTTGGAAAGGCACTCCTCTTTCTAGATAGCCATCTCCAATTCTCCATGACTTGAGAGTGTTCATAGACATTCAGAGTTCCTATTCTGCCATAACAAACTGCAGTAATTCACAATGCTCAAGACTGTATAACCTAATTCACCTTAGTGTGATAGATTTAATATTGCATGCATTGAGATAATACACCACAATTAGACTACATGAAACAACTCTGGACACAACATAAAAAATTGCAAAGAACAAAATCAAGATAAGTATTGAACATTTGAACATGAATATATGGCTATGAAAAAAAAATTCCTGAAAATAAAATAAAATAAAATAAAATTGAAACAGGGGCATAATTTAAACAAATTAAAAGGTTGGGAAGGTTTTATGTAATTAACCTTCTCCAACCTATAGTTGGACAGCACGTTCCAGGCTTCCAACAGCTTTTGCAGGCATGGTCGATTGCAACTCCGGCGACGACGAAAGATCAGGAAGGTGGGCTAAGGCAGCGGATACGGATTCCGGGCAGCGTGACACTCCTCCCCAGTGGTTTTAGAGGCGGCGGTGCGGCTGGAAGGTGGTGGGTGAGCGGCTTCGGTGAAGGTCCGGTCGAAATTGGGGAGTTTTTATTTTGTATGCTTTTCTCAAAACTTTTTGAATGAGATTGTAGATTAAAGGTTTAAGAAGACGATGAACTACATTCAGAGCTCGGAGATTGGCCTTCCATGGTGCACCAAGTTCCCGAAGGTTGAAAGCCCTTTTATAGTTGATCTTTAAAACGCGCACGAAAGATCAAATTAAATATACCAATCTCTTCATCTCCTTCTAGTGATCAGTTTTATATATTTAATTGCAAGAAACAGTTGAAAAATCATCCCAAAAGACACCAAATTCGATTTGGGGCAAAACGAACTTGGACGAAAACGGGGCTGAATTCGTTGATGATATCACAAACTAAACACGTTTTTGACATGGGGATGTTGAATCAAAGTTAATGAAGACGTTTTGGAGGTGAAACGTCGCGAAATTAAAAACCACCATTAAAGGGTACGATTTGAACGCACACGGGAAGGAGGAGGAAGAACGAAGGAGCGGTTCACTTGAACCGGTTCTCCATTTTATTTTATTTTTCTTGGTTTGGTCTGGTTCAACCGGTTTAATAAACCAAATGCTTTTATTATTTTATTTATTTAATTTGATTATTATTATTATTTAAAAAAACACTCATTTGGAGATAGTAAACACTCATTTGAAAGATGAAAAGAGAAGCCTTTATTATTATTTTTGAATTAAAGACAATCCTCCTGATGAAAAAAATAAAGGTAACTTAATAAATAAACATAATTTTTATATAATTGGAGAAATAATTGAATTGACAATTTATTGAATTGATAAAAAAAAATTGAACATCATATATTACATATATAAATTTAATGACGAAAAAAATAATAAAAGATGTAGCTACGAAGAAGTCCTTTATTATTTTTTTGAATTAAAGACAATCCTTCTAATGAAAAAAACAAAGTTAAATTAATAATTAATAAATAAACATAATTTTTATATAATTGGAGAAATAATTGAATTGACAATTTATTAAATTGATAAAAAAAAACGAACATTATATATTACATATATAAATTTAATGACCAAAAAAATAATAAAAGATGTAGCTATGAAGAAGTGGAAAATTAAAATAAAAAATGTAGCTATTAAGATTTGAACCCTCAACCAAGAAGTAATCCCCAACACCTATAACCATTGATCTAATGAAAGCAAGCTAATTCAAATTGAATAAGAAAACAAAAATAGTGTAAATTTTTCATGTATTTAATAGTAGCAATAAATGGCTATTGAACACAAGTTTTTATGTTATACTAGGGTGGCAGACCCGTGCTACGTCCGGGATATGATTTTATATCAAATATATGAGTGATATTATACTTTGTGAATAATGCAAAAATTAAGATGGCATAAATTTTATAACAGAGGAATTAAATATCATTATCTTATCTAGCGAAATTTAAGCATAATTTTTTAATTACTCATTTTTATTATCATTTACAATTTGATAAAATATTTAGATATATGCACTCTCTTGATTGAACCTATGATATTCTTTTTTAAAATTAAGCATATCAATTTTCTTCAATCGAGAAATTACTTAGGTGAAACTTTTATTGCAAGAATTTTCTCTTTTTTATTTAATGCTTATTATTTTTATAGGAAGATATTTTTTTTAAAAAACTAATAATATTCTCTCAATTTTTAAAATAAAAAATATCATCTTAATTTAGAACCATTCAAAAAGATCAAAATGCACTCTTGTTTATATATCAATTAAGATTAAATATAAAACATCATTTAGATATGACGACCACCCATTATTTATATGAAAAATTATTATGTATAATTTATTTATTTTTCATTGTTTTCTCATATTGTTAATTCAATTATTTTTTATAGTTCTGTATATTTTATCTTCATTTGAACTCCATTTTCAATCATCATTTTCCTTTTTATATAACTTATTGAATTTATTGATAAAATGCTACCTTTTGGATTTTATTGAAGGTTCGTATATAAAATCAGCTTCTATTTATAAATATATCTTTAGATGGAGAGAATTGTATACATATATTTTCTTATTGACATGATATATAAAATAATCATTGTGCTAGTAATATAATGTTTTAATGAGATGATAACAATGTGAGATATTTTTTCTCGTAATATTTTTTATGTATAGAAATCATTTAAATAAAGTTATTTCAAACCATGTATTTTTTTTGTTAGGCTCTCATTGATGGTGAATGAATCTTTTGTTAAGAGGAAGGTGATAGGATTGTTCATATAACCCAATGTGAATTTAAAAAGAATAAAATAATAGTATGTATTTTAATTAGAAAACAACAAAATTAAAATATTACTATAAAAACAAAAACAAAAAATACTACATGCGTACAAATGCAAGAAACTAAAAAAAAATCTAGGACCATAAATAAAGAGATTTGAGAGAATTAAAAAAATTGGAAAAGAAATATATCTAGAATTTAGGGAATTTAAATTTACAAATCATATATTAAAATTTAGGGAATTTAAACTTACCCACCTATGTTGATCGATTCATCTATTCATAAGCTTTTTTGTACCTACAAATTAAATAAATAGAATAATCATTAGAATACACAACAATAATAATAGTAATAAAAGGAAGATTATGAAAAATAATGAAAAAAGTAGAAAACATATATTAAATATATAGTATTAAAATTAAAAAGTTTGAGAAATAAACAAAGGTTTCAACCATAATATAATGTGGAAGAATTAAACAAAATCATGAACTCTAAAATGCTAAAAAAAAATGTGCTACAATGTTAAAATTAGAAGTCTAAATCTCCCAATATTCTTCACATCTTTCTTTTACATATAAAAAGCACGGTTTGTGCACAAATGCATGACCTCCTCCTTTTTTTTTATATATGCCCTTCATTATTTTTAGTCTCTTGATATTCCCTTTGTTTAAAATTTTGAAAAGATAAAAGGTCACAATAACTACACAATAAATTGCAATTAATTTTATTTCGGTAAAGATGAAATAAATTGTAATTAATACTATTATTTAGAAGGTGGAAGATCTTACTTAGAAATTAGAATTACTATTTTTTAAGCATAATAATATTTTTATTTTTTATATGTTCTTTAATTAGAGGTTTTCGAAAATTAAATAAAAGGATACAATCACACAATAAATTACTATTTATGATAAATTTGGATTAATTTTCTGATTTGGTGTGGATTATTTTTAAATTTTTTTGATAAAATACAACAAAGTTCTTTGAAAAAAACTATGGAAAAAAAAAGATAAAGTTAAATTAGATTTTTATTGTATATGACATAAAGTATATACATTTATGAAATGAAGACATTTAGGGTATAAATTTATGGGTAAGTTTGGGAAGGTGGAAGATCTCCACAATAAATTGAAATTAATATTTTTATTAGTAATTTTTTTGAAACGTAATATTGTTTTGGACTCTTGATATTTCTTTTAATTAGGTTAGATGTTTTGGAAAACAAAAGGCTACAAAACCACACAATAAATTTTATTTTAGTAATAAATTGAAAATCAGAAATAATAAATTATTATTTTTGATAAATTTTAATATATAATATAATGCATTTAAAAAAAGAGTTAACAACTACTACCGTTTTAATATAGTTTAATATTTTAATAAATTATATTTTTGATAAATTTTAATATATATAATAAATTGATAAATTTTTAAGGTTTAGATGAAGAGGTTATTATTATTATTATTATTATAAATTAATTAGATTAGATTCTCATTAAGTAGAAAATGACAAAGTAGGAAAATAAAATAAAAGATGTAGCTATTGAGATTTGAACCTTGGTTGGAGGGATTCTCATCAACAACTACTACCATTGGGCTAAGGAAATTATATCGATGGATGTTGAGCATATAAGAAAAAATAGCAAATTTTTTGTGGAGTTAATAATAGCAATAAATTGCCCATGAACACAACTTTTTATGTTATATATATATATATATATATATATATATATATATATATAGGGGTTGGTTCCGGTGAGAACACCCCTTGAGATGAGAACTAGGAACACATCTAGACTCTTAAATTATTCAAATCCAATGGATCAGATTAATCAATCATTTTAATATTTTTTTAATTAATTATGTGGGACCCACCAATAAAACAAACCCAACTTTCCTTCCAAGAGGGCGTACAGTGCACGGAGGGTTTTGTTTTTGTTTTTTATTTTATTTGGAGAAGTAATTATGGATGGAGGTTTTTTTGTCCTCGTAATATACAAATGAATATTAATTTGTTTTCACTGTTTTTTTTAATGAGTAAGGTGTAAAATCATGTATAAGAGGACATTTGAAAAAATTATCTATTACTTAATAATCATTAATCGGTTAATTTTGAGAGATTATTCAGTTAAATTATAGAGATTATTCATATATAAGTTGACAATTATTCGGTTAGTTTTAAGAGATTATTTGGTTTAATTATAGAGATTATTCGGTTAAATTATGCATTATTCGGTGAATTGATAATTATTATTTATAGATAATTTAATAATCACTATTCGGTTAAATTTTATACATTATTCGGTTAAATTATATATATTTTTCGTGTATAAGAGGGAGATTGTTTAAACACTTATTATTGTTTTTTTTTCAATTGATATGAAGATAATTTAGTTGAGATTAAATTATTCGGGTAAATTAGAAAGATTATTCGTATTTAAAGGGTGATTATTCGCTTAAATTTTAGAGATTATTCAGTTAAATTAATAAGATTATTTATATTTAAGGGATAACTATTCGGTTAAATTTAAGATTTTATTCAGTTAAATTATATAGATTATTCGTGTGTATATAAGAAGATAATTGTTTACACATTTATTGGTTTTTTTTTTGTTTTTTTGCGATTGTTATCAAGATAATATAGTTGAAATTAAATTAGAAAGATTATTAGTATTTACATGGTGATAATTCAATTAAATTTTAGAGATTATTTAGTTAAATTTGTGAGATTATTCACTTAATTATTCGTTTATATATGACAAATTATTCATAGAAATAATCATACTATTCATTAATACTTGATAAATTAATCGTAGAAACAATTGAATTCTGGAGTTAAAGTCGTTGAGAAAATGTAAATGATACAATCAGATGACTTATCATGATAAATGTTTCTTAGAAGCAATTGAATTTTTGAATGAAAGTCGTTGATAAATTATTCGTATGTATATTAATAAATATTTACATTATTCATATGTATTAATAATATTCATATATATCGTATAATATAACCAAAAATAAATATCGTAAATTTTTTAAAAAAATATCGATCTTAATTGAGAAATCATCGATATTAATTAAATGCGTCAATTTCAAATTTTCAATGAATATTTGACCAAACAAATTGAAATTCACCTAGGCAGCTAGGCTCTACACAATTTCCTAAAATCGGCCACTGCAACCAAATTCATCCAAAAAAAAAAAATTTAATCTCCTGGGCTCCACACAATTTCAAACAAAGGGCAACTTCACCCAAAATACACAGTGGGAGATTTGGAGCGTGAGTAACGAACAGAAAACCGAGAGTGCGGCACCAAAATCGCGGGTCCCATGAATTTTTTTAATTAAAAATTCATCCAAAATTGTTTTAATCCTGATCATTCATTTTCTTCCATCCAATGGTTTAAATGTGTTCTTACGTTCTTACCCTAAAGGGTGTTCTCATCCGATCCACGCTCTATATATATATATATATATATATATATATATATATATATATATATATATAAAGAGAGAGAGAGAGAGTGGGTAACTTGTGCACAAGGCTTAGGATGTGCATTGTGCACAAAATATTATTCGGTGAAATGTGAAACATTATTCAGTGAAACTTGAAGCATTATTCGGTGAAATGTGAGTATTGTTTAGGGGAATGTGAAACATTATTTGGTGAAATTTGAGGCATTTCATATAAATTGTAACTATTGTTTAGGGAATTGAGGTTTCTTTTATTTGAAATGGATAAATAAAAAAACTAAACATTATTCGGTAGAATGTTATAAATTATTCAGTGGAATTGGGACGTTTTCATCTGAAATGAACGAAAAAAAAAACATAACAATATTCGATAGAATGTTTCACATTTCACCGAATAATGTTTCACATTTCACTGAATAATATTTGTGCACAATGCACACCCTAAGGGGTATGCACACCCGAACCACACCCTATATATATATATATATATATATATATATATATATATATATATATATATATATATATATATATATATAAGAAATAAAGGAGAAGAAACACCAATAATTTTCAGATATACATAATTTTCTAGCCAAGGATTTTGTATGTATGTATGATATGTTATGTTCTGAGTAAGTGATTGTTATATATATACACACACACATATATATATCTATTGTCTATATATATAAAGGATTATTATAAACCGAACCTGAACAAGACTTTTAGAGAATACAACACATCTATCAGGTGACAATCACCTTAGCACTTGGGGTTGTGGGCGGATCTTTGAGGACAGATGATGATTGAGCAACTATTCAGCTTCCTTCTTTCAAACCATTTTCAGAGCATAAGTTTAACTAGATAAAGGAGGAAAAAGACATCACTTAGAAAAGATTTCAAAAGGAGAAGAAAGGCTTGGATGTGACAAGAACGACATATATTCAACATGTACCCTCTATGAGTCTATGCTATTAAACCACATGACTTTATACTAATGTAAGCCAAAACAACAACTTAACATCTATTTTAGTAACATAAGATTCGAGAATAAATGTAAGGTGAATTGAACTGAAGGGCAAATAAGGCATGCACTGAATCAAATAACCCTAATTTAAGAGACAATACAAGGTAACAACAATGTCATGACAACAACCTCAGGTATATTGATTTGCAATTGTCCCTTTAAACAATCCGTCAATATCCTTCGGAATTGATGGACTGAGTCCTGCAGGAAAAAAAAGAATCGAAAATGGGACTTTAGAAGAAATTCATACAGTACAATAAATAATATAACAATGATCATTAACTTACAAGGTCCCTGTCATGGAGTGAAGTAAGAAGGCCATAGTTAATGTTTTCCTTTGTTTCAAGCATGTGGTCGACAAGTGCCTTTGCAATGGCATCAAATTTCGGGCATATGGATGACCAACTATCAAATCTGAATGGCTTTAGCTAGTCTGCATAGGATAACCCAAAAAAAATCCAGCCAGTGGCAATTAATATAAGTGGATGATTGAAATATAAAGTATTTTTTTGGCTTAATGTAAACATAAAGATCAAATGAACCATAAAGCATAAAGATCAAATGAACCAGCTATCAAATCTGGTCTCCTTATTCATTTACTTGGATGCTTCTCCATAATGTACGAGATTACAATATTTAGTACTTAAGAGAAACTATTTTAAATTTTTAATACTATTATCCATAAGCTCATTCCCTTTCACTTGGTGTCCATTTTGCAACTGTCTATCTATCAATCATGTGATCATCTTTTCATAAGAAAAAAAAAATTATAGCTTTGAGCATAAGAATGTAAGTGACTAATTTGGATTATCCATATTGACTATTTCTTGCATGAATCTTTGGGTGAATACTAGGATCCAATACAAGGATGATTTGTGCATTGCCTTCAACAGTAGTAACTAACAACTAGCAAGGGAATAATTCCTTGAGGTAACATAGGCACCAATGAAGATGCATAGAAAAGGGAAATGAACTTACTAAAATAGCATGCAACCAAGATCAGTGACACAGGGCAGTTAGGGAATCATCCAAGCAACAAGGAGTTTCTTGCTTTCAAGCAGGTTAGCAGTAGCTTTTATGTCCCACAAGGCCATATCTCTGTAAAGATTATAAGTCAGTTACGACACACTAGATAAACAGATTGGAAAACACTTAAGACGATGTCCAGGCAAAAGAACCAATACCACTACACTAGCAAATGTCTGAACACAATGGGTAGGGTAATGCTATAAGAAAAAGGTGAATCTCTGGCATACAACCAATACCACTGCACTAGCAAATGTTTAAATCCAACCATAAACTTCCATATTATGAACAGAAAATTGAGTATGTTAATAGGATAGAAGTCGGTTATCTTTCATTCAAAATTTCTGATCCTGGTTGCTTCTAGATAGATGTAACAATCTAAATCATAATACGTGTAGAGGAAGACAGATTACACTTCGATGAAAGTTTCAACTTGCATGATTGAAACATCTGTGCAAATTTCTTCTCAAAGTCCTCATTTAGGCTTCTGAAATAGCAGCAGTTCTTCTACATTCTACTTCCTGAATTCGCACCATTCAACATCATTTGCCAAAACCATGAAACAACAGCAATTTCTGAATTCACACCATTCAACAACATTTGCTGGTCGTGCGACATCAAAAAATGAAAGCAACAAGAAATTTTTGTACATTCTAGTTCCTGAACAAAGATGGAAGGACAAGCAAAAGCAGGCACTGTTGTAAATCATTCAATAGAGAGGATGGATGCTTAACTCATCTAGAATCTTCTTTATTCATGGCGACATTTTGTTCAGACTTCGGACAGATGCATTCGGTGAAATATTTAGGCCGAAAACAGCAATAATTAGATACACACAATCAACTTACAGGATGAGAGGTGGTAGCCAGCGTCGCAAAGGCGGTCAGTGAGGTCAACGAGATCCGCCTGATTCTTGTAAACCTAGTGATTCATTGTTATCAAAATTTTGCAGGCATTAGCTTTGGTAGAAGCATGTCATTGGAAATACAAGATTCTTATACATCTTCTGATTTTTGTGGAACAACTGGAATTGGGATTCATTACGATGGTGGTTATATTCTTTGTGCGGATTCAAGATCTTCAAACGAGGCTTTGCGAGAAAGAAATCCCAATCCAAAAGACCTGAGAAGTTAGCCTTTTTTTCTTCCCTAAAATTTAGTTGAAGTTTAATTTAATATGTGATTGCGATTGTGTAGGATGTCATTTTTAACTTTAATGGGTTTTCTTGTGTACAGTTAAAGACAATTGGGACAAGTTTTTTAGGATATCAAGCCACATTATGGGTATAATGATAGGGAATTCAAATCGTTGTTTATCGATGAAACAAGAATTGATCGCAAATTGTGCAGATTTGGTAAAATATATTACTTTTTTTTTTTTTATTCTACCTTTGCTTGTAAAGTAATTAAAATAAAAAGTAAATTAATATTTGAATTTTCCATTAGGATTTTGGTGATGTCGTCGAATATGTTAAAGACAATGTTCTAAAAAACGCTTGGCGGATGCTCGGCGGAGGGGTGGGTTCAAGGGTCTAGGCGGAGTAGGCGGGGTCTAGGCGGACTTTTTATTTTAACATGTATTTTTACTTGTAAGTTATGTCAAAGACCTAATAAAGGCTATATAAATTAATAAACTTTCATAATCTTCATAGTCCATATTGTTCAACCTTTTCCAAAGCCGATAAGCATAAATCATAACGCTTCCTGTTCAACTGGAAAAAAATTAATAATATAAAATATAATCAAAGTCTAAAACGACCTAGAAGTTGTATAATAAAACTTAAATTTTAAAATATAATCATGGTTGCGGATTAATCTTCTAGACTTTTATGTATTCATTTGTGTTAAAACCTTTAAATTTGCTTTTTTTTTAACTAAACTGCATAAACCGCCGAGACCCGCCTAGACCCGCCCAAAACCGCCTAGACCCGCCCAGAAACCCGCCAAGCTAGCTCTCCGCCAAGCCAAGCCCGCCAAGCTCCTTGGCTCGAAGGTCAAGGACCGCCCAGCGCCTAGGCGGGGTCTAGACGGCCGCCCAAGCCGTTTTTTGGAACAGTGGTTAAAGGATACTTTCAAAAGTACAGTGATGATGTATTTGCGACTATACTCTGTGAGTCAAAGGTATAAATTAATTCTAACTCATTATTTTGTTGAGTTTGCTTTGTAAATTTATGAGTTTTATTTATTTATTTATTTGCGCTCTCTCCATCCCTTTTTATTATTTGTCATTTGAAAGAAACACATATCAAAAAAGACAATTTTACTTTACTTAAAAACATAAAAAAAAAACCTTGTAATTGTGATTTTTTTTCCTTCTTAATAATTACTATGATGGTATTTAACTTCTTCATCTTTCTCTAGAAAAATGCCCATTTAGAAGACAAAAAGTCTAACTAATAAAAACAATAAAAAGATTATTTATGTTTCTAGAAAAATGTTTAGTATAATTTTTTTTAGAAGATAAAAGGTCTAATTAATGAAAATGAAAAAATATTAATGTACTATTTCTAAAAAAATATTTTAGTAGTATATACATAAAGTTTCAATTCATATAAAATTATAAAAAAGGAGATAAAAAAAATCTAATTGATGAGCATAAAAAAGATTTATATTTACAAAGATATACAAGTTTTTTATTATTTAAAAATATTATTTAAATAAAATTTTAAGTAATTTATCCGAATAATCAAGTGAGTATGTAAATCAAAGAAGAATATTACAAGAATAAAATAATAAGGAAACCATATAAAAAAACTAGCTAGAAATCAAATTTCAAGAAACCTATTTGAATAATGAATTGAGTAATGTAAATAAAAGAAGAAAATAAAATGAATAAAATAAAAAAGAAAACCAAAAGAATAAAATAATATTATTTATATTTTATACAATCATAATAATTGGAGTAAATATTATTTAGGTATATGACAAATGAATAGAAGTAGATTAATTTAGTTTACTTGAGAAAATATGATAGTAATGGATACAAATATAAAATAATTATATTTATATTTCTAAGAAAAAAAAATAGGTTTTTCAAACTTGATTCCTATAACAATTACTCCATGCTATATAGAGCTACTAATGAAATAACGCGTTAAAATTACAAGATTAAAACAATATAAATTAATATGAATAATATAAATTATTGTTTATATGGAATATATAATATCAAATTTTATTAAAAATTTTAAAAAGTTAACCCGTGCGTAGCACGGGACCGTCCACTAGTATACGTGTATATATTACTCGTATATTTATAGTAATATATGGCAGCCTTCGAACTCTTCAACTTTCATCACTTCTGTCATTAAAAGTTCATTATTGAGTGATTTTTACTGCAATTAATTTGAAAGATTGTTTTTCATCCAAAATCTCAAGTAAAAAGGGTGAATGGAGTATTAGTTTGATAGAACTGATTTTTGCATTTTTAATCTATTATAGTCTGGATCTGCGTCTGAAATTTTTGGTATACAAGCGGATGATAGTAAGAAACCTCCATACAATGCATATGAGAAAGTCACGTTTTGCTCATTTGGATCGGGCAGCAAACACGTGTTAAAACTAGCTGATAAATTGGCTGAAAATGGGTATGTATTTTATATTCGAATGCGTTCATAATTTTCTTATATGTTATATTGTTATACTCCATAATATTTAATATATGATATTGTATTATGTTAGATTTAATGATCCACGCACCTCTGTTACACGTATTTCCGAGTGTGTAAAATTCGTAGAAAAATGTATTCTGCATGCATCCTTTCATGATAGAAACACCGGAGGATACGCTGACGGTATGATACGTATCATTTTTGTATGTTTAATTATATTAGTTTAATTTGCCCCATTCTAAATTTTTTTCTTTTCAGTTTATTATGAAATAGATGGAGAGTGGATACATTATCCAAGACGGCACCTTCTGGATATTTATTTGGAATTCTTTGATTATTACAAAGATGAACCAGCCTTATTTCTCATAGTTGGCAAAAAGAATGCATCAAAAGCGAATTTAACTTCAAAAGATTTAATTGGGGCTTTTAGGTAAGAATCAAGACCAATTTATATAGTATAATTTATAATATATTTATCGATTCTATATTATATAAAACAATAACAGTATTTTCATGATTTGAATAGGGAATATGGAGAAGTTACAGATGCTAACCGACTTTGTGAGATTCGTGTGAAAGGAATGCCAGCATTTTACTTCCACAGACTCGCTTGCAAGACATTAGAGGACTTTAATAATATAATTGGAAACTTGCAGAGGACTGCATCGAAGTCTGGAGAATCTTCTGATGAGCTTTATAAACTTCTCGACAACTTCCTTCCTGGTTTCCTAATCAAAGAAAAGGATGTCAAGGTTTTTGTGGCCAGGGCAACGATTGGTTTGCTAAAGTACCTCCACAATTTAAAGACCCTCGAAACTGAGGAAAAACGTACATCTCAGTAGTAAGTACCTGGAATAAAATGGAATGTGTAGCATTTTATTACGCAGTTGTTACAATTTGTATTGCAATTACAGACTCTGGCTGAAGTATACTCACAACTCGTGCAAATATTGCAGGCACTTACCGAAGGCATAGAAGGAATCAAATCTATGTAAATTGCAAGTACCTTCAGAAGCAAGACCAGTTTGACATTGTTGTTGCTTTCCTTTGAGATGTGAGGATATTAGATGGAATTGTAGGAACTTATCAGCTCAATGCATTTGTAAAAAGACAAAGACAAGAATGAGTTACCTGCGGTGCAACATTGTATTTACAAATTGTGAGTGAATGTATAAACATTTCATGAAGAAAGCATGTGCGATGCTAGTGTCCATGTTTGAGCTGCAATTTTTTGGGGTAGAATCGGCTATGAAGCTCACATCATCTTCCTGATTACAATCTTTTTGTGCCGCTGGTGTCAATGTTTGAGCTACAAGTTTTGGGTAAAAGGACATTTGGTGGTCTTTGTGAAAGACTCCATTGAATTGATATACTGTGGTTTGACTCATAAAGCTCTTCACCATGGACCTAAAGTCCCGATGAGCATTGGTATACATGACTATGTGAGGAGCCGAATCAAACCATGGTGTAGCCATTGTACTAAGGAAATTTCATGTCATTGGTGAAGTTTGTTCTTTTGAGACTTGAGTTGCAACAAAACCATTATTTCAAGATCCAAGCTTGATGGCTTGATGCTACTCTTTCCAAGCAGCTCTGTTCTTTCCTAGAGAGCTGAATGTGGAGTTCCTATTCCAGCACTTCTTTGAAAACTCTTTCAGGCCTTCTTATCAAATCATGCCTTACTTCCCTACTCAGAAACTCCTACGTAGAACACCTTTTATGAGGCTATGGCGTTTTGAGGCTGTTCTGCATTACAATTATAACAAAAGGGGTTTCAAGAACTCCCAAGTATATACAAACAAGTGATTTCAGGACACGATACTAGCAACAAGATTAAAAACCATACAGACGTAGTAGGTCAAAACCATACAACAAATGACATAAAGACCTTATGTAAAACAAGATAAAAACATGGTCTTGTTAGGAATAACTAGTGACCTAGCTGGCCTCCCCAATAAGTACAGTGTGCCATAATTTAAGAGCATACCTAAGCAAGTTTAAAGCTAAATTACACCAACAGTAGGCAAGTCTGCAAAGTTCAAATACGCAACTGAAACTGGCCACACTACACGAGACTGGCTCAAGTCCAAGTCTAGTAGAAGAAACACAAAACAGAAACCATGCTCATCAATCACATAAAATCCTCAATGTCGGAAGAGGGTTCACCAAGTGTTCTAAACAAATGATCATCACCATTGTGGACTTTCTTGAAACACCGATCATGATCCTCGTAAAGGGCATCACATCTATAGGGACACAGATGGGTGTAATGGTCAGCCATTTCTTCACAAAGAGAGCAATAAGCAAACCAGTGGGCAGGGAAGCCTTTTGTTTCGTGCTGCCCCATTGTGTCAAAGTCTGGGTTATCTTCACAAGTATTAAGTTTTGGCCTTTCTCGGACGTCTCTGTCAGTAGTAACTTCAATTGAACCTGGAGGATCAAAGTTCATATCATCATCCGAACCCAAATCTTCTAGTGTGGAAAAGAAGCGGACTTCTCGATGACCTTCCCTACAATGCAAGTGATACCCACCCAAATCAGAACACAACTAGTTCGGCGCTGTGAGGATTGATCACCAAATACGGTCAAAAGGAAATCAGAAATCTAGCTACCTGCCTATGTACTCAATTAATTTATGTACGAAATCAATTCTCAACTGATGGAGATAAATAAGCTCAAAAAAACAGATAGCCTGCATAATGCCTTGATCAACAAAATCAAATTTATCAAACTCTCCTAATCAGAATAGAAAGAAGCTAATACCACAAGGAAATTAAGCTTTGTTTCCATTCTAATTGCA
The DNA here is from genome assembly GCA_037127255.1 of Persicaria tinctoria. Classification (NCBI taxonomy): domain Eukaryota; kingdom Viridiplantae; phylum Streptophyta; class Magnoliopsida; order Caryophyllales; family Polygonaceae; genus Persicaria; species Persicaria tinctoria. The sequence continues at coordinate 73,733,247 of JBANSL010000013.1, forward strand.
ACTGAAATCCCAAAATATAAAAAGGAAATAAAAAACCCTACCGACCCAAACAAACAAACATTCATGGAATAATTCCATTCCATATAGTCGATTCATTCCAAGCATGTAATAAAAGACGAGGCTTAAGCAAACAATCAATTCAATTCTCAATTGTGGATGAAGATTGAGCGGCGTGAAGAGAGAGAGGAAAACAGATTGATTGTTTGATTCAGTGCGTACCTTGACCAGAAGAATCTATCGGGTAAGAATCCTCCGGGGATTCGGTGTGCCTAGATCCCTTCACCGGTTCGGTGGTTGCTTCCGCCGACCGCTTTTCTGGGAGGATGGTCATGCTCATGGCTGGGCCTGAGGGAGACGAAACGAAACCTAGCCCTGATTGATTATGAATTTATGATAGAGAAGAGAGACTCCTGCAATTGCAAATTTGCAATTCAGAAAGTTGGCGTCTCTTCTTTCTTCTTATCCTTTTATAATCATCAAGATTGCACGCCGGAATTAACGTTCAGACCTGCATGTATTTGTACGACCCAATAGCAGAAAATCACTCTTTAAATATATACGGAGTATACTTTTTCCTTTCAAAATGGTTATGATTTTACTTTTGGTACATTTTTTAAGAATAATAAAAAAATTATATAAAATATCAAATTTTTTTATTTTTTAAAAATAATTTCTTACTTAATACAAATATCTATGAAATTATTTTGAAAAATTGATATTTTATAGAGTGTTTTGCTTATTAAAAAAAGGTGGCAAAAAGTCAAACAACATCGTTTTTTGAGACAAAAGAAGTACCTATTTGTTCTAAATCACCCTTTAAATATATCTTTTTTTTTTTTGATAAGGAAATAATTCGAGAACCAGACAGGCATGGACCCTCGAGAGGCTGACAGAGTCGGCAGACGGAGAACCATCAAACATACAACGAAATAAAAAGAAAATGGCGCAAACAAGAACAGGCAAACAAACAGCCCAAGTCGACTAGACGATCCTAATCCCGAAAAGTCGAGGACAACGTAGACTAATCACGGAACCAAGCGCCACCAAGAGATGACACTGCTGGCCAGCGGTACATCAAGAGTCACTTTGGGCGATGAAGACGAACCTCCAAGGAAATTTCCGAAATACGGAGTCGCCTCGATGCACACCGCCACGACCCCAGCCAGACCCGACACTGGACGCCAGAGCCCCAAGTCCCCAACTCAGACTAGGACAATCAAGAAGAACCAGAAACTTCGTCGAAAACCGCCCTTGTAGAAAACACACCAAACAACCAAATTGGGATTTTAACAAAAATCCATACGGAATTTTTCGACCCTTTCGGACGTTTTTATTGTTTTACTTAGAAAACTACATATATAATAAATGTACAACCTACTCGTTTTTCCTTATATATATATATATAGGGATTGACTCCGGTGAAAACCTCAAATTGTGGTAAAAACCCGTGATGACTACTTTATACCTTGGTTTATTTGAAATCTATGCTAAAAATCTAAATCACACGGTGACTTTACAACCCGATTCAACCTAAAAACCTTGCTAAAAACTCAAATTTTAAAATAACACATGATTTTATAGTTCGGTCAAGCCTAAAAATGGTGCTAAAATTCTCATATTTTAAAATTACATAGTGACTTTATAGCTCGGTTTTATTCAAAACCGGACTAAAATTTGTGACTTTATATATCGGTTCTATTCATAACCGGGCTATAAAGCAAGTGAACCGGGCTAAAAAGCCGGTCCTCACGGGTTTTTACCGCAATTTTGGTTTTCATCGGAGCGCAACCTTATATATATATATATATATATATATATATATATATATATATATATATATATATATATATATATATATATATATATATATATATTATTTATTTATTTAGGGCTGCTTTGGGCACAATGATTAACCTTGGGTCCAAAGAACACCAGATGGGCCCAACTACGGGCCTCCCAAGCCCGAGGGCTGCAGGAGGAAAAGAAGGGAAATGAACGAAGAAGCCGGGGAAGCAACGCTGACAAGAAGGTGAACGAAGGGGATGATAAGGGTCTAGAAAAGCGAGTGGAGCACCGAGGAAAGGCCCGTCGGCGCCGCCGCCTCGAATCCAGAACGCCGACGACAACCACTGCTGCCCAGGAAAGAGCGGAGAGGACAACCACCGAAGGCTATAGGTGAACGATGGGGCACTAGAACCTGACCAGTCGGCGATATACCAGGCGCCACCTTCGGCCACGACATCCAAAACGACAAAGATGCGTACGAGAAAAAGGAAGCCAGAAATAGAGGCTTAATCGTTTGATTTGGATGAGAGTGAACGAAGAACCGAGCTCTACATCCAAGGATTTATCAAAGCCTCCAAAAAATTGAAGCAATTGAAAGATGTATGGCACACCTAAATCAAACTCGGATTTAGTCTTGAGTTCAAAATTGTTGAAAAATCATAGTGGATTTGGGATCCACAACTTATAAACAGCAAAAGTCCTAATAAAATTGGGTTTTCCAGACCACGAAAGGTGATTTGCCATGGAAGGGGAGGAGCTCACATTAGAGCCGAAAACATACAAATGACGTCGAAGGAGACCAACGATGCATAGAGAGGAACCGAAGGAACCCAACAACGCCGGAGGTATTCGAGACACCCGGAGGGGGTGGGTTAGGGCTCCCGGAGGAGAGTTAGGGCTTTCGGAGGAGGGTTAGATCTCCGGAGGAGGATTAGGTTTCACCGGAGGCGTTTTTCCCAAAAGGGAGCATTTTGCCGAGAGCGGTAAAATTCCTAAATATACCTATCTATCATAAATCATCACACAAGAAAATTTGAACAGGGCCCGATAAATAGGATTCCAAGTCATTGTTTTAGTGAGTGTGTGTATGGTGGTGGTTCGGGTATACTCACCCCTTATTATGTTAAATGTTAACGAATCTTGACCATTGATTGATGAAAAATGAATGGGTAAGATTAATTAAGATTTTCACTTTTTATTTAAAGAAATAACAGTACCTCATCACTTTTATAGGCTACTTGCTTAAGCAAAGCGTGTGTGTTTGTATTCCCTTTTTTTTTGGGGTGATTTGCCAAATATACAAATATGAAGGTCAAATTAGCCAAATATACAAGATTTTGGTAAATTTGCAAAACTATACACAACCCTTGCCCCTCCTATGTGCCCCTTCGCCCCCCTCCAGCGTGCCCCCCTTGCCCCCCCTCCACGTCAGCATTTTTTTTTTTTTCGCGCGTCAGTGCTGACGCCGACGTCGGGAATGCTGACACCGTTTACAAGGAAGGTTTTTTTATTTTTTTTTTCGCGCGTCAATGCTGACACCGTTTACAAGGAAGTTTTTTTGTTCCACGCGTCAATGCTGACGCCGACGACTGGAATGTTGACATCAGCAATGCTGACGCCGTCTACGAGAATGGTGACGCCGACGACAATGACGTCAGGAATGTTGACGTCAGCATTGCTCACACCCTCTACGAGGATGCTGACGCCAACAATGATGACATCGAAGATCAATATATTTGACGTATTAAGTCATTAAAAATATAAAAGGGGGAGAACAAAGAGACAAAAGGAGTGATCTACCAAAAAAAAAGAAACGAATATTTTATTTTATTTTTGGTAGTGAGAAACAAAGAATAACGGTAAACAATTAAAACAAAGAATTTTTCGACGCCGACAATGCTGACCTCTTTCCTCATCCATCTCTTATATTGCAAAAACGATGTCAGCAAATATATACCTACACAAAAATATGCATGAAAACGATGTCAGCACTAAGAAATAAACCAATTTTTAAGGAGTCAAACATACATATATACTTACATATATAATATCAAATTAAAAACGATGTCAACACTAAAAAATACGTATAAAAACGATGTCAGCACTAAGAAATAAACCAATTTTTAAGGAGTCAAGCATACATATATACTTACATATATAATATCAAATTAAAAACGATGTCAGCACTAAAAAATACGTATAAAAACGATGTCAGCACTAAGAAATAAACCAATTTTTAAGGACTCAACCATACATATATACTTACATATATAATATCAAATTAAAAACGATGTCAGCACTAAAAAATACGCATAAAAACTATGTCAGCATTAAAAAACAAATCAATTTTTAAGGACCTAGACATACATATATACCTACATATATATTATCTAACTAAAAACCATGTCAGCACGTATAAAAATACGCATAAAAACATTCAACTTAAAAAACCACATAACAAGGATAAAAGAGAATCAAACGGTTATAATCTAATTAAAGCAAATATCATATACTACCGAAATTGGTGGTGAAACGCCTAATGGAATGGGTAAAATCAACGTTTAGAAGGCAAGAACATAACAAGGATAAAAGAGAATCAAAAAGAAAAAGTATATCTAAAAATTAAGCAAAACAAATTATTACTCCCTCCGTTAATTAAAACTTGACGTTTTACTATTCACGCACGCATTTTTAGGTGTTAAAAACTATATAAAATATTAACTTTTTTTAAAATTTGTTTTTATAAATTCATACTTAATACTATTAAGTATGAATTTATAAAAACAAATTTTAAAAAAAGTTAATATTTTATATAGTTTTTATCGTTCTAAAAAAACGTGTATGAATAGTAAACGACAAGTTTTAATTAACAGAGGGAGTATTAATTATGCTGCAGAAGAGCAGGGGAAAGTCAAGAAGACCATGGTTTGGTATGGTATACCTGGGGTGAACAGCAGCAGCAAAAAATAGAAGCAAGAAAGGCATCAATCTTCAGTTCTTCATGGTCACAAACAAAATAGAGGTGCGGTTTTTTGCCCAGGGAGTGCACAACAATACTAGTGCAACCGACCATGTCAGCGCTGACGGTGATGGGGCCCACCCGATCATCAGTCACAAAAGAGGATGAAAGGTTGAAGGCGATGAGTGGCTTGAAGGTGGTGACCTCTTCAGAACACCAAAATCGGAGCATATGCTGACACGAAAACCTTGCATAATCCAGTATTGTAGATCTGAGCAAATTAATATGTACCTCTAATTTTCATCATTAATCTCTGGAGTCTGAGACCAAATCCGGACTCTTCCACACACATGGAGGAGACCAAATCGAGTCTGAGAGATCCGCACCACCGCCAAGCTCTAATCCATGGAGGAGAACAAATCAAGATTGAGAGATGTGGACTAGATCTGTCGTCGTCAACAGCAACCAACGACATCCGAATCTATTTCCGCCATTGTCGAATTCCTCGCTTTTCAAAGTGCAGGCGAAGGCGCAGGAGCCGGAGCAAGTAAAGATGCTGCCGAAGCCGAGCCTGAAGAAGCCGCCGCTGGTGCCGGTCAAAATCGAGATTGACGGGGACAACTGGTTGGATCTGATTTACTACACGACTCGGACCGGTGGAGGTTACCTTCGGAGCAATCTGACCTGCAACCTTCAAAAGTTGCCCTCAGAATCCCCGTCGACATTGAATTCAACACACATCTCCGTCCTCAGAATCCCCGTCGATCTTCCTCGTCGCCGTCATCATCATCGGAGAAGAAGAAGTGGATGGCGGATCTGTTGAAGTCGTGGTGGCTTGGCCAGATCTAGAGCCGGTGGTGGCGGATCTGGAAAAAACAACTGACAGCCACCCCTCTGGTGTCGCCGGATCGGATCGGGAGAGGCCGGGAGGAAGGTGCGACGTCGTAGATCGGCTCAGTCGGATATGGCTTCTCCTCCACAATCGACGCCGCATAGTTTTCTCCCCAACTGGATCTGAGAAAAGGAAGAGCGTGGAGGCGGATAGATAGACCGAGGTGAGAGAGCGCGTGAACTGGACAAGCATCAGCGCCGCCTCCATTGTTGACGGAGCTCGGAGGAGAGGGGAGGGTGCCGGATTTTTGTAGATCTGTAAAATGGGAGAGAGAGAGAGAGGGGGAGCGTTCTGAGATTTGGGTTAGTGATATCCAGATCTGTATAGGGTTTTATGTTGTATAGTTTGCTAATATTTACATAAGTGTGTATATTTCGCTAATTGGGCCAAAATTTGCGCCGACATAGATGGTCTTTTATGTGATGCATTTAGAGATAGTCCAAACGAAGAGGCAAATAGATTTTACAAGCTAGTAGAAGATGGACAACAAGAGTTGTATCCTGGTTGTAAGAATTTTACAAAGCTCTCTTTTACTATTCAATTGTTTCTATATAAGCGTGATCATAAATTAAGCAATGCTGCCTTTGACGAGTTATTGAAGATTTTGAAAGCTATGCAGCCCAATGCACATTTGCCAGGCTCTTTCAATGAAGCTAGAAAGGTTCTGAAGGCATTAGGACTTGATTATATTAAGATTGACGCATGTCCTAATGATTGTATGTTGTATTGGGAGCAACATGCAAATAGAACAAGTTGTCATGTTTGTAATACTTCTAGGTGGAAATCTGATAATAAGGATGAAATGGCAGTAAAGGGTCGTCAAATTCCAGCAAAGGTTCTCATGTGCTTTCCTATCAAGAAAATGATGCAGAGATTGTTTATGTGCTCGGAGACTGCACATCATATGACATGGCATTCAACTAAACGTCCGAATGATGGACTTATTAGACACCCATCAGATGGTGATGATTGGAAAACCATTGATTTGTTGTATCCGAGATTTGCAAAAGATCCTCGTAATGTGAGGTTGGGTTTATCTAGTGATGGGTTTAATCCATTCAACACAATGAGTATTACCCACAGTACATGGCCTGTTATACTGACCAATTGCAACTTGGCACCATGGTTGTGTATGAAATCTGAATTTTTAATGCTTGCCTTACTTATTCCAGGTCCTTCATCTTCGGGGAATAACATTGATGTTTATTTGCAACCTTTAGTAAAGGATATGTGTGAACTTTGGGAATTTGGAATAGAAACATATGATGCTTCATGTAGGAAAATGTTCAATCTGCATGCAGCGTTGTTGTTTACAATAAGCGATTTTCCAGCTTATGCAATGTTATCTGGGTGGAGCACAAAAGGAAAGTTGGCATGCCCTTGTTGTCATTATGAAACTTGCTCACAATGGTTAGTCAAGTGGACTCGAGCACATCGATATGTTTTGTTCAATTGTCATGATGATAAAGTCGAAGGATATATTAGGTAATTTATAAAACATAATTATTATATTATTTACAACTTTATTATTAATTAAACATAATTTTAAGACTTTTTTTTATATATATTTGAGGCAGGGATCACAAGGCTACTGTTAGTGGCCAAAAGAAAAGAAAATGGGATACAGTTGTGTGCCATGGCAATGATTTCATTGAATGGTTTAAGGAGAAGGTCAATTTTCAGCTTCATGATGGAGAACATGTACCTGATTATATCAAATGGCTATCTGATGGACCTTCTTTTATTGCCAAGAGATATAGTGGGTATTGCATCAAAGGTTATAGATTTCACACTATGAAGCGTGATGCAAGTCGTGTGACTCAAAATAGTGGGGTGACGCTTACAGCATTAACTACAAGTTTCGCAAGTGTTAGAGATAAAAACCCTATTATGGGGGATGTGACTTACTATGGTTCTATTCAAGAAATTATTGAGATATGTTATCAAGATCAGTTTAAGGTTGTCTTATTTGGGTGCAAATGGCATCCCAATGAGAAGGATGAGTATGGCCTTACTCGTGTTAATCGCAACAAACTCATTTACGAGGATGAACCCTTCATCCTAGCATCACAAGCACACCAAGTTTTCTATGTTGAAGATGTAACATCAAGTGGTTGGCACTATGCTATACCAAATCTTCCGAGAGATCAATTTGATGAAAATGAAGAGAGTGATGAATCTGCTGAAATAGGTTTGAGTGACCCTTATGAATGTAGGCAAGAAGGGTTTGGTGGTAATGATGGTGATGATCAAATAACTCGGATAAGAGTAGATGTACCTGCAACATTAATTGATATTGAAGATGAATGAGATGATAAGTACTAAATTATATTTCTTCTCAATTTATGTATCTTTATATATACTTTTTATATGTATTTTATAACTATATACATGTCCTTGTATTTATTTATGCATCTTTATACTTTGCCTTTACAGATGGGAAAAAGAGAGAGATTATCACAACAACCCGATAATATTTCAGAGTATGAAAAAGAAAGATTTAAAAGACTGGCCTTCAATGATGCAAGGATGAAAGAAAGAGGTTTTAATGCCTTGATGAGTCAAGCTATGAAGAAGAAGTATTCACTTGTTGTTGATGCTGGTAAAGTTTCTACTAATTCAAATGAAGAAGCTATTGAGTGCCAACTTGAGGTAAATTTGAGCTGAATATACAACTATTCAAGTTAATTTTCTATAATCAAGGATTTATGATTATATGCTCATTCCTTTTTATATTATTATTTTATCAATCTTGAATGCATAATATAGGATAATGTTATTATTTCAAATCACCAAGTGGTTGATAATGAAGTGGCTGATAGAAGACCTATTGCAAAGACGGCCATTAATATAGTAAGGAGATTTTCAAACTGATTTATCCATGTTTTTTTAGCATTAATTTGCAGTAGCATTTTCCTGATTTTTAATCATATATATTTGGTACACTATTTAATAGGTGAATAAAAAATACACATCTGCATCAAAAGAGGGAAAACCACCATCGTCATCATCATCTCAGAACCTATCCATGGTTGATTTCTTGAAGTTACAAGTGGAAATGCGAAAAAAGAAAGAACATCCAAAATATTCTCAATCTGTTGAAGTTGGGCAAAAGCATCAGATACAATGTCAAGAAAAGATTGCATCACCTTGTTTGAAACAACAACCTCAGGTTTTTGAGGGGGGCCAAAAGCTTCATCCAAAGAAGCAAACTCAACATCAATACGGAAATGTGGTTTGTCGAAACCAACCATCATCACAGCAGAAGTCACAACTAAATGAATATTGTGCTCCAGGGTCCCTTTCCTCATACATGAAGATGAGAAAAATGCAAGCGGCAGGGTGTCATGTTGATAACATGAATATCATTGACTTGGAGCTTGATGATGTGGAGCTTGATGCAGATCTTGATGATGAGGAAGATGAATCACCACTTGTACATGAACACGAGAAGGTAGCTGGATCAGGTAAGCTCGGGAGATCATTGGATGAGAATAGAGGTGAAACCACTATCTTAGAAGATAATGCTATCAATCAAAATGTGTTGCTAGTCGAACATGAGACGACACCTGAAGATCAAGGTTCAATAACAGGTATTTACTTGGTAGCTTTTGAATTTCGTAGTCTGTAAATGAATTTCTTAAACATTATAATTTTTATTTTGATAGTTTCTCAAAAAAAGAAGCATCGGGGGAGAACAATTCTAGCAAAACTGCATGCACGAAGTTTGGAAGATCGTGATGTCATTATTTTGAACAAGGATGGCCAACCTATTGGGCCTACCATAGAAATTGTTAGTAACTTCTCCCGCTTTTTAGGAACTGTGGCTAAAAACCCCATCCTTGCTCCATTGAACTACATTAGCTGGAAATATGTGCCTTCAAAGGAGAAGATATGGGATTATGTCAAGGTATTATTAATTTGTAAATGTTTTCTTGGTTTAGTTAATTACAATCTTTTATGCTATTTTTATAAATTTTTTGATTGGTTATTTTGTAGAGAAAATACATTGTTCCAGATAAAGGAAAGAAATATGTGCTAGAAAATATTAATGCAGATTGGCGTGTGTATAGAGCAAGACTAAAGCAGAAACATTTCTATGCATTTACAACTTTGAAAGAGAGACTAGCTAGTCGCCCAGAGCATATACCAGAAAATCAATTCAAAGAGCTTTTGGAGTTTTTGGAATCAACATTGGCAAAGGTATGAAACATATGATTTCACTATTTTATCTTTACTTAAGTATATATATGCATGCTTTTGCAAAAGAGAAATTCTACAACGACTGTATACTTAATTTAACAATTATGTATTAAAAAAATGTAGGAAATAAGTGATAGGAACAAAAAGACTCGGGAAATGCAAGACGATATGCATACGATGGGCCCTATCTCCTATGCTATGACTCGCCATCGATTGGTAATTAATAAATTTTATTATTATAGCTGTAAGTTTTCAAATTATATATTTCTGATATGTGTTGTTTGTCTATTTTATTTTTAGCAACAAAATCACCCAAACCACCATTTGCCATCAGATGCAGAGGTGTATAAAGAGTCAAGGAAGCGTGCTTCTGGGCGAACATACAAAACAAAAGATGACAAAATTGTGGAAAACATCGTGAGTTACTCTTTTGTTAATAAGCTATATAATTTCTCTGCATTATCATTTTCCTATATATAGGTCATATTTCACATATTCATAGAGTGAAATATGAAATCGAACGAAATATTTGGATATTTTAAGCATCATAATTTTTTAAATAGGAGAAAATGAGTACACTTCAGTCCCTGCCTGATGGAGATGACAAAACTGATCCATATCATGAAGTTGTCACTAAGGAGAATAGTGGACGATTACGTCTATATGGGCGAAGTGTAACAAAGACTACTTTAAAGGAAAACCATGGCAAGACACCATTTCTACTTCCCTCAGTGTATATGGATAGTATTGAAGAACATTTGGAGCAAAAAATAGCATTGAAGGTGAAGTTTGAATTGCAAGAAGAGTTCTTGTCTCAAATCCGGGCGGCGAACCCGGGAATAGATATTATAGTCCTAAACTTTGCTGCAACTTCCGGGGAGGCTTGTAGTGGTTTTGATAACCTAGCTAGTGGATCAAAGGGACAATCTAATTCCGTTGATAAGCATGGAACAAATCAGGTATGTCATATTTAACTACATCAACCCTGTTTTCAGTAATTTGAAAAGCAGACAAATTCTTTTAGTGTCCATATTTATATTTGTTCCTTGATTTGTAGGATGAAGAAGATGATAATGTGTAGCTTGCAATTGATTAAGTAAAGTCTTTATATTAGGTATTCACTAGAATCATATTTGATTATTTAAATATTATTTTGTGAGCCTTATTTACAATTCTTATTTAATTACCTTCTCTCTCTTGGGCAGGCCAACAAACTAAAGCAATCTGCTGCCATTTTGGGTGAAGATGGATTTCTTTTTGGAGATGAATATGGTTTCACTTTGATTTTGAATGAATGTGATTGTATATATAAAGTTTAGTTTAAGAGTATGATGTTAGGTGAATGATGATTGGCCTTTCGAATGTTCATCCATTTGTTCTATTTTTGATGAACTGGCAGCACATTAATGTTTAATATAATTCAAGTATTTGGTGTTATACATTAGCACGTTTATAGCATATATATTTAAAATTGCAATATATAAATTTATATAATATCAAATGCTATAAAAAATGCTACAATATCTATTACATTCTAGTGTTACGTTATCTAAGTGGGATGTGATACAACAGTTTAGTTTAAGATGTTACGATAGCATAAAAATGTGTTGCATTATACTGAGTTAATAAATGCTACTTTAGACTATAATGTAGCGGCTTATTTGGCCAATTGCAATGACTACTTCATGTCTCGCCAAACTGTTGCATCAGACCTATTCACCTGCTACCTTTAGTCTAATGCAACTAAGGTAAGAGTAGCAGCCCAATAAATGTTACATTACATCTAATGTATCATGTTTTACACCTTATGAAACATTTTTTGACTGTTACCTACGCCTCTATATGTAGTAGTGTCACGATAATAACTACGTAATCCTGCAATTTTTAATTAAGGATTCAAAACACATAATCGATCTTAAGCACAAGTATGAGAGAATGAATATTAAAAATTTCAAACCCTTAATCATTCAAATAAGACGGAAAAAAGTCTAATAAGAGAGTGGAACTAAACTTAACCAAATCTTCAGGCAACAATGTGAGAGTATATAGATTGAATAATTGATGGTTTCAACCGACACTATATTGAGAGCTTCATGCGAGAGAAGCAATAACAAAGGGACGATGAATAGGAAGGGATGAAGTTAAGTTTTTGTTATGTATATACCTAAAAACACGGACTAAGGGTGTGTTTGGTAAATATGGGTTATTTGGGTAGTTGGAGTTGGAGCTGGAATTGGAGTTGGAGATGGAGTTAAAATGGAGAGTTAACGTTAGTTTTTGTTTTATTTTAAACCTTAAAGAAATCTTATTGAGTGTTTGGTATTTGGTATGTTTATAAGTAGATTTTAAAGGAGAAATGACCAAAAAGCACTTAAATAAAAAAACAGGGAGAGATAATGGGTAAAGATGGGAAGGGGTATAATAGAGATTTTTTTCAAAGCTTCAATTCAAAGCTCTCAAAGCTTATGCAGGGAGATCCAAACTTCGTTAGAATATAAGCTCTATCAAAACTAAAGTAAATCTCTATCTTCTTCAAAACTCATTATGCCAAACACTAACATGAGAGTTTCTTTTTTTTGAAAGCTATGAAATACCCCTCAAAACTCTTGCCAAACAGACCCTAAGTCAGTGTTTTTATGCCCAGATTCAGATTCCCCTAACCTAGTAGGGGGAATCATTGCAGAGGGCTATGGACCATAGAAGCGCGGTCTGGTCCCGCGTTTTTTTTTGTAATAGCCCTAAAAGAGCCTTTGACCATTTTTTTTTCATGAAACCGAACAGAGAAAAACGGTCTGGTTTGTTCTATCCGACTCAGCAAAGCTGATCGGTGGGTCCCCAGTCAACACTAGAAACGCGGTCTCGGACTGCGTTTCTAGTGGCAGGTAAGCTTCGTCATTTTATTCAATATTTTCCTTTTATTTTATAATAGAAACGCGGTCCCAGGCCGCGTTTCTTTCGTAAATTTCAAATCAACACCCATGCGCCAATTCTCTCTCTTGCTCTATGAATAAAAGACGGTATGGGTCCGCGTTTTTTTGCCCCACTTGCAAAAAATGAACATTTGTGTAATTATTTTGAAAGCTTGAATATTTTCGTAATTATTTATGAATATTTAGAAAAAAAAACTCCAATAATGTGGGAAGTTTTAGATTTTGTAGATATTGATTTGTAATGATGTTTACTCCGTATTGATTTGTGTGATTTAGATTTTTAAAACAATTTTAATTGGTTGTAGAGAGTAGTAATTTTTTTTTTTGAGAAATAGTAGTGAAATTTTTTAAATTAGTAAAATTCATTAAAAAATTAGTGTAATTATGATATTTTAAAGAGGGAATTTGTTGAAAAAGCCCTTTAAGCATAGTTGGTTAGCTAGATAGGCCCATTAATTATTTTTTTAACATGCTTAGCCCATTAATTGTTTTTTTAGCTTGCTTAGCCCTCGGTCAATGGTCAACCGTTGACCGGTCAACCCATTTTGATGCCAACTTTTTTTTTTTTTTTTTTGATGCCAACTTTTTTTTTTTTTTTTTGATGCCAACTTTTTTTTTTTTAGTGATGCGATATTTTACCGTTTTGATGCCAAAATTTTATGGTGACAATTTTATATAATTGATGCCATAAGAGCTTAAAACGTGGAATCAAAATATTGTCACCTTATTGTCAATTTTCTAATGAAATGATTGGATGACTTTTTTTTTAATGCCACTTTTTTAAAACATTGATGACATTTTTTGTGATGTCATATTTTACCGTTTTGATGCCAAAATTTTATTACATTTTATTTTCACTCTGATGCCACTTTTCTAATTAAATTATTGGATGACACTTTTTTTAAACTTTGATGACATTTTTTGTTTACTCTAATGTCACGTTGACCATTGATGCCATTTTGAAAAATTTGTATCACATTAAAGAAAAAAATGTCATCAAAAATACTACTTTGAAAAATATCATCAAAAATATGGCATCACGGTAAAAAAAAATATTATCAAAAAATTGACACAAAAAAGTGGCATCAAAGTGAAAATAAAATATAGTAAAATTTTGGCATCAAAACGGTAAAAATATGGCATCACTAAAAAAAAAAAAAACTGGCATCAAAATGGGTTGGTCAACGTTGACCGGTCAACGGTCAACCGTTGACTGGTCAATGGTCAAACGGTTGACCATTGACCAACTGATGCGGGACCATCTTCTACACCGTCATCTACACCTCCGGACGCGCCGATCATACTCGGAGACGGACCGATGACTAGAGCTCGAGCTAAGAAGCTCCAACGCGACTCATTCTTGTTTGTGAGTCACGCGTTATTCTCGAGCACGGTCCAACTCCCGGAGCCACCAAGTAAGGCGTACATGTGCATCGGAACCCAGGTTGCCGACGACGGCAGCTAGTAGCGAGGCTCGAGATCCATCAGCGCGGCGTGGGCGCGGGCGAGCTGCTGGCCACCACGTTGGAATGATTAGGATTCTTAAGTTAGTAAAAACTTAATTAATTAAGTTAGTTAGTAATTTTATTATTATTTTATTAGTTATCTACGTAATACTTTTATTATTATTTTGTTAAAGCTTCGGCCAATTTGTTAATTAGGTTATATTAGATCGGCCGACCCTTGTAGAACATTCACGTCTTCCATTATTGAAAATTTCAGCCTTTGTGTGAAACACATCTGTGAGAAAGTCAATCGATTCGTAGCGTTGCTCATCGATTGCAAATTGGTTATAGATCCTGCTTGGTTTGCTTTGAGTTCGTCAACCTCGCGAGAGCTTGGTGATCCAGGTAATCACAAGTCCCCTCCTTGTGCCTCCAAGTTGTCCGCTTGGTTGTGTAAGGTTGTAGAGGCGGGCTTTATAGTCGTTGGTATTTGGTTCCTACCCTCTTAGGAGGCCTGGGGTCTTTGCCTCGTTCTATTTTAGTTCGAATCAGTCCTTATCGGTCGTGTCTTTACTATCAATTTCGAGTCTTTGTTATTGTTCTTGAGTCTTTTGCTTCCGTTCTTGTCTTTGAGTCTTGATTGTCGAAGATCGGGCCATCCTACGGCTAACCCCGTATCAAATTGGCATCAGAGCTTTGGTTTCCGACATCAAAGTTGTGTCTTTTGTTATTCCCTAAACACAAAACCTACAAAAATAGAGTCTTTCTTGTTCTTGGTATTTTTCTTGTTCTTGGTATTTTTTACTTCTTGAATTTTTTTATTTTTTTTTAAATTTGACTGCTATTAACCTTGTTTGTGATTGTTGTGGTTGCCTTTAGCCCTAAACACATCCCAAGCCGTGACCATCAATCATTGGAGCCAATCACTGTTGCCGCCGAAGCTACTGCAGTGGGTGAACCTACTCCCTTTGTTGCAATCCCAAACCGGCAAGAACAAGCCTAAACCCTATCTATCCTTGATCTATCTTTGTTGGAATTTTTTTTTTTTTTGTTAATTCTTGCATTAAAAAAAAAAAACAGTCCGTAAAAGTAAAAAAAAAAATTACATTCAAAGCTTTGACCTAGGAGGATAAAATTCACTAGGGGCAAAAGTAGCTTCAAAAAAAAAATTACATTCAAAGCTTAGTCCTAGGAGGATAAAATTCACTAGGGGCAAAAGTAAGCTTTCAAAAAAAAAAAAAAAAAAAAAAAGATTGTCGAGTCTAGTGCAAGAAGCTTCAAGGACCAATTTTGGTGAAAATTTCATAGCCCTACTTGGAAAAGCCTTAAATCAAAAAGAGGTAAAAATCCAAGTTTTTCTTTCTTTTCCTTCATTTTCTTTTCCTATTTTTGTGTGTCGTGTACTGCAGTGCCCATACCGACCCCCTCTAGCCTCGGTACAGCCTCGGTACAGTGTCATGTCGAGTCAGTTTGGCCGATTCCGAGCTTCTTCCCAGCTTGTGTCGAGCACTTTCTTCGGTGTTTCTTTGTCCTTTCTCTTACTTACTCTCTTTTGATTGTTAAGTCCTTGCTTGAGTGTTGATTTGCCAAAGCGGATTGCCCCAACAAGCTTGTCATAATCAATTCGAGAGAAGTGTGTGAGAGAAACACTTGTGAGATTGTTTTATTTTGCTAATCTTGACATAGTTCTGTGTTTGTCTTTATTTGAAATGTCTAACAATCAGGTGAACAACGAGAACAATGCCAACGATGGCAACAATGACAACACCTCCGAAGCAACTATATCCGCTGCGATGTTCAACAACACAATGAACACTCTTAACGCCACGTTGGCGGCGATGATGGATAAGCTGACAGCTTTGGAGGCTAGACCAACGGGTTCTAATAACGTTGGTGGTCAAGGTGATCAAAGGCGTAACGAACCGCCTAATTATGACAGGGACGTCCACACTCCTAATCCTAATCCTAACCCTCACCTTAATTTGCAAAATCCTATCTTTGAAGAGAACAACTCTCCACGAGGGGAGAGAAATGGTCGAAATAACGGATTTGCTAATGTGCAGGGGCATGGGCGAGGAAGAGGTAGAGGTCGTGGCTTCCAGGAGGAGTTCTACTACTCGGAGCGTGATGATGACTTCCAAGATGAGGACTATTGGGATCAACGCCTGAGGCGGAACGACAGGGGAGGGCGTTACCAAGACCGTTACCAATACCGTGAGCATAAAGATCCTGATCAGGACGGCATAGGTAAGGTTAAGGTAAAAATTCCTTCCTTTGATGGCAAGACAGATCCAGATGCATATATAGACTGGGAAACTAAAATGGAACAAATCTGGAACTGTCACAATTTTTCTGAACCTAAGAAAGTTCAATTGGCTTCTTTAGAATTTCAAGGGTTTGCTCTTATATGGTGGGATAATTTGATTAAGGAAAGAAGAAGAGCCCTTGATGCGCCTATCGCGTCTTGGAACCAATTGAAAACTTTAATGAGAAATAGGTTTGTCCCTCAACACTATGCTAGAGAGCTTAGGCAACGCCTAGAGAACCTTAGGCAGGGAAATAAATCTGTTGAGGAAACCTTTAATATTATACAAGAAACCATGGCACGAGCAAATGTTGTTGAACATCATGAGGATACTAATGCTAGGTTTCTTCGCATTTTGCATCCCGCCTTAGCTCAGGACATTGATTGCTTTCCTTACTCTACTCCTACTGAATTATTGCATTTGGCTATTAAAGTTGAACGTGGAGCTAGATACAGGAACCAAGGCGGAAGATGGACAAGCGGCCAGCCCCAACCTTGGCGCCAAAACCGGCCACAACAGCCCCAAGGGCAGTCTGACGGTGGTTACACCTCTCGGCCAAACCAAGCCCCTGGGAGAGGAGATGGCCGAACAAACCCTACAGCTGCTGACAAGGGTAAGGCGCCTTGGACAGGACGAGAGTCGTCTGGGACATCTACTGGTCCCAAAGGGAGTAATCCTAACCCCTCTACTACTAGATCTAGGGACATTGTGTGCTTTAAATGTCAGGGTAGAGGTCATACTATGAAGGATTGTCCCAATAAGAAAACTCTCATGATTAATCACTTAGGTGAATATGTGTCTGACAATTCTTGTGATGAAAATGAAGAGCATGCTAATGATAATGATCAAAACCTTAATCTGCTTACCTATGATGAGGATGATGATGGCATTGATTATGAACATGGAGAATCACTGATTGTTAGGAGAGTCTTAAGTGTTGTTCCTGCACCATGTGATGACAATCAACGTGAGAATCTTTTTCATACTAGATGCTTAGTTAAGGGTAAAGTGGTTAATGTGATCATTGATGGGGGAAGTTGTTGTAACTTAGCTAGTCAAGAGATGATTGAAAAATTACACCTTCCTACTATTCAGCATCCTAGGCCTTATAGATTGCATTGGATGAACGACTGTGGTAATTTGAAAGTGAATAGGCAAGTCAAAGTGCATATCAAATTAGGACATTATGAAGATTATGTGTTATGCGATATAGTACCTATGCAAGCCTGTCATATCTTATTAGGTCGTCCTTGGCAGTTTGATCGTAAGGTCTTGCATGATGGCTTTACTAACAGGTATTCCTTTACTTTTCAGGGCAAAAATATAGTTCTCAAGCCTATGACGCCAACCCATGTGGCTGATGAGATTGAGAAGCGGAAGGTAAGTAAAGGTGAGTTAGATAAGGAGGCTCAGTCGAGCCATGTGTCTACCCCTACTCGGCCTAAGGGTGTATTTTTGGCTTCCAAGAGTACATTTTTAGACGAGTGATAAGGCATGTTTCCAATAGGCATTATAGGTCAGTTTAGGTGCATTTCATTTTTATATAATCATGTTTTAGTGTTAATTAGATTAGCATTCATTTTGTGGAAAAGTTCGGAATTTACGCTATTTCGATGGTTTTATGTAGATTCGTAGATCGGAGGCAAAGAACACAAGGAACGGAGCTAAGTAAGGCTAAGGCGAGACTTGGGAGAGCTTAAGGAAGAAGTCCCGAAGAGAATGGAACAACCCAAGGAGCAACGGAGAACGAAATCGAGGTCTAAGAGCGAAAACGAGGGCGAGTCGCGAAAGCTGTCCGCCCGGCGAGCTGAACTTGTAACGCACTTTCCGGAGGCCTCGGATGTCCGATCGACTAATATGAGCATGCGTTGGAAAGCTCTTTGGAAGATCTACATGATGGTGTTCTGTTGCATTTTCGCTGACAGCGAATGTCTTTCCGCTACAGCGGATCAAGTCAGCAACATCGTGCGGGAAGGTGTCCTGAGCAGAACTCGCTGCCAGCGAATGGGATCTCGCTGTCAGCGAATGGGATCTCCCTGTCAGCGAATGGGATCTCGCTGCCAGCGAATGGGATCTCGCTGCCAGCGGATGGGATCTCGCTGCCAGTGTGTGGAGTCATCCGGAGCATGTCTAGGAGCCGGCACGTCTCGCTGCCAGCGAATGGAGTTCGCTGCCAGCGAGTCGAGTCAGCCCGGCCGACCAGGCAGCATTCGTTGCCAGCGACTGGACTCTCTGTAGCGAGCCACTCGCTGCCGCGGAAAAAGTCGCTGCCAGCGAGAATTACCAGGGCGACGGAGACTCGGCAACTCGCTCCAGCGGAAAGACGGGCTCGCGGCAGCGGGAGGAGCAGCTCGCGGCAGCGGGAGGAGCAGCTCGCGGAAGCGGAAGGAAGGATCCGAGGAAGCTTGAAAATATTATAAGGCATGGACATTCGCTGCCAGCGAGTGTGGTAGCGAGTGTGGTAGCGAAAATCCAACAGGAGCTTGATTGACGCCATTCGCTGCCAGCGGAAATTTTCGCTGCCAGCGGAATTTGACGCTGAATTAAATTTGGAAAGTCTATCTTCTATCTAGTTTGTTTAGGAAGTTTCTATCTAGTTTATCTATCTTTTACCTTATTTATGGAAGACATTAGGCTTATAAATAGGATGTTCTAGGCTTAGTTTTAGGAGAAGAATTAATTTTCAAGTAGAGAAATCACCTTTGAAGAGAAGAAAGCTTAGGTAAGCCATGTTTGGCTAATTTTGTAGTTTCCGCCTACACTTTCGAGACTTGGTTGGTGGTTTGTGAGTTTCTAATATAAGTTATTTTTCCTCTTTAATTCTTTCAACTTCTTTGTGTGATATTGATTATGTTATTGGTGTTATCTTGATTAGCTACCTTGATAATATTGATTTCATGCTAGGATTTAATACTTTCGTATTTGTGTTATTTCCGTAGTAGCACGCATAAGAATGTGGATTCCGTGTTTGAAGCATGATTATGTAGGAAGTTGACATATATCTTAAACATTGATTTACCGTGTTTAATTGGTGTTATTTATATGCTCAAGTTCTTGGGACTATTTGCTATCTCTTTGTTAAATCTTGACCGTGTTAAGGTTGCATTGAGGTGTAAGGGATTAATTGGACTCGTAGGACTTTTAATCTATTTAAACCAAGACGAGAGGAATTCGTAGGAAAAGATAATAACTTGAAAAGGATTCGATGATCAATAAAACCAAACAAAGTCGAGAACTTGTAGGTGGAAACGCTTTTCTTCCATCATTTATTTGCTTTTGTCAATATTATCTTCTTTTATTTTCATTCATAAAAATCGTTTCTTTTTATATTGATAAATACACAATATTTAGAAATACTTGATTCTCTTGGGTTCGACCCCTTACTTGCATACTATACTAGTTTGTTTGTTTGGGATTTATTTTTGGCGAGGTAAATCAACGACTTTCCCTCCGTCAAACTGGCGCCGTTGCCGGGGATTCAAGTTTATTTCTTTGTTTTTTGTATTTATTAATATTTGTATATATATCTATCCCCGTCGTGGACCTATCTTACGGTTCACGACACCTCGTTTCTAATTGTTTGCAATGGAGTTGAAGTTATGGCAATACCAAGGAGAATACTTTCACCATTACCTCGCAAGAGTGCAAGATTTAGTGGACGACCGTGCTTCACGGGGTATCCAAGATGATTTCAAAGAACAAGTACTTTGCGTTCAAGATGGCATGCTTCCCGAGATACGAGAATTCGCTCAATCTTTGAAAAACGAAGGCTTTTATGGTTTGGATTGGCCGGAATTGTGGGATATTTTCCTTTGTGTGGGTGACATGGCAAAGGTGGAAGAAGAATACATGTTGGCATCCACACCCTTACCTTTCAAACCAATGGCGGGCGTGATACATGAGGAAAGCCAAGACGCAAGCACCAATGGTTCAATTGAAGATGGAGAAGGGAGCCCGATGCCCCTTGACATGGAGTCTCATGAGTGCACGCGTGAGGAACCATGTATTTTGGCACCTACTCCACCTATAGAAATCATCCCCAACGCATCTTTTAAGGAACCAAGTCCGGAGCCGATTTCTATGGCTCCCGGGCAAGGTAATGATATTTCTTACACTTTTGTGGATTTTGGTGAATATGTAGATCCTTGGGAGCATTACTTCAACAAACCACCAACGGAACTGTGTTGGTGGTACTACATACCCTCGCCGAGAAGTCACGCTCGAGCATATGAAGAGTTGGAGACCTTCTTCAACACCACATCTTTTGACTTCGACTTCTTCATATGTGGTGCTCGCCTACCTAGATGGTGTGCACCGGAGTTTGATTTGCTAAAGAGAGCGTTGGCAATGTCCGAGTGAGTCTTGAACACATGGACGAATAAACCGTCGAGTCTATGACGATAAACAAGGACGCTTCTTGGGAGGCAACCCGAGGTAAGTTTTCCTAAATTAGTTATTTCAATTCCTAGTTAATTAGTTTTGTCATTTGATAAATGAGATTTCCTTTATATGTTAGATAGATGCTTTCGGAATATTTTTGGAGCTAACCATGCAGGAAAAACGAAAAAGAAAAAAAAAAGAAAAGACCCAAGAATAGAGAGTATGTGCTAAATTCGTTGTCGTTCTTCATCGTTCTTCTTCCGAGCTTCATCATCTTTGCCATTGAAAATTTTCCACAATGTGAGTTATTCTTTGCCAATTTTTTTCTCTCTCATATTTTCATGATTTGTTGTCTTTGATTTTCATTGAGGACAATGAAGAGTTTAAGTGTGGGGAGGGTTGCATTCATAGATCCATGCATCCATTCATATTTATTTTTCCGTTATGAATTCATGTTTATTTTTTTTCGTTAATTTATTGCATTGGAAAATGAAAAAAAAAATGAGAAAAAAATATCCAAAAAGAGCATGCATTGCATATATGTGTTTTTCAAATACCCATCTTGCCTTAGTTTGTCCTCTATTTTATTTTTATGAGTTTTACCATATATGTTCCATAATATGATTAAATTACCTAGCCTTGTCACATACTTGAAATGATTTTTATGGGAGCATGACTTGTTAGTTCAATTGAGTAAGTATGATTCTTAGTCTTGGACATTATTGAAATCCAACAAAAATTGTCCCAGTGAGAATTTTTGGCCTTATAGGGATTTTCATCATATTTATTCCCTTTTGCTTTCTTGTGTGTATTATACTCTCCTTGTCCAATTACCTCTTGAGATTGACATTGTTATCTATATTTGAGGCCGATTTTATATGTCTATTGCTTATGAGTTTCAAATGATAGAGGCATGATTTTCTTAGCCATAATATTATCCATATCCACCCTACATATGTGTCCTTTGCTTGTAGCCAAACTTGAGCCTTAGCCTTTTCTTTGAAGCTCCACAAAATTTATCTCTAACCGATGATAAGCCTTACCCTATCCGGGAATTAGGATTAGAATTGGTGAATGATTGATCTAGTTGAGTGGAAAAGAAGATATTATTAAGAGAGTTACAAGTTTGGACGAGTATGTAATTTTGGTTTTAGTCATCACATTGTGCATTATTGTTTTGGCTCTAAAGAAAAAAAAAAGTGAAAGAAAAAGAGAAAGAAAAAAAAGCATGAATAAGAGCCTTTTATTTTATTATGAATGTGAGAGTTAGAAATATGTATGGTTGAGTGAAAAGTTCTTTTGTTGAGTGTTTTAAGAGTGAAAGTTTGAGTTATTTTGATTTGGAAGTATTTGGTTTTAGTGTTCTTCCGGTTATTCTTAGGAATCCCCTTTTTCCCGGATTTTTAGCACCACAAACCTAAATATTTTCCTACCTTAATTTCTTACCAAGCCTCATTACAACCTTGATAAAAGACCTCTTGATGTTTCTTATAAGTGATGGCATCCACGGTGGAGAATATGTGATATATATGTGTTAATTTCTATGTAGCTTTTTGCATTTTGGATTGAGTTGAGAAATACATTGTTAAGCCTATACACATGAGAGTGAGAGTAAACACATAATCCCGGTGAGGTTGGATGAGATGTGGCTTTGCTTTGAATCGCTTATATACTTGCTAGGATGTTAGCTTTCATGTTCATGGCTCCTCCACTTTGATGTTGATTTTGACAAGGTTAGTGCTTGAAGATCATATTTGTGGTATGATGGTTTTGCTCTTGTTTTTGTATTGCTTGAGGACAAGCAAAAGGTTAAGTGTGGGGGAGTTTGATAAGGCATGTTTCCAATAGGCATTATAGGTCAGTTTAGGTGCATTTCATTGTTATATAATCATGTTTTAGTGTTAATTAGATTAGCATTCATTTTGTGGAAAAGTTCGGAATCTACGCTATTTCGATGGTTTTATGTAGATTCGTAGATCGGAGGCAAAGAACACAAGGAACGGAGCTAATTAAGGCTAAGGCGAGACTTGGGAGAGCTTAAGGAAGAAGTCCCGAAGAGAATGGAACAACCCAAGGAGCAACGGAGAACGAAATCGAGGTCTAAGAGCGAAAACGAGGGCGAGTCGCGAAAGCTGTCCGCCCGGCGAGCTGAACTTGTAACGCACTTTCCGGAGGCCTCGGATGTCCGATCGACTAATATGAGCATGCGTTGGAAAGCTCTTTGGAAGATCTACATGATGGTGTTCTATTGGATTTTCGCTGACAGCGAATGTCTTTCCGCTACAGCGGATCAAGTCAGCAACATCGTGCGGGAAGGTGTCCTGAGCAGAACTCGCTGTCAGCGAATGGGATCTCGCTGCCAGCGGATGGGATCTCGCTGCCAGTGTGTGGAGTCATCCGGAGCATGTCCAGGAGCCGGCACGTCTCGCTGCCAGCGAATGGAGTTCGCTGCCAGCGAGTCGAGTCAGCCCGGCCGACCAGGCAGCATTCGTTGCCAGCGACTGGACTTGCTGCAGCGAGCCACTCGCTGCCGCGGAAAAAGTCGCTGCCAGCGAGAATTACCAGGGCGACGGAGACTCGGCAACTCGCTCCAGCGGAAAGACGGGCTCGCGGCAGCGGGAGGAGCAGCTCGCGGCAGCGGGAGGAGCAGCTCGCGGAAGCGGAAGGAAGGATCCGAGGAAGCTTGAAAATATTCTAAGGCATGGACATTCGCTGCCAGCGAGTGTGGTAGCGAGTGTGGTAGCGAAAATCCAACAGGAGCTTGATTGACGCCATTCGCTGCCAGCGGAAATTTTCGCTGCCAGCGGAATTTGACGCTGAATTAAATTTGGAAAGTCTATCTTCTATCTAGTTTGTTTAGGAAGTTTCTATCTAGTTTATCTATCTTTTACCTTATTTATGGAAGACATTAGGCTTATAAATAGGATGTTCTAGGCTTAGTTTTAGGAGAAGAATTAATTTTCAAGTAGAGAAAACACCTTTGAAGAGAAGAAAGCTTAGGTAAGCCATGTTTGGCTAATTTTGTAGTTTCCGCCTACACTTTCGAGACTTGGTTGGTGGTTTGTGAGTTTCTAATATAAGTTATTTTTCCTCTTTAATTCTTTCAACTTCTTTGTGTGATATTGATTATGTTATTGGTGTTATCTTGATTAGCTACCTTGATAATATTGATTTCATGCTAGGATTTAATACTTTCGTATTTGTGTTATTTCCGTAGTAGCACGCATAAGAATGTGGATTCCGTGTTTGAAGCATGATTATGTAGGAAGTTGACATATATCTTAAACATTGATTTACCGTGTTTAATTGGTGTTATTTATATGCTCAAGTTCTTGGGACTATTTGCTATCTCTTTGTTAAATCTTGACCGTGTTAAGGTTGCATTGAGGTGTAAGGGATTAATTGGACTCGTAGGACTTTTAATCTATTTAAACCAAGACGGGAGGAATTCGTAGGAAAAGATAATAACTTGAAAAGGATTCGATGATCAATAAAACCAACCAAAGTCGAGAACTTGTAGGTGGAAACGCTTTTCTTCTATCATTTACTTGTTTTTGTCAATATTATTTTCTTTTATTTTCATTCATAAAAATCTTTTCTTTTTATATTGATAAATACACAATATTTAGAAATACTTGATTCTCTAGGGTTCGACCCCTTACTTGCATACTATACTAGTTTGTTTGTTTGGGATTTATTTTTGGCGAGGTAAATCAACGACTTTCCCTCCGTCAACGAGTTTGCGGATGAGGAAACAACCCTCATGCTCCTATGCAAAGGGTTGAGTATGTTGAGTGAGGAGCTTCGAGCTACCCTCCCTCCTCGCATCCTAACTCTTCTTGAAGAATATAAGGATGTTTTCCCCGATGACATACCAGCAGGTCTACCCCCTGTCAGAGGAATTGAGCATCAAATCGATCTCATTCCAGGGGCTGCATTGCCTAATCGGCCTGCTTACAGAATGAATCCCACTGAAACCCAAGAGGTTCAATCCCAAGTCCAGGAACTGTTGGACAAGGGATACATTAGGGAAAGTATGAGTCCTAGTGCTGTGCCTGTGTTGTTAGTCCCTAAGAAAGATGGTTCATGGCGAATGTGTGTAGATTGTAGGGCCATTAACAACATAACTGTAAAATATCGCCATCCTATACCCCGCTTAGATGACATGTTATATGAGTTGCATGGTTCTTCTATCTTCTCTAAAATTGATTTAAAAAGCGGTTACCATCAGATTAGGATGAAGAAAGGCGATGAATGGAAAACAGCCTTCAAAACTAAATTTGGACTCTATGAATGGTTGGTTATGCCTTTTGGCTTGACTAACGCACCTAGTACTTTCATGAGACTAATGAATCATGTGCTTAGGAATTTCATAGGTAAATTTGTTGTTGTTTATTTTGATGACATTCTTATATATAGTAAATCACCTGAGGAACATGAAGCACATTTGAGGGAAGTACTTTCTACTCTTAGATTAGAACACTTGTATGCCAATCTTAAGAAATGTGAGCTTTGTAATGATCAAGTGTCTTTTCTGGGTTTTGTAGTGAGTTCAAGTGGATTGCGAGTCGATGATGCCAAGATCAAGGCAATCCAGGACTGGCCGACACCTACCAATATCGGCCATGTGAGGAGTTTCCAGGGCCTAGCGAGCTTCTATCGGAGATTTGTGCGCGACTTCAGCTCCATCGCAGCCCCTCTCACAGAACTCACAAAGAAACGGTGTGAGTTCAAGTGGGGTCCAGCTCAGGAGGAGGCGTTTTGCAAGCTCAAGGAGAAGCTCACTCATGCGCCATTACTGGCTCTGCCTGATTTCACTCGGCCTTTCGAGGTTGAATGTGATGCTAGCGGAGTTGGGATTGGAGGCGTCCTCATGCAAGAAGGTAAGCCTATAGCCTTCTTTTCTGAGAAATTAAAAGGTGCATGTCTTAATTACTCTACGTATGACAAAGAACTTTATGCATTGTTTAGAGTCCTTAAGACATGGTCCCATTACCTTTGGCCTAGTGAGTTTATACTTAGGACTGATCATGAATCTCTAAAACATTTTAAGAGCCAAGATAAACTTGATAGGAGGCATGGTAGATGGATGGAATTTATTGAGACATTTCCTTATGTTATAAAGTATAAGAAAGGGAAAGACAATGTGGTTGCTGATGCTTTATCTAGGAGACATGTCCTTTTGACCACTTTGGATTCTAGAGTCTTAGGCTTTGTATACATTAAGGAATTGTATGCTAATGATGCTAATTTTGGGGAAGTTTTTGGGAAGTGCCTAGATAAGGGTCCTACCGACCAATTTTATATCTTTGATGGATTCTTGTTTAGGAAAGACCAAGTGTGTATACCTAGGTGTTCTCTTCGATTATTATTAGTGAATGAAGCCCATAGTGGAGGTTTGATGGGTCATTTTGGGAGAGATAAGACATACCACACACTTAAGTCTCACTTCTTTTGGCCGCATATGCTTAGGGATGTAGAACATTACCTTAAGAGATGTATTGACTGTTTAAAGGCCAAGTCTAAGCTTATGCCCCATGGTTTGTATACCCCACTGCCGATTCCCTCTGCCCCTTGGGAAGATATTTCTATGGACTTTATTGTGGGATTGCCTAGAACTAAGAAGGGGAGGGATTCTATCTTTGTTGTGGTGGATAGATTTTCTAAGATGGCTCACTTTATAGCATGCCATAAGACTGATGATGCTACCAATGTTGCAAATTTGTTCTTTAGAGAGGTAGTTCGGTTGCATGGAGTGCCTAAGACAATTGTGAGTGATAGAGATGTTAAGTTTCTTAGTCATTTTTGGCGGACTTTATGGAATAAATTGGGAACTAGATTGTTATTCTCTACCTCTAGTCACCCCCAGACAGATGGCCAAACTGAGGTGACCAATAGGACCTTAACTACTATCCTGAGAGCCATTTTAAGGAAAAATTTGAAGCTTTGGAAAGAAGCCTTACCTCATGTGGAGTTTGCTTACAATAGGACAATGCATTCCTCAACTAAAATCACTCCTTTTGAATGTGTATACGGTGTTAATCCACTAACCCCCTTTGATCTTACTCCATATCCTATGAGAGAGAATGAGTCTTTTGACGCAGGTACGCATGTTGAGTTCGTCAAGGAGCTACATGAACGGACGCGTCAGCAGCTCATGCGGAAGGCGGAGTATAACGCCAATAAGGCCAACAAGGGCCGCAGATTGGTGACATTCCAGCCAGGGGATCTAGTGTGGGTGCACCTGAGGAAGGAGAGGTTTCCCAACGAGCGGAAGAGCAAGCTTGCACCGCGAGGAGATGCACCTTTCAAGGTTCTACAAAAGGTGGGCGACAATGCCTACAAGCTGGAGCTTCCTGGAACTTATGGCGTGAGTGCTACCTTCAACGTTGCGGATCTCATTCCATATCTTGCCGTGGACGAGGACTTGGATTCGTGGTCGAATCCTTTCCAAGAAGGGGAGGTTGATGCAGGACCATCTTCTACACCGTCATCTACACCTCCGGACGCGCCGATCATACTTGGAGACGGACCGATGACTAGAGTTCGAGCTAAGAAGCTCCAACGCGACTCATTCTTGTTTGTGAGTCACGCGTTATTCTCGAGCACGGTCCAACTCCCGGAGCCACCAAGTAAGGCGTATATGTGCATCGGAACCCAGGTTGCCGACGACGGCAGCTAGTAGCGAGACTCGAGATCCATCAGCGCGGCGGCGCGCGGGCGAGCTGCTGGCCACCACGTTGGAATGATTAGGATTCTTAAGTTAGTAAAAACTTAATTAATTAAGTTAGTTAGTAATTTTATTACTATTTTATTAGTTATCTACGTAATACTTTTATTATTATTTTGTTAAAGCTTCGGCCAATTTGTTAATTAGGTTATATTAGATCGGCCGACCCTTGTAGAACATTCACGTCTTCCATTATTGAAAATTTCAGCCTTTGTGTGAAACACATCTGTGAGAAAGTCAATCGATTCGTAGCGTTGCTCATCGATTGCAAATTGGTTATAGATCCTGCTTGGTTTGCTTTGAGTTCGTCAATCTCGCGAGAGCTTGGTGATCCAGGTAATCACAAGTCCCCTCCTTGTGCCTCCAAATTGTCCGCTTGGTTGTGTAAGGTTGTAGAGGCGAGCTTTATAGTCGTTGGTATTTGGTTCCTACCCTCTTAGGAGGCCTGGGGTCTTTGCCTCGTTCTATTTTAGTTCGAATCAGTCCTTATCGGTCGTGTCTTTACTATCAATTTCGAGTCTTTGTTATTGTTCTTGAGTCTTTTGCTTCCGTTCTTGTCTTTGAGTCTTGATTGTCGAAGATCGGGCCATCCTACGGCTAACCCCGTATCACCAACCCACCCTATTGGGAAGGGGGCTAGGGCAAAACTAATTAAATTGATTTAGGGGCTAGCTGACTAATTGAATATTCCAAAAAGGCCCATTACCAAAATCACCCTATTTTAAATGAGGAATGAATTCTCTTAAAATGCATGTTGTTTTAATTTTGGCATGTTTTTCTATATAAAATGACAATGATTTTATTAATTTTAAAAAAAATTCATAATTCAATTATTAAAAAATATTTAAAAAATTGATATTTTATAAAGTTTTTTACTTCTTAAAAGTGTGTTACAAGTTTTGTGAGACTGAGAGTATATGTTACTCGTTCCGCTAATTAAAACTTGTTATTTTAAAGTTTTGCACATTTTTTAAGAAAACAAATGAAAATACACTTATAAACCTAATTATTACTCTACTTTTTTACTTTATCGAAAACTACAACTAACATCTATTTAATAAGTACAATAACAATTTTGTAAAAGGGTGGCAAAATACATAAAATGACATTTTAAAAAAAAAAAATTACTTTTTTTTAGCGTATAATATTTACTTCCTAAAACGGCATGTTAGTACAGTATTACTACCTAATAAAAAATCTTAAATAACCGGTGAGAGTAAATAAAAAATTGGAGTAATGAGGATCATAAATAGATCGATGATCTAAGCGCTCACGTCTAATTGACCGTCACCCGAAGTTACGGAGTGCATTTTACAAATAATATTATCCGTTTTTTTTTTAATATTTGCCATCATTACACTTCGTAGTTCGTACTGCAAATTCTCTTTCTCCACATCTCCGTCGCGTTTTCGCTCGCATCGTCCCCCTCCCCCAAAGTTCCAAATTAGGGTTTTCCAGTGTCAGAAGCTGATCAAGATTTCGTTGATCATCTAGTTTACGGATTCACATCAGAACCTCCCGAAGAAAATCTATTCTTCCGATGCCTTCCGAAATGACGAGGAATTCGGCGGCCGATTTAGGGGATGTGTGGCCGCCAGGCTTCCGATTTCACCCGACTGACGAGGAATTGGTGCTTTACTATCTCAAGCGTAAGATCTGCCGCCGAAAGTTGAATCTTGATATCATTTGCGAGGTCGACGTTTACAAGTCGGATCCCGAGGAGTTGCCTGGTACGATTTGAGTTTGTTTCGAGTATGATTTGAAGTCTCGTTTGATTTTTTCGATTGCTTTTCCTCATTGGCTGGCTCTGACTTGTCTGATGACGAGTTCTTGTGGATGTGCTTTCCGTTGGTATAAAGATGTATATATGTTCCAGGATTTCCGTGTTATGGATTTTGTATAGCTAGGGTTGCTATTCACGCTTATAGTTATAGCCCTTGCTTGTGGTTATGGGATTGGAAAAGTGAAGCATTAGGAAGAGAAAAGAATGCATTGTTGGAACTGAATTGACTTCCCTTCCTTTGCAAGTTCACATTGTATCCCCAGTAGCTATGGTTTATCATAGTAATCGTTGTCTTTTCTCAATCTTATTCTGGCGAGCTTTACAAATTTACTCGACAGTGTCTGGTTTAGTGATGTGCTAGCTAGCTAGCTAGCGAGCAAGCAATCAGCACCTACTTCTTCTTTTTCTAATGTAGGATATCTTTGTGTTTGTAGTTTTAGACTTGTAGGATGTTTGGGTTCACTTTTGTTCCTCATATGTGTCGATCAGGCTTTGAAGTTTGAACTGTTTCTTGTTTGTTAAATTTTCCATTTGATGCATGTAGAACTTATTATATAGTGTTACTTCTGGCAATTGAGGGGGTTTTCTCTTTGCAATTTTGGCACAGGTCTGTCCAAGCTGAAGACTGGGGATAGACAATGGTTCTTTTTCAGTCCCAGGGACAGGAAGTACCCTAATGGGGCAAGGTCAAACAGGGCTACTCGACATGGTTACTGGAAGACAACTGGGAAGGATCGAACTATCAGCTGCAATTCCCGAACTGTTGGGTTAAAAAAAACTCTTGTTTTCTACAGAGGCCGTGCACCTAGTGGAGAACGCACTGATTGGGTAATGCATGAATACACGTTGGAAGAAAGTGAGCTAAAGAGATGCCAAGGCGTCCAGGTATGTAATGGGAGTAGTAAAGATACTAGAGATGGTGTTGCTGCCTTTGCTTGCATACCTTTAGTTATATTTGCTGATATTTGCTCTTTTCAGGACTGTTATGCTCTGTACAAGCTCTACAAGAAGAGTGGTGCTGGTCCTAGAAACGGGGAAGAGTATGGTGCTCCATTTAGGGAGGAGGACTGGTCTGATGAGGAATTGCCTGAAGTCAGTAACTACATTGGCCCCGCCAATCATGGGAAGCTGTCAAATGGCATTGCATCTGCAGATATCCATATAAACGAGCCTCAAGTGCAGTGCACATGGGATGATATTGAGGAGTTCATGAAGCAATATGTTGATGATCCTGCTCCGGAAGGACCTGATATTGGTGACTGTGAATATGCAATACCTCAGGTATATTTTTCTTCTAATTGTTTAAAATAAACATGGTATACTTTGGGCACAATGCACTTTTGTTGTCGAATTTCATTCTGGAACATACACCAGCATAACCTATTAGTTTAAGAAAGTCACGTTCCCTGTTAAATGTAAGTTTTGCATAAGCATATCATGTGACCGTACGGCGGCACGAGCAGTTGCTGGAGTATTTTGCTTTTCATCTTTACGAGGATGAAACAAGTGGATGTTAAACCTGATTTATCGACTCCAACTAATTTAAATAAGCTACAATCATGTATCAGTAAGATGATGTTCATTTATACAGCTAAGTTGGGTCAGTGGAATCATGCTGATGTTATACATGGTGATCTGATAAGTGGCTCAAGTAATTTGTGTTGCAACAGCTGATGGGTTAAAAGTGAACTCAACTTAGAATACAACACACAAGCAGATACATCAAAGGGTCAAAATCCTAAACTTCTCCTGGCCGAAACTCATCAAAAGGCTTCACAAAATGTTTAATATCAAAAGCATGCCTTAGCTAGGAGGTTAATTCCTTATTTGCACTCATCCTAGTCTTAGATCACTTCCTATCACCATAGCGATTTCCCTTACTAATCGGACCCCCTTAGCCTAAGGTTCCCACATTTCCCTTTTCATCCACACTCTCTTTACCCTTAGATCTATGACCTTTAGGCCTAATATATTGTTTAGTTGGATTGGCTTTGTGTCTGTCTTATAATTGCTGTTAATTTTAATTGAAATACACAACATTGAGTTATTTGTATGGTGCAGGTTTTTGTTGATGAAGGTCAAAGTATCTTGACTGATCCTCCCTCCTGTGAACAAAACATTCAGGGTTGCTTGAGTTTTGCATTATCAGATACCTCACTAGTCCAGTTGCATAATGTATATGGGGTGGCTTCTTCTGGTGTGAATAATATGGAGCAACATGTAGTTGCAGAAGACTTCTTGGAAATGGATGATCTTCTTGGCCCAGTAATAACCCATGATGTTGGTGAATATATGCCACAACCTGCTGGTGAACTTAATGTGAGCTCACAATGGGGAGAAATTGATGGTTTGAGCGAGCTTGATCTATATAATGATACAGGGATGTTTATTCGTGATTTGAGTCCCATCAATCAAGCGACAGCTTCCCATACTTGTGCAAATTCCCAAGCTTGTCAATTGGTGAAAACAGATGATTTGGAGAGGAGACAACCTTTCGAGGCCATGAATAGCATGGTCCCTCAGCAAGGGACGTATGATCACGATGACCTTTATGCTGCTTCAGGTGAGCCAAATCCTGATGCTTTGCCCTTTCCAAGTACAGGTATAAGAAAGCAGTTTCCATAAAGATGCTTAAGATATGCTGGAATTTGAGTTTATAAGTTGTTAACACATTGCTTATTACCTGGGGTGGAACACTCGCTGTTGAGCAAGGATTGATTGTGAATCGGCAGATACATTCAAACGTCATCTGCATTTATATTCGTATTATCAATCTCTGTGAAGCTAACTCCTTTTCACTTCAGCCATCATATTCTCGTGTCTTATATTGAGCTTGAGCAAGAAGCTGCTCCTCTTGGAGGCTTGTGACTCAACAGGTTGCTAGTTTCTCAGGTTTATCTTTGCTAATATAATAGTTTCTGGTCATGTTCAGGTGATTTATGTGCTGGGAACTTCACACCTAATGCGCCAGAATCAATTTCTAATGAAATTCAAAATGGTAAAGGTGCTGAAGGAGATGATACGTGGTACAGTTCTGCCCTGTGGTCCTTTGTTGAATCAATCCCGACTACTCCTGCATCCGCAGCCGACAGTGCTTTGGTAAACAGGGCATTTGAGAGAATGTCCAGTTTTACTCGGTTAAGACTGAATCCCAAAAGCACAACTGCTGCTGCCATTGCAGAAGCAGCATCTAGCGGCTCAACAGGTGGTAGGATGAAAGGATTCTTTCTTCTCTCGTTTGCAGGGGTATTGTTTGCAATATTTTGTGCATTGATTGACATTTTTGGTGAAAAATCATGTTTCCTGGTAAATATATGAAATAATTTTTAAAAAAAAATTCAGTGGTCCATTCTTAACTGAAAAAAAGGACCAACTAACGTACTTAGTAAATATCCTTGCCCCTTAAATGTGCATATGGTTGGATCTTTTGTTATTAAGTATAGAGAAGTGAAAAGGAAAGGGGATCACTGGATCAGTTTGAAGTAGTTCCGCTTTGTGCTTTCCCCTCAATTATAATCACTCTTCAGGTTCGTAATCTCATTGTCATTTTCATTCATCGTACCTTGTGTCAAACTGTATCTTATTCTATCTCCTTAATACGATGGGCGCAAGCAAATTGCATCCGGAGGTCAGACCGCTTGGTTGCATTGATTTCTTAACACACGAAACGTGTTGGGGGAGTTCTGTCATCTTGGTCTTGGACACCAGATGTTATTGGTTATTAGTTTACTTTCAAGGTTTGTGTCTATAGGAATCATAGAGCCCTGGTGATTCTAAGGTTGTTAAGCATGTTATTCTTTTGTTCCTGTTTTAATCCTACAAATATACGGAGTAATTATTTTAGTTGATCTGATAACCAAACCGTTTTTTTCTAATGCAACCAAACTGGAAGTATTTGTTTTGTTGGAAGTAGATTATGAACATGGTTGTTGGGTTACCGATAACTTTCTCCGAAACTGGGTTCTATGGAAGTTCTCAACATGCAGATGAATAAGAGTTGTGCCTTCAATAGGACAATCTGAATGTTTTGTGGGTGAGTTTCTGAGGGTCTTAATGAATAGAGAAAAATGAACTTAACTCTTTCATTGGATTTTGTCACATCACTCTCAAAATTCATGTTATACTCTTGCTTGCACTGTTGTGCTGCTGTTTACTCATCTCAAGGTTTTGTATGTTTAGTAGTGGCTTCTTTTGATAAAAAAAAAAGTAGTGGCTTCCTAGGTCTCCAGCCATATTCTTCCATGCATTCACGTGTGTGCTTCAACATTGCCAAAATAAAACTACCCAGAGCAGTCGAGAATGACAATGAGTATTGAGCTACTCATGTGGAGTGCAATCTTGAGTCGCTTGTAAACCGACGATTTCCCCAAGAGGCAACAACTTCTAAACCAACATAATGGATGGGGAAAGGGAAGGGATGAATTGTGGCATAGTAAGACGTCTCAAGTGGCATCAAGTGTCCTCACGTATAAAAGTGTCGTTGCCGTTCTTGTATACAATGTGTAAGTTGGGCATGGCCACGAATTACGGGTTACCCATGACTCGTTGGGTCGACAACCTGTCGAGTCAATGGTTAAGGTGAGTGGTTGGGTTCAGATTAGGGTGAAATCTTTGAGACCCGTTGACTCGTCCGGTCAGCCAGTTTTTTTTTTTTTTTAAAATTGAACGTTAGCAGTTGGGTGGTTTCACAATTCACACTATAAGTAACCTCTTTTATTTTTTTATTTTTTTTTGAAATCCACTCTAAATAACCTCATAATTTATTATATATTTACTCAATTTATATATAAATTTCAAGAGGTGCTAATTTATGACAAATCATGTCTAATTGAGTCTGAATAAGCGATATTGATTCCAAAGTCGGACCCATCAGGTTTGACCTACTAGGTCGGCTATTCTTTTCGTTTTTTAAAAAAAACTAGTCATTGTCTGGTGGAGCTCACTTGGCCAGGTTACTTTTAAAAAAATAACCGTTGTACGCTATATTCAGCCTATAAAACAACTCCTATCCCCCTTTATTTGATTTTTCTTATCCAAAATTTCAAATTATAATTTGTTAATTTTATCATGGCAGAGCAATTTCGATGTGTAAGATGATTTTCCCCAGGATGATATGTAGGGGACCGAGTACGACTTTACGACAAATATTTAAAAGAACTTTTTTTTTTTCCCAAATCCGACGTCATTTTAAAAAAGAAAAAACACCCAGACCCACCGGGTCAACTCGAGGATCCAATAATTTTCGTCAAAGTTCGGGTTGATCCGCGGGGTCAAACGAACCCTTCAACCTGTCTCCTCCACTGGTTAGGGGTCTGGTCGGTCTGTCGAACTCGTCGACCCGCCGAGTCAGACTCGTGACCATGCCTGGTGTAAGTATGTAACTTGTTATCTTAGCACAACAACATATCAAAGTATCAAGTTAAAGTAAAATACATTATAAATAAAAGTGTTGTGATTTATTAAAAAAATTGAAGTGATGAATTTATATTCAACTTTGGGATTTATAACTTTTCACTTGGTTATTGGTATAATACATGTCCAAACCAACACAACCTTGTTTGTTGCATCTTATCTCCAATACTAGTAACTCCAACATTAATCCTAAGGTCCTCATTTCTAATTATGTCCAGTCTCGTGTGTCCAAACATCCAACACAACATCATCATCTCAGACACTGACATCTTTTGTTCTTGTGCTTTCGTAATAGGCCAACACTTAAACTCATACAATATCGCGGGTCATACGACCACCCTGTAGAGTTTCCTTTTCAGTTTCATAAGCACCTTCTTATCACATAGCACATATGACGCATTGACGCCCTTCTTCAGCACTGTCACCGTTAGTTTCACCGTCGCTTTGTAAAAATGAGCCCATGCAAGTAGGGCTGGAAATCACCCGTGGGTGACCGACTCACCCGACCCGATTATACGGGTGAAAACCCAAAAAAAAAAACGGTTAATGGATGAGTGATGGGTGGGTGAAACGGGTGACGGGTCGGGTGATGGGTGGTATGTTTTTCACCCACTACCCGACCCATCACCCGACCCACTTAACCACCCGTTAACCCATCCAATTATTTTAAAAAATCCTAGTTTATATATATAAAAAATATAGCCGGACATAACTACATATTTATCCTTTTTCTAATTCTAACTTATCTATTCTCTAATTTTTTTGTGAAAAAAAAATAATCTAAAAGAATATAAAGTTATTTTATTTAACCCCACATCACATCTTTTTTTTAAAAAAAAATATTTATTTGTTTTTTTTTTAAAAAAAATATTTTATTTGTTTTGCATACACTATTAGAGTGTTAGCAATTTCGGTCGTTTCAGCGACTTGGTTAGCATTTAGTGTGTTAAGGCATGATTAATTTAGCCAAATTATTTTTTCTTTTTTTAACTATGAATCTAGCAACGGACTAAAATTCATCTCATTTGATTTGATATTAAACTTTTAATACTAACACTTTAAGATGATGATAGTGATATAATGTATGAATAAACCTTTTATACATTTAATAAGATTTCCACGTTGACCTGTTTTGTGAAATTATCAAATATGATCAATTTCCAAGTATGTCTTATCGCTCATTTTCTTTTAATTTACTTCACCCGATTACCCCCGACCCACCCAACAGATCGGGTGATGGGTGAAACATTAGACGGACGGGTGATGGGTCGAGTGAAAAAAATGGCTCTACCCCCATCACCCGACCCATTTCCACCCCTACATGCAAATACCTAATGTCATCTTCCAAAAAATATTTCATCCCCTTCATCAAATCTATGGGCTCAAATCTAATTCACGGATGCGTATCATTTTTTACGAAGCTTCGTGTTGCCGATAAATAAGAATAACCTCGTTTAAACCACTAGGAAGATGCTCTAGGAGAAGGTTGGAGAGGATAAAATCAAAGCCTCCACAAAATAATGAATGAATTATTTTAAAACTTTTCTCCAACAACACTACGAAGTTAGGCTAAATTGCCAGATTCAGGATTACTTACCTTCATGTAGGTCAACAACAAAGTCCAACAAACCATGCTGCAACAGCAGAAGAAAGGATATTATCTGCATTCACAGCCTACATTACCTTGAGATACCATAAAATCAGTACTGCCTAGAATAGGGATGAATGGTACTCGGGAGTTGCCATAAATCTCGAGCAAATGGTACTCAGGAAGAGTTGTAAACTTGTAATCTTGAGCGCCTTGTAAACCAACATAGTGCCTAGAAATTTTTGACAGCTACGAGGTTGATCCAATATCGTCTACAAGGAGTTCTTACACCGCAAAATACCAACCTGTTGCTGCGATATCTCCTTCGAGTAACTTAGGATAGTCCCCATTCCCCAAGTCTTTTACGACAACATGGCAAAGTGGCGAAGGGTGAAGTTTGTGACTACAGTGCCCTGTGATTTTCACAATAGAATTGCATTGCCTTTAGAAGGCACAAGGAATGGTCTAATTGAAACTGGATGGTTTAAAATGACTTGTAAATGAATTCAGTTGCTACTTGATTGAAGGCTTATATTTATTGGGTTCCTTATCACAGTAGACACATTGGCCTCTTTAACATTTGCTTTGGGTATGGGCATGTCACAAATACAGCACTAGTACAACTATTCTGGAAAGAATTGAACAATTTTGTGAAGAACATCCAAATGAGAGCAAACAAGGCAATGAATATGGGGATGAATAGACATATATTTAGTGTCGTATTTGTAGTTTTGTACAATTACAAGGATGCCACATTCTTATCTGGTGCAATCCTAAAATTTGAAATCAATTTCAACAAAGAAATTGAATGTGTATTAAACAATAGAGTACATATCAATCAAAGTAAAAAATATCTTCGTACAGTTCGTGCAGCTATACGTGACAACAATCGTGAAGCCAAATCAGCCGGCAAGCTAAAGAGACGCTGTTGCTCTTCAAGCGATAGCTGCAGGCAGTAATAAGTCAGAAGGCAGTTGTGGATTACAAAGAGAGGGTAAACTATCAAATAAACCCGTAAACTTTTCAGTGCTTCTTTTTCCTTCAACTAGGTAATTTGGAAGAAGTTTCTCAGTTTGAATATAGAGCAAACGCTCTTCAACTGCGACTGTCAGTGTTGCAGTAGCAGCAGCGAAAATAAGGTAATGTAGACCCTGCTAGCAAACTTACATTGTGCATGCACAATCATGCTTAACTTTACATGTTACATAGCTCAAGGTGTGATGTCATGAAAGAAACGCTGATGTATCATATGTAAATCTCTTTAATCTTTCTGGGTAATATTTTACCTATACATAATTTGTGTGACCTAACATTTTGATCTATACAACAGGGATGGTGATAACTCGTAAAAGGCAAGTGAAAAGTAAAGACACTTGGGTTTTAACTCTAGATGGAGCACATTGCATAAACACCACGTTTAGGCAAGGTTATTACGTGGGAAAGGCATCATACAGTTAAACTTCATACTTGCTGTAATTTGTAAAGGCAAACATGATTTGGAGCAAATGAACAATAACACCTTCAAATAAACACAATATACCATATACTGCTAAGCAATCAGAATAAATCAGTAAGGAGTGAAAAATTTCATGCTTGCTTCCATGGACATATGAGACACACTGTTAGATGCATGCTTCTTCAATTATAAAATATTGTTCATTTGTGTTTATGTTGTGCAAAAAAAAAAGGAAAGGTACTTTTACCTCAGACACCGCAGAATAGATAGGAAGAACTTCTTGTCCAAAGGGAAGCTGATCGATAGCTTGAGATAATTCTCTAGGGAGTGCACTATGGGTTATGTATTGACTGGTCTTTTGAACTCTCTGAATACAGAAATCATGAAGAATGGGTTATGAATTATTATATTTGTAGCTTTGGTCATTTCTTCAACAAATTTAATGGGTAGCAAAAACACAACTCTAGAAGCCATCATCTCATGACACAATTCTAACCATCAAATGCATGAAAACACAAATTCTGGTGGCAAAGGGTGTGCAGAAGCTTAAGAAGTCAAATTAGAACTTAGGAAAAAGCAGCTAATTGTGCCCTGATCAATTCACTCTCGGTTGATTTCCAGTTTAGTTAAATGAGTTAAAAATGTAGCAGTTTAGTTCCATCCTAGAATCTCTATTCAAGTAATAACAATTATGGAGTCAATCATACATCCCCTGTTTTGCCTAGAGCATGTAATGGAAATGGCCAAAATAGAACAAAAAGACACTAGTTTCAAAATGCTACGACGTTTCTATATTTTTTATACCACCTCCGTTCAAACAATATGTCTTTTTAGATTTTGCACGTTTTTTAAGAACTTATAAAAGATGGTAAAATATTTATTTTTTTATCAATTTTTTTTAACAATTTCATACATCTTACTAATAAGTATCAAATTATTAAAAAAATTGATAAAAAATTAATATTTTACCATCTTTTTTAAATTCTTAAAAAACGTGCAAAATCTAAAAGGACTTATATCGTTGAATGGAGGTAGTAATAATTATCTTTAATTCTCACCCTTCTTTTAATCTTTAAACATATACTACAAAAAGTTGTTCCAAATGATACGGAAGCATTCCATCAAACAAAATAGACTAGAAATGATTTTTCACATTGAAGACTAATGACAAAACTCCTGCTTCTAAAGCACATATTACACAGCTGGAATTCCACACTAAAGCATGCACCAAAAACTGAACTGTTATTACCTGAGAACTGTTCTTTTGAAGTCCCGAGACTAATGTCAAAAGTCGTTGGAAGTTCCTCAAGTTAATTACATCTTCATCGGTTAGCGCAAGCAATGAAAAGGGAGCTGGAAGTGGTAGATTTGCTACAGCTGAGGAAGAAACTGACAGCCCCAGTGCATCTAAACCCTTCAAGAGCAAAAAGGAAATAAGTATCCCTGCCACAGAGCCTTATCTTTTGAAGAGGCAAGAGAAGTAGTAAACCACTATATATAAGCAAGTAAATAGATTAGAAGGTGATAATATGACTACAACATTCATCATATAAACCGAGAGTTCACTGTATATATTTACCTGAGACGATCCAGTTCCAGGACCATTATATTATACCTCATATATTAGACACAAAAGGGTAGAACCAGAAATGGCACAGTGAACTTGAACATATGTAACATTAGATTTAATGCATTGTGTCCATCATCAATCCAAAAACAAGTCCCGTGCAATTTTAACTCTAAGAATGCTCCCCCCCTTACATATAATGATTCCGAAATAATTTTACATATTAGGATCATGCATGCCTTAACAAGGGCAAACACTTCATCTTAAATGAGCATCATTAGCCTCACTGTAGCTTTTTTAAAAAACATTTGCAGCAAGGACACTGAAAATTAGTACAATTTATAATGCAAATCAACTGATGTACTACCTTGAATAGGGGTGTGTTTGGATTCCAAAACGCATTAATTATAATGCATTATTTTTACTTCGGTTTATGTGCATGTTTGGAATCCAAACACACCCTAGATATATGAAAAATGAAAAGAACAACTCTTCTAAGCAATAAATAAATTTAACCTTAACATGTTCAGCGGTTGTGGCTGTATTTATGTGACATCACCATAATCATAACCATGTCAATAACCGATAACCAAATGCACATCACCAGTATGATGGAAAATTTTGCTATCATGAGTTGTAATTATATTCCTTTTCCAGAAATAATTCAAGACATCTTATAACTCAACTTTTTAAGAAAATTACATGCATCTCAGTAACTATTCATATGTATGTATTGAATCCTTTACCTTTGAAATTTCATCAAGAAGTATCTCACGCACAAAAGAACCCTGCAATTGAAGAAGCATCAAATACATTTTGTATTTCAAGGGAATATGCATTCAAGTTGACCACATCAAGTTTGAAAGCCTAAATGGTTATCTTACCTTGTCTGTTAATGTAAATGAAAGAATTTCCTTGCTAATTAATCTTGAATCAGATTCTAGTACAGATTCCTGTACCATTGCCCTATCAGTTTTTGCACGTAGGGACTGCAAGAGAAATCGTTTAGAATTAGTAAGCAGACTCAAAAAAGTATAAGGAAACTATTGGCTGAAGTCCAGAATTTTTATTGTGTTCTCGCTGAATCATCAATAATGTTTAATATCAATAATACTATATCATTACTCATTAGGTCTTATAGTCGTGCAATAATCTCTTTTCAGCTTCTATCTAATTAGCAAGCAGCTCAATCAAAGATACCAAGTTATGTAAATATATATAATTAAGTCATTCGTTAAAAAGAAATTGGAAAATATTACATGATTCCATGGCATCTGGATTGTCTGTGTCCAGCACATAGAATGTCTTGTTTCAACAATAACAACAATATACCCAGCATATTCTGCTCCGAGCGGGATCTGGTAGGTCGAGATGTACGAACCCTTTCCCCGACTAAGTCGAGAGGATGTTTCCGAGTGACCCAGGTCGAGACTAATGTTTTGATTTTTAAAATTTGATGTAATAACTAAACCTGAGCTTGGATTGAATAAAATGATGGAATAGCTAAGCTAATATAAGATGTCAACTGTAACAAGAGTTCCCATATAGCGAATTCAAGCAGAGCAGGGAGAAAGAAAACTTGAGTATATTAGAGTAATGGTTTTCTACCTCAGTCAAAAGTGACTCTAGGCGATCAATTCTGAAGACACCATCCTAATAAAAACACAGAGTCCAAAAGAAGCAACAGTTACAAATAGAGATATGCAAGATATAAAAAAATGCTCAAGAGGTCACTCAATAACAACAATAAAGAGCCAAGAAATGGAACAACAAGAAGAGTAGTTTAGAGAAACAAAAGGGGATGCAGAACAGAGACAGAAATGGAACAGCACATGCACCTCATAAAGGAGAGCCTGCAAAGAAGATGTCAACTTAGGCGAGCTATCCGTTAGCACTTTCTTAGCAATCCACGGGTAGGTGCTACCCAAAACTTTGTAGTTGGGGTCAAAGCTAATGGCAATTCCCTCGAGGACAGCGAGACTGAAATATTTATTGAATAGGATTTGAGCCTTTGGAGAAAGATTAGTTAAGCCATCATTAACTCAGCCAATGCATTATGATGGTCCAATATTGAGACAGAAGACCGTTGGAGCAAAATTATTCTATCCTCTCATGGATAAGGTGATTGCCAGTCAATTCTAGTAAGGTGTAGTTGTAAATGATTCAAAGCTCACTTTTTGTCGAAAATATTATGCAAAATAAGCCGGAAGAAAGAGGATTTAACAATATTTTTTTGGAGGTGTTATATTTAAATATAATTAAAAAAAAAAGCTATTTTAATAAACTTAAAGCTCTAAAGGCTTTTTCCCTCTGCATAAGTTGCTGCAAATGGTGAATTTCTTCGCATCATGTACCCAAAAGAAGAAAATTTTAGCTGTTTGGCATTGTTGCAATGGAAGGGCAAGAAGCCAGGTGACAATTAACTCGTATAATGTGTACTGCTCTTATTGCTGATTTTTGTTAGCTGACTGCTCTACAGTCTCCTAAGCATCAGCACTACATAGTGAAAAATGTTATTTTTACATTGGATTAGGGAGCAAGAAAAGGATAAAATGGAGGAATCACTTGAAAAAATGGAGTATCAGAAATCAGGATCAAATAGAAATTCTCATTCATAGAATATGTTGAATCATGGTAGATATACCAGTTCTTCATTTTGCTAGACAAAAAGAAATAGAATTCATATGTTAGAAAAGCATATGCCTGAATACCTTCGAATGACCAGAGAAAAATATGAAGGGATTTGGAATTTGAATTTGTACCTGCCAACAGAATAGGAATTTAACTTTAAATGTAGAGGGAAGCAGAATTATTTTAGTCTCTGTTAACTCTTCTGAATACCAATAATCATAATCATAGGAACAAGTATCAATAGCTAGGATCACAAAGTTCCCACTTTTCAGACCTATCAATAAAGTGAGGCAAGTTGGGTACTTTGGGTTCAGTTTTTAAGGGCTGGGTAGTTTCAGCCTTTCAGGAACATCGTATTAAAACTTACTAGTCAATCTCCAGAGACCCCCCCCCCCCCCCCCCCCCCCAAAAAAAAAAAAAAAAAGTTCAGCATAAATCCCCAAGGGGGAAGCCTAGACTGGTCCAACTGTATCCAGTACTAAGCAGCAAAGCTCTACCACTTCAAAGCTAATTTTAGTATTTGATGAGTTGACCCTTTTCCTCTTTACAATTCATACTTCTAACTTCATGATAATTGATCACCTGTTAGCTATACAAGGCCATAAAGCACAATGATTTACACAGTATATTCAAACCATAACTGATGACTACACGTTGAGCAGAAAGAATCTCACATGGTGACCCCCAAGTTTGCAGAAAGATCACCAAAGCTTATATTGCTTACTCCTTTAGAAACGGCATTCTGAAAAATACCTTAATACCAGCAATGGGAGAATACAATCAGATATGCATTGCCAGATAAAGCCAGAAGTAGTCATACCATTTATATCACTTAGACACACAAGTTTAAGCAGAATATCAATGCTGTAGTAACAGCAGCTTTATCTGAAGTGGGTGGAAGAAGCCTGTAGAGAGAAAGAACATAGTTAACAAACCTTTTGTTCGACGATACTTATAGTAGAAATAATAAAGATGGATACCCGAGGGTGACGAAATCCTTGGCTAATGCATCAAAATCTCGGTTTACAAGATGGAGGCAAGCTTCAATAAATCCATCTCTCAGTTCTTGCTTGAACTCGCCCATCATGCCAAAATCTGATAGTCAAAG
Organism: Persicaria tinctoria; assembly: GCA_037127255.1. Lineage (NCBI taxonomy): Eukaryota > Viridiplantae > Streptophyta > Magnoliopsida > Caryophyllales > Polygonaceae > Persicaria > Persicaria tinctoria. The sequence goes on from JBANSL010000013.1 coordinate 73,776,422, forward strand.
AATGTTAGACTACTTGGTTGGGGAAGATATGGTGAATTAAATTGATTAATTTTACCTAAGTAAGCGAGCTTCCCATCATATGTACGCAGCAAGTTACCAGGGTGTGGATCGGCATGGTAGAACCCATACTCAAGAAGTTGATTGAATGAACAATAAACTCCTATCTACATAAAATAAGATGAAGGAAAGCACACTGTGACCCATGCATAACACTTCAAACAGAGAAATTATTATGTTTTACACCAGACTATTTGATTCACAACATGTACCTCAACCAAGTACAGATCCTTAACTTCAGATAACTTCTGTCCCTGCACAAATAAAAGACAATGTGAGTAAACCTAGAGTGGGAAGGTTTAGGGAACACTCACAGCATCAGCATTGACCACCGAAGTTAAATTGTTGGAAAGGGAGAAAGCTAAAGGGATACTGACATTATGCAACATTCCATGTCCAATTCGAACGACTACAAATAGTAGACACCCTATAGAGTGAGTTCATATTTACTCCTAGACAGTTGAATAAACTGTTTCTCTTTATAAATCACAATTCAAAGAGAGATTAAATTTGGTGATGCAGTGGATTTCTGAACATTGAAGTCCATGTTCCTCATGTACACTATTAATTACTAATTTGGTCAACCACCACTCAGTCACGCTACTCACTAACACTATTCCCTTCATCATATCCTAACAGAAACTTATGATCAAGTCACCCTTAAGCTTGAGAACTCGGTGTTGTAGTGAGGCTTGGTCTTTATATTCTAAGCTGGATTTCATCAAAACAGTTCATATGATCCAGCCGAATAAAATGGACAGTGTATAATACTATAATATCCATCAATGACACCCTAGTTCAAGAGCATAACTGCAAAAGTCCATCTTCAAATCATATACTACCAGGATATAAAATGCATCTGAAGGTCACGATTCTCACGAATGCTCTTGATGTTATGGAGGTAGCTACTTGGGGAGATAGCATTTTCTGTAAAAACTGTACCTAATACCTTATGTACACTAATTCTGAAATGCATAGCCCCATAGGAAGAAAAAAAAGGTGAAAACTAATACCTCCACCCATTCCATAACAAGGACCTTTTGAGTTGTCACATCCATGTACATTAAAGGAACCATCACATCTTGCAAATTTCCATATAGCTCCCTGCTTTAACTGAATATGATCAGAGCTTAAAAGATTTGCAATAAATGAAAATTTAAAAGTTGATTTAAGTGATAGAAATACCCTAAATAAATGTTGAAGTTAGTCAAGTTACAAAAGACTTTAAAATTAGGATGCATAGCTTTCTGTTTTCGAAATGGATTCAAGAAAGATCAGTCCAAGGAATTAACGGATAGACCAGTGGACACTTGAGATCCTTTTTGAGGGAGAGAAACCAGGATAAAAGAATCCAACTATGATACGGGGTGTCAAGTATGTCCTTATCTGCTCCAACTCTGATGACAATTCTTTTACAGGATTTTTTAAAAGAAAAGAGTAAAAAACAAGCAAATTATCCCATTCCAGATCCTGCTGAATCATAGGATTATTATTGCAAGAGTAGCTTGATAAGTACTGAGGTCACTCAAGACTTGTTGATCGGGACAATTCAAATGCTTTTGTTTAGGATAAGTTCACTTTGATTGCACAAAATATGCCTGCATTTGTATCTAGAATGAAACAAACTCAAGTTGAGTTACTCAACCATTTGAAGTTGACATTTGCTTGTGTTTATGATTGTCTGAACTGGAGCACATGATCCTGACATGCACTTCTGGCAATCCGATGACTGCTTGGTTAGGAACTTAGGATTAGTTGAGCTTCATTATTCTAACTTGATGAGTGGTTCTGCTTAGGATTGATCATAGGTGATTTGAAAAATAGATAAGATGAACATAATAATCAAGTAATCTAGTCAGACTCCCAACTTCAGTTCGTACAGATAATGACATAGTTCACGAAATTAAATAACCAAGAGGTTCTTAATCAACATTCGTACCTAAACTTCAATCCATTTTCTGCTTCTTTCCTGTAGTCCATCTCCTGCATTCAATATGATTTACCTGTATTCAATATCAAGATCTAAGAATATCCCCCTGACTATGAGAAGAATAGAAAAAGATAAGAGAAAGGAAAAAAATCAACATAAATGAAAAAAATCAATAAGTATTTAGATACTTGACTACCCCTTGAATCCAAAAGGCAATGAGAAAGGAAACAATATTGTAAAAAGTGCAAGGCGAGAAGGACATGCAAAAACCTCTCTCAAACAAATAAAACAAAACATGAAAACAGATGTATTATGTTACAACTGATGAATAATATTTTCCTTTTCCATTTTTACCGGGGAAGATGTGCTTGGTGACTTGTTTTTTTTTTCAATTTACTTTCAGCACATTTGCAAATGGCCTTCAAGAACATGACAGCAAATACACTAATATAGAAGCACAAGTTTCTGGTATGCAAAGCCAAGAGAAAGATCCAAGTTCAGCTTATCTTTACTATATAGTATTTGGCAGTTAGAAATGCTCTATTTTTCAGATAATGAAGTTTACCTCTTATAAATGCGAATCACTAACTAGAGACTAGGATTTTTAATATACAGAATTAAGGGAAGAATAGCCTAAATAAGGTTTTCTAGTTTGGCACTCCCATTCATAATATGAACACAAACTTACACGGAAAAGACTTGATGCCCATTCATCAACAACTGCCTGCATGTTGAAAGCATAATCCTATTAAGATACGAGGTATTATAAAACAAAGTATGAGAAGTAACAATTATTTAATAGGTAGCTAATTACACTTAAAAATAAAATCTATGTGTTGGAATTTTGCAATCGGTTTCTAATTTCTATAACCACCTGAAGATCGGTATTGAATTTTCCTGCCCTCCGGATCAGCCCAGCAATAGAACGTAATATTAATATGTCCAGTGCAATGGCAGCTCGGACTCCAGGCCTTTGCACTTTAACAGCAACCACCTGCCCTGTTGAACGAAGTCTGGCTTGGTAAACCTGCAGAAGACATACACATTCTAAAGTTATCATTTTGCTAATGGAAAAAAAATAGGTCTAACAAAGAAATACTTCTTCCACTCAAGCTCACTGTAGCACATGAAGGACAGAATAAAACCTGACCAAGTGATGCTGCAGCTACTGGTTCAGGAGTGATCTCCGAGAACAACTCATCTATTGATAATCCAAGTTCTGACTCAATTGTTTTGAAAGCAATTTCACTGGAAAAGGGTGCAATTCGGTCTTGCAGCACAGAAAGCTCCTCTAGAAATGATGGCGGTACCAAGTCCTGTAGATTAGAAATGTTAGAGCCGTGATTAATGATAGTCCAACCTTTCATAAATAGAAAGAAAGCTAGAGAAATCAAGCATTGGAAAACATGAGGTGCATGCACTATCCCACATTTAAAAATGAACTACTACTCCTTTTGTAGGATTGTTCCACTAATTACAAATATATGCTCCCAGCCCGCCCACCCCACCTGCTAATTCTCACTAAACCATCTAATAATAGAAAGAGTAACTAGTCACAAATCAAATAGAAAGGGTGTATAACAAAAAGCCATATGAATACATAAAGAAATTGGAAGAGCAATAGCTAACTTACAGCTCTAGATGACACAGCTTGAGCAATTTTAACATATGCCTGAAAACAAAATGACTTTGATCAGGGCCAAATAAAACAATTTGCGGTTACATATTTGAAATAAAAATGCCTTCTGTTTTGATGAAAGAACAGTCACTCAGCTGAATAGAGAGATGCTGACAGCAAGACAAAGAAATGACAAGATTATTACCATCAATTGAGAAATATGCCACAGCACAACAATTACACTGCATTAGAAGTATAGTCAGACCAACATGCCACAGCTAACATTATATCTGAGATATCTCAACTACTGAACTGCAGAAACAATGATAATTGGGATAAAATAGAAGCACTTGACCCTTAGCAAACTTCAAATCCAACTCCAATACCAGAAACCAAATTAACACCAGGGCATCATTAAACGTGGATATTTCATCAAATTCCAGTTAAATGACGCTCTCCTTTGGTTCCACTTAATGGCAATATTTGATTAACTTAAATTGATTTCTAGAGGTGAACTTAAAAGGAATATGATTTTATCTAAATTGATTTCTAGAGGTGAACTTCAGAGATTGGTCAGCGTTTCCGAGAATCAGTTTGGCTTCGTCCCGGGCAGATCAGCAGTGGAGGCTATCCACCCGCTTAGGCGTTTGATCGAGATGCATAGAGACAGGAAGAAGAATCTGCATATGGCCTTCATTGATATAGAAAAGGCATACGATAAGGTTTCGAGAGGGCTACTTTGGAGTTGCTTGGTAGAGAAGGGAGTACCGGGGTCGTATATCAGAGTCATCAGGGATATGTACGAGGGTTCGCTGACAAGTGTTAGAACGCCATGTGGTGATTCTGAGTATTTTGAGGTTCGTGTGGGGCTTCACCAGGGTTCAGCGCTCAGTCCGTTTCTTTTCACTCTAGTTTTGGATACTCTTTCTGCTCCACTCCAAGAAGAGGTTCCATGGTGCATGCTGTTTGCTGACGACATTGTTCTTGTGGACAACTCAAGATCGGGTTTGGATCGCAGACTAGAAAACTGGAGAGAGGTGTTGGAGTCTAAGGGATTCAGAATGAGTAGGTCCAAAACCGAGTATGTTCAGTTTCGTTTTGGCGCTGACAGGGACCCAGGGGCATCAGTTTCATTGGGGGACGTTATTGTCCCAAGGAAAGAGTATTTCAAGTACCTTGGGTCGTACGTCCAAAGTGATGGGGGTGTCGACAGAGATATCGAACATCGAGTCCAGGCGGGATGGCTGAGATGGAGAAGAGCGTCAGGGGTGCTATGTGATAAGAAAGTTCCGACTAAATTGAAAGAGAAGTTCTACAAGGTTTCTGTTAGGCCGACCTTATTGTATGGTTCAGAGTGCTGGCCCGTCACCAAAGCTCAAGAACAGAAATTGGCAGTGGCTGAGATGAGGATGTTGCGATGGATGTGTGGGCATACGAGATTTGACAGAATCAGAAATGAAGACATTAGGAGTAAAGTTGGAGTTGCAAGTATTGTGGACAAGCTGAGAGAGTCCAGATTGCGGTGATTTGGGCACGTTCGGCGGAGACCTGGATCGGCGCCTGTTCGTAGGTGTGAGAGTTTGGAGTTTGGAGCTATTTGTAGGGGTAGAGGTAGACCGAAAAAGAGTTGGATGGAGGTTATTAGGCAGGATCTTAATCTGCTCAACTTATCGGAAGAATTGACTTTGGACAGAGACCGTTGGAGGAGGGCTATTCGGGCTTCGGATGTGTAGCAGTACTAGGCTGGGGTTTTGTTCTATTGTGGTTGCTTTTATTCCGCCTCCCTCTTTGCTTCTTCGTGCCTCTTTTCTACTGTTTAGCGTGCTTTGATGGGATTGATATGTCTACTATTTTGGGTCTATCGGAAACACTCTCTCGATGTATTCGGGGAAAGAGTGCGTACATCCTGACCCCCCGGACCCTGCTTAATTGCGGGATTTACTGGGTAGTTGTTGTTGTTGTTGTGCCTGCTCTCTACAACAGACGACAATAATGTTCTTCAGCATCAGGAAGATTCATTATATTGAGTTAACAAAAACATTCTGGGGTTACTATGTTTTTCTCATTGAGATTTTGGGGGATTCAATAGAAACAATATTTTACAGACTCAATAAATCAAGCCACATAGTTGGAAAAAGTTCCCACAATGCACTGCTTCTACTATGGGTTAAAAGCATTGTCCTAAGGTGGAGCAATACCTAGGAGTTTTTAGGGCTGAGCAAGTTTCTAGGCAGAGGACCGCCTAGGCGGACCTAGGCAGTCCAAGACTAGGTTTTTTATAAACCCGTCTCGTTCTATCTTTGATCGTAGATTTCTCTACGAATCGGAGTTTAAAGAATGGGCAGAAGGCACCGACCCGCAAGGCATGTTGATTCACTATATGAATTATTGTCCGACTTCTACTCTTCTCCTTGTCCGCCTAGGCGCTAGGCGGCCACCCACCGCCTAGTTGCCGGCGCATTTTAGAACACTGGTTGAAAGGAACTCAAACAAATAGATGAAAGTGATTTTCATTTTCAAATTAGTAGTAGTCCAGTAAATCCTTTTGTTCCTGACAAACAGCCTCACTAAAATGTTCCAATTCCCCTTGTAATATTCAATCTTACCAAAGCGAAATGTGCATGATTAGGGGGAAAAAAAAAGGATTTCAAATCTTACAGGACCAAGTTCCACCAAAGACTTCCGGAGCTGAGAGGCCCTAATCTGGACGAAAAAGGAACAAACACATCAGCAACCTTGAAGAAGAAGAAGAAGCAATATTCTAATTCTACAAAACCAGTTTTTTGGTGAAGATGTAAATAAAAAACCAGTTTTTTGGAAAAAAATTCACATTGCATTCTCAAGCATCCTCAAGAATTCAAATGAAAGATTAAATATGTTTCCATTGCTTCATCTGATATCACTACTTGAATAAACTTTCAACTAAACGACTAAAATATTCCCAAGAAAGGATTAAAAAAAAAGGCTAAAAAGTAAAGGAACTCATAGGTAGGTAAAACCAAGAGTAGAGCAAAGACTCTAATCTCCAAAACTAGGGGTAGGGAACAAAAGTAACCCATATTAAATTCTCACTACAAGAAGTTCAGTTATTTAACTTATTATGCAATGCCAGCTGATGTAATTGCCTTAGACCTATGAAACAACTTATGCAGATAAAACTAAAAGTTTGATGTTAATATACCCCCTTAAGATCAGTATGTCTATTTGACGGTCTCCAAGTTTTTCAGCAAAATGCACGTACTATCAGTCGACACTCACAATAATATCATAATTCATAATATTACTGAAGCCAGACAGAGCTACCATCAGAATTTAGCGAACTCTTTTACACCGAGTATTAAATAGACAGACTCCAGGAAACGAGTACAAGCAATAAAGCAAAAAACAACTTGGAATCTCTCTCTCTTTCTACAATAACAAATTTAAATCTTCAATATCAACTCATACATCCGACAAAGTGAAGCAAAGCTCAGTACAAGATTCAATTTCCTAACTAAATTATGATCGGGTCCATTTCTTTGTCTGTATAACAAATTAAACCTCTAAAACTCACATCTGAAATTCAAATCCAAGATCAACCAGAGCCAAATGCCAAAATCAAAACCATGCTAAAAGACAGGTAGTTACCTTGAACATGGTATCCGCTCGCTCCATGAGACCATCAACATACCTAAGAAAGAACCATTTCCCGAGCGTGGCGCCAATCTGAAATAGCCTCCGAAAGACGATCACTGGCTTCTTCTGATAAATAGAAGAGATTCTCCCTATATCATACTCCACAATCGACTCGGCCTCCGACTCACTCAGCTCAAACAGATAACCGGAGTTCTTGGTGAAAGTGTCCACGTCGCGGGAGGTGGACAATGCAAAAATCGCCGATCGGCGGCTCGAACGAAGCGGAGAAAAGACCGACAAATGAGCAGGCCATCTGGATAACCTAGATGAAGTGGATTTACTGCCAGGGGAGAGAGAAAGAGGGGGAGAAGGCGGTGGCGCTAGCGGCCAACGGGAGAGCTTCGTTGGGAGAGGAGACGCCATGAATGGAGCGATGAAGGGGGGGAAGGAGATTTTTCCGGAAGCAGAGAAGACTGAACTGCGAAGCTGAAAGAAGAAACCGACGCTGTTTCTGGTCATAGTGAGTTTGAACGTTGGCGTCGAAGCCATTTGTGTTGAGCACGTCAAAGAGCGTGGCACGTTTTTATTGGCTGAGAATTTTGTAAGACAAAAAAGGATCAAAAATTCAAAATTAGGGATTATCCATTTATCCAAGTAGAATAGGTCGAGTTCGGATCGGATCATTTACTAAATGAATGGAGTGCGATCATATTTTTAAGCTTAGTCAGTTTGGTAATATGTAGATAATGAGGTAGCTGAAACTGATAGATTAGGTGTGTTAAATATATGTTAAATTAGATTTTTCATAAGTTAGCAAAGTGTTTGGTAACCTAGATGATAGGATAGTTGATACAATCTAGCCGATGAAATAAGAGAAAATGAATAGAATTATGAAAAATTTGGGATGAGTAGTTGTTGAAAATCTAATTTTAAAAGTTAATTAAATTAAAATATTATATTTAACTTATTTAAAACTATAGATTATTAAAACCTCAAATGTGCGGATGGAAGATGGATGATAGTGATGAATTTTGGTTGAGTGTTTTTGACATTTTTGTGATGGTGATAAAACTCTAATTTGAGAGAAAACTAATTGAATTTTATTTAGGATAGGTGATTGAAAAACAAGTGAATTAGGGGATATGACTCACTACAAATATTGAACAAGGATCAAATACAAAGAGATATTATATTGCACAACCAAATTATAAGATTTGACCTTCGATATGACTTAAGAAGAGATGAAGCTTCCTATCTTCAAACTTATCAGATAAATATCGTTTTCAAGCTAAATTAACGTGCCTTGTAATGACTACAATGGGCTAATTAAGATAGGAGTTTTGGGGCAGCTTGTTGCATGCCTAGAAAAAATGGATTGCATTATTAAAAAAAAACGGATTATTGGTCTCTTCTCTTCTCAAAGTTCATTTTAATTTTGAATTTCAAACTGATTTGCTTTCGTATTCATCAAGTGGACACGAGGCACTTCCGGGCTTCTTGGACTACGCGAGGCACTTACGAGATTCTTGGACTATGTAATGTGACCCTCAATTAGGCGTAGATTTGTGAATGTTTGACCTTGTTCTTGATAATCTAAGGGGAAGAGTTAAAGAGTCCTTAATCAAGGTTAGCTTGATGACGTCTTGCTCGAGTTCTAGTGATAAAATCAAGAGACACCTCATTTGATGAGCCATTTTGAGCGTCAAAGTGGTGTATTATTTGCGAGTACAATGGGTGTATCTTGAGGTGCTTCTTGATTGATCATAGACTTAATCACATTGAGGTGCCACTCTATAGGCAAGCTTTATGTTTAAAAAACTAAATAGCTTTGTAAAGAATCAACTAAAAAATGTTACTATTGTTTAGAACTAAAAATGCCATCAATGGAAGACATCATATATACATTTTTCCTCATCATTATATCCACGCCCTCGTTCAGATTTAAAGCTTTTTAATAAATGCAAGGAATTAAAGTTTCATTATGTGCACTAACCACTAACCTGGAGTTTATACATGAACAGGGGATTTAAAAGTTTCAATCCTTAAATTCCTATTGCCTTTGTTTAAACAATCAAATAAGTCATCATTTTGCCTACCGTAAAATCTCAACTGAGTTGTAATGTTATTTTAAGTTCTTGTTGTGAGTTCGAGAACATCCTCATGTTAGGTGATCATGGTTATCGGTAACACATCCAACTTTTTGCGTACTGTATAAAAATAAAAAAATAAAAAAAATGTCATCATTTTGTGCACTAAGTTGGCGTTTGTACATGTGCTCATAAAATGATCTGGATGATTAATATCATCAATGTAAAAGATTATAGATGAAATATATGGAACCACAAAATTCCGAACTCTTTAGTCAATCAAGCTTCCAGATCAACACTAAACTGTAATGCAAGAAGAACTAGACAACAAAATGATCTGGAAGCTTGACTGGATAGAGCCTCGGCCGAGCCTACAGATTCTGTATTTCTGTGCACTAACAAGAAGTTGGAGACTACCCACAAAGCTTAGCCGACAGATGTGAGCTCTTTGCTTAGCCTCTGCAAGACAAAACGAGCTCCCTGACTACATTGGATCAAGTGTACAAGACATGTAACTGCAACCTTGGTATGATACAGTATACTCCTTTTTTTTTTAAGATGGTGAAACGTGGATATGATTTTCTAAATGTTACATGAACAATTAAGATAATGATTTTACAAATGTTAAGACGGTGGACATTGGATGCCTGGATGAGATGACAATGAAATATGTGGAAGACCTGTTTTACTAAGATGTAGAGGGGACCTTTCCTAGATATGGACCTTCTAATAGTCATCTTCGATCAAAAAACCCCTCCCACTGGTTTCAAGTCCACCATGACAAATGTCAAATCCTCCCTCTTTTCTTCCATTGAAAGAATAAACCAAGTCTACCAAAGGAGGAAAAACTCCCCCCCACCCCCACCCCCCGCAAGAGTTGAGGATCTGAGTGATATACAGCAGACATATATAGAGGTCACCGAAAGAGTTGAAGAAGAAATGAGGATTGATGATCTATTGAAAGAGAAGGAAAAAGGAAAGAGGAAAAAAGTAACCTTTGCTGATAGTAACTCCTTCCAAGTACAAGAAGAGGCAAATGGAGAACTGGTTACAGAAGCTCAACAAACAGTTCAGTTGCGTTTGACAGATGGAAAGATAGGCAAGGAAAAGGACAAAGAACTGGGCAAATCTAGAGATAAGACAGGGACTAAGGATACTGAAAAAGTACAACCCTTTACTGAGGTGAGAAGGAGTGGCAGACGGAACAAGCAAGGACAGCCTTCCGTTACAGATAGTGAGAAGCAAGAGATGAACACTGATGATAATGAAAAAGGGCCTAGCACCCTTCCAAAAAGGAATAAATGATTATAGCATCTTGGAATGTAAGGGGGTTTAACAGCACCTCCAAACACAAGGCTGTTAGGAACTTTTTGAGAGAGAAGAATATTTGTTTGCTTGGAATAATTGAAACTAAACTAAACCTTGCTAAACTGCAATCCATTATGGAGAAAAGTTTCAGCCAATGGAATTATGCCCATAATTTTGACTACAGCTGGCAGAATTTAGGTGATTTGGGATCCTCAAAGGGTGGTTTTCACATGCAGAACTATTACAGAGCAGCTTATATGTGGTGAAATACAATGTAAGGTCACGGGGAGAAACTTTCAGCTTGCCCAGGTGTATGGCCTACACACAATTGTGAAGAGAAGAGGGCTATGGAAAAATCTTGAAGATGAAATTGGTGCTTCTTCTCTACCTTGGCTAGTACAGGGGGACTTTAATGCTATCATGAGGTCTTGTGAAAGGAAAAATGGTGCCACTGTGACTGCTTATGAAGTTGCTGATCTGTGGAATGTTTGCTCCGAGTTAGACTTACATGATGCTATCAGTGATGGTATTGATCATACATGGTTCAAAGGCTCAAAATCTACAAAAATAGACAGAGTCATGGTCAATGTTTGTTGGGATACCTTGAATCTCTACTGCAAAGCCCATTTTCTCATTCCCAAATCTTTCTATGACCACAGTCAGGTGTTAGTAGAGGTGCTTGAACAACAGAAAAGCAAAAAGGGCCCTTTCAAATATTTTAATATGTGGAGTCAGAATGAAGAGTTTCAACGACTGATATGTGAACACTGGAACTTCTATGGGAGAGGCTCTGAGCAATACCTTCTTTGCAAGAAATTGCAAAACCTTAAGAAGCCTTTACAGATTTTGAACAGATCTCAGTACTCCAACATCACTGACAGAGCTAAAAAGGCTGAGGCAGATTATGAAAAGGCTTTTGTGGAGCTTAGAAATGATCCTTCTTCTCCGGAGCTGCTATTGGATATGGAAAATGCAAAGAAAAAAGCTAATAGACTTAAGGATGCTGAGCTTAAATTCCTCTCCCAACTGGTTAAAACCAAACATATTTTTGAGGGAGACAGATGTAGTGCTTACTTCCATAGTCTTATGAAGAAGAATATGAAGAGAAACCATGTTAGCTCTCTAATAAAGGATGATGGGCAGGAAACTATGTCACTTAATGAGGTTGCTGATGAATTTGTGAAGTTTTATAAGGGGCTCCTAGGGACTGAGAAACAGACTTTGGATGTTAACCAAAGATATATTAGAGATGGAGGTGCCATATTATCTACAGACAAACACTCTGAACTCACAAGAGCAGTGACAGATGAAGAAATCAAAAGTGCTTTGTGGAGTATTGGGGATGACAAGTCTCCTGGGCCGGATGGCTTCACCTCTAAATTCTTCAAAGATGCCTGGGCTACGACTGGAGGTCAAGTGATCAGTGCTGTAAAGGAATTCTTCAGAACCAGCAACCTTCTCAAACAAACCAATCATACCTCCATAGCCTTAATTGCCAAGAATCCCAATGCCAAATCAGTAGGTGATTTCAGACCCATTTCCTGCTGCAATGTTTCTTATAAAGTGATTTCTAAAATTCTTTCTGCTAGACTGTCTCCTATTCTGAAAACCCTTGTTTCTCCTGCCCAAATTGGTTTCATTGAGGGTAGAATTATGAATGAAAACATCTTCCTTCTTCAAGAGCTTATCAGGAAATACTCTAGAAAGAGAATCAGTCCTAGATGCATTCTTAATTTAGATCTCAAAAAGGCCTATGACAATATCTCCTGGAAATTTATTGAGCAAATGTTAAAGCACCTGAATTTCCCTCATCTTTTCATACATTGGATCCTTGAATGTGTTTGTACTACTACTTTTTCTGTTAGTATCAATGGATCTTTAAATGGCTACTTCCATGGTAAAAGAGGTTTGAGACAGGGGGATCTCATCTCCCTCCTTATTTTTGTCCTCTCTGTGGATTATCTTTCGAGAATTCTTAATTGCAGGACTAAACTTCCAGGATTCAAGTTCCACCCAAAATGTAACAGACTTCAAATCACCCACTTGGCCTATGCTGATGACTTAATTCTGATGTCTAGAGGAGATAAAACTTCAATGAATATTTTGCTGGATGCTCTCAATCACTTCTCTGAGGTCTCAGGTCTTGAAATCAGTACGGTCAAATCATCATATTTCATTGCTGGTGCTAAGGAGGAGGACAAGGCTTTTCTTGCTTCCAGATCGGGATTCTCACAGGGATCATTCCCTTTCAGATACCTTGGTATCCCAATCTCATCAGGAAAGCTTACTATATCTCAATTCTCCCCCTTCCTAGATAAAATCCTAGCTAATATAAGCTATTGGAATTCTAAAACTTTGTCTTATGCTGGAAAAGTGGAACTCATTAAAACAGTCCTTCAGGGTATTAGTGCTTTCTGGTTTTCTATATTACCCTCCCCTTCCACTTTGATTGACAGAGTTAATAGCTTATGTGCTAAATTCCTCTGGAAATCCCATCGTATCAAATGGAAAGATGTGTGTTTACCTAAGGAGGAAGGAGGATTAGGCTTGAAGGATCTTAAAACATGGAATAATGCTTTTTTATCGAGAATGCTTTGGGACATCGTTAGAAAAAAAGACAGCTTATGGATAAAATGGGTTCACCATCAATATTTACAACAAGGAGATGTATGGAGTTGGCAAGTCCATATTAAAAATGACTCTCCTTTGTTGAAGAGAATCCTTGCCATTAGAGATGCACTGCTAACCTCCACAGGTACCTCCCATGAAGCTGCTGCCAAGCTGAATAGTTGGTGTATTGGAGGAAAATATAGCATTGAGGCTGCATACAACCACTTCAGAAGAAGAGCTACTCCCCCTCCATGGTCGACAGTTGTATGGGATAAAGTGATCAGTCCCAAACATGCTTTCATTCTATGGCTGGCAGCCAAAAGAAAACTGGCGACAAATGACCTCATTAAAACAAGGGAAGTGAATCCAGATTGTCATCTATGCAACCAGAATATTGAATCTCATGAGCATATTTTCTTCTCTTGTAATTTCTCCTCTAATATTTGGTCTCAGGTCAAAGCTTGGCTAGGAATTTGGAGAGGAATGGGATCAATAAAAAGTGGACTCAAATGGCTTAAAAAGGAAGCTAGAGGCAAAAGTTGGCGCTCCAAAGCAAAGAGAATTGCATTTGCTGCTACTATCTATCTGATTTGGAAGGCAAGAAACGAGAAGGCCTTCGATGAATCAAGCAGAAGTGCTGAACAGATCGTCCACCTTATCAAACAGTACGTGTACAAGGTTCTCTCACATGAATTCTCTCTTCACTTCACATCTTCAACAAGGCTACTAGATGGACTGGACCTTGCTGCCACCTCTACATTTCAAAACTGAAGTCAGAGACCATCCACTCCTAGAAGGCTTGAAATATTGTCCTTAATCATGTAACTTTTTGCTCGTCTAAACTTTCATAGCCTCATCATCGTCGTGGCTTGTTAGGCCCTGGATGGAAATTCTGTACTCATGGACTTAGATGGCGTAGGAGTATGGATTTGGTGTGCTAAGGATGTGTACCTCAATTGCTGACCAACCTTCCCCTATTGACTCCTGTCCTGAACAAGAACCCACACCAGCAGAAGCCTACAGGATTCCTAATAACTCAAACCAATCTCAAAACATCCCTCCCTCTGACACAAACCAATCTCACTTACAAGGAGCCTGGGCCACTAGGTCACCATTGATAGGGTCAACCTCCAGAACCAGAGGCTTCAAACTGTCCTACCATAATTCAGGAGAAGGTGATACTGTAAAAGCCTCTAAGCAAGACTGTCTAACCCTAGAAGAAGCATGGGGTTTTGCTTTGGTAGGTTATGTTGTTGGGCGATTTCCTGGGTTTGAGGCTATTGCTAACCTGAAGAGAAATTGGCCAAAGCATGAATATAATGCCCAGGGTGGGTGGTTGATGTTCAAATTTTCCACCGAGGAGGATAGAGACACAGTGTTGATGAAGGGACCCTTCACAGGACCTGGTTACACCCTCCTACTTAAGTGTGTACCTGAAAGATTTACTTTTGACAAAGCCCTATTTTCTAGCCTTCCTGTGTGGATAAGGATACATAAATTGCCCACAGAGTTCTGGACACCAGTGATGCTTGAAAAAATTGCTTCTAAGATTGGTGATCCAATTATGTCAGATGGCTATACAGAATACAGATCAAAACAATTATATGCCCGAGTTTTGGTTGAGATGGATTGTGCAAAGGAACTTAAAAGAATGATCACAATCGAGTTTGATGATGCACCAGATCACACTTGTTTCATTGAATATGAAAACTTACTCCCGAGGTGTAATAGATGCACAACCTATGGACATGAAACAAATAAATGTCCTGCTGCAAGGGGTGCTGCTGCAGACAACAGCTCGAAAACCCCAATGGGGCCTCAAAGGATTTATAAAGAGAAAACTACAGCTCCTAGAGCGGGGGGGCTCAGTACTCAACCTATTAACCAACCTCCCCCTCCCTTTGCTACAAACCATATCACAAACCCTCCTTCTCTACCTTCCCCTCCTCTTCCCTCTCCACCTCCCCCTCCTCCTTCACAAATTCCTCCTCCCCCTACCCCTATATCTGTCACGCCTTTAGAGCATACTCCCTCCTCCTGCTTTCCCTCCCAAAAGGATAGCAGAATAGAGCACCCCTCACCCCCCTCTCCTCCTCCCCCCCCCCCCCCCCCCCTCCTCCAAACCTTACCTCATCCTCCAACAATCACCATCCCATCTCTAAACCCCTATCCAGCTCCAATGCCCCTCCTCCATCGCACCAACCTCCACTGCTCCCAAATCCCTCTCATTCTCAAGCTATCTCAAACACTATACCCTCCCCCTCAAATGCTTCCTCTGTCCCTTCTTCTAACTTCCACCAAAAAAATACCAGCTCAGTCTTACATGCCACCAAGTCTACTGTTAAATCCTCCCTATTTTCTTCTATTGACAGAATCAACAGAGCTTACCACAAAAAGAAGGCCTCCCCCCCTCCTCCTCCTCCTAAGGCTATTGATCTTCTTGGCTTTCAAGCAACATACACAGAAGTCTCCCCGAATTTGGAGAAAGAAATGAGACAGAGGGAAATGCAACAAAAAGTTTATCAAAGACAAAAGAAGGTCACCTTCTCTGAGCATAGCAGATTTCAGATTTTTGAGAAAGTGGATGGCAATGGTGGAGCTGATGACAGAGAACAGAAAATTCTGCTCATCACAAATGGCTCAGAGGAGAAGCAAGAAGAGAGAGTTTCTGAGAAGGCAAAAGAAAAAGCAGTGCGGACGAGTATAGAGGAAGATGCTCAACAAACTGATGTACGAAGGAGTATCAGGCTGAGTAAAAAAGGAAGTAATCAGCTTCTTACAACAGTTCAAGGGATGGAAGGACTGGACAAAGGGCCTAGCACCCTTATAAAAAGGCCTAAATGATTATTGCCTCTTGGAATGTAAGGGGTTTTAACGGTCGCCCCAAGCATAGGGCTGTTAGGGAATTTCTAAGAAATAGTAATATAGCCTTTCTTGGCATTCTTGAAACAAAATTGGATGTGAACAAGCTGCAGGATATAATGAGGAAAAGTTTTGGCCAATGGAGTTTTTTGCATAACTTCGATCATAGCGATAAAGGGAGAATTGTGGTTATTTGGGATCCTTTGAGAGTGGATTTCAAACATAAGAAAACATCTGATCAGATGATCTGTGGAGAGCTTCTATGTAAGATCACTGGTAAGACCTTTAACTTGGCACAGGTTTATGGCCTTCATACAATTGTTCACAGGAGAGGTCTTTGGACTGACTTGGCTACAGAAATCAGTAATAGAACGGGTCCTTGGCTAGTACAAGGAGATTTCAACGCCATCATGAGATCTTGTGAAAGGAGGAATGGAGCCACTGTCACTGCCTATGAGATTGCTGATCTTTGGGAACTTTGTGCTGAGTTGGATCTTCACGATGCAGCAAGTGAGGGACAGGAGCATACTTGGTTTAAAGGGCAAAAATCAACCAAAATAGATAGAGTGATGGTAAATGGATACTGGGACACACTCCGCCTACACTGTAAAGCCAAATTCCTATTGCCTAAGTCTTCTTTTGATCATTGTCAAGTGATAGTGGAAGTTCTTGAACAGCTTCCAAAGAAAAAAGGGCCTTTTAAATACTTTAACATGTGGGGGCAGGATGAAAAATTTCAGCAAATCGTCTCTGAAAATTGGGCCTATAATGGTGAAGGTTCTGATCAATTCCTGTTGTGCAAAATGTTACAAGGGCTGAAGAGACCACTCCAGTTACTGAATAAATCCCAATACTCTAATATAAATGAGAGGGCCAAATCTGCAGAAAATGAGTATGAACAGGCCTTCTTAGCTTTAAGATAAAACCCTGACTCAACTGAGTTACTACAAGCAATGGAAACTGCCAAGAAAAAGGTTGTAAGGATTAAGGAAGCTGAGTTTAAATTCCACTCTCAACTAGCTAAGGCCAAACATACCTTTGAAGGAGACAAATGCAGCTCATACTTTCATGGTTTAATGAAAAAGAACATGAAAAGAAACCATGTAAACTCTCTGATCAAGGAGGATGGCTTGGAGACTCTATCTCTGGAAGAAGTGGCATCTGAATTTGAGAAATTCTACAAGGAACTGCTCGGGACAGAAAGGAACACGGAGGAGGTGGATATCAGAATAATAAGGGATGGGGGAGCCCTGCTGAGCAATGACAGACACGAGGATTTGATCAAACCTGTTACTCTTGGAGAGATTAAAGCTGCACTTTGGGATATAAAGGATGAAAAATCTCCGGGGCCTGATGGTTATACATCAAAATTCTTCAAGGATACCTGGAATACCACTAGGCCTCAGCTCGTTAAGGCAGTAAAGGAGTTCTTCACCTCAGGCAATCTTCTTAAACAAACAAATCACACCTCTATTGCTCTAATTGCAAAGAAACCTAATGCTACAAGTGTAGGCGATTTCAGACCCATTTCTTGCTGTAACATCTCATATAAGATCATCACAAAATCCTTGCTAGCCGTCTCTCTCCGGTGCTAAAGAATATTATCTCCTCTTCCCAATTAGGCTTTATTGAGGGTAGGATCATGAGTGAAAATATTATGCTATTACAAGAACTCATTAGGAAGTACTCAAGAAAGAGGATTAGCCCAAGATGCATCTTAAACCTGGATTTAAGAAAAGCTTATGACACTATTTCATGGAAATTTGTCAAAAAAATGCTGATTCACCTTAACTTTCCTCCTATATTTGTGCAATGGGTGCTCCAATGTGTATGCACTACTTCCTTTTCTATTAGTATTAATGGTTGTCTACAGGGATATTTCTTTGGAAAAAGGGGATTGAGGCAAGGGGATCCAATTTCTCCACTTATATTTGTGCTCTCTGTAGACTACCTCTCAAGGGTGTTGACGTGCAAAACAAGGCTCCCAGGTTATAAATTTCACCCTAAATGTAAAATGCTACAAATCTCTCACCTTGCCTATGCAGATGACTTAATATTGTTGTCAAGAGGGGATAAAGAATCGATGTCCATACTGCTGGATGCACCAGACCATTTCTGTGCAGTTTCAGGACTTGAAGTAAGCCCTTCTAAATCTTCTTACTTTATAGCCGGTGTAAAGGATGAAGATAAGGAGTTCCTGGCCACCAGAACAGGTTTTTCCCAAGGAACCTTCCCTTTTAGGTACTTGGGAATTCCTATATCATCAGGAAAGCTTACTGTCTCTCAATTTTCTCCTTTCTTAGACAAGATCCTAACAAACATTAGCTATTGGAATTCTAAGACCCTATCTTATGCAGGAAAAGTGGAACTAATAAGGGCTGTCCTTCAAGGAATTGAAGCCTTTTGGTTTTCTATCCTCCCTTCCCCCTCTACTCTTATTAACAAAGTTAACAGTCTTTGTGCAAAATTCTTGTGGAAATCTCATAGGATAAGATGGAAGGACGTGTGCCTACCTAAAGAAGAAGGTGGTTTGGGATTAAAAGATTTAAAAACCTGGAATACTGCGTTTCTTTCAAGGATTCTTTGGGACATCATTAGGAAGAAAGACAGCTTGTGGATAAGATGGATTCACCACCAATACATCCAGCAAGGGAGTGTGTGGAATTGGCAAGTACATAAGGAAAATGACTCACCACTCATAAAAAAGATTTTGTCTATCAGAGATGATTTGCTAACTTCCACAGGCTCCATTCAAGATGCTATGCAGAAACTAAATGAATGGAGCCTTGGAGGTAAATATAAGATTGATGCTGCTTATAACCATTTCAGGAGAAAGGTCCCTAAGCCACCATGGACATCAGTAGTATGGGACAACAAAATCCTACCAAAACATTCCTTTATCCTATGGCTGGAGGCTAGGAGAAGGTTGGCAACTTGTGATCTGATCAAAATCAGGGAAGTAAACCTCAACTGCTCCTTTTGCAACCAAGTCACTGAATCCCATGAGCATATCTTTTTTGCTTGTAACTTTTCTTCCTCCGTGTGGTCACAGGTTAAGCACTGGTTGGGAATATGGCGTGGGATGAGCACCCTGCAAAGTGCACTCAAATGGATGAAGAAGGAGGCCCGAGGCTCTGGATGGCAGTCAAAGGCTAAGAGGGTGGCTCTGGCAGCTACTGTATATCACATTTGGAAGGCTCGGAATGAAAAGATTTTTGACAACACAAGTAGGAGCCCTGAACAGATCTCTCACCTCATCAAAGTCCATGTCTACAAGGTCCTAAGCCATGATTTCTCCATACATTTCACATCAACAATTACACTACAAGAAGGACTTGTTCACACAACTGGAGCTGAGCTACAAGCGTGAAGAGCAACAATGCACTCTGATTTAAGAGGGACAAATGAAAAAGGGCATCAAGTGTCTAATAGACCCCAATTTGGCTCCTAGTGTTGTATGAGAACCTATAGGGTTGCTGGCCTGAGGTCTTAAGTTTTTTGTAACAGCAACTTCATAGCCTACTGCCCTTAAAATGCTTGTTTATGGTTTAGGTGTGCTAAGGTTGTGTGTGATTAAATCTCTTGATGGCCGAACCGAAGGGAGATTTAGTCTTGCACAACCTTAGGGGGTGGGTCCGACTTCTGATAGCCGAGGCTTGATGAGATAGGAGTTGCCCCGAACCATGTGTTCAACACACCTCATTGATTGGAACAACCTTACGTATGTTCCTTGATTTTGGTAGCTACGCAAAGTGTCCTTTGGACACTGTCAGCCCTTTTGTACATTGTAAATATTTTTTTCTGTTTTCAATATATTAACCCTTAAAATCAAAAAAAAAAAAGGATGTGTTTGTGTAAATCTCTTGATGGCCGAGCCGAAGGGAGATTTATACTTACACATTCTTAGGGGTAGGTCCGACTTCTGATAGCCGTGGCTTGAAGAGACAGGAGTTACCCCGAGCTTCGGGCTCAACACACCCATAGATTGGAGCAATCTCAAATTGCTTCATGATTTTGGTAGGCATGGACGAGTAATACCTCCACTCGTCCCTCACTTTGGTACCATGTAAATACTTTAATTTCCTTGCAATATATCAACCCTTAGAATCAAAAAAAATAGAGGGGAAGAAGGGAGAAGCTTCAGAGGAGAGAGAAATAAGATAACAAAAATTATGTCTACTTACCCATCTCAACCTTCCAAAGACGAAGAAATGTACAACAACAATCATCCCAGTATAGCCCACCACTTAGCAGGGTATAGGGTCTAGTAGTACACACCCTTTGTTGAAAGGGTGAGGTACGCCTATGTACAAGAGAACTCGGACTTCAAACCAAGAAAGAAAAAAGACCCCTCCATGGTGACCTATGGGAATCGAAAATGGAGAGATGGGATGGGTTTATACAGGTTATTGTCTACCTTGTTACAGGATAGATCAAAAGAATAAAAATCCCATCATTAACAAGCCACATCTCCCTGCCATTCCCTTGTTCAACCAAAATGGTACCCTTTTTTTTGGCACTTAACCTGCAACTGGTGTAGGTGGTCATCAATCACATTTGCAAAAATAGTCTTTTAGGCTAATTATGCCAATCTCCACTGACATTGTTAGTTTTGCGGGGAAAAAAATGTTTGCTAGTTTTGCAAAAGATTCAAAGATAAAAAGGAGACTCGGCGACCACTGTACACTTGGTCCAAGTTTTATGCTGACTGTGCTTAATCCATCTAGGTGATTCAACATCCCTGTCAAACAAACAACATAAATGGTTGCAAGTCTCTCCCTCTCCTATGGCTGTCTTGTGACATTCGCGTTCAAGACCATGACTTCCAATGCTAAGACCCCTTTCAGGAGGCAACCTAGTCATTTTGAGCTTGGTCGAGGATCAAGTTGCAATTGTTTATGGTGCGTGCGTCAAGGAGTCCATGATTCCACAACTTGACCATAAACAACCTCCAACACCTGACATATAAACACGCAATTACAATCAAAATATTTTCACATTGACACTTGACAACTAGAGCCCCAAACCCTATTGATCAGTCATAATGTCATTGTCATCAGGAACAACAATACTTCAATGTCAATGAAGCCCTTTTAAGGGATCATACTATTGAGAGAATCCCTAAAGGGGAAAGAAAAAGAAAATTTTCATTTTGTCTATAGGTCAAGAAGTATTGCCCTAACATCCATGGAGGAGAATACAGAGATGTGCCCCTAAGAAATAAGCACCGGCAAGGTGAAGCAAGTGTTTTTAGACACCCATGATATTGATATTACAAGGAATGGGAGTGGTAGAAAGATTGTTCAATCAATAAGTCACAATCATGCTTGAAATAAGCTGTTCAACTAAAGTTTAAAAACAATTATTGAGTAGAGAATTAGAATTTTTAACATATTTCTTCACATAGCCAACACAAGTGATGAGATATTAAAAGTAAGATGACCTACCAAACAAGGGCAGGAGCCTGAACAAGGTCATGACCATGCAACCTTGAAAATCCTTCACATGCCCAAGGAATGTGACTATCTGCTAGCACTCTACCATTAAGAGAGGACAATTCAGCACCAAGACAAACACAAGTGCTAATTGAGCAAGCTCAAAGATGTGGCACTTCACAAAATCAAACAGAGATGTGAAAAACAACATACATAATATCTCAAAAAAAGTATACTAGAGGCATTGTATAAGTAAAATTAAATGGATTATTTGAGCATGCGTCAAGGGAGATTTAGAGGGTCCTCAGCTCAGCAATCTACTACGTTAGCAAACATTCTTGGGGAGTTAACAAACAGGGCTTGAAATTTTCAAACAGGACAGCATCAAACCTGGACTCAAGTTCCCTAATTTTTGCTTCATATGCAACAGGGAAAAAAGGGAAAACCAAATTGCTTGGGCTTTATCATGTTTCAACTCCTACTTGCATAGTAATTTAATTTGAACATTGATTTTTATTCTTGCAACTTTTAAATATATACGGAGTATATACCAAACATCACTAGATCGTCTTACTATCAGCAAAAGTTCCAAGCATCAAAATCAAAGTTCAAATTAAGTTACTAAGCAATAAGAATTAATTAAATTTAACATAATAAAACCCAAGCTAAAGATCTTAAACAAAATCCAGAAAGTCTCATAAATGTTCTTTTCTTCCTAAAGGAAACTCTGCCCATGTTTGCCACTATAGATTCATATATGCATGCCATTTGAAAAGAACTAATACAAATTAAAAGGGCAGAAGAGACATTACAGGTGTAGGTTACCTTTGCTTTCTGACAAATGAATTCCACAGATGCATTATTTGCTTCTCATCTTTGCTCACATCAATAAAATCATCCAGCATCTGCAAGGGACCCATTAATTGTTTAGTTTTTGGCAAATCAGACACCAGTCACAAGAAAAGAAGATAAAAACCCAGACCGGCTAATATAACAAAAGGGAAGGTAATGAAGGCAAAAACCATATCTTTGAGAACTTTCCCTCGATAAGAATTTGTGTTGAAATCTGATAATTCACTGCCCGAAGTATATAGAAAGGCGTGAAAGAAAAACAGATAAATTAAACAATCTCTTTTCTTTTCAGCGTTAAGCATTTGGTTTTCTATGAGGTTTTATAGATACACTGTTCAATGACTTGCAAACATTCTCTAAAGCTAGCAATTGTTGACAGAAATACACAACTAATTGACCATCTGCACCAAGAGAACTTCTCTTACGACTCTCACATGGTTATGGAATATTGCAAACCAACCAAGACGCCACAATGCCCATCCAGATTGTCTCAGTTTGACTCCATATGAAAAAGAATTCTGCTATAATACTTCTAAACAAACAATTCTAGGATAAACTTTTGACAAATTTATGCATCTCTTTTGGCAGTGCTTCCGAAGAAAAAGATAGCAGGATCCGATGATTTGTGGAATCTACTCCAGGTACAGATTTGCATTTTATTCACTATTCTTTCTTTCCTTTTTCTTTTTTTTTGCATATTGTGTGTAAATATGTCTATAATATTGTGAGTAATGAAACAGAGAATTTATTCTCCACCTCTCTTCAAAGAATGAAGAAAGATTCTCCATTTTATTCACATTATTATGGTACCGCAGTCAGAAGCATTCCAATCAACATGGTTAATCCACCACGTCACTCACATGTCCTTTATGATGTTTTAGCATAGTAGAAAATTCACACTACAAGATACAACCACACTGCCTTTCTTATATATTCTTCCCCTTTACTATTTTTAATTTACAGATAACAAAAGTAGATACTACATGACATACCCTTCTGTCTTCCAAATCTGCAACATCGTCATCAACTTCATCCTCGCTATCATGATCTGACAAAACTTGTTCCAGTGCCATTGGCTACATTTTTTCATATATAAAAAACATCATTTTTAAGAGGATCCTTCCTTCTTATCTAACATTAACACAACAAATCCAGGCACATGAGGGTAAAAAAAAGAACTGGAAAAATAGAGTTCATCAATGCTTAGCTAGAAACACAGAATGATGCTTACATGACATGAAAATTTGGCATCAAAAGAAAAGAAACTCATACTTCAAGATTAGACAAATATACGAGAATTAAAATTATCAACCACTACAAAAGGAAAAGGGGGAACGGGAATATAAGAACACAGCATGACCATAAGGGGGGAGTCAGCGGTGTGTAAGGACCTAAAACATTCAATCAGAACCATCGTATATAGCATAGAACAGAACCTACAGTAGTAATTGCATTGAATTGGGAAATAAAAAAATAAGTGTTGTACAATGTAAAATTGTAAATCACCAACTTGTCATAAGAAGGAGAAAACAACAGACAATTAAACCCCCAAGGAACTTTTTACCTGTGCTCTATGTGAGTGAAAGAACTGCCTCTTCTCCAACAGAGCTCGGCTGAAAAAGAAAAAAAAAGAAAAAAACTTACTTAGACTTAGTTGCACACAATTTCAGTTCTCTTTCAAAGCTGACAATAATTATGGATGACAGCTAACAGGATTGTTAATTTAATGTAGTATTTTATTGCACGCCATATACTACGTATTTTTTTAAAAAAAATAACGCAATGCATACGGTAGTTACAACACTTAAAAGGGCTCAAACCAGACCAGAACTAGAATCCTAAAAGAAATGGGAATAAAAGTGAGATAAAAATATTCCAGTCTGATCAGAAGTGAACTCTTTCTACAAGTCAAATGGAAACAAAACAGGAATAAGAATTTTTATACTTATTCATTTATTTTTTGGGGAAAGAAACTTTCAATACAATATTGAACCAAAAAACCAAACAAAATCAGTTTTAACCAGAAGCTAACGAAAAAAACAACAAAAAGTGAAATATAAAAAGACAGTTCTTGTTCAAACTACAAAACCATCTGTTTTTTTCTTTAAAAACAATCATGTAAAAGCCCACTTGAGCGTCTTTCGAGAACTCTACCCCAAGTGGAGAGCATTCTCTGAACTGGAACGAACGTTTTGGGGTGCACTACATGTGCCCATGCTCACAATTCTCAAAGAGAGAAGCCAGACCCAAAGGCTATCAAATGCATCTTCCTTGGCTATTTTGCAACTCAAAAGGGATACAAGTGCTATAAACCTCGTTCCTCTCACCAAAAAAGTGTTCATCTCCATAGATATAACTTTTTCATAAAAATCACCATTTTATTCTCAAGCCAAGACTTCCGATCAAGAGGAACTACACTTAATTCCAGAAAAGACTTTCTCAAACTTAGACTTGGATCTCGAATTTCTCCCAACAAACCTGTCCAAGCTGGTTCTGATAGTGTCTCTACTCCAACACATAACCTAGTGCACCTTATCCAAGCTATCTTTATGTTTATTCAAGGAAGGTAGGTCGGGACTGATCTATTCCAACAAGTTCAAACATCTTCTCGAGAATCTGAACCTAGTAACACAACTTGCCAAGGTATGGAACCTGATCCTAATGTTATTCCCTTTAATCCTACATCTTGTGAACCTGTTACTTGTGAATCCAATGACTCTCTTAGATCAGATAATGATGTACACATTGCCATCTGGAAAGGCATTCAAGAGTGCACAAAAAGGCCTTTGTATCCATTATCCAATCATGTGTCCTTGAACCATTTCTCTCCATCCCGCCAAAAGTTCATACAAACCCTCCACAAAACTATGACAACCATGCATTGGAGAGAAGCCATGAATGCAGAGATGATCGCTCTAGAGAGAGAGAGAGAGAGAGAGAATACATGGGAGATTACTGACAAGCCAACAGGGACAATGAGTTGGAAAAGGAGAATTTGAGGCAAGAGTTAGAAGCTGAATTTGATATTAAAGCTCTTGGCGAGCTCAAGTACATCCTTAGAACTGAAGTATCTCACTCTTCTAATGGGATTTTTACACAAGCTGACCATAATCACATAGAAGCTTTCATGGATGCAGACTGCTGAACTGGTGGTTCCATCGTTTTGATAGAAGATCTACCTCTGGATATTGCATGTTTCTCATAAGGACTCTTATTACATGGAGAAGCAAAAAAATAAAATGTTGTGGCCAAGCTGAATGTAGAGCTCTGGCACATGGCTTATGTGAGTGGCCAGAATAACCTTTCTCAAGTCAGAAGATCAACTTGCGCATTTTCTCACCAAAGGATTCCATTGTTCCAAGATTTGAGCATTTAACTTCCAAGCTTGGATTGGTCGATCTCTACCATCTAGCTTGAGGGGGAGTGTTAGGTTGCTATAAGCCTATAATGTCATAACTACGGAGTATTAATTAGTTTGCTTTTCCTGCTGCATTTACTTTGTAGCTATTATGTAACTTTTCCAAGGAATACTATCTCTGATTTTTATATTCTCCAATTCTCTCTTTTCTCTTCTCTAACTCTCATTTCTTTACAACTAGCACTTCATTAGTTATGTTCATAGTTCTGATGGAGCACCAACCATGCATTCTAGGTCATCTTGTACAGTACAGGGTCTCACATAGTCCCACATTGTTTCACAATGCATGCAAAATTTGTGTACTTAGCCAAGATGCAAACACATTTCCCCACTCATTTTATTGTAGAGCTGAATTGTTCTCCATTTACACATTCATTTAAATAAAAATTTTAGTATAATGATCAATTGATAGGAGAACACCGATCAGAACCCAACAGCTAAGACTTATGCCTCTATTTAGTGTGTGTGTGTGTGTGTGTGTGTGTGTAGATATAGATATAGACTAGTAATTACACTAAAAAGTCTATAGCCGTACCTAGACAATGAGTAATAATTACATGCATGCAAGTATGGTAACAAAATATAATCCATAAAAAAGCACTAAGAAGGAGATATTAGTGATTACTTTCTGTGGTCCGAATGTTCAATCGATAACTTCCTAGTTTTTGCAAACTGCAGCATAAGTGGAGGGGCGAGGTTTCCTCCGGAAGGAAACACTTCAGGATCTGCACAACATAGTTCAAAAGAGTAATATTCCAAAATGTTGCCTGATTTTTAATGTCCATGAGATCATAAGAACAAGAAGGTATTCACCTGTTAAAGCAGTATGCGAACCATTTACACTGGAACTACGAGCCATATCATCCTTGCTGGATTGAGCATCTGCAACAATGACAACTAGCTAAATAAACATTGTATACACAACAAGTAACTAGCATATTATGGAAGAGTCAAATACATGCTAGATACTACCTCCCTTCAAAAATACAAGTCTTTTTAGGTATTTGCACACAAATAAAGGTAATAAATCATGAATTTATTACCTTTAGACCCTTCATTAATTATCCACAAACCATATCAACCAATAAAATTTGAGAAAAAAAATTCAAAAAGTAACAATTCTCGTACCTCAATACCTAGAAAACTTAAAAGGACTTATATTTTCATACAAAAATTTTAGCCTAAAATGACTTATATTTTTTAAAGGAGGGAGTATATCATGACAAAATAAATTTCTATCATGCAGCCCTGCTGCTAGAGCTACATATTAGGAAAAGCATAGATTTTTAAAGCAGAATGGCAGGATAGAATCTTCTAGCATGATATTTCTTACATAGTTTTTGTAAATTTTGTGTCGTACCCTGTTGTTTTGTCCTTTTCATGTGGTGCCCACGTTTTTTCAACACAGTGTGCCCATTTATTATAAGATTAGTCCACATGGTAACCTGTATTCTTTTGGTATTTTCTTAAGCTTAATATCTGCATTTGTAGCATTATATACTGCTCTGCGTTGTAAAGTTATGAAAACGTCTATAAAATATTACCTCATTACCTTATCATGTATGTTTCAATATTTTGATACTGCTAATACAGTTAAAGAGTTTATTTGGCGGGATATGTCGATTGTTGATGACAGGGCTTAGAATCAGGAACCATAAAAGAACACAATCTTAGGGAAACAAAGGGATTCCCAACGAATCCCCACAAGGCCAATTTCCACTAGAGCACCAAGAGAGACAATCTCGGGTCAACAAGGCAACTGCCTCTTATAAAACGTATTTTCTGGATGCCATATTCTTTGGGCTAGTCCATTATTTATACTGCCAACCCTTTGCTTAAGTCAGCTATTGTGAGAAAAACTCCACACCACACAGAATTTCGCTCAGCTTTTTTCTTGATAAGATAAAACTTATGAATAAAATAAAGACAAAGTGGACAATAACAATAATAATAACCTTATTGGAGACTAGCTCAGGAAGAGATAGCCCCCCAAAAGAACAGGATGCATTAGACCAAGACAAAGCCAAAATCCTACCCAGTAAAGGTCCTAAATGCCTTTAGTCAATCATAAGACAGTATCATACCATCAGCTTTATCAAAAAGCTCACTGGTTTCTCCAGGTGTATTTGATGCAAAAGCAAGGGGGTATACATATTTTGAGTTCTGAATAAGGTTCCTCGGCTTTTTCCTTGAACACGGGCGTGTACTGCATAAAAAGCAACATATTACCCAGCTTCCAACTTTTGTGCATTAGTTGAGAAAAAAAAATACACATCCTCCTAAAAAGTCCATAAACATAACCTACCAATAGAAGAATGTTTGAAGCTTAGGATTAATACCATCTGCAACAACCTAGCAGGATAAATGATAGAAGTATTAAATTATTTAGGATAAAACCAACACATCAAGAGTTCTATTTAGCAATCATGTTAGTACAAATACCATTACCTTGACAACCGAAAGATTTTGAAATTTATTTTTTGAGTACCAGTTATCAAATCAAAAGCTAAATTCACAATAAGAATCTCACAAATCGGTTCTTATGTAAAGTAGTTGATAACTAAATGCCATATAATATAGCAAATAGAGCTATATAAATCTATCAACTGCAATAAATGACCTGCATTAACAATTAACAAAGTATGAAAAAAGGAGTGATTAACCAACATTAGTAATCTTCAGTTGTAAAAATAAGGATGAAATTGTGATAGTGTCGGGGAGCAACCATGCATGTAAACACCTTCAACAAACTAATATGAATCTTTCAAATACTTGTATTGCATAGAAAAACACAAGCACAACATTAATGTAGATGCATTCCAGGTCAAAGATAGAGGTACCTCAGATCTCCAACAATCAAATCTCAATGATACATTCACAGCTTGAAACTCCTCAGTTATCTGCATAATTGAGAATTATCAAAATGGATAGAATATGAAAGAGTTGAGACAAGTGATGGAGTATGTTTTAATATACTCACCCAAAACTCATAGCTGAATAGATCATGTGATGAGGACAAATGACATTTCAAACCCTAACAAGAATTAACACCCCAATTTAGTCAGAACTGGCTTCTCAGGCATCGTTAGTCACAAGGGGAGAAGTAACATAGTGACTAAAAAGATCACCTTAAAACTTGCACATCTAACCAAGCAAAAAGGACAGATGAAATCCTCCGTTACTGCAATGTCAGAGAAAACACTTAATAATACTATATAACAACATTTTGAGGAAAATCAAGAGCCATTTATAGCATGCTCTCCAAAATGAAATAAAGAGCTTAAGACCTGATCACAAAGGAGTTTAATCATCTAGTTAAAGTGCAGTGATTACCGTTAACATACCATTATACTAATTTCGCACAAACCTACAATCTACTAGAAATTCTTTATTGATGACCCTAAAGCAACCTGATAACCTTGATTTATTCATCTTTTGAGAACAATCATACTCATTCTTCCTGATAGAGTCCAACCATCTTAAATCTACTTCAACAGAACTGCTACAACAGAAGCTGAAAGGATATCTGCCACCAAATTAAGACAGCCACATAGTATTTCAAGAATTGAAGTTAACCTCAATCAAGTTTCCAGCTCAATTCAGTCCATCCAAATGAGAGATTGATTAGTTTCCTTAATTTGTGCATCCAGTCGGATATTCTATCTCTCCAGTGAACAAAGAGGTTGTTCCTCTCTTTATGTTCCATTTGGTCTATTGGAAACTTCTGTTCCTCAACCCCATCAAAGCCAAACTCTTTCACTTGATAAATTTTAGTAGGTAAATTCCTAAATGAAATCCCAATATTCAATGGAAGCAGTGTCATGGATGTTTTATACAAATACAAAGCAATACTGTTTTTGAAGATGCACATTAATCATTATGTAACCACTTCTATCTTTCCAATCCAAAAACTACTGAACCATACAAGATGAAAGTCAAACATTTCCCAGCAGAAAGCAAAACTGTCTTTCTTCCTTCCTTCTCTCACACGCGGTTCATGTTACTGCAGCCCTCGTGCATGCGACAGAAATACTTAAACTAGTTTTGATGCACCTTCATATTCCATAAGTTAAAGAAAGTGTCTCTAAAAACCCCTCATGGCTTAAATTCACATATCTAATCTACAAGGATACCTCTTCTTTTAATCCAACACTAGATTAACACCCACAGAGCCAAGCATGAGCATGCATATGTGGAAGCATTAACACCCATTTTGATATGCAATTTTGCTACATGCTGCAGGTAGAATAATATACAAGGATAAGAAGCCTGGAATGGAGAAGCACAGCAGGCAATGAGAAGCAAGCTAGAAAGAGAAGCCTGGATGAAAGAATATTGCAAAGCCAATGATAAGTTGCTACAGAAAAGCCCCCAACTGCCTACGGACCCAATTAATACATGGAGAAAACCTTCAAAATAGCTCACTTCTTTGAACTCCAGTGCTTAGCCCTTCAAAATGCAATCAGCTGGGTTATCTAGTTCATTATCATATTTCCAGGGGAGTTATAACAAACAGACTTCCAGCTATTAGCCAAATTTCTCGAGAATGTCTCACAAGATCGCACGGAGTTTGTATTGTATCAGATTGACGTAGCTTAAATAGTTCGTTATCATATTTTCTATTTCACATGTTATAACTTGGAAGATAATCTAATAGACTTGAAAATCGCCCTGCTAGGGAGGCGAAGCACTGAAGTGATAGCAGATCTAGGAATGCAGATGTATTAACTACATCTAGTATCATGCGCGATAAAATGAATGAATGTTAATAGGTTCTACCTTAAAAAAAACAAAAAATAAAAATAAAAAATTCACCTTCGGTCTTCTGCAGCCTATTGCCGCAATACCTGTAGTTAAAGATTACATTGCCAGATCTTAACCTGAAAGACAAAAGATAATTTATCACACATGTGCAAAACAAACTGTGTTATAGCTGAAATAAAACTGATGTGGATAGCCATGTGCAATTATAATTAACATGAAGGTACCATCCTCAAGACTTGGTAAAATGAACCTGCTATTAAAAAGTAAAAAATTCAGAAATGGATTCTAAACCAAAAATCCAGAACCAAATGAAACCTTGTGCTTTATATAACAATGAGTCATAATTTTCTCAATATATCCCAGGAGAGTACAGAGTTTAGCTCTTTTTTTTTTTTTGAAAAGGAAATTCTACATATAACCCAATTGTACAAGTTCTAAAGTCTACTTGAGGGGAAACAACAGTTGTAAAAGCAAATATATAGTATATCAAATCCTTGCCATAAAGAATCACCACCACAGAAAGCCAAAAAATGGAAGCAACAGAAGCGAAAAGGGGGTAAAAAGATAACAGGACCGACGTCATATGGAACGATGTTGAAGAGGTTTTGAATAGATACCTCAGAGTAAAAAAAAAATGGAGTGAAGACATCAAAGAAAAGGTCTGAGTTCAGAACAAGCAATCTAAAGTCTAAACTATCATTAGCATTAGGCAAAAGCCACAGTTAAACACAACAACGAATTGACTAGAAAAGCATTGACGAATTATGCAAGCTCGGAACAAGAGAAAATAATACCTCATCACATGAGATGATGAAGCTGCAGGAACGTTGTTGTATGTATATGAATTGTAGGAGGATTTTTCTTTAGCCCCCAACTCTTCAGCAGAAACAATAATTTGGACTTTTTTCATTATTATCTGAATCCAAAAAGAGTTAGATGCAATCTAAAGGTGCAAGTATGATGGCAAGACAACAGATTTACAACTACAGGTAAAAAGGGCCAAGAAAATGACAAACCATATTAGTGGCACCATCAGGAGGCTGAAATGAGATGCACTTCTCATAGTCATAGCAACCAGACTGAAGAGAACAAACACATCAGAAAATATTAAGAACAGAAAGCAACTTACTTTTGAAGACATAAAGCATCATCCTGTTGCCTAAATAATATACAGTATGAACTAATAAAAACCATATGTTCACATCAAGGTTTCACTGCAATGAGAGCAAATTCTACAATAGAATCTTTGTAATAAGAGAGAATAATATCAAACTTAATAGAGTGGGGGGAAAGCTCTATATCTCAATATTTCTTGATAATCCACAATGAGTCATAAGGAAATGGTTGTTAAGTTAAGAACATATTTGAATAAAAACTGCAGATATTTACAGAAATGTTACTTAAAAAGAAGTATTTGTTAGCAAGCTACAGTGTTGAAACCACACAGAAACCTTAATAGTCAGTAATGCCCATTATGATTACATGCACTGATGCACACTTAAGCAGCTGAGGCTCAATTCTAGAGATCTGGAGACTAGTCCGGTTGAATTTGTTGGGGCTGAATTTTGTGTACAACTATGTGATTGAGTAAACATAGACCGAAGCATACTTTGTTTGTTTGTTAAAATAAATGCTGTTTTAGTGTAATAAAATTCAGCTGGGTGATAATATTTCACATGGAAGGGAACTAGAAGTTTCTTTCATATACAGAAGATAAGAGTTCATCATAGGAGCAATCTCCACTTTGCAATTTATCTCCAGTCGTGTTGTCACTAGGGTAATAATTCACTGACTTTTCTTGAAAATCAGTTGGATAGTGTCAAATGGGGAGCAACAAAGATCTTTAATTTTCTTTCGTATGGATGATGCAACCTTCATATCTTCTTAATTATCTAAAACATAAGACGAAGGGACATGATTACCCCTTCTTAATTCTCCCTGTTTAGCATATCCCAGACCTATATTAGAGATTCTCATACCTCGACGAAGAAGGGAAAAAGAATGGATTATTATCATACACTTTATGACGAGTTTCACAGGTTTTTAAAGTAAATAAAAAAGAGCATTCACACATAAGATCAAGCATTACTGATAAAGTTATGCATATAACCAATCAACACAGGACAACAAAAAAAAAGACTAAAAAGACTGTTACCTCAAATACGGAAAATTTTTATAATCTGTGAACCTCTGCAGTGCTTACCTTTAAAAGGGAGGGATAAAAATGTAGCGTGAGCATCATTTCAGCTATTCCTCCAAGTTTAAGGTTCAGCGACTTTTCCCAGGATGAGATAAGTACCTCCAATGGTACCTTTGCCCACAAACAATACTTTTCATTTTTTGCTACAAGCAAGCGATATTCATAAATAAGTGGCTGCTTGAGATATCCTTAACAGAAATAACACTAAAATTAATATTATCTAATTTGTAATTTTGTATGTTTATCAAGCTAGTGCTACAAGATATATCAAGAGGGAAAATACAGTAATCTATATGTCCCATAATTTTCAAAATCAGGTTCTGTTGATTGAAGTTTTGTAAAGTCAAGATTATAAAGTTAGCTAAATAGAACATCAAATTCAAAAACACAATTTTATGAGGATAAGATCCAGATAATTCAAGCAGAATAACTTTTATTTATAAAAAAAAAAAGACAAATTCAGATCACATATTCCCTTCATTAGTTACTACAGCTAATATTGGTGGTAGAAGTGTTTGTTTATAAGACGATTTAGGTTTGGGGAGAGGGGAATCTTACAGGAATAGGATATATTCTCTGATGAATCCTTGCTCATATTAGATTCGCAAAAAGAATTTGTTTCAGCTGCCACAGAAACTAACAGAATTTTAACTGTAAGAACATGAAAATGCCATTACGTGTTTTAATCAATCTGCTGACATACCATACCATAGCTTATAAACAACAAGAAATGTACACCAGATTCAGCTTCTTTTGCCAGCCTATCCATCTCAGGAAGAATAAAACTTGTTTGAGCGGTTTTTCTCTCGATGATGCTAGAACTTCTCAAGATGTGAACTTTAGTATATTGAAAAACTGCAGGATACTACTGGAAAAAAAATGAACAAAGGCAGAGAAACTATATATGTTATAGGCAGTCTTAACATGTTAAGTAATAAATCCACAACTTTTAGAGTTTCCAGAAAACTTGTTTATAGAAACTACCTCTGTATCCAGCAAATCAGGAACCCTTCTTGCCAACATCACATGTATGGGAAAGAGAGACTGGATTGGCAACCCATCATGTGAAAACCCTGACAGAGAAATTGCCATCTGCAACCTGACACCAAAAGAAGCATTAGAAAGAAAACTGGCATATCTGGATTCCGGACTCTAATCAAGATGAAGGCAAATCCTCTCAAAGAGAAACAAATCATTTTGGTGTTGAAACTTAATCAGGATACTTGAGGCTTGCAATCAGTATAGTAATCTAGCATATCTCAACAACAAAGATTCTTATATGAGCACTAGATTCAAACACAATCCTAATGCCCTAAAAACCCTTCAAAGATTAAAGATTACAAAATAGCTGTGGCATTCGTGTCCTCACCAATGTACCATGTTATTCCATAGAAAATTTTATAACTTTATAAGACACAAATGCTTTCAGAAAAATAACAGATGATGACAGACTGACAACTTGAATAACTCTAACCTGGGTTGCACAAAGCGGGGAGATGGAAATCAAGACCATGGAGATACGGGAAAGATGAACATTTGAAGGACAGGTTCCATATTTAGAGGATAACATTAGAGACAAAAGAAGAGATGAACATGACAAGCACAAATAAAGTAAGACCTACAAACATGATGTGCATTCTTAAACTACATGAAGAACATGATGTGCATCAGTGCATTCCTACGCTACATGTAGAATGTCTTGCAGTACTAGTAGACTTATATGGGGAATCATCCAGATGCAAGAAAGACCTCACTCGTTTAGCAAGATGGGAAGGGGTGGGTGTGCAATAAATCTAACTGAAACCATTCAATAATCATATATACTAACATATGGAGATTCATGATCTTGAAAAGCATACCTTTTGCAATGTTTTGCCTCTATTCTGTACTGTAAGCATCTTTGAAGGAAGAATGGCTACAAGAGAATTGCCCAGGTCAAACCAAAACATATATCCTTTGGAAAATAAAAACAAACTAAAATACTTTGGAATGCATTCAAGCATAAAACAAGGCACGCTACTTAGAACTAGGGAAAATTCCACGAAACCGGCAATGAATTTGGACGATTTCACAAGGCACGCTGTTAAAGCTAAAAGTTTTCTCAACCATACAGATTATGCATCTCAGTAGAACTTATAAATCAGAAGTATGATATTATGCAGTCAGAAGTTACATTTCTTATCGCACGGCGCTGAAGAATATTATACAGTTCTACAGGCTTGCAATAAGCTGACAAGCCTTCCTCAGCAACTATTTCCTCCTCGGCAGACAAATGCACCTGAGAATCTTGATGGCGCATCTGATCCAAGTTTCTTGATTGGCTGCAACAACCAAAAAAATACAAAATCAGACTACTCAATTACCCAAACAAGCATTTAAACATTTTCTATGTTTCCAAAATGAAAACCTAAACTGAAGCCCACATAAAAGAAGGAAAGATTACATGTTTTCCCGAGCTGCAAGAGGTATGCCTGGCATTTTTATTATGCGAATACAACACGCAATTTCATTACTCCTCCACAATTGCCTAGTCCAAGGCACTTAGCAAAACCTCCAACCTGCAAAATTTATCCTAGAACCAATTAAAAAAGTAAAATACTTCCCAGTTTTTAATTTATTGGCAGTACAAAGTGCCAGTCAGAAAGCAAAGCCATCAGCCTCTCAGTTACTTACTCCGGAGAGCTGAATTTCTTTCTTGGTATCAAAAAAAAAAGAAGCATAGTCTTCCATCGTTAGGGCCTTGTTTAATGTAAATACAAGTATAGGGTTGCTACAAGGAATTGGTTGGCTTCAACGGGTAGCAGTTAATTTTGCCAGGTAGTGGTATGGAACTTCATACCTAGTAAAATGTTTTTGCTTAGTGTGTTGTTGGTATGCACGATATCTGGTACCTTGTACATATTGTTTGGAAAATATGCAATTAAAATGATAAATCAAATTATTTGTGCACACCCAAAAAAAAAAACTGCTGGTGATATAGGCATATATCTAGCTTATGTTCGGATTTGTATTAAATCATAGTCAGATAGTGTGAGTGTTTCTAGTTTGTTGACAGCTAACCAGCCAAACCTATTTCCTGTTTCCCTCATCTTCTTATCCAAGCAAGTTTGTTTGATTCTTCTGATAATCAATCAAACCCATTCAAAAAACGAAGCAAATTGACTAAACGCACGGCAGATTCCAGATTTGAGTAGCTCTCACGAACTGAAGCTGGATTCGCCTTACGCCCTATCGTTTTCCGTTACGGGAACGTCGAACCGAAATCGTTCGGGAACTCGAACGAGATCGATGGTGGCAGCGAACCCAATCGGCGGGGCAAGAAGAAAATAAAGACCAAGTGAAGAACGGAGATGTAGGGAGAGGAATAAGAAAAGACTTACAGAGTTACAGAGAACGAGCGAAGAACAGACGAACGACAAGGGTTTCCTTCGTCCTTCCGCTTGGGAGAGGAGATCAGGACTAGGGTTAGCAAATAGATCCAGCTGAAACCAGGCCCGGCCCATGAGCATGGGCGACAGGGGCGCAGGCCTAGGGCCCACGATTTGTAGGGGCCCATAGTATTTGGGTAGGTATATATATGATTATAAGTAGCAGCCCATCAGTTTAATAAAGCCCAAACTAAATTATAAAAGGGATTGGGGGCCTAGAAGGAAAAAAAAACCTTTGGTGAGCCCGAGCATGTTCCACTTTTCAGCCTCCTTCTTCTATATGATAACCCATGTAAAAATCGATTCTTTTTCTATTATTAGGTAAAATAAAAATCGATTCTATTAATTTTATTTATTGTGGTGTTGTATTTTTTTTAAAAAAATTGTTGTTAGCATTTTCAATTTTTTTCTTTCGTACTTGATACCTCTTCGTGAATTAGGAATTATAATTTTTTTTAGTTCTAATCAAATTGTTCCTTTTATATTATTATTATTGTGTTGAATTATTTACACAATGTTGCCTAAAAAACATTTATCTGGGAGTTAAAAAAGAAAACAGAGAAAAGCAGCAAAACAAAGGATTATAAATTATTGAACTGCATCGACATTGTTGATTTTAGCTTTTGATTTTGTGGTTAAACAAAGGAATTTTTGCACCCAGATTTTGTTTTTAAAGTGTGCCAATACTCTAAAGTAATGAATGATTAACGTTGTAGTTGATCTAAATATCTTATTTTGATTTTATGTATATATTATTATTATTATTATTATTATTATTATTATTATTATTATTATTATTATTATTATTATCATATTTTTCTTTTGAAAAAAATAAAAAAAATTTATCAGTCTTTTGAAAAAAATAATATTTTCAAGTCAGTAGGGGCCCTTAATCTAATTTCGCCCCCGGGCCTCTAATATTATAAGAACGGCCCTGGCTGAAACGAAGCCCCAAATTTTGAAGTCTTCCGCTTGTTTAACGAAAGTGTGGTTATGGTTGTTGCTGGTGGTGGTAGTAAGCCTCGCATCGGGTTTCGAACCGTGGTCAACTCGTCGGGTATGTGATACACCGTGGCGGGTTGAGATTTTCGGGTTACGAGTTTGGATTAGGGTCGAGGATAACCCTGACCCATCAGTCAAATGGTTGAAAATTTGAAATTTGGGTGAAATGATTTAGGGTATGTTTGGCAAAAGCAGGTAGCTTTTCGGAGCTTTTGATTTTGATATTCTATAGTCTTAAATGAAATAAATACAAGCTTTTAGTTTAATTAGCTTTTGAAATCAAAGCTTTTCAACAGCTATTCACCCAAGCTTTTCGGAGCTTTTGGTTTTTTTATTCACAAGTTTTTTAAAAGCTACCATAACAGCTAGGTTTACCAAACACTATGCTAGCTTATTAACATATATTTAACTCAAATAATCCAACAGGTTCAGCTACCAACAGTTTTAGCTCCTCCAACAGCTACCATTTTGCCAAACACACCCTTAGACTACGGGAACTGGAGAATCGTCCGACCCAAATTGTATTGCCTAGTCAGCCAAATTGGTGAGATGGAGGAGATGGAAGAAAGCGTCGAGGGGGCGACTATAATGATTGAAGCGAATCAAAACCCCGATGACAGCTTTCCAATTTTTATTTTTTTAGGACTTGGACGAAACGACGTCGTTTTGGGGCGAAGCATGGCAGAGGGTAGGAAGTACTGCGCGCTCACATTGACCGAATTTCGACCAATTGGGGTTTTAAATTATTAAAATAAAACCCTCATCTCACCCATAAATAAAAATTTTAAAAAAATAACTTACAATTAAGCATAGAGACAATGTGTAGAGTGAGTGTAAATAGGTGACATCGAGTAGTTGGATAATTGATTAGGAGTGTTGTAGCTAAAATAAGGGTCTAACAACCTCGTGTATAAATACCCAACTGATGAGTGTACATATTCAATAATCAAGTTTACGGAGTTCAATTTGCTCTGTAGTAACACGTAACAAACTTGTCTACCTTCTATCTCCCTCGCTTTTATTGCTCAGGTTTGCCTCCCTCCATTGTTGATCTGCTTGCTTGCTTGATCATTGAATGAAGAAAAAGAATTGGTAATAGTTGAGTCTTGTCATGGTATCAGAGCTAAACGATTTCGCAAAAGAGTTATCTCACGGTTCGATCTGATTGCTTGGTGTTCGGTTGTTATGATCTCATTTTTTCGTGATTTGTTCATACTCTGCTTATGCTTTTGTTCGGTTTTCTACTGCGATTATGGCTCTCATTTGCGTTTATTCTCCAGTTTATGCGATTTGATATCAGTGATCAACTTTTCGCTCTGTGCTTTTGTTCTCTTCGTTTATTTTCGTCGGTCTGGCAGATCTGCACATCTGTTTTTTTCTGCATCTGCGATTGTTCATTTTCTCCGGATTTTCTAGCAGATCTCCAGTTATATGTGTATAATTGGCTAGATCTTGCAGTTTCGTGTTCTCGCACTCTTTATTTTGCGGATCCGATGTGTTTATTGGCTCTCGTATTCTCGTGCTGCTTTGCGAATTGTGATTTGAGGTTTTCGCTGCTCTTTGTGTTCCTCTAGCGATTGCGTTTATCGATTTCTTGTAGTATGTCTTCAAGATTGAACATGAATGTTGATCATGTTGCTAATCCTGGTCGGCTTTCGAACGCGACCTTTATTGATCCTTTGCATCTCACCAAATCGGATCACTCGGGG
Organism: Persicaria tinctoria; assembly: GCA_037127255.1. Lineage (NCBI taxonomy): Eukaryota > Viridiplantae > Streptophyta > Magnoliopsida > Caryophyllales > Polygonaceae > Persicaria > Persicaria tinctoria. The sequence goes on from JBANSL010000013.1 coordinate 73,815,317, forward strand.
ATGATGCTAGTTGCTCTTCGGTTCTCAGGGAGTAACTTCCATAGCTAGAGTCGCGCTATTAGGATGGTGCTCGGAGCTAAGGTCAAGCTCAAGTTTATCAATTGAACTTGTGAACGTTCTACTGATAACTCTGAGCAACTTGAGAAGTGGAAACGTTGTGACTTCATGGTGATGTGTTGGGTGTTGAATTCTATGAAGCTCGACACGACTGAACAATTCATGTATGTTACTTCTGCTCTTGAACTGTGGGATGAGATCCTGGAACGTTTTTCAGAATCTAATGTACCTCTAGTGTATCAGCTGCAAAAAGGGATTAGTGACATAAAACAAGAAAACTTATATGTGCCTGCATACTACAGCAAAAAGGAAGAGGGTCTGGAATGAGCTCCAGTTTCTTCAAGGCATTCCTGTCTGCACTTGTGGTGTGATGAAAAACCGTACATGCTTAGTTCTGAAGAAGTTGCTTGAAAGAGAGGCACCACACAGCTTATGCAGTTTCTCATAAAGTCTCAATGATCCATTTGAAAACATTCACAATAGCATTTTGGTGATGGAGCCATTGTCATCGGTCAACCGTGCTTTTCATATGGTCATCCAGATTGAAAGGCAAAAGGAGACTACATCAAATCAGGCTTCTCACCATGAAATCTTCGCTGCAAATCGATTCCAGATTTCGAAATTTGAGAAGGGTCAGTAATCAATGAAGGGTGCAAATTACAAAAGAGATTATAAGAAGATGAAGATGGAAAAGCAATGTTCATATTGCAAGGAAAATGGGCATCTTAAGGACACATGCTTCAAATTGGTTGGCATTCCCGATTGGTATAATGAGCTTAAGGTTCAAAAGGATAATCAATTTGGGACGGGTGGTGGTAAATTTGTGGGTAATATTAAGGAGATGTCTCAGTTCAGCTCTGTAAAGATGGACCATCCCCTCATGTTAGATGCGGGAGTCTCGAACTCCATGTGAGGGGGATGGTGTCGGATGAGGACATGATCAATGCTCTCATTGTTGAGGCCGTGAAGAAGGTTCGTGATCAAGGTTCCAAAGCTAATCATCATGGTTTGGTGTACTTTGCAAGTAATGTTATTGCAACCTCGTATTCTACCAATGGTTTAGGAAAGGTTCAAAGTTGGATTATAGATTTTGGAGCTATTGGTCATATTACTTTTGACAAGAATTTATTTCTCGATTTAAAGCCTCTTGATCATCCCATTCATACTAGAACATGTTTATCAAGAGATACTAGGGATACTAGGAATACTAATATTTTATTTTTCTCTTTCCGTCACATCATCGTATCATCTCATTCTCATTTTTCCCACTTTATCAATAGCATCTCTAGCATCCCAAAACTCATCCTTTTCTATCCATTCAATTTACAATTATACCCCTATCCCATAATTATTTTCATCATTTCCTACCAAATGAATTTACGATTATACTCCTCTCGACTCATTTTCTCTAATCGAGATTAATTTATAATATTAATTTTCCATTAAAAATATTATTCATAAATTAATATTATTTATAAACTACATCGGTGACTATATATAACCTAATATATAATTTCTTCAAATGATGATTATGAAAATTTATAATATAATATTTTTTTTAAAACAACATTATAAATTCTTCAAATCATAATTATTACTAATATTAAAAGTTAATAAAATATAATAAAAAATAATTTTTTAGTTATTATTACATATAATAGTATCCAAACAAAATTTGTTTTTTCGAAATTTAATGAAACATATTCAAAGTTGATGTCGATGTGTAGAGAAAAATGAATCTAGTATAACGATAATTTTTTTTTGATTTTTGATTTTTACATTTACATTGTCGAAATTTGCATTTTGTAAATAAAAATATCTAACCGATAGGACATATCTCATCCGTCGATTCCGAGTAAATCTCAGTCGTCTACTCTTGCCCTCTCCCTGGTCGACACATGTCCCACCTTTTTCGGCCTTTATGAGCTACTACTCCTTCAAAGCAACAATTCACCCATATTACCCCCAAACGACGTCATTTTTATATGATATTTTCAGGAAAAAATAACTCCGGTCTAACACACCATTAATACATGCGATGCTATCTATGATACTACCCCAAGTATCGGTAGCCATCGATACTATCTATTTCAACAATAAAAAATTATACTTTCCCCCCCTAGTATCCCAAGATCTCACCGATAAACATGTTCTTAGCTTTCCAAATGGAGTGGTTCAGTCAGTGCATGAATTATTCTCTTAACATATTCTATTTTGCTTCGTAATGTGTTGTATATGCCATCTTTTCATCATCATTTACTCTCAGTTTCGAAGGTTTTGGACAATGATGGCCATGTGTTCTTATTCTATGATAGCATGCATTTAGGTAGGCATAATAGGTTGCATTTAGCTTAATTAAGATGCATTTCATGGATGGATTAAACATGATTTGCATATTAGTTCTCTATGTTGTCGGAGTCGGAATCTACACACTTTTATTGATTATTTCAGGTAATGGTAGATCCGAGGAGAAGACATGAGTTGATAACGCATTTGATGAGAATGTCTAGTTGATCGAAGAAGCTTACATGAAGATCTCAAGAGGTCATGAGAAGAAGAAGCGAACCTAAACGAAGAACAAGTCTGCAGAAATTGTCGCCAGACATGCTGAACTTGTTTTGCACTTTCTGGAGGCCTCGGTTGTCCGATCGACTATTATGACCATGCGTTGGAACGCTCTTTCAGAGAGCTACAACTTTCATGTTGACGTCGAGAGCTAATTCGAGACGGAATTTTCGGGAAATGCTATCTGGCGCGGCCGCGCTGCACTTGGCGCGCCCGCGCTGCTACCCGACGCGACCACGCTGCTAGGAGGAAGTGGCCGCGCTGATACACCAAATGGAAGAGTTGAAGACGAGGCTGGCGCGCCCGCGCTGCACTTGGCGCGCCCGCGTCGGTCCTGGAGTCGGATTCTTATCCGATTCTGTTATCTTATTAGTTTTAATATTTTATTATTATAATTATACGGGATGTTAAACCCGATTTTATTAGGTTATATAGGCCGAGAAGGCAGTAGAGAATCATTAGGTTATTTTCCAGAGACATATTTTCCTTTTGCATTATCTCACAAACCCTATGGAGAACTAACTCTCCTTTGTTGCACTTGGTTCTTTGAAGCCTTCAATTGATTTGGTTGTGAGTATTCTACTCTTGTTCGTCCTTTGTTAATTGTTTCGATCTCCTGAGCTTATTGCTTGATTGCTTATTATTGATTTATCTAGATTGATCACCTAGGTTTATCGATACTAGTCATACTGCTAGGGTTTCCAATTCCAGGTCTTGGGTTGTAGATTCATTGTAGCAAACACAATCTCCATATGCGGTCGCTTGTGGTAGATTGTGAGGGAGATTCGATTACAGGCTATTTTAACGGGTTGTTAGAATCGCTTGTATCTCATTATAATTCATGTTTGAATGCTATTGCTTTATTATTTGGTGAAGGTTTTCCCTTGTAATTTGGTGATAAGTGCTTTTAGGACTGGTAGGACTAAAAGCTATTACACGATCTGAATTGAGAACAATTACTGGACATTAGAACTTGAGACTCATAGAATGCGATGATGAACCATCTTAATTGTTGTGCGGATAATTACCTGGTGTGATACCTTTCCATCATATATTCACAACCTTTTTACTTGCAACTTGTTCTGTTACTATTTCTCACACACAAAACTCCCCCTTTAATCAGTTACTTTTGGTAATAATACTTGCTCTTACAACTGATTCTGTTTCCCTGTGGGTTCGACCCTAACTTACCTACTATACTTGTTATAGTTTGCATCTTAGGAATTTACTTTGATTTGGCATAACGACTTTAGGCCTGTCAAATTTGGCGCCGTTGCCGGGGAAACGGTTAATCTTTGTTCTTGTTTGTCTTATTACCTGTGTGTTTGTCTTGTGTGTTAATTTAGCTACTAACTTTTGTTGTGAACCTATCTTACGGTTCACAACACATATGCTACTAACAGTTTAACATGTTGAGATTATCGCAGTTCGAAGGTGAAGATTTTCACCTATATCTCGATAGGTTGCAGAGGTGTGTGGACATCCGCAATGTGCGGGGTTTCCATGATAGTTTGCGAGATATGGTTGTCTGCGTTGTAGAGGGAATGAATGCTGAGACAAAGGCACGTGCTATATATATGAGCGGAGGAAGTCTAGTAGGGTTAGGTTTGATGGGAATTTGGGATCTTATCTGCTACATGGGTCACCAGGCCTTGCAGGAAGTGTCATTTGCCCAAGAACCTCAACCGATGGATTACTTTTACGCACCTTCGGATGATCTATCCATGTCCTCTTATGAGGAGAATGAGCAATTGTGTCAGCAGATCGCGGAATTGGGTGAACGAGTGCACCAAATGGTCCAAGTGGGGAATGAGATACCAACTTGTGAAGCAGGTGAACTACCGTCTCAACCGGTGGTTAACCTGGTAGAGAGCCTCACCACGAACACCCTAGGGAGTGGCAAGGACCTGTTTGTCACACCTTAGGGAAGCTCAGAAAGTCATGAAGATGAAGGTTATTGCGTGCTTCCTATTCCTCCCTCATTGAGTTCATCTGAGTTTACTCCGCTACCTCCCATACCCTTGAGCTATGAGCATGATAATGTTTTGGCGGAGGAGGATATGTTCGCAGACGATGACAGTTTCTTCAGCGATGAAGAGGAGAGTACACTACTTCCTGACATGGAGTGTCATGAGTCGACGCATGAGATCCCATGTGATTTATTGTCTCCTTCATTCGATGAGATTGTCTCGAGCTCGCCTATCAAGGAACCAAGTCCGAAGCTAATTTCTGTGGGTCCTGAGCAAAGAATTGATATCTTTTGCAATGGTGAGAAGTTCAGTGATTATGTTGATCCTTGGGCTCATTATTTTGACATACCGCCAATGGAACTGAATTGGTGGTTCTACATACCCGCGGCAGAGATTCACACTCGGACATATGAGGAGTTGAGGACATACTTTAACTTCAACTTATTCGTATGTAGTGCCCGCTTACCTAGATGGTGTGCACAAGAGTTTGATTTGCTGCTGAGGGCACTGACGATGTCTGAATGAGTCTTAAATGGACAACTAAAATGTCGAGCCAGCGACATGAAACAAAGGCGCTGCTTGGGAGGCAACCCGAGGTAAGTTTTTCTTTCTTTTTCTTTTTTTCTTTTCCTTCACCCTGATTATATTTGATTTACTTTTGTTGTCTTTATTGTTTCATTGAGGACAATGAAAACTTTAAGTGTGGGGGAGAGGAATTCTATATATAGATGCATATAGGAGATCATATTTAAATTTATGCATCATGTTTAATTTCTGTAATCATTTTTATTAATTTTTGTTTATTTTCGTATTAAAAAAAATTAAAAAAAATTAAAATTTCAAAAATCCAAAAATAGAGCATGCATTTCATACATATGTGTTATTCAAATACCCATCTTGCTTAGTTTGTCCTCTATTTTAAATTTCAAGCATGATTCATAAAAATCCCATGGAGTTCTGGATGTTTTGATTATTATCTGTATTTGATTTTTGTGGGATATGAGCTAGCAAATATAATTGAGCATGTATGATTGAGCTAAAGTATGATTGAAGTCCTAAAAACATGACTATGTGAGAATGTTTGGCCTTATTTGATTTTTTTGCTCAATTGTGTGAATTACTCGCTTAGTGTTGCTACCTCTTGGTATTGACTGCAGTATCTATTTTTAAAGACCGACTCACATGTTTGTTGCTTGCGGAGTTTATGTTATATTTTGAGTCTTTTGCTGAATTTGTGAATATTTAGTGAATAAGGTGGCAATGGTTAATGCACTTAGTAACCGGATCTATGCATGACACCCATGGGTATGATTCGCGCAAAAAGGTGTTGAAAACTATCCACTAGGAAAGAAGCTTGACCATTGAGTAACCAGGTTCATTCATGACACCCATGTTTGCAACTTGCGTCAAAAGGTGTTCAAGTGGACTTCATATTAGTAGTTGAGGTGTTGATAGACCGGGGCCATTCATGACACCCATGTTTGCGCTTCGCGTAAGGAAAGCACCAAGACAAGAAAAAGAAAAAAAAAAGAGAGAGAAAAGAAAAGAAAAAAAAAACAATTGTTGCATTTTATTTTCTTTATTGTGTCCCGCAAGTAATGACATTTCGGTAGAGAATTGGTGATATGGTGGTCAATGTCTATGAGCTTAGTGCATGAATGGTTTGAGTTGAGAGTTGTACTTAAAAGCCTAAACACATGAGTGAAACACATATTTCTGGTGAGGTTGGATGACGTCTACTTCTAAGATTTGATCACTGGAATACATGCTATGACGTTTGTTTGCTTGGTTTGTGTTTTCACCTGCTATGATGTTGCTTTTTGATAAGGTTGAAACTTGAAGGTATTTCCTGTGGGATGCGTTGATTCATTTTCATTCTATCATTGCTTGAGGACAAGCAAAGGTTAAGTGTGGGGGAGTTTGATAGCATGCATTTAGGTAGGCATAATAGGTTGCATTTAGCTTAATTAAGATGCATTTCATGGATGGATTAAGCATGATTTGCATATTAGTTCTCTATGTTGTCGGAGTCGGAATCTACACACTTTTATTGATTATTTCAGGTAATGGTAGATCCGAGGAGAAGACATGAGTTGATAACGCATTTGATGAGAATGTCTAGTTGATCGAAGAAGCTTACATGAAGATCTCAAGAGGTCATGAGAAGAAGAAGCGAACCTAAACGAAGAACAAGTCTGCAGAAATTGTCGCCAGACATGCTGAACTTGTTTTGCACTTTCTGGAGGCCTCGGTTGTCCGATCGACTATTATGACCATGCGTTGGAACGCTCTTTCAGAGAGCTACAACTTTCATGTTGACGTCGAGAGCTAATTCGAGACGTAATTTTCGGGAAATGCTATCTGGCGCGGCCGCGCTGCTACCCGACGCGACCACGCTGCTAGGAGGAAGTGGCCGCGCTGATACACCAAATGGAAGAGTTGAAGACGAGGCTGGCGCGCCCGCGCTGCACTTGGCGCGCCCGCGTCGGTCCTGGAGTCGGATTCTTATCCGATTCTGTTATCTTATTAGTTTTAATATTTTATTATTATAATTGTACGGGATGTTAAACCCGATTTTATTAGGTTATATAGGCCGAGAAGGCAGTAGAGAATCATTAGGTTATTTTCCAGAGACATATTTTCCTTTTGCATTATCTCACAAACCCTATGGAGAACTAACTCTCCTTTGTTGCACTTGGTTCTTTGAAGCCTTCAATTGATTTGGTTGTGAGTATTCTACTCTTGTTCGTCCTTTGTTAATTGTTTCGATCTCCTGAGCTTATTGCTTGATTGCTTATTATTGATTTATCTAGATTGATCACCTAGGTTTATCGATACTAGTCATACTGCTAGGGTTTCCAATTCCAGGTCTTGGGTTGTAGATTCATTGTAGCAAATACAATCTCCATACGCGGTCGCTTGTGGTAGATTGTGAGGGAGATTCGATTACAGGCTATTTTAACGGGTTGTTAGAATCGCTTGTATCTCATTATAATTCATGTTTGAATGCTATTGCTTTATTATTTGGTGAAGGTTTTCCCTTGTAATTTGGTGATAAGTGCTTTTAGGACTGGTAGGACTAAAAGCTATTACACGATCTGAATTGAGAACAATTACTGGACATTAGAACTTGAGACTCATAGAATGCGATGATGAACCATCTTAATTGTTGTGCGGATAATTACCTGGTGTGATACCTTTCCATCATATATTCACAACCTTTTTACTTGCAACTTGTTCTGTTACTATTTCTCACACACAAAACTCCCCCTTTAATCAGTTACTTTTGGTAATAATACTTGCTCTTACAACTGATTCTGTTTCCCTGTGGGTTCGACCCTAACTTACCTACTATACTTGTTATAGTTTGCATCTTAGGAATTTACTTTGATTTGGCATAACGACTTTAGGCCTGTCATTCTACAAAACTCATTGTGAACTTCAGGACATCTCAGCTAAAAGGACCATTGTCACTCGAGCTCGGAAGGCAAACCTTTTATCATTTTGATGGATTCAACTATCATAATCAATATCAGCAGATTTTTCGTGTTTCAAATATGTTTCATGCATTGAATAAGGGTAGTGCATTGAATAATTGTGAGTATTTCTTGAAATCCTTTGCTGGTATTACTACCATTGAACATTTGCACTTACTTCATGATCACTGAGGACGTTTGTCGGCTTCTAAGATGAAGCATTTAGATGATTGTAAACATGGTTTGTTAGCAGATTTCAGTTGTGATACTTGTTTGATTTCCAAACACCACAAGCTTCCCTTTGCTAACAACGAGTCTCATGCATTAACACCTTTTGATCTTCTCCATTTGGATCTATGTGGTCCGTATACGGTTCCTTCGTTGTGTGGAGGGAAATATTTTCTTACGGTAGTTGATGATTTCTCATGTTGCACCCATACGTTTCTATTACACAGTAAGGATCAGGTTTTTGATCAATTCATTATCAACTTCTTTGCTTTTGTCAATACTCAATTCAATATTAGTGTCAAGAAGATTCGTATTGATAACGACACTGAGTTTGTTCAGTCCAAGCTTAAAGAGGTTCTCTTAAGTAAGGGCATTCTTCACTAAAGGACGACTTCTTATGTTCATGAGCAGAACGATTGTGTTTAGCGTAAGCATCGACATTTAGTCGAGACTGCTTGTGCTTTTAGAATCAAGGATGGTCTTCCCATTCGCTTTTAGGGTGAATGTCTCCTCACGACACATATCTCATCAACTTAATGCATACTTCGGTTTTACAGTGGAAAAGCCCTTATGAAACTTTGTTTCACAAACCCCCTGATTTCACAAATTTAAGAGTCATGGGCTGTCTTTATTATGCGTTTTGTTCCGAAATCTCATTTTCAAAAGTTTGATGCTACTACTCATCGATGTGTTTTCCTTGGTTATCCACCTAGACAGAAGGCCTTCAAAGTCTATGATCTTGAGGATCATATTTCTTTCGTTAGGCGTCATGCCACTTTTAGGGAGTCTGTCTTTCCTTTTAAAGATGCACCTTGATAGAGTATATTTTAGTCATGTTTTTAGTGTGGAATTGCATATTAGTTTAGATCATTTTTACATATTTTATAGCTTAATTTATATTATTTGGTTTTCGGAGTCTACACAAGTATTTTATATATTTCAGGTATTTTTGGCTGGATGGTATAAAATTGGAGGTTCGATAATAATTTATGGGATTATTTTGCAAACGAGAAGATCGATGGGTGAGCTAAACTTAAGATGGTCGGAGGTTATATGTGGAGCTGAACATAAGGCATGATTCTTCCCCTTTGGGCCGGTTCATCCAAGGAGACGAGCCCACGTGATTGAAATGCTCCAAACTCTCCGAGCAAATAGCTACTGTTAAGTTGTTATTATTATATTGATATTAATTAAGTTAGGATATATAGAATAGATAAAACATTAGATATTAATATTTTATATATATATATATATATATATATATATATATATATATATATATATATATATATATATATATATATATATATATATATATATATATATATATATATATATATATATATTAGTTGGATTAGGATGTCATGGGGGATATATATACATTCATATTTCATACGGCAAAGAGGAGGCCGAACATAAGAGGCCGATAGAACGAGGCCGAACTAACAGTGAGAGGCCGACTACCGTTTGTAACCTTTAACCCTAATTGTCTTTTGTTTTATTTTTATGGAGATCTAAATTCTCCCGTTCTGTCTACAATTTGAAGCTTTGTTTGGATTGATTTGTGAGTTTCTGAATCTTATTCCTTATTTCCTATATTGAATGTTTCGACTTCTTTGTGCTTGAATGATTGATTGTTTTATTTTATCTTGTCTGATCAACTTGGTAGAATTAATTCAATTGCTAGGGTTCTGTAGATTCCTGATTGTGAACCTTAACCCAAGTGGCAAACATATCCCTTTAGGGCTGATTGAACTAATTGGATGGGTAGGAAGTTGGATGTGTTGTTAAATCCCTCTTTAGGGACTGCAAATACCTTGGTTAATCTCTGAACTTAAAGCTATCAATTGGGTTAAATCCTTCTTTAGGGACTGTTCGATTGATAAGGGTTTCTAGGACTGATTGGACTAGTAACTATATTAGGTCGGGACAAGGGCATTCATAGGAAGACTAAAAGGACAAGAGGAAGTTACAATATCAATTCAAACAAATAAAGTGGATAGTTGTAGGTAGAGCGATCTTCACTAATTTGTTTTGCATTATTTGTTTATAGTTTATTTTGCTTTCTTTCTTATTTCAACCACTCAAAAACCCCCTTTCACTAATTGGTAAATACACATTGTTGAGAAATAATTGATTCTCTGTGGGATCGACCTCTTACTTGCTTGCTATACTAGTTTGTAGGTTTGAGTTTTATTTTGATACGGTTTATGCGACTAAAAACCGCTCGTCAAATTGGCGCCGTTGCCGGGGAATCAAGTTTATTTCTTTGTTTTGTGTATTTATTAATTTTTGTTTATATATCTAACTTCGTTGTGAACCTATCTTACGATTCACAACACCCTTGCTACTAACTTTTTAAGATGTTGAGATTGTTGCAGTTTGAAGGTGAGAACTTTCACCAATATTTCACTAGATTGCATGAGTATGTTAATGACCTTGGTTCATGGGGTCATCAATATGGTGTGCGGGAGATGTGTGTTTGCATATTTGATGGGATGAATGCTGAAACACGGAATCTTGCTGAGTCCATGAGTAATGGAGGCCTATTGGATATGGGACTCTTTGAGATTTGGGATTTTTTCTACAACATGAGTCGACAGGTTGAGCAGGAAGTATCAATCTGAACTCTCACACAAGTGTTGCAGCAGTTAGAGGAAAGAAACATGAGCCGAATCGGAAAATTGGAGGAACAAATGAACCAACTCATTCAAATTCTAAGTGCAAAAGGTGAGAAAGAAAGGAGCTTCGAAGAAGAAGATGAGGAATTGGTTGCAGACAACGATAGTTTCTTAGATGATGGAGGAGATGGTCTAGTGCTTCCTGGCTTGGAATCTCATGAGTCGACGCATGAGGTTACATGTGATGTGTCTCCTACTCCATCTGCACCATCCATTCTGATCTCGCCTATTGATGAACCAGGTCTAGAGCCATCAACTGAGGCTAAAGAGGTAATAAAGGTAAACTTTTGCAATTTTGAAGTTAATGGTGTATATGTTGATCCTTTTGATTGCTATTTTGAAAAGCCACCAGCGGAACTGTGTTGGTGGTATCATATTCCTCCTGCAGAGAGTCATGCTAGACTCTTTGATAGATTGAAAGGGTTCGTGAGTTCCACATTTTATGCTTTCAATTTATTGTGCTATGATGTGCCTTGTAAGATGTGTGCACAGGAATATGATAGGCTATTGAGGGCCTTGACGATGTCTGATAGCTATGATCTTGAGATTGAAAATAAGTCAAGTCAATGACATTAAAGAAAGGCGCTTCTCGGGAGGCAACCCGAGGTAAGTTTTAGTTATTTCGATTCCTAGTTAGCTAGTTTCTTTTCAATAAATCAGGTTTTCCATTAGGCATTAGATAGTTGTTCTTGGTTTGGGATAGACTAAGCTTTCAGGAAAGGCCGCCGAAATCCTCAGATCCGACCTATAGAGACCCATCCACCACATTGTGAGTATTTCATTCATCTCTTTCTCTATGTTTTTATTTTTTGTTGTCTTTTATGTTTCATTGAGGACAATGAAAGGTTTAAGTGTGGGGGAGTTAAGGGATTGCATTGCATATAGATAGAGTTTCCATATCATGTTTATTTATGTTTTCATATTTATTTTTACTCATATATCACAAAAATATCATGCATTGCATTTAGGTGTTATTAAAGATACCCATCTTGGTTTAGTTTGTGCTCTAATTCATTTTTTATGATCTTAATTACATAAATCCCATAATTTGATTGAATTGCTTGAAAATGATTTTTGGAGCATGATTTGAGAATATAATTGAGCAAGTATGATTCATAGTTGAGGTTTAATTGAAATCTAGCAAAAAATATAACCCTTGTGAGTTTATTTTGGCCTTATAGGGACTATTCATATTATTTCCCTTTTTGCTTTTATTGTGTGATTATACTCTCCATATGCTTCTTATTTCAATACCGTATTGCACATGTTTGTTGCTTGTCAATTTCAAATGATTGAGGCATGTTTTCTTTAGCCATATTATACCTTATCTACCCTTTGCATTATCCTCTGTTTGAAGCCATCTGAGCCTTAAAGCCTATTCTTTTTGATAGCTCCACAAAAATATATCATAGCCAATGATTAGCCTGACCCTATCCGGGAATTAGGAGAAGAATTGGTGAAAAATCTTTATATTGGAGTTGCTTTGAGTAGAGAAGATGTATGTATGGTTGTGCATTGCGAGAGGCATAGCCAAAATAAGGTAACCCTTCTTGAATAATAGAGATGACTTGTTACTAGGGGCATAAGGAGGATAAAATTCACTTATGAGTAAAAGTCTAGTAAGCTTGGACCTAAGGAGGATAAAATTCACTTAGGGGCAAAAGTAAGCATAAAAGAAAAGAAAAAAAAAGTCATCATCCAAATAAAAAATTGCATGAGTTGTATGGTTATTGAAATCGAAAAGTGCTTATTGATATGTATTGGAGTTTATGTTATTGGAATGATTTGCTAAGTATGGACGTTTTGGTGTTATTCTGGTTGATTGTTGTTCCTTTTTCCCGGATTTTTAGCACCACAAGCCTAAATATTTCTCATGCCTTATGTTCCTACCAAAGCCCCATTACAACCCTATAAAAGTCCTCATGGTGTTGTTTGCAAGTAATAACTTTCACGGTGTATAGAGCATTTTGGATTGAGTTGAGAGTTGGACTTTAAAGCCTAAACACATGAGAGCTTGAGTGAAACACATTATCCCGGTGAGGTGGGATTAAAATTTGTCTTTACTATTGGATCACTCATATACTTGTTAGGATGTTTGTTCTTTTATTCATGGCTCCTACTACGTGATGTTGCTTTTCTAAAACTACAACATGAAGATCTTATTTGTGGGATGATTAATTCTATATTTGTTTTTCATTGCTTGAGGACAAGCAAAAGTCTAAGCATGGGGTAGTTTGATAGAGTATATTTTAGTCATGTTTTTAGTGTGGAATTGCATATTAGTTTAGATCATTTTTACATATTTTATAGCTTAATTTATATTATTTGGTTTTCGGAGTCTACACAAGTATTTTATATATTTCAGGTATTTTTGGCTGGATGGTATAAAATTGGAGGTTCGATAATAATTTATGGGATTATTTTGCAAACGAGAAGATCGATGGGTGAGCTAAACTTAAGATGGTCGGAGGTTATATGTGGAGCTGAACATAAGGCATGATTCTTCCCCTTTGGGCCGGTTCATCCAAGGAGACGAGCCCACGTGATTGAAATGCTCCAAACTCTCCGAGCAAATAGCTACTGTTAAGTTGTTATTATTATATTGATATTAATTAAGTTAGGATATACTCCCTCTGTTAATTAAAACTTGTCGTTTACTATTCATGCACGCTTTTTTAGAACGATAAAAACTATATAAAATATTAACTTTTTTTAAAATTTGTTTTTTATAAATTTATACTTAATAGTATTAAGTACGAATTTATAAAAATAAAATTTAAAAAAATTTAATATTTTATATAGTTTTTAACACCTAAAAATGCGTGCGTGAATAGTAAAACGTCAAGTTTTAATTAACGGAGGGAGTATAGAATAGATAAAACATTAGATATTAATATTATATATATATATATTAGTTGGATTAGGATGTCATGGGGGATATATATACATTCATATTTCATACGGCAAAGAGGAGGCCGAACATAAGAGGCCGATAGAACGAGGCCGAACTAACAGTGAGAGGCCGACTACCGTTTGTAACCTTTAACCCTAATTGTCTTTTGTTTTATTTTTATGGAGATCTAAATTCTCCCGTTCTGTCTACAATTTGAAGCTTTGTTTGGATTGATTTGTGAGTTTCTGAATCTTATTCCTTATTTCCTATATTGAATGTTTCGACTTCTTTGTGCTTGAATGATTGATTGTTTTATTTTATCTTGTCTGATCAACTTGGTAGAATTAATTCAATTGCTAGGGTTCTGTAGATTCCTGATTGTGAACCTTAACCCAAGTGGCAAACATATCCCTTTAGGGCTGATTGAACTAATTGGATGGGTAGGAAGTTGGATGTGTTGTTAAATCCCTCTTTAGGGACTGCAAATACCTTGGTTAATCTCTGAACTTAAAGCTATCAATTGGGTTAAATCCTTCTTTAGGGACTGTTCGATTGATAAGGGTTTCTAGGACTGATTGGACTAGTAACTATATTAGGTCGGGACAAGGGCATTCATAGGAAGACTAAAAGGACAAGAGGAAGTTACAATATCAATTCAAACAAATAAAGTGGATAGTTGTAGGTAGAGCGATCTTCACTAATTTGTTTTGCATTATTTGTTTATAGTTTATTTTGCTTTCTTTCTTATTTCAACCACTCAAAAACCCCCTTTCACTAATTGGTAAATACACATTGTTGAGAAATAATTGATTCTCTGTGGGATCGACCTCTTACTTGCTTGCTATACTAGTTTGTAGGTTTGAGTTTTATTTTGATACGGTTTATGCGACTAAAAACCGCCCATCACACCTCCTCCTACTTCTCCTCCTTTACCTTTTATTTGGTTTGATGAGGATTTGTAGAGGGTCCCTTTGTCTCTTAATGTTGATCCAACTATTGGGGCTTGGGAGTCTTCAATTGTTCAGCATGATGCTAGCCAACCTGGTCCTCATGCACCTGATATCTTGGAGTCCCATGATCAAAGTATGTATCATGTTCATCCTGATTCTGTGTCTACGGATCATGTTGTTTAGCATTAGGCGGCTCCTGAGTCTTCCCATTATTCATCCCGCTAAGCTAGGTGATTTTAATTTATATGTGACATGTTGTCCATGCACTCTCTTCTCCATACTCTTTCATACTCTCTTTCTGCTGCCTTTTTTGTCATTAAACTGTTTGATCTCAGTCATTATAATTATCTCAGTCCTTGTCGTGATACGGAAATTAGCATACCAATCGATTACCAACTGTACCAGCAACAAGTTGGTACCATGAAATCGGTAACCGGAAGATCGGTACCGACCAACCTCGGTACGGTTAGGGGTGTTTAGAAAAGCCCGACAAGATATACACGATCCGAAAACAAGACAACACGAAACCGAGCAGCAGCAACTCCATCACTTCCTCCTTCGAATCCGAGCAGCAAAAGCCTCCTCCGACATTCGTTTGAGCCAGTAGACGCCACGTCCACCGCCGAGCCGCCATCCGCTGTCTCCATCCTCTGTTCTCACACAAGCATCGGGTAAGACTCCTTCCTTTGTGTTCGATCAAAAACTCCATAAAGGTCGCACCTTTAAGCCTCTTCCTCCCTTCCTAGGCTAAGCCTGCTTGATTCCGTCTCCGAAGAAGCATGGGGAACCTCCGACGAGTTCTCCGGCGACCTTCGAGACCCCCCCCCCCATGTAAGCTCTCCTTCTCCTTTTCTTTCCTTTTTTCTGTCCGCGTGTGAACCGGTGTTGGGTAGTCAGTGTAACTTTTTTGGAAATTTTGAAATCTGAATCACGCATTTAAATGTGATGTGTAACAACTAATAATTAATTAATGTTTTGAATTGAGCTCAATAGTTAGTGCATAAATGTGATTTAAGCCTAATGGTTATATTAGATTGAATTCAATGTTTGGAATTAAGCCCAATTTTTAGTAAATATGTTAAGAATAAAAGAGAATGGAGGATTAAAAAAAATTAATGGAAAAAAGAGAAAAAGAGAAAAGGAGAAATAAAAAAATCAAGGAAAAAAAAACAATATTTCTAAAACTCCTCTAAGATTAACACGTAAGCAAAGTCTTCTAAATTAAGGTTATATATAGATTGTTAGTAAATATGTTAAGAATAAAAGAGAATGGAGGATTAAAAAAAATTAATGGAAAAAAGAGAAAAAGAGAAAAGGAGAAATAAAAAAATCAAGGAAAAAAAAACAATATTCCTAAAACTCCTCTAAGATTGACACGTAAGCAAAGTCTTCTAAATTAAGGTTATATATATAGATTCTAAATTAAGGTTATATATAGATTCTTTTAAATTGTTTTCTTACAAAAGAATTTGTACAGGGTTTAACATGAAGACTCTTATTGTTAACCCTCATTTCAAAAAAGTGAGAGAACAAATAGAGCAAGATTTACAAATACCGTTTCTTTGAGCAATGTTCAGACTATCTAAGATAAGAGGAGATCCAGATTTCGACCTAATCTTAGTTATTGACCAAAGGTTACAAATTGCTGATAAGAGATTTTGAAGAATTCCATTCTAATGGAATCAGGCAACAGAAAACAAGTCCCATAAGACTATGAGCTTGTTTCTGCAAGTTCATCAGTTGTCCCAATTCATAACCAGTTCCAGTCCCTTTCCCAATATCCTCCTCTTTCTTATCAAGAAGCTCTTTTTGTACCAAAGACCCCTTCCAAGAATATCCCTAAAAAAGAAACCCCTTTCTACCGATATTTTACCAAGGCAAGTCCTATACAAGAGATTTATCTCACTCCAGAACATGAGATCTTAAATCAAACACAGATTGAACCCTTTATCTCAAAGTTATTCCCTAAAGACTTCCAGTGGCTCCCTGATGATATTAGAAAAAAACGAAAATTCTATGAACTCATCCTCATAGACTCTGGCTCAGCAGAGATTCATCACAAAATGTATGACTCAGACTCATCAAAGATCAACTTCTCAAAGATAAAAATCCTTAAGGTTCTAACAGTCTTTGACCGGTTTGACCCTTGGGGACTTAGACCATTCTCAGTCTCTCAAGTTGTTCCATGATACTCCCACATGGATTACAAAATGGCCTGGAGCTACTGTTTATTAGTAAGACCCTTTAACCATTCATGGTTCATATTTTTTTTCTTCCAGAAAATGCAACGATAACATCCTAGTATGGTTTTATCAATGGTGGCATCACTTTGGTGCTACTACTGATATTTTCCCAGACTCAGCCAGACTTGCCTACAATTACTACTACAAACATTCTCCTGACAAGCCCTTCACCAGACCTCTACGGTTCCATAGAGACACTAGTCTTGCATGGATTCTTTGTTGGACCTTTGAAATAGTACAAATCCTCCCAAAGCCATTTCCTTTAACCTTATGTAGAAAATATAAAATTTGATGGTGGGAAAAGTTTGATCTAAGTGTTCTTATAATACAAAAGACCCATGATATTTTAGCCCATAAAAAGTCCAACTACAAACCACAAAGCCCAACAAAAACTACCCAAAAAACAAATCTCCCTCAATCTCCACCATCATCACCAATGAACAATTAAAACAGTGGTAGGAGTTTCAAGCCTTTCAGAAATATCTTGCATCCCAGAAACAACAGATCGCTACTTCAAGTTCTCAAAACAGTCCACCCATAAAAGATGATCCTACACAAGATGCTCAAGATTAGACCTGGGCAAACGCGGCCCGGCCCGCCCGACCCGTCCAGCCCGCCCGCGAAATTGGACAGGCTTGGGTAGGGGGAAAAGCTCATGCAGGCCGCTAGGCCCGGCCCGCGCCCGCAGCGGAAACGGGATCGGGTAAGCTAATCTGCCCGTTGCGGGCCGCTAGGCCCGGAACGGTACCCGCTATTTTTTTAATATATATAAGTAACTACATTTACTATTTTTATTACATATATATACTATTTTTATTACATATATATATACTATTACATATATAAGTAACTCAATCCCGTTCCCGTTGAGTTAATTACTGTTTTTATAAGTAACTATATTTACTATTTTTATTACATATATATACTAATTAGTAAATCTAATAGTTACTTTTTTTAATATTAACTAGTATAGTTACTAATATATATGTAAATTTTATTAGATTTATTAGTAACTATATAAACAAGAACTATATATAGTTACTAGGGCTGGGCAACAATTGGATCGGACCGGGACCAGACCGGAAATTACGGTCTTGGATCGGGCCGGAAATATTACGGTCTGGTCCACAGTCCAAAAAAATTTAAATTCCGGTTTCCGGTCCAAACCCGGGACCAGACCGGAATTTCCAGTCCGGACCGGAATTGGACCGGTTTGTTAAATAAAAAATCCTCACAGGGCATGAGCTGTACATTTAAAAAAAAAAAGTGCTCAGTGGCTCACGTGCTCCATACTTATCTTTTTCAACTTTCACGTGATTCAAGCTTTACTTTTCAATTTTTTTTTTTTTTTAAATATAATACTCAAGAGTCAAGACACACATCTCTCTCTCTCTCTCATTCTCTCGTCACTCTCACGCTCAGAAGAAACAAAGAAGAAGAAGCCATGTCTCACATCTCGCCGGTAGCCACCGCCAGTGACTCTCTCGCCCTCACCCGTCGCCGCCTTCCATCGCCACCAGCCAGCCGAAGTCTGCTATCGCCTGTTGCCACCGGCCAACTGTGCTCAGTGACTCTCTCTTCAATCTCTTTTCAGATCTAGGGTTTATGTATATTGTCACAGGGGATATCGATTTTAGTCTTTAGATTTGGAGAAATCTCAACAATCTATTATTCAAGATTGAGAATTTCGTCCGGATTTCAGATCTAAGGTTAGAGAAATTTTAATTTGTAGTTAAATTTTTTTCAGATCTAGGTTTTGTTTGAGTATATGTCCGCTTTGTTGGAGGAATTTCAATGAAGGGATAAATGAATGAAATGATGAGTGCCTTTTCACTTCTCCAAGCGTTCGATTTGACGAATATGAAAATAGGGGCTGTTGGAAACCGGTCCAACCGGTCTAAGCGGTCCGCGGACCGGAAAACCCGGACCATATATCCCGGTCCCAGTCAGATCCGCGGTCCATGCCTTCAAAGTTTCCGGTCCATCGGTCTTGGACCGGACCGGAAATTCCGGTCCGATTCAGACCGGAAGCTCAGCCCTCATAGTTACTATATTGCTGTTTTTATTACATATATATACACTAATTAGTAAATCTAATAAAAACAGTAATTAACTATGTATATATATTACACACACACATATATATATATATATGTAATAAAAAAACCTAATTAGTATATCATTAGTAAGAAAAATTGATTAGATTTGCGGGTACCCGCGGGCTACCCGCACCTGCATTCACGGACGGGTTTGGACACGACTTCTAACCCGTTAAGCGGGCTTAGCCCTGCCCGCGCACGCATCAACGGGATAAAATCTCGGGTAAAGCCCGGTCCAAGCCCGGCCCGCGCCCGCGTTTGCCCAGGTCTACTCAAGATCCTTATGATTTTTAGTTTATATGTGCTTCATATGAGTATGTAATTTTATTATTATTATTATTATTTTAAGTTTATTTAAAAAAAATAAAGGTATTTATGTATGTAGGTTTTTATGTATGTATATTTGTACGAATATGGTGTAATCAGCAAACCGCTCAAGCCATCAAGAGAAGACATACACTGATGGAAAGAAAAGATGACAACAGTCACTATTCACTATTCACGACAAAAGTTACTATTCACTATTCCAACTTTTGCTATTCACTTCGTACTATTCGCAAGAGCCAAAGAGACATCTATCGCCATTTCTGCGGAAAAGAAGACCCCATCCTCTATAAATGAGCATGCAGATTGAAGAAAAGGCATGCAGATTGAAGAAGAGGCATCGAAAAATCAGAAAGCGAAAATCCCTCTTGAATTCTCAAAAAACTCTTTTAATTTTCTTTCAGGATTTCAAGTTATTAAGTTCTTATTTGAAGAAAAGTTTGCATCTTTGTAAGTCTTTCTTATTTCTTGAAGTATCATAAATTGCTTGTATTTTAAAGTCTTGTGATAATATAAAAGTTTTGTGTGTTCATTTTTCTTTGTTTTTTAAGTTTTATTACTATCTTTATATGTTAATTTTTCTTTGTGTTTAAGTTTCATTACTATATAATTATACCTGGGTTAAAATTGGTATCAGCGCCATTAGAAGTATTACTCTAAACCTTAAAACATATTTCTATATACTGATTATCTTACTGTTCAAATTAACACTATTAACGTGTGCGTGCTTGGTTTAGTCGTAAACCCGCTTTGTCAGCCCGCAAATAGGGTGGTCCCGGTAGACGGTCCCACGCCAACTATAGTGTTAACTCTAAATTTGTAATGCTAACCAGTCTCTAGAAGTATGGCTTTACAGTTTAGACGAATGCTCTAGAGGGGTTCTAGTTCTAATAGTAACCCTGTTGTGCATAGTAATGAAAATTTATATACAAACGATGAAAACAATATGATTGATTGGTACATTCCTCATCAGAATATAGAGTCCATATACATAATTGGAATTATAGACTTTAAAACAGCCTTTAGTGTAAGAAGTCATGAAGAAACTATTAGTCTTAACAAAGAGCAACAATCTTTACAAATTTTATCCTCTTTATCATTAAATAAATATCAAACAAAAGGTTACAGATATATTCGCCTAGGTTTAATACAAGTTGCTATAAAACCGTTAGCTAGAAAAGGAATTGATACTCCTGTTTTTATAGCCTTAAGAGATGATAGACTTAAATCTTACAAAGACTTTTAATAGCTATAATTCAGACAAACATATTCAATGACCCAGTCTATTTTAATTGTTCACCAAATTTTCATGTTGACCTTACAGATCCAAGGGTTACCCAGACACTAACCCTAGACGTAAAAATTCTAAAGGATAATTTTAAACAATTGTCAAAAAACTCTGCTATAATCTATAGAGTTAATTATAGACTTTTAACTTCTTTAACTGACCCAAAATGTTTAATCCCTCCTGTCCCAAGAGGAGAAACAACTTTACTTCAATTAGAAGCTGAAAAATCCACAATATTCACTCCTAAGCTTATTAAATGGGACGATATAACAATCCCAAATACCTTAGAACTTGATCATGATTGTCCCCCAGATAATTTAGAAAAAAAAAAAAAAGAAGTCTCAGAAATAATTGAGAGTTTAGACGGAAAAGTACTTCTTAGATTTAATTCCAGTAGAAGTTATTCAACTCTACCAAAAGTAGGAAACTCTTTACCTCCTAGAACTTCTTTTTCGGACTCTTTCTACAGCGCCAGAGATATTGCATACAGTAGAAGAAATAATAGTATAGACTTAGGAAGAAACCACACGGAAGTAATCCTAGACTTCAACAGTCCCATACCTGATCCTATTATTGACCCTATAGATCAAACACCATCCTCTCCCATAGATAGTGAAATGAATAGATACTCCTCAATAAATGTTATTACCAACTCCACATTCACAATAAATAAAGAATATCATAGAGCCGACTTTAATTCAAGAAAAAAATAAAGATAAAAGAATTTGGTTCATAAGTTTTGAAGAAAGTCATAGAACTAAGATTAGAGAAATTTAGTACTCTAAAATGGAAAAAAATCAAAATAATATTCTTTTCTTCACTATTCACGACAAAAGTTACTATTCACTATTCCAACTTTTACTATTCACTCCGTACTCTTGCTAAAATAATTATAGTACTATTAAAAAAGAAATACTCTTACATCCACTTTATCCATAATGATTAAAAAAAAAAGGAATCATATCTTAGAATTCATGTAATTTTGTGTATTTTTTAAAAATTGGGGTGGTATTCCACAAAGTTGGACAAACAAATAACGTGGTTGATCTATTTAAAATATAAAAAGTGGATTTATGCAAAGTATGAACAATTCTAGATTTAAAAAAATTATGATAAATAAAATTATATTTTGAATCTTATCCTAATTTAAGTTAAAAAGTTTTTATTATTTGAAGTTAAAATTTCATAGATTGTATCATTTTTTGTTGATTCTAAAGTTTATATTATTTTTGGTTTATAGGTGAATAGTTTGTATTATTTTGAGACGTTTTTTAGTTCATATTTTTTTTGTTCATATTTGATAGGTGGTATTATTGTGAGTTATTTTTCTTTAATGTTTTATACAAAGAAGTCAATAAAAGGACAAATTGCATAAAATCACATCTTAAAACTAAAATTATAGAAAACCACCCGTTAAAACCATTTTCCTAACAATGTCACATCTACTACCCAATTTCAATATTAAAGTGTGTGAAAACTCAAATTATACCCTTATTTTAACATTTAATTAACAAAAATCGGGGGTGGTTTTTGCAATTTTGGCTTAATAAGTTAAATAATTTTGGATATCCGGATCAACCCGACCTGAGAATATTGGGTCGACCTGAATGGTGTCTCGAAGTCTCCGCTTGTGTTTGTGGGCCTTGGGGCGACTGTAACCATATGTCCCCTCATTATATATCATCCCCCTACTATCTATTCACTTCACTTCTTCTCTCGTAGTATCACACAGAGCCACCCAGCCACCCCCTTCATCTCATCCGCCGCTTGTGTTTGAATTTATGTTTTCTCGCATACCTCACCCACACCCATCCGCCCTCCATCCATTCTGATCCCCCTCTCCCGTCCGACCCCTTTCGTCCTTCTCTTTATATCTTAACTCCCGAAAAAGCCATTTTCATTTATGAGGAACCTTCTCTCTAATGAATCTTTATTTTTTCGTTATTTATTCATTATTTTGATTTAACAATATTTATGGTGTTTGTTTTACATTTATACACATTTTTCATTGCTTTTTTTTGTTTTAAATTAATAAAAAATTGGTTAATAGTTTTCGTATTTTCCAATGTATAGTATATTTATTTACTCCGTATTACATTTATACATATTTTTTGATTCAACAAGAACTAGTACATATATTTTCAGTTATAAAAGTTTTTGATTCAACAAGAATTTGGTTTATGGTTTATGGATTTATTGAATTGGCCCATAAGTTGGTTGGCCCACTAGTTTATACGGAGTATTGTTCACTCCATATCCAATCCGTTCCACTCTAGTGCAATCATCCTCAACTTCTTCGTATTCGACCCTAGTATGGGTTTTTTTCGATCTGATTCACGATTTGTGCTTACTTTGTTCCATTTGTTTGTTATATCTTCTTTGATTCTCTGTGTGAAGGTTTTTTCAAATGATTGAGTCCTACATTGATATTCATATTTTTTGTTCTCTAAACCCTAAACCCGAGCGCTCAATTAGGTGTTCATAATTTGTGCTTAATTTGTTTCGTTTGTTTATTTGTTCTATCTTCTCTGATTCTCTGTGTAAAGGTTTTTTCGAATGATTGAGTGCTCCATCGGTATTCATATTTTTCGTTTTCTAAATCCTAAACCCGAGCGCTCAATTAAGAGTTCATAATTTGTGCTTACTTTGTTTCGTTTGTTTGTTCTATCTTCTCTTATTCTCTGTATGAAGGTTTTTTCAAATGATTGAGTGCTCCATCGATATTCATATTTTTTGTTCTCTAAGCCCTAAACCCGAGCGCTCAATTAGGGGTTCATAATTTGTGCTTACTTTGTTTCGTTTGTTTGTTCTATCTTCTCTGATTCTCTGTGTGAAGATTTTTTCGAATGATTTGAGTGCTCCATCAGTATTCATATTTTTCGTTCTCTAAACCCTAAGCCCTAAACCCGAGCGCTCAATTAGGTGTTCATAATTCGTGCTTACTGTGTTTGTTCTATCTTCTCTGATTCTCTATATGAAGGTTTTTTCGAATGATTGAGTGCTCCATCGGTATTCATATTTTTCGTTCTCTAAACCCTAAGCTCTAAACCCGAGTGCTCAATTAGGTGTTCATAATTTGTGCTTACTTTGTTTCGTTTTTTTGTTTGTTTGTTCGTTCTATCTTCTCTGATTCTCTGCGTGAAGGTTTTTTCGAATGATTGAGTGCTCCATCGGTATTCATATTTTTCATTCTCTAAACCCTAAGCCCTAAGCTCTAGCTCTCAATTAGTTTTTCATAATTTGTGCTTACTTTCATATCTTCACTGTCTTTAGTGCTCAATTAGGTTTTCATAAATTGTGCTTACTTTCATATCGTCCATGTCCTTATTGCTCATTTATCTTCTCTAATTCTTTGTTTGTGCTCTTTATATCACTGTTAGGGATTTTTGGGTTTTTATTGTAGGGATGCTTGAGATGTTTCAACTCTGACAACTGTTTTAACCGTTTTGATACTTGCTTAAATCGTATGCTAAATAGATCTTACACAGTATTTCGTATCTTAAACGGTTTATGATTTTACTTATATTGGGTAGGTTGAGGACATGGATCACTATAAAAGATTTGGATATGTATTACGTTATAGACCCTTCTTCAGATCCTATATATCAGCTTGGATAACTTCTCAATTAAATCAACCCTCGACAATTACCTTTGCAATCACCTGCACTCAGTAAATGAGTGAGTCCAAGCAAGTCACCTAAGAAAAAAGAAGTCATATGCTGGAACTCATGCGGCAGTTGTAACGGCCCAGAATTATAATTTCCGGGTTACGTTTCAAGGGATAAAACCCCTTATTCGGATCTTGCAATCCAGGTACGGGTCGAGGTTTCAAACTCATTTTAAGATTTGTAGAAAGAGGGATTTCAAACCCTATAACCTCGAAGGGCCGTTGGGTACCCTTAACCCGTCCTAAGACTATGTCGCGGAAACCATTTCAAACGGAAGTAAAGCGGAAGTAAAATACAGATACAAGTGCCACGGCGGAGCCGGGTCAAAACGGGGTCAAAAGTATAAATCCAAAACAATATAATCAGAGTCTGGTGAAGTCTATAACTCCAGCGCTCACTCTCCGCCGACAAAATGACCCGCGCAATAAGCAAACAGCACTAGGGCTGTTCATCGGCCCAAAACCGATCCGAACCTGTCCAAACCAAACCGAACCGAAAACCGAAATTCCCAAAAATGAAAACCGAAAACCGAACCTAAACTAATAGGTTTGGTTCGGTTTTCGACCGGTTTGGTTTAGGTTCAGTTCGGTTATGAACCTAAGTGAACCGATTTTATTTGAGCATTTTTTATATCGATTTTATTTGAGCATTTAAAAAAAACACCTCATGGTCTACCGTCTACCTATATAACTACATACACATAACCCTTTTTTATTAGCATTTGGGCTACTAATTACCAAATGTCACAAGAGAACCTAATAAGTAATAACCTATTGCTTTGTACAACACTACAAGTCTACAACAGTAGCACCATGTATAGCAAACTAGCAGTAGCACCATGTACTTGTATAGGCGTAAAGCCCTTTGGCTGACGGGAGAGGAGAATCAAACCTAAATCTAAGGGAAGGGACGAACTGACGAAGGGAAAATTAAAACATTTAATTTTTTTTAGGTTTTTACCGGTTTTAACCGAACCGAGTCTAAACCGAACCTAAAACCGAAAATAAAAATTCCCTGAACCAAAAACCTAAACCGAAACACATCGGTTCGGTTAGGTTTAGGTTTTTTCGGTTCGGTTCGGCCCAAAAATTCGGTTCAAACCTAATATGAACAGCCCTAAACAGCACCGATAGGATGAACATAAATAATTCCTAAAAAAATTGATTTGGGGCGGGATCAGATCGATGCCCACTTAACTCTGCATCCCAACCATAAGCACACATATACGCTATACCTAATAAAGATGCTCTAATGCAGTACGAAATTCAAACACACTAGCATGCTCCTAGTTCATAATAATGTGCAGAAATACTGTAAAGGGCCCAAGACAATGCCAAGTGGCATATCCCTCTCCTACCTCCACCCCTTCCGATAGGCGGAGACTGGCCAGCTCGTGAATGCATTCATTCATAATCGGGGGGCACGCATGCCTAACCCGCTCCACAATAAAGCCCGCAGGCATATCATAATATAAGGAAGTACTCGATTGACTCAGGGTACCCGATGAGGCTGGGCTACCCTATGACCCTAGCAAAGACTTCTAGGACTATCACAGATAACGGCCGTTCTGTTTACATACGCATAAAGAAATAGAATGCTCAACGATCGATGCAACCTAGCATGGTACTACATGGCATGCTGATCATGAATGCAAGCACCTAGTATATCATGCACCTAAAGCAGAGAATAGCTCTATTCAATCTGAGTAAGCTCCGAAGAGACTTACCTGAAGATGCAGAACAGCAAAATAACGCAAGCAAGGGCCCAAATGTAAGTCCAAAGCAATCCAAAGGCAATACACACCTATCATCAATTCATTTTCATAAGCTACCGATCCATCATTCATACACACGGACTCCGCGTTCTCGACATGCTTAAAACCAACCGATAGTAAAACCATTTCCAAAACCTTTCCGATTTGATCAACACCAACCAAAATCATTCTTCAAATTAAACCCATTGATAAAATCGTACCAACCATATTTCCAAACTTGCTTCTCAAAACAAACATCAACAAACCAAGACAAATAATCCTGACATTACATATTTAAACCTTTAACCAATTTCTCCAAAATCATATTATTAAAATGATCCCGACATTTTATTTCAAACCTAAAACCCTATATATAGTTTTACCAAATTGTATTAACTAAAATAAACACCAAAACATATTTATAAATTAATACCAGTAGATCCTCTTGTAACTTCCAAGATCACATATTTACTCCTCACAAAATACATAGTTCACTAATATTATTTTAAGCACTTAAAAAAAATGGATAATCAAAATTTCAGAAAATATATTTCTTAAAGGCAGGAAAATACAATCATAATTATTATAATGAAACTAATAACAATTGTTACATAACATATAGTATAAAGTATAACGATGTACAACAATGCAACAACTATAGGGGAATTAAACTCCTTAGCCACACGATGAAGATCTGGGAGAGAGTTATTGAACGTCGGTTGAGGAGTTTGGTTAGCATATCCGAGAACCAGTTTGGTTTTATGCCAGGAAGGTCAACTACAGAGGATATCCATTTGATGAGGCGCTTGGTGGAGAAATATAGGGAACGAAAGAGAAATCTGCATATGATTTTCATTGATTTGGAGAAGGCATACGATAGAGTGCCAAGAGACCTTATATGGGAATGTTTGGGAGCTAAAGGGGTCCCAGAAACTTACATGAGAGTTATCAGGGATATGTATGAGGGCTCACAGACTAGTGTGTTCTCACACGGTGGGCACCCCGAGTACTTTGCGGTACAAGTGGGTTTGCACCAAGGCTCGGCTTTGAGCCCATTTCTCTTTACAGTTGTCATGGACGTGGTGTCGAGTAGTATCCAGGGTGGGATCCCGTGGTGCATGCTGTTTGCGGATGATGTTGTTCTGGTGGATGAGACGAGAGTTGGGGTTAGCAGCAAGCTGGATCTATGGAGAGATAAGCTTGAGCAGAAGGGCTTCCGAATGAGCAGAACGAAGACAGAGTACGTGTTGTTTAGGCTGGGCAGAGAGGAAGAAGAAGACGGGGATGTCAGCTTGGGTGGGGACCTTGTACCGAAGAAAGATAGTTTCAAGTATCTGGGATCTGTGATGCAGAGTGATGGAGGTGTAGACATGGATGTCAAGCATCGAATTCAAGTAGGCTGGCAGAAATGGAGGGCTGCGTCAGGAGTCTTGTGTGACGGAAAAGTTCCACTCAAGCTTAAGGGTGTTGGGTGACAACTAAGGCACATGAAAAGAAACTCGCAGTGGCTGAGATGAGGATGCTAAGGTGGATGTGTGGGTTGTCCTTGCGCGACAGAATTAGAAATGAGACTATCCGAGATAGGATGGGAGTGGCTAGTATTCAGGCTAAGCTACGAGAATCGAGACTAAGATGGTATGGACATGTGCAGAGGAGAGACCCAAGTGCGCCGGTGCGAAGATGTGACAAATTGGCTATGGAATGCATTCGTCGGGGCAGAGGACGTCCAAAGAAGAGTTGGAGTGAAATGATTAGACATGACCTGACCGCGCTGGGACTTACTGAGGAGATGACACGCGATAGGATGCAGTGGAAGAGTGCTATCCGGGTTGACGAACACTAGTCGGGTGCAATGTTTATCGCATCATGCCTCCCTTCCCTTATAGCACATCTTGCTTTTGCGCATTCTTCTCAACGTTTTCTTTCTTTTATATTTTTTTATTTATTTAAGGTTTGTCGGAGGTGTTGTCATTTTTCCTTGTTGTCTGGTTATTTGGGTCACTAGGAAACACCCTCTCGACCGAGTCGGGGCAAGGGTGCGTACAATTCGACCCCCCAGACCCTGCTCTAAGCGGGACATACTGGGCTTGTTGTTGTTGTTGTTGTTGTTATAACGATGTAACATAATAACATAAAACAACAACCTCCTTTAAATAGAACAACCCAGCCCAATGAGGGAAACAAGCCCCAACCCGGAAGGAAAGCCCAACCCGAAAACCCGGATCCAGTAAAAGAAAGAAGGGAAGGAGACCCGGATTCGCAACCCGACCCGGTCTTAGAACCAAGCCCAACCCCAGAGGAAGAAAAGAAAGAGAGAGCCGCCTCCTTCCTTGGCCAATGCTGCGCGAAGACGGAAGAGGAAGAGAAACGAGGTCCTCGCCGGAGCTCTCTCGTCTCTGACCCGGCCACTCTCTCGCACCCGCTCATTCACCTTCTCGCTCGCTCTCGCGCCCGTGCTCCCTGCTCGCACACACTCGCCTCTCCCGTCGCTCTCGAGTTCACCGGAGCTCTTGAGCCCGCCCACGCCGGCTCCCAGCCTCTCACTCTCATACTAATAGGACGGAACAAACGGAAATAGAATCAAGGAAAGGAGGGGGTTTCGGGTGCTCACCGAGGGGCTCGAGCTCTCGCCGGAAAACGCCTCGTCGGGGCTCGATTCGGCTTCACCGGCGCCGGAATCAACGATCTCGCATGGGGAGGGATTGGTAGAGATCTAAAGGTTTGACCTTTATGGAGATTTGAAGGCAAAGGAGGAGGAAGAGGAGCCTTACCACCAGTTTTGGGTGAAACATGGGAAAGAAGGTGACGATGGCGTCGGCGGCCGGCTCCTGTGCGGCTCCGGCTGCTGGAAGCTCCGAGAAGCGTCGAGGTTGCTGCTTCTGCTGTCTCAGGGAAAGAGGAGGGAGCAAGGAGGGAAAGGTGAGGCGTGGGCTTGGTGTTCCTTGTCTCGGCAAAACAGGGCCGGGTAACGGGAGCTGTGGTGGCGCCGGAGGCTACGGGGTGGGGTGGCTCAACAAGGAAGGAGACGGTGGAGCTTGAAAATGGAGACGCCGGAGGCTACGGGGTGGGGCGTGAGATTTACAGTAGAATGGAGAAGAAGATAAGGTTGTGGATTGTGTTTGATTTAGGGGTTTGAAAATGAAATATGGTGAGGATATGAGTCTGTACGAGGGATTGTATGCCCTGCAGCTATTACAATTGATCAAAGCTTTTGACATTTTGCTTAAAATGGAGAAAGAGAGAGAGGTGGAAAGAGGAGCATGGAAGGTGATGTTTACAGTTTACCAGAATTGGTTGCCTTCATCAGTTTGAATTCAGAGTGGGGTAAAAGAGTGCACTGGTCAAAAGTAACAAGACAAAAGTGTTCCTAAAATCAAAATACCCAAAATTAAACCCCTAAACCCGCTCTCTCGGTCTTATCTCGACTCGATCAAAATAAAGTTTTAAATCTTCCAATTCCAAGTTAAATAATTAAATCCAATATTATTTTCAATTTCTCGACATATAAAAGCGGGATAAAACATGTTCTAATTTTTCGACCAAATAATGCCGGAACTAGCTTCGAAATATTTAGAATAATTCCAAATAACTCGATGACAGAAATTTCAAAATTTCCCGAATATTAACTTTATCCATCATAAATTATTATTTTAGTTATTTAATATTATAAAATTTCCCGGTCTTTACAGCAGTGGTATGCCCTTATCATCCATTCAGAGTTTTATGCTAATGTCGAGTTAGTAGATCTTGGCATTGAGATAGGCGTTGAAGTACCAGAGCCAATTACTTGGTTGTATCCAAGGAATGAGAGATCACCCATGATCCCCAACTTTGCAAAGTTGGATCTAGAAGTTAATGCATATGTGGTATGTTCTTTGATTTTGGTGGTTTCTCCCTTGCTCTTCTAGTGTATGCTATTGCTAGTTTGACATCCCCTGGTTTAAGGAATTGGTTTGAATCGCTGGTATGATAGTTGCAACATACTCATTGAATTATGCACTAATTCATCTTTGCAACATACTCATTGAATTGTGCACTATTTATTTTTTGC
Organism: Persicaria tinctoria; assembly: GCA_037127255.1. Taxonomy (NCBI): domain Eukaryota; kingdom Viridiplantae; phylum Streptophyta; class Magnoliopsida; order Caryophyllales; family Polygonaceae; genus Persicaria; species Persicaria tinctoria. Next base: position 73,845,563 of record JBANSL010000013.1, read on the forward strand.
AGCATACTCATTGAATTGTGCACTATTTCAATATTGATGACGCAAGAACTAGTTGGAGGATGATATCATTCTCTTTGTTGTGTTTGATGGGTAGTAGGATAAAGGTGACTTGAGCCGTTAGTTGCATATATCAAGTGGGCTTGTATAAATTTTGAGGAACTATATCAGGTTGTTTGTGAAGTTAACATGGTTGACTTTGTATTCTGTCATTGTAAAACAATTGATGTTAACTTGTGATGTCATCACTATTTATGGGCATCTATGATTCATTAAGAGTTCAGTCATCTATGAAAATGTCATGACTTGTTGCACTTTTATTCATATACCTAACTATATCAGGCTGTTTGTGAAGTTAACATGGTTGGAAAAAAATTGGATCTTGCGAATGATGAACCTTCTACGTTTGCTAAGGTACAATCGAATCATGCATGGGTTGAGGCTAGACACGGCCACGGGTCCGACCCGCCGGGTCGACAACCCGGGGAGAGTGACCCTAACCCTGACCCGGGGTTGGGACGGGTCGGCGGGTTGGGTGACCCGGCGGGTCAACGGGTCAGCGGGTCGGACTGCCGGGTCGGCCACATGGCACCAAATCGGGTACCCAACGAGTTTTGCGGGTCGACCCGCCGGGTCAACCATTTAAAAAAAAAATAAAATGTTTTAAACCCAAAATAAAACTCAACTCAAGTCTTTCACCACACTTTCGAAATGGAAAGATTTAAGGTTGACAAAGCATGGTATGTGGGAAGATATATATAGATATCTTCATTCCACTCACATTATTTCATCACACTTTAGATGTGGGAAAGAAAATGTTGGATTGTGGGAATGACAAGTAGGGTGTGGGGATCTATATATAGAGAAAATAGAGGTATGTAGCCCACTTTCGATGTGGGACAAAAATATTAGATATGAAAGAAAATGTGAGAAATTGATATTGATATTTAAGTATATGATGTAAATTGTAATGCAATTAAAGTCTTTGGATTATATGGTGGAATATAATGTAATTTAAGTATTTGGATTATATGATGTAACATATAATAATATAATTAAAGTGTTTACCTCTTAAGATTTAATGAAATGAATAACACATGGTGATGAAACATCATGATATAATATATCAAGTTATGTTGGATTAATCTTTCTATTTAACTTAATTGATAGTTATGTTGATCCATTAATCAATCATAAGTATTTTATTTTACTTGCATTATTATGTTAATTTCTTGATCAATGATTTCAAATCTAGGTTCTTATTCATATAGATATGTTAAACTTTCTCGTTTAAAGTTGAATTAGCCACATGTTGTGTACACTTAATGATGATGTTATTGGAATTACATACTTGGGTTGCTTGTTATGACGTACATGAAAAGACACATTGAAAAAGTATTGCCAATATTATATTTCATTCTTGTGTTTGAAAATCCGAAGTTCTATATCATTTTGAAAATAAACGAAAACTCGACATTAAGGATACTATACAAGTGTAACGGCTTTATCAATAACAATATTTGTATTATTTGAAATTATATCATAAAGACTCCTAACTTAGTATCATATAGAATGATATATAAGTATGGATTGACATTAAAAACCGAATGGTAGAGATTGAAGACATGGTGTAGTTTCTAGTTTCTACCCTTGTTCTTGTCCCACATTGAAAACTAGAGGAAAAGGGGGGTGCTAAGTCTATAAAAGGAGAAGCATGGGGGTGCTAAGTCACACATTGCCATTGCATATTACATTATGTAATATTATGAATTATGAATTATTCTAATAATAATTTATATAATTTACATAATAATTACAAATTTATTTTATTAAAAATATTTTTTTTCAAAAAAAAATTATTTTAAAATGGCGGGTTGACCCGGCGGGTCGAACCGGGTCGGACCCGCCGGGTCACGGGTTTTCTTTTCCCCGACCCTAACTCTGACCCTTAACCCGAACTGACCCGTGGACCCTGACCCGACGGGTCACGGGTCGACCCGCCTGACCCGTGACCCGTGGCCATGTCTAGTTGAGGCTATGAATAAGAAGCTTCAAGATCTTGAGGCTAATCATACTTGGGATTAACCCCTTTACCCCTGGACACACTGCCATTGGTTCGAAATGGGTTTACAAAGTTAAATATAGACAGAATGGTGAGATAGAGAGGTTCAAAGCCCATTTAGTGGCCAAGGGTTATAATGAAATCAAGGATCGTGATTATAAGCATACATTCTCGCTAGTTGCGAAGTTTCTGACTGTCAGAACAATCATTGCGTTGGCTTCTTGTCGAAACTAGGATTTGCACCAACTTGATGTAAACAACACGTTTTTACATGGGTATATCGACGAAGAAGTTTATAGGGTTCCTCCACACCACAGGGCTATACCAAAGCTCAACCAAGCCAAGTGTGTCATCTTCATCGTTCGTTGTATGGTTTAAAACAAGCAAGTTGATAGTGGAATGTTGAGTTTACAAAACATTTGGTTTCTCAGGGTTAATTTTGTGCAATCAAGACACGATTACTCTCGGTTTACACTTGTTCAGGGATCTCACATTGCCATTGCTTTGATCTATGTTGATGATATTCTCCTCACTAGGGATCTTGTTAGTGCCATTATCGATCTCAAGCGGTCTTTGAACAAGACCTTCACCATCAAGGATTTGGGTCTGGCTCATTACTTGCTGGGCATGGAGATAGGTAGTTCTCTAGATGGAATCCTCTTGAATCAAAGGAAGTATGTTAGTGATTTGCTCATAGATTCTGGATTTGTTGATTGTAAGCCTACAAGTTTCCCTACGCAATGTAATCTTTATCTCAACACTCATACTGGGAAGTTGATTTATGATCCTGAATCATATCGTCGGCTTGTGGGTAGGCTTTTGTCCCTCACCATGACTCGTTCGGATATCTCCTATTCAGTTCAACAACTTACACAATTTTTGGCTTTCCCCCATGAAACGCATTTGAAAGTTGCCCACTTTTTACTCAGATATTTAAAGGGGACAATTAATTGTTCTCTTTACTACCCTCAATCTTCTTCCTTGGTTGTTCGAGCTTACTCAGATGCGGATTAGGGTACTTGTCCGTTCTTAGGTCGATTGTTGACATGGTATTGCGTTTTCTCATGCGACTCATTGGTTTCATGGAAAATGAAGAAATAGAAGACAATGTCAAAGTCTTCTGCAGAAAGCGAGTACAGGAGTATGTCAATGACTAACAATTAATTGGTTTGGCTAGCAGGTGTTCTCGGTGACCTTCTTGAGCGTGTGAATCTTCAAATTCCCTTGTGTTGCAACAACAAGACTGCTCAATACTTAGCCGCCAATCCCGTTTTTCATGAGCGCACGAAACATCTTAAAATCGATTGCCATTTTATCCGGGATTTGGTGCTCGATGTTCAACGGTCCATGTTCGTTCTCATCTTTGATAGATGGATAAAAGCTTTAGGGTCTGAGCAACACCTATTCTTGGCTTGCAAGTTGGGCCTTGTGTTCCACCACACGCGTCCACCTTAGGGGGGGGGGGGGGAGGGAGTATAGAGTGTATGTATGGGTTTAAATAGGTGACATCGGATAGTTGGAACATATACCAAACTTGTCTACCTTCTTTCTCCTTGCTTGCATTGCTCATGTTTACCTTCATTGTTGATCTACTTGCTTGCTTGATTACTGAATGAAGAACGAGAATCGGTCATAGACTCGTAGCCGAGTCTTGTCACAATGTCATACTGTGATCTAGCTCTTCCAACAACAAGAAGTTGGGCGATCGACAACTAGGCCAACTGATTTGACCGACAACAACTTATCAATTTGTCGAGAAAATTAATCATGGGTTTCAAATGTGAATCATGTGGGGAAAATTAAATGATTCATATCGTTGCTTACTGATTTAAAATCGGATATGCGCTCACTAGTAATCGAAGTTGTGGATGAGTCGGCATCAACAAATTCATGCAAACCATCTTCTTCCCCAAAAAAAGCTCGGAAGACCGCGACGCCAAGCACTTGATGCGTCCTAGCATTGGAGATGGAGTGTATCCTCGCCGAGATGACACCATGATCATGAGGATCAAACCCAGGCATCTGTTTTTCAGTGAGAGTCATTGGTCCCTACGACGAGTCACCAAGATGGGACCGTGCTTGACGATCAATCATTTGCCTCACAATTGGCAAGATCCGAAGGACATGTCCAATCCCTAGAGATGGAGGATCCGATGAAACCATTCCGGAATGGCTCACTGGAAAGGACTTGTGGGTAATACTCATAGGTCCCCGATTCGAACCCCGGAATGACCGCTCTTTATTTACCTATTCAAGGAGGATTCGATGATGTCTGTATAAGGGAGGCCCTGAGAGGGAGTTGTGACCCTTCCTCGTAGAGAAGGAGTTCTCGTGGTTTCTCTGCTCCACACCTCGGACACAAACTACAATTCGTCTCCTCTACTCACCTCCCGAACCATCTCCTCGATCCAAAAAATGAGAATTATTAACCGATAACATTGTTTTTCAATCGATTTTCCCATAGACGGCACCATATGTAATACATAAAACTTGTACAAGAGGATTGAAGGTTTAACCAGATCTGAACTCGATGGTGAGTACCTTGATTTGAACCCTGCAATTCATGACTAAATGAGGTCGGGTGAAGCATCTTTTAAAATTCAGTCCAAATTGAAAAACCTTGAGAAGAGAACGGAAATGTACCATTTATTTCTTAAGAGCAGAGGCAACATTGCTAGAGGTTACTATCATCGGCTGATATAATCGAGCCTATTGTGTATAACCTCTACAAATTTATCGGCTGATATAATCGAGCCTATTGTGTATAACCTCTACAAATTTTACCGAGGGTACTACATTAGCTCGGCTAGATATGTTGAGGTCAATCCATTAACTCGATAAATATTCTCGAACTTGGTTTCAAGGGATATTTTAATCGAAAACCATTTGAAAAACATATTCCGTTATCGAAAGAATTAAATAATGAGTGGGTTATTTCTTCGTACATTTTAGTGAGTTTATCGTGTGTTCGGGATTAAGATTCAATGAATTCAGGTAAAAATAAGGTTTGAACTTTGGTCGAAGTTCAGGACCCTAGCCCTCATCTCCTCCGATCTTCTCTCTCAAGCAGAACTTAGCCAAGGAGAGATGGAGGAGACCCTTGCCGTTCTTCTGTTCTTCGCTTGTTCTCTGTAACTCTGTAAGTCTTTCTTCTCCCCCTCTCCCTGTTCTTCACTCGGGTTCGCCGCCACCGTCGATCTGGTTCGAGTTTCCGAACGATTTCGGTTCGACGTTCCCGTAACGGGAAACGATAGGACATAACGCGAATCCAGCTTCATTGTGTGTGACCTACTCAAATCTGGAATCTGCTATGCGTTTAGTCAGTTTGCTTTACTTTTTGAATGGGTTTGATTGATTATCAGAAATCAAACAAACTCGATTGCAGAAGAAGAGGGAAACAGGAAATAGGTTTGGCTGGTTAGCGGTCATCAAACTAGAACCACTCACACTATCTGACTATGATCAATACAAATCTGAACCTAAGCTTGATATATGCCTATATTATCATGGGCTTTTATTTGGTGTACACAAATAATTTGATTTATCATGTTGATTTCATATTTTTCCAAACAACATGTACAAGGTACCAGGTTCCGTGCATACCAACAACATACTAAACCAAAACATCTACTAGGTATCGAGTTTCATATTTTTCCAAACAACATGTACAAGGTACCTGGTACTGTGCTACCCATTTTATCACTAGCGCCGCCACTCAGAGCTCCCTCGCTCTTTCCTGCCCAGAGAAATCGCGTAATAATGGAAGAAAAGCAGCGGGTGAAGGAGGAGAAGGTCTTGCATCACTACGAACACACCGATACTTGCAACTTCTCCAGATGGGATGCAAGGTAAAATGCTTTTACATATTTGTCTCTCTTTCTCGCTTGATTGCTATCTGTCTTTTTGGTTGATGTTGAGCGCACTTTGCTGTTCTAGTTTGATGGATTTCTTGTTGTATTTGTCTGCTTTTTTAAAGAGAATGCTTCAACTACATGTATGCAAGACCATGGGAAAGAGTGAATCAGTTTTACTCCGAATTGGTTTCTGGAAGATCCTCCTTGTCTCAATCATTTGGAACGCTGCAGGTGCTTTTCTGCATTTGATCTCTATACCTTACGGACTAAAGTTTTGTTGTTTTCTAGCGATTTTCTCTATTATGCTAGCCTACAGACTGTCAAAATTTTCTTCTTTCTGCCTCAGATGTATTCTCCCCCTTATATATTGAGAAAATTAATCTGTAATCTTGTTTGCTTTATGGATATTGGGTATGATTGGTATTGTTTTCTGAATAAGTGTTAAGCTATTCAAGACAATTATAAACATCTGATGAGTTAAAGTTGGACACGTTCCTCTAGGATGCTTGAAATCTTGTCTTTCTAATTATGGGAACCCTGAAAATGCCTTTTCTACCACCGGCATGATCAGGATTCTAGAGACATTGCAACGGCTTCTGATGAATATAAGGCGACAGCTGGACAAACTGAGGAACGACATGGCAAGTGGGCTAGAGTTTCTTTTAGGATAGTTCTTTCTTATCTCGGGAACTCTTTTGATGGGTGGCAGAAGCAGCCTGGATTGAATACTGTTCAGGGGTAAGCCTTTCCTATTGCAATCCATTCCTAGTTACTTAAGGAAGTATATTGAGATAAAATTCCCTCTATCTGTATTTTAACCTTTTAATGTCAATTATGCTTAAGGATTGTTATGATGATCTTATATTTTATAGTTATTCAAATTACATTGAATTTCATTTCCTTTTCTACTTTTTCTGATAAGGTTCTCTTCTTCCATGAGGGGTTGTTGCCTTTGTTGCTACTCATAACCTATACAATCTATGTGTTAGTCACCTGCTTATCATTGCATGGTTATCATATGTTATTGCATGTATGCGAGTATACCGTCTTTGTTTTTATTTTTATGCATATAACTGCAGATTTTACTATATCATCTCTGCAAGAACTAATATGATTTATGGTTAGTCCCCTTTGTCAAAATAATCAACCTGTTGGGCTTTCTTGGTTTAGTTTAGCCTTCAGTTAGATGAAAAAAGTGTGTTTTTTTATAATCAATCCATATATCTTGATATGGTAGGGAATGAATGATTTTCTTTGTCATAATTCTATTTCTGAGTAGAAGATTTGTTGAACGGTTAGGATCTAGCTTATATCAGTTTATGCGCTGGATCATATCCATTTAGTAAGTTGTTTGATTATATTGAAGATTTTATCTTGCCCTATCTTTATTTCATCAATTTCCCTCTTTTCTTTGTAGATAACATCTCCATACGCTGCTTTTCTAGTAAACAATAGCTAAGTCATTTTTATAGGTGGATTCCTGTTTAGTGACGGAGAGGAAGTCTTCTTTCTCTTTCAATCGACTCATATAATGTAATTTGTTTTTGTGGTTACAATCATGCAGTGATATTGATTAATTTGTTAGTTTTCAACCTGGAAGAAAGCAGAAACTGGTTGCATTTTAGTTGTGTAGCCCAATATTACTCTCTCATTCTGAGTGCTATGGTCTTTGGTTTTGCTATGTAGATTGATAGAGAAATCTATTGGAAGATTCGTTGATGATATGAAAGTTGAACGTTTAAAAGATAAAGGTTTACCAGTTGAAGGATCAGCTCTTGTTGCAGGCCGTACTGACAAAGGCGTCACAGCTCTTAATCAAGTTTGTTCCTTCTGTATGTTAAACAATAAAGCCCTAAATATCAATTTTTATGGAAAATTCTACATATTGATCTTCAACTCGTGGCAAAGTTTTATAGCAGATAGGAACTACTAGTTTCAGGCACACAAAAAATGCCTCGATTAAAACCTTGAGCACCAATATCTAATAGGACAAAACCTGCATTCCATCACCACCACCAGCACAATTTTAGCACCAACACCTGTTGCAACTATTAGTTTCAGGCACAAAAAAATAACCTCAATTTCACATTCAGTACGACCAGCAACATAACTGCTACAATCCTGGCTAAATTTCAGCCAAAATCATCTTTTATTCCCACCCAAAATATCACCAGAACCATTTCTTACACCCCCCCCGGCCCCACCCCACAAAAAATCGTAAAAAGAGCTTTCGTTCCAGATATTATTTCTCTAATCTTGACACTTTGTTCTCTTTTGACCTCCATTGTCCACACGTTTTTTTAATGTCTTCAATTCGTGTTCAAAATGAATCGTAAGATTAATTTATTATCTTCGACATAGCAGTCATTTAATCTGATCAGCTTTGTATCTTCATGTACTCTTGACCTTTGATTATATTACAATATTTAAAATGGATAGTTGTGATTTGGTCGTAATATGCATATTCTTGGGGGTTGAACCTATGATTTACTTACTATCATTGAAATTTGTTATGTTCCTTTTTACATTGCTGATATCTACTTGTTATTTGCACATGTATAAGAGAATGATAAGACTGTATATGCAAAACCTCAATGATAAGAACATTTGGAATGTACCTATCTTTTTGCACACTAGTGCATATTCTGCAAATTGAATCTTCTAAGTTATGTCTGTTTTCGTGACTAGATACATGGCGAAAGGATATTGAGGCAAAAGAAGTTGAAGATGCTATCAATAACGTAGCACCGGGAAGGATTAGAGTTGTTTCTGTAACTCAAGTATGCTTAATTTTTAATTATTGTCAAATGCAATTCACATGTCGTATACATTCTAAACTGTGCTTTCATTATTTGTTTTTGCACCAATGGTATCTTTCATCTTTGTTTATTACATATGTTAACAACTTTCAGGTATCCCGTGTATTTCATCCCAACTTCTGTGCCAAATGGAGGAGATATCTTTACATTTTCCCTTTCTGTGAAGAAGAGGAAAGATCAGAAAACATGCAGGTTGAGGGGGATAAAGAAAGTCTATTTGTTTCTAATGGTGAGGGTGATTGGCTAAGAAAACAACCAAAACATGTATTAGAGGAGAATGCCTTTGAATTTGTCAATTCCAAGGATGAGTTGGAAAGCAAAAATAAACCAACTACGTTTTCTATAACTAGAGTTAATCAGCTTCTACAACAGTTGGAAGGGAAGTTGTTGTCTTATAAGATGTTTGCTCGCGACTTGAAAGCTTCAAGAAACAGGTGAGTTCTGCTTAGGTTTTTGTACTTTTAACTACTGAGCATGCTTCAAGGTGAATCCTGCATAGTTTTTTGTACTTTAACTACCTAGCATGCTTCAAGGTTGTTCCTTGGGATTCTAACAATTTATCAAGAGCTAGTAATGCTTTCACATTTGTATATAAGCACTCTGGATATTCATCATAATTGCAACTTGGGTAAGTATGGAAGCACAAGGATAATTTCATTGCTACTGGTTTAAAATCAGAACTTATGGTAGTTGTTTTGTTTTCTCGTCTGGGCATACTACCATGGATAAAGTAGGAGGATCTCTGAAGTTGAATGCAAGTATCTCACACCTAACTTTAATTGAAGGATACTTAAATTCTAGGATTTCTGATTGATTCCAAAAGATGTCTTGAAAAATGGCTCCCTTAGCTATATATAGTTGACAATGCTTAGTCACTAAAAATTCTAGAAGCTACCAGAGTTCTACAAAGGCATGCTTTAGAGCATCTTCGACAGAACCTCTGTTTTAGGGGGGAAAAAAAGTAAAGAATTTGGAGAAAATAGAGTTTTTTTTTTTTTAATACTCAAATAGCTCCTTTATATGAAAATGTGAAGTAGAGATTTTTGGAGTGAGAGACTTTTTCCTCTATATTTCCAGCAAGCAAAAAATCTATGAACATTAATTATTTTGCAACCCCGATGCAAAATTTACTTTAAATAGAGAGTATTTGTAGCATATAATTATATTTATTGTATATAGTAAATGCATAAATTTTTAAAATGGAGAAGCTGTTGGAGTTGGATTATAACATTTTTTAGAGATTTTGATTTATGTTTCTCCATTTTGGAAAATTTTTAGTGGAGCTGATAGAGTTGCTCTTATAAAGTGGAATATTCAATAAATTGTGACTAATATGCAAAAGAAGTATTTTTAGGGGACTTTTCTAGAACGTGGGGCATTGGTTCTACATGACTACATGGTACATCAACCATTTTTTGTGAATGTGTAGAAACGCTCTTAAATTTGCAGTTTAGAAAATTATTACTAAAAAACTAGAATGGTCAAAATTGAATAAGATATGAAAATGAGATATTTTAGTAGTTTTTCAATCATTGAAGGATCTTAATCTTTGACAAAGAGTAAAGGAATTAAAGAGGGGATTGTCATGCATATGCATTGTCATATTCAAGAGGTTTGTCGGTACATATCTGTTATAAACTTGGTACCTAACATGTACATTCATTTCTAAATATCCATTGTCATATGATGACATCTTGTCATATTCAAGAGGTTTCTCTTGGATAATTTGTCTCCTATTGGTGATTTTTAGTCAAGTTTGTGATTATAACTATCTTTTCAGTGGTCCCCCGACGGAGTGCTTCATCTATCACGCTCGAGCAGTTGAAGCTAGATTGCCATGCTTGGTAAACATTCTATTTGTTGGCTGTGGTTCTGTACTCATTTTTAATAACATTAAGAATTTCCTAGCTTTGCCAAGATGCACATGCTTCAACTCATCGTATGTGAAATCTTATTACACTGATAATGTAAGATGAGAAGGCTGATATGTTTCCTGCAACTTGGGCTCTTGGTTGATTAATAATAACAAGGAGCATTAGTGTGTTTGATTTCATATTTTTTGTTACACCTATGCACATGCACGGCGTCACTCAACCGATATTTTTAATTGGTGTGAGGGAACTTGTGATCATTGAGCATCGGATTATGCTATCTCCTAATACCTAGTAGTTATAAGTCATTGACAGATTAGTATCAGGGATTCACACATGGGACTCATTGTTGTAGCAATTACTGTGGCTAATTCCTGAATTGTTTTCTTAATTGTGGGATCAAAGTGCAGTGTTTAGTGTTTACAGTGTGAAAGCTAAATTTTCATGAGGTCATTCTCTGCCTCTAACGTAGTTCACCTTTTTCTGATCACATATTGTGACATAAAACTAGTTTACATCACTTGTTGTAATAGGTTAGTAGAAAACTGGAGAAGATTAGGGAATGCAAAGAGAGGATTAGAATTTGTGCTCAAGTAACCGAGGTTTGACTTTTATAATTAGTAAATGACTCTTCGTAGAAAACTTACACCAAACAAATGTTCTAAGCTGTTTATTAGGAATTTTACTAATCATGTGTTCCTGTCTTTTACTTTTCTGCATGCTTTGATTTTGTACTCCTTTGTGCCAAGGGAGAGTGCATCTCTCAGTAGACAACTGGGCATGTTGCTAACATTTTTTTGCCTTGCTTTCAGGATCATACATGTACTATGAAGGTTATGTGTGTTGAATTGGTTGCTAACCGCTTCTTGCGTAAGGTACAACATCTGTCTTTATTATTTGCATCAACTTGATGTGAAAGGTAAAGTTTACACTTCCATGAATTGCATTGGTGAAATTTACAGCATAAAATTGGCATGAGAGAATTATTTGATTACAGAAAATATAAAGCAAACTTGAATAATTCTTTGATTAGTAGGGCGATATCCTCTTTGATTAATCGTCTACTTGGTGTTAAACTAGGATTTAATTATTATCTTAGCATACCTGTTCCAGAAGTATTTCATCCTCAAATTTTCATCAAGTTGCCTTGCCTTCCAGAGATAATGGTGAAATTGTTCTGAGAGGTTTTGGATGAAAAATGGTGGTGGTTATTTGATTTCTTTGTCCCCCCACCCCCCCCACCCCCCACCCACACACACACACACATACAAAAAAAAAAAAAATTAGGGATGGGCTAACATGCTAAGACAGTGTTTATTTTAAAAGCCAATGTGTGATGTTATGTTTAATGAGACCCTCAGGGTAAGATTACGCAGTTAGGTTTGAATAGATCATAGGGCCAACAGTTATGCTGCAGCTGCAAGAGATCATATATGACATGCTCTTTGCCTTGTTTGGAAGCAATATCTTTGTGGTTGGAAATGAAAGATGGAGTATTTGCATTATGAAGTTTCTGCATTTGCATGTGTTGGCTACTTTGAACCATCAAGACTGGGATGCTGATATGATATCTGAAGATTTTGAATTAAACTCGTGTTTAGAAAATGCTCCTCAGTCTAAGCATGAATTTGAATATCCTGTACTGGACAGCAACATACAAGTCAGATGAGGATATCTCTAACTCAGTCTAAGCTAATAGTGTGTCAGGGAAGAAGATATATAAGATACTCAAGTTGGTCGGTACTGAATGTATGTGACAAAGGGTGTTAGATAGAGAGCTTTAGGGCACTCTGTATCATGCCTGGATTCTCTGAATCAAATTCAAGCATAATATATGTTGAATAGAAGAGGACCCAAGAGGTTCCTAAAAAACAACCTATCCCTTTCCTATACATTTTGGCATACATTCAAAACCCTTGTGGAAGTGTCATTGAGATGTTGTAAGGTACGCATTCATGCCAGGTAAGGACATGAGGGCATCCTTTAGTGAATCCTGTTAACGCAGGTTCTCAAAGGGAAAATGTCGATGGTACTCGTTCATCAGAAAGTGATCGACTTATGTGTGTGTTTTGAGGGCTATCTTATTAGTCAATCCATGAAACCTGGACTGTGATAATATAGTATTTGGATGAAAGTGTAATGTTTTTAGCTTGTTAAAAATCAATAAATTGGAGAAGTGTGACCTCAATTGCCAAAATTCTATAACTTGGAGAAATTTGACCTTTCAATTTTAGATGTATATTGTTTATTTACTGCACATTAATTCTCTCAATATGCAACTTGTCTATATTTTAGTTTCAACCTCTTGACGACAGCGGCAAATCTTTCTTGTGCAGATGGTTCGTGTGCTTGTCGCGACTGCAATACGAGAAGCAGCTGCAGGTGCTGCAGATGACGCATTGGTACAGCTGCTGGATGCGACGTGCAGACGTGCCACTGCCCCTCCTGCACCCCCAGATGGCCTTTGCCTTGTGGATGTAGGATATAAAGATTTCGATCCAGAGATTTGCCTTTTTCACTAATTTTGTAGCCTCCACTACCCATTATTACTCTTTTACAAGTTTCAGAGGAAATGTAAGCGCAGTAGCATGAATTAGCATCAGATTCATTTGTGTAGGAGGATTCCGGTAGGAACTCTACTCATAACTTCAATTATAATTTCATCATCAAATTTCCAATATCTTATGCATTCAAAAATTGTGAATGTAAATCTGTTTGATTTGATATCAATTAATAACACATCCCCCAACATCCCTTCACATAGACTAAAATTCAACATCATATCTGCAAATTAAACTGTCCGAGGTTGAGGAAACTAAGAGGAGGGGAAGATGTAGAGAGAGCCATGGAGGTGTCTGAGATCTGAATGTTGCATTACCAAAAAATAACGAATAACAAAACACATAGATGTAGAGTAGATACAAAATCAAAAAGAATGTAACCAACAATATATATTGTTAGTTTTGATTACTCATTCAAGGACAAAAATTAAGTGAAGTAATTAACTAACAAAGTCTATCTTCCTCTTACGCTTTAGTCTCGTCTCCTTGAGCAGATGAGCCTCGTCTATCACTCGAATCTCGCCTTCTTTTAACACATACCAAAACATCTTTCCAAACTTGTGTTCCCTCTTCGAATTCATGTAACGCAGTGGGCTCTATGCTACTTTTCCACAAAGCCTGGTCTAAGCTTATTAAGTTTAAGCACTGGATTTCCCTAACTGGAGATTTACTATCAATGCTCAACAACTTTTGCCAAGAATTTTCAACTCCATACTTGTTCATCACCCACACAACATGCCTTAAATTGTAAGTGCCTCCATTTTCCATATCCGTATAAGAATAGCACAACAATCCATTCAATTGGGACACCTTTCCAGACCGGCCGTGTATAGACTGGTCGTGTATAGCAATGCCATAATAGGCCTTGTTCGGCACCAGCATTTCCCCGAACTTACTAGTATGCAGATCGTAGGTAACAATCACCTCCTCTCCGTGCCCACTCCTCCGGAAAACCCAATGAAGGACGCCGTTCAAGGAGTTACCAACAGATCGACGACCAGTCATATCATACGTGGCGCACTTTGAAAAGCCTTCCAATCGCTCCCAAACCTTATTGCCGAGGCTATAAATCCAAAACAAACTGTTCTCCGCGTTCTGAGCTTCGCTATAGTTTAGAATATTAGCATATTCGTTCTTGCAGGCTACGAAGATCTTATGATCGTCGGCATGAGAGTCATAACCGAAGCCATAACAGATCCAAAAACCTGAGTATTTTGGCATTGGGGTGTCTTTTACAACGAATGCAGCTCCGGTGAACAAGTTGTAGAAGACGAAGATGCCGTTGTCGTACAAAAGACAAGCCATTGTCTCGTTGGGCGACCCCGAATTGAGTAATTCGTTACTGCAAGGGTAGAAGGTAGGCTTAATTGGGATATGATGCATCTCGAGGTCTTCGTCGCGGGTTAGGAATAGGGCGGAGAGGGTGGTGTCACAGCCTATCAAAGTCCGACTCGGACCGGTGACTGGGGGTCGTGTGCACAGACGCACATGCGCTAGTAGCCTAGCACACAAGCCGAGTGAGGTTCCATTCTAAAACCAATTGGCAATAGAATGAGTAGCCCACCGACTCATATACTAGGCTTGATATGTTCAAATTTCCGATGTGGGACACTTTGGTCTCATTCACATCTTTAACACGCCCCCGCAAGTCCAACTAGGTAACCAAGACCATGATCGACACGGGCCGTTAGGCTAACCGCTCTGATACCATATCAAAGTCCGATTCGGACCGGTGACTGGGGGTCGTGTGCACAGGCGCACATGCGCTAGTAGCCTAGCACACAAGCCGAGTGAGGTTCCATTCTAAAACCAATTGGCAATAGAAGGAGTAGCCCACCGACTGATATACTAGGCTTGATATGTTCAATTTTCCGATGTGGGACACTTTGGTTTCATTCACATCTCTAACACGGCCGAGGATGAAGGTCGTACGACTGTTGGTGTGGCGTTTGTAGAAGACGGGATCGTCGATGAGATCCTTCCATTGCTTCGACACGCTTTTGCAGGTTAGGAGGGTTTTCAATGGGAGTTGATGGAGAATCTTTATCATGATGTCTAGAGGGAAAGGCAGCTCTGCAGATAGGTTTCTCATCTTCATCGATCGAGTTGAATTGAATGGTTGAATTGGATGAACAAAACTCCTCCTTGTATAATAAATAGTTATAAAGCGCAACGAATTAGACTTAGGTTCTTGCTAATAAGATAAGATTTTATATCAATATTGATAAGAAAAGATATTCTATCATATTTAATTTCCTTGTAGGGTTAACTTTCGATTATATTTGATTATAGATCTTTTAATTTCCTTTTGGGGTTAACTTTCGATTATACTAGTAGTTGATTATAGATCTTTTCCTTTTGGGTTTCAAATGAATACTATAAAGAAAAAATTTGAGAAATAGGCATATTAATACGTATTTGCGGAATAGACGCGAGTTTGGACAAATTTGCGAAATAGTCACTATATATATAAAATTTGACCTAATTTGATGAACATTATCTCTCTCCTCCCTCCTTCTCTCTCGGTCGCTTCTCTCTTCCACAGATTAGCGAAAACTCATCGTTCTCCCTCTCTGCTGCGGCTACCGGATCTATGTCGAAATTCGGCGCCGATCTGAAGCAAAGCCGAGATCTGCTAGGTCTTCCTCATCTAAAGCAAGGACGAGATCTATGGCGACATCCTCGCCTTCTCCCTCGATCTCTTGTTGCTGCTGATCTCCACCGGAATCTTGAAGCCCGGAGCGACGTCGGTGGCGGCCATGGCTGCGAAGAGCGCCGAGAAGGAGTGGTGGAGGACCAAACCGAGCGAGAGCGACATCAGCGGGGTGCCTGTCGGGATTCTACTGCAGACGGAATCGCCGGAGACGAATTCGGCCGATTTCCTTTCAATTGAAGATTATCCGATGATCCTGGCTCAGCTTCACAAGGAATGCGAGATGCAGGTTGAGCAACAAGCATCGATAGATGCAACGGAGCAACAAGCATCGATTTCCTTCAATGCTTTCTATATTGAATTGTTTCTAATTGCTCATTGATGTGCCTTTGTTGCTCACTGATATACATACACTGTTATACTGAATTTGATCTGCAACTCTTTGATTTTCATACACTGTTAATTTAGGAACTTGGAACTTTGTTTATTTTGAAATTAATTTAGGAAGAAGCATACACTGTTATACACATAAATCAGGTACTGACATGGAAGCACCTTGTATCCATGTATGCTAAATGTGGATGTTTTGCCCAAAGAGTGGCTGTTTTTCACATAATGAAACACAAAGATATAGTTACATGCAATGCTTTGATTCATGAAAGCAAGTGAGGTTTTATGAAATCTGTTTTACAGAAAACAGATTTTTGATTCATTAAAGTTCCAATTTGATTAAAGATTTTGGAATGCTTTGATTCATGAAAGTTCCAATTTGAATTACAGAATTTGGAAATCTGTTTTACAGAAAACAGATTTTTGGAAATCTGTTTTACAGAAATCTGTTTTTACAAAAAACAGATTTCCAAAAATCTGTTTTACAGAAATCAGTTTTACAGAAAACAGATTTCTGGAAATCTGTTTTACAGAAATCTGTTTTTACAGAAAACTGATTTTTGGAAATCTGTTTTACAGAAATCAGTTTTACAGAAAACAGATTTCTGGAAATCTGTTTTTACAGAAAACAGATTTTTTTAAATCTGTTTTACAGAAAATAGATTTGGGAAATCTGTTTTACGGAAAACACTTGATCTCTGTTGTGTACTTGATGATTCTTATCGGTCGGACTGATCTGTTTGATTGTGCTGAATGAAGGGTCCGGTTGGTGGTGTTATTGGTGGAGTCGTAATTGAGATGGATTTGTGAACTGGTGGTGCTGTCATGAACCATGGAGATATGCCATGGGCTGTATTTTTGTAGTGTCATACTTTCTGCTGTCACAAATCTGCTTGCTTGGGAGCGTGTCTTCTGGCTGCTGCTACTAATTGGATTTTGTCTCTCACTTGGGCTCTTCTTGGAGGCTTAATTTTATTAAAATTCATATGAGCTTTTTTCTTGATATTTTCGCTTGTGTAATGAGAACTATCATAATTACAAAGTGTTATATCATCCCTTTTGAATGCCTTTGTTTTGGAGCTATTCATTTGGTTGTGGAGTTATTGAGTTTCCTAGTCGAATGCTTTTAGCCTATTAGCTCAAATGGGAGAGCATTGTGCTCATGCACAAAGATGTGGGTTCGAATCCCATGTAGGCAAATTGAATTGTGATTAAAATGTGCAATTTTAGTTTGAATTTTATTTTTTAGTGTTTGAATTGTGATTTATTCTTGAATTGGTTTTTTACACTAGATGAATGTGTTTTTTGATTTTGAAGTGTATGTGGTGACACTAGGTGATTAAGGCCCAAAGTAGTGCTGACACTGATATTAGTTACAAGTAGTGGTGACACTAGCTTTTTATTTATTTATTTTGAAGTGTATGTTGTGACACTATGTGGTTAAGCCCCAAAGTAGTGCTAACACTAATATTAGTTACAAGTAGTGGTGACACTAACCTTGTGTTTTCTGATATTGAAGTGTATGTGGTGACGTTTTCTGTTATTGAAGTTTATGTGGTGACACTAGGTGGTAAGTCTCAAAGTAGTGCTGACATTGATATTAGTTACAAGTAGTGGTGACACTAGCCTTGTATTTTTCTATTTTGAAGTGTTATGTTGCACAATTCTTTATTTTTGCACAACAATCGAAACTTGTGAAATTGTGTCTCAACATGATCTTATTTTTTGTAAATATAATTTTATACTTTTTTAATAGATTATTGCATAACACGGTCTTATTTTTGCTCATCAATAGAGTAAAATTGCACAGCATAGAGGGATTGGTGAAATTTTGCTCAACATCATCTTATTTTTGCTCAACAATAGGTTATTTTTGCACAACAATCGAGATTTGAGAATTTGTTCTCAATATGATTTTTTTTCTCTCAATATAATTTCATACTTTCTCAATAAATTATTGCACAGCATGCTCTTATTTTTGCTCATTAATACTTTATTTTTGCACAACATTCGAGACTTGTGAAATTGTGTCTCAACATGATCTTACTTTTTGTAAATATAATTTTATACTTTTTTAATAGATTATTGCACAACATGGTCTTATTTTTGCTCATCAATAGACAATAATTGCACATCATGGGGGATTGGTGAAATTTTGCTCAACATCATCTTATTTTTGCTCAACTATAGGTTATTTTTGCACAACATGGTCTTATTTTCTCTCAATATAATTTCATACTTTCTTAATAACATATTGCAGAACATGCTCTTATTTTTGCTCATCAATACTTTATTTTTGCACAACATTCAAGACTTGTGAAATCGTGTCTCAACATGATCTTACTTTTTGTAAATATAATTTTATACTTTTTTAATAGATTATTGTACAACATGGTCTTATTTTTGCTCATCAATAGACAATAATTGCACAACATGAGGGATTGGTGAAATTTTGCTCAACATCATCTTATTTTTGCTCAACTGTAGGTTATTTTTGTACAACATGATCTTATTTTCTCTCAATATAATTTCATCATATTTTCTCAATAAATTATTGCACAACATGCTCTTATTTTTGCTCATCAATACTTTATTTTTGTACAACATTTGAGACTTGTGAAATTGTGTCTCAACATGATCTTACTTTTTTTAAATATAATTTTATACTTTTTAAATAGATTATTGCACAACATGATCTTATTTTTGCTCATCAATAGACAATAATTGCACAACAATGGGGGATTGATGAAATTTTGCTCAAAATCATCTTATTTTTGCTCAACTATAGGTTATTTTTGCACAACAATCGAGACTCTTATTTTCTCTCAATATAATTTCATACTTTCTTAATAACATATTGCACAACATGCTCTTATTTTTGCTCATCAATACTTTATTTTTGCACAACTAGTGATGAAAATTAGTGCTGACACTAATATTAGTTACAATTAGTGCTGACACTGATATTAGTTAAATTAGTGGTGAAAATTTGCTCAACATGTTAAGAATATCATGTTGAGAAGCAATACCATGTTGTTTCTTAACACGGTATTGTTTTTTTTAAGTAAACAATAATGATAAAATCTAAAATTTGATGAGTACCGATGACAGAATTGTGCTGACATATAAAAAAGAATACACAAACTTGTCTTATTACATGATAAAACATAAATGTGAATAACACACAATGATGCGGGTTCAAATCCCGCACAATGATGGGGTGAAAAGGGGGATAAAGAACTTCGTAATCAAATATAGACAAAACCAAAATCTAGACCAAAAGAAAAGAAAAGATGATGCACACAATAATTCAAAGGAAGAAATAAACAAATATAGCACAAGCAATTAGTGCTGACACTGATATTTTG
Source organism: Persicaria tinctoria (assembly GCA_037127255.1). Taxonomy (NCBI): domain Eukaryota; kingdom Viridiplantae; phylum Streptophyta; class Magnoliopsida; order Caryophyllales; family Polygonaceae; genus Persicaria; species Persicaria tinctoria. Next base: position 73,865,138 of record JBANSL010000013.1, read on the forward strand.
TGCTGACACTGATGTTAGTTACAAATATAGCACTAACAATTAGCGCTGACACTAATATTAGTTACAAATTTTCAGGCTCTTTGAAGAATCCACAGGCAAAGTTCAAAACTGCTCAGTAGTGCCCCATCTCCTTGAAGTGTGCAAAGACGCTGCTTGAAGAATTGCTCAACAGAAAAAAGATCGAAACCTCGACTCATATAAATTGATCGACAGTGATCCTGCAAGCAAAGAATTGTGCTGACAGCCTTATTTTGAATGCTTTATCCTTCTCTTGAACTCTCCTATTGAAATCTTTCTATTGCAGGGTGGTCTTCCTGGTCTCGAAAATCAGTAGGCAGTCCCTCTGTCGAGCAAAGAAGAAATCCAATTACACCATTGAAAATCAAGGCAAATGAAGAAAATGAATGAACTAAAATAGGGATGTCAGACATACTAATAAGCTATCAAATATGAATTTTAGTTTCAAAGACCAAACAGATTTAACTTACCTCTGCACAGAGAAGGAAATAACAGTGATGACAGCATCAGCAGTTCAAATACAAGAATAGTGAATATTTAAATACAAGATGGAAGTGAGGGCAAATACAAGAAGAGAAAATTTGTGCCGAAGGCACAAATTTTCAGCAGCAACAAACATGATCATTAAATTAGCTAGATGAATAAAATACACCATTTATGAACACAATCCTACAAAATTTGCACCCCCGGTGCAAATTTTCTATGATTCAAGTGCAATGATGACATGAGCAATGTGTAAAGGCCCGGATTTTTTTTTTTTAATAATAAATTTCAACAAATAATAATAAATGGATTTAAGTCGAAAATAATAATAATAATAATAATAATAATAAGATAAAATAAAGCAAAAATTCGGATATTTCCAGAAAAAAACTCGTCCATAATTTCCTAAATCGAAATTGAAATCCTTTAAGCGGATTCCGGCCTAATTTTGAACTTTGAGGGACAATTCCGTCATTTTACCTTGGGATTTGAAATAAACTTTGGGATGTCGACATCTTTGGAATTTTGAAGCGTTATTTTGATCGAGTCGGAATAAGATCGAGAGAGCGGGATTTAAAATATCAATTGTCGGAAATTCACATTCCCGACTCGGGACCCCAATTCCGTCACCTTCTCCCATTCTTATCCATTCCAACTCATCCCTCTTATTTGGGTAAAATTCTATCCTATACTCCATCTCCCTTTTTTTTCCCAGGCCCTGCCTACCCCATTTCGGGCAACACAGCTATTGTTGTGGATTCAGGAGATCCCCGCCCCTTTGCTTTGTTGCTTTCATCTTGCAGGCTTGCACCTTGCAGCCTGTCCAGAAATCAGACTTTCCCCCTCCTCATTTTGATTTTACAAAATCCACAGGCTACAGCTTGCATAACTTATCCCTTCCTTGCACTTTCTTTGAATCTGGACAAACACACACCGCTCTGCACTCTGTTTCCCGAGCACCAGTCGGCAGCAACCAAGGGATCCACCGCCAGGGAACCGCCGGCGCCGAGCCAAACCCAATCCTCCCCTTTTCACCTTGTTCTTCCCTCTTCCTCTCGACGAGCAGAAGCAAGAGCGCAGTGGACCCCCCCCCCCCCGGAGCCTCCGTCGAGCAGCAGCCAGAAGCTCCCCAACCTTCCGGGCGAGCCGAGCAGCTCCGGAGCCCCGACGAAGCCGCCGCCGCCGAGTCTCCTCCTCTGTTTCTTCAGTTCGATCGGTGAGTTCTCGATCTTCTGTTCCGAGTCGAAACCGTGAAAAGCTTGAACCTTAACCCCCCTGTACTCTCTTCATGCCCCTAGGATTTGGATTCCGCCTCCAACGAAGCTCAATCGAGCCCGACGACAATTCCCGGCGAGCCAAAGACCCCCCCTTGGTGAGCACTCTCCTCTCCTCTCCTTCCGCGCGTGTTTTCCTTCAGTGTCGAATAGACGGGTCTGGGCAATCGAGGTCGCCGGCAGGCCGAGCTCCTCCTTCTTTTCCTTCCGTTCTCCGTCGGCGTCGTTCGGCACCTTTGTATTCAGATCTGGATTTGGGGAAGGAGACGGGTTCAGCGGGGTTTGTTTTATTTTGTTCCGGTTCGGTTTTCTTTTTTTTTTAAAGAACAATCCGGTTCACTTTAAAAGAGAAATGGGTTGGGCTTGATTGGATCCGAAAATTTAAGGGATATTAGGCCTGTCTTTACAAGTGGGGATTCGATTTTGAAGGTTATAAATAAAGGGTGGGATTTGGTAATTTTAATTGAGAGTTGGGTTCTATAAATAATAAATGAAATATTCTATATTAAATATTATTATTGTGGAGAATTGAACTATAATATTAGACTTGAGTTTTAAAAAGGGAATTTGGAAAAGAATTTAATAGAAATTAAGAAGAGGATTTTTGGAAATGATCTAACCTTGTCGGAGTTGTTTGATAAAATAATAATAGTAAGTGGATTTGAAGGATAATATTTTATTAATGGATTTTGACCAGAGAGAATTTGAGAAATTGTTTTGAAAACGAGTTGACTTAATTTGAGATTTAGAAGTTTGGAAAATATGGTTGATACGATTTTATCAATAAGGTTGATCGGGAGTGAATGATTTTGGTTGATGTTGATCGTATCGGAAATGTTTTGGAAAATGGTTTTACTATCGATTGGTTTTGAGAATGTTGGAAACTTGGGTTCTGTGTATATGAACGTTAGCCCGTTAGCTTATGAAAATGGCTTGATGATAGGTGTGTATTGCTTTTGGATTGCTTTGGACTTGCATATGGGCCCTTGCTTGTGTTATCTTGCTGTTCTGCATCTTCAGGTAAGTCTCTTCGGAGCTTACTCAGATTGAATAGAGCTATTCCCTGCTATAGGTGCATGATATACTAGGTGTTGCATTCATGATCAGCATGCCATGTAGTACCATGCTAGGTTGCATTGATCGTTGAGCATTCTCTTTCTCTATGTGTATGTAAACAGAACGGCCGTTATCTGTGATAGTCCTAGAGTCTTTGCTAGGGTCATAGGGTAGCCCAGCCTCATCGGGTACCCTGAGTCAATCGAGTACTTCCTTATATTATGATATGCCTGCGGGCTTTATTGTGGAGCGGGTTAGGCATGCGTGCCCCCCCCAATTATGAATGAATGCATTCACGAGCTGGCCAGTCTCCGCCTGTCGGAAGGGGTGGAGGTAGGAGAGGGATATGCCACTTGGCATTGTCTTGGGCCCTTTACAGTATTTCTGCACAATATTATGAACTAGGAGCATGCTAGTGTGTTTGAATTTCGTACTGCATTAGAGCATCTTTATTAGGTATAGCGTATATGTGTGCTTATGGTTGGGATGCAGAGTTAAGTGGGCATCGATCTGATCCCGCTCCAAATCAATTTTTTTAGGAATTATTTATGTTCATCCTATCGGTGCTGTTTGCTTATTGCGCGGGTCATTTTGTCGGCGGAGAGTGAGCGCTGGAGTTATAGACTTCACTAGACTCTGATTATACTGTTTTGGATTTATACTTTTGACTCTGTTTTGACCCGGCTCTGCCGTGGCACTTGTATCCTTATTTTGCTTCCGTCTTGCTTCCGTGTGAAATGAATTTTGCGAGTTAGTCCCCAGGACAGGTTAAGGGTACCCAACGGCCCTTCGAGGTGTTTAGGGTTTGAAATCCCTCTTTCTACAAATCTTAAAATGAGTTTGAAACCTCGACCCGTACCTGGATTGCAAGATCCGAACAAGGGGTTTTATCCCTTGAAACGTAACCCAGAAATTATAATTCTGGGCCGTTACAAAGATGGTATCAGAGCTGAGGTTGTGCAATTCGGGTACAAAAGGGTCGAGTGTATGTTTTGGAAAACCGCCCATGAATTTCAAATGATTTGAAAGAGTTTTAAAGGGGCAAAATGAATTTAAGATGTCTAACCTAAATTGGACTAAGTAATGAACTTGACTTGTAATAAAAGAGGAAGACCGACCAAATGGGGACGCGAGTGGGTAGTGAAAGACGTTAGACCTTCCCTATTGGATGTAGTTGGAAATGGGTAGGCGAAATATTAGTTTGTTCTTTACAGATGGGTCTGGAAGACTCCAAGGAGGTCATTATGAGTGTCACTAACAAATTCTGTGTTGAGTGTTTGCTATGCTAGATATCTGATTGGTATGCCTAACAATTAAATGTGTATTGATTGATATGTGAAAACGGGATAGCGGGAGTACCATTATTTCTATAAGGTCAAGTCCAGTTTGCGTGAAACAACCTCTTCAACCATGTTCTATCGAGTCTCCCTCCCAGATGTCAGTGTCTCCCACGGGGAATCGGGTCGGTAAACACGTTGTGTCGGAAACAAGTATGGAAATAAAGGTGGTTTGAGTGAGTGTTGGAAGGTAGTTCTTGATGTCATTTTGAGTCGAGAGTAAGGTGTTTATGAGGTTGTCTTTCTTGATTTTTATGATGATTAACCAGTGTTTTCCTACCACAAGAGTCGTACCAGAGTCACGCGGGAAAGAGGGGTGATAAGTCGGTTGGGAAAAGTCAATGGTTGCCCTTAGGGATCTCTGTCCGGTTGTAATGGTGACTCTCTCTGAATTCCATGACATGATTCTGTAATCTTCCGTGTGTGCCTCGCAAATGATCATATTAGTATAAGGCTACTCATGTTATGCCTTGTTTTCCATCATGATTATATGTTGTCATAGCATGTCCACTTGGCCTATTGTATTGCCTGTATGATTGATTTGAAGCATGGACCATATGATATGAACCTACATGATAGTTGTTTTCTCCCTGGATTAGGTCCATGATAGTGTGATCAATTCCTCTTTGTATGAATGTTGATAGATGATCATCTTAGCATGTTGGATGATGACGTGTCAATGCCTATTATCCCTTTTGTGACAAGAATCAATAGCATGCTTGTTTGTTACGTATACATCGGGTTAATTATTGTTGCTTAAACTCGTGTTATACATCGTAAAACCTTCCTCATGTTTCTAGATTGCTTGAATGTGATTGAAGTGATCTCTTATGTGTCGCCATGATTAGTTGCATGTATGTATCGCGTGTTATCTTGAGCTATTAGTGTCATGTAGGACCCTTGGTTGCGACTGGTGTGAGCTTATATCTTGCCTACAGTATTGCTAATCCTCTCCCGGGCTAGGTCCTTGATAGTGTGATTCTTCTCGCTTCTTAAAGTGTTTTACTCATCCTGATTAGACTGATGCTGAATTCGATGATCGACTTGCTTTTCGTGATGGTAAATCCTAGCATGCTTATATGTTATCGCTCGGTGGTATTTCCCTATTACCCTATGATATTCTCTCGTGCTTGCATGAACGTATGACTGGACACCTCGCATGATCACACACCACGCTATATCACGATTTCGCATACGCATGATGCATGAATGTTAGAATGGATGTAGTCGAGTTACCTTGATTGTGTTAATGTTTGATAAGTGCTAGTAGTGTCTGGTAGGGCTTATGATTTCCAATATAACTAACTAAAGGGATCACTTGTTGCACTTGTTCTATAATGTGATGATAGTCGTTATACCGTTTATGTGCACTATGATAGTTGTTCCTAGCATGCCTATACTCTTTCACTGGTAGTGTCCTCTTGGTTACTCTCTGTAATGGTGCCTCATGCTTTATGAATATTATGTTAAACTCTTGTAAATGACTCGTGACTATGATCATTGTTGTTAGATGTGATAGTTGCCATGCCGCCCTTATGTATCCTCGTATGACATTGGTTTGATGGTTATAATGATGTACCTTGCCATGCTATATTTGACCTCATCTGTTGACGTGTATACCATGCTCGTTCATTGTTCATATACATGATGCTTGCCATCCTCGTTAAACCCCGCATGCCCATTACTAGCTCCGCATAATTTGCTTGAAATTACTTGGCATATCTGCTTTCATGGAGTAATAAACTGCTAGCTCGTCTCACATGTATTAGTGTAAGACTTGATTGTGTCTCTGGAATGAATACGCACGCTGTTCTTCCTTAGATAGGTACATGTTAGTGTGGATTAATGTGACGGATGTGTTCCATGGTGAATTCATGTTTGCTTGTCGCGATTATGACCTAATAGACTTTCATAAGGGCGTCGTTGCTATTCTCGGGTCAGAGTCTTGCCTCTAGTATTGTCGTCTTTAGTCGTGGTACGTGTTTGTACCCGAAAGGAATTTGGGTTGTCTTATCTTGTCACTCCCCTATCTCCGCTAACTTGAACTCCTACGCGATACATTGAACGAGCGACCACACATGGAAGAGAAAGGAAGTTGGATAACGATAGAGCTGTGTGGCGGAAGCGTGGGCCCATAACCCACGGGCCTCAGGATCAATGATGTCGACGGAACGAGCACGCATCGAGAATTGCGAATACTAAGTACGATATGAATTGCAAGCGGGAGTGTTCTCCGTTCGAATTGCTAACCCTTTTGAATTTATTGAAGATGATATTGCATTGCCCTAGTGATGAGATTTACGTGTTGACGTGCTGACTTGATGATGACTATTGCCCGATTGTCTGTTGTCTATGATGATATGATGTGATGACTTATAGATCTCATGTACCATGATGTCTTGACGTGTTGCTACTCTAAGTTGCTAAGCATGATATGAATTCATTTGCTTGTAAAATGTGAACTGTAAATGCTGATAAGCCTGAATTGTGATCTGATAAGGTTATGATGAAAATTGCTAAGTTGAATTGACTAGGTTCATATATGGTGTTTTGCTATAATTTTGAGCATGATGGTAAAAATTAAGGCTTGTTGAACCCATGATGTATGTTATAAATGCAAATTGATATGATGTAGACCTTATGTTCGATGATTTCCATGATTCCTTTTTCTTTAAACCTGTGGGTGAGGTCATTTGGTAGAGTGGTGAAAGAATTTAAGCGGTTAGGATGAGCGATGATATTATGAGGTAAGTCGCGAGAGAGGGATGTTGACTAAGGTAAGAGTAAGTGAGTTTTGGGATGTACACGAGACAATACTTGGTGGTTTCCGATGAGCTTTTGGGTGATGCTTGTGATGTCTTGGGTAGTAACAGAAGTGTAAGAAATGACTTTTGAGAGCATTGAGAACATAGAACGAGAGGGTACTCGGGTGTGCAGTTAGAGATAGGAGTTGGGTTCTTAGAGGTGGATGGTGTGGTATTGATTGACGGAAGGAGGGGTAAGATTTGAGCATCGAGATGAATTGGGATTTCTCCGGAGAATTTTTGTTGGAGTTGACGTTAGCGAGCCTAGAAGATGATTAGTCTTGGCTTGAGAGTGGAGATGGGCGAGTGGGGATTCTGTTTTGTTTTGACTGGCATGACGTGAGGATTTTCTTGATTATGTGATTTATTTATATTTGCTGGCATGATGCTAGATAGCAACCATGATGAATCTGATACAGAATGATATTACACGTTGTTGTGCAATATTGAAATCTAGTTGGCAGTGAAAAAAAAAAAAAAAAAAAAAAAGTTATCATGATATATCGATGCTCTGCTATGTTGTTTTAGAAGCATGTTAGGATGTGTTGTGATATGATATACGAGATAATGATGTGTTATTATGTGAAAGTGTGATGTTATGTTATGGGGTGAAAACATGATGTTATATTATGTGTTAGTAAACATGATGTTGTATTATATGGTTGACAAGCATGACTATTGATATGTTAAATGATGGGTATGACTTGGAATGTGAATATGATTTGTATATATATGAGATAATGGTGCCTGATTACTAAATGATCGTATATGACATTGTGATGAGTTAAGATGATTTCTAGAGAGCATGTTGACATTTTGATAGTGATATGCTTCTTGATCTTCCCTTTTTATAGAATCTTAATAGCATGACCTTGACTGTATTGATGTGTTGATAAGAAGCTTTGTTCCGTTGACTTATGATGGAATTTCGCTATGGTTAACCTTGCAAGTACCAATGATTGACGTGATAAGAATGTTATGCTAATGCTGGATAGAAGTTGGATAGGATGACTATGTGAATCTATGGGTTAAATGATATCCCTTGATGTGACTGACCCTACTATGATTGCGATGATGATATGCGATAATGAGATATCCTTTATGACTTTTGGTGTGATATCGAGCCATGTGTTATGATTTTGGCATATTGTTGAGATGTGTATTATGATCTTTAGTAAGTGGTAGAGACGTTGATGTGATCTTGTGGAAGTGTGCTGGCATATGTTTGAGACTTGTTATATGATGTACTCGTTGATGATCGATTGGTTATTGGTTATGCATTCTTATAGCTTGTGAAGCTTGCTTGAATTGAGACTGATAGATTGATTTGATTCTGGAAACTAGGAAGAGGATATGGGATTAGCCCTTAGACGTGGATGATTCCACCTCCTGATTTCTGAATGTGATTGATTGATATGCGGGAAACTGATTTTGTTTTGGGAGATTTTTGACGAAATCTTGAGTTAAAGGGATTTGACTTGTTTTGGTGCAAAGTGCTTGATTAGGCGTCTTATTTGAAGATTTTGAACGATTTTGATAAAAGGACCGACTTTGACTGTAAAGAATGAACGATACCGAGAATTTCAAACGATTTTGAGGTTAATCTTTATTTTCAATTATGGAATCCCTTTAGAAACTTTTCAAACCCGGGCAACTCTATGATACTTCACGAAGTGGATACAAGCATTTTATGAGGGTGCTTGTAGGGTGTTTGCTAAGACCTAGTGATGATATTGTAGAGAGTTGTGGTACTTCCGAAAAGTCGAAGTGAGTATGTGATAGGGGCGCTTATCGCATACTTGTCAAGGCCAATTGGAGATGTCACGACCGTGACTAGAATATTGTGAGAATCCCGGAAGACGCAACCGAGATGATTACAAGATTCTTGGACATGGTCCTAGAACTCATCAATTTCAAACTTCATCCCCTACTTTATTTTGGTTTTAGTCTCGGGGACGAGACTTGTTTTTAGAGGTGGATGATGTAAAGGCCCGGATTTTTTTTTTTAATAATAAATTTCAACAAATAATAATAAATGGATTTAAGTCGAAAATAATAATAATAATAATAATAATAATAAGATAAAATAAAGCAAAAATTCGGATATTTCCAGAAAAAAACTCGTCCATAATTTCCTAAATCGAAATTGAAATCCTTTAAGCGGATTCCGGCCTAATTTTGAACTTTGAGGGACAATTCCGTCATTTTACCTTGGGATTTGAAATAAACTTTGGGATGTCGACATCTTTGGAATTTTGAAGCGTTATTTTGATCGAGTCGGAATAAGATCGAGAGAGCGGGATTTAAAATATCAATTGTCGGAAATTCACATTCCCGACTCGGGACCCCAATTCCGTCACCTTCTCCCATTCTTATCCATTCCAACTCATCCCTCTTATTTGGGTAAAATTCTATCCTATACTCCATCTCCCTTTTTTTTCCCAGGCCCTGCCTACCCCATTTCGGGCAACACAGCTATTGTTGTGGATTCAGGAGATCCCCGCCCCTTTGCTTTGTTGCTTTCATCTTGCAGGCTTGCACCTTGCAGCCTGTCCAGAAATCAGACTTTCCCCCTCCTCATTTTGATTTTACAAAATCCACAGGCTACAGCTTGCATAACTTATCCCTTCCTTGCACTTTCTTTGAATCTGGACAAACACACACCGCTCTGCACTCTGTTTCCCGAGCACCAGTCGGCAGCAACCAAGGGATCCACCGCCAGGGAACCGCCGGCGCCGAGCCAAACCCAATCCTCCCCTTTTCACCTTGTTCTTCCCTCTTCCTCTCGACGAGCAGAAGCAAGAGCGCAGTGGACCCCCCCCCCCCCCGGAGCCTCCGTCGAGCAGCAGCCAGAAGCTCCCCAACCTTCCGGGCGAGCCGAGCAGCTCCGGAGCCCCGACGAAGCCGCCGCCGCCGAGTCTCCTCCTCTGTTTCTTCAGTTCGATCGGTGAGTTCTCGATCTTCTGTTCCGAGTCGAAACCGTGAAAAGCTTGAACCTTAACCCCCCTGTACTCTCTTCATGCCCCTAGGATTTGGATTCCGCCTCCAACGAAGCTCAATCGAGCCCGACGACAATTCCCGGCGAGCCAAAGACCCCCCCTTGGTGAGCACTCTCCTCTCCTCTCCTTCCGCGCGTGTTTTCCTTCAGTGTCGAATAGACGGGTCTGGGCAATCGAGGTCGCCGGCAGGCCGAGCTCCTCCTTCTTTTCCTTCCGTTCTCCGTCGGCGTCGTTCGGCACCTTTGTATTCAGATCTGGATTTGGGGAAGGAGACGGGTTCAGCGGGGTTTGTTTTATTTTGTTCCGGTTCGGTTTTCTTTTTTTTTTAAAGAACAATCCGGTTCACTTTAAAAGAGAAATGGGTTGGGCTTGATTGGATCCGAAAATTTAAGGGATATTAGGCCTGTCTTTACAAGTGGGGATTCGATTTTGAAGGTTATAAATAAAGGGTGGGATTTGGTAATTTTAATTGAGAGTTGGGTTCTATAAATAATAAATGAAATATTCTATATTAAATATTATTATTGTGGAGAATTGAACTATAATATTAGACTTGAGTTTTAAAAAGGGAATTTGGAAAAGAATTTAATAGAAATTAAGAAGAGGATTTTTGGAAATGATCTAACCTTGTCGGAGTTGTTTGATAAAATAATAATAGTAAGTGGATTTGAAGGATAATATTTTATTAATGGATTTTGACCAGAGAGAATTTGAGAAATTGTTTTGAAAACGAGTTGACTTAATTTGAGATTTAGAAGTTTGGAAAATATGGTTGATACGATTTTATCAATAAGGTTGATCGGGAGTGAATGATTTTGGTTGATGTTGATCGTATCGGAAATGTTTTGGAAAATGGTTTTACTATCGATTGGTTTTGAGAATGTTGGAAACTTGGGTTCTGTGTATATGAACGTTAGCCCGTTAGCTTATGAAAATGGCTTGATGATAGGTGTGTATTGCTTTTGGATTGCTTTGGACTTGCATATGGGCCCTTGCTTGTGTTATCTTGCTGTTCTGCATCTTCAGGTAAGTCTCTTCGGAGCTTACTCAGATTGAATAGAGCTATTCCCTGCTATAGGTGCATGATATACTAGGTGTTGCATTCATGATCAGCATGCCATGTAGTACCATGCTAGGTTGCATTGATCGTTGAGCATTCTCTTTCTCTATGTGTATGTAAACAGAACGGCCGTTATCTGTGATAGTCCTAGAGTCTTTGCTAGGGTCATAGGGTAGCCCAGCCTCATCGGGTACCCTGAGTCAATCGAGTACTTCCTTATATTATGATATGCCTGCGGGCTTTATTGTGGAGCGGGTTAGGCATGCGTGCCCCCCCCAATTATGAATGAATGCATTCACGAGCTGGCCAGTCTCCGCCTGTCGGAAGGGGTGGAGGTAGGAGAGGGATATGCCACTTGGCATTGTCTTGGGCCCTTTACAGTATTTCTGCACAATATTATGAACTAGGAGCATGCTAGTGTGTTTGAATTTCGTACTGCATTAGAGCATCTTTATTAGGTATAGCGTATATGTGTGCTTATGGTTGGGATGCAGAGTTAAGTGGGCATCGATCTGATCCCGCTCCAAATCAATTTTTTTAGGAATTATTTATGTTCATCCTATCGGTGCTGTTTGCTTATTGCGCGGGTCATTTTGTCGGCGGAGAGTGAGCGCTGGAGTTATAGACTTCACTAGACTCTGATTATACTGTTTTGGATTTATACTTTTGACTCTGTTTTGACCCGGCTCTGCCGTGGCACTTGTATCCTTATTTTGCTTCCGTCTTGCTTCCGTGTGAAATGAATTTTGCGAGTTAGTCCCCAGGACAGGTTAAGGGTACCCAACGGCCCTTCGAGGTGTTTAGGGTTTGAAATCCCTCTTTCTACAAATCTTAAAATGAGTTTGAAACCTCGACCCGTACCTGGATTGCAAGATCCGAACAAGGGGTTTTATCCCTTGAAACGTAACCCAGAAATTATAATTCTGGGCCGTTACACAATGAAAGTGTAATAAGAAATGAGTACTTCATTATATTGTCAAATGCAATAGTCGATGCAACAGTGAGGAATGCATATAATTAAATCAACTAGATGAATAGAATACACCATTTACAAACACAATCCTACAAAATTTGCACCTCCGGTGCAAATTTTCTATGACTCAAGTGCAGTGATGACAAGAGCAATCAACTATATGAATAAAATACACCAGTTATAAACACAATCTATCAAAATTTGTACCTCCGATGCAAATTTTCTATGATTCAAATGCAGTGCTGACATGGAGTAATCAAAGTGTAATAAGGAATGTGGAGTTCATTTTATTGTCAAATGCAATAATGGATGCAACAGTGAGGAATGCATATCATTAAATCAACTAGATCAATGGAGTAAGCACATTGTTCGGGATGTATTTGATCTAGATATAGAAATGTTACATTTAAAGTGCAAGCACATTATTCGAATGAGCATAAAGAAGCATGGATTCAAAAGGAGACTTCAAAATCTCATCCAATACATCAAAAATAAAATAAAATTTACCAATGTAACATATTAACGAGCATACATAAGCATAAACAAGCACATATATATTCAATTGGAGACTTGAAAATCACACACATGTAGCAAAAAACGATTATAATTAGTAATTGATGCTTCAAAAATCAATCAAAATTTGCGCATTTGGCGCAAATTTTGAGGCATTCCATAACAGTAATCACTTGATTCGACTGTATTTCATAGAGATATAGAATAAATAAGCATAAACAAGCACATATTCAATTGCAGACTTGAAAATCACACACATATAGCAAAAGATGATCAAAACCAGTAATTGATGCTTAAAATACAGGTTATGTGCAAAACATAAAACAACATATCAATCACAAACATAAAACAACAAGGACAAGATTTCAGATTTCATTCAGCAATTGCAGCCATCACAAACAAAATTGAGTTCCTTATCAATCGATCTTCGATCGATTGATAAGGAAAACAGTCAGAAGCAAAGATCGATCAGTCGGAAGCAAAAATCGAGTTCCTTATCAATCGATCTTCGATCGATTGATAAGGAAACCTCGGCTCGTAAAAATACAGTCACTCAACCTATTGGAGCATTTCATCAAACAGGTTATGTGCAAAAACATAAAACAACATATCAATCACAAACATAAAACAACAAGGACAATATTTTAGATTTCGTTCATCAATTGCAGCCATCACAAACAAAATCGAGTCCGTTATCAATCGATCTTCGATCGATTGATAAGAAAAACAGTCGGAAGCAAAAATTGAGTTACTTATCAATCGATCTTCGATCGATTGATAAGGAGTGGGATGAGGAACTGCAACAAATTCGGAGAGAGAAAGAGAGATGTACCTCAAGCCGGAGCCATCTCAATCAATCGCTTTGATGATGTCGGAGTGGTAATCCGTCGGAAATCCTAGCAATCGCCGGCGAGCAGGTCGGGAGGGAGAAAGAGAGAGCGTCCGGAGATGGAGAGCTGGAGGAGAGAGAAAAGCGCTTGTGGAGAGATGGTGGAGCCTTTTATTGCGTCCATTTTACAAAAATGTCCCAAAACGCGGGTATTTCGCAAAATCAGCCCATTTTCGTGGCTATTTTGCAAAACCCCCCTACTATAAATTAATAAAATAAGATTTTCTTTCTTACCATTTTTTTTTCTATCAACTCATAAACCAAGTCCGATCATGATATAATATTATTTAGGTATATTTATAAGGAAATCAATTTAATTGAACCTAAAATAATTAAATTCGTGTTTTTGCTTTTCAAATTAGTGTTTTTAATTTATGTTCTAAGTGAGGAAAACCAATTAATCAATTATATATTAATTATTCAGACGCCTTTTCCTTGATTATATATAATTAATTGATTGATTTATTTTTCATATTCAAACATATATCAAAACTCATATCTTAATATCTAAGATATTGATATCATCTCATACTCATGAGCAACAATGGAGGTTCCATCGAAAACCTCTCTTCCTCTTTATACATCAGAGTTTGTTATGTTTTTCTGTTCTTTCTAACCAACCTCTAACAACAATATGAATAGATGCTAAAAAGACCAAACTGCCCTTCCCGACTTTCCTTACCACAAGCTTGTCACACTTGCATTTCATACGCAATTGTAAGCTACTAGGATATAAGACTATATCCTACATACCCCCTCAAGCTGGACATGGGTAGGAGACACAAGTCCAAGCTTGGAGCATAAGAATTTGTGTTGATGAGCCCCTAATGCTTTGGTGAGAACATCTGCCAGCTGAAGCGTAGTAGAAACATGAATGGTCTGAAGAAATCCTTGCTATACCATCTCCCTTATGAAGTGAGCATCAATCCGAACGTGCTTAGTCCGTTCATGAAATACTGGGTTCAAAGCCAAGCACTGAGTAGCTCTATTGTCACAATGCAGTTTGATGGGCAGCTGTACATGAATGTGTAGATCAGTGAGCAACCCTTGCATCCAAACCAATTCACTAGTAGCAGAGGACATGTTGCGGTACTCACTTTCAGTCAGTGTTCCAAAAAGCGCTAGGCGGATCCTAGGCGGTAAGGGGCCGCCTAGCGCCTAGGCGGCGCCCAGGCGGTCAAGGCGAACACCTAGGCGTGCTTAGGCGTCCATTTAGCCCTAGGCGGAGGGCGGTCGCCTAGCGCCTAGGCGGTGCCTAGGCGCGATTTTTAGAACAGTGCTTTCAGTAGAGGATTTGGAGACTACTTTCTGTTTCTTAGTCTTCCAAGAGACCAAAGAGGAGCCCAAAAACACGCAGTAACCAGACAGAGATCTCCTAGTGTCAATGCAATTCCCCCAATCAGCATCACTATATGCAATAAGAGTAAGAGTGGATAAGGTTGGGTATGACAATGCAAAATGGAAGGTACCTTTCAAATATCTGAGAAGATATACAACAGCAACCCAATGAGGTTTGAGTGGATTTTGCAAAAATTGACTAAGTTGTTGGACTGTGTAAGCAATATCAGACCGTGTTAATGTCAAGTAAAGGAGCCTCCCAACTAACCTTCTGTATCTCTCTGGGTGCTCAAAAGGATCACCTATATTAGCTGATAGTTTTGCACCACGTTGCATAGGAAAAGCAGCTAATTTGCAGGATTCCATTTGTCCATCTTTAAGAATGTCTAGGATGTACTTTCTCTGATTCAACAAAATACCTAAGGATGAGCGGGAGATCTCCATCCCAAGGAAATACCTGGCCATCCCCAGATCTTTGATGGTGAAAGCAGAATGGAGAGCAGCCTTAGTTTTGGCAATTTCAGCTTCTGAATTCCCCAACAGCAGCATATCATCAACATAAACCAATGCAATTGTGAAGTCAGAACCAACTGCTTTGACAAATAGAGAGTAATCATGTTTAGACTGTGTGTATCCCAACTTGACTAAGAACTTTGTCAATTCATAGTTCCATTGCCTGCTGGCTTGTTTGAGGCCATAGAGAGATCTGTTGAGCTTGCATACATGGCCAGGTTTGACCTCTTATCCATCATGAGGCTGCATATATACTTCCTCCTCTAGGAACCCGTGGAGGAAAGCATTATTTACATCCAATTGATGCAAAACCCAGCCCTTTACTGCAGCAAGTGCAAGAATGACTCTAATAGTTGCCAATTTTGCCACTGGGGAAAAAGTTTGCTTGTAGTCTTTGTCCTTGACTTGGTTGTAACCGTTAGCTACTAATCTAGCCTTGTATCTTTCTATACTTCCATCGGGCCTATATTTGATTTTAAATATCCACTTTGAACCAATTGCCTTTTTGCTAGTAGGAAGACTGGTGACGGTCCAGGTGTTGTTTTTCTCAAGTGCTGCCAACTCAGCTTGCATATCATTTTCCCATTGCTCAGTTCCCTTTGCTTGTTTGTAAGAACGAGGCTCAAAAGTGGCATACACATTGACAAATGAATGGATGAAGTCAGGAGATAGATGGGCTAAATTTTGCACGGAGAATACAACAAATGATCTGCTCTCAGATTCTGAGTCAACTCCCTGCACTCTAGTTGGGAGATTTGTGCAGATGTAATCATTTAGCCTAGCAGGTTTGTGGATTACTCTCTTGGCAATCATAGGAGCATGAGTCTCAGAAACTGATGAACTCTCCTTTGAGAAATAAGAATCAGGAGCTTGAGATTGATCTGAGAAGGCATCAGTATGTGAGTCATTGCTGATCATGGGGACAGGATGACTAGGAGTTTCAACACTATTAGAACTAGGAGGAATGGTAGAATCATTACTCCAAAAGATCTCATTATCATCATTGCTAACAAAGGGCAAGCGAGCAGTAGATGAAGGAAGGACATCAGAAATCTTTGTGTGTCTGAAAGGAAAGACATGTTCAACAAATTTGACATGCCTACTGACTATGATCTTCCTCTTGTGAAGATCAAACAACCTATAAGCCTTTTGGCCAGGTGGGTAACCAAGGAACACACACTTTCTAGAGATAATTCCAAGTTTATCTCTATAGTCATTGGGTTGCAGGCAATAACAAAGGCAACCAACAGTTCTAAGATCATCTAAGGAGGGAGGAGTGTTATACAAAACCTCATAAGGTGACTTCCATTGAAGTACACTGGATGTCATCTTGTTAATCAAGTGTGTAGCACTCAAAACACACTCTCCCCAAAACTGAGTGGGAAATCCAGCATGATGCCTAATGGCTCTTGCTGTCTCCACCAAGTGTCTATGCTTTCTTTCACTTTTCCATTCTGTTCATGAACACCAGGAGCTGACCTTTGGTGTATAATTCCTCTGGCCAACAACAAATCAACACAACCTTTCTGTGTGAATTCAGTCCCATTGTTTGTTATCAAAATCTTGACCTTCAACTGAAACTGTGTCTCAACCAAATTCAGAAAATTGGTGATCACTCTCAGCACTTGCATCTTATCTTGTATAAGATAAACCCAAGTTGTCCTAGAGAAATCATCTAGGATAGTAAGGAAGTACCTAGCTCCACACAAAGCTGGAGTTCTATATGGACCCCATAAGTCCATGTGCACAAACTGAAATAACCCATCAGAGACAGATTCACTTCTGGCAAAAGGTAACTTGTGAAATTTTGTCAATTCACATGTATCACATACAAAATCCTTCAAATCAACATCAAAACACTCAGATAAATGTTTCATTTTGGAACTTGAAAGATGTCCAAATCTGGCATGTAAAGTATGTAGATTCACTACTTTATTACAATCATGGGAAAACTGATCTTTCCCTTGCAATTCATGACTTCCAACATGGTCAAATCCTGTGCTCAGCACTCCTTGGGACTTCAAGATGTATAAACCTCATTCTTCAGTCCCTCTAGCAATCACTCTCCTAGTTATAAGGTCCTGTAGCCAACAAACTCATTAAAATGGAATTTCATTTTCTGTGAATGCAAAACCTTTGACACAGAAAGCAAATTATGCCTAAAATGTGGAACATACAACACATTTTGCAACAACAAATCATGTGTAACTTGTCCAGACCCCGATTGACTCACAACAATACTGGTTCCATCAGGCAAACCCAAACTGATAACACTTTGCAAATTTCTCAAATTCATAAACACAAATTTATCAAAGGCAATATTATCTGTAGCACCTGAATCAACTATCCACTTTTTCTTATCAGCTTTATTAGCACCAATGAGAAAGGAAACACTCAAGGTACCTGCAAAGTGGACAACTGCCTGGTTTGCTGAGCTATCAAACTGGTCTATCTTGCTCTTGCCTTTCATCATCTTGACGATCTCATTGAACACAACATTCACCATAGCAGGATCTGGCCTTGAATCACCTTGTCCATCCAGTGGACTGTCATAGTGAGGAGAATCTATGTAGGCAGCCAGTTTACCACCTTGCTTGTATATTTCATCATCACGTGGCCCTTTGTACCATTCAGGGTACCCCACAAGCTTGTAACAGTAGTCCCTAGTGTGACCATCCTTGTTACAATAATCACATTTCCTCTCAAATTTTGGTTTCTTGAATTCTTTCTTTGCCTGATCACCGGATTTGTATTGATCTTGCTTTGACTGTGAATACCTATTCACATCATTAGCTTCATACTCCATATTGCTGCTTTGACCAACAGCTAGCACATTAGCATCCCCTTGCACAGTTGAGGTCACTCCCTTGGACCTTTCCAACTGCACAGCCATCAGGAAAGCTTTGTTCAGACCTGACATTGGATCTTTTGACAAGACATTGCTCCTCAGAGGCTCATAGACTTCATTAAGCCCCATTAAGAACTGCATCACCTTTGCTTTTTCTTCTCTTTCGATCACACGCTTAAGCAGAGAGCAAGAACATTGATTCATACCACCACATGTGCAACCTGGAACAACATCAAGAAGCAGTAATTCATCCCATACTTTCTTCAGTTTACCAAAGTATGCACCAACAGATAAGTTCTCTTGTTTCAAATTGCTCAGATCTCTCCTCAATCGATAGATCAGTGGATCATTTGTCTCATAGAACCTTTCTTTGATGTCCTCCCATAACTCTCTTGCCGACTGCACATACATCACGGATTCAGCAACATCGCTGGTCATTGAATTTACCAGCCAACACCTCACCATATAATCTGCACGGATCCACTTCTCGAAATCTTCACTATTCTCAGCAGGCCGGACAACACTCCCTGTGATAAATCCGAGCTTGGTCTTGGCACCCAACGCCATGTGAACTCCGCGACTCTAACTCACAAAATTCGTTCCATTGAACGGTGTGGATACGAGCTGCATACCAGGGTGGTCTAAATTTGACAGAAACAACGGATTGTAATGAATATTGCCGAGATTTTGCGCAAAATCCCCAAATTGGAAACAAGTGGGGATCGTCGTTCCCATGACAAATCCTCCCCCAGCACCTGGTGCCGGAGGAGTAACGAAGGTTCCTCTTCCTCCTCCAACACCTGAACCTTGACTATGAGGACTCGCATTCGGATTTCCTCTTCCCGCCATCGTCAATTCAATCTACAATTGCACAGCACAATGAACTAAATTCACACACAGAAGCAGTGAAGAAGCTCACCTTCGCTCTGATACCACTTGGAAACAGAAAACTTCGATTGATCAAAGACAAATTGAACGAAAATGGAGCTCAATACATGAGCAACAATGGAGGTTCTATCGAAAACCTCTCTTCCTCTTTACACGGCAGAGTTTGTTATGTTTTTCTGTTCTTTCTAACCAACCTCTAACATCAATATGAATAGATGCTAAAAAGACCAAACTGCCCTTCCCGACTTTCCTTACCACAAGCTTGTCACACTTGCATTTCATACGTAATTGTAAGCTACTAAGATATAAGACTATATCCTACAAACATATATCAAAACTCATATCTTAATATTGATATTGATATCATCTCATACTCATACCTTGATATCAAATATCGAAATCGATTCAATATCTATATCTTATATATCTTGATATAAATACAACCCTTATCATTCATATAAGATATAACTTTGAAAAATGGAAAATAAAATTACTCCGTTAATTTTTTTTAATATAAATATATCCGTTAGGATATGGGGTAAAAAAGACGATCTTATCGCCTAGTACCCAAATCAAAAAAACTTACGTATTCAACTAAAAATAGATATAACTTGACCAGATTTTCTCCCCCAATTCAGGATATAATTTCCTGTTGGCCTACACAGTCTCGGGATCTTCAACAACCCATCGCATCCCCCAATTTCTCTCTGTCTCCCGCTCCCACTCCCGCCTATCGATCGCCGTCTGCCTTTGATTCCTGACACCGGCCACCGGGGTACTGCTGTCTCGCACACGGGAGGAAACGCTGTTTTGCTGCTGGAATTTGAGCTAGTTGCCGGTAAGTGAAATTGAAGTCAATTTGTCCTAAAATGGTTTTGTTTGAGATTGATCAAAATTCTGCTAGGTTTTTAGTTCTTGCCGACTTTGTTGGAGCTTAATTGCTGATGTTTTCTGTTTTCAGAAGTTACTATGAGGATTGACAATGAGGCTGACAATGTGTCTGCTACACCTAGTCACCTTGTGTTTGCTTACTATGTCACCGGCCATGGCTTTGGCCATGCCACCCGCGTAGTGGAGGTTAATCTCTTTTCTCACATAAACGATTGAATGATCCAGTTTAATCAGTATAATCATTCAATTTAGTCTTTAGTAGATAATCCCACCTTGTTTTTCCTATTCTACCTTGTTTGATATGTTTGCTAAAAAGGTCGGGACTTTATTGATTGATCTATTTGTTAAAATTTGGTTAACTGCTTTGTTACTCTCCTTTATTTCTGTTGAAATTTCAGTTATCAATCATTGTCTTATTTGAGTTTTGCAGGTGGTTAGGCACCTAATTCTGGCTGGGCATGATGTACATGTGGTCACAGCTGCTCCTGACTTTGTCTTTACAAGTGAAATTCAGTCCCCTCGGCTCCACCTTCGTAAAGTAATTTTTTTTTGTTAATGATCTTGCCCTTATTTTTTCTGAAGTATTGTTCTCACGGAATTATTCCACCCTTCTGAATTGCTGGTTATCTTACCAGCTAAAAAAATGCTGTTATAAAAAAGTTGCAATCCTCAAAAGCTTTACATAGCACATTAAAGGGAGTTTGAGTTTTCCCACCAAACAGGCAAAACTACTAGAACCACAATAATATTAATTGACTATAACTAGTCTTTCACTAAATGCTTTAATATATTGTTTTAGTAGTAAGATAATGTGTATTATTATGATTTTGTTGCAGCCTCTCAGTTTTTATTTATTGTCATAGATAAATATTGCAATAGCTATCCTAAATTCTCCAAGAAAAATGGTAACATAGTGTTGTAAATTTTCTGAATCATGTATATGTGTGTGTGTGTGTGTGTGTGTGTATATACTCTCTCTCTCTATATATATAGTAGTATGATATGACTGTCCAATTTTCGTTATAAAAAACATGATAGATGTATCCAATTTGGTGGTAGATTTTAAAGGAGAATGCATTTCAATTAAGGGTCCGACTTTGGAGGGTTTTGAAATACACTTGCTGAAGTTGGCTTTTGTTCACATTCCTTTATAGCATCCAGGCCATGTTAAGTGGACAAGGAATTACCGAATTATAAAATCTTTGTTTGATTCACGATTCATGATTAACGAGTTTTGTTGGAATGCAGGTGCTTTTAGATTGTGGAGCAGTTCAGGCTGATGCATTAACTGTTGATCGGCTAGCCTCCTTGGAAAAGGTAAGCTGCACCAAATTGATTGGCTGGAAAAATCTCTGATTGAGACTATAAGGGGAAAGGTAGGTGTCTTTGTAATAGGAGGGGAATTAATCCCTTACAAAAGGTGGATAGAAACAACTAGAGATATCTTGTACATCATTTGAATGGGATCTAAGTTGGAAATGCTGCTTCATCATATAGCACAAGCTAGATGAATGGCTTGTTTTTGGTGGACAGAAATGTATAATACTTAACTCATTTGAAGTGAATGATTGTCTTAGCAGGTCAAAGTGTCAAGATATTTGCACTTGAGTTTATCATTAGGGTCATTATAGTTGTCTGATAAATTTTGTTTTCCGGAACTGTGATCATTTTCATATTTTCTCATCCCTCTATTTGTTTTTAGTATCATGAAACTGCTGTTGTACCCCGGAGCACCATACTGAAAACTGAAGTGGAGTGGTTGAATTCAATCAAGGCAGACTTAGTGGTAAATATTCTCTTTCTTTCTATTTATCTTGGCTATTCTTTTGTTTCAGGAATTTATTTCTCATGATTATCATTTTGATACAACATGGTTGTTTCAAACACAATAGGTTTCAGATGTTGTTCCTGTTGCATGCCGAGCAGCAGCAAATGCTGGAATCCGCTCTGTCTGTGTGACAAACTTCAGGTATCTGTTTACTAAAAGATCCACGTGCTGACAGTATTGGGTACCCTTCTGTGGTAAATTTAATATATAAACGTCTGGGTATTGTTTTCCATTTTACTTCAGGTGTTATAATATCAATAACCAAGTTATTTTGCTGACTTGAAACAACAATAAATGGCACCGCTTTGAGGAAATTGGAAAACTTATTATATTTTTAGGTTTAGTTATGATATGGAGAATTTGTGAATGTCCCAGGATTATACTATTGCAAACCTTGAGGTAGGTTTTTACATTTCCTATTTTCTCCATAAGATATGTTCCTAAAGGAAGGCAACATTCTCCAACACTCTACTTGAAGATTAGTTCCCTTTTCTTTTTTAACATGTTTGTCATGGGATGAGTTTGACATGTTTGCAGTTATAAAGCCTTTATACAACTCCTTTGGAATGATTACATTAACCATTTATCGAACAAAAATTGCTCACTCTTATCTGTATTTTGGGTAGTTGGGATTTCATCTATGCAGAGTATGTCATGGTAGCTGGACAACATCATCGTTCAATAATTTGGCAGGTGATGTTCCACTTAGTTGATGAGACATTGCTTTTTATTAAGTTGTGAGGAGTGTTCTTATCTTTATGATAAGACGAAAGTATACATATTTTCTAAATGTGCTCCACTGTACTATTCCTAGTAAATGTGCATCATGACTGAAAGTAGCATTACTAGATTTCCTGTTATTTCACTTAATAAAGTCTGATCTTGAGAATTTTATGGGTCATCATTGTATTTGAAGTCCTCAGTCCGCAGGTTAGTGAAGTATACTGTTAAAACCCTTTCATGCTTGTTTATATAGTGTTTTAATTATTTGATGCAAATAGAACCCTTTCATGCTTGTTTATATAGTGTTTTAATTATTTGATGCAAATAGAAGTGATCCGGCATAGTTATTTTTTTTTTCCTTTTTCAATATTTTCAGATTGCTGAGGACTATTCTCATTGTGAGTTCCTAATCCGGCTCCCTGGATATTGCCCAAGTATGTTGGATCATGTTTGTGCTTAGCTGACTTTTGGCATTGCTACTTTTTTTCCCGATAACATGCATATGTTGGTTTCTATCCAAGATTTACTCAACTTACATTTGCTTTTACAGTGCCTGCTTTTCGAGATGTCATTGATGTACCCCTGGTTGTTCGTAGGCCGCACAAATCCCGGAAGCAGGTCTATTTTATCATTATGTTTGTAGATCATTCTGTGGTATGACCTGTGGCTCTGAGTTTTGTGTTGATGTATTTATGTATGGTTCATTTAGGTGAGGAAAGAACTGGGGGTTGGGGAAGATGACAAACTACTCATCCTGAACTTTGGTGGACAGGTGAGCAATGGATCATGATATATGAATTTCTGGTGCATTTGTAACTATCTTTGTACCTAGCTTTGATCTGATTTAAATGAATTTCTGGTGCATTTCTCTTTGATAAAATGATGTTTTTATCTGATTTGAAATTCATACTAATGTCAACTTTCATATTGAATAAATATGAGGTTTCTGAATGTCCATTGTTTTACTTTTTGCAGCCAGGTGGTTGGAAATTCAAGGATGAGTTCTTACCTGCTGGTTGGAAAGGCTTGGTACTTCCAATTATATATTCATATTAGTTTTTAAGAGATATAGTAGTTTGTATTTCAGGGTGAGACAGCGTGTTATGTTCTTTAATTTCTTCTTTGTTTAGGTTTGTGGTGCATCTGAAAAAGATGAACTTGGGCCAAGTTTCATGAAGCTGGCAAAAGATGCCTATACTCCCGATATTATAGCTGCCTCAGACTGTATGCTCGGTCAGTGCTGGAAGTTGCTCCATTGTATATCTATATGGATAGTTAGGTATTCTAAAGAAGGTGAACTGAATTCTTTTTCATTCTTTTCCAGGAAAAATTGGATATGGAACAGCAAGTGAAGCCCTTGCATACAAACTGCCATTCATTTTTGTTCGTAGGGATTATTTTAATGAGGAGCCCTTCTTGAGAAATCTTCTAGAGGTATCATGTGCTGCTTTTCAATTTTTATTTTTTTTTATTTTTGGCTGCTTGCTTTTCCTTCATCACTCCCATCTCCATTCTCATGTGAGCATGAATTTAAAATTTTATTGCAGCACTATCAGTGTGGTGTTGAGATGATAAGAAGAGACTTGCTTACTGGACATTGGAAACCATACATTGAACGCGCAGTAAGCTTGAATCCCTCCTATGAAGGAGGCGTCAATGGTGGTGAGGTATTTAGTCATTTCATTGTTTTGTGCAATGGATTGCATGCTTTATCTAAACTGATAAATTAGAATCACCATGTTTGTTAAATTAAATAAGTAAACATAGCCTCGTTTTTTATCATATAGAAATATTTTCTTTCTTTCTTCTCCCTTGTTTTTCTTCTTCCCCTCCTGCATGTCTTCCTTCCTCAGATACAGTAAGGATTTCTTAAGATGTCTAGGTTTTCAATTATAAGTAATCATTCTCCCATGATCTCTGGCAAGATTTATCTGTTTCTTTGGGTAGGGAGTCAACTGTAACACTATTAACCTAAATGATTTTTTTTCTTTTATATACATAACCTAGACGATTCTTGTTGGGGCTGAAGTGCATAATGCAATCTTACTTAAAAACATTTGAGTAATTTTTTTTTTATGTGAATTTCGAACATGCTCAAAACTTCTCAGATGTCTTTTATTGGAATATTGAACACTTAATGTTCTGGTTTGTTTGTTTGGTATTATGGAGCTCCATTATATAGTAAGGACATAAGGAGGTTATGTTCATTGTTTACAAATTTACCTTTCATTTTCAGGTGGCAGCAAAATTTTTGCAGGATACTGCTATGGGAAGAAACTATGTTTCAGACAAGGTTAGTGTTGACATGATTTTTGTTGTTGCTCAGAATGCATGCTTAAATTATGCTTCTTCTGTAGTACCAACCAGTTACTGCTCTGCAGTTTCACACTAAAAATAACTTCTCCACCCCAGCTTGCTCTGAGTGGTTCAGCAGAAAAAATTATTTTGGAGAACTAGTAAACTTTTTATGACTTGAAGTTTTTAACCCTCTTCTCATCATTATTTTCTTATATATAAAATTAAATGTTTTGATTTTGCTACCTTTCACTAATTTCTTATACGCTTATGGTCTTTTTTCTTTGAATCACAGTTAAGTGGAGCTAGGAGGTTGCGTGATGCTATAGTTCTTGGCTTTCAGCTTCAGCAAATATCTGGCAGCGATCTAAGCATACCTGAATGGTATGCCCACGCTCAAAATGAGTTTGGAATTCGTTCTGGATTACCTAGATTTGCCGAGAATGGAGCAATTGAAGACTCTGATAGTCCGTGAGTTCCTAACCTTGTCAGTGGCGATTCACTTGAGAACTTTTGAGAGTGTGCGTTCATAAATGTTTGCTTGGTCTCATTTTTTATATGCAGTAAATACTTCGAGATTCTTCATGGAGATGTCTATGATCTTTCGGATACTAAGAATTTCTTAAAGAGTTTGGCAGAGATAGCGCATGAGGATCCTGGGAAAAACATTGAGCAGCGTCAAAAGCGTGAACAAAAGGCTGCTGCGAAATTATTCAATTGGGAGGTCTGCTCATTTTTCTAGAAGTAATTGTTTTTTTTTTGTTTTTAATTTTGAATGATTGTTGCCTTGTGGTTTAATAATACAGTAAATAACATGCTGTACAGCTAAGGGATGAAAATTTCACACAAGGTTACTCCTTTTTTATTGATGGACAGTTCAGCCTCATGATTGTTACTCAATGATAATCAGGAATCACACAGAAGCGCTCAAAAAACACAGGAAGCTGTGTGAATATCAACAAACCAATCCCTTGGCCAAAAATTCACTATTCACCTGAAGACCCAAATACTCGATCTGGCCAAGCACATGGCTACTACCTGTTACAAAGACATATTTATAGATATCTTAAACTTAGTATTATTCCCTTATGTATACTTGAAATCCTTCCTAAGGTCACCCATATCATATGTGCCTTGTAACAAAAACCATTCCTCACAACCTAACTGAATTGATTCCCTGATCTTGTAACCTATCCATGAACTCCCTAGAACCTTCTTGTATGCCCAGCTCATGCACGTATTATCTGTAATAATTATTTTGGTTCCTCACCTCCTCCTTGAATTGGTAAATAAAGAACGGCCATTCCGGGGTTCGAACCGGGGACCTATGGGTACTACCCACAAGTCCTTTCCTCACCTCTTCCATTTGGTCATTTGGGACAACTTTGACCACTGGTTATTAACATTGACTACAAACTTGACCTTGTTACTTGTCTATTCTTCATCAATATCTTTTTATAATCCTCTCTCTCTGACTGAAATGAAAGGTGTAACTGGGTTTTAACTTTTTATATTTATGGTTTGGATAAGGTTTCCATTAGATATTGGCGTGTGCTTTTGTTTCTGATATTTAAGTTTGATTTTAGGTGTAGCTTGAGCCAAACAAAATGTGTTGGGTTGTATTAATTCAAGTTTTCATTCTTCATTCAAGTTTTATACGATTTAGAAAATATACTAAGTATCTCAGTCCTAATGCTCGGATAGTTATTAATTTATTGTATGCATTTCTGTTATATCTTTCTGTGCTACTTACATTGAGGCAGCAGATGTAGGAATTTTCATTTTGATCGGTGTTGATTATTTTCCATTTTCCAAGAACCAGATAGGCTCATAATGTTGGAAAGTGATTGTCTTTGGGTGGGTTTTGTTGTTGTGAATTTCATGCTAACATCTTATCCCAGCTGTCTTCAATTGCTATTACTTGAAAAACACTATAATCCACATCAAAATAAATAATATTTCAAATGAATAATACATTTCCTTGCAATGATTCATATATTAAATGTTGGAAATCATATTCCTATCTAATTTGGGAATCTCCCCTGAATTTTGTTATTCACAGGAGGAAATCTTCGTGGCTAGAGCTCCTGGACGGTTGGATGTGATGGGAGGCATTGCCGACTATTCTGGAAGTCTTGTCTTGCAGGTAATCTTGTACAACATACTACATCATTGGGCATTTAATGATGCCATTCAAGTTGTCCTGTTCCTCATGATCACTACACGCTTTAGTTGGCGATGAAAAATTCTGTAATTAGTTGTGAAATTTGTGTCATATTTCTAAAATGTAAATTTAAAATACATTGTTATGTTGGATTTTTTTTTTCTTCCAATTAACAAGGCCTTCTCCACATTTATTTTTGTTCCAGATGCCTATTAGGGAAGCATGCCATGTTGCTGCACAGATGAATCATCCTACCAAACAGAGACTTTGGAAGCACACTCAAGCTAGACAGCAAGCCAAAGGACACGGACAGACACCTGTACTTCAAATTGTAAGCTATCAGCCTTGTGCTAAGCAGTTGCCTTTTTATAGTTGTACTGCAAGGTCACTCATCTTTTCTTTGTACTTCCCTTTTGATTGTTCCTTTACATTTTTGAAATATGATTTGCTGTTGAAAACTTTTAATGCTTCTTGGACTGTTGGACATTGGTAATTTGGTATGGTAATCAACTAATGGGGGACATCCCTTCGAGGTCGCTGCTTCGAGTCCCAGTGGTTAATGTACCCAGGGGAGGCCCAATCACCTCCGTGTACAGTCTACTGGGCCCCATTATGCTTGAACTGCAGTGACATTAGTTGACTCTACCTAATGGACCCCAATACTCACGACAATAAAAAAAAAAAAGGAGTATGGAAACGGGGCTTATTTGGCTATCTTGCAATTTTACTTGATGTTATCTAGATGCAAGTTAAACTTAATGCCATCATAAAGCTGTGTTAGACTGTTAGTTGTTGCAGGAAAACTCTCATTGTCATCATTAGGTTTACAGTTGACATTTCATTCAGATCTTTTTATCCATTTTCCTTACGAGCTTCCATTCATTTCAGGTGTCTTATGGAGCAGAATTAAATAACCGTGGTCCAACCTTTGACATGGATTTGTCAGACTTTATGGAAGCAGGTGAACCAATATCCTATGAAAAAGCACGGAAATACTTTGCTCGAGATCCTTCACAGAAGTAAGTTATCTTCATCATATGTTACCCAATTTGTCAGTTTGTTCCCTGACCCACTTTTATGTGCCCTTACAGGTGGGCAGCATATGTAGCTGGGACCATTCTAGTTTTGATGACAGAGTTAGGTGTACGATTCCAGAACAGTATCAGCATGCTTGTAAGCTCCCTACATCCCATTCAATTTTGGTGGCGTTCCTCTTTCTTGTAATTACATCTTGTTCCTTTTTTTTTTGGTAATCACAGGTTTCTTCTGCAGTTCCAGAAGGGAAAGGAGTTTCCTCGTCTGCATCTGTGGAGGTTGCAAGCATGTCTGCTATAGCTGCTGCTCAAGGTAATAAAGTGATTGGAGGTTGATTATGGTGTCATTTTGTTTCTAGGTTTGACAATGTGAAAGATATACTTCCGAAATTCCTTGAATGTTCCACTAATGAAAGTGAAATAAACTGTACCTGATTGTGCCCATACATTCCAAAGTTTTCATTTTGTTTCATTCAAGGCCCTTTCTATTAAATTTTATAATAGTCAGCCTTGAATAGTTAATTATTTGCAGGTTTGAATATCAGTCCAAGAGATCTAGCACTTCTATGCCAGAAGGTTTGATTTTTAGCCTTGAGTTGATTCTGGAAAATGCTTCTGCTAACCAATTTATAACTTCCATGTTACAAGTAAAGATATAACAAATAATGCAATTGGTTTCCTTTCACGTCTACTGAATTTTTTGTGAAGGTTGAGAATCATGTTGTTGGAGCTCCTTGTGGTGTGATGGATCAGATGACTGCAGCATGTGGTGAAGCTAATAAACTTCTTGCAATGGTCTGCCAGGTATGTAGTTGGAATCAAGGGATTAGTGTCTTTATAGGTTCTGGAGTTATAGGGTCTTAGTTTCATTCTGTTTTTCATAAATGCAGCCTGCAGAGGTGTTAGGACTTGTTGAAATACCTGGTCACGTTCGTTTCTGGGGCATGGATTCTGGAATTCGACACAGGTAACATGTTCTGGCTGGACTTGGGGAAATTTTACTCAATCATAGAAAACTGATCTTACCCAGCCTGATCCAAATTTAAAATCTGATTAACTTATTAAAGAATTGACTTGGATGCATAATATTAAATCTATCTGAGACTCAAAAGCAACCAACAATTGCCGAGAAACAGGGAAATTTACTTCAGCTTTAGATAAACTTGCTGGTTTTGAGCCTGTAAGACGATTATCTATGAACATACCAGTGAAGTGCCTAGTTCAGTTATACAAGGAAATTACCTGTTTGTGAATGCCTCTATATTTTATATCAGATGGGAAATAGGCTTTCAAAAGCTTATGTATCATTGCTGAGTTCCTTTTTCTTTTGCATTTGAATTTTAAAAGTTATCCTTTTTTATGCAGTGTTGGAGGTGCGGATTATGGTTCTGTGAGAGTTGGTGCTTTTATGGGACGCAAAATGATAAAGTGCCAAGCATCTGACAGCTTGTCTCCAAGTGCTGATCAAACTATCACGAGTGATGAGGACAATAGTTATGAATTACTTGAAGCTGAAGCTAATTTAGATTACCTTTGCAATATGGCACCTCATAGGTACGAATCTCATATGACTCTGCACACTGATATTTGCTGTGAGGAATGCACACTGATATTTGCTGTATAGGATTAGAATTTTGCTGAAAATGTACCCACATTCAAGAAACATGCATTTCATACTTGACACTCTTTCATTAGATTTGCTTGATTTTAAGAAGTGGGAATTTTAGTTGATCAGAACACATTGATTAAATATTATAGAGATTTTCTGTCTGAATTTGTAGTCAGCTCTCCCCACTCTGACCAATGAAAAATCATTTTTCCTGCTTGTCTTTCCTCAGAAAGTATCAATTTTAATGGTGATATTCTGATAAAATGATGGACATTTTGTTGATTCACCATTATGTAACCATCATATACTTTATCGGGCGAGATGTAATTGTAATTTTTTAAGTTCTTACAAAAAAATTTA
Organism: Persicaria tinctoria; assembly: GCA_037127255.1. Taxonomy (NCBI): domain Eukaryota; kingdom Viridiplantae; phylum Streptophyta; class Magnoliopsida; order Caryophyllales; family Polygonaceae; genus Persicaria; species Persicaria tinctoria. Next base: position 73,895,035 of record JBANSL010000013.1, read on the forward strand.
TCGTCTCCTGTAACAGATATGAGGCTGTCTATGGTAAAATGCTTTCAAATAGCATGTTGGGTGAGGCTTTTGTGTTGAAGTACATTGATCATGGTGATCCTGTGACTGCAATCGATCCAAAGCGTGCATATGATGTGAAAGCAGCTACCAGACATCCAATATATGAGAATTTTCGAGTAAAGGTCAGAACTTGTAGGCTTAGGGGCTTTCGCATGATAGTGTATTTTGTAATCTGCATGAACACTTTATTTTAATCTGTCAATTAACATGCAGGCTTTCAAGGCCCTTTTGACATCTTCAATTTCGGATGACCAGTTGATTTCTCTAGGGGAGCTGATGTACCAGGTAACCAAATGCCTCTGACTTAGTTTTTTTTTAATACTGAAACATTTACACCTTCAGACCATGAACTGCTTTATATACTCATCAGCAGGTTATAAGACTCGTAAGATAAGATCTCTTTGTCATAGAAGTTTTTTTTTCCATCAGTTCAAGATACTCCGTAGTTTCTACTCTTGAACCCTCATTCGGCGTTTTTAGAAACCGCTATGTGACTGTAATAGAAACTGCCCAAAATACACCACTCATCAGAATGGGGAAGTTTAAGGTTTTTGACTAAAGAGTCATACTTTGGTTTTCAGTGTCACTTCAGCTACAGTGCTTGTGGACTTGGCTCGGATGGCACAGACAGAATTGTAAATCTCGTGCAAGAAATGCAGCACAAATCATCCAAGTCCGAGAACTGTGCAGTATATGGAGCTAAGATTACAGGCGGAGGATCAGGGGGAACAGTCTGCATATTGACCAGAAATTGTATACTTGGCAGCCAGCAAATTCTTGAGGTACAACTTTTTCTTCTTCTGATCTTGCCACAATTTTAGGAGTAAATATTCAATATTTGGTCAAGACCTTATGATCTCTTTTTGACTTGAATCCTTGAAACTCCAGTAATCCAACTCGAAATCATTTGAACTCGAAATGTCATGGATTTATAACGATTGGTGTAACCTGCCCTACTTAGTCCAACCCGAAAAATATCTATGGACTCTGGAACTTCAAATCACCGGACCTTACCCTAAATGCCTTAACCATATTGGTAGTTGATTTGCACCCAAACTAACCGATCTGTTTGATAATGTGCTAGGCCTCTAGACTCTAGTTTATTCAACATGTTAATGATGCTTGCTAGTACTGAACCCTTGTTATTCTTGCAATTCAGATGCAGAGGAGATACAAAGCAGCGACTGGGTACATGCCGTTTTTATTCGAAGGATCGTCACCCGGAGCAGGAAAGTTTGGATATCTGAAAATTCGCCTTGCATCTGCTACAAAATCTGCACCTCAGTAGATAGGCATTGGTCGAGTTCTTGAATTTTAGTTATTTAAGTTATTTGATTGAACTAATAATCTATGTTACACGTAAACAAGAAACGGAAACGATATGGTCAAGGGAAGCATCATTCATTATTATAGATGTGAAAGCGTAGAATAGGAGACGAAAATCTTTCTCTGTGTATCTATTTGCCTCACCGGATAAGTTATATATATTACATGATATGAATTAAAAATATGAACCACCACCTATACATTCGGACTAAAATATAAACCACCCACCTATACATTAGGACTAATGGTTACAGGAGATGAACGTTGCACAAAATCAGGAACTAATCTTGACCTGTTGTCAAGGGACTCACATAAGTCATTAAGATGCCAAAATCTTAAAACTTAAAAGGGATGTGTGTATTGACTGTATTCACTTTCATCCTAGGTAACAGACACCAAAGACGTGCTTTTTGGTGTTTTATGGTAGCTAGAGCCGGTCCTTGTATTTTAGAGCGGGACGGATATTTCCACCGCTAATTTTTACTATTTCTACCGCTAATCACCGTCGGTCTTAATCCACTTTTTTCTAGACCCACCGCATGTTGACCGTATACAAACCCACCGCATACCGGTGGGTTATGACGACCGTATAAACAGGGCCGTCCAATCGGTGGGTTATGGCGACCGTATACACAGGGCCGTCCAATCAATTTTGGAGGCCTGTGTCATAATTTTATAAATTTTATATGTAATTTTTATTTTTATTTATATCTTAAGATGAGTATGTTAAAAGAATTTAGATTATTTTTGTTGATATTTAAGGAAAATTTTAAAAAAACTCTTTAAAATAAGATTTTTTAAGAAAATCACCGATAAAATTTATATTAAAAATTTTATACAAATTGTTTTAATCCATAGTACAGATTACGTACGCAAGCTATATTTATCAATCTTTTGCTCTATAAAATTTATAGTTATACAATATTAAAAATAATTTATATACTGCACGTTTAAATTTGTGTCATTTGTTTTTTAACCACAAAACCCTAGTGTTTATATATATAGGGAAGCTTTAAAATGTAAAAACTCCTTAACGTGTAAAATTTGGGTTTAGGGGGCGCGCGCCAGATTTTCGTTAAAAAAACCGGGTTGAACCGGGAAAAATAAAAAAAAAACAGAAGAAAACCGGTCCTTCCAAAAACCGAGATCGCGTTCGCATGAAAACAGATTCGATTGACGAAAAGCTTCACCTTCTCGTCGGGGATTACAATCAAACAATTTGAATTGCAGAAACCTGTAATCAGCAAAAGGATTCATCGAAGATCAGCCGAAAAAACTGATCGAAGCAACAACAACAGAATCAGAGGAAGAAATTTTCAGAAAAAAGGTGCACAATATGTCCGTTCTTATTAGATTCAAATTTGCATTCGTTACTGTATTAATTTGTCCAAAGTTCATATAATTTGTCCTAAATTCGGATTTGTTCTGAAAAAGGTGCAGAATATCAGTGTAATTTGTGTAAACAAATCACAAAGTTTTAGTAAAAATAAAATTATAGGCTTAAACGAACCTAGGGTTTGAAGTTTGCAAAACAGGAAATGACCGTCAATTAACACACATTTGCACTTAGAAAATGCAGAAATTGAATAGAAAACACTGTTAATATACAATCCCATCCTCATTTGCATGAAATTTATATTAATAAAACCTCAAACAACTCATATATGGGAGTTTGCTCTCTGATCTTAATATTCAGTATAGAATGTTGGTTTATCACTTATGTACTTATAAATTGCACTGTTGATAGATTGATGGCACTGGTTACAAAAATTCAATTTATCTAATAAATTTTTCAATGTTGGTTTAACAGAAAATATGGAGTCTGTACCAGAGTCACATAATGAAAACTTAGAATCCTCAGCTGCTTTGACTACTGCAATCGTTTGTGCAACACCAATCAGCATCGATGCGGGGCCTGAAGTGAATATCAATAATCTGATAGTGCAACATCAGCTCCTATACCGTGTGTTTGTGACACCAAACAACACGAGATATTGGATACCGATTTGCAGTGAAGAGTTAGAGCCAAAGGAAGGGAAAGTGTTCCAGACATTGAATGAAGCTGTGAAAGCATATAAAGATTATGCATATAAAGCTGGATTTGATGTAAGGCATGGGACTACAGTTAATGCTAATGGGGTACAGCAACTGAAGTACTTATACTGCAATAGAGAAGGATACTCAAAAGGTAAACAGACAAAGAAGCTAAGAAAAAGATTATCTATACGAGTTGGTTGTACTGCTAAGATAATATATAAATATATACCTGAACAAGGATATGTGGTGACAAAATTTGAGGAGAAGCACACACATCCTTTCGTTGATGAGATCTGCAGGGTATACATGAAGAGTAATAGGAGGATGCAAAGTTACCATAAAAAATTTGTATTGGATTGTGCAAAACAAAGAGTTGGACCAGAAAAGGCATACAGATTATATAAAGAAATGGTGGGAGGATATAGCAATGTGGGTCCTTCAATGATTGATTTCACAAATCACAGAAGAGATCTCTTGGCTTATTTCAAAGGATCTGATGCACAAGTTGTTATTGACAGATTCTTCCATAAGCAAGAAATATGCAGTGCATTCTATTTTGCTTTTGATGTCGATGAAGACAATCAGTTGAACAGATTGTTCTGGTGTGATGCAGTAAGCAGAAAAAACTTCTCATTATTTGGAGATGTTATTTCATTTGATTCAACGTACAACACAAACAGGTATTAGACATTATTCATATTGAATATTTAGATACATCATATGTGTAAGCACTGTCATAGATTTTATTTATAAAACAGACAAAAGACAGATTACCTGATTTATTCCCAAATATAGTAACAAGATTGCACATATAGAATGTATAGATGCACAAAATCATGTCTATCATGCACTGCAAGATCGAATAAGTGCACAACTACACAACATAGTGATCTTTTATTTATATACATCTGTAATACGAACTTTAAACATGTTTCTTTTGAAATTATTCTAATTTTCACAAGTGTCTTATATTAAAGGTACAAAATGGTGTTCAGTCCATTCACAGCATATGACCACCATAAATCATTGGTGCTGCTAGCATCAAGGCTTTTGAGGAATGAGAATGTAGAGTCATATGTGTGGTTGTTTGAGCACTTCAAAAAGGCAATGGGTGGGTGTCCTAGAATTTTCACAACGGACCAGGATCCTTTGATGAAGATTGCTGTTCAAACTGTATTTCCAGAGAGTAGACACAGATTATGCATGTGGCATATCATGGACAAGCTATCTCAGAAAATAGACAACTCCATGAATGGATACTTCAAATTCAGTGACAAGTTGAGGAGTATTGTATGGAACAGGGAGAGTACGCCAGAAGAATTTCAAAAGGACTAGAATGACTTAATGGAAGAGTATGGAATGACAAGTCACTCGTGGTTGAGTGAACTGTTTAGAATGAGAGACAAGTGGATCCCTGCATATTTTCAGAATGTGAAGCTTAGTGGATTGATTAAAACAACATCCATTTCAGAGAGCATGAACTGCTTCTTCCGTAAGTTCTCCAACTGCACTGCAAATTTAATTGAGTTTATGTTGTATTATGAAAGCGGAATTGAAAATCAAAGGCATTTTCAAGGGAAGAAGAACTATGACTCTGAAATACTGGAACCAATTCTGATTTCGCCCCTTCCTCTAGAAAAGCATGCATCCAGATTATACACAATAAAAATGTGGGGGAAATTTCAGGAGGATTTGAAAGGAGCATTGTACAACTGCAGAGTGACAAATGTGACAGAGATTGACGAGTTGGAGATATATAAAAACAGCAAGATATACACTGTTGAGCACAAACTTGAAGATCATGATTGCTACTGCTCTTGTAACTTGTTCAACAGGTTAGGATATCCATGCCGACATATATTAACTGTTTTGAAGGATATACAACTTGAGAAGTTGCCAGAAACACTACTGCTTACTCGTTGGACCAAAGCAACAAATTTGAGTAGTGTTTTCACTTTGGATGATATTGTGGTAAGCCAGTCAAGTGCAAAACAAGAACAAAAACTCATGTTGACAAATATGTTAGATGAATTTCATGCTTGTGTGGATTTAGTTAAGGACAATAGTGATCAGATTAAGCACTTAACATCTGCATTAACAAATGCAAAAAGGGAGCTCCAACAAAGTGCACAAACATCAACATCTTCAACAGCTTCAAAGTCTGGTATGTATGATTGGTTTGATGCAGAAACCCAAGATTACTGATTGCTTATTTAAACCCTTTTATACAAAAAATAAAATAAAATAGTCCAGAATTATATATTCAAAGTATACTAATTTTAATAAGTTTGTTAACTTGAAGCTATGTTTGAAGAGTTTGCTGGAGTAAGCCTCCTGAAGAATGTGGTAATAAGAGACCCAAAACAAGCAAAGACAAAAGGCAGTGGGAAGAGGCTTAAAGGCGGGAAGGAAACATCAATTCAAACACAGAAAAAGGGGAAGAGAATATGCTCAATCTGCCTTGAATATGCACCTCACAACAGCAGGACATGTCCATTAAGGGAAACATAATAGGAATAATAAGCACAATTTGTAATGGAAATTTATTAATGCACTTTAGTATTACAAAAATGGTATACTTTAAGTTTCTTATTCACAGATGTTATGTACCAACTTTTATATTATGTTCATTACTATCTCGGTTTTGTGTTAAGATAATATTTAATTGTGCAGTACAATCTAATTTTATATTTTCCTTATTACTATAAACAATAATTATTTTAAAGGAAATAGGAGAAAAATCCCAAGTTGCAAATGGATACGTACAGGGTAGAACCTACTATTAATTATGACTTGCTTTGCAAGATTGTAAAAAATCTTGGACAAGGTGAAATTCAGGTAATGATGGAAGATCCATTTACATAGCCTCAACTACAAACATCTAATCAACAAATTAGTACTTCTTAATTAATGTGCAATCAGAAAAAATCAACAAAAGAAGAAAACCAACAGTATGAAATGGGATTGTTTCAAAACAACCGTATAATAAACACGGTTACTATAGGAATAATTAGTTTAAAAAATTTATATAAAAAAATAAATATAACAAGAACAACTTAAATAAATGTCTTTTAATTTTAAAAACATAAAGATTCAAGGAGAACTATAAATTAAAATAATGAAGTCTACAAATAAAATGCTGTATGAAAATAATTACTACAGATATGGGAAGTTGGGAAGTATTAAACATTTAAAATGGGTAATCATTACAGTTATAGGGAGTTGGGGCGGGTAAATGTCTTTGGAAAACCGCCAATTGGATAAGGCCAATCAAATGAAGGGAGATGAAGAGCCAACACCGCCTATATAAAGACAGATCCTCCATCATAACACATCACACAAACCGCCTGAAAAAAAAAAAAAGTCTTCTTCTCTTACACATCAAAAAACAGAGAAACCAAAAATTCAAAAAGACAAGATGGAAGGATTCAACCCGTTCCTGTTTGCCGAAGAGTTCTACAAGATCAACAACGAGATAGACAAGTACTTGTACCCAGGGTACCACATGAATCTCCTGGAGGAGGCTGCAGAGACAAACACTGAGGAAACAAGGAAGAATCTCCTGGAGGCCGCCGAGAAGCATCAGATCTTCCTGACTTCCCTCAACCAGGAGAGGAATGCAAATGCCTACAAGATATTGGAGGCAACTGAAAATGGAGAGGAAGAAACCCTGGAGAAGGTAAGTTATCAATATTTTAAATAGTTTGATTTAAAATAAGATCGCAAGATTATTTAACTTTTAAGTATAAATATTTCTGTAGTACCAAAAGAAACAAGTGCAAGTGGAGGAAGAACTGGCCGAGTACAGGGAGTACGTGACTGACTGCATCAGGGAGGTCTTTGAGGAAGAAGACAAGAAGAGGAGGAAGATTGCAAACTTCCTTGGAAGATAAGCAGTCAAGTGCAGAAAGAAGAAGAAGATGAAGAATACAGACATTACTTTTGAATTATTAATTATATATTTTATATGAAATGTATGTATTTCTTCTTAATTTGAGGTGTTTAGGTTTTAAACAATGGTATTTGGGGTTTGAAAAACAATTATGCAGCTGTAATTTATGAACATCTATTTCCCTATTTTATAACATATGTATTGCAGTATATTTGCCTATGTGATTGATTGGAACAGGTAGGTATTTGAAGATGAAGAAAAGAGGAGGAGGATAACAGCAGACGTTCTTAGAAGATAGACGATCAAGAGCAAGGAGGAGGGAGGAGATTCAGAAGAGATCATATTTTACTTGTAGATTTCAGTCTATTTGACATGTAACTGTCTTAAAATAAATGTAATCTCAGTTAATATTATAAATATAAACTATGATTTGTTTACACAATATATTGATTTCTATGCACAATAAGTTGTTAGGATTGCACAGAACAATATTACAAATGCACAATACAGGTTTACAAGTGCACAATAACAGAATAATAATTGGACTTAAATGTGATATTTAAACTATATGAAAATAACACAAAGAACAATGGATTGACAAAACCAACAAAAAATAAAAATAATAATAGATTTAAAGGCAAGTAAATATGAAAATAACATTATATTTAAAATATGCACACTAAAGTGTTATAGTTGCACAAAACGATATTGTGGTTGCACATTATCTAGAATGCATTTTAACACAGCACATAATAGATTTGTAATTGCACAAAAAGAGAATACAAGTGCACTACAGGGCAAGTGAAATAAAATTATATTAAAGTGTGAATTCTTAATTCTATAAATTACAAACAAAGTAAAATAAAATTACTACAACTAAAAAAAATAGAGTTAATGAAAATTAGGTAAGTAAAAACACAATGTTACATACATAAAAAACAGTTGTTGACTTTGCACAATAAGGCTGTGTAATTGCACAAAACAACAATATGAGTGCACGTATTATAGTGGGGACATTTATAACTGCACATAATACAAATATAATTGCACAAAAAAGAGATGCTTTTGCACTATTGCAGAAAAAAGTAATTTAGCCTGAAATGTCAATTTTTTAGTAATATAAAACGCACACAAAGTAAAATATATTCACAAAAATCAAAAATAAAAATTACATTAAAATAAAATAAAAAATAAGAATCCAGACCAATATAAGAAACCAAACAGAAAAAGAGACGTCAACCTAAAAGGCTGAATAGATAGCCATTTCGATTATAAAAAATAGAGCATCATATTGCATATGCACAATAGGGTATTCAGGGTGCACATAATTATCATATAATTGCACATATTAATATTAGGCCAGCACATGACTATATAGTAATGCCACAACATAAAGAAATGTGTGCACGATTAAAATTAAATATAAAACGCATAAAGATTCGAATTCGAACATTAAAAAAACACAACAATATTAATAATGTCAACATCACCAAGCGTACAAACATAGAGTAAGATAGACAAAGATAACCCAAAAAAGGAATCATAAAGGGTTATACATTACAACACAAGTAGAACACAAAATTTGTATACCCTCAAAAGTACGGAATGCCTAGCAAAATACTAATGTTTGTTAACTACTCTTTCCTACCCAATCAATCCAACCGCAGTTTTAGAGCTTGAACACCTTTTAAGGTCAAGGATGCATGTGCCTTAGCTTGAGCTGAAATTTCAGATCGAAGTTCGTTGACATCAGAACAAATTATGTCAGTCATGTACTTCACACGCAGCTTGAAGATGTTTTTGTCAGTCCCGTGGTCAAAACCACACTTGAATCCCTTCTCCAATCCCACGAATGCCTCCATATGGCGCATCATGCAAACACCAAAATGGGGACGCTTTTCTTCACCAGCCCAAGGAAGACAAATGGGTGATTGCTGAAGCATAGAAACTAATTCTGCCTTCTTTGATAATCCGTTAGACTTCAAATATTTAATCAAGAAATTATGCTGCAAAAAAAATAGTAAAAAAAAAGAAGAGGAAAATACTATAAATGATAAACTGAAAAATAGAAGGAAAAAAAAACGCAAAGAGTAAAAAAGTGACGTATAAGTATGAAAACTAACCAAATTGCCAACTGTATATTGGAAGATACAAGTAGAAGCACGAGTATCACTTGACACATCCAGGAATTGAAGTTCGTGCATTTTCAGATTAAAGACGACCATGCAATAGATTGAGTCGTAATACAAACCAAACACAAACTAACACAAATATAAAGAAAACAAGTCAACAGAAAACAAATAAAGTAAGAAAGAGAGTAGGGGAGATAAAACAAAAAAAGTATTAAAAACAAAAAATACCATATCAACATCTTTCAACCGAATGTGAGGAGCGGCAGCCAGTTCAGAATCAACATGGATACCAAGTTTTGTGAAACGTTCAGCAAATTCACCCGGAGGGGGGGTTGGAGCAAATTTCTGGGAAAAAAAATACAAAATAAAGAACAAGGAAATAAACACATGTAGAATGAGAAAAAAATTAAGGAACAACAAATACAACTTACAGACGACTCAAGAGATATAAAAAGCCTTGATGGAGAAACAACACTTCTGTATTGTTCTTTGTAATTAAGGACAGAAGCCCATGCCCTCACAACAGAGAAAGCGACTTCAAAATCTTCTTCAAGGGATTTAAAATCAGCTCTAATAACTTCAACAGACGAATTCTTAAAGAGAACTTCACTGCAATAGGCAAAGAACAAATTATAAAAAATAAATATAACTCAAATAAATTTAAATATAATAAAATAACTAAAGTAAAAAAAGAAAAAACAAAGAAAAAGGGGAAAAAAGGCTTACACATCAGAAGCTGATTTCTTAGACAAATATGCACAAATGCAACGCTCAATGTCAGACACACGCTCTTTCACATCAACAACCCTGGAATAGTAAGGACTCTTCAAGGAATCAACAGGTTTTGAAACCCTCTTACCTCCAACATCTTTCTCATTTTGATCAACAGGACAACCCCTAGTAGACCTACGTAAAGGCATGAAAACAGGAGATTTTTGCTTCTTTTTATACACTTTAGGGGTTGCACACTGAATGTCACTTGATGTTGATATACCTAAAGAAGAAGCAGCATCTCCACCAGAATATTCTTTGGCAATATTGACAACAGAGGAAGGAACACCAGGGACACCCACGACAACAGACGGTGCATCTCTAATATCTTTTTGTGCATTAGCATTGGACTTGGGTGCAGAGACAAAACCCTTTTGTGCAGACTTATCAGACTTGTTAAAATCTTTGGCAATTGCTTCTTCAGAAGATTTTTTTTGAGATTGGAAAGCAGGATCAGAACCAAATATATCAAACGATGGCTCAGCGGGAAGATTCATATGCATAGTCCCCTTACCCTTAGAGACTGCAGAATCACCCTTCTTTCCAGCATCACATTCACTCTCAAACAACCACCATCAAGCTCACCCCCAGATACATTACCAACTGAACAAAAAGGTTGATCAGTCTGACCAGATGATTGCATCTTACATTTATTAATGTAAGCTAACTCAATTTGGGTATGAGCATCCAAAAACACAGGATCTGACCACAAAGGATCTTGGGATGAAATCCACTCAGAAGCAGGGGGGTTGCCAATATTAGAATTGTCTACGAGAGGAGAAGCAGCCTTATCACCCTCAAACTCCAAACCCATCAGCTTCTTTGCAGCATTACTAAGGGTTTTTACCATTTCATTCTCTCTAAATTCAGGAGGGATTTTATTAGCCAAATCAACAAACTCAGATATGGAAGTAGCGAGAGCAGCAGTTTTTTGAGCAAAGGATTGAATAAAATTCTACAAGGGGAAGAAAACACACAAACACACACACAAACAAAGATAAACAAAATCAAACAAAACACCATCAATATTATAAAAAAATAGACTATAAATAAAGAATAGCAGGAACCTCAATAGGAGATGATTTTTTTCTAGAAACTTGTGGATTGTCAGTAGGAGCATCTGAAGGGGCAGCACATGGAGATTTGGGGTTATATATAGGAACATATTGACGTTCCTAAATTCTGCCACGTCCAAAGCCTCCACTTGAAAGATCATCGTCTTCGCGCTGACGAAGCATAGGTGATGTCAACCCCATAAAAACAGGGAAAGACCGAGTTACTCTCCTCGACGAAGTACTTGAGAATAACTTCACCCTATCAATATAAAACAGCTAACAAACACAACCAAACAACAACAACAAACACATAAGAAACCAAATTATAATAAACACAAGAGAGGATGATATAATAACAAAACATAAAAGTATTGAATGAAAATGAGAAGGTGAAAAAAGGAAAAATAAATACTCACAATGAGGAAGAGAATAGGACCTCTAAACTGACTAGTTTTGTTCTTCTCCCAATTTTTTTTGGAATTCACTAAGCTTTCAAGAACAAAAGTACAACAATTCATTTCTTTGAAATCCTCAGTCCCAGATAAGACTTTAACCAAATTGTGATTAACATTGCCATTTTGGATACCGTCCACAAGCAATGAATCAAATAACACAGCAAAGTTGATGACAAATTTATCACCGACATCAGCATCAACAACCATATGATCAATAAGAACAAAAGGATTAATGGAATCACCAGCAGAAAACAAACTCTTCCACTTCGTAAGAACATCTGACTTCTCTTTAGAAGTTTTCCTACATATCAAATTCTTGCCCATAGGCAAGCCTAATGTAATATGGACATCAAGCTCAATAATATCTAACCTACTACCATCAGCCAATACCAAGCAACATCGATTGGCATCAAACTGCTCGACCAACCAATGACAAAGACACAGAGAAAGATACTAAATTTCCAAATCCAACAAAGAACCAAAACCAATCCGCTTAATACACTCCTTTTGTTTATCAGTAAATCTACCCAATGCACAGACAAACGCACGAGGATTTGACCTTGTTTTCAAAGATGGGTATTGATTAGCCCTTCTAACTCGCGGCTTCTGAACGAAAACAGCACCAGCCCCAACATCTTGGGGGACATTTGTGGTTTGGAGGGGCACATCAGAGGCTACTGATTGAACATTAGTCCCTTCAGATTGCAAATTTTCTACAATAGGTGGTTGGCCTTCATTCTCAACAGAAACATCAGCTGCTACAGGAACATCATTAGTTACATTATGCTGGGGATTAGTAGACAAAAATTCAGTGCTAGGGCCTACAGAAGCATCTTTGGATAAACAACCTTCACTATTATCAACTTCCCTTGATTTACGTATTAGAGGAACATTATCTTGTGATTCAACATCAGGTAACATCCCTTCCCCGTCGGATACAGAAAACCCAGGAGAATCACATGCCAGATCAATAGCTTTAGGAATAGAGCGAGGGGGCCGAGATTTCTTAACACGTTTTGAAAGATAAGCAACAACAGCTAGAGCTTCACCACCAACCTTGGACCTTGTTCTTTTCCCTATAAGGAACAAAAAAAAGAAAAATATAAACAGACAACAAATACTAACGACAACTAAATTGAGCCTAATTAGCAATAAATATATAAAATCTACAAAGAAGAATAAATGAACACCAAAAACAAACATAAACCGAACAACAAATAAAGTATAAACACAAATACACAATGAATATTAAGAATAGCAAACACTTATGATCATAAACGAGTATAAAACAAAAAGTATGATAACAAAAAACACATAAATCACAGGAATAACAAAACGAAACAGCTTGAATAAGAAAAGGAAAAGAACAATTACACAAATAACAGCAATGAGGCGAAAAATCGCTGAATATAAGGGCAAAACATAAAAACGCACAATTTCGAAGTAAATAGAAACCCTAACAAATAGGACAACTTAAATAGGAGCGAATAACAACGAATCATTGCGCGTACCTAGTGATAAACTTGACATAGTGAAACGACGACTCCAAAGACACAGAAAAAAGCTCGCCGGAGATCAAGGACACAAATGAACGATAAAGCGAACGAGAGAGAGAAAGGAAGAACGGAGCTGACAAGATGATCTAAATGCAACGAAAAGAGAGGAAACGGGCTTACAAAAATAAAGCCCAACGCAAAACAGGCCCAGCGTTTCGATTTAACATTAATCCGAGTCCAGTTATGTTAATTAAGGAGATTTTACACGTTAAGCTCATTTTACACAATAAGGAGTTTTTACATTTGAAGTAAACCCTATATATATATATATATATATATATATATATATATATATATATAGGTAAACGTTCAAATGAAAATGGGGCTTAAGGTGAAAATTCCTCTTAAAATGAAAATGGACCTAATTTTCGGATTTTGGGCCGCGGGTCTGTTAATTAAAAAAAAAAATTGGTCCTCGCTTCTAAAGCCAGCAACGCTGTTTCGAAAAGGAAGGGCCTTTGGTGGTGATGGCGGCTTTATTCAGCAACGTCGCCTATGAGAGGCTCCCTTTGGGGAAGGACGACGTCGGCGGCAGTGGATTGGGCTCGCCGAGTGCGGAATTCGAGAGGGCTCAGGGAGATTGCGCTCCGAATCTTCGAGAAATCTCCGCTCGCTTCAACTCTGACCACCTCCCTCGCCGAATCCCTAAGCCGGCGGCACACTAACCTCCTTCCCTCTCCAGATCTTCATCTCCCACCTCCAAGCTTGAACCAAGCATCCCCCAACCTCTAATCATCTCCATGTTCCCCCATTAATGGCGGTTTCTCTCTTTCTCTCTCCCCAATTCTGAAAGCCCCTTGAATTTGTGATGATGTTGCCTGTTTGTATAGATTTCCCATTCGAATTTCGAGCTCTGGAGGTGATGCTGGAATGTATATGCAGTTTCCTGAATGCCTGTACCACCGAGTTGGAAACTGCAACTTAACCTGCTTTATATGAGCTCACTTCTAAGGTAAGATCCTTTGGTTTGTGTTATTTTTTCGGTATTGTCGAGTAGTTCTGTTGTGATGCTTGTTTTCTTGAACTGATTGGGTCCTATAGTTGCCTTTTTTCCCATCTGTTTGCTATCTTGTTTATGAATCTGTTTTAAGAAAATGAGGATTGAAATCGAATTATTGATAGGCTAAGTTAATACGTCTGTCATAGAGGGCGAGTTGATGTTTCGAACTCCGTGAGTTGAACTACCCTTCTACGGATCTAGGGTGCATATTGGCCACATTATTGTTGATGCATCCATGAAGGTGAATCACACAGTGGCGTCAGTGTCATGGATTTATGATTTTTTTTACAATTAGATTGGCCAGTCTATGATATTCAATCGATTTTTATCAATTTCGAATCATAAAAAACACCGATGTGTATCTGTGTTGGATTCGGAAATGTGGTCCTTGCTTGCAATAAATATGTTTTCAAACTGGATGAACCCTCTGTGTTATTACTCCTATTGGACCCATCTGAATTCGGATTATAAATTATGCTTATTGATAGATTAGCAGTCGTAATCTAGACATGGTGCGAAAACTGAAGAGTGCAATGACTAGGTTGACTATCAGGTGTGTCCGACATCTAACTATCAGATGTGTGCTTGTGCAGTGTAACCATCAAAGCTTTATTAGGATATTATGTGATGGTATGGCTGTTTATTTAAGTTGCTTCATGTGGATTATTCCCTGTGGTGTTTATTCATTTGTTGAAGACAACTTTGGTTGATCTGGCTTAATATAATTTCGTCCTAGAAAACCAGTGTGAAAGAGAACTTGTTGGTTTGGTTCCTTGTTAAAGTTGTTGGGTGATATCTTTGTGATGTATTCTGAACTGATTATGAATGGAACAGCTCACTAAATCAGGTGTGTGCTTGTGACCATCAAAGCTTGATTAGGATGTTATGTGATGGTATGGTTGTTTATTTAATTTGCTTCAAGTGTATTATTCCCTGTGGTGTTTGTTCATTTGTTGAAGACAACTTTGGCTAATTTAGTTTAATATGATTTCATGTCCTAGAAAACAAGTGTGAAAGAGAACTTGTTGGTTTGGTTCCTTGTTATACCTTGATCTCTCCGGATTATACAACCGGACCCCTTAGATAGCTCCTAACAGGTAGTAAAGGTGTGTGCTTTTAACCAACTGAAATAGGACATTTTTTTGTGTTAAAATTACTAAACGTAAAAAGAGTGACGTGATTTAAAGCCTATTAGCTCAAAATGGTAGAGCGATGTGCCATGCACAAAGATGCGGGTTCAAATCCCGTATAGGCTATTTATGATTGTATTGTGTTTGTTCTCGTTCATGAATAAGGTTATAACATGCAAAAATAAAATGATAGAGTGCATAAATAAGATGATAAAGTGCACAAATAAAATGATAAAGTGCAAGAATAAAATCATGAAGTGCATGAATAAGATTATGAAGTGCACAATTAAGATTATAAAGTGCATAAATAAAATGATAAAGTGCAAGAATAATATGATGAAGTGTATGAATAAGATTATGAAGTGCAAGAATAAAATGATGAAGTGCACAATTTAAGATCATAAAGTGCATAAATAAAATGATAAAGTGTAAGAATAAAATCATGAAGTGCATGAATAAGATTATGAAGTGCACAATTCAGATTATAAAGTGCATAAATAAAATGATAAAGTGCATGAATAAGATTATGAAGTGCATGAATAAGATTCTGAAGTGCAAGAATAAAACGATGAAGTGCACAATTTAAGATCATAAAGTGCATAAATAAAATGATAAAGTGTAAGAATAAAATCATGAAGTGCATGAATAA
Source organism: Persicaria tinctoria (assembly GCA_037127255.1). Taxonomy (NCBI): domain Eukaryota; kingdom Viridiplantae; phylum Streptophyta; class Magnoliopsida; order Caryophyllales; family Polygonaceae; genus Persicaria; species Persicaria tinctoria. Next base: position 73,911,098 of record JBANSL010000013.1, read on the forward strand.
GATTATGAAGTGCACAATTAAGATTATAAACTCACAACTAGTATAGTGTGTAAGCAAGAGATCGATCCACAGGGAAATCTATTCAATTCAAGTATAATTCTAATCGCTAATAGGGAATATGAGAGAGTTTTTAGTGTGAAAAGAACCGCCTTTTATCAAAGCGGAAGCAAGCAAATAAAGTAAATTGATTGTAGAATTCAATGGAGAGAAATATGTTCACCTACAATTTATCACTTCGATTGATGAATTCGATCCTTGTTTCAGCCTCTAGTTCTTGTCTTTTCCTATCAATGTCCTTGTCCAGATCTTAGGTAAATTACTAGTCCTACGAGTCCTAACAACCCTTATCTCTAAATAACCCTAACACGGTTAAGATTCAACCTAGAGATAGCATTAAGATTATGAATTAACCAAGGTACACATAATACCAAGCTACGAGTCGATATTCAACATGTATTCAACTTCCTACACATCCAGTTAGTCCTACGAGTCCTAAAGGGATATGATTGTCACTTGGGTTAAGGTTCGCTACAAGGAATCTACAAAACCCTAGCAATTGAATGAATCTACTCTAACTAGTTGATCAGGCCAGAGAGAATAAAACACATTCAAGCAATTAAGCACAAAGAAGTCAAAACATTGCAATAGGAATAAGAACTAGATTAAGAAACTCACAATTCAACAATCAAAGATCCAAACTGTAGGCGAAACCTTGAGAGTTTAGTTGCTCATGCTCAACAGTGCTCTCAACAATGGAATAATGTGCATAAGGTGAATGAAAGAATAACTAAAAAAGCCTTAAATAGTTTAGAGAAAGTCGGCCCAAAATAACTTAATGAAAACCTAAGTAAAATCCGGAATTGAAGATCAGTCTCTGCACGGGCCGCGGGGCGGCCAGGCCAGCGGCCGGCGATCAGCGAACTTCTCCGTTTCTTCCTTCGAGCCGCGGGGCGGCCTGCGATTCTTCCGAGTTGCTTCCTCTTCGTCTCCAGCAGCTCCTAAGTACTTCTTTAACTTGTTTCCGCTCTTTTCAATATCATTTCACCTCCAATCTACTTTTCCTGAAATAAAACATAAAATCATGTAGATTCCGCCTCTTCTAACTCAACAAGTGATAATGCAAATTCAACTAAATAAATGCAATATTCACACCTAAATTATGCTAAATGCAATCTATTATGCACTACTAAATATGCTCTATCAAATTCCCCCACACTTGAACCTTTGCTTGTCCTCAAGCAATAGAAAACTTAACTCTGCAGCCCCACATAATAGCAATTCATGTATCCACACCTCAATATTCTTTAAGTGCATGAAAACTAGCAAACACAAAAGATTAATAACATCATAGAACATAAGTGGAATAATCAATGAAATCAGGCAACCATATCCATTCTAGACCTCACAAAGGAGATGTGTTTCACTCTCGCTCAAGTGTTTAGGTTTAAATGTTTATGCTCAAAACTCAATCTTCAAAAACTTAGCTACAAGAGCCTTGCTCCAGTGTTCTAAATCTCCACCGCTGGTGACTCTACACACAACAAAAATCATGAGGTCTTTCGATTGGGTTGTAATGGGGCCAAGGTAGAACATATAAGGTATGGAACAATTTTGGTCATGTGGTGCTCATAATCCGTGAACTAAGGAAGCTACCAAATCATAAAACCACTCATAACTTCTCATACCAAATCTCTATAATGCCAAACAACACCAATCTCAAGCATAAAACTTTAGAAACCATACTCAACTCATTCCTTTATTCTTTTTTCTTTTTTTTTTCTTTTTTTTTTTCAATCCTTCATGCTATATCAAATGATTTTCCTTGACTTTTACCCCTAAGTGAATTTTATCCTCCTTAGGTCCCAAGTAATAAAAATGCTAGCAAGAATCAAACATCTCATAAATACACCTCCAACATACAATCCACCACTACAAACCATCATCCACACTATAGATATTCACCAACTAGTCCTAAATTCCCGGATGGGGTCAGGCTATCATTGGCTATGGAAAATTCTTGTGGAGCTATAAAAGAATAGGGAATCAGGCTCAAACTGGCTTCAAGCAGAGGATAATATGTAAGGTGGGAATAGAGTCAAATAGGGCTAATAAAGGTGCCTCAATCATGTTTAAGTCATGTGCAGAAATCATAATATGCAGCCTTGAACAAGATATCTCAATGCAAGTCAAAGTGGAAGTAATTGAAGAGAGTACACAAAACAAGCAAGAGGACTCAATAAAGTGTAGTCCTGAATAGGCCAAAATAAGCTCACCAGGTTATGTCTAGAACTTCAAGATCACCCAAAAATTCAAGATTTTATGCGCTCAATCATTAATCAATCATGCCCACCAAATAGTGTAGAAAACATATATCAAAGGCTTCAACAATCCAAGCACATCATGGGGCATAAATCTCAATAGAAAATATATAGGACAAACGGCATCCACATGGGGAAATAAGACCTATTCCTAATAATGCAAGAACTAAAACTTTTTTTTTAGAATAGAAATAACAATTGTAGAAACTAAATATGCATACAACCAATATAAATAAACATGCAGACTTAAAAAAAAATTAAAATGCAGTGCAAATTAGAACCAAAATACATAGAGTTTGCAAGTCTTCTCCCCCACACTTGGTTCTGACATTGTCCTCAATGCAGAAAAGAGAACAAAAACATCAAAATAAACATAAAAAGGGAAAAGAAAAGAAACAACTGACATGCTCACGGCTGAGGTGGTGGAGGCGGCGGATATGGTGGGAACTGTGGATAGGCGAATCGGTAGAAGTCCTCTTGCCGCTGCCATATCTGCTCTTGCATCCGTCGGATCGCCGCCTGGCTCTCAGAGACCTCCTCGAGGTGGGAAGTCAAGCCACGTACATCTCGACGAATGTCGCCGACCTTCACGTACAGCTGTTGGTTGTGGTCCCACATCGCGTCCTGGCGCTGGTGCATCCGCTGCTGGTTCTCCCACATTGCGTCTTGACGACGCGACATTATCTACTGATGCTCCCACATAGTGTTCTTCTGGAGAAACATATCAGCCATCTGTTGTGCCAACGAGTAGTTATCTGGACCAGCACCTCCAGCTGTGCCAGAAGGTCCAGCTCCTCCAAAATCCGTCTGAACTCTGGGAACATCTTCAGCATCTTCCTGCTCAGCATCAAATTTACCTCAGGACGGTTATTCCTTCCCAAAGGAACATTTTTTTCTTCTGATTATTATCGTACAATTGCTATATATAATGAGAAAGTTATTATTAGCAATCAGGGGACTACTCGCCCTACTCACTATAATGTCATGTATGATGAGATTGGTATATCTCCAGATGATCTGCAAGAGCTTGTTCACAATCTTTCTTACGTGTAAGTAAAAAATACTTTCCTGCACTTGTTTGAATTTATATTCTGAGCATTATACTAATATTCTGGAAACGTTGGTTGATTTACAGTAATCAAAGGAGCACAACTGCAATCTCTGTTGGTAAGGTCACAGATTATCTATCTCTACTGTATTGTAATGATTGTTTGGTATATCTCTTTGGTCGGATTTTGAAAATTTGTCATGCCTGGTTTTGGTTTCCCTATCTTAATGAGTTCATGCATTGTGCTATGGCTTTTTCTGCAAAGTTCTGAATATGGCTTTTTCACATCCCATAAACCAAGGCTAATATTCCACTCTTTTATTCGTCATAGTTGAACACTGATTTTGGGGGTTTCTAATGAAAGTGTTGTAAGTCTTTTATATTTCTTCTCTTGGCACAACCAATAAATTGGATTTTCAGCATGTGTTTTTGTACTGATCCTGCCTACTTGTGTGTTCATTGCGGTATCCTTTCAAAGTTGCTTCATTTGATAACTTTGGGGAGCTCGGTTTATGAAGGAGCTTCACATATAACTTTTGATAAGATTTACCATTTGATTTATGGGCTAAATACACCGAATAAGAGAACTCCTTATGTAGTTACTTAATTCTTTTTTTTATTCAAATATATACAGCGGTATGCATTCTCAGAACAGGATATTGATGATGTTCGAAAGGAGTTCCTAGAGTATCTGATCCCTGTCTTATTTTAGGTATGAAATGCATTAATGTAACAAGATTCAATAACTACAATGTCTTGTTCTTGTACATAGAGAAAATTTCATCGTCATCACTAAGTTGCCTACAATTGTCTTTTCAGGTTGCTTGATTGATGATGAAGTAGTCATGGTCTTCAAACTCATATGTTTTCTCCTTTAGATAATGATATCATACTCTTTAAGGTGGGACTATTATATTTTGGATGGTGTTTTTTTAGCAAATATTTTTTTTGGTGGGGATTTTAGCAAATATTTTGGATAGTGTTAAAGTACTCTGTATGAAAGGATTTATATATTTTGGTAAATCTATTTTTACTTTTGTAATTGCATTCGTTAAGATGTTCTGAGTGGTGTATGTGTTAAAGCATATGCATAGATTATGCATTTATACAGGTGGATTAAATGAAATGTGCATACCTTATATTAAAACAAAACATATTATATAACCCAGACCTTGAAATCCCCGGGTTATATACTCTCAACTCATCGCAAAATAATAGGAGGGAATATAACCCGGATCTGCATGAACCGGTGTATATGCTCTGCACAAATCAATTTGGGTTAAAATATGAAAATATATAATAACCCGGACTTTAAATATCCGGGTTATTTCATAAGCCCTTTATAACCCGGATATTCTAATGTCCGGGTTATATTAACCCCCCAAATAACCCGGACCGGATGGTGTATATACCGTATGGATAACCGGATTACCCGGATAAAATAACCCGGATATAGGATCCGGGTTATATAGTGTACAAAGAATATAACCCGCTGACCATTAACCCGGAGCATATCCGGGTTATAAAGGGTCAAATATCCGGGTTATTTTCCCTTTTCTGTAGTATTTAGCACTAAGTTGGATAATCCAGAATGGAAGCTGAAGTTACGTAAACTAAAAACCATTGAAACCAACTTTAAGAACCATGAAGTCATGAGCGACGACAAGTCTGAAAAGAACTCAGAGGAAGAAGCTGTGTATCAGAAAATGAGATTAATTAACCTAAAAGATATGGAAAACATTCCCATATCTAAAGTCCAACAAAGGTTAAATGAAATTTTGAGACAAAGAAGGCAGAGGGAGAATGAACCAGTAGACAAAACGAAGCTAGAAGACATTACAGATGATATGAACATGGTTCAACCAGTAATTACAGACCTAGGTTAAAGCCTAAAAAGTTTCTAGAAAAGAAGAAAAAAATTGGAGTTAGCATTATGCCAAACCATAGACCAAATCAAAGAGAAATTAATCTAGAACCCATAAGTGAAACAGGTTATAAAGTAAACTTAGATGGCCTAAGGAATAGGCGCGAAATCATAGAGTTCTGGAAGAAAAGTATGATGAGTGTTTTAAACATGAATGTAGGATGGAACTCTTCTCAATTCCTTAATTATATAGAACATATATAGCTTCTATGGATGTATTACCGACTGTATGGAGCTATTGGGGATGATGTAAAACAAGAACTTAGGAATTTGGCAAGTCCAGTGACGATGTTCACATTAATATGTGAATTGATAGAAGACGAATTCATTGGAGAAAAAAAAGATGAAGATAAGGAAGCTTAAAAATGGCAAAGAACCTTAAACAATCTTGAAATCTGTAACATGAAATATGTTGATAATTACATAACAGAATTCGAGAAGTATTATTACAAGACATGAGAAAATAGCACTAACTTGCAAATGTTATTTGATAAACTTCCTGCCCCAATTAATGAACAAATAAGTGAAGAATATCAAGAGCTAATTAAAAATGGAAGTAAAGATTCTCTTGGTAAAAGAATTTCCTATGTTAGGAAATGGGTCGAGAAAAAATGTCGAGACGTGAGAAGCACCCAAAGAATGAAAAAACAATTCTTAACTTGTTGGAGACGCCAACAGAATGGGGATGTAACAACAGAGATTATCAAGAAAAGAGAAACTATAAGAGAAAAAGTTTCAACAAACAAAGAGGTGGAAAATAATATAAGAAGTATTATAAAAAACCATTCTCTAAAAACAGAAGGTTTTTCCAGAAAGCCTCGTTCTGTCCTGATAAAAAAAGAAAAACTGCAAATGTTGGGCATGCGGAGAATCCGGTCATTATGCTAATGAATGCAAAAACAAGAAGAACAATAGATTAGCTGAAGTCCTAGGTAGTTTGGATTACATCGAGCTATCTGAAGATGAAGAAGTAGATCTAGCCCTAAGAAATAACAAAGGGATAGTAGAAATAATAGAAAAACTTGAAGAAGATATATAATCTGAAAATGCGTCAGTAGAAGGTGAAGAAATTAATGAAATGATGGAAGGAGAATCTCCTAGTGAGTTCTCTGATGAGTATGAAATGACTACCTTAGCTCAACTTCAGCAAGCTAAAACTTCTATAGATGAGGAACAAGTTGAAGAAATGACTAAATCAGGGGTTGATTCCCCTATCATCGCTAAATAATAGTTTGTTAAAAAATCATTGTTCTCTAAATATGCTAAGTATGTTTGCAAAAAAATGTCTAGAGATGTAACTGTCAAGAACAATGAAAACCAAGCAACTGAAGTAAACTTAATCAATTAGGCAAATATTCAAAAGCATAACAAAGATAAAAAAAATTAAATATATTTTCATATGTGGCATCCAAGTAATTATAACTCCATTAATGCATTAGTGGAATAGTTTAGTGATCAATGCATTAGTGGAATAGTCTACAACAACTACTAGTGATAAGGTTTGGGTAAATGCATTTGAAAATTATACAGCAATGAGCAGTGACAAGGTTTTAACCATAGGTGAGGAAGGAAGAATTCATACGAATGATAAACCACCAGTCAATCTCTCTAGATGTCCTAGTCTGTCTAGAAATACTAGTTTTAGGTTCAATCCTAATCTTAGTGTTACCTCGAGGAATCAAGGAGCTACTTCGAGTAGAAAAGATAAATCGTTTGTGGTTGACGAAGATATAGCAAGCATGATCGTTGCATTAAACAAGATTTTAGAAAGTAAAATTATAAGAGAACCAGCCAGACATAGTCTAGATCTAGGTTCTAGTCCATTTAGGGAATCAATAACCTCAATTCCTCTGATAGTTCAAAAGGTTAGAGAAAATCAGGAAGGATCATCTAGTTCTGATCTGAAAGGAAAGCTAATAGGATATTCCACTAAAACCATTAGTGAACCTATCTATGAAAATGATCCAAGGGCGAAGGAGTTCAAAGAATCTCTCACGGATCCATTATTTGAAGATGAAATAGGTATGAGGATGGAAGTAATAGACATTAGACATCTCTATGAAGATAACATGAGAGTAGAAAAAAGCCTTGAACATGTCATTAGAGAATCACCAAAGAAAATTTTTAGAATCATCAACCCCAATAGCATTTATATCCCAATAAGTATTTGCTCAGAAGGGTTCAATAAATATGAATTATGTGCCTTTGTAGACAGTGGATGTTCAGTATGCTTTGGTAAAAAGGCATTATTTCTTGAGTTTATTTGGCAGAAAGCCCGTAAACCAATTCAAGTCAGGATAGTTGATGATAGCATCATGGTTCATTTAGAATTAGCCTCTGATGTACCAATCATGATAGGAGGAGTCCAATGTGTAATTCATACGCTTTGGGCAACTAATCAGCCCTCTCATGATATGCTAATTGGAAATAACTTCCAAAGACTCCATGTTCCGGTCACTCAGCACTTAGACATGATGGTATTCAACATCAATGGTGAAGACGCTTGGGTAAAAAAAGATTAAACAAGCCTATACACATCAAGCAATAGAATTTACGCGCACTAAGCGTGGTGATGAATATATTCTTCCTACACAAAGAGAATTTGCACTCTTTATATGTGAGGTAACATTAAAAGAAAAAATTCTTAAGCAACAAGAAAAAATGTGTAAGGAGTTATATTCTAAAAATCCTTTGAAATTTTGGGAAAAAAAGATAAATCATTTGCTACCATAGAATTAATAGATCTAAAGGCTATCATTAGAGTAAAACAAATGGTTTACACTTACAAGGATCAACAAGAATTCAATGAACAAATTGATGAGCTCTTAAAGAAAGGTTTAATTCTAGAAAGTAAAAGTCCTCATTCTAGCCATGCCTTTATGGTCAGGAATCATGCAGAAGAAAAAAGAGGAAAAGTTAGAATGATTGTCAACTATAAAAAGCTTAATGATAATACAGTACTATTTTTTATGGATATTATATCCCTAATAAAACGATTTTATTTAATAGAATACAGGCCGGGAGCCACTTGGTTCTTTAAAATGGATTGCAAAAGTGGTTATTGGCAGGTAGGAATGGATGAAGAAAGTATTCCACTTACTGCATTTAGTGCCCCACAAGGACACTATGAATGGGTAATCATGTCATTTGGTTTGAAAAATGCATCACAAATATTTCAGAGAAGAATGGATAATGTTTTCAAAGAATTTAAACATTGTTGTCTTGTTTACATTGATGATATCTTAATCTTCTCTAAAACTATAGAGCAACATAAGCATGACTTGAAAGCTATAACTAAAAATGTATTGACCATGGAATCATTTTAGGACAGAAAAAATGCATTTATGTTGAACCTGAAATTGAGTTCCTAGGATTGAAGATTAAAGCAGGTCAAATTGTCATGCAAGAACATATCTTGGAAAAGGTAGAAAAAAATTTCTGATGAAATCAAGGATAGAAAACAACTAGAAAGGTTTCTAGGCTGTCTTCCTTATGGTTATGATTTTATTAAAGATCTAGCTAAATTAAGAAAACCTTTACAGGTAAAATTAAAGAAGGATCAAGTTTGTAGTTGGACTCATTTAGATACTAAAATAGTCCAAGAGCTAAAAAGAAGATGTGAAAAACTTTCAATATTGACTTTACCTAATGAAGATGATGAGTTAGTTCTTGAAACAGATGCTAGCGATTATCATTGGGGAGCTGTTTTAAAATTAAAAAAAAAAAAGATAACAAGCTTTGCAGGTACAGACGTACAGTAGTGGCAGTTTCAACAAATCAGAATATAATTACGCTGTCATGGAGAAGGAAATTCTTGAAATATATCGAGGAATCCAAAAGTTTATAATATTCTTAGCTCCTAAACCTTTTACATCCAAAATAGATTGTAAAGGAATATTGGGTTTCATAAATAATAATTTTGATAATATGAAAGCGCATGGGAGACTCCTGCGTTGGCAATTTAACCCTTAACCAATTCACCTTTATTGTTGAACATGTGCATAGATCAAAAAAATTCTCTAGCGGACAGCTTAACTAGAGAGTTAGCTGATGGACCAAAGAAATCAAATTCGGTGGGAAAATCCGCAATGGATATCCCACCCATGGGATATTAATCTATTAGGAGAAATACGAGGATACCAAGGATGGGTTTCCCCTCCAAGTTTTTACATTTCTGTTGATTTTGGAAGGTTTACTGAAAACAGATTCCGTCGTGGACTCTTACAAACGAGACACAGAACGGTTATATGATTTCTAACTATGGAAATAATAATAAAAGTTTTCCAGCTACCTGTTGAACTCCAGGAAGACATCTGCAGAAGATGGAGGATGAGAGATTTCAGAGACTTCTATTGGACAGTAACCATGAGGGATCGCTATACTCCAACAAATATCAGAGAATGGTGTAACCATTTTTGTATAAACAATTGCGCATGAGTAGGAGGAATCTCATTACCACTTACGACACATGTTGATACAGAGTATCTAAAAGCCTGGAAATATGGAATGTGTAATGGACTCTACAAATACAAACGACCATGGCCAAAAGAAGAGAAGCAGAATGTCATGAACAATTACTTCACTAAATTCCAGAATGAGGTCTTCCTCAGAGCAACAAAGTTTGAGAGGATAGAGGAAAATAAATGGTTGTCGTGTTATCAGTGCTTGCATGGATGTTAACCAGGGAAAAACCCGGTTACCACATTACTTGATCTTCCTGCTATTTACTGAAGAATACTGGTACGTGATAGATCCAGTAGTAGAGAGAAGAATCGACACAGTAAGGCATTCATGGGAGGCAAGAGCAAAAGGATTCTTTTAAATCTACTACCACATCACCAAGTATCGACACACTGACTGTGAGATATTCAAAGTTGGAAATACAACCTTCATCGTAAGCCCACAACTCAAGCCATTAATGCAGAAAGCTATAGACAGATCCGAGTCCATTGAGCTCTATTTAGCACAAATAGAAGCCGGTCACTTTTTAGATAAAAGAGGTCACGAGAGAATGATTGATATGCTGATTGCATGGGATCGAGAATATACCGAAGGATTAATGCTTGATTTCGATTTAGACAATGATCAAGATCTAGAGTTTGATAATACTCTAGATTTAGAACAAGATTACAATGATGATGACCTGGAAGCCAATATGGGAGAATAAGGGGTCCAGAACCTAGATGATTGAAAACCATCATCAAGCACCAGCACAATTATTGTACCTTCTGATTTGTTTTTGCTTTTACCATGTGAACCTGTAAAATAATGGGTGTACTGTATGCTTTTACTGTTTGTTTTTTTAGGCCAGCCTATAGGCCACTGAACTAAGAGAGGTCTGGTTGAAGGTTACTCACCTCTAGAAAGTCGAAAGCTAAGGAACACCGGTGGTCCAGAGTAACTACGTTCAGGTATGGGTCAAACCTCTTTAGCTTGAAGTTTTAGTTGCAGAGCGCAGTGGACTTAAAATCACAAAAAACTTATTATTCATAATATAGTTAGTAGATTATGGTAGTTAGTAGTTAGTACCACGAAAAAGTCATTTTATAAGCAATCGGTATTAAGTCCATAGTAATATTTTAAAAACTAAAAAATTTCAGATAATATTCGTAATTTAACATAAGTAGAGATAACTTTATATAATTAAAAAGTCAACATTTTGACCATTCTCGTAAATAGTTTGAAAACTTAACTAATAGTTTTGAATTTTTTACTCTTTGGATAATTAATTCTAATCTGACGTAATAGGAAACCGAAAAACAGAAAAGAAAAGGAATATAGCCGTTCGGGCAAGTGGCGAAATCGGATTTGAAACCAATAAAGTTGGAGAAACATCTTCCAACAAGCATTCCATTTCCACCCGTTTCACTCTCTTCCTTTTCACCACTCGTCGCTTTATCTGTTTCTCCTCCTCATCCCCTCTCTCCACGACGCAGCCATGGCAGATTCTCCCATCCGCTTCGGAATCCTCGGCTGCGCCACAATAGCAAGGAAGCTCTCCCGCGCCATCTCCCTCGCGGCACCCGACGCCGTTCTCTACGCCGTCGCCAGCCGCTCCGCCGACAAGGCCCGCGCCTTCGCCACTGCCAACGGATTCCCCTCCGACGCCAAGGTCTACGGATCCTACGAGGAGCTCCTCGACGACCCCGCCGTTGACGTCGTTTACATCCCCCTCCCTTCCTCCCTCCACCTCAAGTGGGCGGTGCTCGCCGCGCAAAGGAATAAGCATGTTCTCCTCGAGAAGCCCGTCGCGCTCAGCGTTGCTGAGTTCGATCGGATCCTGGAGGCCTGCGATTCCTGTGGCGTGCAGTTCATGGACGGTACTATGTGGATGCATCATCCGAGGACGAAGAAGATGGAGGAGTTTCTCAACGATGACCGGAAATTCGGTCGCCTGAAAAATGTGAGTATTACTGATGTTGAATCCTTCGTAATTTTGAATTACTGAGTATGAAATTGGGTAGGTCAAACAATCAGTGAACTCGGTATAGTACTATAGTGAATTTGATCTCAGATTATCAACTCACCTGTGAATCTGTGATTGCTTGTTTGTTGATAGGAAACCGTAAATTGTAATGCCTAGGGTTTGAAATCTATTAGCCCCAATTTCCATACAATCATACTCCGGAATTGATACGAATGGTCAAGGTTGGAAGCACTGATTAGGGTTTGACTGTCAAGCCTAAACCGCTAGTAATTAATTTCAGCCTTGCTTTAGTGTGCCATCTTTACTTTCTTCAGTGAAGAAGGGAAGAACAGATTGAAAGAATGTGTTGGCAATGTCTGTTGTGCATTTCTCTTGTTTCTTAACTTTCTTTGGTTGACCTTATGCTCTTTAGCCCCTGCATCATCAAGATTGGATACCTTTTTTCGAATGAAACCTGATGTTCCATTTTTCTCATTACTCTAACCAGGACATTGAACAATTGAACTCATAAATTCAATTGATATGGATCTCTTGCCCATTGAGCTTGCAAGTCTTGAATATTTGATTCCATGTTTTAATCATTCATTGATCTCCTCTAATAAACATGTAAAATAATGTCAAGTAAAACAACATCTGAGTGAAGCCAGAACTTAATGTGAGCATATACCTCATTTCTTGTATGTTTCCAGATGCATTCAGTCTTCTGCTTTAGTGTCCCCGAGGAATTTCTCAAAAACGACATCCGAGTGAAGCCAGACCTGGATGCCCTTGGTGCACTTGGTGATGCAGGCTGGTATTGCATCAGGGCAATCTTGTGGGCTGCAAACTATGAACTACCTAAATTCGTCACAGCCTTGCGCGACTCTGTTACCAATGAAGCAGGAGTGATCCTGTCTTGCGGGGCGTCTCTGCAGTGGGCTGACGGAACAGTAGGTACGTTCCACTGCTCCTTTCTGTCCCATTTAACCGCAGACTTAACCGTAATCGGAACAGAGGGAACCTTGCACATCAATGACTTTGTCATCCCTGAGAAAGAGAATGTCAGCTCTTTCTCTACTGCTTCGGATGCAACCTTCAATGACCTCCATACCGGGTGGTCTCAGGTGCCAAGTGAGCACATTGTCATGACAGATCTTCCCCAGGAGGTTTTCATGGTGAAGGAGTTTTCAACTTTGGTCAGGAATATAAAACACAATGGCGCAAAACCTGAGAAGAAGTGGCAAGTTCTGAGCAGGAAAACCCAGGCTGTGATTGATGCTGTGAAGGCTTCTATTGAGAAAGGTTATGAGCCTGTCGAAGTCGGCTTTTGAAGTGCTGCTGGATTTGTAGTGTTTGTGCTTAAAGTTTGGCCAGAATAAGATGGATATTGGAGGGAAGAATGAGCAAGTAGTGTTTGTCCTTCCTAAGTATCTCAATCTGTTTTTCGAATTTTTACAGGAGGATACTGCCGTGTTGCTCTTTCACTTCGACTTGTATATATTAGATGTAAAAAGAGGTAAGATTTACTATATGTGATGCGATGCAATGGATATCAAGTTCGATGGGTTGATTATTTACGACGGTTTGTTGGATGTAGGTTAAAGAATCTAAATTATAAAATAATAATATTATAAACGGATAAATATTATAAAAGGGTTTTTGAAAAGATTAATATGAAGCACCTAGATTTTTGTTGAAAATATGAATCTGAGAGATTACCTTGGTGGGGTGTTCAAATTGGATTGGACGTGTTGGTAATTTTGAGAGGGTGAGGATCTTTCTAATAAATCAAGAAAGCTTGAAGGAAAGTCGATGGAATTGTGATAATCTCGTGAGTGATTTGGATCAATTTCAAACAAGTGATAATATGCAATGCTTCAAAAGAAACTCACTATATGTCTATATGTGATGCAAAATAAAGTGGGAGATGAGAATGAGAGGAAGATGTTTGGTGGTTCCTTTTTTATAGAAAGAAATTGTAATGTAATTTGTTTTATTAAGTAAGAATTCGAGATCAGACAAGCCTGATTCTCGAGAGGTCGACGAATCGGCAGGCAAAAACCGCCTAAACATACAATATGAACAGAAAATGGCGCTATGAAACAAGCAGAAATAACTCTACAACAAGAACGGTCTAAGAAGAACTACCCCCAACAGTTGCGGACGACTGCGAAGAACGAAGTCAAACACCATCGAACAGTAGCACCAAGGGCCAGCGGTAAAGCATGCATCTATCTTCTATGGGAAGTACAGGCGAAACTCCAAGGAAGCTCCTTCCCGGATAAGGAGTCGCCCTGAAAGCACCACCTCGACCCCAACCAGTCTCGACTCTAGCCTTCATGCCCCCAACCAAGCAGAAGACCTCCTAGAAATGTCGAAAGGAGAGCCACACACTGCTTGAGCAAAAACGCCAAAAGATTTAGCCAATGAGATCTTTGTCAAGCCCTTATGGAATTTACTAATTTAGTCAAGCTCTTTCAAGATTTAGTTCAAGCCCTTGCGAAATTTAGTTAGACTCTTTCGGGCTTTTTACTTCTAATTATTATATATATAATAAATTTTTTAATTGATGCATAATTTCTTGGCGTGCAAGGCCATCGCCCAAGCTTGCATGCCAAGGACAATTCTACAGTAGTCCCATCGATGAGATAAGACACAACCAAGGACTGCCGGGGAGGACGACAACAAGCACCATCGGGGATGGCGCATAGCCTAGCCAGAAGGTTGAGAAGTCCAAAAGCACCTGATCGCGAGCGGTAGCGGAACACCACAAACCTCAGGCCGGAGATGCGAGAGTAGCAGGAGCACTGGATAGACAACGGAAACCGGGAGCGGAAAGAGCTCAAGTTCTGGCCAAACGCCCGTAAGGCTAGCGGCAGGAGCACCGGACAAATGGAGACCGGGAGTGGAAATGCCGGAGAAGGGAAGAGGAGAGGGGTACGCTAGGAAATCTGGGCCAAAGCGCAGCGGAAACCCAAAGGATCAACAAGAGAGGGAGATTACATCAAAGGAGGAAGCAGATCCAGTGCCAAAAGATCACGACACGGAGAACCACACCACCCAGGAGACTGGAAAAGGGAATCGATCCACCAATATTGAAATCAAACCAACCAAGCCTAGTAGATCACCAAACGGGATTTGGGACTCCGATCGAGAAATTCATCCCATCGGAACGGATTTGTTGATGAGATTTGATAAGCCCCGAAGGGATTTTCTCAAACTCTCTTTAGAATCCTAGAGAGAAGATAAAGTTTTTTCAATATAAATTTTATCTCTAATATGCATGCATATTTTTTTATATAAATAATTTAACTCTAAATATATTGAGTTTATTTCATTGTAAAATTTCTTCATTTCGTTAACTCAAGTATAATACTGGTGTCTATTGATAGATTAAAAAAATTATGAATGAAAAATATTATTATTATTTTTTTAAAAAAAATTAAGCCCGCGATTGGGCTAAGACCATCCACAATGGTTGTGTACAAATGTGTAAATGTCTATTTTTAGACATTTTCTAGCTCAATTGGTGGTTTTAGGTGTGTGCAAATTTACACATTTGATCATGTGATGTGCAAATTTGAGCTCACCGTCTTCTCTATGCGCAATTTTTTTTACAAAAAGCAAGACAATTTCATTGGGTTTTTTTATGATTTTATTTCCCTTTTTATTTTAAATAAATTGTATTTCAGTGTTGTGTAAAAAATGTGAATTTCATCAATGGGGTAAATTACTAAAAAGTAATGTGTATTTTTACACATCTTGTGTAAATGTGTACATTTTATATAAAACCATTGTTGATGGTCTAAACATATGAATGAAATGCTTTATTTACAAGTGTAGCAGATGGGCATTATATGGGTATTTGATTTCCCATAAAAATCAGCTTTGCCCCTACTACGTTCTCATGAAATTTAGATTTGGACCACACAAACCTAGAAAGTCACTCGTTTTAAGGGTTTATCGGGACAAGTTTAACGGGTGATTTTGAGAGATACTAGAGGTGAGAGAAATAATAAAATAAGGGAAAGGAGGTTAGCATCCGTGTTTTGGGAGACCAGCGCTAGCATCTCTAGCGCTCATACCGTCTCCAACAACTTTCCTAAATTTTCCCCAAAATAGGAAAACAAAATACATATTTTTCAAATTATTTTTGCTTTAATTCCAACAACTTTTCCATTTTGAAGTTTTTAAGCATCATTTAGTTTAGAGAATGCTGCAGATTTAGGGAATCATCTCTATTTTTTCCGTTACTTCTCCATTTTGGAGAATGAGATGAGGAATCTATTGAACAAAAAAATATCTTAAGATTCCCCAAAAACTCCAAAATCCCTAAAATAGGGAAAATGTTGGACATGCTCTCAACAATGCAGTACTAGGATGAGGCTTGATTGATGCACATCCCCACCCCCCTCCCCCTCCTTGTTCCATGAAAAACGATGTCGTTTGTTTTATACTCTATCCGTTAAAAAATATAGTATAAGTCTTTTTATGCTTAAAATTTTGGAATATAAGTTCTTCTAGGTTTTCTATGCACTGGAATAAAAGAAAAGTAACTTTTTTACTTGTTTTATGAAATGTTATTAGTTATTAGTGGTTGTGGATAATTAATGAGGAAAAAAAAAAGTAACACTTTTGTGATTTCCTTAACATATGTGCAAACCTCTAAAAATACTTAAATTTAAACGGAGGAATATAAAAATGGAAAAACTTGTGTTCACCTTTCAAAGAGTCAAATGAGCCTGCAAAAAGAGGGGAGCAGTTGTTGTAGCAGCTCTTGACCACCCATATGCCTACACGCAGGGGCGGAGTCAGAAAAAAAATCTAGGGGGGGCTCAACTATCTTTTCGAATTTTTTTTTAAAGATATATATAAGATACAATCTTTGTTGTAAAAATATAGTAGAAAACACATTAAATTTATGTGTTAAATTGCTATTTTAAGTGTAAAAAGCTAAAAAAAGGAAATCAATAAATGAAGCTATAGGGAATTGAACTCTAGACCTCATTGTTCAAGTTCCCACCCTTATACCAACTAAACTAAGCACTCTTATTGATCTTTTACTCTTTTTAATTGTTTTTACCCCTTAAAATCTTAAATTATCAAAAATTACAAAAAAAAACACATATTTTTAATTATTTTTTTTAGGTTTCCCTCCGGCTCAGGGGGGGCTCGAGCCACCGCATACCCCCTCCCTCCACCCCTGCCTACACGTGGATCATTTGGTAGATCCCATTTATTTTTGAAAATTGCCAATTTGGGGCATTTAAAATGTAAGAAATAATTTTTTTTTATTAAGTAAGAATTCGACGCGCGGACAGGCCCGGGGGTCGATAGGCCGAAGAACTCGGCGACGGATAAACCGTCAAAATAAGCTAAAGACATAAACCAACACTAAGGCAGAGCCGACAAATTACAAGAATATAAATAAAGGCAAAGACTAGCAAATGATGAAAGAATCGAAGTAGAGTGCGGCAACTCATCCATCAGTTGGTAGAGGCAACGCAAGGGATCCCTGGGGAACTAAGTGGAAACCTCGGATTTTGACTCTGTCAGTGAGCCATTAGGTCTCGATCACGTCCACGACATCTCGCACGTCGACAAATAAGAAGAAACACCGCTCAGAAACTGCTAGCCTCGAAAGCCCCACCATCGCACCACCAAGCAATTCAGCAACCTGCCAAACACTACGGATCCAATTCGGAATTTCCTCACCTACAAAAATATCGTCAAGCCCTTACGGAATTTACTCAAACAAGTCCACTTTCATATATATAAATATATAAAAGAGACATTTTTTTTTTATACTTTGGGCCCAAGGAGTAAACCTTGGGCCCAAAGGAAAATATACCGGCCAAGTGCTACGGGTCATGCGAGACCAAGGAAACCCTACTGAACACCAATAGCACGAGGGAGGGAGAGAGACGTACGCCAAAACTCCATGGAGGCCAACCCAACCAAGGAGGAAAGCCGGAGAGGGAGCCGCCAAGGACATCCGGAACCAGGTCGGAACCGACCTTCACAAACCTCCCCGACCAACCCCGACGGAGGGGGTGAACGACCCCAGCCTTCCAAGCAGGCGAAAGGAGACGGATAAGCGACGTGCTCCAGATCGGAGCAACCAGGTGCAGCGGCGTCACCGCCAGGAGCCGTCGACGGTGAGAAGCGAGGGAACGAGCACCACTCGAGCACCACCGAAGAGAAGCAACCTGGGCAAGAAGCGGAACTGGGTTGTACGGCTCGAGAGCTCCATTGAAACATAACAACCCAATTGAAAGAGAACCGGGACGGGGATGCTCAGAACTGATCTGAGGATTTGAAGAAAAGGGCGACCGAAGCCGGATTCAGGCCTCCGAAGAGGTAGTTTTGAAGCCTCCGAAGAGGATGGTTTTCAGGCCTCCGAAGAGGTTGTTTTATGGTCTCCTAAAAGGGTGGTTTTCCGGTGTAGATGTATGGCGGAGGTGATGATCTCTTAAACATATATATGTATATGTATGTAAAAAATAAAATTAAAAAAATACCATAATACTAGATTTATTTTTCTCTACTCATAAACATATATTTTGAATATATTTGACCTTGCTTAAAAAAATTATTTACTTTGAGTACATTTTTACTTCTAAATTTTTAATTTGTAATTTTGAAGTATTTTAAATTTATCATATTTTTACAAAAAAATATATAAAACATTACGGAAATGATTTTTTTATTATTAAAAATGAACATAAAAAGATAACTGTAAAATTAAAAATAATTAATAAAGAGGGGTATATTTGTAAATAAAATTGGTAGTAAATGATGAGTTTTGGATGTAGGGATACTACTGATGAGGTGAAAAAATAAAAAAAAAATGCTGAAATGACGTGGCGGGGAGAGAAGAATAAAAAATTAGTATTTTTAATATTCCTACCATCACTTAGACCATCCACAATGGTTGTGTGCAAATGTGCAAATATGTATTTTTTAGACACTTTTTAACATTATTGGTTGTTTTGGGTATGTGCAAATGTACACATTTGAGCATGTAATATGCAAATTTGAGCACACCACCTTCCCTATGTGCAAAAACTTTTACAAAAAACAATACAATTTCATTAGTTAATTTTTTGATGATTTTATTTTCTTTTTGTTTTAAATGAACTCTATTTGAATGGTGTGTAAAAAATATACTACCTCCATCTCAAAATACATGTCACCTTATTCTTGACACGTTTTTTAAGAAGCTAAAAACTCTATAAAACATTTATTTTTTAAATAATTTTATAAACAATTGTATTAAGTATGAAATTATTTTATAAAATTAATAAAATCATTAATATTTTATATAATTTTTACCGTTTTTAAAAAACGTGTCAAAAACAAAGTGACAAGTATTTTGAGACGGATGGAGTATATTTTATCAATGGAGCAAATTGTTAAAAAGTTATTTGTATTTTTATACATCTTGTATTCTTGCGTAAACGTGTACCTTTTACCCAAAATAATTGTGGATAGTCTTAAGAGTGAACCTATTAAATCATTTTTTCATTTTGCAAATGTAATAGTAGTGTTATAATAATTGATTTCTGGACTTTATAGTTTAAACACATGCCTATGCTCCGCTGTTAGGGTTTTTTGTTTGTTGATGTTACCGACAGAATCGGAGGTTCTGGTACGGAGATCTTTTTACGTCTCTTTGCGAGAATCTTTTTTAATTTATTATTCCATTTTTTTTAATAAAAAAGTACGCCGTAGTTTTAGCATTTACTGTATTTCACATTGTGGTTGGTGGGGGGTTTTGACTTGTGTGCCATCACAGTCGTTCGCCTCTACAAGAGCATTCCCCGCCCGCCCGCCCTTCTCAGTTCTCACACAGTCAATTTCTTATCCTCCTCAACTTCTCTCCCGATTTTGATTCCCTAGGTGGGTTGCGAATTCTCTATTTCGCTCCAACCTTGGCTCTTATCTTGAATTCCTCTTTCATCTTCCACAGATTCAACCCCTTCGTTTCGTTTGATTCAGATTGCAATTGGATAAGCTCGCAATCAATTAGTAGGGCGGTCTTTATTGGCAAGTATAAGATCTGCACCGTATCTCGATTTCTTTCTATCTGTGTTTCTGTAATCATTCTGATAAACAAAATCCACGTTTTCACTCTCTGTTGCCAGGGAATCAGCGCCTGATGACGATTACGAGTGAAACTATGCCACCACCATTACAGGTTTTTGTTTCCGTTTCCCATTTTGATAATTGCGTGTATGCTTTGTTTACCACTTGCATCAATTCACTCCACTTGCACCGACTTCATGGATTTCAATGGGAAATCCGTGCAGAACTCAATGAATCGCGGTCTATGTTGCACGGAAACTGATACATCAATTCCAATAATAGTGTGTTTACATTAGGATTAGGGGATAAGGATAAGTGTGTCCAAATTTGCTTATGACTTCAATTATAGGTATTGAGTATTGACTATAGTAGAAATTCACAACTTATCTACCTGTATTTGCTCATCTTACACGTATTCCTCCTCTAACAGGATGAGCGGGGAAAACAATTTGCTACCACATGTTGTTTTGTTCTTGGACTTGGCTCTCTTCTGGCATGGAACAGTATGCTTACCATTTCAGATTATTACTACCAAGTTTTTCCAGTATGTTTCTTTTGGAGCCTTTATCTCGCCCTTCCTTTTACTTTTTGGTTGAGTTTTTGTAGAAGATTTCACCCCCTTGTATGAATTCAATAACAATGATTGTGATTTTTTGTTTGTGCAGAACTATCATCCTTCAAGAGTCCTTACACTGATGTACCAGCCATGTGCGGTTGGTGCTATGATATATCTAGCATGGAACGAGTCACGAATTAATACACGAAAGAGAAATATTTATGGATACATCCTTTTTAGTTTAAGTACTTTCCTACTAATAGTGGTGAGTTAGAATTCTACATTTACCCTCTATGGATTTAGATCTTCATTTGTGGATGCCCTGAAATCCCTTGCTCATATCCTCCAATTGTAACTTTGATGCATCCGAGCCAAAATTTGACATCAGTTTGATTGAGTTGCAGTTGGATTTAGCTTCCCATGGCAGAGGGCACATAGTAGATTACGTCATCCTCTGCATCATATGTGGTTCCTTTGGAATTGCAGATGCCCTTGTCCAAGGGGGAATGGTTGGAGACTTGTCTTTCATGGACCCTGTATTTTTGCAGGTATAAAGAATCATTCATGCTTTCTTTTTCTTCATTTTAGTTGTATTTTAGGGTTTGTTTCGGCCTTATCTAAAGCTTAATCTCTTGCACACTCTTGATTGTTTTACAAGACAGATTGTAGTTTAAATTTCAAAGCCTTTTCATAAAACATTTCCTCATAAATGAGGATATGCAAGACCTTTCTAGTATTCCCATCATGCATTTTTGAGCTGTCCTTTTCCTTGTAATGTTTCTCAGTCCTTCTTTTGTGGGCTGGCTGCATCTGGGGCTCTAACCTCTGGCTTGAGGCTAATTACAAAATCTGCCTTCGACAAACAACATCAACAAGGACTACGCCATGGTGCATGTGAGTAGACCATTGTCTCCTTTATAAGCGAATTGAAATCATTTTTCAATAAACTTCTTTGATCCCGGTCTTGAGCCTTTTTTCTAATCATTTTGGTTGCAGTGTTGTTTATGGCAATTTCCACAGCAATTGAATCATTGTGCTTTCTACTCTATGCATTTATCTTCCCTAAGATACCAATTATCAAGTACTATAGGACAAAAGCAGCCTCCGAGGGCTCTAAGACTGTCACAGCTGATCTTGCTGCTGCTGGTGTACGCCAGGCAAGCTCAATACCTTTAACCATCCTTGTGTTTTCTTTTGCATTCCCTTATTGACATGTTGAAAAAACAAACCATTTGCATTTGCCTGTCTGGGGAAGTTATAGTTTACTATTTGGCTTTTGTGCAGGATGGTGCCAAAAGCATAGACCGGTTGACTACTAAGCAGCTTATCTTGGAGAACTGGGATTATGCTCTTTGCTTGTATCTTATTTATGTCCTGACGCTATCGATTTTTCCTGGTTTCCTCTATGAAAACACAGGAAATCACGGCCTTGGCTCTTGGTAAGCGTATCATTATGCCTATCCGCTAAAATCTGATTTGTGCATAATGAACTTAACACACTGAATGTGTTGTTCAGGTACCCTCTTGTGTTGATCGCCATGTACAACGTGTGGGATCTGATTTCAAGATACACGCCATTGATAAGCTGCTTGAGGATTAAGTCAAGAAAGGTTCTGTTGGCAGCGTGTATAGCTCGGGTTGTCTTCATCCCGGCCTTCTACTTCACTGCCAAGTACGCTGACCAGGGCTGGATGCTGATGCTCATCTCCTTACTGGGGCTGACCAACGGACACCTCACTGTATGTGTTATGATGGCGTATCCGAATGGCTACAAGGTTAGCTTTCTAGTTTCACTTGCTCAATGTGCTTTAAATGCTTATCCACAACTCCACAAGGGGTTTCTGATTTTAGCGGATGATTTTTGATCGTGTCAGGGACCTGAGCAAAACGCGCTGGGGAATGCTCTCGTTGTATTCCTTCTTGGCGGGATATTTTCAGGTGTCGCCCTCGACTGGCTTTGGATCATTGGACATGGAACCTTTTGATGATGATGATGGTGATTGGGAGGAAAGCATTACGGATTGGAGGACCGAATTTGGTCGCACGCTTTTTTTAACTGGTTTCTTCGTGTTTAAAGATGGATGTTTATGGTTCAGCTCATTTCATGGGAAATCAAGGTGTTTATATTTGAATTATTATGTTTATGATTTTAGTGGGGATTGATTGTCATAATATCATGAACCAGCACATTTCATGGGAAATCAAGGTGTTTATATTTGAATATCTTCTGTGTGTTTACTAAGTCTATTAGGCCATGCACACCCGATAACACTTCTGCTTTTCCCTTAACTCACTTTTTCCCTCACCTACATCTGTGTATTTCACTTTCGAACCCTTTACCCACTTTTTAATCATTTTGTTTTTAATAAATGTTTCATAGAACATTATTATTATTATTATTATTATTATTATTATTATTTTCATTATTATTATTATTATTTTCATTATTATTATTGAAATAATATTTTCCCAATAATTATGTAAATAATAAGAATAACAAGTCAAGTTAAAAAACACAACTACATATAGAAAAAAAAATCATTAACTATTACTAATTTTAGCTTATATATAATCATTATTAATTATACCAATGTAATTGTATTATTATTTTTAACTCAAATATATGCAAAATGAGTCTTTATGGGTAGATAAATTAAGATATATTCAAATATAATTTGTATAATTATTTTTAATAACATTATATAATAAATAATATCGGTTTTAAGATTTGTTTTAATACCTTTATATATAATTTATGGTGAAACAATTTCCAAAATTATATCCACTTGCACACTCCTCACGTCACGTGAAAATGGAAGAGGATTTGTGCTATTGAAAAGCGTGCCACCCTTTGCAAAATTTTGTGTGTTCTTCCCAACTCTGACATTTTTTATTTTATCTTATATCCACCGGCCTGGACATTAAGAACACCCAATGAAGCTCGGGTGTGGATGGTCTTACCCCTCCAAAAATTAATGATTCTCGGTCACTCTCTCTCCCCGACATTAGAGCTGGCAATACTCGACCCGACCCGAGAAAACCGATCTGATTGATCCGACCCGAACCCGTCCGACACCCGAATAATTGGAAAAAAAGTTTGGATCCGAGACCAACCGACCCGATTCGAGTTAAGCCCGAACCCGAAAGCAATCTGAACCCAGTAAGAACCCGAACCCGATTATATCCGAATGGACCGACCCGAAATCAACCCGAAACCCGAATTGCCCGATCCGAGCATATCCGAAACCCGAAATTACCCGAACCCGATTATACCCGACACCCGAAATAACCCAAACCCGATTATATCCGAAATCAACAAAAATCTTAGCATTTTCCCTAAAATACTCAAAACAACCTAAGTATTTGATTACTTAATAATGGATGGTAATATTATCATGCATATAGTATAATTAAATATAATTTTGTACTCCCTCCATTAAAAAAAAAGTAATTTTTTAGCATTTTTTAAGACGCTCAAACTATATAAATATCAATTTTTTGTTATTTTTATCATTTCGTAGTTATGAGTAATAAGTATGAAATTAATATTAAAAATTAATATTTTATATGATTTTGACTTTTTAGAAAAATATTATAAAAAGTGGGAAGACTTACATTTTTTTAACGAATGTAGTATTGATTAAGAATTGATAAACATTGGCTTAATCTATATAGAAGGATACATATCTCATAGGTAAAAAAAATTGATTTGTTTTATCCAATATGATTCTTGCGGGTTCGATTTGACAGAACTTAATTCAACCAAAATTGTTGTAACCAAAACCCGATTCATCTGAACCCGCATAGACCGAAACCCGATTCACCCGAACCCGTTTAGACCGACACCCGATTAACCCAAACTCGTTTAGACCGAAACCCGATTCGCCCGAACCGAATAGGACCCGAAAATCCGATTGTATCCGATAAACTAATGCCCGAATAAACCCGACCCGAACCCGATTAGACCCGAATTGTCATCACACCCGATATTAACCCGAGTCCGATATGACCCGAAACCGAATAACCCGAACCCGACCCGACTCGCCCGATTGCCACCCCTACCCGACATTATGGATAGCGATTGTGATAGATTCTCCAATCATCCTCTCGATCTCTCAAATTCTTCTCTCTCCAATGACAAATTTGTAGCTTCTTCTACTCTCTTGCTCGCTCTTTGATAGACTGTCAAACGTCCATTGTGACGGGTTCTTCCAGGCATCAACAGTAATGCTTATAAATTATAATGGGGTTTTTTCAACTTGGCTTTTGAACTTCATTGTCCCACATTAATTACAAAGGGTATTTGAAGATGTGTTTTTAAAGAGGAGTGTTACAATAAGATATTGAGAGTTGGGATAGTGGCGAATGCCCGTGGGAGCAGACCCAACCCTTGTTGGGTGAATTTTTTTTAGGTGGGTAGTACTAGTGGACTTAATGTATGTATTGGCGACCCAAAAACCTCTTAATTCAAAAGCTTCGG
The DNA here is from genome assembly GCA_037127255.1 of Persicaria tinctoria. NCBI lineage: Eukaryota > Viridiplantae > Streptophyta > Magnoliopsida > Caryophyllales > Polygonaceae > Persicaria > Persicaria tinctoria. Next base: position 73,935,918 of record JBANSL010000013.1, read on the forward strand.
CTTTTTTAAATATTTGGAATCAAATACACCCCCTTCTCTTCTTCCAAGTTCCACCGTTCCACGCAAAAGCAAATGCTTCGGCAGTATTAGGCTACGCAACACGCTTTTTTCGGGGTTTATCAAACTTCAACTTCGATCGCTTTAATCTAATTTGCGAGGTATGTTTTTTTTACTTTCTTCTAATTATTCTTTATTTAATTTCTAATTTACTAAATTAGGGTTTTGAATTGTTTGAGAATTTGATTGTAGACATATATTGAGATGAGATTAGTATTTTATATCATCTATTTTTTATACTTATATATTATTTTACCGAGTGATCAATTATAATACAACATCACCCGATTGAGTTTATATACTTTATTGTTTTTATATTTTTTTTTTGTTACTTTTGTTACTTCATGTTGTATGATGCTCTATATTGAAAAACAATACGTCGACACTATTGACACAGAGGAAGTCATTGACCATTTCGAGTCGACGGGAGATCGTAGAGCGCAATTTCGTTGATCATATTTTATTTGTCATGAAACTATTTATTATTATGAATGTCAAATACTCCGCAACTCTTATAATTAATAAATCTTGAATTTCCTTTGTATTTTTTTTATGAAGTACTATATAATAATCGTATTTTAGCTTGTTAATTTTTTTTCTCTTTGTCATGACTAAAACATTTTCACTCACCTAGCTTTGATACACTAGATCCGCCACTGGTTGGGATAGGAGTCTCACTCTCGGCTTGAACTCTGAATGGCTAATGTGCATGCCACCACCACCATTGCTGATTTGAATAAAGTTGAAAAAAAATAGATTTACTAATAACTCTTGTCAAGTCATCCTTTATATTTTTGTTAAAACACATCCTCTTCTGATATGTGTTTTGTTTTAAAAACTGATATGGTTTTCATATTTCATACACGTTCGAAATCCTCATCTGAAAAAAAAATTGTTCCGAGTTATTGATTGTTCCTTTGCTTCGATGGCGAGTGTACGCAGTCGAGATCGATGTGTAACCTTGGAGGGCGACCCCTATAGCCGACTTGTACCACGGTGTTGCATCGAATTCGCTTTAAAGGCAGGGGTCTCTCTTCATACCACACCACAACACAAACACGGGGTTTTCGAGTTTTTCCTTTGGTCGGTTTTCACATAAATTGGGGCCAACAAACTACTTTCACACTAACAATTTAGAAGCGAGTTCTTGTTATTGTTGTTGTGATGGCTCTTTAATTCTTCAAGTCGCGCTCCTCGATCTGACCAAGTTTGAGCCATTCGATGGGACTAATTACAAGAGGTGGTCGCAGAAGATGTTCATCCACTTGTCCTTTTGATGTGTGTCCCATTAGATTTTTGGCGCTAAAAAACTCTCCTCAGTTTCACTCTCACCTACCACTCCCTCTCTCACCTGCTACCTCCCCAGCACTCCAGCAGGTCACCTTTTACATTTTCAAAAGTAACTCCCATAACAACCTTGCAAAATTCCCCAAAAGTAAACATTTTTGCAAACCCACTTGAAAAGAGGGGCGGATATCTTCACCGCTATTTTAACTATCTCCACCGCACCATGTTACGGTGAGTTAATACGAATAACCAAATCCATCGTTGTATGGCGCGGTGGATTGGGGAGAGGAGAGAATCCACCGCAGTATGGTGTAGTGGAACATTGGGTTGTGATATGAAATATATTAAATTTGCCTTTTTAGATTAACAAGAAGTATTCATTGACTCAATTGTGTGGACGTTAGTTGAAAACTCGGAGGTCACGTGTCTGGATCCCCGCGTTTGCGTTCCTTTTTTGTAACTCAAGATGAATGTGCTATTTGGCTTACTAAATGAGTCGAATGTTTTTAGGCTCAAGAAGTATGCATTAGCTCAGTGGTATGGACGTTAGCGGATAACCCGGAGGTCTCATGTCCGAATCCCCGCGTTTGCGTTCCTCTTTTGTGACTCAAGATGAATGTGCTCTTTGGTTTACAAAATGGGCCGAATGTTTTTAGGCCCAGTTGTTGCAGTTGCTTTTAATATAAAAAGGTGATGAAACTTTTGTGATTCAAGATGAATGTGCTGTTTGGTTTACTAAATGTGCCTGATGTTTTTAGGCCTAGCTGCTGTTGTTCTGTGACTAAAGATGAATGTGCTACTTGGTTTACTAAATGGGCCGAATGTTTTTAAGCCAGTTGTTACTGTTGCTTTTAATATAAAAAGTGATAAAACCTTTGTGATTCAAGATGAATGTGTTGTTTTGTTTACTAAATGGGTTGGATGTTTTTAGGCTTAGTTACTGTTTTTGCTTTTAATATAAAAAAGTGATAAAACTTTTGTGACTCAAGATGAATGTGCTTTTTGGTTTACTAAATAGGCCGGATGTTTTTAGTTTCAATTGCTGCCGTTCTGTGACTCAAGAAGGAGCCGTTGGGAATTGAACGTTAGATTTGTCTGTGTTGAGCAACGCTCCAACCACTAAGCCAACATGATTTTCTTGCTTTATTATGCATCTTGTTTTATTTAACATTTATTTCAGTACACCGCATAACATTAGTGGGTTTAAAATGATCAATTGACCTCCACCGCACCGTATTGCGGTGGATTTGAAACGGTTCACGTACCGGATCATATCTCCTGTTGTATACTGCGGTAAACATAATTAGGAGTAATTAACTCACTGCAATATGGTGTGGTAAGTAGCGGTGGAGACTGGTGGAGAGAGTAAAAGTTAGGGCGAAAATAACAACCTCTAGAAAAATGGTCTATTTTTGCAAAAAGCCCTACAAATAAAATAAAATGCAAAGGGGTTAATACACTCATAAACCCTTGACTCCACGCCTCCCAGCTTCCCCTGCCGGCGCCACTTCTCTCGCCCTACCTCCGCCGTCGCAAGCCTCCCAGGTTGCAATTTCCTCTCTTCATCGGCACTACCTCAGTCCTCACCGTCCGCCCCTAGGGTAAGCTTCGCCACTCCTCGCTCTAGGAATCTCCTAGTTCTTATTTATTCAATTGCGAACAATGTGATACGGTAATTGTGGCTTCGTGAATGTAAATTCATGGCGGAACCTGCAAGCTTGTTCGTCAATTTCTGGAAATATGCATTTTTTTCACGTTGTTGCTCTCTATTTCCCCAATAGCTGTGTGCAACAAAGATATGCAAATCACCGAATTGCTTTTTTGTAATCGTAGAGATAGCGATGCCTCGTAGGCCGAGGAGTCACCGTTTGTTTCTCCAGCCTATTACGTTTTCTAGCTATGCTCGGTCGCTTGCTCGTGTTGCCACCGCTTACATGTTGAAGGACTTGAAGCACCAAGGTTGTTGTGTCGGTTGCCACAAAGACTCTCCTGGTATCATTCTTAATTTCTTATAATATCTGATCTAATTCGATTTTAAGCTGTGCTAGTGCTTTTATTTGTATTTGGATCCTACGTTGATGGTTTCCTGCAATTTTAATTTAATAGGGGATGAGATTCCCCACCAACACTTGGAAGGAAACGATCATGAGTCTGAATCTTCGGATGATGAGATTCCGGACCAGCAATTGGAAGGAAATGATCACGAGTCTGAATCGTCGGGCGATGAAGTGTCAGAGGTAATCCCTCTGATAGTAGCTGGTTATGTTGTGTTTTTTATTAGCCTGATTAAGTTTCATGTTTTGATGCGATTGTCTCTCCCATTCCATGCTCTTGAAGGAAGAAATCCAAGCAGATTTTGCCTTCTTTGACCCAAAACCTGATGATTTCCATGGAGTGAAGACATTGCTTCAGGCCTACCTTGATGATAAACAATGGGATTTGAGCAGTTTTGTAGAGCTGATATTAGCTCAGACCACTGTTGGTACTGTGGTTAAGCTAGAGAATGATGAGGATAATGGATCATTTGCCTTTGTTACAGCTCTTAATCTGGGGAGATATAAGGTAATTGAATCCACTTGTGAGCTTTCGCTTGCTCTATACTCCTTATTGAACATTTGATTGAAAGTTCTTTTGATCATTATTATTTGATCTGATACTCCCTATAAATGAGCTGCATCACTACCATTACGTTTTGTTTAGGAAAATAAAATTCTTGTCACCTTTACCAATGTTTCCAGTGCCAATGTGCCCATTGGTTCATTTGTCCAAACCTAGCCCCTTTGTTGGTTACCCTTCTCTGGACCCTACCTGACTAGGTGCAAAAATATATGAAATTAAATGCATATGATTTGTTGATGGGAGTTCTTTGAGAGGAGCTATTCAGTCATGGGATTTGGTGAGGGGCTGATCACTGAGGGAAGAAGAATAAGAAGAGGAGTGACACTGGAGGAATTATTCATACTTTGAAGTCTTGGTTAGGTTGTTAGAGGGCTAAGGGCGTGTAGAACTTCCAGGCTATTTTAGATCCCGGGGAGGAAGGAGACGGGCAGTTGTGAAAGTTGAGATGGTATCAACTTAGTGTGGCTGTTCAGCAGTTGGACTGCCATCCCATAGTATTTGTCTGGGACAAACCTACTTCCCTGGTTTGCCTAAAACCATAAGTTGAATTTTATTATGTCTGTCTTGTAAAAATCTCGTGTCTGTACCTATTTTGGCATGATGTAGCACATGCAGTTGTGGTTGAGCAAGGTCAGGAAATTTTATCCTAAACTTCAGATGTGCAGATCTAACATGTGTTAATCAAAATGCACCATCTCCTATATTCCCCTTTTCTTATGAAAATATGCTTCTCTCTCCTTTTTTTCCCCTAACGTTGGGGTCCCTTCAGCCAAAAGGAGACAGCATGATCTAAAATAGTACTACATCCGTTAAGAAAAACATGTCGTTTTAGGAGTAAAATCTTGTTTAGAAAAACATGTCGTTGTAGGTATTTTGGTGTTCACTTTCCAAAATTACCCTTGTAATGATTAGGGATTTGTAAGTTGTAGTTTTCAATAGAGTGGAAAAGTAAAGTAATAATTAGGGGTGTAAGTGTATTTTTATTTGCTTTCTTAAAAAATGTGTAAATGTCTAAAACGACATGTTTTAATTAACAGAGGGAGTAACAAAAAGAAAATCATTAAAAAGTTTAGGGTATTAAAAAGGGCCCAGTTTTATGCTTCCCAAGGTCCAGTATATACAAAAGTTGCCCATTGAGTTGTTTCATGCTTGATGGAATATCAAAACTGCAATAGTGAAGGTATGGTTTAAGTGTAAGTGTAACTGATCAAGTCACCATTCGATCAAATGGTGAGAATGATTTTTTCACCAGCTAATTCTATTTAGCATCTGTTGTGTGGCCAATTAACTGACTGATCATCCTCAATATTGATCATTATTTGATTAGTTTGATTTCTCAACTTCAGCTATTATTAAATGGATCAACCAATGCTCTTTAACTCATTGATTTGGAATGCTTCCTTTCAACAGGAAAATAAATGTATCATGGAAGTCAAAGACTACCTTCTCAAAACATGTAACGATGCGGTAATAGCTAAGAAGCTAAAAGTCCTTGTAGAAGACAAAGCCGAACATGTGGGCTTGTTGGTTTCCCAACGTGTAACGAATTTGCCTCCCCAGTTACTGCCCCATCTTTATGATGGTCTCTTTGATGAAGTTTCATGGGCTATAGAAGATGAGGTGAAGTCTCTTTTTACCTCCTTTCTTTGCAGACTTGCCAAATTCTTGTTTCTATGCATGGCAATCAAAAACATGTTTTGAGATAAAAACTTATTCTGTATTTTGTTTTCTTCATAGCCAACTGAAGAGCTGCGTAAATCCTTTTGCTTTAAACATTATCTCCTGTTTAGTAGGATATACAAGGTACACTAGCATCCCTCACTTCAGCTTTCTTTCCTTACATGGATTGTGCTGTACTCTTAGCTTTTCTTATGGTTTTGGCTTCTTTTGTTCGTGTTTCTTTATTTTCACCAAAAACATGTATCAGAAGAAAGTACAGAGTAGAAAGGTATCTGCTAATACCGACGAGGATGATATAATTTATATTAAGGCAGAAGATGAACTCTTCCACAAGGTAACTGTTTTCCATATTGTTCTACTAATTGCTTGGATTTTTACAGTTCCTGACTGTTCTTTATTACAGCTTTGTTCGTGGTGCTTTACTTTTACCTCGCAATCTCAACCACCTGCAGCTCAAGAGGCAAGTGATTTTGCTTGGTGTCTTTGCATGGATCTCCATTATTGTCATCACAAATGGATTTCAATTGCCGTATAATTTCATAGCAAGGGAAATAAGGAAAGCTAGAATGTTTGCTTTTATAGTGTGGTTGCAATATTTAATTGGATATAATTTTATTAATCTTCTTTGCATTTGGCTTCACCATTGTTGACAAAAATGATTGGAATGCAGCTTAAAGGCTACCAGCTGAATGGATTAGTGATGGCAATTGAAGCTGAGAAAATTGTGAAGTTCAGAGAGCAGCTGCAATCTCTAATAGAGGAATCATGAGCATTTCTCAAGAAAGGTACTAGAGTTGGCCAATTATTTTTCTCGTGTTTAATCTCACTCTAACTGTACCATTTAGACCAGCATAAATTCTACTAAGGCTAATCTTAAAAGTGGGCAATATATGTCTGTATTATGAAGGATTGGAACTGATGTAGGCTGTTCAAATAAAGATCTAGGTCAAATTTCAGAATTCTCATGAAGAGAAGTGAACATTGACCAGAATCACAATGAAACTGGGTGTGCAATTGAGGGAAACTATTTCACCTTTGAACACATTGAAAAGGAAACAAACACTGTGTATGATGTTAATTAGACTCCATTTGGCAGTATTCTTCCATTTGACCGAAACTTTTTACACCAATGTAGATATTAAGCACTTTATTTCTCATGTTACTGGTTTTGTCTTCAGTTTGGTTTTTATTTATTTTTAAATACATGTGCTGGATTAAAGTTGCTTGCATTATGTGTTATTCTAGGACTTCCAGCGATTTTGCAGCAGATTTTGTGGCTTTCCGTCCATTGAAGATATATTTGGATGAGGCACACGTATGATTGCGGCAAAGACATTTATGCAGAAAAGATTGCTGACAGGGAAGCAGATTTATACAGATTTGATTAGACAGACTGATTGTGCAATCATACTTGTCAGTACCTGCTGTGGACTGTGGAGTACGGAGTATAATTTTTCTTGTTATTTGGATTCTCTCTCTTCAATGCTCAACAGGGGCAGTTTTTGTTGGAGAGTTGTGTTTATGCATTACGCATTAATGTTAAGAGGTCACTCAGCGAATGCTTCATTCAATAGGTAAAGTGGAAGATAGTAATTCAACTTTTTTCACTAATGTTGTCATTCTTGGTACTTAGTGTTATTTCAAACCATCATTAAGTTTTGCAGTTCTAGCTCCGAAGCTAATATGTAAAAGCTTGGATATGTGAACTACGGATTGATGAGATTTGCATGTCAACTCCCCCGGTGCTTGATGTTTCCTTCTTCATATAGTTTTAATTTTTTTTTAAAATATGAAAACATAGAATTTTGTTTTTAGGTGGCGTATAACAAATGGAATGGCAGTCCTTTACTAGTGTAACTCGTCTACAATATAACAAAATGGCTCAGGTGAATTGAATACCAGTGACAGTTCCAACTCGTCAACTTGAACCCTAAACAAGCCAATAAACATATGCTGCCGCCTCATGGAATTGATAATCAAAACATCTATTTGCAAGACAAAACGACGCCAAACATAATAACTCGGCACTTCGGCAAAATATAGGCAGTAAAAGGGGGTGGAAAGGATGGGGATCATAAATAACACAATCAAATAATGAATGGACTTCTTCAAAAGCGGATCACTAGTAAAGCAGCTGATCTTCCAACAAAATGTATACGAAAAAAAACTGCAGGGTCGTGTCCTAGGTGAGTTTGCGCCAGATATAACCTCCTTTGGATGATTGCTGGAGGCACTTCACCCTTGGGAAAACGAAGCCCGTCTTTGCAGGTTTTCCTCCCACCAAAGATTGCTCGTATATCTCTTTGCACTCCTGTACAACCTGTTTGACAACAAAAGCATGTTGTACAACATTTACATAGGCAATAGGAAAGCAATCTAGCAAAAAATATAGGTACGCTCAGGATTTAAGAGCAAGATTTGCAATTTATCAGTTGCAGCTTATGCACCATATACAATATCAGTTAACAAGGGCAAGCAACTTAAGCAGGGTACTATTTGGCAGAACACTTTTTTTTTTGGAAAAATCAAACATACCTCTTTGGCATCCTTCTTCGGAATGCCTTCTCTCATTGAAACGAGCTTCTCAACCACCTCAGGCTGCAATCCATGGATATAAGGAATAAGAAATACAACCATAGTTCAAAAATATGATGGAAAACAGAAATGAAGAGGTGAGATGGAGTGAAAACTTACAGGGCAATCAGGTTGATGTTCCAAAATATTTGTATATACGAGTGTAAAAGTATCCAGGCTTTCAGCTGAAGCAAGCTCTCTTAGATCACTCATAGTTCTTACTCTACCTTCAACTTTCTACAGCACATAAACTACAAGTCAGCTAAAATTCTGACAAGTATCTGAATCTGAACGAAGAAGCATGCATAAGCTGAAAACCAGAGCAATAAGTTGGTAGGCATGGTACTCACAGATACACTAATATACTCTCTAAAGAAATCCATCAAAACCTCCTCATCTAATCTCATCCTCTCAATAGTTTCTTCCTTGATATAATTTTTCTGCACAGAGAAATTGCATCAACAAATATACAACATCAAGAAATAGGGGAAATTTTGGTAATGAGCAAAGCAGAAAATCATAATTTGTTTCATTGCATCCGGAAAATGGAAATGTTGAAACCTGTGTTAGGAGGTGGTCTACATAGACCACCACCGTTTCCTCCAGGCAAGCTTCAACAAATCTTCTAAATGATCTTTCTTCAATGTACCTAAAGAAAGTAGGATGAGGAAAATAAACATAAATAAATGTGGAGATTTTTTCTTATTAAAAGAGCGTACTTTAATTTACCAAATACTTGTTGCATTACCATGTTGTCCAACTCCCAACACTATTTTTCTCTTTCTTTAAGAAAGAGATGGATGGATGGATGGAAGGCGGAGGTTTTGTTTAGGTTAAGCATATTTTGCATTTACAGAAACATTTATCAATCAGTTGAGTACTAACACTCATACAGAAGAAGACAGAGCCATACTTACATTTTTATATCTGTAAAATAATCTCCAAATGTAGCGACTAGGTATTCGGTGACCTGTCCTTCACACCATTCTGGAAAAAAAAATGTAAAAAGCTTCCGAGTCAGCTGGGAATAAGAGGAATAATTGAACCAAATAAACATAGCTAAACACAGCATATCAAATGAATGTTTATGGTACTCGTTAAGCATGTTTTAATGTACTTGCAATCATTTTAAAGCTTTGTTCCTTTGATAAATTTTCTTTATGCCCTACTCATAGTTATCTGATGCAATTGTATCAAAATGATATGATTCGCAGATGTGTACAGCTTAAGGTACTTATATTTTAAATCAAATGCATTCTGCTGAACAAAGCATTTGGGGTGGGATGCAGATAGCTTTGGGAGAGAAAAGACAAATAAAGGATTATAACCAGTAAAGTTAGATTACCTGTCTGATAAAGCTTCACAAGTAGGTCTTGTACTCCTGGGTCTTCGAAAATAACAGTCACAGTTTGATGTACAGCTTCCTATGAAAGATGAAGAATGTGGGAACCAAACAAAATTACCCTCATTTCTTTAAAAAAGTTTAAACTAAAGACATGCTACAGCTCCTTGAAATTACATCCACAACTATGATAAGAGAATTCGGCAAATAGAGCTATGAAAAAAAAAACAATTGAATTTGATAAGACCATAATAAATCTCAATTGCTTTCAGCAATTTACATGGGAAGATAATATTCAGACACTAGAAGAATTCAAATGATAGCATTATTTGAATAGAAAATGGAGCACTCTTTAGTTCCTTGGAGGTTTGGAGTTTAATACAAAATTATTAAGAAACGTAATGCTGCTGGTCTAGGATACCACATCTCTTTTGGACATGCAATATGTCACAATAAAACACACCCCGGACTAGTATATAGACTATAACAAGACAATGAAGAAGAAAAAAGAACTTAAGCTATGAAAATATTCAATAGCATTAGTACATAATGGTTATGCTTCATTTCACATATCTATTACACAGGAATGAAAGTAAAACTGAATACCTTCAACATACCTTTGCAACCTCAAGAAAGCCTTTACAAGTGTCTTCAAAATTCACCTGTCAGAAAGAGAAAAAAGAAGAAGAGGAGAATAAGAGTACAATGAAAATGAATTCCACTAATGCAGTTACAGAATGGCATAAGTTGCTTTGTTAATTCCTAATAAGGACAATGCTTACAGCATCACAATTCACAACTCATCAGGAACTACAATGCGAGTTTGGTAAAGGGGCGAAATCACAAGGACTGCTTTTTTTTTTAATGGGTAAAACTGACTGGTTACTGGAGAGATTTGTTACAGCAAGGGAAAAAGTAAAAAAGAAGCAGCTGGTAAAAATTGTCTCATCAAGAAACACCAAACAAGAATGACAACAGAATACACAATCCCATGATTGAATGATCATTCCCCCCATAAAACCAAATCACAAAGACGGCATTTAATCCTCAACAGTGAATCTTTTAAACTAATTACTCATATCCACTTATTCGTTTTCTTATAAAAGATGGATAATAAAATATTTAGATGTTTAAGAAAAAAGCTCTGGAGATAAACTGACATGAAGAGCAGTATGGAAGACTAATGTGGAAGTGGCACAATGGTTTGGCTTTGGTCTAAATTTTCTTGCATGATTAAAATCGATATAACACTTGGCTTTAGTTCAAATTCTTATCTTGTCTTCTCCTGTATCTTTTAAACCTTGTTCACCCTTAATAAAGAAATTCCTCCCAAAGTTAAAAATCAAGGAAGTCCAGTTCCAATTAAAGCAACCCAATTTCAGATCATGAAAACTGAACCAAAAATAGCAAGCATACACCAACACCTTAATCTCTCTGACTCAATAATTTTAAAACACTCCAACATTTTGTTCACCATGGCTGTGGGTGATGTAAAGTTGAGGCAAAGATTTTCCAAAGAAATTAAAAAAAATAAAAGAAAAGAAGAGAAGCATTACTTAAGAAGCATTTCTGCTTGCCTTGCAAGACTTCACAGTGACAAAATTGTGTACCATACAGGAGTTTATAAATATGTCGAGTAAGAGTCATCACATTCAGATATCATTGAACAGCAATGCAAGATTACCTGCTCTGCATAGTTCGCTGGAAGAGCTTCAAGAGTGCTGTTACTCAGCTCCATTGCGAGATCGTAACAGCGAAGATTGTTGTTGATCTGATCAGCAGAACATACTAAACATTATGACGCAATATATGGAGTACATGTATCAACAAAACACTCAGATACAGCTCGTGGAGACTTTTAGCTGCAGGATTCACAAACCATAGCACAGAGGGGTTCTAGACCAATTTCTGAAGCAGGTTCTTCCAGCCTCTTCCTTTCAGCAGCTTGAAAATCAATCATTACCTAGTAAATCATTACAAACATTGAAAAGAACAGAAACTCAGACAAACTAATGAGTAATGACTTGTAGAAATCCTCATATATTCGAGTGGTTAGTGGTAAAGATTGCTTAGTGATAGTTAACCCTTTCTTAAGCTAGATACCAAGTCCAAGAAGGATATCATTCCGTCTCTAGCTTATTTTGGCAAATTCAGGAAATTTTATGATTCACAACATCCAAAAATATGTCTAGAAAACATCACAACATTGAACCTAGGTTTTTTTGGAGACAATCACCAAAAAAATGGGCAGCAATGTTAGAAGTAGCAAAAGAATTCCCAGAACAGTTTCTCTTTTGTTGAACCCAACCATTATAAGCATGGAAGACTAATTGTTTTAACTAGGCTTGATCCTCTTTCATGCGTTAAGCATGAAAATGGTGGAGACAATCACCAAACATACTACTCCCTCCGTCTCAAAATACATGTCTTTTTAGGACGGAGCACGGGAATTAAGGAGTAGGTAAGTGTAATAATTAGATGTAAAAAATAGGTTAAGTGTAATGATTAGACTTTGGTATTAGAGTATTTGTTTCTTTTTTAAAAAAATTTGTGAGGAGGAGAGTAGGGGTGATGTAAAAATTAGAGTAATGATTAGATGTAAAAGTAGGTTAAATGCAATGATTGAATCTAAAAAGACATGTATTTTTGACAAAATTAAATGGGCTAAAAGGACATGTATTTTGAGACGGAGGGAGTAGTATTGAATTTGGACCCATCTAATTATGGGCCTTAGGCAGTCACCCCTGCTTGGAAACCCCCTCTCGATGTACTCAGGGAAAGGATGCGTACAATTCGAACCCCCCCCCCCCCCCCCCCCCCCCCCCAAGACCCTGCTCTAAGTGGGATTACACTAGGTTTTGTTGTTGTAGGCAGTAACCCCTACCCACCCACTCCTATGGGCGGGCCATGGCTTGCACTAAAACATGACCCAACTAGGAACATATTGTAAAAAGCATTCATCAAATACAAATCTAGAGTTTTTATGATGATCTTAATAATAAAGCATGACAAGGCACAGTTTTCAAGCCAGTAACATTTTTTTTTTCTAGAAAATAACTCAATAGTCATTCAGGAAACAGGAATGGTGATCTAGTCACACATTCAGGCAGCACTGAATTTCATGAAGGAAAAAATCAGATAACAAAACGAACATACCTGAATGGTGGCCAAAGCAATTCTGTACAACATGACATCAGTGCTGTTTTCTCGGACAATTTGCACTTGCTCTCCTAGAATCCTAAATAAGTCCACTGCTGCTGGTGTATATAGCTTCCCATCTTCCGTTTTTTTAGGTGGCTGGGTTTTGTCTGCCTCCAAGATGTTTAAGTACCATTTCTAGGACAAGATAAGGATTATATCAGTTTGCAAACAGATCATAAAAACAATTATAGAGGAATTCATGGCAATTTGTCATAATTCTTACCCTTGTCGTAGCTTGCATTCTTTCTACATAAGCATTCATCAAGGGATCCATTGCACCACTTTCAGAGCAAACTTGAGCTAAGGACTCATCAACACCAAGAGCAATCAAGCTTTCTTGGTATTCGACCACCCATCCAGTCACCTAACAGTGTGCAGTAGATTTTAAGAACCAAAATGGCACATCAAATTCCCAAAACAGGGAACAAACAGAAATATCTCTATACAAGGAAATAGCTATGCTCTTCTGTTAATATCAAAGCAGAAAGTGTACATTTCATTTTCATGCTAAAGATATAAGAGGAACTATTTTTTAATGCATGTTCCTTCAATTACTTTGTTGTTTTGCTAAATTCTCACAAGACTGAGAATTATGGTACTCGTAAACTGAAACCTAGTATGCCAAAACTAAATCAGGGGAGTGTTCAACTTCAATTTTCTACTTTCAGCTGTTTGGATGTTTTATTCCTCCCCTTTCCATCCCCCCCAAAAAAGAGCTTTCTCGTTTTAACAGATGTACATTGGACACGAATATGGGTTTTGATGGATGAGATTTTATTCAACTAAAAGTTGAACAATTAATAATCGAGTTATAGTGATTGTTCTAACACATCTAACCTGCGCCCAGGAATGCACAAGAAGCAGCCTATTTGTGGACTCACAAAGATGGAGCGAATGAGCACAATTTATTTAGTTTTCCCAAAACATCTTAAGGTTGAGTGAACACCACAAATGAGGCAATTTCACCATTCTTTTTTGGTTTCCCCTTCACGAAATTGAATGACCCACTATGCAAGTAAAGAAGTTATGAAATTGTTGCTCTTTAAAATCGTCCTAGGCGCTGGGCGCCCCCCACCCCCTTAGAGCTAGGCGGATGCATAGGTGGGTCTAGACGGCCCCCATCGCCTAGGATCCACCTAGAAAGCAAGTTTAAGCATAATTATCTCAGATCATTTCCAAGTCCTTAACCGTCTATATAAATGCCTGCAGGACTCGAAAAATTCATGAACAAATAAGATGTACCTTCAAGATCTCTATATTAGTAAGGTCAGTTGCCCTGTCACTGAGCAGTCTAAGAAATTGAATGAATCTCTCTGTATAAAGATTCACCATAAGCTGGAATATTTCGTATCTGCAAGGAAAGTTATATGTCAGTAACACTTCATTAGCTTATAACCCTCTATAAGATAATTTGTAATGAGAAGAACGTTATCAGTCAGTAACACTTCATTAGCTTATAAACCTCTATAAGATAGTTTAAGAAACTTTACAAGAGTTCATAAGTTTCTGAAACGTTTTCACTTTTATGTTAGGGACTCTTTTAATTTCAGCATCTAGGATACAAAATGAACTGTTCAGACAAACATTATGAAAGTCTTATTTTAAAAGCATTGCTGAGGCTCCTTACAGTGTTATCAATCAATGTACTCTTGAAATAAGCATCATTGTTTTCGTATTCAAGAAACACCAAATGGACACTAAACACATATAATACCCTAATATTTCTTTTGGAGGAGCAGTACCAAACTGTTCATCATATTGACTGACCCAAAAAGCAAAAGAAAAAATTGCTCAAGATCTTTAGCCCATTGTATAATCCAACTGTAAAGTTTTTCACAAAGATTCATGTACGCAAGCAAGCAACAGTTCAGGATCAAGACAGACCGGATGACAGTTATTAGCTTCTCAAATAGCAAAATGCTGAAAAGTGTTTTGCTATTTCAACATTACCATATTAAGCCTAAATCCATAGAGTAAGCATAAACCCAACTTCACAACACTTCCACACTGAAAACTACATCTTGGAAATGAATATTTCATTTTTAACATTCAAATTAGCCTTCAAGCCTTTCCATAGAGCTCCAAATTGGTGTTTATTCTGGAAGTTGAAGCAAAAGGTGAAAAAACTATTCATTCTCTCTTTCATAAGGATGAAAGCAGTGCAAATTATCAGGTCATGTTGCAAATTTTCACTTTCCTGTAACAGCCTGTTGACTGATCCTCCTCAAGATGAGAATATACAATGTTTAGGACACAATTATTTGAATAAAAGAACCTTGAATCAATAATAAAAATGAAATTAAATAAGAAGAAATAAGAAAAACGATCAGATAAACAACTTAAAAATATGATAAGAAAAGGCAAGAACACAGACCTTGGAGGAAAACAAGGGGCAACATAATCATATATATCTCCCAGCTCCTCTCCAATCTAAAGTAGCAAATAGAAAAAGTCAAGATTTTGATTTTAACAATAAATAATAACAATAATACTAATATGCCTGTCCTAATCAGCAACAAACAGAAGATTGCTTGATTCATCTTCTAAGTACAATAGACCAGTGATGTCACAGATCTTGCAGAAAGGTGGAGGGACCAAGAACTTCATTGATTATTCTCATGTCAACTACTTTTCCCATCTTGCCATAAATCTACCACTTTCTAGTTTCTACCCTTGTCCATCATCAAAATACGATCATTCGCTAAGTAGAAATTTTATTATTACTATTATCACTAAGGTCATCATATCCCTCAACTATATAATAAGACCTGATGACTACCAGGACCATTCTACTTGCCAACTTACATATATGAGATAAGACTAAAATTGTACATGCGATAAGTACAAAATTATTTAAAGGATCCACCTTCAGATCTTTTCTTCAAGTGGAAATCCATACCGCTTCTATTTAGATGAAAGTTAAAGATATGTTATTAAGAGATCAAACACGTTAGAGAGATTGAGGAAAGGTTCCACAAATCCTCTATATATTATTTGAGATTTTTTTTATATAGGATAAGGAAAAAAACCTGTTAAAACATAGCTAGGAAGAATAAGGCTTTCAAAGAAACAGTTGCACATGGCCGTTAAAATAAGTAGACGGACTCACACCCAGTGGAACAATTAGGGGTAAAGTTATCAGAGAAAACCCAATCATTCCATATGCTTAAGAGAATGTTTCACTTAATCATCCATATGCTTCATAATGCTAGATCTCAAATCAGCACAACAGACATTTCAACTACATAATATATCCTTGGCTAATATAGGAAACATGATGTTGTAAAATATGGAAGGATCAAAATGTATACCAGCCGAGCTTCCTCCAAAGTTGCTTTCAGGTCCTCAAAAGCAAGCTGTTGATCCATTAAAAAGTTAGAAACTTGATAATATAATGGTGAATCAATCATAAAATTATATTGAAGAAAAACTAACCTCAGTTAGCAGTTTACTGAATCGCTCTTCAACGGTTTTCCTTATTTGTTCATAGCACTTATCCTTGTAAGTTTTTCCTTGACTCTTCATCTTTTGCTGTGTAAGGTTTCTAGGCGAACCGACAGAATCTGTCTTTCTACATTTCATACAAAAACCTGTATCAACATGAAGTGACGTACACATCTACTTGGAATGTGTGGGATAGCTTGTAAATATCTAACAATTTTGCTTGACTAGAAATTGACATTTCATTCAAAAACAACACACGAAGACACTCGATGTAAAAATAGATGCCTAATCTATATTATGATTGCAAAAGGAATTATATGCAACTAGCAAAGATGATTAGGATCACATAGAGCACCATACTTGGCATTTCGACGAGGATTTGCAATTGCTGAAATTGCATCATCCCCTTCAGCCTCTGCTGCTTCCTCAGCAACTTGTTGATCAAGAATCTCTTGCATTTCAACAACCCTGAACACAACAGTTATGGATACCCACAGGTGTGAGTCAACAGTAATTGAGTTAAAACCCTAACAAACACATTGGTTTTTTCGTCAGGTCTAGGTCATAGTGACTTGTATTCTCAGCCCATGCCCAAAATTGCAATACATAAGGAAGTAAGGAACCGAGGGCTTCTGTAACTTTATTAGTCATTCTCAGCTAATTCTATGGACAGTATATGCTAAGCACTAACTTCCATCAGAAGTAAACACTTATTACACAAAGTACAAGGCATTATTCCCTTCCTTTGCTTCTCTGCCCGCCACCTGCTCGCTAAGAGATCCATCTTGAAAATATGAGACATCCAAATTATAATCAAGATTCCCATCATGACCCATCCCAACCAAAAATAATAACAAAACAGAGGATACAACCTGCTTAAACATTCACAACAAATTAGGAGAAATGACAATTCTTTGTTCTGAAGTGGGGAACAGGGCAAAATTTCAGCAGGATTATTAAGCTCATTCCAGTAACAAAAAACTTTTGGGCCCACAGCCAGTGGAAGCAGAATTAAGTTCTATATCATAAGCTCCTGAAATTCCTCAGCTTTCATTTAATCATTTATTGATACAACTGACCTGTACTTCTACAATCTCTCTAAAGAAGTATAATTTTTGTGGGATGTTTCTACAAATACAATTAAAAAGATGCTATAACTACACAGTAAATATATACTGAAGTACATGCTAGCATAAGATCAGCACTGCATACAGTTTTCTTCTACATAAACGATTCAGGTGAAAAATAAAATAATCAAATTTAATTATAGAGTACGCACCTCAATGCCCGAACCAGAGTTTGTGGACTGCAAAATATATTACCAGGAAGATAAATATGCATCAAACATAATTAAAAAAAAATGGTAAGAACTCTAGAAATGAAAAGGCAGCATTAGCTAAGCAACTAGCTCAGAAGTACTCAGTATTAATGAAGTGCGATCAACCATTGAAAAAGAAAAAGTCAGCGACGCCAAAAAAATCTCCGTACCTTTCTTTTGAAAGTTTATAGAAATTGCCAATGTGACCCCATAAGGTCTTCTCAAAGGTTTCCCAACTCCGATCTACATCTTCAAAATATTCTCTGCGCAATTCCAAAATACTCAAGTCCAACTTCATGCATAGAAAAGAAATACAAAAGCAAATACAATAAGCCACACAAATCTTGTTTGACAAAAAAAAAGAGGAGAAACTCTCATCTAATCTTTGGGTTGGAGTGTCCTGTTGTTTTTCATGGGGTTTATTGAAATAAGTTGATCTTTCTTGGAACTTCTTGTATTTTTTTTCCATTTATTCCTGTTCACCAACATATTTTCCATTTGAAAAATTACTCAGAAGTCTTGAGATCAAAAGGTAAAAGCTTTTATCAGGCTGCATGTAGCATTCCATTAGTTGAATGCCAAAGATTTTCCATGCACAAACATGCATGGTAAAACACCAGCTCTTAATCTATTAGTGCTATACTGCTATGTATTAAATGATTAAAGAGAAATGAAAAGATTCTCAGATTTACAGTACAGATATGTGGACTGAAGTATAGTTTCATGGGATACTTATTTCCATTAGTTTTTTCGGTTTGTCTATTGTGTGCCCTAAGGGCATAGGATAAAGATACTTTATTGGGAAAGAAAACTCTAAAAAGAAATGGGTGAACCCCATAATCTAATTTAAAAATGGATCAACATGGTGTATCTAGGGGAAATATTTCCCAATTTGGCTTCTTATTCTATGCCCTTGGGGAAAACACCAGCCCTAGGAATTTACCTTGGAACTGATTGTGTATTCTGCTTCTTTATGTGTTGTTCAAAGAACTCCCCTTTCCCAATTAAATTGTGAGTTAGGACTTCTGCTGTTTGCTTTATTTTCTCACCCTTTGTTTGGAAACTGGGTTTTTTAGGGGAAGGAAGGGGTGGGGAATTGAGAAAGTGTAAGGAAGTGAAGGGAAGGGGAAGAATTTCACTTTTCCATGAAATTCCACCCTTTTGATGGGTTGTGAAATCCCATCAGATTGAGCAGTTATTTAAATTTAGGATTCCTTCCCTTCCTCTTAATTGTCCACCCAAACACTAAATTCATTTCCCTTCCCTTCCTAAAAATCCCTTCAAATCCCATCATCCAATCAGGGTGTAAGTGTTAGTGGTAGGGGTTTGCTCCATTGAGGATATCTTGATATCTAACATTGTATAACTCTAGTCCCCTATTCATAAATGAATAATTTATTTCCCACGGAAATAGAATATCTTCATCTTGCTATCAACCAGCAAAACAAAGTAGAGGAATAAACTTAAATTAAAACAAAGAAGCAAATGAAGGCACCCTTCCACAGCAAAAAAAAATGTCTTTCCTTGAAGGATGCCATCCTTGGATGATGTGACAATATTCTTTTCATTTTTTGCACCATAAATAACACATTTCCATTCACTCCCATACACTGATGTGTTGACAACTTTTTACTCCAACTTTATGCTTTCTAAATGAAAAGCATATTGTCATTACTCTCTTCCAGAATCACTGGTCTATGAAACACTTTTGGGAACAAACCTTAAATATTCAATTTTTCCAATTACTTGGGAGTTGGGTGTAGAGCTGATCAACAAAATATTGAGAACACAAACATATCCAGATCCTATTAGTACATCACAATAGCCAGATAAAGGAGGCATTACTGACCTTATTCTGGCAACTTCGTCTTTATGCGATGCAACAGCTGCTAATGCAAATCTCCGCTTTCCATCAAGCGCTGTCAATCTCTGAATAAATTCACCAATAAAGAATTTACAGGGCTTCAAATATAAAAAGAAAAAAAAAGTAAATGAAAGAAATTCCAGTGGAAATATGTGAAAATTTTGTGTTACCTCGTATGTGTTGATCAGTTCTTTGTCATCCTTTAATGACTCCCTTGCCTCAGATGCCTCAACAGATATAGACATCATTCCTTCTATGTCCTGCATAAAAGAAGATAAACAATACAGTGGTAGAATAAAGTATCTAGACGGTGAAACTAGTAATAAATGTATATCTAGGACTAGGAGGGTGATTTTTCAAACTAACCCAAAAGCCTTTCTAATTAGCTAATTAACTTATCGACCTAACTAACCTAACAACACATGTTAACTAACTAACCTAGAGAAAATGTCACCACAATAATTTGGACATTTTAACGGTTTAAAAAATAATACTCCATACGCAAGTAGGCCACCCAAACTAATCTAAGCAGATCAAAAGGAAACAAGAAGGTTCAACAATGATATCAAGTTCTGATTAGCTTCTTCCACCTTAGACCCAATCATTTTTTCAGCATAGGTTTCATGAGAAATGAAATTGCATTATGAATACAAAAAACGGCCACTTTCAACTTATATAGAAAAAGCTGGGGAATCATGTTTGCATTTAAAAACAAAGAAGAGGCACTCCAGGACAAGCATTAGGAAAAATATGGGCAAGTTTTGGGATCTTGGAGCACAGATTTTCTAGATCTTATTCTGCTTGACACTTGTATCTTTGATTATGATTAAGAAATAAAAGAAAAAAAAAGGTACCTTTAGGGTTTTGTTCACATTATTCCTCGCATTACTAAGGAGTTTTATCTGATCATGATTGTCAATCAACGTCTGACACTCTTGACATAGCCTGAAGCATTTCACAGAAACAGATTAGGATATAAACAGAAAGCCCAACAACAATAAATTTATAAGATTAGATTAAAAAAATACCCCATCTGGCATCTAATGGAGGTCATCTTTTGACCTTGGTACTAAGAAAGATATGTTTTTAACTCAGTCTGAACAGGCCCTATTGGTCTCCTTGGTGATTCATTTAGGACCAATGTGGAGGAGTTGCCTAACAATAGGTGTGCAAACCTTCCCTAATTCCTCCATCATCAGGCAGAGCCCATCACTATCATGGTTTTAGTGTATACATTATAGCTTCCTTGTTTCCTTATAACAAATATTAACAAGAGCGATCCTAGAACTTGAGTGAGTTAACCCTGTTTTCTTTCACATTGGAGGATAAAAAACAATCTTTGGCATGCATGAAATTCCCTGACCATTTAGGAAGCTCTACATGGCTCCCTTCTTTCCTTGAAACCATTCTCTCAATTGAATTTGGTAATAAAATGGCTAATGAAAATGCTAATTATGTTTCAAAATTACCATAACAGCCATAAAGCACATTCTATATAGATCATAAAAAAATTCTATAAAATAATTTCATATTTGATACAGGAAAATGTTGTTTGGATACGATTGATCAGAATAATTGAAGGAGATTGGATGATAGGGAAACTGCCTACATTTCCCAAAGTAGAGGTTCAATATATTTTAGTCTTCCAAATAAAGGGCAAAATATATAGGGAGTACCATGTAGAATTTTTCGCATAACATAATAAAAATAGGTCAATATGAAATCTAATTGCAATATATAGGGAGTACCATGTAGAATTTTTCGCATAAGATAATAAAAATAGGCCAATGTGAAATCTAATTGCATTTTAAAGCATCAAGTATTCAAGTGTAAAATTGTAATGCATAACCATATTTCCTTTCCATCCCCCTTAGTGTCAATTAAATGAAAATCAGGTAGTAAAGAGTTATTTGGAAAAAAAATCAATACAATCACTGCCAACTTCAGAAGTGGCCAATAACTTGTAGCAATAGCATTCACTCCCACAGTTAACGCGCGCCCCCCCCCCCCCCCCCCTCCATTTCAATAATCCCTAGCATCCATCGCACAATAACAATTGCTAACATAGCACCTAAAAGGCACGATTCCATCACAAATATGATTAACTAATTGCAAGAGAGTGAATTTTGGTCTCTCCGCAAATTTGAAGGAATATTAACCAATTAATCAAAAGGAAAAGTGTGAAACAGAGCCTTTGAATTGTGGTGACACTATAGAAAGCATTGCAGGAATAAATTGGCATCAAGTGAGATCAATTCAAAGATGACACTTCTCTTCCTTCTACCATGAGCAAACCAGTTAATCCAATCATCCATCACAAATGCTCTCCTAGATATTCACAACCAACTAACACCTTCTCTAGGACACCACTGGCAATTAAAACCTAACTAAATTGAAAAGAAACACATGAAACCATAAGTTTGATGTATTTCACTACTCATTCACATGGTGTTGTGGTGACCCACTTGTTATGAAAAACAATAATCATCAACAATACAGAAAATGCCCCAGAGGTCATCAATTTAAAAACATACTTTTCAATTGAGATAAAGTTCTCTCGGATCAGGGTGATGATTTTTTGAGACGAAGAAAGTGACTCCAATCCTCCTTGAGCCTGCTCAACCTACATGTCATAGCATTATTTCCAGATTTATTAGGATAGTGACTTCTTCTGAACTTTCTATTTCCGAAGAGGTAAATATATAGATCAAGTAACCGAGTTACACCATACCAAGGGTCTAGTGTAAAAATATAGCCTCACTGGTTGAATACTCAAAAGTTTCCCCTATACACATCACCATATACCCATTGCACTAAAAAAGACGAACCTAGCAAATCCTACCCAAGCAACCTCCTACGCCACCCTTTCTCTCACACAGTGTTGAATTTGCATTTATTCTCACCTTACATGTTCAATGACTCTACAAGCATAGTCCCTAGCATTACAAGCTTCATTGCAAAAGATGGCCCGATTTCGCGCTTGCCAAACAAAATAAATCAAAGCAGAGAAAACCATCAGTTTGCACTGAAAATGGCTGACATCTGCAGTTTCTATTTCTGTCACAAGAGCCCACATCCGTCCTTACATTTCTAGCTCTATATGTCCACAGTCCACCTAGTGTAAGTTTATAACACTAGCAAATATGGGACTAGGAATGTAAATTATAAATAAATAATTCACAGCCCACTCCGATCCAAACAGAATTCTTTCGTCCATCACAGACTTTTTGGTTTATGAGCTGCATCTGGACTATTTTCTAAATTTGAGCTTGTGTTTGTACTTAGACATGACCCCTTTGGATCCAGAGTTCAACTTATGCAAATTGTATCTACATGAAGAAAAATCCCTTTGTACCAGATATTTCCGCTCATCTTATGAATTTTTAACTTGGATTATTATCTTGTTTCCACGCATTTAGATTTGGACCATCACTGTATTTACATTTGGCTTGAGACAGGTTCAATGGATTTGTTCAATTAACTGTCCAACTATTTTGCTACGAATGGAATAGGAAGATTTTCTCCAATGATAAAGGTCACAAATTTTGTTTGGATTCTTTGCAATGGTTTGGGGATTTTGGGATAAGTCAACCAAATAGTCCAATTTCCACCCCCACATGGTCGTACTGTGCTTTACAATGATCATGGAAAACGCTTCTCAAATTTATTTCTTCCTTAACAGCTGATAATACTCGTAAAAACAGTTAGTTTGTGCAATGAGCTGCTGAGCAATAAATAACATTTTTTAGACACAGCTAGAATATAAGTAAATGTGCATACCTGCTCGGCAACCATTGTGCTAAGCTGAGCATCATTTGCCTGAGTATCAAGAGGAAAAACAATAATTATATCCATGCTAATGTTTCATAGCAAACATATAATACTGATATCATGTTACCATTTCGTACTCTTACTGTTTTCCAAGCCTCTTATACATTACATACAGAATAAGGAAGATAAGCATGATGCAAATAGGGAAATGAAAACATAGAAAAGACTCAAGACTCCATCCAAAGAAGGAACACCATCAAGCTATAATGAGGAAATATGAAGATAGAATCGATATAAAGGACAAGGACTCCAATCAAACTACCAATAACATCCTTGAGTTATAACAACGTTATTTCTTCCAGTGGAGAATATGAATATAGAACTCATAGAAAGGACTAGGACTCAAATAAGGATGCCATTGAGTTATAAGATATAACATCATCCATTAAAACTGACGCAGTAGGAAGTCGTGGAAGGCACGCAAGCGCGAGCCTTTGATGATAAAGGGTTCGCAAGCGACGAAACCCTAGGAAATATGCCTGGAATCCACCAGAAAGGGGTCTTGGAATCCACCAAGAAGGGGGCTTGGAATCCACCAAGGAGATAAAGAGAAAATTCTCTAAAAGTTTTAATTGAAATATGAATAATAATTATGGTTCAAGCCTACATGTGTTTATATAGGGAACAAATCCTAAAAAGATAGAAAAGAATCCTAGAAGATAAAAATCATAACTTATGCGCCAAGGCAAACTAAAATCTATCTTAAGAAAAGATAAAATATAGAAATTGCCTAAATTATTATAAAAGTAATAAGAAAAATAAAGCCTTAACAACCTATTTTAATCCTAACTAAAAGATAAATTTTATCTCCTGAAAGATAGAAATTCGCTCCTGCATCAAAAACCACTCAATAGATCCCCATACACGTCGTCTATTGAACCATGCCTAACAAAGCAACATACCATATCGCGAAGGCCAACGGTGCCCTGAGAGTCTGTGAATCAAATGGCTCAATATTTCATCATAAGTCATAACTATTTGTTTCTGTTCAATGTCTCTTTGACACTATCTCACTGCATTAAACTGGATGTTTAATCAATATTTTCTCTTCTCGATTGGTTTGATTACATACTTTTGGCATATATTCTCTATTGTAAGGTTACTCTTTAACGTCACCTCTTCCGGTCTTTCCAATGAATGGTAATCAGATTTTCCTTTGCTTAGTAGTTCCGTCTGAAACTAAAATTTCATTTGCTTCCAAAATGCAAATGCATCTTAATGAGACATATCTTGTAACTCATCAAAGTATCCGCCCAATTTTAGCAGCAGTTCCACAGACTTCCTTGAGAATCAAGACTTATGTGCCAAGGTCATGATATAATGAAAACTATGTACCTATCAGCTGAATCGTGTGTTTTGAGCTAGAGGGACCATGTGGGGTGTACACATAATCCCCTAGTTAGAATTCACTTAAACTCTTATTCAACATGGATACAAGCTAAACTAAGCCTTCAGTACTTCACTGGTTTTTTACTTCACCAGAAACTTTAACAATTTATCACCGGATTTTAAGCATCTACATGAGCTTCCCACAAGCAGTATTCCAACAATAAGAATTCCATCTTTCGTATATGCACGTTGATTCCCCAGAGTTTTCATTGAATTCGTATAAAAGATTCTGAAAAACTCAGCAATCCCTCCGCGTGCAAACCTAACATCTACATGCCCTAAGCTGATTCAGAAGCAAATATCGGTAAAGAAATTTTGCAGCTTCATTTGAACTATGATTCGATTGTTAGCATTCCCTATTCCAAATGATAATCTTATCCACCTCGGACTGGCCTCTCTTATCCACCTCTGAATTGAAATAGCGAAATCCAGATGAAATTGAAAAGGGGGGAACCAAAATATGATTCCATTTACCTGCTGACGAGACATGTAATCCGCCCTGATTGTAGAAATCGATTGGAGACTGTCGGGAAGCGGTAAGAGCTTAGCGACCTCGCGAACCGCGGCTTCTTTGGCTTCGACACCAAGGTCCTCGGCCATCTCTGTCGATCTTCAACCCTCAAGTAACACTCTGAAGAAAATGAATCAAGAATGGCCCGATCTCCAGATCTCTGGGTTGCAATTGACCGCGATGAGAATCAAAACACGATTGTTTTTTGGTTCAATGCGGATCCCAATTCTGCGTTGGAAGTGGAAATTGACGTGGATTAGAACACGAAAACAATTGAAAGAAGACGATGAATTCGGTGGGTAGCCTGGAATTGGGAATGGGGGAAAACCGTGAGATTGAAATTTCTCAGCAATGGACCTGTGTGAAGGAATGGGTCATTAGTTACTCAGTACAATTATTATTCTTTCAATATTTGTCAAAGTAATTCCGACCCATTATTATTCTACTGAATTAAAATGTTCTAAGTTTTTCTGACCCCAACAAAAAAAAAAAAAAAAAAAAAAGGTGATTTTGGTAGAGGGACTTTTTTCAATATTTAATTAGTCACTTAGCTCCTAAATCAATTTAATTAGTTTTGTCCTAGACCCATTCCTAATAGGATGGGTTGGTCAATGGTCAATCGTTTGACCATTGACCGGTCAACGGTTGACCGTTGACCGGTCAACGTTGACCAACCCATTTTGATGCCAACTTTTTTTTTTGATGCCAACTTTTTTTTTGGTGATGCCATATTTTATCGTTTTGATGCCAAAATTTTACTATATTTTATTTTCACTTTGATGCCGCTTTTCTAATGAAATAATTGGATGTCACTTTTTTAATGTCACTTTTTATAAACCTTGATGACATTTTTTGTTTACAGTAATGTCACGTTGATCATTGATGCCATTTTTTTTGCTGTTAACGACTGATGCCACTTTTTTTTTATGTCAATTTTTTTGATAATATTTTTTTTACCGTGATGCCATATTTTTGATGATATTTTTTCAAAAGTAGTATTTTTGATGATATTTTTTTCTTTAATGTGATACAAATTTTTCAAAATGACATCAATGGTCAACGTGACATTAGAGTAAACAAAAAATGTCTTCAAAGTTTTAAAAAAATGTCATCCAATAATTTAATTAGAAAAGTGGCATCAGAGTGAAAATAAAATGTAATAAAATTTTGGCATCAAAACGGTAAAATATGACATCACAAAAAATGTCATCAATGTTTTAAAAAAGTGGCATTAAAAAAGAGCCATCCAATCATTTCATTAGAAAAGTGACAATAAGGTGACAATATTTTGATTCCACGTTTTAAGCTCTTATGCTATCAATTATATAAAATTGTCACCATAAAATTTTGGCATCAAAACGGTAAAATATGACATCACAAAAAAAAATGGCATCAAAAAAAAAAGTCGGCATCAAACTGGGTTGACCGGTCAACGGTCAACGTTGACCGGTCAACGGTTGACCATTGACCGTTTAAGAAGGCTTAGCATGCTAAAAAAAACAATTAATGGGCCTATGTAGCTAACCAAATATGCTTAAAGGTCCATTTGAACAAAATCCCTCAAAAAAAAATGTTCTAAGTTTTTGTTAGGAAGAAATAAGATCTTTCATTAAGAAAAAAAGTATGCATTAAGAGGGTTATTATAGTAGTATGGTCTTAATCTTGGGTGTGTATGGTAAGAAAAAAAAACAGTTAAAAATAAAGCATTTGTGGCTATTTATTTTTTAAACAGCGTTTATGGTTGTTTAGATTACCAAAATAAACTAAAAGCAATTTAAAAATTGTGTTAAAAAAATCTACAATATGAAGGTTATTTTCGTGTTTATTTTGTACATGTACTATTTCACCCTTTCCCTTTTATCTTATTTGATTTAAAAGTACCACAATACCCCTAATAACAACCAAATAAACTTAACATTTTACAAATAAACTGTTTTTCGCCTCATACGGAGATTATCTTGTTGTTTAAATTTTTAACTACTTTTACCAACCGTTTATAAATTTTACCCTATTTATAATTTGAGTCAGTTTATTAACTCT
Organism: Persicaria tinctoria; assembly: GCA_037127255.1. NCBI lineage: Eukaryota > Viridiplantae > Streptophyta > Magnoliopsida > Caryophyllales > Polygonaceae > Persicaria > Persicaria tinctoria. The sequence goes on from JBANSL010000013.1 coordinate 73,963,075, forward strand.
ATCTCATACGAACCCTTGCCTCTCTATTGTTTTCTTTGATATTTTCTTGATCATTACAAAGGTTTTAATTTATTTCACCGAACTTATATAAACTTTTGTTATATCTTTTATATTAGTTATAAAAAAATATCTTATATTGAACATATGATGTCAAAGATATTATGTGATTTCAGAGTAATAATAAGAGCAACTACAACAAGAGTTTCGGTTACCTTAAGGTCACTAAAAGGTAAACTCTTGATTGTAGCTTTTATTTAAGGTAAGAAGATGGACGACTTTACCTTAGTAGGGAGAGATAACATCTTCCCCTTTTGTAATTTTTTTTTTCTTTTTCATTTAATGAAAAAGTAATCCTAGTTTTTCCATTCATATTTATTAATTGTAATGATGTGTAAAATAAAATAAAAAAATATATTTATATTTCATTTTTTTTAAAATAAAATATCCCATTAGTTTAATTTTATTTTTCTCTACAATTTGAGCCCAATTTTACCCTTTATATACCCACATCTTAACTTATTGTAGTTGCACTTATTTTCTTAACTTGATCACAATAATCCAAATACCCCATCCATTCCAAACATGCCTTTTAATCCAAATCTTCTAAAAAAATCATCAATTTCAAGTGATGTTACAAATGCTTAACAATCCTCAGCTCCAACACCCGAATTTATAGGTTTTCAAGATATATCTTCAAGTCCTAAAGAATTGAAAAGAAGAGTTATGAGAGAAAGAATTATAAAAGGAGAGAAGATTTCGTCCCCCAAGCGGGGTAGAATGCTATCCCTAAGTAATGTTTAGTTGTTTCTAACTTTGTTCGTTTCAATCTAGATGTAATAAAATATATTTGTTTCAAGTACTTGCTATTTTTATTTATTTATAAAATTATAAATATATGATAGTTCACATACAATAAAGGGAAAGAAAAATGAAAATAATTTTGAAAAGAGGTAAGACGTTTTCCCATGATTGAAGATGGTCTAAGAGAGGAAGTTGAGAATCAGCCCAAGTGAAGACAAAAGCTCAAATCTGAAGGTTGCAAAAGAGGTTCCGGAAGGAGCTTGACCTAGTTAAAACGCATCATTTCAATTAATAGAGCTCCATAAAAGCTCACTATCTTCTGAATCCCTAGATAGACGTCATACTCTTCCGCTTTCTCTTCGTTCCAGGGAGAGAATAAGTCTGTGAGCGAAATCCATCCAAATCTCGTGGTTCTCGATCCTCTACGTCGATAATATATATGTTGCTTAGAAATCATCAAGGAGGAAAAAGATCTCGGCAAGCTTAATCTCCAAGCTTGGCCTCATCGTCTTCATCAATCTCTGATCGTAGACACATATATGAGATCTCAGGGAGTGCTCTGTTCCTCGCTTCGTGTCCTTTGTGTGTAAACCCTTCTATGTTCTCTGTGATCATAGATCTAGGGTTATCTGTCACAAATTGCATGTGTTCATACTTTGTATTTGTATAACACTCTCTTCTTGTCTAGTGGATTGGGATAAAGTCTGCCCTTCTTGAGACCCCATGGATTAGGTTCATCGAACCACGTCATCATCGTCTGTTCTCTATTTTGCTCCCGCTTTTCGTGTTTAAGTTGTTCTTGATTCAGTTTTCGATTCGATAATATGGTATAAATTGGATTTGTTATAACAACTGTGGTAACAAAGCTTGAGTGTCCTTAGATCCTCTCTTCTTGAATCACTATTGATTCGAGGAGCGGACTTTAAGGCGGGACTATTTCGAAATCCTTTTTAATTTCACTTCTGACATTTTCCTCTCCTACTATTAAAGTACCTTTAGCAATAGTTATATTGTGGATTTGTTTCCTATGTCTTCTCCCAGAGGCAACACGATGGAAGTACGAAGTGTTAAGAGTCTTTTTTTTTTTGAACTGGAAAGAATTCGAGAAACCAAATAGCCTTGGTAACTCAAGAGACCGAAACACAGGTAATCAGAAGAACCGGAAGTAACACACAACAACAGCAAACCAACCAAACAAAATAGAAACAATCAAAAGTAGACAATGAACGGTTCTGAGATCAAACGCATGGTGTGGGAGCAAAATCAACGGGAGCTCAGTCGTGTAAATCGCAGTGGGGAGAGGTGACACAGGCAAAGTTCTTGTTGGGAGAAAGTCTTATTAGGCCCGACAAGAAAGCCCAACATATAAGCCAGACAGGGGCATCATCCCAAAACCAATTGGCGTTAGGTGGAGTAGCCCATCCACTTATTTATTAGCTTTAGAATCATCTCACTTCCGATGTGGGATTCACAAGTGTCCCATTAAATTCCCCTCTCACTTGTGAATCCATCACAAGTCTAGTTCGGTTGGAATTGAGACCCCCACGCAACGGGTTCGACTAACTCGTCATCATATACAAATGTGGAGTCCATCTCAATCTATAGTGCAACCGACCCACCCCGAACTGGCTATGATACCAGTTTGTTGGGGAAAAATCTTGTTAAGCCCGACCGGAAAGCCCAATATATAAGCTAGACTGGGACACCATCCCAAAATCAATTGACATTAGGTGGAGTAGCCCATCCACTTATTTGTTAGCTTCAAAATCATCCCACTTCTGATGTGGGATTCACAAGTGTCTCAACAAATTCCCCTCTCACTTGTGAATCCATCACAAGTCTAGTCCGGTTGGAATTGAGATCTCCACGCAACGGGTTTGACTAACCCATCACCGTGTACAAGATGTGGAGTCTATCTCAATCTACGGTGCAACCGGCCTACCCCGAACTTGGCTCTGATACGAGTTTGTTATAACGAGAAAGAACATAGCGAAGAAAGACACATAGATTTAACGTGGTTCGACAACGGTGTGTTACCTACGTCCACGGGTAGAGAAATATGGATCTTTATTATGGAGGCAAACAAGAAACTAGGGTTACAATTTGTTAGGTTTCATGAGTATATATATATATATATATATATATATATATATATATATATATATATTAATATATATATATATAGTGCCTCATGAAACCCCAGTCAGACAATGGGCCTAAACCCAAAACAAATAATAAACTCAATTCAAGGCATATTAACAAATCTCCACCTTGACTTGAATCCTCTCAGATGTACCAGCCGCATTGCAGCGCCAGACGTACCAGATGCAATGCCATGCCAGATGTACCAGATGCGCTTCAATGCCGGATGTACCAGGATCTCCTCTCAGAAACAGATGCACCATGACACGTGCCAGACATTTCTCTGCCTAAGATTTGTCCTCGTATAAGGACTCAGATTGCTCCACAGGGCAACTCAACAGATGGTGATGTTAAGCAAGTCCAAACAATGTTGGAACTTGCTCTTCATAACTGGCTTGGTGAACATACCAGCGGGATTATAAGCTATTCCCACATTCTTCACCCTGATTCTCTTCTCAACTTGTGAGTGTGCTAACTCACCTTCATAAACAGCAGACTTATAGATGGATGGAACACCATACTCCCCCTCCTCGGCCACATGAAAAGCATATCCCACCAGATCATTAGACATGTATCTCACAGGCCCATTGATGTCAACCCTTCTTGGTCGATCTAGAGCAATACTCCGATGTACAGCTTCACTTGTTCCCGTGTCTAGTGGTATATTCTTTGTCTCAATAGTATTTAACTCAGTAGTATCTGCATGTGATGATTGGTCAGTGGCCAGCTCAGGTGCTTGAGTCTCTGTTGGAGTGAAGTTCAGCTCCACCTCCTCAGCAATAGTCTCTTTAACCTAGATCGAAACAACAACTGCATCACATGTGATTGCTAAACCTTGTAGGACATACAAAGTTCCCTTTCCCTGCTTGACTCCTTGCAAAACCACATTAGAGCCCTTAAACACGCGGAACTTTCCACCATAACACGTGTATCTGAAACCCTTGTTGTCTAACATAGTTAGGGATATCATATTCTTCGTCATAGATAGCACATATTTGACTTCCTCCAATGTGCGAAACTTCCCATCGTTTGTCCGATGCCTGACTGAGTCGATCCCAACAACCTTGCAGATGACATCGTTTCCCATAGAAACGCTGCCCTTGTCTACACATATATGTTGTAAACAACTCTCTTCTAGGACATACGTGACAAGACGCACTCGAGTAAAAAACCCACACATCATGATCTATGCGATTACCTGCTAGTAGAACAATATCTTCCTCGGAAGTATTTCCACCATGAACTACTGCTGCAGATCCAGATTTCTACTCTTGTTGCCTCTTCTTAGGACACTCATTCTTCTAATGACCTTTGTCCTTATAGTAGTTGCAGACGTCATCTGGTTTAGGGCCTGATTTGTGACCTTGTTTCTTGCCTCTTCTACCATCAAAATTGCCTCTGTTGGTCATAAGCCCGGAAGCCTAATTGTCTGTAACCGGCGCGGTTGCCTTCAGACGCAACTCTCCGCTGTGAAGCGACGATCTAACCTCTTCCAGCGTGATGGTATCCTTCCCAACGATGAATGACTGAACAAAGTTCTCGTATGTGGGGGGTAGGGATACCAGCAGAATTAAGGCAACATCTTCGTCCTCCACCTTAACATCGATATTACACAACTCGAGTAATAGCGTGTTAAGTTGATCAAGATGATCTCTGAGTTGTGTCTGCATACGCAGCCCAAACAACCGTTGTTTCAGAAGCAACTTGTTCGTCAGAGACTTTGACATGTACAGACTCTCCAACTTCAGCCACAAACCGCCAATAGTTTCCTGGTCAACAACCTCTATTATGACATCGTCTGCGAGACCCAACATGATCGTCGAATGAGCCTTCTTCTCTAGAAGGTCGTACTCAACGGTGGTTGTATTTGCACTCTTCTTGTCGGCGGTTAACGGTGTCCATAAACCTTGTTGCTTCAGTAAAGCCCACATCTTTATCTGCCACATACTGAAAGAGTTTCTTCCAGTAAATTTGTCAATCTTCACCACGGATCCAGACATCATTCTTGACTAACTCTGATACCAGTTTGTTGGGGGAAAGTATTGTTAGCTAGGCCTAACTAGAAATCCCAACATATAAGCCAGACTGGGGCACTATCCCAAAACCAATTTTTTTTTATACAGGTAAGGATTTGGGTGGGGCTAGTCCCTACTAGACCACCACCCAAGAGCATCCTTGCGGATGATAATACAAAGGTGTCTATCAATCCGAGCATTTGGAGATGCGTCCGACTGGAAGAGGCGAGAGATGTGGTCAGCACATCTGTTAATCTCCCGAAACCAATTGTCATTAGGTGGAGTAGCCCATCCACTTATATGTTAGGTTCAGAATCCTCCCACTTCCGATGTGGGATTCATAAGTGTCCCAACAGTCATGGGGATCAACAGTGGAGACCTCAGACTTGGACTCGAACAACAACGAGCCATCAGGCCTCGATCACATATCCACGACCAATCCACAACCAAAGGAGGTGCTTTGAAACTTGTGCTACTCTCGAGCGCTATTGATATGGGACAATGATTTGAAGTTGAAAAGCCCCGTTACTAGTAATTAAGTTGGGGAATTTATGAAGGATTTGGTGATGAACTATAACCCGGTCTAGTTTTTCAAGAATGTTATTCTCACCATCAGGATTTTTTCTCCAGGTGATCGAAGGGATCCCCAAAAGTAGGGAGATCCATGACTGAACAATCATTTTTAAAATTTAAGGAGTCGGGGAAATCGGGAAGAATGAGAGTAAGCTCCTCCCAATTTGTCTCACCACATAAAATTTCATTTAAATCTCCTAAAACAATGCACGGGATAGAAGAATCATTCACAATTTTTGTAAGACTCATCCTTATAATTACTTTAATTTTCTTGTTTTTAAACACTCAAATAACGCGAATTACATATAATGAGACATAATATAACTAAATAAATGAAGTTTAATAGTCAATAATTAAGATAAACAAAAAATAATCATCATTTTATAATAAAACTAAATGTGACACTGGACTTAACCCGAACTTGACCTAACCCGAAATCCATTTGACCGAATTTACCCAACCTGAAAACTTATTCGACCTCCCAATTGAGAATTTATACAACATACCTGACATATAACCCGTCTCGACATATGATCGAACCTGAATATGGGTATATCGGAACCCGATCCGAACAAAGCGATTTGGTTTTTTTTTGGCATGGAATGGTTCAGTTCTCCCTAGGCTGATTTGGTTATGTTGGGCCGGTCTCATTCTTGGTAGGCGAACTGTTCCCAAGTTAAGCAACCACCTTCCTTGGTGGCTGCTTAACTTGGGCACCTCCAATTTTTGTTTCCATTGCTGGATCCCATTGCTGATCTCTCTTTTTTTTTTTGAGAAAAACTCTAGCCATTTCATTCCATCTCCTTCAAAACAATACATGCCACATTGTTTGGAATTGTTTGCAAATCAAAAAACAAAGAATGAGTAATTGGTCTAGTTGCAGCAAGACCATGTGCTGCTTTATTACCCTCTCGTTTCACATGACACCAGCGAACACAATCGAAAGCTCTTGCAAGCGATTTGGCTTCCGAGATGATGTTGACAACGACCCTCTCCCCTGGCAACCATTGCTCAGCTTCAAATGCAGGGGTAAGCAATCCGTTTCCACCTCGATCCGTCGGATACCTCTCTCCCTGGCCAACTGCAAAGCCCAGCGAACTCCCTCCGCCTCAGCCAGCTCCACACAATTTGTGAACTGCACCTCCTTTTGACCTCCGAACATCATCTCCCCCACGTGATTTCTGCAAATCACCCCGATTGCCGGCTGTTCGGAAGGTGCAAACCCGGCATCACAGTTAATCTTCACCATCCCCTCAGGAGGCCTCATCCACTTGATCGTCTCCTTTGGTTGCTTTGTGATCAAGATGGGAGCACTCGTGACATCCCTGTAGCAATCAAACTCAGCGAGCATCCCCTCTGCCTCATCGATGATCTCCTCCGGGATTTTTTGGGCGCCCTCAAAGACGTGCCCGTTCCTAGCTCCCCAGACAACCCACACTATCGTTGCCCATTGTTGCCTCTCTCTAACCAAGCCTCGTGTAAGCACATTTGCGATCGCCTCCTCCGTGTTAGTTGATCTTAGCCAGAACTCCTCCAACTTCGGACACCTCTTCCACACCTTCCTCGCCCATCTGCACTCAAACAACGCATGAAAGCTTGTCTCTTCTCTGCCGCACAAATCACAGCAGCTGTCCGTCGTAATCCTTCTATGGAGAAGGCTTGATTTACATGGTAAGATACCCCTCGCAGCCCGCCATAGGAATGATTTGACCTTTGGCAACACTTTCAGCTTCCACAGGGCTTTCCACATACTCTCAGCTGGGTTCCTATCCGACGAACCTGCTGCGTTCTCATCCCTCATTGCCTTCTCAAGCAGAGCGTGATACGCTGACCTCACCATGAACAATCCATTCCGTGTGTGCTTCCAAATCAGTTGATCCTTCAGTTGCGGGTCAACTAACCGGATTTGCCGGATCTCCTCGATGTCACACGGTAGCATAAGACTCTGAAGGAGCCCCTCATCCCATCTACTCAGCTCCCAGTCGATCAGATCAACCACTCGCAATTCTGGATCCCCCCCAAAGAAGTTCCCGATCACCTTGAAGCTATCTGGCCGGGGAATCCATTTGTCTTCCCACACCCTGATATCATCACCATTTCCGACGCTCCAAATAAGACCCTCAGCTAGGCCGTCCATCCCCCTAAGAATGCTACGCCATGTATAGCTCGGATTGTAGCCTGATTCCGCCTGCATAAAGGGCACCTGGGGATGGTACCTTGCTTTCAGCAGCCTTGCCAACATGGAGTCGGGGTCCTGTATGATCCGCCATGCTTGTCTTGCCAGAAGCGCCTGATTAAAAGTTTCAAGATCCCTGAAACCCATCCCCCCTGATGCCTTTGATCTGCACATCCGCTTCCACTTCATCCAGTGCGTTTTGCTTTTGCCGTTGCTCTCCCCCCACCAGAAGTCACACAACAGCATCTCAATCTCACGGCATAATCCCACCGGCAGCCAGAAGCATGACATGGTGTAAGTGGGTATGGCCTGGGCTACCGCCTTAATTAACACTTCCTTTCCCGCTCTGGAGAGCACCTTCTCTTTCCAGCCTTTCATTTTCTTCCAAATCCTCTCCTTTAGTTGCTCGAAAATAATTTTTTTTGACCTCCCTACCATCGTAGGCAAGCCGAGATAACACTCGTGTTTCGAAACCTCGTTGATATTCAGAAGCTCCCTGAGCTCCGTTCTTGTCTCCTCACCCACATTCTTGATGAAGGAAAGTTCAGACTTCGAGAAGTTTACCTGTTGACCCGACGCCGCTCCATAAGTATGGAGTATATGAATAATTTCCGAGCTCTGTTGACAGGTTGCTCCCAGAAAAAGAACGCAGTCATCAACAAAGAACAAGTGAGAGATAGATGGAGTAGACGGTGCTACCTTAATCCCTGATAGGCGGTTCTGAGCTTCGCTTACTCTAATCATTCCGGACAAGCCTTCCGCACACAGGAGGAAAAGGTAGGGCGACAATGGATCTCCCTGCCTCAACCCCCGTTTCGGCATGAACACTGGTGACGGAGATCCGTCCATGAGGACCGAAAAGCTAACCGTGGTAACACACTTCATAACAAGGGCCACCCATTTGTCATTGAAGCCAAATTTCCTCAAACAGTGTTCGAGGAAACCCCACTCCACCCGGTCGTACGCCATAGCCATGTCTAGTTTCAACGCCATGTAGCCCTTCTTTCCCCCCTTCCGATTCTTCATGTAGTGGAATAGTTCAAATGCCGCAAGCACATTATCTGTAATTAGTCTTCCCGGAACAAATGCGCTCTGGCTCGCTGCCACCAACTTCCCCAAGACCTTCCTCAACCTTGATGTAAGAACCTTCGACACAATCTTATATAACACATTGATAACTCCCTCCCTTAATGAAAATCGAAAAAGATGCTCCAAAGGCTTTGACAGGATATTTGTGTCAAAGGCCTTGGAACGTTAACAGTTGATGAAATACAAAACCTATCTTAATATTCGTATATTATTTTATCTTATTATATACTTCCATTATATTATATATATGAAAGACTAACCATTTCAGGAAGTATAAATCGAGATTACATCCTTCCTTACATGTTGAAGAGATCAGTTCAAAATAGATCATGACGTTTTAAAGTATCCATATATAGAAGATTACAAGATCGAACTGATTCCAAAAGTGCCGTTGGAGATCTGGTGATGAAGATCCACACGCTCCATGCTATCTCCATGTTATTATATAAAGGAAAGGAAGGAGAAGACAGGAGTACAAGTGCTACACACGAGCTTCAATTCATTCAAGCGATCTGTCTTCCAAGTGTCTCTCTGCAAAGCGCTCAAATAGTTGGTTGTTTATTTCAAAGCCTTTGAGAGTCACTGTGAGCTTATAGGATATATTCATTTCAAGTGTTACTCGAGAGTTTATAACTCGGGAAGTTGCACTAGGCTATTGATTTGCGAGAGTTAGAGGATTGTACTAGATAGTTGAGAGAGGTGGGGCTCTTCTAGATTGGTCTAGGACTCCAAGGGAACGTGAGTTGACTAGATTGCAATTGTATAAGAGAGAGGCTTCTCGGTGAGCTATTAGGATCCTAAGCTAAGCAATCAATAAAGCCTTTGAATCCTAGGGTTGTGGAAGAACCCTAGGCAGGGACGTAGGCCAGTTGTGCTGAACCTCGTAAACAATTACTCGTGTCCTTTACTTATTTGCTTTACCTTATTTCCGCACTTGGTTCGAATTTTTTAACTTTGTGATTCAGGTTTTCTCAAAGGGTTTGGACCGAGCTTCAAAAGCCTTGAGAATATTCGCGAAAAACGGGCATACTCTATTCAACCCCCCTTCTAGAGTATTTCTATATTACATTGTTTTTACATTATCGAACCTTCAATTGGTATCAGAGCTTTACTCACTGCTTTTGATCTAACAATCTTGTGAGTTTTTGATCATGTCTGGTGAAGCAAGCGGAGGATTTGCACAGGGAAGGTCCACAAGCAGACCGCCACTCTTTGTAGGAAACAACTTTGTCCACTGGAGATCTTTGATGAAGATGTTCATCATAGACCAAGATCTAGAGCTTTGGAACATTATAGAGAACGGTCCGAAGAATCCAGAGAAGGAAGGACCAAACGATACCAAAGTGGCAAAGAAGGAGTCTGATTACAACCAAGCAGATCTTGAAACCATTTCCAAAAACTACAAGGCTATCAACTTACTTTATTGTGGTCTTAGCACTGATGAGTTTAACCGTATTTCCTCTTGTAGGTCAGCTAAAGAGATTTGGGACAAGTTGGTCGTCACCTATGAAGGAACGAGCCAAGTAAAAGACACCAAGATCAGCATCTTCCTTCGAAAGTATGAGCTCTTCAAGATGAAGTCCGATGAGTCAATCAAAGCCATGTTCACACGATTCACAGAAATCACCAACAACCTTGACTCTCTCGGCAAGAGCTTTACCAACGCTGAGAAAGTGAGGAAGATACTGAGGTGCCTTCCAAAGGAGAAATGGGGTCCAAAAGTAACAGCTATAGAAGAAGCCCAAGACCTCACCACTTTACCCCTTGATGACCTTCTTGGAAAGCTGATCACGCATGAGATGATCCTTAATGAAGACGATGGAGAACTTCCAGCTAGCACCAAGAATTTGGCACTCAAGTCTAAGAAGGATGATCCCAAGGATGGATCTGAATCCGAAGATGAAGATGACGATGAGGATGATCCTTTTGCTCTTATCATAAGAGGCCTTGCTAGAATTCTCAAAATGAAGAAGCAATTCAACAACAAGGATGGATCAGAGTCTTCAAAATTTCGAGGTAAGCCTCAATACAACAAATATGAAAAGAAGACTAAACCGTTGTCTTGTTTTGAATGTGGTGAAACAGATCATCTTGTGAAGGACTGCCCTCAAAAGACTAAGAGCCAGCCCAAGAAAGGTGACAAATGGAAGAAGAAAGCTATGGTGGCTACTTGGAGTGATTCCGACTCTGACTCCGATGATGAGAAGGCCAACATTTGTCTTATGGCCTCAGAAAATGAATCCCACGATGACAAGCTTGAAGCTACTGTAAGAGAACTTATGGAAAGTCCAAAAGAGGTATTATCGGAATTCCTTTCAAATATGATTGCCAATGAAGAGAAGCTTATTGCCCAAACTAACATTCTTATTAAGAGAACTGTGGACCAGGAAAGAACTATTGAGGATCTGTCTATGAGGGTCAAAGGTCTTGAAGCTTCTTATTCAGGTCTTGACATTAAAGTCAAGACGCTTGACTCGGAGAAATCTGAACTCAAGCAAGATCTCTCCTCTCTAAGAAATGTGCATCATGACTTAGAGAACGAGAAGATCTCCCTGAATAATAAGATTCTAGACCAACAGACAGCCCTCATAAGTTTTACCAAATCCAAAGGCACTCTCGATAAGATGTTGGGTGAGCAACAAAGCTCTCTAAACAAAAGTGGTATTGGTTACAACCCAAAGTTTTTAAAGAAGCAACACATTACCACTTTTGTAAAGGCTAAAGGAAGCAGAACCTCTCCTATATGTCACCATTGTGCTAGAAAGGGACATGTAAAAGAGACCTGTCATTATAGAAGAAAGGATCCTTATATTATTCGCAATACATTTCCTGTTCATTTGAGAAAAGAACGGATAACACAAGTTTGGGTCCCAAAAGGCACTATTTTACCAAACATGGTTTACCCCAACAATGGATCCAAATTTGCTTATTGGTCTAGCCACAAAGGTTGATGTCTGTTTTGCAGGAGATCACCAAGGTGAAAGAACACAAATGGATTATTGATAGTGGTTGCTCAAGGCATATGAGTGGGAAGAGTTCTCTTTTTCATGATCTAAAGGAGCAATCCACGGGAACAATCACTCTTGGTGACAAAGGGAAATGCGACATTGTTGGTATTGGTAGGGTTGGAAGTGATTCCAGCCATAGTATTAAAAATGTCTATCTTGTTAATGGTTTAAAGTATAATCTGCTTAGCGTTTCTCAACTATGTGATAGTGGTAACAATGTCAGATTTAACAAGAAAAGATGTATAGTGTGCAGAGATGATACATGTGGAGTTATATTGACTGCATATCGTTACAACAACATATACGCTGTAAATGCTGATCAAGTGGCACAAGGGAGCTTAACCTGTTTAAAGGCCTTGACGGACGATCCAAAGCTTTGGCACAGGAGACTCGGTCATGTGAGTCCACATACACTACAGAAGCTTGTGTCCAAAGGGCTTGTAAGAGGGCTACCAGAGATGGACTTCAAAGGTATTGACATGTGTAATGCTTGCACACGAGAGAAAAGGAACATGCAGGAACCGATTCTTAACACTGAAGAATTGGCCCAAGGTGTTGAAGATGCGTCCAAAGCCCTTGGTGTCCAATCCAACAGTGTTGAGATGTCAGAGACTGCTGTAACTTAACCGAACAGGACCACGGAGTCAGATGTACCACAAATCAATCCTGATGGTGTGACGAATCAAGGAGCTGAGACTAGCAAAAGGAAATTCAAATACTCCTCATCACAATCATTAAAGGATATCATTTCTGACCCTACTTCTAGTGTTCAAAACTCGTTCTAAACTTAAAGATCTTTGTGCTTTTAACGCGTTTGTTTCTCTTATTGAGCCAAAGAAGGTAAATGAGGCACTTCAGGAGCCAGACAGGATTATAGCTATGCAAAGTGAACTCAATGAATTTGAGAGGAACAAAGTCTGGACTTTGAAGCCTAGACCAAAGCATCAATCAGTCATTGGCACTCGATGGGTGTTTCGAAACAAGCTAGATGAGAATGGCAAGATTGTGAGGAACAAGGCACGGCTTGTTGCTCAAGGCTACAATCAAGAGGAAGGTATTGACTACGAGGAGACCTTTGCTCCCGTAGCCAGGCTTGAAGCCATTCGCATTTTATTAGCATTTGCATCTTTCATGAGCATAAAGTTATATCAAATGGATGTCAAGTGTGCTTTTCTTAATGGTTTTTTAGAAGAAGAAGTTTATGTGGCTCAACCCCCAGGTTTTGAAAGTTCAGAATTTCCCAATCATGTTTATAAACTTGACAAGGCGCTTTATGGTTTGAAACAAGCCCCAAGAGCTTGGTACGAGCGCTTGTCAAAATATCTTTTAGAAAATGATTTTAAAAGAGGGTTGATCGACAAGACTCTTTTTATCAAGACCAAAGGAAAGGACATTTTGGTTATCCAAATTTATGTTGATGATATATTATTTGGTGCTACTAACACATCTTTGTGCAAGGAATTTTCTGACATTATGTGCAGTGAATTTGAGATGAGCTTAATGGGTGAACTAAACTTCTTTTTGGGGTTACAAGTTCATCAATCCAAGAAAGGAATATTCGTCAACCAAAGCAAGTACACTAAGGATCTCTTGAAGAAGTTCAAGATGGATCAATCCAAAGCAGCCAAGACTCCCATGAGCTCAACATTATCTCTAGATCAAGACAAGACTGGAACAAGTGTCAATCAAAAGGAGTATCGAGGAATGATTGGATCTTTATTATATCTCACGGCTAGTAGACCTGACATCATGTTTAGTGTTTGCATGTGTGCTAGGTTTCAAGCTGATCCAAAAGAATCTCACCTCGTGGCTGTGAAGAGGATCTTTCGATATCTCAATGGCACTAAGGAACTTGGACTATGGTACCCAAAGCAAAATGATTTCACTTTAATTGGATATTCTGATGCAGATTTTGCAGGATACAAGGTGGATAGGAAGAGCACATCAGGATGTTGCCAATTCTTAGGAGCATCCTTGATCAGTTGGCACTCAAAGAAGCAAAATTCAGTCGCTCTATCCACTGCAGAAGCCGAATACATTGCAGCTGGAGCTTGTTGCTCCCAAATCCTTTGGATAGCTCAACAAATGCGAGATCTTGGCATCAACCTCAAGGGTATCCCAATTAAGTGTGACAATACAAGTGCCATATCCATCACTAAGAATCCTGTTCAACATTCAAGGACCAAGCATATTGATGTAAGACATCATTTCATTAGAGATCATGTTGAGAAAGGTGATGTGTCCATATCCTTTATTTCTACTGATTATCAATGGGCTGACATTTTTACTAAGCCTTTGGCAGAGGACAGGTTCACCTTCATTAAACGAGAGATTGGGATGCTTGACAAGGATGCACTTTCGTAGGGGGAGCTTTCCCTTTACGAAAGATAAACTCCACTCAGTGTCAAGACCTTTGAGAGTTATGTCAAAGGTCTGCAAACTGATCAGTGGAGTACATATATTGGATCATATATTTTTGGTTAATATCTTTTTAGATATTTAATCAATTATATTTATTTTAATCGGATTTCAAAAATTGCTTATTTCTATGATTTCCTTAACCGTTAAGATATTTTATTTTTGGAACTAAATTGGTTTGTGTTTAGTCCGATTTTTATGGTAATTTGAATTCAAATTTGAATTTGAAAATCCTTCAACTTGGCAAGGTAATGATTTCTTTCCTTGGAACCCTAAACCCATCCCATCATCCGTCACCCTCTCTCTCTACTTAAACCAATTCTGTACCCGACTACAACCCACACTCAGATTTTTTCCAAACTCTTTCCACTCCTTCATCTTCAACCTCTCAAAGAAACCCTAACCGACTACCTCCATGGCACCCAAAACCAAGAAAGCTGTCACTCCCAAAAGACTTGGCGCCACCCCCAAGGGACGCCAGGCCACTGCTACCTCTCCCACACCCGAACCTGCCACTCAATCTATCATCCCAGCAGTTGTCCAGAGCACCATTAAGGCGAGCTCGGCCACGGCTCCCAAAGGCTCTCAGAAGCGCGCTGCTAAGAAACCCCTGAGTGCTAAACAAAAGGGGAAGAGAAAGGTCTTAGCTGAGGACCCAGATGATGATGTGGAGGAAGAGGAAGACGACCTTGATGCCGCCCTGGAAAGAGATGCTGCCAGGGAAGCCGAGGAGGAGGCCTTGAGACAGAAAAAGGTCGATTAGGAGGCCGAACTTGCTAAGAGACTGGCCGAGAAGGAAGCTGAGCGAATTCGAAAGGAAGCCGAAGCCGCTGAGGTTCCATCCGAGGTGGAGCATGAGGAAGAAGAAGAGGAAGAGGAAGAGCACGAGGGATCCGGAGAGGACGAGGAACCTGAAGGTGATGAAGCGGGGTCCGGTGAGGACTCGGGGTCTGAGGAAGAGGAGGAAGAAACTCCCTCTCCTTCTCCTCCTCCTCCCCCGTCTCCGAAGAAGCGGAAAGCCCCTGCTCCAGTCAAGCCTCCATCCCCTAAGCGTACCAGGAAGGGCCCTGTCAAGAGTCTTGTAGCGCCCGTCAAGAGAGCTGCTCCATCAGTTGCGCGCAGAAAGAACGCAGACCCCCCGGCCTATATCCAGGTAAATCAATCCTTGCCCTCCTCTTGGTTTCTAGATGCTGAGACTGCTGGTAAGTGGGTAGACGAGTTTCGTACTCGTAAGCTTAGTTGTTCAGATTTTTTAGACTTTGAATTCTTTGAAGCTTTGAAGATGCCTTGCATTGAGCTCCTCAAAAACTCCCCAGCCTGGACCCTTCTTAACCGAGAAACTGTCTACTACCCTGAGCTTACCCGACTCTTCTACATTAACCTCAAAGCCAAGAACGACACTGATGGTTGGTCTTTGGAGACTGTTGTCAAAGGGGTTAGAATCTCTCTCAACCCCAATGATTTTGCAGATCTCCTAGGCTTACCTACCCCTGTTCCACCATCTGAAATCCACCCCTCAAAAGAAAACTGCATCATCCTAGCCCGAGCCAAATATCTCCTACCCGAAGCAGCCAACAGCACCTCAAAGCAACTCACCCACTCATCCCTAAACCTTGAGGCAAAAATTATCTTTAACATCATTGTTAAATGTCTCTTACCCCGTCTCAACTCTGGCTCACTCCTAACCGACAATGCCATGGTCCTGCTCTACCGCATTCTAAATGGCCTTGATCTTGATCTGGCCAACACTATCCTTGGAACCATGGCCCATGCCAGAAAAGCTCGAAAAGGCTCTCCCCTCCCCTTTGCTACCCTCTTGACCCCTATCTTCAAAGCTTTTGGAATTGATGTAAAAAATGAAGAACAACTGAGTCATACGGGTATGTTCGACTCTAAAGGCCTTGAAAAGATTGGCATCACTCGGTCTCCCCAAGGGATCTTGAGTCTTGCCACTCCTTCAAAAGCCTTTCCCACTGCTCCAGCGTTCGATGAACGCATGGACAACCTAGAGTTGGGCTTGGAGGAAGTTCGCCTGGATATTAAGGAGTTGCAGACGGAGGTGATGACGAAGATGAGCGGGATTTCAACGTTGCTGGAAGGACTATGGACGAGGCTCACTGATGATGCTCTGGATTGACCAAGCCTAAACCTTAACCCACCCTATCCCACCCTGAAACTTGTTACTTTGCTGGTTTTTGGAAACATTTTCAAAACTTTTGGTAACTTTTGGTGACTGTTTTACCTCCGCCCTTTGTTGAAAGACAAAAAGGGAGAGATGATCGTTAGACTTTGAAAACCTCTACTTAAAGGTCTTGAAAGACCTTGGTTTTTGATATATGGTTTTCGGTTGGATGTTTTCTTACTTTAAAATTATTTGATCCAACATTTGTCTAACCCTTGCAGGTACTTAGTCTGTTTTTGATTATGATATATTTGTTTGACTAAGTTGCAGGGATGCACAGGTTTTGTCTTTCATCAAGGGGGAGATTGATAACTCCCTCCCTTAATGAAAATCGAAAAAGATGCTCCAAAGGCTTTGACAGGATATTTGTGTCAAAGGCCTTGAAACGTTAACAGTTGATGAAATACAAAACCTATCTTAATATTCGTATATTATTTTATCTTATTATATACTTCCATTATATTATATATATATATGAAAGACTAACCATTTCAGGAAGTATAAATCGAGATTACATCCTTCCTTACATGTTGAAGAGATCAGTTCAAAATAGATCATGGCGTTTCAAAGTATCCATATATAGAAGATTACAAGATCGAACTGATTCCAAAAGTGCCGTTGGAGATCTGGTGATGAAGATCCACACGCTCCATGCTATCTCCATGTTATTATATAAAGGAAAGGAAGGAGAAGACAGGAGTACAAGTGCTACACACGAGCTTCAATTCATTCAAGCGATCTATCTTCCAAGTGTCTCTCTGCAAAGCGCTCAAATAGTTTGTTGTTTATTTCAAAGCCTTTGAGAGTCACTGTGAGCTTATAGGATATATTCATTTCAAGTGTTACTCGAGAGTTTATAACTCGGGAAGTTGCACTAGGCTATTGATTTGCGAGAGTTAGAGGATTGTACTAGATAGCTGAGAGAGGTGGGGCTCTTCTAGATTGGTCTAGGACTCCAAGGGAACGTGAGTTGACTAGATTGCAATTGTATAAGAGAGAGGCTTCTCGGTGAGCTATTAGGATCCTAAGCTAAGCAATCAATAAAGCCTTTGAATCCTAGGGTTGTGGAAGAACCCTAGGCGGGGACGTAGGCCAGTTGTGCTGAACCTCGTAAACAATTACTCGTGTCCTTTACTTATTTGCTTTACCTTATTTCCGCACTTGGTTCGAATTGTTTAACTTTGTGATTCAGGTTTTCTCAAAGGGTTTGGACCGAGCTTCAAAAGCCTTGAGAATATTCGCGAAAAACGGGCATACTCTATTCAACCCCCCTTCTAGAGTATTTCTATATTACATTGTTTTTACATTATCGAACCTTCACACATTACATAAACTAATAGGTCGGAGATCCTTCATTCGTGACGACGCCGCTACCTTTGGGATTAGGGTTATGAAAGTGTGATTCAATCCCTCCGGTAGCGTTGCACCATTCAGAATATCAAGAACAAATTCAGTAGTGTCCTTGCCGACGATATGCCAACACCTCTGAAAGAAGAGTGCCGGCATACCGTCAGGCCCAGGAGCTTTTGTGGGATGCATAGAGAAAATGGCGGATTTTACCTCCTCTGCAATGAAGGGTAGTGACAGCTCCTGATTATCCTCGATCAGCCGATAGTAAGGGCTCGATTCCTTGAGTAGCCGTGGCCGGGTCAGCTGTCACCTCTGTCTGAAACAGATTGCGAAAATAGGATATAGCTACCCCCGTCATCCCCTCTAGAGACCAATGCTCACTCCCATCGTCTGTGACTAGTTTCCTGATCTTGTTCCTCCTCTTCCTCCCGGATGCTTTTCTATGGAAGAAGCTAGTGTTTCGGTCCCCACATCTAAACTCGTTTGCCCGTGCTCGTTGAAACCACATGACCTCCTCCCTCTCCATCAACTCCCTTTCCTTCCTCTCCAACTCCCTCCGCTCCCCTACCCGATCCTCGCTCATGACCCTCCCCAACTCTGCAAGTTTCTTTCTGACTTTTCCCAACTCAACCCGCACATTCCCGAAAAAAATTCCATCCCAGTCCTTTAGATCAGTCGCACATCTTTCTATTTTACCGACAATACCCCTAGTTGCTTGGGAAGAGCCCGGATTCAACCACCCGTTCGAGATCACTTCAAAACTATCCTCCTCTTTCAGCCACATCGCTTCAAACCGGAACGGTCTCGTCGGATGTGCTCCCCCTCCCCTTTGCACCCCTTCCAAGCTAATTTTTATTGGGAGATGATCCGACCCACACTTGTTCAAATGAACCACCAGACTATCCGGGAACTTATCCATAAACTCCTCATTTCCAAAAGCCATGTCAAGCCTCTCCTGAATGAAGTCGCCCGCCATTCTATTGTTATCCCACGTGAATCTGTTCCTCGTAAAAGGAATATCTCGTAGGCCGCAGTGTTCAATGGCCTCCCTGAACTCCACCACATTATTAAAGTTTACCGTATTCCCTCCTCTCTTATCCTCCATCGATGTGAAGAGATTGAAATCCCCCATGCATAACCAGATCCCATGAGGATCCTCATACAACCGCTTCATCAGGCCAAGCGTGTGATGTTTATCCTTACTCTCAGGCCATCCGTAGATCCCCGATAGTCTCTATTCCTCCTCTCCCCCTAGCCGGACCATGCAATCGATATGGTGCTGAGTATAGGAAGTCACACTCACACCACACCCCTCCTCCCACATTAGAGCCAAACCCCCCGATCTCCCCACTCCCTCAACCACAAACATGCCCTCAAAGCCCAAATCCCTCCGTACTTCCTCCATCCTATTTCTGTTGCATTTTGTTTCCATCAGAAATAGGACTCTTGGGGCCTCTCTGCTCACCATTTCAGCGAGCTTTTTAATTGCGCGGGCCTTCCCTAATCCCCGGCAGTTATAGCTTATGCAATTCATGGCTCCCGGCGGGGGATCTTCTCCCCGGCCGATATAATCAAATTGACATCTCGCATGTCTTCCACTCTAATCTTCTTCGCTCTGTCCCCACTCACTCCCTCCTCCCTCTCCTGATCGATACACATGTCATCATTAAATTCTCCCCCGCCTTCCTTTCTTTTTGTCCCCCTCTCAACTGTCCTCACATTGTCCCCTTCCACCCTCTCGCCAGCTACTTCTCCTCCCCTGGCCGCTCTCTTCCAGCTCTTCTTAACCCCTTTTGGCATCTCCCTCACTATCCCCTTTCCCCTGTTGTTCACCCCATCACCCACCCTATCGTCATCCATCTCCTTCCCATTAGCCCCATCTGCCGTCTCCTTTCCCTCTGCCCCCTTACGAGTACCCTCTGTCTCCCCCAGTCTCACATGTCCTACTCCCTCCAACACTCCCTCCATCTCCTTTGGGAGATCCTTTTCAATAGATATATCTCTTTCTTCCTCAACATCCTTTTCCTCCAATATTTCAATCAAAGTCTTCCTCCTCCCACTTCCCCTAACCTCATTTCCTTTGTACCCTTTCCTACCTATCATTTTATCAACCACCTTCCTCTCCGCTTCTCGGTCCGCGCTGTCCCTTTCCTTCATGTGTTTGATCGGAGATGCTATCATCCAGTCCCCATATTCTCCAGTTAGGGGCTCTTCCTCATTGCTCGGTTCACATTTCGATTCCGTATGCCCCAAGCAACCACATGTGTAGCAAAAATTCGGTAGTCTTTCATATCGAATCTCAACCCACATTCTTTTGCCTTCAATCACCATCATGATTCCTCGGCGCAACGGTTTCGTCACATCAATTAGCACCCTCATCCGGATGTATCTACTGTATGTTACCAAATCTTCTTCATCCATCTCGAGCACTCCCCCAAAGACTTGCCCTAATTTTGCAACCATGGCTTTTGTATATGCCGCAAGCGGCACATCGTAGATGCGCACCCAAAAGGCTGCCTGAGAGAATGAGATGGCTGATATTTGCTCCATTCCAGGTTCTTTCAGCATTAACAGTGACCGGTCGAAAGACCACGACCCCCCATTCAGCACCCTCTCCTTATCCTCCTCACTGCTGAACTGGAAGCTATATAGGTTCTCTTTAATTTCTCTGAACAGAAAGCCTCCCTTTGTCCTCCAAGCGCCCTTCATGGTAGCCTTCAAGGCATGAGCATTCGGCGGTTTCTTCGACAACACCTTACCGATCAGAGACAGCCTGCTATGTAACGATTTTTCATTCCTGACGACTTCATCCCCAACAACCGACGATATCTCTTCATCGGTCAGATGGATTGCCCTACCTCTCTCACCCATCCCTCCCTAGTCCCGACCCAATCCTAAATTCGCAACCTGTAAACAACCAAGAAGATCGAACTTACCAGACCACGGTGAATCTCGCACTAGCCGGCGAGAGGAAACCTAGCTCTCACAGCCCTAGACTGGAGAGAAAGTCGGCGGCCGGAAATCACCAGGGGGTGGTCGCCGGGAGTCGCCTTTGCTGATCTCTCATCTTCTTGCAAATTTGGAATGGTTATGAAATATTCAAGGACTTTCATTAACAGCTAGGTACTGCTAGTTAGTTAAAAAAAAAAAAAAGATTCAAGGCTCTGTTAAACACTTAGCTTTTCAAAGCTTTTGGTTTTTAATATTATAAAGTTTTCAATGAATTAAATATAAGACTTTAGTTTAATTAGTTTTTCAAATTGGATTTTCAACATCGATCTACTTGCCTCACGTACGTTTTTCATAATTTTTATTTTTTCTATTCACAAATCTATTTATTTTATTCTTTCTCATCAGCTAGTTTGTATCCGCTAGCCTACCGGCTAGGGTTACCAAATTAACATCTTACTAGCTTATGAACAATTGAATTTAATATATACTCGCCCTGTTAATCAAAACTTATCGTTTACTATTCATGTACACTTTTTTAAAATGATCAAAACTATATAAATTATTACTCCCTCCGTTAATTAAAACTTGACGTTTTACTATTCACGCACGCATTTTTAGGTGTTAAAAACTATATAAAATATTAACTTTTTTTAAATTTTGTTTTTATAAATTCATACTTAATACTATTAAGTATGAATTTATAAAAACAAATTTTAAAAAAAGTTAATATTTTATATAGTTTTTATCGTTCTAAAAAAGCGTGCATGAATAGTAAACGACAAGTTTTAATTAACAGAGGGAGTAATATTTTTTTACATTTGTTTTTATCAATTCATACTTAATTGTAATAATTAAGTATGTAATCATTTAAAAAAATTATTAAAAAGATTAATATTTTATATAGTTTTTAACACCTAAAAATGCGTGCGTGAATAGTAAAACGTTAAATTTTAATTAACGGAAGTAGTATTTAACATACTTAATCCATCATCAATTAACTTCAACTACCCTATCTACTTTAGCTACGTGGCACCAAACTAACCCTTGATGTACGTCTTATTGAAAACAATCTAATACCCTTACATTGCTCAAATTAAGATTCCAAACAAGA
This sequence comes from Persicaria tinctoria, assembly GCA_037127255.1. Taxonomy (NCBI): domain Eukaryota; kingdom Viridiplantae; phylum Streptophyta; class Magnoliopsida; order Caryophyllales; family Polygonaceae; genus Persicaria; species Persicaria tinctoria. The sequence continues at coordinate 73,984,892 of JBANSL010000013.1, forward strand.
TCTATAGAAGATATCTGGACGGTTCAAATTAATTCTAGCACCAGTGGATTAATAAATGTTTAGTACAACAACTTTTTATATCCTATACCATTGAGACATAGGATATATAAGAGTCTTAATTCAGGATTTATATATTTTTAAAATTTTATTTAATTTAGTTCTTCTATCCTATGCCCCAGAGTATATATAGGAAATGGGGGCAAGTGCTTCATTTAGGAAGTTTGCATCCTAGCGTGATGAATGGGCGATTAAGAATTGTACGTTACATTAGTCCTGGTAGGCTAAGCTGATTTACGGGCCATAGTCCTCTTATCCTGTCCAGTTTAGATTTTAATATATTGTGGACCTTGCTGGTTGTTTGACTCGAGGAAGTATGTGTTGGATTGAGTTGTATAAATAAGAAGTAAATTAGTGTATGTTAATAGATTGGCATGACGTAAATAGGAACTAAGTTGATAGAAATACGGAGTAATATTTAAGGCTCAAACAAAAGAAGAAACACCATCAAGAGTAAAAGTTTTACAGAGTATTAAATAAAAGTCCATGCTTATGAAGGCGACCGGTCGCAAGCCAACGAAGGCGACACTCGAAAAATTAAAATACATATATCAAATAACACTCATGTAAATAGCTAAAAAAACACCCTTGCAAACCTGAAGAATTAGGTAGCTCAGGGTATAGCCATGATGCCCACAACAAGTTGTGCAATGGTTAATAGGAGGAGAACGGTTGCATAGACCACAGATGCAACTGCCCATGGATGCTTAAAATACGTATGCATCAGTATAGCTCTATATCGATTCCATCTTTTCTTGCAATGATGAATGAGATCCAAACTTATCTGCTCATAGTACAAGCCATCTGGGGAAGTATATGCATGAGTGTTTATAGAGTTGATGAGATCAGAGACTTGCTTGTGGCTTCCCATAATGTTATGAATGATACCTGCTTCAACTAGCAACTTCACATCCTCAGGAGTGTTGATAAGACAATCTAAGAAGAAATGGAAGTCTGTGATGTAACGAGTGTCACCATAGCCGTAGTTAAGCTGCTGAAATGCTATCATATTCATGGAGATATACTCTGTACTGTCACTCACGCAAAAGTTTGGGATCTCGAGGGCCCCTTTCTCCTTATCGAACTTGATATCGATTAAGCCGCCACAAATATTCGATCGGCATTTTGTCTTAATAGCTAGGAACATAACACCGGCCTCTCGGAGTTGGGTAGCCGTGGGGATAACCAAATCATGAATAGATAATTTACTTTCAACCTTGTCGGTTGTGATTTTTCTTGTACCGGTTGGTCGGCTATGGAATGAAAGTAGATGTAAAAGATGGCAATAGCTCACCGGATGATTGATAATGGAGTTGACATTGCGGTCGATATTGAGAAACCGACACGCAATCTCTGTAAAGGAAAGGACAGAGTTAGGTTTAGTTGCGTTTGTTTGGAATGCGGCGGAATAGAGTAGGTCTAGGATGAAGAATGGTAATTGGTTCTCTTCTAACAGTATGTCGTGCCACACCAGGGGCACCAAAAACGGCTGATTATACATATAATCCCCGGCATCTCTTTCGATCTCATCTATTCGCATCCTAAAAAGCTGGATGATGAAGGCGCTATCAATGAGGACCATCTGAGTGAAGTCGTCACTAGAGAGGTCGATGGGATCCCCATAGCACTCGCGTATTTCAGTTTCATTGCCCTTTACAATCCATATGAACAAGTTGAGGGGGTTAAACTCATTCACTTGTGCGTCGTGCAAGAAGAATTGAAGATACTTGAGCTTGTGAGCCTCCATGGGAAGAAGCTTTGGATCATTGTGGTGGAGAGGACCAATGGAGACGAGTGAAGGTATGTAGGATTGCTCATTTGTTTGGCGCAACAGATTGGGGACTCTATAGATGCAACGTCCCCGAGAATATTGAGGTGCGTCTTTTAACCGTTCTTGCATGGTGGCTACTAAACTTAGGGACCTTACATCTTTGCTTTCATAGATTGATCCCATTGTAGATCTCTTCTCTTCCTGCAAATCTTAAATATATGAACATATTCAAATATTTTTCGTTGATAGATAGTTAATTAGCTGTTTTTTTTCCTCTTTGAGATCTGAAATAAATCATCGACATTGTGAGATTTTCATTAGTAGTTTGTTGATTATAGTTAATTACCAAAAGTTAAGGTAGGTTTTTTTTTTTTTTTTGCATTCTTATCATTATTTTAGTTAGGGTAAACGGTAGAAAACCACTCCTTAAATAAGTCACATTGCTCTAAACCACCCCTTATATCCGAAATTGTAAAAAACCACCCTTGAAAACAACACCGTTAGCAAAATGCCACCCAACCGTCTACTCAATTAAGGTCTTGGTTAAATTTGGATGAAAATGACTAAAGTACCCATGCTTAAATATTCAATTTTCGGTTGAATGCCATTGAAATCATGAAGAACCCAAAACTTAATCCGATTCAAAGCCTTTAGACTCGCAAATCAAATCAAAGGATTTTGCTTATAAAACTCTTCCATTCAAAGCCCCAATTCGAGACTTGATGCCTTAGCGTTGAAAAGCTTGTGGTTTTGTGCAGATTTTTACTTTGTTGTTGTTGATGCCAGCCTGGAAAGCTTTGAACTTGGGCGGCCGCTGGTGCATCCACGAATTGAGCACTCTTCGGCCGCTTTGAACTTCAAGTATTTTAACGGAAAATAAACAGAGTTGAGGTAATTGGTGGCTTTTTGTAAACAGTTTGTGTTTAATGGGTGGTTTTTTTCAATTTCGGATATAAGGGGTGGTTTAGAGCAATGTGACTTATTTAAGGGGTGGTTTTCTGCAATTTACCCTTTTAGTTATTTGTTACTCGCACTTTTGCGTGTTTTGTTAATAAAATATTTTTTTTATATTGATTATATTAAAATTAATTTTTATTAAAAATTTTTGTGAATATTAAAATATTTTATTTGAATTTTTTTTAACCAAACAATTCAAGCAATCATAAATTAACTTAAAGTATAAAAAGATTATAAAAATAATTTAAAGTAAAATAATTTTATTCAAACTTTATTTATCACTAGCAAAGTCTAATTCTTTTGATGCCACTAATAGGAGAATCTATTAACCTCAAGTAAATAAGTATATTGGTAGAAAATGGTAGTTTTAAGTCGTATAATAAACAGTGGCAGATCCAAGCGGTTAGTTGAGGAGACAGAAAATTAAACTCTAATTTTTGTCGAAAAAATAATCAATATTATGAAGTTATAACTAGAATAAAAACATAAATCGTGCTTACTTTTTTTTTCACGGTTTTCAAATATTTTAATCTAACATACCAATTTGAAGTGCTCGAGTTTAATTATAGTATTAAGTTATGATGTTGAACAAATGATAATTACAATAGATGTATATCAATTTGGTAAATGATGTGGAAAATAATTTATAGCAGTTCAGTCTTGAAACATTATTAACTTTTTATTTAGGTGGCGGATTTGAGCTTATAATATATCAAATCGAAACAATCGACAAGAGAAATATGAATATTAAATTTTATTTTTGATTGGGAGGACGGCCGTCACCGCGAACCCAAAGAGGATCCGTCCTTGATAATAATGACAACTTATGACATTACTTGTATTCTACCGTCTCTATATCCAAGTTTACTAGTGATAATGATAAAATAAGTTTAAAAATCATATATTACGATAATTTATTGTAAAAAAAAAATATGTGACTACAAAAATATATAACCGAAAAACAATGATCCTGCCTAGAGAATTAGCTGGTACAGGGGAAGAAGCTGCAGACTTACCAGCCATTGTACAACTCTTTATCTTTGTTGAGCCTGTGACAAGTTCAGCCGGCTAGCTAGCTTGCAGAACGTAAGAAGATCTAGCAACTTGCCTGCTCGCGAACTTCTTTCTTATACGAAAACACGATTGATGAAGTCGGGACAAGTCGTCGGAGACCGGGTGCTAACTAACTATCAAAATAGGTGTCAGCGACGCCTTGGGAGAAATTTCCACACCAAGTACAAAAGACAACTAGCTTAAAGGAATGATCCTTGAATGTCTTCAACGGATGAGCCAAACTTCCCTTGTATTTTTGTGTTCAGCTTGTTTCTTGTACATTGCTAAGCTGAAAGGCATGTTTTGGAAACCGGTTCCTTTTTCTTTTCTTTTTTTTTGCCCGGAATGGTTCAGTCCTCCCTGGACTGATTTGTTTTTGTTGGGCCGAAATCATTCTTGTTGGGCTGTTTTATGACGCCCATTGAAATCTGAAATATATATTACGAGCTCTTTGTTTCGGCAAAAGGGTAGCTTATAGGTAATGGAAACGATTGAATTATTTGTGTTAAATATATGTTAAAAAATTAGTATGGTGTTTGGAAACCTAGATATCAGGGTAGCTCCGAAAACTTTCAGTTAAATTAAAGTTTTATATTTATTTAATTTAAAACTATATAATATCAAAATCAAAATCTCTGAAAAATAGTTGATTGGAATGTTAGAGAAGTAGTTGATGTTTTGAGTTCTCCCATGGCTCGGATCGTGGAGCTTGATCGTTATGTAAATTTAGAAAACTGATTGTCTGACATGAGGAAGTATGTGTTGGATCGAGTTGTGTAAATTTAGAAAACTGATAGAACTTTGTGAATGGAAACGTTGATTGATTCAATGACATTACAATAGGTGAATGAGATCTTTATACAAAAGAAGGCTAACGCTAAAGAGGAAAACTAAGGATATAATTAAGTTATTACAAACGTTAATCTATCATGATGTAGAGAAATAACAAGAGATATTATCTTGAGAATAAGAAGAATAAATAAGAAAGTAAAGTGTATGTTAATAGATTGGCATGATTAAATACGGACTGAGTTGATAGAAATGTACTACTTTAAGCTAGGCTCAAACAGAAACACCACCAGAGTATTAAATATAAGTTCATGCTTATAAAGGCGACACTCAGAAAATTAAAATACATTTCAAATAACACTCATGCAAACTGCTAAAAGAAAAAACACTTGCAAACGTTATGAATTAGGTGGCTCAGGGAATAGCCATGATGCCCACCACAAGTTGTGCAATGGTTAAAATTAATGAGGAGAACAATTGCATAGACCACAGATATAGCTGCCCATGGATGGTTAAAATACGTATGCATCAGTGTAGCTCTATATCGATTCCACCTTTTCTTGCAGTGATCAATGAGATCCAAACTTATCTGCTCATAGTAAAAGCCGTCTAGGGAAGGATATGCATGAGTGTCTAGAGAGTTGATGAGATCAGCCACTTGCTCATTGCTTCCCATCAAGTTCTTAATGATGCCTGCCTCAACTAGCAACTGCACATCCTCGGGAGTGTTGATAAGCCAGTTCAAGAAAATATGGAAATCTATTATGTAACGAGTGGGAACATAGCCGTAGTTAAGCTGCTCAAATGCTATCAGATTCCTGGAGATATATTATGTACCATCACTCACGCAAAAGCTTGGAATCTCGAGGATCCCTTTCTCCTTATTGAACTTGATATCGACTGAGGCACAAATATTCATTCCATATGTTGTCTTAACAGCTAGGAACTTGACACCTGCCTCATGGAGTTGGGTAGCCGTGGGGATAATCACATCAGTACTCGATAATTTACCTTGAACCTTGTCATCTATGATTTTTCTTCTACCGGTTGGACTGCTATGGAATGAGAGCAGGTGTAAAAGATGGGAGTAGCTTACCGGCTGATTGACATTGGAGTTGAGATTGTGGTCGACATTGAGAGACCGGCATGCAATCTCTGTAAAGGGAAGGACAGAGTTGGGAGTAGTTGCATTTGTTTGGAATGCGACGGAATAGAGTTGGTCGAGGATGAAGAATGGCAATTGGTTCTCCTCCAACTTTATGTCATGCAACACACTAAAAATAAAAAACGGGGGATTACATATATATAATCATCGACAACTCTTTGGACCGTAGCTACAGTCTTCCTGAAAAACTGGATGATGAAAGCGCTATCAACGAGGACCATCTGAGTGAAGTCGTCGCTAGAGAGGCCAATGGGATCCGCATAACACTCGCGTATTTCAGTTTCTTTGTCCTTTACAATCCCCAGACACAAGTTGAGCAGGTCAGCCGCATTCACTTGTGCGTCATCCAAGAAGAATTGAAGATACTTGAGCTTGTGATCCTCCATGGGACAAAGCCTTTTATCATTGTGATGGAGAGGCCCAATTGAGACAAGCCAAGGTGTGAAGGCTTCCTCATTTGTTTGACGCAACTCAGGCGGGACTCTAAATATGCAGCGTCTCCGAGAATATTGAGGTGCTTTTTGTAACCTTTCTTGCATGGTGACTGCTAAACTTGGGAACCTCACATCTTTGCTTTCAGAGATTGATCTCATCATAGACCTCTTCTCTTCCTGCAACTCTGAAAATAATGGATGCACAATAAAGTATTTTTCGTTTGTAGATAGTTAATTAGTTGTTTTCACTTGGCTTCTTTTTTTTTTTTTTTCTCAACAAAAGTGGATGGCAGGATCTACTTCTTCAATAAGAACAACTGTTTTTGAATTTACATGAAAACTTGCTATATCGATCGCTTATTCACTTCCATTACTTGACATTTTGACATTTTGTTAGTAGTTAGTTGATTAGTTATCTTGCTATTAATTGAATCTCATTTTCTGATTGGTCTACATATTGCTAAATCTCTGTAAGCTTATTTATTTATGATATAATTTAATCTTTGCGGGTTTTTTATATGACTTTTGTTATTCATTCACAAATTGTGTAAAATCATAAAAATTATATAAAATATTATTTTTTGACTTTTTAGTTTTCTACTTGTTATCAATTTATTATTGGTGATAATTTTTTTTGAACGAGTAATCTCTCACACACACACATAATTGATAATTGTTCAATAATTTATGCGACTTTAGATCTTTATTTAAATTATATATTATAATGTTTTGTGTGGATAAATTTAATACTGATATATATGTGTTAAGTTTAAATTTCCTATCAAAAAAGAGAATTACAGAAAATTAGCTGTGCATATTAATATGGAGGGTTAGTTATAAAAATAAGGTAAAGTAAGTTTAAAAATTGTATTTAAAAATAATTTATTCGGAAAACGTATGTGACCACATCTTTAGCAGGAGCCCATTGTTTCATTTCACTTGGAACCCTATAAATCTTTAGACCGGCACTGATATATTGAAGGTGAAAGAGTATAACAGAAAAAACCGAATTCAAATAATGGAATTACAAAGATAACCGAAAAACAATGATTCCGCTTATAGATCGAATTAGGTATAGGGGAAGGGGAAGAAGCTGCAGACTTAATTACCAGCCATTGTACAATTGCACAACCTCTACGTACGGACTTGTGTATTCTTCTTCTCGATATGGACAGATGAGCTGCTTGATCAAATGAACTCTTATCTTTGTTGAGCTAGCCTGTGTGTAACAATTTCAGCCGGCTAGGTAGCTAGCTTGCAGAACGTAAGCTAGATTATCTAGTGACTTGCCTGATCACCTTATATTTGTGAACTTCTTACTGTGAAAAAACGATTGACGAAGTCGAGACAAGTCGTCGGAGACCGGGTGCTAAGTAATTATCAAACTATAGGTGTCAGCGACACCTTGGAGAAATTTCCACCAAATACAAAAGACAACTAGCTTAAAGGAATCATCCTTTATTGTCTTCAACAGATGAGCCAAATTTCCCTTTATATTTTTGTGTTCAACTTGTTTGTTGTGCATATGCTAAGTTGAAAGGCATGTTTTACCGGTTCGTTTTTTTTTTTTTTGAAAGCCCGGTTCGTTTTTAATATTTCATCATCTTTATATATTATTAAATTCTTTTGTATATTTTTTTAACGTATATCTCTATCACTTTACTCTCTAAATCACTTATATTATTATTAGATTGTAAAATAAAAACATTAACCAAATATCGGGACTTACACTAGTACTAGTAGTGGTTAAACTTTCAAACAGTTGGTAAAATTAAAATACATCAAATAACACTCACAAACTGCAGGGAAAAAAGAAAATAAAAACAAAACAGTGGCAAGCTTGACAAATTAGCTAGATTTGGGGATAGCCTTGATGCTTGCCGCAGCTTGTATAGCTGTTAAAATGAGGATAATTACTGCATTATACACAGAAATGACTGTCCATGGTTTGTTCATATAGACGTGGATGAGCCTTAAGCTTGCTCGATATTTGTTCGCCCAATTCTGGCATGATGAACGAGCTCCAAACTCATATTCGCAGAGTAATAGCTCTGGGAAGAAATATATGTGTGGGTGCCTAGAGAGTTGATGAGATCAACCACATCGAGTAATTCTTAGTGATGCCCACCTCAATAAGTAACTTCACATCCTCGGAGGTGTTGATAAGGCAATTCAAGAAATAATGGTAGTCATTGAAGTAACGAGTTTCATTAGACCTGTAGTTGCATTGCTCAAATGCTATCATATTCCTCCACTTGTACTCTGTATCGCGAGACACGGATAATGTTGGCATCTTGATGATCCCTCTCTTACTGTCGAACATGACATCGACCAAGCTGGATGCATTGTTGACGACTTTGAAATTGATCCCTGCCACCTCTAGTTGTGTAGCTGAGGGGAAGATCAAATCCTCGAGTTTGGCTCTTGCCTCCTTGACGTTGTTTCTAACAAGTGTACCTGCAGGGCTACGATGGAGAACAAGCAAGTGTAGAAGATGGAAATAGCTCGCCTCATTGTTGGAGTTGCTGCCAACAAGGTCAACCTCAAGAAACTGACTCACAATCTCTGTAAAGGAAGGGGCATAGTTAGACCGAGTTGCGTTTGTTTGGAATGGGACATGATAGAGTTCGTCTAGGATGAAGAACGGTAATTGGTTCTCCTCCAACTCTATGTCCCAACTCACTCTTGTTGGAGTAAATGCTTAAACATTGATGGAAAGGTGAAAGGTTTTGTTCCACATTAATTTCTAGGGAAATGAGGGGTTGTTTTACAAGGGTCTCTTATTCACACATGGTTTGAGTGATGGAATAGGGGTCTCACAAGATCTCCCCACTGTCGTCGGTTCGTGGTGGGGTGAGGTCTGTTTTTGGGTGAAGGGGATTGACTCAACAATTATGATGCATATTTTATACATACGGTCAAAGTTAATGCAAGTGCGCTAAATCAAATAATTTTAGGTCGAATAAAGATATAATATGCGTCGTTCTCATGCTTAAAATTATGTTCAAACACTTGTAAAATTAAAATACATCAAATAACAATTACAAACTTCTGGAAAAAAAAGGCAAATATAATAAATTAACTAGAGTTATGGCCCGTAGGCAGACTGAGTATGCCTTGAATTTGTAAATAAAGAGCGGCCATATCCGGGGTTAGAATTGGGGACTTTTGGGTACTACCCGCCCGCAAGTCCTTTCCAGAGATCGAGCCATTCCGGAATGATTACATATTGAATATGCCTGTCAGAGCTTGTATAAATGTTAAAAAGGTGATAAGCATTGAATTATATATAGAAAAGAGTGCCCATGGACTTGTAAAATTGGCCTGATATACCGCCGATCGATATCGGTTCCAACCTTTCCGGCAGTGACGAATGAGGTCCCAACTTATATCCTTATAGTAATAGCTCTTGGAGGAAATATATGCATGGATGCCTAGAGAGTGGATGAGGTCAACCACTTCCTCAGGGCTTCCCATGAAGCTGTTAATGATGCCCACCTCAACAAGCAACTTCACATCCTTGGGACTGTTGATAAGGCAATTCAAGAAATAATGGTAGTCATTGAAGTAATGAGTTTCATTAGACCTGTAGTTGCACTGCTCAAATGCTATCATATTCCTGCACTTGTACTCTATATCGTGAGACACGCATAATGTTGGCATCTTGATGATCCCTTTTTCTCTATCGAACATGACATCAAACAAGCTGGATGCATTGTTGATGACTTGGAACCTGATCCCCATCGCCATGAGTTCGGTAGCTGGGGGAACATCAAATTCTCGATGTTAGCTCCAACTTCCTTGTTGATTCTAATTGTTGTACCTGCAGGACTGCGATGGAGAACGAGCAGATGTAGTAGATGGAAATAGCTCGTCCCATTGGAGTTGCTGCCACGGTTGACTCCCAGAAACTTACACGCAATCACTGTAAAGGAAGGGACAGAGTTAGAACCAGTTACGTTTGGTTGGAATGCAGCATCGTAGAGTTGGTCAAGGATGAAGAATGGTAATTGGTTCTCCTCCAACTCTATGTCACGACACACTCTCCCAAAAAGAGATGGTGTATCAAATATACAATCATCCTCTCTTTGGGAGCTCGTGAACTTCTTCCTGAAAAGCTCAATGATGAAGACACTATCAATGAGGACCATTTGGACGAAGTCTTCGCTTGAGAGGCAAATGGGATCCGCATAGCACTCTCGTATTTGAGTTTCGTTCTCCATTACGATCCCCAGGCACTTGTTGAGCAGGTCTGCATCGTTGGCTTGCGGGTCACAGAGGAAGGATTGCAGATACTTAAGCTTGTGAGTCTCCATGGGAAGGAGTCTTTTATCATCGTGGCGGAGAGGCCCAATTGATACTAGCACAGGTGTGTAGGCTTGCTCGTTTGCTTGACGCAAATCACGCGGGACTTTATAGATGCGCAGTCTCTGAGAAGATTGAGGTGATGCGTTTAACCTTGTTTGTATGGTGGCTGCTAGACTTGGGATCCTTGCATCTTGACTTTTAGAGGTTGATGCCATAACTAATCTCTCTATTCAGATCTGAAATGAATAGAAATTCAAGCAATTTCTGTTGGTAGCTATAGTTATTTATTTTCAACTATCATAAGTTTAATCCCATTGAAAGGAATATGCTAATACAATATTTTAAAATTATATCAATTATTTATAAAAATCTATCAAAAATTAGGAAAATAAATGTAATAAATCTGAATTGTAATGCAAGAATTAGACTAATAACAACCTATCCATGACTTAGAAATAATGATCGCATTTACTATTCATATGATATAATATAGTATATAGTTTTTAAAGACCTGTTACAAATATTAATTTTATTACCGACAAATTTCACATTATTATTTCTTTCATTGCTTAAAAATATATATTTCTTCCAATGTAATTTTTTTTTATCAAACTAAATAGTAACTTTTTTCCCAAATTATTTTTTTTTCATTGCTTTACAAAATTATTTTTTCAGTTTTGTTCATTATTTAACAAACTAAAACACCTTTTTTCCATTAACAAATACACTTAATCTTTTAAAGTTTTTGAATAATTTTTATTTGTTATGGATTTTTTTTCCAGTTGCGTAAGAATATGTTAATATTATAGTCAGATAGCAATTATCAAATTATATTGTTTATTATTTTCCTTTTTTAATCTATAGATAGATTTGTGCTTTTATTAACTAAAATATATATTGTGAATAAATAGATAGATTATGGTTTGTGGTTGCTCTTGCATAAATTACAATTATATATTATTTAATTTTTTTTGTTAGAGAAAATTTTCATCACTTCTAATCTTGAGATGTCCAACCTCATATCTTCACTTCCATACATATTGATTCTGGTAAGGATAAATGTCAAATAGTTAATGGTTTCTATATTTTAGCTCGTTATCTTCAAGATGACGCTATTATTATTTTGTATTTATCTATTCAGTTGAGACTTGAGAATATGTTTTTGAGAGATCACTCCCTCTCAGTTTTTGTATTCTACACATTAAATGTTGGTTTCGATCATCACCTAGTTCATATATAATACAAATTAAACGCAATTCAAAACTCATCAAGTATGAGACCGGCCAGTGTCTCAATTTTCACTATATATTATTATAGGTTATAAATTAGGGAATAAATTAAAAATAATTAAATAAAGAGATAAATAATAAATATAAATAATTCTAATTTAAAAAATATAGTATTTATATATTACCTCCGTCCAAAAATACATGCACTTTTACTATTCACGCACGTTGTTTTAAGAGTTAAAAATTATATAAAATATTAAAAAAATTTATTAATTTTTTAATAAGTTTGTAATTGTTAAAAAAAATTAATAAAAAAGTTAATATTTTATATAGTTTTAACTCCTAAAACAACATGCGTAAATAATAAAAGTCAATGTATTTTTTTTACAGAGGGAGTATTATTTAATAGTTGAATAGTGGAGTTAGTAGTGTCTAAATGTACTGACTATTATTGATCCAAATATATTTACCTCATAGGTCAACCAGATGAAAATTAAAGTCGTATCAGCACGCTTACTTATATTAAAGCTTAATTTAGTACTCCCAACATTTATTTCGGTATGGTTTTCGCCTTAATTATTTTTCGATGTGGAAAGAGATTCATAAGTCCCAACATTTCTAAAGCTTTTCAATTATTAAATGTTCACCATCTTTTTAAACCAAATGAGGTAAGAGTTTTATGTTAAAAAATAGGAAAGAGTTTGAAAAAACAAAAATGATTTTTCATAGATCAGTTTTATTTAACTGCCCAAAAACCTTTTAATATAAAAAGACTTATTTTGGATCAAATTAAAGAGTTAAGGTTCTGTTGGATTATGCTTTATAATGCATAGAATCGTATTATAATATGATAATGGAATATTATAACTTATAAATCATAATCTCTATGTTAAAAAGTATAATTTTTTTTTGATATGGGAATTAAAAACTATGTAAAATATCAAAATTTTATTAAATTTTTCTTAAAAATAATTTATCGCTAATAAGTACAAAATTATGTTAAAAATTAATAAAAATATTGATATTTTATACTGTATAGTTTCCCAAAAATTCAATAACTTATAATTTTAAACAGATATATAATCCTCCAAATTAGCAAACCCAAAATGTCACTTAATTTAGATCGAAGGAAGTATTATACCATATAAATACAGTATGTAGGTTAATAAGATAAAAAGACTTACCTTATATATGGAGGCCGGTTACTACGGAGCTAGGTGAAGATATGTAAATTGAAAGTTTGGGATGAGTGTGATTTATATTTGATGTCTAGGTAACGTACGAACGAAGGTGTTGGGTATGAGCTGGTGGAAGTTAAACACTCAGTAAATTCCGAATGACCAACCGACAACTGATAACCGGTGATATATAAATGACTTGCGTCCTTTTTTTATGGCACGAGGTCAATAAAGGACCAATAATTCATTTCTTCTATTGGGGTTAGTTGTTGAGGTTATGCAACTTGGTTGCTTAGTAGTTATAACTGCCTATCGTGTGCAATAAGCTGAGGAAAAGTGGTGTATAAATAGACCCCTTTTTGTTTGTAATTCACACTCAATACAATTCAATCAAATACAACACACATTTTTGCTCTCTTCCCTATGCTGTTACATGGTATCAGTCTAGGATTTGAACTAGAAGTAAGGAAACTAAAGTTTGTACCAGCCAGGAATGCCGCAGTGTCAGAGGATGGAACATTAGGCTTTCGTAGCAATGATAGCAACTGATTGTACTGCTTAGACGTCAAGGAATGAGAAGAATCAGCAGCTGTAGCAGCAGTAGGGCCTTTGCCAGGAGGATATCCGTGCTTCTTCCAGCACTTGTCCACTGTATGACCTCCAAGTTTACAGAATTCACAGAAAATAGTGTGGCCATGGAGTTTCCAACAGGTGTCCATGACATGACCACCTATTTTGCAGTGATCACAAAAAAGAGTTCCACGACCAGCAGCAGTTTGTCCTCTTCCAGCACCAGGTGAAGATCCACGACCACGAGATGAGGAAGTTTGACCTCTGCCAGCAGCTGGTTTAGTGGAATCAGGAGCTCGTTGAGAAGCAAGAGCAGTAGAGACTTCAAAAGTAGGTGCAGGTTTGGATCCGAGCTCACGCTGTTCCTCATCCTGTAAAACCAGTTGATACACCTCGTTTAATGAAGGAGGAGGCTGCATCAAAAGGATCTGAGCACGAGTTGAACAATACGTCTCGTTGAGACCGACGAGGAACTGGATGACTTGCTGATCATCAAGCAATTGCTATAGAACTGTAACAGAAGCAGAATCAGACAACCGAGCTTCAACAGATAAAGTGTATTCGTCCCATAGCTTCTTCAATTTGGTAAAATAAGACGAGATCGACATAGATCCTTGAGAGATCGAAAAGATCTCACGCTGGATCTGGAAAACACGAGTCCGATTGGATCGAGAAAAGCGAGTTGCAAGATTTTTCCAGATAAGAGCACCTGTGCGGAAGTGCAAAATAGATTCGGCGATGTCTTTCTCGACTGAGTGCAAAAGCCAGGCAATCACCATGTTATTGCATCTCTCCCACTGATTGAGGAGAGGCGAAGTAGCTGGAGGACGAGCAGAGGCGCCTGTAACGAAGTCGAATTTGTTCTTCGTGTATAGAGATACTTCAACAGATCGACACCAGGAAACATAATTTCGATCATTGAGAAGGCCAGTGGACAAAATGTAGTTCGGATGATCGGAATGATGGAGGTAGAGTTCATCATTCGGATCAAGCGAAGCGACAGCAGCTGGATGAACAACTTCATCCGCCATTGAAGAACCTTGATTCATCTTGAATCAATAGAGAGTGAACATAGCTCACAGTAGGTAAGGGTGAGCAAAGAAGGAACTGTCTTCTTGCAGCTTCGTACTTCTCACTCAATCCCATAAGAAACTTCATGAGTTTCTCTTCATTTTCAGCAGCTTCAATTCTTGTATTGACATTGCACTCACACTTATTGCAAGTGCAGCGAATCGGAGGGCTCAATCCAGACAATTGCTGCCAGGCGCCTTTGAGTTTTGTGAAATACTCGGTTATTCCCAGCTTTTTCTGATCACAATCTTGCAATTCCTTTTTGATTTGAAACAGCATTGGACCATTTTTCTAGCCAAAGCTTTCATGGAGGTCATCCCACATCTGCTTCGCTGTATCATACTCATCCAAGGTTGCATAGATGTCCTTGGATACTGAATTCAAGATCCAAGAACAAACCATGTCGTTACACCTGTTCCAGATTGCAGAGTTCTCAGGTGATTCGACAATAGTTCCTTCGACAAAGCCTAGCTTATTCTTCACCGACAGGCCTTTCATCATCGCTTTCTTCCATCTCCGGAAGTTTTCTCCCGTCAATTGAATTGGAGTGAGCAACAGACCTGAGTTATCAGATGGATGGATGACCAATGGATTCTGCAAATCCAAGGAGGTGATCATCTCTCCTCGTCGGCGTCGTTCGGTTGATGAAACTGTATCTTCGAGATTGACCGCCATTGATGACTGCAATTGAGCTTAGAGATGGCTCAATTCACGGCCGAATTCGATCTCAACAATCCACAGCGGCACACACAAGAATCAATGCGGAAGCTAAATCGATTGATTGATCAACAGAAGCTCTGATACCATATTGATCAATTCAATCCATTAAACCAATGTAGAACAGCACTCAAGAACACTCAGAAGAACAAAAGAGGAATAAACTGAACTCTCGGAATACATAAATTTTATTACTTTGTAAAACCGTTTGGGAGATTACAAGGTCTGTGTATTTATAGATGAAAGGGAACTCGAGGGAGCTGGACACAGCTTCCCTTTTCTGATACAGCTCCTAACAACCTCTAACAGCTTCTTGAGCTGGTTTAACAAGAACGGTTGCATAAACCACAGATATGACTGCCCATGGATGCTTAAAATACGTATGCATCAGTGTAGATCTATATCGAGGCCACCTTTTCTTGCAGAGATTCTGGAGCTGCGAAATTATCTTCCAATAACAGGTGTTAGGGGAAGTAGCTACATGAGTGCCTAGAGAGTTGATGAGCTTAGAGACTTGTTGGGGGCTTCCCATCAAGTTTTGAATGATCCCCGCCTCAGTGAGCAACTGCACATCCTCCGGACTGTTTATAAGGCAATCCAAGAAATATCTGTAGTTTGTGAAGTAACGAGTTTGAACAAGTTCGCGGTTGCACTGCTCAAATGCTACCATATTCCTCAACTCAAACTCGAAACGGTCACAAATGGATAATGTTGGCATCTTGAGGATCCATTTCTTATTGTCGAACTTGATATCGAGCAAGTTGGTGGATGGGTCTTTCATGAGTTGGAACTTGACCCCCGCCTCATGGAGTTTGGTGGCTGAGGGGAATGTCAAATCTTTGATTCTATTCCCCTTCACATCTCTAATTGTTGTAAAACTGCGATGGAGTACGACCATGTGTAAAAGATGCAAATAGTCCATCTCACTGACATTGGTGTGGATGGCATATACGACTCTGAGAAACTCACACGCGATCTTTGTAAAGGACTCGACAGAATTAGGAGTAGTTGCGTTTGTTTGGAATGCGGTGTTATAGAGTTCATGAAGGACGAAGAATGGTAACTGATTCCTTCAAACACGGGTTACTATCAAGATAATCATCAACCCTTATATCATAGATGCACTTCCTGAAAACCTGGATGATGAAGGCGCTATCAACGAGGACCATCTCACAAAACTCGTCACTAGAGAGTTTGATGGGATCAGCATAGTACTTGCGTATTTCTGTTTCTTTCTTCTTTACTTTGCGCAGGCACGAGTTGAGAAGGCCCGCAGTGTTGGATTGTGCCATCAAGTTCGTACGGGCTTAATTTAGCTTTAAGATATATGATCCTTCCGATCGAAATATAAGATGTTTAACTATGTAATACGTATTTTTATTAAGGGGTTGAATCCTACGTATTTGAATTTTGTTTTTATTAAATTT
This sequence comes from Persicaria tinctoria, assembly GCA_037127255.1. NCBI lineage: Eukaryota > Viridiplantae > Streptophyta > Magnoliopsida > Caryophyllales > Polygonaceae > Persicaria > Persicaria tinctoria. The sequence continues at coordinate 74,001,618 of JBANSL010000013.1, forward strand.
TATGTACATGAAGATTAATTTAGTATGTTTGAAATCTTTTACAATAAAAAACTTTCAATCAATTAAATTAAATTAAATTAAGATCATATAGAGTCGGAGAAATTCATTATACAAACAAGGATGGAAATAATTATTGACTAAAAAAAATCTTCTAACCAACTAAGATCCGAATAACAAACTCTTAAATATTTATATTATATTTAAATGATTTAATAATAATTAATTGTAATTGTTAATTAATTAAAATTATGTGATTAAAAAATTTAGTATGCTTATGTTTTCTTCTAAATGGCTATTGATATTTGTTTTTATTTTTAAAATTAAAACTTAATTGCCAAAACTACTTTTAGCATATACAACCAAAAAAAGTGACATTTTTTAATTTAGGCTGACATAAAATTATAATATAGGTAATCATACATCAATCCTAGCTTTATTTATCAACATATTTTGTAAAATTTAGTTATCTTTTTATATATAACCTTGCATATTGAAGTAAATTATTTAGAAATAATTTGGTAAAATGTCCATTTTTATATAATTAGCTTTTTGCTAAATGTCCACTCTAATTTCATATCTATATCTATATAAACTCTTAATTTAGAAGAGTTTAGGATGACATGTCAATCTTAGAGGCATTTTAGGAGTCTTAACCAATCATATATTTTTTTGCCATTTTTTTTTATTTTCTTTAATTCTCCATTTTTTCTTCTTTTTCTTTTAATTCTCTTTTTTCTTTAATTTTACTAACCATTGGGCTTAATTCAAAACATTGAATTCAATCTAATATAACTATTGTGCTTAACTCAAATTTATTTACTAACTATTGGGCTTAATTCAGAACATTGAATATAATTATTGATTATGACACATCACATTTAAACAATGTTATAATGATATTGATATTATTATTACTGAGTAATTTAAAATAACTATATTTATGTATTATACTTTACATAAGATTTTTAAAAAATAATTTTCTGAGATAATTATAAGATACATTTGTTATAAAGTTTTTTATGATTTTTATCTTAACATTTATTAATATTTTATAATATTGATATATATAATATTTTAGTTTTAAAAAAACGCGCCATGGCGCGGGGATCGTACTAGTTTTTCTAAATGTGAAAATTATTTTTATAATACCCGTTTTACCCCTATTCTAATTAAACCTAATATATCTCTACTCTCCTCCTCATTTGCATACCATGGAAATCAATGGGGTCTGTATCTGGAAGATCGAAGGGATCCATCAGTTCAGGATCTGTGCCACCGTCCTCCTCTCTCAAGCAAGGTTCTAAATATCGCTTATCGGGGTCGTATCGGTTAGAAGTAAAAATGATATATCGGGGATATATCGGATTTATCGTTTTCCCTAATTTTTAATTATAAATATTATATTTATACTTCAAAATGTAAAAATACACATGAAAAATTAATATTTAAATTATAAAATTACCAAATAAACTTGATAAAATAAAAACAAATTCATTCATAAAGGCTAAAGTTACTTTATCAAAGTTGGCAATTCTAAATATCCCCGATATATCGCCGATATTGACCCGATATATCGGCATTGACCCGATATATCGCCGATATTTACCCGATATATCACGTTGACCGATATTTTCACCCGATAAGCCGATATCGTAGCGGATTCTAAATATCCCCGATATATCGCCGATTTATGAGCAGGCATGAGTTGTCCTGTCTATGAAGAATATGATGACAATGGAGACGAATGAGTTGAGCCTTGAGGCTAAAAGCCGACATCCTACATTCAAAGATTTAAAATTTCAACAACTAAATAAAAAATTCAACCCTGACCAAAAAATCAAATGCAATTTCGAATCTCATATTCAAGAGTAGTTATAATCTCATTTCACCTCTCCCTAGAGTTCAAATGCAATTTCGGATCTCACAATCACAAACAAGAAATGCTATTTCGAATCTAACATTCTAACAAACAATTGCTATTTCGGATCTAACAAGTAACAAGAAACAAATAGAGAGAATGAGATAGAGAGAATGACATAGAGAGAAACTGAGAAAGAGATAGAGAGAGAGCCAGAGAGGGTATCGATTGGTGTCTGCTTATTGTGCCGACCGAATCGGAGCCAGTAGTAGAGTCGAGGAGGAGCAGTTGGTACAGATGTCGGCGGCGGCTAGTGGTCAGGTGGAGATGCCGGCGGGGGTGCACTGGTGCTTGGAGGTCGCGTGGTGCACTGGTGCTTCGAGCCTTCGACTGGAGTGGAGGGAGAAGACTCAGAAGAGAAGAGGGAGGCTTGAGTTGTGCAGCTGAGACGCAGACGCTGAGTGAAGAGAGCCGGGAGACTAGGGTTAGATGAAAAGGATTGTGTATATATATATATATATTAAAAATAAGTCGGGTGATTCACGGGTCGGGTGATGGGTCGGGTGACGGGTGAAATTACTACCACCCGAATCCGATCCGACCCGTCACTCGTTTAATATCCACCTTAAATCGGATTTTCACCCATTTTTTTGGGTCGGATGAAGCGGGTACCCGTCGGATGCGGGTGAGATTGCCACCCCTATGCACAAGCACCCAAAGATTCGGAGGTGATCATATCTAGGCATGGTGCGGTATAAGACCTGAGTTGACGAGCGATGCTGGAGGGTGGTTGAATGGAGGATGCTGAGGAGATAACATGACGTTGTTAAGGCGTGAGGCCAATAGGCAAGTGGGATGGATGCATGAAAGATGAGGGATCGCATCATGTTTGTGATGGTTCGAATAACACGTTCGGTCTTTCCATTTTGTTGAGAAGTGTAAGGGCAGGAGAACCAAAATGAGATTCCGTTTTTGGCAAAGAAAGAGTGAAAGTCTTTGTTATCAAATTCACGTCCATTGTCACATTGGAAGCATTTTATGGACTTGTGAAACTGTGTTTTAATATAAGCATGAAACTTAACACATGTTAAAAAAACACCTGGGACTTGAATTGCAAAGGAAAACCCTATAAAAAATGAATGTAATCATCAACAAATAATTGATAATACTTATGACTAGATCTGTCAAAACACAACCTGACCCGGTCGACACGACCCGAATGCACGGAATTTTTTCGGGTAATCTGGGCTTCAACCCATTGACCCGATTAACCGGGTAATTTTGACCCGATTGAACCGGTTAATTGACAATTATTCCTCGGCCATCACGTCTTTCATTTTAGAATTTTAAAATTATCGCAAAATTATCAAATCATGATTTTTTCAATTTAAAAAAGAAAAAAATTGACAAACCCGAAATCTACCCGAAATCCGGTCAAACCTAGGTTCGAGTCAACCAGGATATACCCGGAACCCGTTTTACTCGGGACCCGACCTGAACCCGACCCGAATAACCCGTTTGAGAGGTCTACTTATGACCATCCTTGCTAGGCACAGGAGAGGTCCAAATGTCACTATGAATGATATCAAAAGGTGCAAAAGTGGAGTTGAAAGACTGTTCAAACGGTAGTCTTGTGTGTTTGCCTAACTAACAAGAAGAACATAAACGAGAGCGAAGCTCTTTATTATATTTGACAAGACACTTAGAGCGAAAGAAATCTAGAGTGGCAACGCTTGGATGGCCGAGGCGAGCGTGCCAAAGACTGGACGAGGATGCCGAGAAGGCCACAGGACGCGTCGACGAAGGGGAGAGTGATGGCGATGAGACAGGATAGAGCTCCTTGGTACTATTACATCTCAGGCGAGTAACCCCCGTAGTAAGATCCTTCACAGAGAAACCAAACGGATCAAGCACAAGAGAAACGTTGTTGTCGGTAGTGAACCGACGGATAGAGATAAGGTTTTTGACAAGTTTTGGGGGTAATGAGGACATTATTGAGATGTAGTGGTTGGGTTGGGGTCTGTATTTAGGCGTGGCCAATACCCGAAGTAGAGAGGTGGCCATCATTGTCGACGATGATAGAGTGTATAGGACCTTTAAGGGAGATAGAAGAGAGGGTACCTGATGAGTTCGCCATAGGTGAAGTGGCGTCAGTGTCCATGTACCAAGAGGAGTCGGGAGTTGTCAACTGCAGAGAGGAGAAGGCTTGATGCACATTAGTCGGAACATAGGCGTCGCGACCTGGATCGGACGACGTCGGATCCGCCTGATGGCTTGCAGGCCGAGAGGCAAGACCCAATAAACCCGCTCCCTGCTGGCTGTTGGGGTACGGGCAAGGAGGGGGGCGCCAAGTCAGAGGAGGCCAACCGGACCCATTGCGGATGGAACCTAAGTTCTGGTGACCAACTACGGGAGTGGTTCCATGGTCGATTGCCGCGACCACGTCCGCGTTGTGCTAAGAAGTCCTTCCGACAACTGGAGGATCAAGGGGGATAGGGAGAGCTGTCCAAGTGTGACGATACCAGGGCGGTTTTCTCCTTGGAGGACGTGTCGGAGGTCTGGCGGTTCAATCGAGTTTCCTCCAGTATCAATTGGGAGCGTGTTTTCTCGAATGAAGGCAGTGGTTCAATTCGGTCTCATGAATATCGATAGAAGCAGCATTCTATTAAGAGGGGAGACCCGATAGTACCTGTAGGACAAGGCGCGTGGCACTGGGGTTGGAGTCGACGGTGGCCAGTTGATCGGATAGGGTTCTGAGTTGCTGACAGTAGGCGGCGATGGACGGGAAAGAGGCCAGCTTGCAACTAGAGACCTCATGCTCTAGGTAGATGGCACAGGTGGACTTGTTGTCTTGAAATAGGTTCTGAAGCTTGGTCCACGCAACCATGGTGTTGTCGCCGGTGTCGAGGATTGTTGTCAACAAGTCTTTGGAGATGGTGTTGTAGATCCATTGAAGGATTAGGGTATCGAGTTGGGCGAAGAGATCGTCGTCTTCGGTGGCGGGGCAATCATCTGTGGAGTCGATGTGATGGATGATCTTATGAGCTTTCACATGAGTCTTGAAGAGATGAGACCGGATGGTGTTGGAGCTTGAATCTTGATCAAGGATAATGGGGATGCAATTTTGAATATTGAAGATAGTTAGGGCAGAGTGGAAGGGGGGCTTAGGGGGATCGGCCATATTGCTGAAGAGGACAAGAGCGGTAGGGGCGGATCGAATTAGGGTTCCGTGAGGAAGAAGATTACAAAAGAGTAGGAATGAGCCTGAGCCAATAAGCACGTACACTATACAATATTTAATCTATCCATCAGAGGCCTACAATTTTGTATTCATTCTCGGTTTTGAAGTGATATACATTGCGTTTTTCGTTGTCATTGTTGCTTTGTTTGTGCTTTCAATCAAGTTTCTTAGCTCTAAAAAAAAAATCAACAGCTCGTAGATATTCGGCTCGTAACACCACTACCCTTAGCATTAACATCTTTTCAAAATAAATGAACGAAGGCTAACGGAAGAGTGGGTAAGTGAAGAATCCTATAGTAAAAACTAATTGTTTCCTACAAAATTTCTCCCCAAAAGTAACTACATAATTTTAGCAGCAGCTCCAAAAACTTATGGTTATATGGATCAAGAATCATGATATCTATTTGAAAATCAAGATAAGAACTAGTCGAGAGCTATCCTCGATACATTTTTGTATCTTCTTTACTTGCTGATTTATCGTCAGCACAAATCAAAGAGAAAAGAAGATACAAAGGTAAGCAAATCTAATCCAGTGGACATAAATAATCCCGTCCTTTTCATAAATCTTTACATACGTACCATCATCAACAGCCTTGGAAATCGGACCGAAAAGTAGTCGAGAGTTACCTCCAAGATAACCATATGGTAGTCCAACTCCCAGTTAAGCTCATTTAATTTGATAGAAAATAATTAAATTCAATTCATACCTTTGGGATAGCCATAAGTTGCGCAGTCGTTAAAAGGAGGAGAACAATTGCATAGACCACATAAATACATATGCATCAGTGTAGCTCAGGGGATAGCCATGATGCCCACCACAAGTTGTGCAATCGTTAAAAGGAGGAGAACGATTGCATAAAGCACGGATATGGCTGCCCATGGATGCTTAAAATAAGTGTGCATCAGCGTAGCTCGATATCGGTTCCACCTTTTCTTGCAATGACCCTGAAGCTGCGGAGTTATCTTTGCATAGGAATAGATTTCTCGGAAAAAAAATACAAGAGTATCTAGAGAGTTGATGAGATCAGCCACTTGCTCATGGCTACCCATAAAGTTGTGAATGATGCCCGCGTCAACGAGCAACTTCACATCCTCCGGAGTGTTGATAAGGCTATTCAAGAAAAAATGGTAGTCTGTGAAGTAACGAGGTTTGTCAATGTTGTAGTGGCACTGCTCAAACGCTATCAGATTCCTGCACTTATACTCCGTATGGTCATTCACCATAAACTTTGGCATCTTGAGGATCCCTTTCTCATTGTCAAACTCGATACTTAGCCAGCAGGATGAGTTTTTGATGACTTGGAATTTGATCCCCGCCTCATGGAGTTCGGTAGCTGGGGGGAAGATGAAATCCTCAATTTCAGCATCAGCCTCCTCATTGTTTTGAATTGTTGTACCTACAGGGCTAGGGCTACTATGGAATGCGATCATGTGCAAAAGATGGAAATAGCTGATCACCTCATTTGAGTTGTTGTCTCGATCTACATCGAGAAGCACACGCGCAATCTCTGTAAAGGAAGGTAGAGAGTTAGAACTACTCGCGCTTGTTTGGAATGCGGCCTGATAGAGTTCATCAAGGATGAAGAATGGTAATTGGTTCTCCTCCAACTTTATGTCGCGAAGCACTTTGTCCAACAAAAATGGGCTTGCATACATATAATCATCATCGATTAGGACATTGTAAATATACTTCCTGAAAAGCTGGATGATGAAGGTGCTATCAATGAGGATCATCTCTGAAAATTCATTACTAGAGAGGCCTATGGGATCTGCATAGCACTCGCGGATTTGAGTTTCTTTGTTCTTCACAATCCCAATGCACAAGTTGAGCAGGTCTACTTCAGTGTTTGCTTGGGGGTCACAGAGAAAGGACTGAAGATACTTAAGCTTGTGAGCCTCCATGGGAAGAAGCCTTTTATCGGTGTGGTGGAGAGGCCCAATAGACACTAGCAAAGGTGTGTAAGCTTTCTCGTTTATTTGACGCAACAACTTCGGGACTCTATATATGCAACGTCTCTGAGAATATTGAGGTGTTTCTTTTAACCTTCTTTGTATGGTGACTGCTAAACTTGGGAACCTTACTTCTTCACTTCCATACATTGATGCCATCCTTGATCTTTCAACTTCTAGATCTGAAATGAATAGAAATTCGGGCAATTTTTGTGAGTGTGACTAGTTTGTTATTTTCAGTAGTTTCTTTTCATTTTGTCAACAAAAGCATTCCTGATCCTCCATAGCCCATTATATAAACTAGTACAGTTCCCGCGCGATTTTAAAAAAATAAAATTTTAATAATAAAATGAATTAGTATTATACAATTAAATTAAATATTAGTTGAATATTTTGAATTAAACTTATAAGAATTAAGAAACTCATATATATATATATATATATATATATATATATATATATATATATATTTTTTTTTTTTTTTTTTTTTGATTTAAACTTATAAGAGAAGGGTATAATCAATCAATCAATACATAATACTAAAACAGAGACGTGAAAATCAATATATATATATATATATATATAATACTAAAACAGAGACATGAAAATTATATGTGGTGGGCTCTGGTGCGATTTGCTTACGTGTCGTTCTCTGGTGCAATATGACCGGGGGTTGTTTTGACACGTCAATTAATGATCATCTAATAAATAAATAAAATGAGTTAGATTAAATCACTGATTTTAGGGATTTAGGTGGAAATTCGAATATTGGGAATTATAGTATTTTTTTTTTATGGTGAAACATTTTTCGATCTCTACAGGAAATACTGATTGGATGATGATTAAGAAATTTCCATTCTTCCTTGATTTCATTCTCTGTGCTTTGTACACGAATATATATTCAGGTATTCCTTGGATACCAATGCAATATTGCTAGGCAGCTGTAGCTTGCAATACTATTCTAGAGTATTCACCGATTTGTCTGTGTCTGATATGGGCTTGGACTCGTGCTCATTGGGTTGGCCTGCTGCCTTCCTAGACTTCTCATCATATGGGCTGTTAATCTCTTTACTTTTTTTTATAAGGAAAATAAAATTCGAGAAATAATTAAGCAAGGCTCGAAAAATCGTCGATTCTCGAGAGGCCTGATAGATTACATATTGTATAGTGGACTTATTGGCTCCGGTCCAATTATACTTGTAACCTATATATATGAACATGATGAGGAATGAAACCCTAAGGGGGACTTTACATCGATTGATATCTCTCTACATGGTATCACAATCTTTCTTTCCTCATGGAACCCTAATTTGATCCCCCACCTCTCCTCTTACCACCGCCACCGGCCACTCTCCCACGTCGGGCCGTTGCGCCCTCTCCACTGTTCCGCCACCACCTACCGCCCCCCTCCCCTCTCTCAAGCCACAATGGCCGACGCCCCCCCCCCCCCCCCTTCCACCAAGCCGCATTTCTACTCCGCCCTCCCAATCTCAAATATCAAAAACTGCATCTCGATCATCCTTGATCAAGAATCTAGTTCCTACACCACATGGTCTCACCTCTTCAAGACCCATGTGAAGGCTCATAAGGTCCTCCATCATATCGATTCCACTATAGATCGTCTCACCTCTGAGAACGATGATCTCTTTGCTTAACTCGACACCATTGTCCTTCAATGGATCTACAACACTATCTCAAAAGATCTATTGACCACCATCCTCGACACCTCCGACAACGCCATGGGTGCATGGACCAAGCTTCAGAACCTCTTTTAGGACAACAAGTCAACCCGTGTCGTCTACCTAGAGCACGAATTCTCAAGTTGCAAGCTTGCATCTTTCCCGTCGACTCCAAACCTAGTGCTACTCGCCTCGTCTAATGCATCTTCGTCAGCTGCTTCAAACTCTTTCAAAGGGCTCTATGTTCGTCCTTAAATATGTCGAGAAAAAGCGCGCGATCGCCGATGAACTTGCTGAATCATTGTGTGTGATTACTGATGACGATATTGTGTCATATATACTCTTCGGACTTGGCTCTAAATTTGCTTCATTATGATAAGCTTTTGCTCTTAGGAAAGAGCCTATATCTTCGGATGAGCAATTGGCCCCTTTATTACAGGAAGAACAACGCCTCCAGGAAGATTTGCAGCTCTTATCTGATTCAATATCATCCACGACCAATTATGCAACCTCCAAAGGGCGTCGCGGTCGCAGGAGGGGCATATCTTCATTTGATCGTTCCTCTGATCGGGAGTCTACTGCATTGTCTCATTCTGATCGCCCTCGTCCAACTTCTCGACTCTGTTGCAAGCCAGGACATGAGGGTGTCAATTGCTTTGCCTGACTGAATCTGAACGATTTCTCGACAACAAACAAACATGTTGCTATAGTGCTCAGACAAAAGCCTTCCTCCTCTGGGAAACACGCATATGTTGTGGGGTGTCAATCTGAAATGTTGGATCCTTTGGGTGGTGGATTCTGGTGCAAATCAACACGTTAAACCAGACCTAAACAACTTGAGCATTCAGCCCAACTACAACGACAACGATCAATTGGTGGTCGGGAATGGTATGTCTCTCCTCGTAACTCATTTAGGGCATTCTATTTTAACTACTATGCATGTTGCCTCTAAACCAATGAAACTTACTAATGTTCGGTTTGTTCCGACAATTGCTAAATAGTTGGTAAGTGTTTCAAAACTATGCCGTGATAATAATGTCTTTCTTGAGTTTCATGTCGAGTTTCTTTGTTAAGAACTTGCAGAGTCAGATATTGCTCAAATGAACCTTTGGGAATGGTCTTTACCGTCTTACTTTATCCAATATTCCCTCCACAAATTGAGTCATTCCATTGTTTATCTTGGTGAGCGTGCCTTCGCTGATTGTTGCCATTGTTGTCTTGCTCATCCTCATGAGTCAGTCCTCCTTCGTCTTATTTCAAATTGTCATCTCCCAGTTTCATCAATTAAATTGGCGTTTGTTTTGCTCCTCATGCCAGCTTACCAAAAGTCATCATCTTCCATTGTCAAGTGGTTCAGTCACTACTGCAAATCCATTTGATTTAGTCCATTCTGGTGTATGGGGACCTTGCCCAATCACTTCTCTTAATTAATGGCAATAAGTACTATGTTAGCTTTGTCGATGATTGTACAAAATTTGTATGGATTTATTTTCTTTCCATCAAATCACAAGTCTATTCTGTTTTTCAATTATTCATTCAGTTAATAAGACTCAATTCATCAATCCACCCTTTATTTTTTACATTACCTTTTCTTTTTCAATAAAATTCTAATCGAGTATTGGGCTAGATTGATCAATTAGGATGGTTCATGTTGGGTCAACTCGATCTGATCCGACATTTTTGGGTCAGGTCAAACCCAAAGACCCGATTGTAAAGGCCGAAAATATTTTAATACTAATTATTACTAATTTAATTAAATATATTATTATTTTATTCAATTTGTAAAAGTAGAATAAAACTCGTCCTCGAGCACAAGTATCGATTTTAAATCCTTCCGGCATCATTTTGAAATTTGGATTTTATGGAGTTTGATTCCGTCTTCGAACTCCAAGTGTTGATAAATTTAATTTTAATTCCCTAAATGATTTAAAAATTCAATTTAAATTTCGATAGAGTCTGGATTAGCGTGTTTTGAATTTGAATGTCGGAATTTCGTTTCAGTGAGCGGGATTGGGATCGAGTGTCCGGAAATAAAATTAGTCTTGTGGGGATCATCCCCTATTTTATTTTATTTCTCTTGTCTTTCCCCCCCCCCCCCCCCCTCTCTCTCTCTCTGCCAACCCAGCACTGTGTGCCCTTTCTCTTCTTCTTCGTGATGTGCAACAACCCACAACACCTCACCCACAACTGTTGCCCTAAAACCCACCCGATGGTCCCTCATTCTCCTATAAATCTGAGCGTCAACGCAGCCAGAGGCGGAGCTGAGGGGGGGACTAGGGGGGAACGTACCCCCTCTCTCACGCGAAGAACTACCTAGGTGTATTCTCCTCATCGATAGCTTCGTTGTGATATATAATACGGGTTAATCCGAAATCTGAGTAAAAAGTTATGAATATTTAAAAATTAAATATACCAATTCAGCTATAAATATACCAATTCAGCTATAAAGTTATGAATATTTAAAAATTCAATAAGCTATAATGTTTGAGAAAATGGTATTGAATATACCAATTCAGCCCACCCTTTGCAAAAATGTCACCCCCCAACCTAAAATGTACTAAATGTCAAAAAGTGTATTTTTTTGCAAAACTAACCGGTCAAGTGACCTTTTATTATGGGTTAAAAAGTTTTGGGCGGGCTTTTGAAATTTTGGAAATATTTGGGCGGGATTTAAGGGATTAGGAAAGGAGAGAGAGTTTATTTTCACAAAATCAAATCTGCAGACGGGGAGAGAGAGAGCCATGGACGAAGATTCTCCGGGACGCTTTCTCGGCAGAAGAGGAGCGGTGTTGTTGAAGGTGAGGCCGATTTCGTCCTTCAATGGAGGATTATTGTGGCGATAAACCATGGACTTGGCGACCTGTTGTAAAACCGAATCTCCGATTTGGTAGTTACAGAACGGGAGGAGCGATTCCTCAAACGAAACCGTCGGCGCGATCATCGGCGCCTGGTTGTTGTACAGATTGGTTGCGTTGTGTGTGGAATTCATTGTCTATCTGTTTCTAGGGGAGAGAAGAGAGTACTAGAGGCGGCGATTGAGAGGCGGATGCGAATCATCCGATGAGAATCTGGCTACCATTTCGAAACAAGTAGGCAAACCCTAACTAAATCCCAACAAAAATTGGTCTGCAGTGTGTGATTTTCGAATGGGGATTTCGGTGTGAATTGAAACCCTAAAACTCCATATGTTTCATGTCGTTTTGCCTGCAGGTCCCAAAGATGCAGAGCTAATGAAGAAAGAAGAGAAGAATTCCGGTGGGAGAGGCGTCGAAAAAGGAGGAATCCGACCAAGGAGAGATAAGCGAAGGTGAAAGGAGAAAGAAATTGAGGCTGTTGTGTTTAAGTATTTAGGTTGCTTGTTATGTGAATGTGCACTCTTTCATCTTCTTCTAATTGCATCTTTGTTTGAACACTTACTCATTTCTTTGTTTATGTAAATGTTGTAGGAAGTTTCTGAGATTAATAATATCTAACAGGGCTTAATCTTCCATTGGCTGAGACATCGGTTTTATTGGCTAGACAACAGAAGTTATTGGCTAGTAAGCGTAAATCGCATATATTTAGGGTTCGCATCTCAGGCAACAAAAACGGAACCATATACTGTAACTGACGTACATATATGCAAAATAACAAAAACCAACCTTCGGCAACTCAAAGAATGTCGTCTATCCTAGCTATCCTTGAGGTGGGAAGTTCCTGAGGTAGATGAGACCCGATAGGGGTTATTCTTATATTGGCTAAAAGATCGTGGTCACTAGCTAGACAAAAGTAGTTACTGGCTTGTAAGCGTAAATCACAATTTTTTTTAGGCCAAGCGAAACCATGTATAGGGTTGTATGGATTTTTTTTGTGTTTCAACACCTAGTTAGTATTTCCCCCTCCTCCATGTCCACGACAACTTTGTCTTTCATCTCCGAAGCAACGATTGTCGGTTCTGCCCAGGTTTTCGGGTTTATATTGCCAGTTGTGTGAATTTCTGTGCCAGCTGAATTGTTGTCTTTGCCATCCAAATGTTTTTCCATGTCATCTTCCAAATTGAGTTCAAGATACGATATAGACCCAAGTTTACTTCGAAATATTTTTTTTCATAAACATATATAAAGTGGGTGTCTATAGATAGATAAAATTAAATAAGGTTAAAAAATATATTTATTTTTTAATTTTAACAAATAAAAATAGCCAAAAAATAGTTTAAAACAGTTAAAGTGGGTCTCCCTCCCTCCTCATCTCTCTCCCCTTTGGTTACCTTCAACCTGTTGGGAAGGTGCCCAAATATTTTGCAAAAATGACATTTTGTCATTGTCATGCAAATAATCCCACCCATGGCTATTTTTGAAAAGTTGGATGTAAAGTGGTATATTGGTGCAAATCATCCATAATGTTTTTATATTTTACTTAAATTAACATTTACATACTATAATTTATCTCAAGAGCTTTGAAATGAGAGGTTATACTAATCATTCCGACAATTAGATAAGAAGTTACGCAAGTTTAAATTTTTTATATCTGGTTATACATATATTATATGTTATGAGTACAATAAATTATACTTAACTAGGGTTTTTATTTGAGCCAAACAAATCTTGTATTAATGTTTGATTACATTTAGCTCATTTAGAAACAAGTCAAGCTCGAGTAGAACCTATATTTGAAATTGAGCTCATACTCGACTTATTTAGTAAATGAACGAGTTTGAGTTGAGTATTTTTTTTTTTGCAAATATTATGCAACTTTACTTGCTCATAACATAGTAACTTAAAAGAAAATATGTAAATTTCATAAAATTCATGTTATTTGAGTTTCAGTCGAACCTAGCCGAATTTTGAATCAAGCATAAAAATGTGCTCATAATAAACTTATTTTGTAAATAATGCTTGAGACGAGCTTTTATTGAGCAAAACTCGAGCCAATTAAGCTCTAACTACTTAGCTCATATAACAACCATAACATTAACTTAATGTTTATTATATTGCGTTTCCTATATTATTTAGTTGATTTTTTTGGATATTTCATTTATATATTTATATTTTTTTTAGGCGCAAAAAAATGATAGCGTTTTATTATAAACCGGTGATATTTTATCTTAAAATAAAATCATTAATTATCGTATTATATATAATTCTTCATTTCAATTTAATCCAAAACAATATCGTACATTTAAGACAGTGCCCCCTCCGAAAATTTTCTGGCTCTTCCGAACGCAGCCCTAAGGCCTTAACCAAACACAAACCCTAAAGCCTTTTACCACCTCTTCCTTTATCCCATTTTCCAGCAGCCCAAGCTCCCCGTGGAACCTCCATTCCGATTCATAAACACCACTCCAAAATCACCCTTCACCGAGCCACCCTCTGCTCCGCTTCGATCCAGCACCACAACACCACCATCAACCTGTTTTCCTCGTCGATCACAGCCCTAGCTGCAGACACCAGTAGCTCTTTCGTCCTCGACGCCGCCGAGCAGCGAAGCCGACCTTCCCTGCTTCGGTGATAAGGGGCCAAGCTCCAACACCTCCATCTGAGGACCTCCAGGTCTTGTCTTTCCGAGTACAGCCAACAGCAGCCCCAATCCTCCCCTCCGACGTCCGACGATTGAAGCCGAGTCGCACCGAACGTCGTTTCTCCTTTTCGCGTGAGAAAGGAATTGGTATGCCTTCACCCTTTGTTTCCGACCTAAAACCTCTTCAAGGTCCGTATTTATAACCTCCTATCTCGTCCCAAGCCAGGATCTGCGCGTTCCGCCTCCGGCAAACCCAAATCAAGCCCGACGACCATGATTCCGGCGAACACAAACTCCCTCGGTGAGCTTCCTCTTCGTCCTTCCTCTCTGTAAGATCATGAGATTGATTGTAATGTCCTCCTTGAGGGTTTCCATTCATTGATAAACATATATATAGGTTACCAAGGTATTGGGCCTTAATGGGCTTTTAGCCCACTATACATGAGAAGACCTATGTAATCTATCACTCTCTACTCTCGTTTAGGTTTTTCTGGGTCGGTTGAGGTCGGAAATAGGAGATGGTGAGGAGGAGAGTGGGTCGGGATTGATTGCTGCTAGAGGCCCTGGTCTCTTTCTCTTTTCTCCCATCTTCGATCGTCGTCTCTGTTTTGTCGTTCTGGGGAAGGAGACATCCTATTCTCCTGTTCTTTTTGGTTGGGCCGGGTATGGGCTTCAGATTTGATAGACCCAGGTTCTCTTTCTCGGGTATATTGTGTGAGTTGGGCTTCAGTGGATTTGGGTCCGGGCTTTCTCCTTGGGTCATAAGGGTTGGGCTGTGAGATTTGGCTTTTGCTATTAAATGGTTATTGTTGTTGTGTTACTTATATTTATATAATAATTGTGTAGTTATCATGTTGTTATCATATATTTATTATTTGATTAACTTATTGTTATTATTATTATTACATTATGAGATTTTAAGATAGAAATAATTTCTGGAGATTATTATATATTTTAATATTGTTTTAAAGGTAGTATTATTTTAGGATGATATTATGTGGTGTTTTATTTTATTTAAATATTGTTGGTTTTGAATTATAAATGTGATTTATAAAGATGGATTTACTTGGGGTTTATTTTAGATAGATATTGTTTGAATTAATTAAGAAGGGTTTTCAAATTTTCGAAAATGTCCTTTAAGGATTTGTGTTTGGGAAAACCAAAATGCCGAAATCATTTTAAATAGTATAAATCTGCAAGTTGATTAGAGATTTAATGTTTTATAAATGGGTTTTGACTCAGTATGATTTGAGAAATTGTTTTGAAAATGGGTTGAGCTAGATTAAGTGTCTCCTTTTTGACATTCGGCATCTCCTTCTCACTCGTCATGTCTTGCATTGTGATAGTCACAATGCTACCTTTATGGCTCGCAATCCTATCTTAAACAATCGGTCTAAACACATACATGTTGACTTTCACTTTGTTCAAGACATGGTTGAGTCTGCTGAGCTCCATGTGCATCATATCATGCACCCCTGAACAGGTCGCTGGCATCTTCACCAAAGCCCTTGGGTCGCACCATTTTGATCAGCTGAAGTCATAACTCCGATCATGTCGGTGATTTATCTTTTCCTAGGTAGATAGAATTAATTTTCCTAGAGAACAAGTTTAGGTTTTCTTTAAATAAAGGCATAAGACCTAGGGTTTTGATCATCCAAGAACACAAGCATTTGTGTGCCATAGTTAGATTTGAGAGAAAGGAGGACACTCGAGAGTGGTGAAGGATTTGGAGATTTTCGGTTGTAAGTTAAGTTTATTTAATTCAAGTTATTTTCCTTGTTTATGATGATGTTCATTGCGACCATGAGTGAGTAGTCATCCTACATCTAGGGTCGGGGTGAGATCGGCATTATCCATGTATGTATGATTGAATCTTTAATGCCTTTATGTGATTATTATCTTCTATCTTATGCTTAATTAATCCTTAGTGAAAGTTGAGGAAATTCCTTATTTGCGATTTATGGAGAGAAAGTGAATTAATTGCGAATTGGGATAGTAATTAGGATTGATTTGCGAAAGTTGATTAAAACCTAATTATGAAAAGATAGAAACAAATAGGTTTTTATGCAAAAGCCTCTATTATCTATTTGTTGATTGTGAAAGTTGTCTTTTGATGATAAAAGCATGATCTCTTCTATGATTCTTGAGATTAGCATGCATGGTTATTGCCGTGGTAAACCCTAACCTTAGAAGCTTTTATAATATTGTTGAAAACCCTAGCTTTTGTGTGTTGTGGGAGACCGACCCCTTTGCTATTTCTGATCATTACATCCTTCACCATCCTTTCATTCTTCGACCTTTCTTTGTAAATGAAAGTTTCTGATATTCTGTTTATGTTCTCAACATCGACTGTTTTGGTCAACGTCGACTGCAGGTTGGACTTACACGATATCGACTGCTTTAATCGACGTCAATTGTTTTTTTTTTTGGTATTGAAGGTGTTACTCGACATCGAGGTGTTGTGCTCGATATCGAGGACTCTGAACTTGTTGCTGAGGAGAAGATCGACTGCCCCAGTCAACATCGAACACTCCTTGGTCGATATCGAGAATTTCTAGTCGATACAGAGAACGATTATGAGGATTATTTTGGCGAGCGCTGACACGTTTCCTCATGGATCGATCCTGATTCCCTAATACTACAGTGGGAGAGTCTTGTAATTTATTTGCTTGGATAAGAGTTGTCTTGCTAGGATAAGAGTTGGCTCGTCAATGCATCTTCGTCAACTGCTTCAAACTCTTTCAAAGGGCTCTATATTCGTCCTTAAATAGGTCGAGAAAAAGCGCACGATCGCCAATGAACTTGCTGAATCATTGTGTGTGATTACTGATGACGATATTGTGTCATATATACTCTTCGGACTTGGCTCTAAATTTGCTTCTTTATGATCAGCTTTTGCTCTTAGGAAAGAGCCTATATCTTCGGATGAGCAATTGACACCTTTGTTACAGGAAGAACAACGCCTCCAGGAAGATTTGCAGCTCTTATATGATTCAATATCATCCACGGCCAATTATGCAACCTCCAAAGGGCGTCGCGGTCGCAGGAGGGGCATATCTTCATTTGATCGTTCCTCTGATTAGGAGTCTACTACATTGTCTCATTCTGATCGCCCTCGTCTAACTTCTCGACTCTGTAGCAAGCCAGGACATGAGGCTGTCAATTGCTTTGCCTGATTGAATCTGAACGATTTCTCGACAACAAATAAACATGCTGCTATAGTGCTCAGACAAAAGCCTTCCTCCTCTGGGAAACACGCATATGTTGTGGGGTGTCAATCTGAAATTTTGGATCCTTTGGGTCCTGGATTCTGGTGCAAATCAACACGTTAAACCAAACCTAAACAACTTGAGCATTCAGTCCAACTACAACGACAATGATCAATTGGTGGTCAGGAATGGTATGTCTCTCCCCGTAACTCATTTAGGGCATTCTATTTTAACTACTATGCATGTTTCCTCTAAACCAATGAAACTTACTAATGTTCTGTTTGTTCCAACAATTGCTAAAAAGTTGTTAAGTGTTTCAAAACTATGTCGTGACAATAATGTCTTTCTTGAGTTTCATGTCGAGTTGCTTTGTTAAGAACTTGCAGAGTCAGATATTGCTCAAATGAACCTTTGAGAATGGTCTTTACCGTCTTACTTTATCCAATATTCCCTTCACAAATTGAGTCATTCCATTGTTTATCTTGGTGAGCGTGCCTCCGCTGATTGTTGCCATTGTTGTCTTGCTCATCCTCATGAGTCAGTCACTCAGTCCTCCGTCGTCTTATTTCAATTTGTCATCTCCCAGTTTCATCAATTAAATTGGCGTTTGTTTTGCTCCTCATGCCAGCTTACCAAAAGTCATCATCTTCCATTGTCAAGTGGTTCAGTCACTACTGCAAATCCATTTGATTTAGTCCATTCTGGAATATAGGGACCTTCCCCAATCACTTCTCTTAATGTAAATAAGTACTATGTTAGCTTTGTCGATGATTGTACAAAATTTGTATGGATTTATTTTCTTTCCATCAAATCACAAGTCTATTCTGTTTTTCAATTATTCATTCAGTTAATAAGACTGGAGGGGAATACCGCAATGTTTCTACCTTGAAACTCTTGGCATTGTCCATCGTGTGTCTTGTCCCTATACTCCTGAATAAAATGGTTCCGCTGAGCACCGTAACAGATCTATTGTTGAAAAAGGTCTAGCTTCATTGGCTCATGCTAATCTATCTAAAGAGTTTTGGGAACATGCTTTTCACATATCTGTTTACCTATCAAATAGAACAATTACTCCTACTCTCTAGTACAAGTCACCCTTTCAACAATTATATGGGAAAATATCGGATTTTGGGTAATTAATGCCATTTGGCTGCTTATGTTACCCGTTTCTCCGTCCCTATACAAATTCCAAATTAGAATTTGGTTCCATACCTTGCCTCTTTTTGGGTTATAGTTCCAAGCATAAGATTTATATCTGTTTTGACAGCAATACTCATCGCATATACATCTCTCGCTATGTTGTTTTTGATGAAACAATATTCCCTGCCTTCTCCCTTTCAAACCCAGAGTCACCTTCAACCTCTCAATCAATCCCTTTGTCACTTTTACAGCACACCTCCACTAGTCTTCCACCTCCCGCTTCGCCGGCGTCCTCCACCATTCACCCTCTAGTGTCTGCTCCCTCACCGGCCCTCTAGAATTCGCCAGTCCCATCCAGGTCATTGGACTCGCCCTGAGAGATCTCGTATGCTACTCTAGTATATATCGTAGTATTGTTGATGCACTCCAAGTATATTACTATTACTCGCCCTGAGATCTCATATGTTGTTAATCGAGTTTGTTAGTCCATGCATAATCCCATGGAGATTCATTGGGCTACTATGAAACGGATTCTGCGCTATCTTAAAGGTGGCATTTCTATCGGTCTTCACATTCAACCCTCTCTGATCGTCGCGTGGTCGCATTCTCTGATGCCGGATGGGCCTCTGACCCAGATACTGCCGAACCCAGCATGGTTTCGCTATATATTTGGGTGGAAATCTTATCGGCTAGTTTTCTAAGAAACGAAAGGTTGTTGCACGGTCTGGTACGGAGGGAGAATACAGAGCTATTGCATTTACAGTTGCTGAGATAATCTGGTTGCAACAACTTCTCCATGAAATGGCAATTTTAGTTTCCCAAGGCTCCGATTTTGCTCTGTGATAATCTGAGTGCCACCTTTCTATCCACTAATCCTTGTCTTTCATCAGCGGTCCGAACACATCAAGATTGACTACCATTTTTTTTTCGCGAACAAGTCTCTGATGATGAGAGCTCGTTGTTTGCCATGTTCGGTGATATATTCACTAAAGCAGTTGGTACCCATCGGTTTAAGACTTTAAGCGCCAAGTTGCAAGTTCGTCCCCAACCACTAACAATCAATAGCATTTCATAAAACAAGTCAAAAGGTTACTTTTCTCTTAACCCAATGCCTAGAAAACCTAAAAGAGCTTATATTTCTAAACAAAATTTTAAACCTAAAAAGACTTATATTTTTTAACGGAGGGAGTATTATTTACTGTTAATATTTGTAATTATCATTTACCATTGTTTATTTAGATGGTATCTTATTGCTAGTGATAGATAAGTCAGCTCCTAATTTGTAGGATTGATTTTGTTACTATAAGGTTATTTAAACCACGAGAATGAATATACATAATCATCTTCTTCTCACAAATCCTCTAGATTACAATGTACACCGCCACGTGGCTGATTTCATATATCTAATGTGCATAGAGATAGCTAGGTATAGGGGAAGACTTACCAGCAATTTCCCTTGTCGATTTGGACTGAAGACGCGCGATCGATCAAGTGAAAGCAACTCTATCTTTCTGGATCGAGCCTGAAACATTAATCAGCTAGCTTCAAATCTATAGTGTAACTATAATATTCCCCACTTCAAATGCAAATCACCCAGCCCAGCAACTACTTACTGGTCGATTGAAAAGCTAATAATTGTCTCTAATGCCATCTCGTAACATTGTGATGGGATATGCTGACAGTTACAATGATGAGGTGGTGAAAATAAATAAAGTGGAGGTTGTTTAGTGGTTCAGATAGAGATGAGAAATAGAGTGAATGTTGTTGCAGCCTTCATGCAACTTCCAAACAAACTTAACCCAAAAAATTGTCACTTAATTCAGATCGAAGGAAGTATTATACCATATAAATACAGTATGTAGGTTAAGACTTACCTGATCTATATATAATATGGAGGTTACTACGGAGCTAGAGATATTTGAAGAAGATGAAGATTTGTAATTTGAAACTTTGGGAGCAGTGTGATTTATATTTGATTGTCTAACGTACGAACGAAGCTTTTGGATGTGAACTGGTGGAAGTTAAAGACTGTCAGTAAATTCTGAATGACCAACCGACAACTTAACCGGTGATATATAAATGACTTAATTACGTCCTTTTTTATGGCACGAGGCCAATAATTAAGGGACCAATTAATCTCTTCTATGATAGGCGTTGCTCATATAAGTTGATTGCGACTTTGACAAGTGAATAACATTCGTACCAAAGATAATTGATTTCGACTTTGACAAGTACGTGAAACAAATTCCAGCAATGATGCATAAAAGATGAAATTTCTTTTCCTTCTAGCTAGCTAGACCGAGCTAGTTAAATTGTGGGTCATGTTATAGGGACGACCAAATTCTCACCAACCACACGGCCCAGCTACCGACCTGGCACACTCTATTGACAACATAGGATATCTCCGGACGCGTGATAGTGACATATTGTAGAGCACCAACAACGCTCCAGTATAAGTGAGGATCGGCAACTGGATCACCAGTCTGAACCAGGCGAGACCCAGGCTCGGCAGGAGATGCGATGGGTTGAGCGTCTGTCATCTTACTGCGGAGAAGTAAGTCTCGAATGTACTTCTGCTGAGTCAATAGAATAGCACCATCCTGGGGAAGTAGTTCAATGCCAAGGAAATAATGCAGTGCGCCTAGATCACGGAGAGAGAACGCGCTATTTAGGCCAAGCACAAACTGATCAATAGCTGATTGAGAGGAGCCAGTGATAATGAGATCGTCAACATAAACGAGGACCATTAGAGTGAAACCACGAGCCCGACAGATGAAGAGAGAGGAGTCTGATTTGCATGCCGAGAACTGATGCTGCAGGAGGAAGAGCTTGAGCTTGGTGAACCAAGCTCGCGTTGCTTGTTTGAGGCCATATAGGGCTTTTTTGAGTCGACATACATGCCTAGGCCAAGTACGGTCAATAAAGCCAAAAGGTTGATCCATGTAAACCTATTCAGAGAGGTCACCATTCAGAAAGGTGTTACTAATGTCTACCTGACGCAGTGGCCATTTGTGAGTGATGGCGAGACCAAGGATGACACGGATGGTGGTCGGTTTGATCACTGGACTAAAGGTGTCGAAATAGTCCACTCCCTCCTCTCGATTGAAGCCTTTTGCAACCAAACGGGCTTTGTGATGCTCAATAGAACCATCCGCATGACGCTTGATCCTGTACACCCACTTACATCCAACAATGTTAGTATTAGGAGGACGCGGGACAAAGTTCCAAGTCCCATTACGAACAAGAGCATCATATTCAACCTGCATCGCACTCTGCCATTCAGGAAGTTTGGAGGCTTGAATGAAGGTTTTTGGTTCAGGATAGGGATCCGGAGAGGGTGGTAGCGGGTGTTTTGTGGTGGTGAGAGCTTTAGGTTTTCCACAAAGAAAGTCCTTGAGAAGGACCGATTGTTGTCGTTGCCGGGTACTCTGTCGAGTGGGCTGCGGTGGTGGAGGTGGGGACGCTGATGGAGAGGGAGAGACGGGTGAAGAGGTGGCATCGGGAGATGTGTCTCGTGATGATGAAGAGGTCTCAGAATCAGAAGCTCCAGGAGACGTTGAGTATGGTTCGGGCGATGCCGGCTCGATGTCCTCGAGGTCGAGCTGGAATGGAATAGGGGGAGGGATGATTGGCGCCGACTGTGGTGTCGGAAGGATGGAGGCGGCCTGCTGGAGGACGGACAGGGGTGTAGGGGAGACCGATGGGGTATACGGCGTGGGAGTGGGTGAAGCATGAGCTGGGTAAGGAAACACCGATTCGTCAAAGATGACATGACGAGCGATGTAGAGGCGACGAGTTGGGACAAGGAATCACATATACCCTTTGTGTTTGGAGCTATAGCCGACAAAGACACAGGGAAGGGAACGATACTCAAGCTTGTGATCGGTATAGGGGCGCAGGAACGGGTAGTAGAGACAACCGAAGGACTTGAGAAATCCATAATCAGGACTTTTCCCATATAGGCACTCATAAGGTGATTTATTGTGGAGAATTGGCGTAAGAGTGCGATTGTGAAGATAGACAGAAGTCTGGAAAGCATGTTCCCAATGACAAGTTGGCATCTTGGCATGAGCAAGAAGGGCAAGGCTTTTCTCAACTATGGTGCGATGACGCCATTCAGCTGCACCGTTTTGAGATTGGGTGTGGGGACATGAGACATGATGCAGAATACCCTGTGTTTGTAAATAGGTGGAGACATTTCGATACTCGCCACCCCAGTCAGATTGAAGGTGTTTGATTTTGGTTGAGCACTGGGCCTCAATCATCTTTTGAAACATTTGAAAAGTATGTAGAACCTGGGATTTTTGAGATAAAGAAATATATCCACACAAATTTGGTGCAATCATCCACAAATATGAGGAAATAACGATTTGAATTTATAGAGGCAACAGGGGCAGGGCCCCAAACATCTGAGTAAACTAATTCAAAGGGAAGTAAACTGGACTGATGAGAGTTTAGCAACGGTAAGCGATGGCTTTTTCCTAACTGACAAGACTCACCAATTGAATGTAAATTGTTTGTAGAGACAGGTAATTTAAAGCGAGAGACTAGACAACGAAGGGAGGACTCATGGGGGTGACCAAGGTGATGATGCCAAGTCTGGAGACTGGTTCGTTCACCAAGGAACACACGGTGAGGAGAGGGTGAGGACGACAACGGAGGAGCACCAAGCCGGTAAAGTCCATTCTCAACGGTTTCTCTTAGGAGTGTCCGACCCTGCAAATCCTTTCCAAAGCAATTAGAGCCATAAAATAGCATGTACACATCATTGTCACGAGTTAATTGGGATACACTGAGTAAAATTTTGGTGATTTGAGGGATAAACAAGAGGTTATGGAGTTGCAGAATGCGATTTTGGGCAGGCAAAATAGACTTTCCCAATTTCGCAATAGGAAAGGACCAATGGTCTAAATATCGCGTATCGGGGTCTTATCGGTTGAGGGTAAAAAGGATATATCGGGGATATATCGGGATATAACGGATTTATCGGATTCGCTAATTTTTAACCATAACTATTTTATTTATACTTTAAATTTGAAAAAAATAGCCTATTCAACCAGTATTTTTAACATAAATCCAAACTTAATCATCCTCTCAAATTGAAAGTTTGAAAGCCATATCTATTCGATGTATGCAGATTCATTGAACCTCTCAAATTAAACACAATTTACACAGACCACAGTACACCTACTCACAAATTGCTCCCAATTCCTAAATTTTTCACGATTTACCGTACAAGTGTCGAGGGACTGAGGGAGACAATGTAGGTGGTAGCTATCAACTAGAGGCACCTGGAGAAGATCAGGGGCCGCCGGAAAAGAACCAGGGCGACCAGAGAAGAAGTAATTGCGCTGAGCGGTCGAGGCTATCAGAGAAGAAATGCCTGAGGCAGTCGGAGAAGATTCGCTTAACGCCAGATGTAGTTAGGTGTCGGAGAAGAAACAGGGGCGACCGCCGACCGGAGAAGAAGCAGGCTGAGTAGGGGCAGCCGGAGAAGAAGCAATCGCAGTTTCGCCACTCGCAAGCCCTAGGTTTGGATCGAATTGGTAACTCGGGTCTCAACTCTCAAACAGTGGATCAGACTCAACAATTCAACCCATTTTTCTGATTTTTCCATAAAAATAAAATAAAATGTCGACCAAAAAAAAATTAAAAAAAATTAAATAATCAAAACGACGTCGTTTCACGGCAACGATATATCGGTCAACCCGATATTGACCCAATATATCGTTGTTGACCCGATATATAGCGTTGACCGATATTTATCACCCGATATGCCGATATCGTAGCGGATTCTAAATATCTCCGATATATCGCCGATATATAGGCCGATATATCCGATGTTTAGAACACTGGAAGGGACATATCGTTACCAACCTGGAGACCATCATTGCCGAGGTAGGCAGCACTCACATACATTTTCCCTATGTCGTTAGTGATGTGATTGGTGGCGCCCGAATCAACGTACCAAGCTGGATCAACAATGGCTGACGGCGGAACCATGGTGTTGTAGGCGGGGCGCTGGGGAGGACCGGCTCTGCCGGAATAGGATCCGTCGCGAGGACCACCTAAACCTTGGGGCTGCGAAGACGGCCGACGGTAAATGGGAGGGAAATCCGCGACGTTGAGGTGCTGAAAACAGATGAGAGCCTCGTGGTTGGTGCGTTTGCAGATCTAGCAGGGTGTCCGAGTGCGCTCGCGCTCGGTGGGTGAGGAATCAGCGGATGCAGAGGGCTCACGAGAGCGGTTCGAGGGCCGCTGAGAGCGAGATCTTCCCCTGCTGACCGTGTTGGTTGATGGTTGTTGATCCTGGAGAGTTTGTAAGGACTGAGATTGACGATCCTCCTCCCGAAGAAGGAGGCCAAAGAGATCGTCGGAGGTAATAGGTCCAGGCTGCATATGAAAGGATGTCCGGAAGGCATTGAACGATGCATCCAAATCATGGAGGACGCACGCAATGAAGTCATCATCGGGTACAATATGGTTGCACTCGGCAAGGGAATCGGGAAAGGAGCGCTTTTTCTCAAAGTACTCCATGATCGAAAGATTACCTTTGACAAAGGATTGCATCTGTTGCTTTAGATGCATCTCTCGAGCCTTTGTCTGGGCATGAAACATCCGCTCCAGGGTGGCCCAGGCAGCAGATGCAGTGGCGGCTCTAGCAACATGGGCAAGGAGGGGAGCGGAAAGAGTAGAGCGAATCCAAAGTAAGACCAGCCGATCCTTGCGCTTCCAAACAGCAAAGGCAGGATTGGCGGCTAGCGGATCAGGTGACTCGCCATCAGCGGGCGGCGGCGACGGGAGATGTGTGGGAGGGGCAGACTCGGTTGTAAGGAAGGAGTCGATTTCATAGGCTTCAAGAGCGGACTTGACGGTTTGACGCCAGACAGTGTAATTGGTTTTTTCAAGTTTGATGGTGAAGTTGGGAAGACTAATGGTGGGGGAGGAGAGGCCGGCGGCGGCGAGAAGGGGGTTAAGGGTGTCGGATTTGGTGGCGGTGACCGATGTGGAAGAGGAGGAGGATTCGGTCGACATGGTGGTTCAAAGAGAGAGATAGGGCTAGGGTTAGGTGCGGAAGAGGATCGAAGATTAGGCTGATACCATATAGAGATTTAATGTTTGTGTGAAAGCTTACTTTCATTCATTGATAGTATAACAATATATAGGGTTACAATGCTTGGAGATTAAGGATCTCCCAAGATAGGATATATATAAAAAGATACTTGATCAAAATAAAAGATATGTATCTATCCTAATACCGGAGAAGACAATGCCGATCCAGCCAGGGGTGATATTTGAGCCAAACGAGCCAGGCTTGGTATGTTAAGCTTGGCTTAGGGAAGATTTTTGAGGTCAATTAGGGCTTCAACTAAATAGAATGAGATGATCGAGAAGTAAATATGGAAGTTCGCAAAGGCGATTTTCGTGGAGATGTTTGAGATCTATTAATTGCAGGCGAAGGATGAATATTTTGGGTTGGAGGGTGGTCTTTCTCCGCCGAAGATCGAAAACCCTAACCCATGCAACCGGCCTTCAACAGCACTCAGAAAAGAAATACATCAATTAATTAATTACTTCATGACTGGCACCAAATACAAGTAGCATAAAAGGATAAAAATCTGTATCCTAGTTAGACATTCCAACCACCAAGGAAACAAGATAGTACAAAGTTCACAAGCGAGTCTAATCAAATGGACATAGATAATCCCATCCTTAAATTTTGATAAATCTTACGTAGCATCCTCAATGACCTTGGAAATTGGATGGATTAATAGACTTGTTGAATCTCGTAGAAAGTAGTTTTTCATATCTTTGGGATAGCCATGATGCCTGCCACAACTTGTATGATAGTCAAAAGAAGGAGAACGGTTGCATAAACCACAGATATAGCTGCCCATGGATGCTTAAAATACGTATGCATCAATGTAGCTCTATATCGGGGCCACCTTTTCTTGCAATGATTCTGGAGCTGCGAAATTATCTTCCCATAACAGGCGTTAGGGGAAGTAGCTACATGAGTGCCTAGAGAGTTGATGAGCTTAGAGACTTGTTGGGGGCTTCCCATCAAGTTGTGAATGATCCCCGCCTCAGTGAGCAACTGCACATCCTCCGGACTGTTTATAAGGCAATCCAGGAAATATCTGTAGTCTGTGAAGTAACGAGTTTGAATAAATTCGCGGTTGCACTGCTCAAACACTACCATGTTCCTCAACTCAAACTCGAAACGGTCACAAATGGATAATGTTGGCATCTTGAGGATCCATTTCTTATTGTCGAACTTGATATCGAGCAAGTTGGTGGATGGGTCTTTCATGAGTTGGAACTTCACCCCCGCCTCATGGAGTTTGGTGGCTGAGGGGAATGTCAAATCTTTGATTCTATTCCCCTTCACATCTCTAATTGTTGTAAAACTGCGATGGAATACGACCATGTGTAGAAGATGCAAATAGTCCATCTCACTGACATTGGTGTGGATGCCATAGACGACTCTGAGAAACTCACACGCAATCTTTGTAAAGCACTCGACAGAATTAGGAGTAGTTGCGTTTGTCTGGAATGCGGTGTTATAGAGTTCGTCAAGGACGAAGAATGGTAACTGATTCTCCTCCAACCATATGACGTCACGAAACGCTGTTTCCTTCAAACAAGGGTTACTGTCAAGATAATCATCAACCCTTATATCATAGATACACTTCATGAAAACCTGGATGATGAAGGCGCTATTAACGAGGACCATCTCACAAAACTCGTCACTAGAGAGGTTGATGGGATCGGCATAGTACTCGTGTATTTCAGTTTCTTTCTCCTTCACTTTCCGAAGGCACGAGTTGAGCAGGCCCGCATTGTTGGCTTGAGCACGGAGGAAGGACTGAAGATACTTAACCTTGTGAACCTCCATAGGAAGAAGCCTTTCATCATTGTGGTGGAGAGGTCCAATAGAGACTAGCGCGGGTGTGTAGGCTTGCTCGTTGGCTTGACGCATCAGTTTCGGGACTCTATAGATGCAACGTCTCGAGGAATATTGAGGTGATGCGTTTAATTTTGTTTGTAGGGTGGCTGCTAAACTTGAGATGTCCGACCTCACATTGTCACTTCCAAAGCTACGTTGATCTCTCCAATTAAAAGGCCTGAAATGAATAGAACTGCAAGTAATTTGTTCTGTAGGTAAGTAATAAGTTATTTTCAATTAGTCCCTTTTCATTTTGTCACCAAAAATATATGTAGGGTAGGATCTGAAATGACAAGTTTCTACCTATTTCACTTGTTCACTTCCATTAATTACCATCACTTAATCTTTTATCTGAAATAGATCATCGACATTCTAACATACTGTATTTTCAATTAGTCCCTTTTCATCACTTGTTTTCTTATTTTGCTGCATATATATTGTGTTTTCTTTTATAATTCATTCAAATTTAATAGATTCGAACTCTTGGTATGCTAAGGTCAAGATTTCAATCGTTACCTGGTGCCTTCAACACCTATGTGGTTCCCTTTGACAAATCCGAAAAACGAAAACGGGGGTTTTCCGTTTCGAAGAGCTTTGCTGAGGTTGTCTCTTTGCCAAAAAGCATGCCTACAAAAGTACAAACTATATATGTTGAAACATCAGAATGATTATGTTGATATGTATAAAAATTCACACTGTTGTAGGTTAATATTGGAATCAGGAGAAGTGAAAGCTAATTACATATATTTGCCCAATTATGGAATGAAATTATGACTAAGCTCTCATCATTGATAGGAAAGCCTCTTCAACAGTACTCTGTAAATGTTTTCTTTCTATCTTGCTGTTAGTCGATACAACATCTTCATAAATTGTTATCAGTATGACTTGACAATAAATCTTTTTTTTGGTACAACGTGAGATATATAGATCTCTGACTGCTTCCTCACTAATTGTTTTTGTATATATCCAGGAAGACTTGTCGATCTTCTATTGTGAATATGGGATTACAAGATTGATCCTATGGGTTCATATGTGGCTAAGTGAATGAAGGGCAATATGGTAATTTTGGTGACAGTGGTTAGCTGTTCTAACAACCAACTCACACACTCACACAGCTATATAAGCTGTTCTTGGCGCCATTTTGCAGCTGTGTAACAAACTCCAGTTCTGTAAATGTGAACACAGATTTGGTTTTCCTTTACCTTGAATCTAATGAATTGATCTTGTTCCTTTGGTTTTCAATCGATTTTGTTTTCTTTCTAATGCGTATTTGTCCAAATGGTATCAGAGCACAAGGCTTCGATCTGATTCGATTGAAGTGCAGCTTGTGATTTCGGGAAGATCCGTGGAGATCTACGTGTTTCTTCACTTGTTTTGGTTTTATTTCTCTCAATTAAAACTCGTTTGCAATGGTAGGAAGAGGATCGAATTTCCAGCAAGGTCACGGATCTGCTGATGGTGGAGGTGCTGGAAGAGGCACTTCGTGTTTGTTACGCTGCCTAATGGAGTAGGTCGTGGTTGGAGCGTCAGAAATCTCGGAAATCAAGGAGTACAGTTCGGAGATCTGGGACAAGGTACGAATAATGTACATGTCAATCCCTATTTTTTTTTGTCAAATTCAGACCATCCAGGGATGAATCTGGTGTCTACTGCATTTAATGGTGCAAATTTTATCAGTTGGACTAGAAGTGTTCGAATGGATTTAGGTGCTAAAGCCAAATTAGGATTTGTAACCGGGAGTTGTGTTCGTCCTAGTGAGGATAGTGAGGACTATGAGAAATGGTTGAGAGCGGATTACATGGTCAGATGCTGGCTGGTGATTTCCATGAACAGCGAGATAGGAGAGAGTCTCACATATGTTCAGTCGCCGAAGGAGCTTTGGGATGAGATTAGAGATAGGTACTATGAATCAAATGATCCTTTAGTGTTTCAATTGAGAAGAGATTTGAGTAATTTAAAGCAAGAAAACATGTTTGTTGGTGCTTACTTCATGAAACTGAAGAAAATTTGGGATGAAATCCAGATGTTAGATCCAATTCCTACCTGTAATTGTGGTGGTTGTTATAACGAGAACGATAATAGCGAAGAAAGACACAGAGATTTACGTGGTTCAGCAACGGTGTGTTGCCTACGTCCACGGGCAGAGAACCAGATTTCTTATTAGAGGAAGCGAAAACAGATTAGGTTACAGGGGTCGGTGTTCCATGAGTATATGAAGAGACTCATGGAACCCTAAACAGACAACGGGCTGAAAGCCCAAAATAGACAGCGAGACCACCGCCGGGAGGCTCCGCCCCCCGGACCCCCCGATGCGTCGCCGGTCAACAGTCGTTCAAGACACATTAACAGTGGCCTTAACCAATGTTCATGCAGTTTGATGAAAAGAATTGTTGAGAGAGATGAAAAGGCTAATATCATGCAGTTTCTCTTGGGATTGAATGATGTGTTTGAAAACTTGCGTGGCAATGTGTTATCAAAGGATCCTTCTCCTGGACTACACGAGGTCTATCAGATGGCCATTCAGATTGAGAGGTCCAAAGGAGTGACTTATGTGATTCAAGGAGAAGGCAGTATCCTTATGACAAACAGAGATGATCAGTCTGAGAGTGAAGCTAATGCTTTGTCTAAGTATAGATTTGGTGATCAGAATAAGCAATATGATCATGGAAGGAGAGATTACAAGAGAGCTAAGCTTGAAAGGAAATGTGACCATTGTGGTGAACGTGGACATACCAAAGACTATTGTTTTAAACTGATTGGGTATCCAGAATGGTTTAGGGGCCCAAAGGATGAAGATAAGACAAAGTACAATGGGAGATTTGCTGCTCAGTTTGAGAGTAACCAGCAAGAGAGTCCTTTAGATCAATACTTTGAGGGCAATCAGAGTGTCTGCAAACCAGATCAGGCTATGGTCAATGTAGTCTTCCATGAGATTTTGAAGATGATGAAAGGAAAAGCTCATTTGGAAGCTGGGGAGAGCTCAGTCAATCAGGCAATGACACACTTTGAAGGTACATTAAGTGTATCATTTCTTATTGGTGTTAATAAGGGTGAGAGTGATACCTGGATTGTGGATTTTGGTGCTACAGATCACATTGCCTTTGATTCCAGTATTTTCATTGAGATTCATGAATTGAATTCAGCTATTAATCTTGGCTTACCTGATGGGAGCTGTATTGTTGTTACCAAGAGTGGCACTATATCATTGAGTGACAGTTTTATTTTGAAGAATGTTTTGCTGGTGCTTCAATTCAGGCACAACTTATTTTCTATTTCAAATATTGCTCATGATCAGAAGTTGAGAGTGACTTTTGATGATGTATCATGCTGGTTACAGGACCCTATAACTAAAGATGTGGTGGCTAGAGGCTTTGAGAAGAAGGGATTGTACATCTTGAAGGCTGCAGGATATCAGAATGTTTGTAAGACCTTCTCTCATTCCCTAAGCCATGTGATTTCTGGTTGTAATAAGCTTGATAAAGCACAATTACTTCATGCTAGGCTTGGGCATATGTCTTATGCCAATCTTCATCATTTGCCAGATTTTCAATGTAGTGGTATTAAGGATGTTTCCTATAAAAACATGTTCTTAAACTAAGGCTCATAGACTGAGTTTTGATAGAATCGAATCATTGGCCTAGATTCCTTTTAAACTGTTACATATGGATGTTTAGGGTCCTTATAGAACTCCTGCTTTATGTAGGGCTAAATACTTCCTCACCATTGTTGATGATCATGCTAGATCAACTTGGGTGTATTTGATGCAAGATAAATTGCAAGTGTTGAGAAATATTACTGGCTTTCTCAACATGGTAGATACTCATTTTCAGACTTCTGTTCAGTTTATTAGAACTGATAATGGAACTGAATTCACTCAGAGAGGTTGCATAGACTTGTTTAATTCTAGAGGGATTGTCCATCAAAGATCTGCACCTGGTGTTCATGAAGAGAATGGGCGTGTTGAGAGGAAACACATACACCTAATTGAGATTGGTAGGGCAATCAGGGTTCATGCAGGGTTGCCTATTAAGTTCCGGGGAGAGTGCATTCTTAGTGCAACTCATATTATCAATAAGCTGCCATCTGCTATCCTTCACTGGAAATCTCTTTTTGAGTTGCTATACAGATTTCCTCCTAGATATGATCAGCTTAGAGTCATTGGTTGTTTATGTTATGCTGTTCAACCCAATGATCATAGGGACAAGTTGGGGATAGTGGCTAGGAGATGTGTTTTTCTTGGATATCCTGTTGCTCAGAAGGCTTACAAGCTGTATGATCTGGATAGACACTCTGTCATCATCAACAGGCATGTGATGTTTGAAGAACATATTTTTCCTTTCAAAAATCTTCCAGCTGCACCTCCAGTTCCTAAGACCTATTGGTTTGATGCCTTTGGTGAAGATCCATATGATCCTGTTACCATCCCCACAGACACATCTCATCATCATCACCCACTCTCACCTCCTCACCTATCTCAAAATTCAGCCACACCTCCTTCACCTCCCATTCAACCTTCTCATGTTTCTGATTCTTTTAGATCACCTCATATTTCTGAAAATTCTCCTCCCTATGTAACTAATTCTCCTATTCCTGTTGTCCAAAATACCAACCATCATGGCTTGAGAAGCCATACACATAGACCTGCCAAGCTTCAAGACTTCATTTGCACAAATATACCTGCCAGAGGCCACTCATATACCTCTTCAATCTTTGAATCCTTCAATGTTTTCAACATTAAGAACTTGTCTTATCTATCTCCAACCTATATTCATTCTTTCATAAACATGTGCAGCACGTTTGAGCCTAACTCCTATACTCAAGCCAAAGGTGTTCTAGAATGGGAGCAAGCCATGCCCAAGGAACTTGATGCTCTTACCAGTAATAACACTTGGCAGATTATTCCTTTTCCTCCTGGAAAGAAACCCATAGGATGCAAGTGGGTTTTCAAGATCAAGTATAAGCCTGATGGGACTATTGAAAGGCACAAGGCAAGGCTTGTGGCTAAGGGGTATAATCAGATCAAGGATAAAGACTACAAGCAAACATTTTCTCCTGTGGCTAAACTTTCAACTGTTCGAATCATCCTTGCACTTGCAGCTTGTAAGGGTTGGAATCTACATCAATTGGATGCCAATAATGCCCTCCTTCATGGCTTCCTTGATGAAGAAGTCTACATGCTCCCACCTCCTGGTTTTTCTGTCCCTACTGGTCATGTTTGGAAACTCACTAGGTCCCTTTATGGCTTAAAGCAGGCCAGCAAGCAATGGAATTCAGAACTTACCAAGTTCATGATCAACTTGGGTTTTACTCAATCTTCCCATGATTACTCATTGTTCATCAAGTTTGTGGGTTCTTCTGTCATAGTGGCTCTTGTGTATGTGGATGATATGTTACTAATGGGTAACTCAGTTGAGGAGATCCAGCACACTAAGGCAGCTTTGCATAAGGCTTTCACAATCAAAGACCTTGGTATTGCAATGTACTTTCTTGGGATGGAGATATCTAGATCTTCTAGTAGGATCCTTCTTAATCAAAGGAGTACATCTTAGATATTCTTAGAGATGCAAATATGGAGAACTGCAAGTCTACATATTTTCCTTTGCATCATGGTCTCAAACTATCCCAACATGATGGTGATCCTATCTCTAATCTTGAAGACTACAGAAGATTGGTTGGAAGGTTGCTTTACCTCACTCTCACTCGTCCTAATATTGCATTTGCAGTACAACAATTGAGCCAGTTTCTTCTCACTTCCCTGCAACCTCATTAGCATGCCATGGTTTTCTCACTCCCCTGCAACCTCATTGGCATACCATGGTTTACTTGCTTAGATACCTCAAGGGAACCTTTAATCTGGCTTTGTCATATTCCTCTTCATCCTCCTTAAATGTTCATGCCTACACTGATGCAGATTGGGGCAATTGTGTGGGCACTGGGAGATCCTTATCTGGCTATTTTGTATTCTTAGGCTCTTCCCTGATTTCCTAGAAAGCTAAGAAACAAAAGGTTGTTTCTAAATCATCCACAGAAAGTGAATATAGGGCTATGTCATTTGTTGCAAGTGAATTGGTTTGGGTACAGGGCATATTATCTGATCTGGGCATTCACATTTCTCTTCCTATTACCTTGTTCTGTGACAACCGATCTGCCCAGCAGCTGGCCATCAATCCTGTCTTTCATGAGCGCACCAAAAATGTGCGCATTGACTCTCAGTTCATCAGGGAAATGGTTACTCAGTGATTCATTTCCACTAGGCATGTTTCATCTTCCTTGCAACTCGCAGACATTCTCACCAAGGCTTTGGGTGCTCACTAACACAGCTTTTTGCGTTCCAAGCTTGGTCTTGTGTTCCCTATGGCAAGTCCAGCTTGAGGGGGGCCTATGGGTTCATATGTGGCTAAGTGAATGAAGGGCAATATGATAATTTTGGTGACACTGGTTAGCTGTTCTAACAACCAACTCACACACTCACACAGTTATATAAGTTGTTCTTGGCGCCATTTTGCAGCTGTGTAACAAACTCTAGTTCTATAAATGTGAACACATATTTGGTTTTCCTTTACCTTGAATCTAATGAATTGATCTTGTTCCTTTGGTTTTGAATCGATTTTGTTTTCTTTCTAATGCGTATTTGTCCAAAGATCCATTGCGGTTCATAGCAATGCATGTATGGAGTTACAGAACGTTATCTTTCTGGTAAAAAAGCAGATGCAACAGGCCGGATATATGTGTGGATCTTATGAAATAATCAGAGCGTTATATTGATGAAGGTACGTTAGATCATTCTTTTATGCATTTTAACCCCACTATAACTTTCAGCTGCATCTCTAGTCTTAAGGGATGGAATTATCTTATACTCCGCATCAAGATTCAAGTACGTGATTCATTTATGACCTAGAACTAATTCTTTATTCACGGCTTTTATTTTAGCCGTTTTATCCCAACTTGATTTTCAACAGCAAGTTAAAGGTACCGAGCGAGCTATCAAAATTTGGATGGCCAGTGAGTGCTCTTGTTTCTTGTTTTTTTGTTGGATTATCAATTACTTACTAGACTAATTAATTAAGGAGAAATGGAAAGTCCTTTGTTACACTTGAATTTTGATATATATCCTAATTAGTAATTGTCATACCTAGATCCTTTGCTCTACCACTCGTTATATAAATTGTTGGGTTTCCCTCGTATATGGGGAAGAGTCCAATGGACTATTTACCATATGGTTTTTACCATGTGAAGTTTTACCCTCCTCCTTATAAAAGGGGATGTCTTTCCATTTGGGAAAGTAAGAGAGAGAAAACAAAGAGTGAGAAAGGGAGAAAAGAGAGAGCTTTGGAGAGAATCTCGTATGCCCTTGTTCAGCCCATTTTGAAGTGCCCCGATCGACGACCAAACGACCTCCGATTGGGACGATTTTCTGGTATGTTGTTCACCTCATCATAGGCTTCATTTTGTATGGTTGGATCGTCGTTTTGAGCCTCCAATCTCAGATCCCCTTTGCTTGTGTTCTTTCTTGGGTTTTGTTGATTTCCACCAATTGGGTGATGAAAATTGGAGATCTGGCCAAACTTGTTGATGCTTGATGATGTTGTATGCCTCTAGCTTTGTCTAGAGAAGATTGTACCCACTTGTTATTGTTGATAGTGGAAGTTTCTGTCTCCCGTGGTTTTTTCCCCGCTTTGGGGTTTCCACGTAAATCTGGTGTTTTTTGTGCTTTGTTATTTTATCTTCTGTTTGTGTCTGATTGTTGGTTTGGGTTGCTTGAGTTTGGCTCTCTGGTTTACAGTTCTTGTCCATCCCGATTCGTGTGTGTAAAAGGGGTGTGTCTGACGTCCCCTTGCTTCCCGGCACAACAGACTGGTATTAGAGCATTTGGTTTAGGATGGAGGAAAAGAACAGTTTTCAGGGAATGATTGTGTTGAATTCAGGCAACTACTCAGATTGGAAGATAAAGATGGAAGATCTTTTGTATGTGAAAGATTTGTATGAGCCTATTGTGCACAAAGAGATTCCAACGGGTGCCGTTGATGTTGAATGGAAGATTCTGAATCGAAAGGCGGTAGCTACGATCAGACAATTTGTTGATGTGAGTGTGCTCCAGCATATTTCCAATGACACGAATGCTTATGAGTTATGGTATAAGCTTGAGGGGATGTATGAGAGGAAGAACGCTCTCAACAAGGCGTCATTGATGAGAAAGCTTGTGAAATTGGAGTACAAAGATGGTGAGAGCTTTGTTGTGCATTTGAGCACATTTCAGGGATTTGTGAATCAGTTAGCTTCTGCGAAAATGTCGTTAGATGATGAGTTGCAGGCTCTACTACTTCTCTCCTCATTGCCGGATAGTTGGGGCACACTTGTCGTGTCACTTAGTAATTCCGCTCCGGAAGGCAAGCTGACTATGGAATGTGTGAAAGCTAGTCTTTTGAACGAAGAGACTAGAAGGAAGGAGATGGGTGTCTTCTCACAGTCAGAGGCTAATGTGACGTAGGGTTCTGGTAACAACAGAGGAAGGAGTAAGCAACGACAACAGCAGAACAAAGACAAGTCCAAAGGGAGATCGAAGTCTAGAAGCAAGTACATTTGCTATTATTGTGAGAAGCCGGGTCACATTCAAAAGTATTGCCGAAGGTTCAAGAGGGACAAAGGCAAAGAACCTGAGAATTCAGAGACGTCGAGAAATCAAGAAGATAAAGACATTGCTGCTTTTACAATCAGTGATGAAATTGTGGAGTTGTTTGTGGCGGTTGATGAAGGTTCCTTGAATCTTGCAAGTGATGAGTGCACTTGGATTGTTGATTCAGCTGCTTCATATCACATTACTCCACACAAGGAGTACTTCTCGTCTTACACTTGTGGAGATTTTGGCCGTGTGAGGATGGGAAATGATGGCGTGTCCAATGTTGTTGGCATGGGCACAGTTTGTTTGTTGACATCCACTGGTTGCAGTTTGATTTTGAGAAATGTTCGTCATGTTCCTGATATCAGATTGAATTTGATATCTTCTGGGATACTTGATGATGATGATGGGTATGCTCAAAATGCACAAGGCGGTGTTTGGAAGTGCTCCAAGGGAAACTTGATTGTAGCCCGGGCAAAGAAGCAAAATACCATGTATGTGATGCAAGCCAAGATTTGCAGAGAAGAAGCAAATGTGATTGATGATGGTGCCGGAGAGCTATGGCACAAGCGGCTTGGACACATGAGCGAGCGGGGTTTGCAAATGCTTTCCAAGAAGGACATTCTCCCGGATATGCAAGGTATTTCTCTCAAACCTTGTGTTGATTGCCTAGATGGAAAGCAACATCGAGTAGACTTTCATACTCGACCTCCATCTAGAAGAAAGCATGCATTAGATCTTGTTCATACTAATGTGTGCTCTATGGATTGCAAGTCACTTGGTGGTGCACAATATTTTGTCACTTTTATTGATGACTACTCTAGAAAATTGTGGGCTTTTGTGTTGAAAAACAAAGATCAGGTTCTGACAGTTTTCAAGGAGTTCCAAGCCAGAGTTGAACGAGAGACTGGTTTGAAGTTGAAGTGTGTCAGATCAGATAATGGTGGAGAGTACAGGGGTCCATTTGAGGAGTATTGCAAGAGTCAGGGCATCAGACTTGAGAAAACAGTTCCGAAGACGCCACAACTGAATGGGCTCGCAGAGAGGATGAACAGAACCATAGCAGAAAGAGTCAGAAGTATGTTGTCAACTGCAAAGCTGCCAAAGTCCTATTGGGCGGAGGCAATGTTGACTGCTGTGTATCTCATCAATCGCTCGCCTTCAGTTCCTCTTGATGGTGATGTTCCACAGAGGGTTTGGACTGGGAGAGATGTTTCCTTCCAGCATCTGAGAGTCTTTGGATGCCTAGCATATGTTCATGTTGCTAGAAATCAGAGATCCAAGCTTGATAGCAAGACAAAGCCATGCATCTTCCTAGGGTACTCAGAGGATGAATTTGGGTACAGATTGTGGGATCTTATAGACAAGAAAGTGGTCAGAAGCAGAGATGTTGTGTTCATGGAAGACAAAACTATTGATGACTGGAAGCTCCAGCGACCGTTGTCTTCCTCTCCTGCTCCAGTCACATTTGATCCCGTTTTTCCTCAAGTTGTGCAGAGAAGTTCAGTTCAAAATCAACAGGAAGATGAGCATGATGATGGTGATGTTGATCCACCAGAAGTTCCACAACCTCAACAAGAGGACCCCCTTATCCAACCTGAAGTTGAGTTGAGAAGATCCGCCAGAGAGAGACAGACTTCCTCACGATACTCAACCAGAGATTATGTGTTGTTGACTGACTCAGGAGAGCCTGAATGCTATGAGGAAGCTATGTCAGATGTGCATCAGAAGAAGTGGTACAATGCCATGCAGGATGAGATGAGTTCCTTGCATGAAAACCACACCTATGACTTGGTGAAATTGCCTAAGGGCAAGAAAGCTCTCAAGAACAAATGGGTTTTTCGTTTGAAGTCTGGAGAAGATGGTACACTGCCCAGGTTCAAAGCTAGAGTTGTGGTGAAGGGTTTTGAGCAGAAAAAGGGTGTAGATTTTGATGAGATTTTCTCTCCAGTTGTGAAGATGTCATCCATCCGGGTTGTTCTAGGCATGGCTTCTAGCATGGACCTAGAGGTCGAGCAGCTTGATGTGAAAACCGCCTTCCTTCATGGTGATTTGGAAGAAGAAATCTACATGGAGCAACCTGAAGGTTTTGAAGTCAAAGGAAAAGAGAAGATGGTTTGTCGTCTCAGAAAGAGCTTGTATGGTTTGAAACAAGCACCTCGGCAATGGTACAAGAAGTTCGAGTCTTTTATGATCGACCACAAATTCCACAAGACACATGCCGACCACTGCGTGTTTGTGAAGAATTACGCCGAAGGTGACTTTCTGATTCTCTTGCTTTATGTGGATGATATGCTTATTGTTGGTCGGGATACCAACAAGATTGCTAGTTTGAAGACTGCATTGAAGAAGTCCTTTGCTATGAAGGACCTTGGCCCTGCAAGAAATATTTTGGGTATGCAGATTACCCGTGACAGAAAGAATCAAAAGTTGTGGATATCACAAGAAAGATACATTGAGAAGGTGTTGCAAAGATTCAACATGGACAAGGCTAAACCCGTGAGTTCTCCACTTGCAGTGAACATGAAGCTGAGTTCTGATCAGTGTCCTACAAGTGAGAAAGAGAAACAGGAGATGAAGAAGGTGCCTTATGCTTCAGCCGTTGGTAGTCTGATGTATGCAATGGTTTGCACTAGGCCAGACATCGCCTATGGAGTTGGGGTTATCAGCAGGTTCATGAGTAATCCTGGAAGGGAGCATTGGGCTGCAGTGAAATGGATTCTCAAGTATCTCAGAGGCACTTCGAGAGCGTGTTTGTGCTTTGGTCCTGTAAAACCTATGCTTGATGGTTTTACAGATGCAGACATGTCAGGCGATATTGACACGAGCCGATCCACATCTGGATATCTGATTACATTCGCAGGGGGAGCAGTCTCATGGCAATCGAGACTGCAGAAGTGTGTTGCTTTGTCAACGACAGAAGCAGAGTATATGGCTGCAGTTGAAGCTGGGAAGGAGTTGATATGGATGAGAGACTTCCTAGAGGAGTTGGGAGTGGAGCAAGCTAGCTACCCACTCTACTGTGACAATCAGAGTGTCATCCACCTTGCCAAGAACGCTGCCTACCATTCTCGAACCAAGCACATCCGAAGAAGGTATCATTGGCTTCGAGAAAGAATAGAAGATGAAGATTTTGAGCTCATGAAGATCCATAAAAATGACAACGGATCAGATATGCTGACAAAGACTTTGTCAAAGGAGAAGCTCATCAAGTGCCGCTCAAAGGCGGGCTTGCTCGAGCCCCCCATATAGGATTGAGGGGGAGCTATGTTGGGTTTCCCTCATATATGGGGAAGAGTCCAATGGACTATTTACCATATGGTTTTTACCATGTGAAGTTTTACCCTCCTCCTTATAAAAGGGGATGTCTTTCCATTTGGGAAAGTAAGAGAGAGAAAACAAAGAGTGAGAAAGGGAGAAAAGAGAGAGCTTTGGAGAGAATCTCGTATGCCCTTGTTCAGCCCATTTTGAAGTGCTCCGATCGACGACCAAACGACCTTCGATTGGGACGATTTTCTGGTATGTTGTTCACCTCATCATAGGCTTCATTTTGTACGGTTGGATCGTTGTTTTGAGCCTCCAATCTCAGATCCCCTTTGCTTGTGTTCTTTCTTGGGTTTTGTTGATTTCCACCAATTGGGTGATGAAAATTGGAGATCTGGCCAAGCTTGTTGATGCTTGATGATGTTGTATGCCTCTAGCTTTGTCTAGAGAAGATTGTACCCACTTGTTATTGTTGATAGTGGAAGTTTCTGTCTCCCGTGATTTTTTCCCCGTTTTGGGGTTTCCACGTAAATCTGGTGTTTTTTGTGCTTGGTTATTTTATCTTCTGTTTGTGTCTGATTGTTGGTTTGGGTTGCTTGAGTTTGGCTCTCTGGTTTACAGTTCTTGTCCATCCCGATTCGTGTGTGTAAAAGGGGTGTGTCTGACGTCCCCTTGCTTCCCGGCAGAACATAAATTGTTCTCCTTTTTTTTCCCTGATTTTCTTTGTTTACACCAATTTGTATCTACCTCGAAGATTGCAAGTTTCATCATGCAAACTCTTTACCTTTCGTGTTAACTAAAATCTCTATTTGGATACTTGATTTGTGATATGATTTGATTTGCCATTTGATTTCATTTTCACTGAACACTAATATGTTATTTTATGATCGATTCTCTTTTAGCATTAGGAGAATCTCCTAGATAGCAGGAAAGATTTGTTGCTTAGTGTGAAGAAGCTAGAGGTCTATTGAAATGCATATAGCTTCTGAAGTGAATATGAGGATTCAGACTGTCGGCCGTAAATCAAGCCAAAAGGTAGTTCTAGCAACATCTCTGACTTCTATATATGCCTCACTATGATATGAAAATTTTGTTTATAAGCCAAATTTATACTCTTATTGGTTTTCATAAACAAAGGACTTAATTTAATTAAGTACCAGGAGCATGGTAGACTCATGGTTGTTGAATACTATAGGCACTGCCTTTGTTAATTTATGAAGAAACCGTGAATGATGCGGGTAGTAAGACTAGTACAGACTACACGTAAATTTAGTATATAGGTTAAGATAAAAAGACTTACCTGATCATATTACTACGGTGCTAGAGATATTGAAGAAGATGATCGAAGATATGTAGTTTGCAGCGCGCGCGTTCGGATCAGTCTAATTTATGTATTTGCTGTTGGATGTGAGCTACAGATATTGAAGAAGATATGAAGATTGGGCTCAGTAGTTTGCTGCGTTCAGATCAGTACTGTGATTTATATTTGATGTCTATAACGTACGAACAAAGCTGTTGGATGTGATGGAGCTGGGTTGAAGTTAAGACTCGCAGTAAATTCTTACTCTGTAGTAATATATGACCAACCGACAACTGACGACAACCGTTGATAAATGACTTACGTACTTTTTTTTTATGGGACGAGGTCAATAATTAAGGGACCAAACCAATTAATTTCTTCTATGATAGAGGTTGTTCAGATTTAAATGATCCCTCCCATCATTTCCTCTTGGGAAAGCGAAAACGAGAAGGGAAAAAAAAAGGAGGAAAAAAAAAAAAAAAAACTGAAATCATATCCTGATGAACAATTTGAACCCAAGAAATTTTTTTTACTAAGATTTTGGAGTAGGGTTGTGCATGATTCGGTCCAAACCGAATTTTTGGGCCGAGCCAATACAAATCGAACCGAACCGAAGTTTTTTTGGTTCGGCTTTCGGTCCGAGAATTTTTATTTTTCCGTTTCGGTTCGGTTTGTGTTAAACCGAATTTTTTTAAATATTCCATTATATATATATATATATATATATATATATATATATATATATATATATATATATACACACACACACACACACATCAAGAGTTCCAGTGAAACAAAGAATACAGTAAAACGGTGATACGAGTGAATATTGCGTTATATTAATATAAATATGGCATTATGTGGATATGAATATGTGAATATTGTGGTGTGTGGATATGAATATGGTGTTATTCACTTTATATTATGTGAATATAAATAATAACATATTCATATACCCATATTTAAATCATATTCATATTCACACAACATAATATTCATTCGTTTCACCGTTAAACCGTATTATCCGTTTCATTAGAACCTTCCCCTACACATATATACACTAATACATTTTTTTTTTTGTTCGGTTTGTGTTAAATCGAATTTTTTTAAAAGAATTTTTTTTTTTAATTTTTTTTTATGGAAATTCGGTTAAACTATGTTAAAACCGAACCGGTAAATAACCGAACCGAACCTAATGCTTTCGGTTCAACTTTCGGTTTTGAAATTTTAAGATTTTCAGTTTCGGTTTTAGACCGATGCAGATCCCTAATTTGGAGTCGTGAATCTTCTACCAAAAATAAAATAAACAAAATTTTGGGAAAGTGATGCTCTCATCCTATTATTCTTTCATAGGTGAGGGGTGCGCGGACTTCTTCCTGTGTTGGAAAAATCGTGGATGTACGATCGACACCTGAAGGCTCATAAATGAGTCCATATATGAGGCGTCCACTGTTTCATGTGTTGTTTCTCATATTGGTGACAACTTCCGACATCCTTGTGTTTATTCTTCAACTTTTCGATTGTGCTTTGTGGTGGTAGCTTGTTTTTCCTTTGTAGTTTGGCTGCTTCTCATGATGGTTTGTCCATCTATCGGTTTATCTGGTCTCTTAGTATATTGGTTCCTTCTCATGATTGTCTGGTATATTAAATCCTTGGTTGTATCAATTAACGTATATTCTATAGTATGATAGATGACTTAATTGGTTGTAAATATATTATTCAGTTTTCTTTTCCTATCTCAGCATTAGAGTTGTATTCAGTATTACATTGTACCGTCTTCAATTAATGAAAGTAGAGGGAAACCAGTTAGCAACTCTGTTTTCTCATGGCATCAGAGCCCTAAAACCTAAAACACATAAGCCCTACCTTGCGTATTTCCTCTGCACTAATTGAACCGAATCAAATTCATCTTTCTTCATCGAGTGATTACTCAAAAGCTATGGCTA
Organism: Persicaria tinctoria; assembly: GCA_037127255.1. Lineage (NCBI taxonomy): Eukaryota > Viridiplantae > Streptophyta > Magnoliopsida > Caryophyllales > Polygonaceae > Persicaria > Persicaria tinctoria. Next base: position 74,044,268 of record JBANSL010000013.1, read on the forward strand.
CTGAACTGACTCAAGAACAACGTGATGCGGTTATGGATGCAGCTCTTGCTCAAGGCCAACAATTGACAGCAACTCTGATTGCAAAGAAGTCGATAATCATGGATCAGACAAGCCTCTATTTTCTTCATCCCTCCGACAATCCAAGGATGAATATCACCTTGGTGATTTTGAAGGGCGACAACTAAGAGGAATGGGAAAAGGGTATTCGAAATTCATTCCGTGCAAAGCGAAAATTCCGATTCCTTGATGGAACAATCACCAAACTGGTTGTCGACTCCAAAGAAATCGAATACGGGTGGAGTGGGCTAGGGGGGCCTAACAGGGGGCTAGGGGGGCATCGTCACCCCGCCTGTACGGTATGCGATGTTTATTGTAAGCAGGCCTATCGTCTATCTGTTTTGGGCTTTCAGTCCATTGTCTATTTAGGGTTTCATGAGTCTCTTCATATACTCATGAAACGCCGACCCCTTGTAACCCTAATTTGTTTTTCTTTCTCTAATACAAATCTGGTTCTCTGCCCGTGGACGTAGGTAACACACCGTTGCCGAACCACGTAAATATCTATGTTGTTCTTCGCTATTTTCATTCTCGTTATAACAAACATGTATCAGAGCATTGGTTGTTGATTTCTGCCGATAATGATGTCTGGTTCTATGTTGAAGATCGAAAAGTTTACTGGAAGAAATTCTTTCAGTCTGTGGCAGATCAAGATGCGGGTTTTGCTGCAGCAGCAAGGTTTATGGGCACCGTTAACCGCTGACATGAAAGGGGTCGATACAACCACCGTTGAGTACATCCTTCTGGAGGAGAAGGCTCATTCAACAATTATGTTGTGTCTCGCAGACGATGTCATAACAGAAGTTGCTGATTAGGAAACGGCATGCGAGTTGTGGCTGAAGTTGGAGAGTTTGTACATGACAAAGTCTCTAACGAACAAGTTGCTTCTGAAACAATGGTTGTTCGGGCTGCGTATGCAGGAAGGTACACAACTCAGAGATCATCCTGATAAACTTAACACGCTATTACTCGAATTGCGTAATATTGATGTTAAGGTTAAGGACGAAGATGCTGCCCTAATTCTGCTGGTATCCCTACCCCCCACACACGAGAACTTCGTTCAGTCGTTTGTCATTGGGAAAGATACCATTATGCCGGAAGAGGTTAGATCGTTGCTTCACATCAGAGAGTTGCGTCTGAAGGCAACAACGTCGGCTACAGACAATCAGGCTTCCAGGCTTGTGGCAAACGGAGGCAAATCTGACGGTAGAAAGGGCAATAAGAAGAAGCATCGGAAAGATCCACTACTAGAAATTTCTTCATACACGTCGGTTAAAAACCGATGTCAAACAGAAAAAATTTCAACGTGTTAGTGGGAGGCGTTAAAGATCCAAACTTTACCACATCGGTTTTTAACCGATGTCTATAATTATTTATAACATTGTTTTTGTTGTTGATAACGATTTAAGTACGTTGATATAATTACGTTTTGGTTGATGAACCTAGTGTTCAACCATTGTTATTTTACATTTTTAGATGTTTCAAACATTGTAGGGTAATAAAAAAAATTGACATTAACATCACTAATTTTTTTTAAAGAGATGTTTTATGTTGATATACACATCGGTTATACATTATTCATTTTGTGTACACTCTTTATTTATTTATAAGTGTATGATATTAATTTATATAAATATAATGTATCATATTGAATATTTTGAAGTCGATGTTATTCTTATATTTTGAAATCGTTTTTCAGTAGAAAAAACGATGTTTTTATGTTGTAAGATATCGGCTTATACTAGTTGAACGATGTAAGTGTTTCCTATTGACATCAGGTAGCATTTGCAATTTTGATATATTCAAGGCTTCTAAAATCGTTTTGTATCTTTGCGGTCGACATATGTACAAAAATAGACATCGCTTTTTGTTAGGATGTCCGATATCTTTCAATTATTAGCTATATATTTCACACGTTAAAACACAATTACAACCGAAATATCATCCACCAACATGTATTAACCATATTCAATATATCATCCACCAACATACATTTACCACATTCAATATATCATCCACCAACATACATTTACCATATTCAATACATCATCTACCAACATGCATTCACCACAACTCTTAGGCTACAAAATGCAACAACCCACATGACTAACATCATTCAAAAAATTGCTGAGGACCCCTAGTGTACACCTGCATTACCATATGTAATTACAGAGCTAGCAAGTGGGTTGCAAAAGACCACAAAGTCAAATATATTCGATTATGACTAAATTGATAGATTTTGTTTCTAGCTAGCTATACCTAAGCTTCACAAAATAAGGTCCATGTACCTCCAAATATGACCATCAATCGCTCTGAGTTAGCCTGTCTATATCAAGCTCCAAATGAAGTTAGCAAGTTCGATCCGCACTTGATCAACCTCCTATTGAGTATAAGATTTGTGATTCCTTCGCAAATCGATACCAATACCCAATAAAATAGAGTATTATCATGAGGACCTGTCTCTCGAAAAGCATAACTCCCTGTATTACAGAAAAGGGCAATTAACAGTTGCTATAATAAGCTTGCTATTCAGCTCTAATGTACAATAATCTACCAACACGCATTTAAGATGGCTAGTTACAACCTAGAAGTATAATGAATGCATACAACATGGATATTAAAAAGGTATAACATATGCATTCAAGACGGCTTGAGGTATAACCGGGAGAATAAAAAATGCGGATACAAGGTGAAGCTACCATAATTGCACTTCGAAATAGACAGTTTTCATATTTAAGTCGGTAGCATTGCACTTGTTACTATAAATCATTTACAACTTATTGTGTCATTTAGTGGCCTACATTAGAAAAAAGTTCATGCATATAGTTATTGTAATGGATATCATGATGCACACATTTAAACAACGAGAAAAATGGGGGGAATGCAGAAAGTTGACATGGGTCACACTCAACAATCACAACCGTATGGAAAGCATGCAAGATAATAGAGTAATATTGAAGATAAATCACGTAAAAACGGTAAGCTGAGCATGATCCTTACAAATAGATTAAATAGCTAGAGCATGATCAGGTTTATTTCTCAAAAGCTTGATCCTTACAAACAGATAAGTTTATCCATATGCAAAATATTAGAATGACTTGAATGTATAAAGAATGCTCACTTTGAGTACTGAATATCCAATTGAGAGCAATGATCCTATATATTTCGTCCCTACAAATAATATTGGACATTAGATCTTTGCTAACAGATGAGTGTGGGATAATATGGTCCTGATTTTAACAACAGAAAGATGTGTCACTCACTTATAGCGAAAGCAACATTATGGGGTGAATCACGCTGATGAGTGACTGAAAGCCTACAAATTACAAAGTATAAGAGAATAATGGAACTTGATTTATATAAAAAAAAGAATAGTAGAAGAAGATTTCAAATCCATTGGATCCAGTAATGTCCAAATAATTAGCAAAAAATCAGTAAAGACTCGAGATAAAGAAAATAAAACAAATAAAATACTGTAATTCAGATTTATTCAGTCATGGAAACAACATAGTCCACATGCAAGTTTACTATTTTATCTGAACGTTGAAGGAAAAACAGTGATGTGCAAAGAAAAAATTGCAGGTAGAAAGGATCTTAAATCAACAAAACTTAAGATAATAAGGATCTTTACACTATCCTCGTTATATCAGTGACGTACTAAGCCACATACTAGTAAACAAGTAGGAATAAGACTTTCAAACAATTGAAAATCCACCAAATATACAAACTGATATTAAGTTTTATGAAATCGATAGTTCATGAATCATGACACACTCACTAAGCATTGATGTAAACATATACATGTAAAATTATATAGCTTAAATTTCATGCGGTTACGTCCAGATAGAATTATGTGTTTAAAAAGATTATGCACACTATTGTCTCATGCAGATGAAAATATTGAAGGAACACATTTGACCACTGGATTACCTTGTGCAATGACACTAACCGATTTTCTCCAAGATGTGCCTCCACTCTTTGAATTTTGCTTCCCCTAGCTATTACCATCAGCTTGACTGTTGGAACCACCTGCACCCCAGCCACCCTTCTGCGAATCTGTGGCAGGTTTCTCTCATAGTATGTTGGGGTATCCTGTTAGATTTAGTGGAAATAAGAAGTGAAAACTAAACCAACCAGAGTAGAATGCCCACCAAATGATCTATGCCTTACCATGTTTTAAGGATGAGAGCTCCAGAACACAACATCATCCTCTTACTGGCAATCGACGGGCTTCCATGGTGCTTAGTCAACCTGACAAGTCAAACAACCAATATTCCAAATTGTTGAAAGGGTTTCGAGGTAAAAGTGAATAAACCAAACCTAAAAAGAGGGCTTCCTCCACCCTCTTGGTAATTAGTTGTAAAAAGAGGGCTTCTTGTTTAGATGTCAAATGAAGTTCTTAAACTGATATCACGTCTTCAAAAAGCATACCTCTTTTTGAAGCTTAACCGAAAATATTGCCTTTTCTCTAATTCTTATTATGAGCTCTCAAAAGCTCATGCTCCATTTCCATGACCTGGAAAAAAAAGGTCCAAATTTCAGAAACATGCACCTTTGTTGGTCACACTTCACACATTATTATTAGGTTATTAGAAGCTTATGGGGATGGGTAAGCTTTTCAGGTCTAGAAGAAAGTAATAATATGCAGAAGAGGGCAATTAAATCCCAAACTAATTGCACCACTCAATGAGAACTGTGTAGAGACTAGCAAGTTTTGAATCAAAGAATATAACCAGCTTAAGCACTATAGAAAATAAATAAACAAACGAGCATTCTTAGTTAAGCTATCTATGACTGGAAAAGCATAAAGCAGCTCATTATGTTCAATAACACCATTCAGTTCTTAAAAACAAAGTTTAAATATAGTAATAATAGCAGTAACATATGATGTGTCCCCTAGAACATAAGACTGATCAACTAATGTAGATTGAGATGAAAGATATCAAACCAAAGCATAATTGATAAGATAATTAAACCACATAGACCATCACATATCTCGATTTCACCATACCTAGACCAGTATATATGAAAATGATTGGCAAGGCAAAAGCATAAGTAAGAAATAAGTTATAAAAAGGATTCAACAAACAAGTTAAAATGTAAAGCAGCAAAATGAGAGAAGAAATAAACGAGTAAAATAGTGTACCCATAATTATCACAGATCTAGCAGGGTAGGACAATCGGATCACTACAAGTTACCCTTCCACACTTATTATGCTAGCACTGCACACTGAATGTTGACACTGAAAGTTCATAATTTGGATAAGATGACTAATATTCTAGTTTCAATAATCAAATTACATAGATTTCTCTTCTCTAATTGCACAATAATTAAACATAGATTGAATACAAATTAAAGATAAGAACAAGATATACCTACCTACCTATTTTGGTGAGCAAAATCAAACGGAGAGAGGGCAACCCTAAACCACAAGAGAGAAGGCAAAAAAAACATATATAAATCTCTCCTATTATTCAACAAAAGACTTAAAGTTATAGTTCATACTCGTCAATCATGATTGCGGTAAACCACATATAAACCATAGCAATAAATGATCATTTGCTTCGTGCTTTTGACGAAAACCTTTGTCACCTTTTAGATTCCAGAGATATGTTTGGGTTAAACTGTTTAGTAAGCCAAAACTGAATGTGAAACAAATTTATTCATATTAAAATCATCATGTAAACGACATCTCAAAAAATATATTAAAAATAGACACACTATAGCAGTTTCTATAAAATTTGCAGCTACCCTAAAATGAAAATACAAAGGTATAGTTCATACTCGTCAATCATGATTGCCGATATGGTAACTTATTAGTAGAGTAGTACCAGCTCAAGTCTAAAACGGTAAATATATAGATATGGTTAGTACCAGCTCAAGTGTCACCACCAATAGAACATATAGCTCTCAGAGAAAGGTGGTGTTATTTATGATTCAAGGACTCTACATGACAACAGATAAAAAACAGGGAGTGTTTTCAGTCTTCACCAGTAGTATATAGAAGAAGATACGGAGAGACTATAGAGAGGAATGAAAAGATTAAGAGTGATTGCAAACTATGGAAGAATGATATATTTCAATGTGGCATGTTATAACAATAATGGCATACAAATATCATATTTTAGCAAATGGTCAAACAGAAGCAAGGAGCATCTAATTTCTAGAAAATCCTAGTCAATCATCAATCATTGAAATGTGTTTCAAGCTTCATCTAGCTGAAACTGAAACATTAAAACCATAGACAAAAGGGGCCAATAAGTTAGGCAAAGTGTTGGAATCGGTAAATTATATAGAGAACATGGTAGTTTCATAGCGAGAGGAGAGAAGAGATTACATATCGATCTGCGAGAAATATCTTTGTAGGGTTCAATTTCTTGAGACCATCCAGTGTTACTCATCTCCCTCTTCGAACTCCCGAATCCGGATTCCCTATTTCACCAAGTCAAACCCTAATTAAGCTTGTGAATTAAAAGAAGGGTTGAAAAACCATAGATCTAAAACCCAGATCTAAAACGTAGAGAGAGGCAAACCCAGATCTAAAACCTTAGATCTTAAAAAGGGTTGAAAAACTATAAGAGAATGCTTACCGGTTAGGGTTTTGCGAGAAAACAACCATCTTTGTAATTGACGGTCAGAGGAAGAGAGAAGGGATGAGACGATGAGTGTAGTCGGTGTCCGTCATCTTCTCTGTAATCGTTGGCCAGAGGGAAAGGAGAGGAGAGGGGGACGAAAACTGAATCACAACCAGAGGGAGACGGTGATTTTAGGGTCAAGAGGGGGAAGAGACGATTGGGTTGAATGTATTTGTGTGAGAGAGATGGATGAGATAGGCTTAACTTTCCCAAAAATTTGAAACACCGCTTATTTTTTCTAAGTTTTCCCACCCCGTGCGTTTTAATTTTGGAAAACTAATATCCCGCGTGTTTCAAAATTTTTTGGAACTAACCATTAACATCGGTCAAATAAAATAACTGTTGTTAAAATTTATTTTAACATCACAAATTTCATAATTGATGTAATATAATAAATTAACATTATGCGTATTTCTGACTGGTGTAAATAATGTGATGTCTATGAATAGAATTCTAGTAGTGATCGTAAATCAGGTCCTAAACCAAACGATGTTTGTAACTACTGCAAGTAGAAAGGTCATTGGAAGAATGACGGTTCGAAGAAGAAGAAGCAAGAGGAGGAGAAATTTGGATCTGGGTCTGCAGCAGTAGCTGATCGTGGCAATACTTCTGAGGAAGAAATTTTTTTGTTAGTCGATGATCACACACACCGGGCTGATGTGTGGTATCTTGACTCAGGGGCGTCCTATCACATATCTCCTAAAAGGGAGTTGTTTGCAACATATAGCCGTGCTGACGAGGGCAATGTATCCATGGGGAATGATGCTCTCTGCAAGGTTGTTGGAACTGGCTCACTCATGCTTCAGACAGATGATGGGAAATTTCGCACATTGGAGGATGTCAAGCACGTTCCATCCATGATGAAGAATTTGATATCCCTAACAGTGTTAGACGACAAGGGGCTCAGGTACATAGGTTGTGGTGGAAAGTTACGTGTGTTCAGAGGCTCTGAAGTGGTTCTGCGGGTAGTCAAGCGGGGAAAAGGGACTTTGTACACCCTTCAAGGTTCCATAGTTACAGGTGCTGTCGTGGCTGTTTCTGCTGGGGTTCAGGAAGCTGATTTGGCTAGGCTTTGACATATGAGGTTGGCTCATATGAGTGAACAGGGGATGCAAATTCTCTCGAAAGCAGATATTCTGGGAGGCCATAAGGCCCAGAGCCTTGAGTTTTGTGAACATTGTGTGTTTGGGAAATTACATCGCAACAAATTTTCCTAAAGCAGTTTATCAGACAAAGGGCACGCTAGATTACATCCATTCAGACTGTTGGGGTCCTTCGTGTGTTCAGTCCTTGGGCGGTCACAGGTATTTTCTGTCTCTAATTGATGATTACTCTAGGATGACTTGGGTATTCATGATGAGGCATAAAAGTGAGGCATTCAGTAAGTTCAAGGAGTGGAAGACTCTAGTAGAAAATCAGACTGGAAAGAAGATCAAGAGGATGTGAACTGATAATGGTCTGAAATTTTGGTCATCTGAGTTTGATGGGTTCTGCGGAGATGAGGGCATTGCTCGCCATCATACAGTTAGATACACACCACAGCAGAATGGTGTAGCAGAACGAATGAATCAGACTCTTTTGGGGAAAGCAAGGTGTATGCTTTCCAGTTCAAGCATTGACATGCGATTTTGGGCAGAAGCAGTTTCAAAGGCTTGCTATCTCATGAATCGGAGCCCACACACAGGTATCGACTATAAAACACCTTATGAGGTGTGGACTTGAAAGGCTGCTGATTACTCTAATCTGAGGGTCTTTGGGTGCACTGCTTATTATCATGTTGATGTGGGTAAGCTAGAGCCAAGAGCTAAGAAGGGAGTCTTCATGGGATATGGTACTAGTGTAAAAGGGTACATGATCTGGTCTGACAACAAGATTATACTTAGCAGAAGTGTTGTCTTTGATGAGAGTTCTTTGCTGAATTCTTGGAAGAAGACCATTGATGCAGTTGAGAAAGAGGTTGCTGCTGAGGAGGTGGAATTGAAATTTACTTCATCTGAGAGTTAGGTGCCTGATTTGGTCACCAACCAACCATCATAGTCAGGTACTACTGAGTCAGACACTTCTGAGATAGATGATAGACCACTAGACACAGGAGCAGGTGGAGCGACACGTCGAAGTATTTCTCTAGATCGACCATGATGGGCTGACATCAGACCTCCTGCGAGATATAGATCTACTGAGCTGGTGGGATATGCCTTGCAGGTGGCCGAGAAGGTGGAGGATGATGCTCCGTCCACCTACAAGGCGACTGCTGTTTCTGGAGATGAGTCAGCACAGTGACTTGCAACAATGGGAGAAGATATGGAGTCTCTTCAAAAGAATCAGACTTGGGAGCTTGTCAAATTGCCTCCAGATAAGAAGGTAATTACTTGCAAGTGGGTCTTCAGTAAAAAGGAAGGATTGTCGGTTGTTGAGGGTGTTAAGTACAAAGCACGAGTAGTTGCAAAAGGATTCAATCAGCGAGAGAGAGTAGACTACAATGAGATTTTCTCACCGGTGGTCAGACATACTTCTATCAAGGATGCTACTAGCAGTGGTTGCACATCAGGATTTGGAGCTAGAGCAACTAGATGTGATCGAAGACAGCTTTCCTACATGGAGAGTTGGAGGGGGAATATACATGTCTCAGTTAGATGGTTTTCAAGTTCCTAGAAAAGAGAACCATGTTTGTAGAGTGAAGAAGTCTTTGTGTGGGCTGAAACAGTCCCCAAGGCAGTGGTATAAGCAATTTGATAGCTATATGGGGTAGCTGGGATACAACAGGAGTCCATATGATTGCTGTGTTCAACACAACGGTCTGGATGATGGTTCACGTATTTATCTAGTGTTGTACGTGGATGATATGTTGATTGCTGCTTAGAACAAGTCAGATATCAAAAAGCTGAAGTCACTCCCAATCTCAATTTCAATTTTAGATCTAGGTTTTTATGTATATTTTGACAAACTAATGTCGGTTTTAGTATAGATTTGGAGAAATCATAAATATTCTAGACTAAGATTGAAGAATCTCGTCCCGATTTTAAATCTAGGGTTATGAAATTTCATTCGGGGTTGCTGTAAAATACAACTGTTGTAAACTACATCTTTTATATTGTGTAAAAAAAAACAATTTGGGATGTTGTCATCCTGTGCCTAAAAGAAATCAGGGCTGCAGGTACAACTGGTCCAATCGGTCCGCGGACCGAAAAAATCGAGACCATATTTCCCTGTCCCGGTCCGATCCACGGTCCATGTGTCCAAAAATTCCAGTCCGCCGGCCTTGGATTGGACCGGAGTTTCTGTTTCGATCATTTTCAGACCGGAAGCTGTTGTATAGGAGGAAATCGAGTTGCAAAATAGAATGTAAATAAAATAAGGCAAACCAGATTCCGTCCCTTGCAAATAATTACAAGACCTCCTCCTGATGCAGCAGCGGGAAGTCAGGATCGATCCACGAGGAAGCGTGTCAGCGGATCCTAAGCAGCGGAGAAATCTCACGGTCAGAAGTCGACAACAGGGTCCTCGATCTCGACTAGGGTAGTCGACAGAAGATCGGACAGTCGAACGCAGCGCAGCAGCTAGCACAAGCAGAGGCTTGTCGATGTCGATGTCGATGAGGGGCTACTCGATGTCGAGTACAGTCCTCGTCGACTTCGCTTCGTCTCGTCGAGTACGTGCACAAGTAAGCTACAGCAATGCTAGATCGAAGATCAGTAACTCGAGGTCGACCAGGCTTGGTCGAGATCGAGTAGAGAGAGAATTAAACGAAAGAAAATAAATGCAAAGGCTTTGGGATTTCGAACTAAACTTAATTTAAAAGGCTTCCAAGATTGGGGTTTTGCGACAACGATAACCAAGCATGCATAAGGCAGAACCAAACAAATTATCATGTAAATCGCATCAAAGGACTAAGCTTTCGCCTTTTCCAACAATTAGACAACTCTTTCAAGAAACCCTAATTGTCTCTACTAATTTTATGTTTATAATCCAAGTTGTTAGCATGGATCTCCATTAGACGGGTAATAAACACATAAACAAGTAGGAAGATGCTCAAGACATGATAAAGGTCAGATCTTTACCTCAAGCGCGCATGGCTATCGTTGGGCTCGCCCCAACCCTAGAAGTGGATGGACTACTAACGCCTCATCGCAAACTCAGACATTGGTTTAAAAGAAATAACTTGCATTAACTAAATTCAAAGCCTTTACAATCCTGGCAATCAACTCTCGTAAACTGCCAAAATCCTAAAACCTCTGAACTCCCTAAACCGTCTCTGTGGAACTACTTCTCTAACTGAAATTGAATTCGAATCAGATGCCTAATGCTCAGCCCCTAGGGCTTTATTTATAGCCTTCTATTCCTTGCTACTCAAGGATAGAATATCTATATCTATATCTAAAACTATATCTAAAATGCTTAAGGATAAATAAAAGCGATAAAGAAATTAAATCTAAATATCTAAATTGTCTTAAAGTGGATAAAACTCTCTTCCATGATGTAACTTGATAGAATCGGATAGATTCTCGTCTTCTCGGCTTCCAAGGATTCCAACTCCGAGTAGGATTCGTCAAGCCACGTCAACGGCTTCTTAATTCGTCGTCGATGTCGAGTACGACGTCCTCGATGTCGAGTAGGAGTGTTGTCGACTGGCTCCTTGGGTTCGTCGTCTCGGCTAGCAGGTCCTCGACGTGGCTTCTTCCACTGCAGCGAGTCCGTCCGTCCGCAGATGCGAGAACCCCCTTCCGCTGGAGCGAGTTGGCGAGCTCCCTCGTCTTGGTGCGTCCCGCTGGCAGCGAAGATTTCCGCAGCAGCGAGCGGTCCGCTGCAGCGAGTCGAGTCGCTGGCAGTGCGTGCTGCCCGCGACTTATCATGGCTTTTGTGATGCATAAGCATAGGTAAGGCTAGAATTTCAAATAATGAGCATTATATGGAAATATAAAGTCCTCCATCATCTTATCATGCAACATGTCAAAAGCAACTTCAAATTTTACCTCCTTTTATGGTTTTCACAAAATAATGCATTTCATTATGACTTCCCTTTACTAGGCAATTTCATGCTATATCTCTAATGAATCCAATTTTGCATCGTCGAGTTCAATATAAGCTTCCATGACATTATTCAAAATTTTTAATGGGGGTCATTTTTATAAATTTTGGGTCATTTTTATAAATTTTGGGAAACATGCATATAAGCACATAAATCAATAATGTATTCCAAAATAGCCATATAGTAATTCAAAGAAATAATGCACATATAATGTCGAATATGTCAAATATGCATGAAGTAAGCCCTTCCCCCACCCCATACTTAAAATTTACAGTGTCCCCACTGTATAAAACCAAAATAGAAACAAGAGTAAAGGAAGGAACTCACAAGATAAATCATCGAGGAAGGCAGATTAGTGCATGTCGAGTAGAGGTAGGCTTGTCGATCTTGAGTACTGGGTAGTCGATCTCGAGGAGCCTCGTCTGCGTAGTGGTTTTCTGAAATCGAGGAGCGTCTGATGCTAGTCGATGTCGAGTTGGCCTACTCGAGATCGAGTACTGTCTGGGCTGCTCCTCCTTGTCGCCGTCGACTTGGCCTTCGTCGATTTTGACTGTTTTTCAGGGACTTCTTATTCCACTTTTCGCGATCCTTTTATGCTTGCCGACCTAAAAGTGTTAGATTGCACACAAAACAAGACTATCCACATAAAATATTCTAACAGACATAAAAACCTAAAAACAAAAACCAGAAACAAAACAAAAAGTTCAAAAGTCCCAAAATCATAAAGTTTTATATACATGCTCTAGATTTTAGAGTCGCTAGGCCGACTTCTCCGTTTGCGCTCAAGGACCATTATGGTGGGGCCCGCTCATGCTTGGCCCTTCTCCTGGATCATCTAGGTCCTAATGGTAGTGTGCAAGCTCAGCTGATAGGTTGTTGCTTGCATCATCTCCCTTTGCCTTCTCCCTTTTCCTTTCAGCTCTCAGTTTTCGCAGATTCTCTTGCCACGGCGTCTTATCTCCCCTTAAATCATTTAAAATTTTCTTTATGGACTGAGGGGGAGTAGGATTCATACCTGAACTTGCCTTTTCGGACCCAAAACAGGAATCTTTGGGCTTGGGGCTAGTCGACATCGATGAAAGCTTGTCGACTTCGAGTACAGGGACCCCATACTTAGGATCTTGCCAAGTTTCTGGCTCTGTAGTGGTTGTCGACATCGACGAAGGCTTGTCGAAGTCGAGTAGGTCCCTTGTCGAGATCGAGTTGGTCTTGTCGATCTCGAGTACAGCGTCAGCACCTTCCTTCGCTGGTTGCTTGGTCCCGTGGTTGCTGATGCTTTTCACCTCCAGCCATGAAATTTCCTCTTTTGCAGGGCCAAAAGAGAAATTCAAAACCTCATCACCTATGGTGAAGGTGAGCGATCTATTCTTGACACTTATTTTGGCATCTGCAGTAGCTAAGAATGGTCTACCAAGAATAATAGGGCTAGTAGGATCTTCAGCACAATCAATGATAAGGAAATCAGCTGGAACAAAGAATTTACCAAACTGGACAGGGACGTTCTCAACTATACCTGTAGGGATGACTACTGTATTGTTTGCCATGTATAGCTTAGCATCCATAGGTTCTATGCATCCTATCTTTACTTTCCGCCAGATTGATAAAGGCATGATGCTCACACTTGCTCCTAAATCGCATAGAGAATCATATTTATATTGACCAAAACCCACAGTAACAGAAAACTTACCAGGGTCAGGTTTCTTTTCAGGGAAGTGGAGTACTTTGCATTCGCCTGCGATCTCTGAGATGGATCGCTTCTTGCTTAGGGTTTCCTTGAGAAATTTGACATATCCAGGCATCTCTTGCAGGGCTTCTGTAAAAGGAATAGAAACATTCAGTTCTTGCAGCATATTAACAAATCTGGTAAACCTACCTGCAGTGGGATCCTTCTGTGCTTTTGAGGGGAAAGGCAGTGACTTTTTCAGTTTCGGAGCCTGATTAGCCGTAGGAGGTACTGCAACGTCGTCGACGTCGGCCAGACGCTTCTCGTCGATCTCGACAACAGGCTCGTCGACATCGAGTACAGTGGTCGACTTGGAGTTGCTGGTCTGCGCAGCGGAGTCCGAGCTCAGCTTCTGGTCTTTGTCGAGTAGAGTCTCGTCGATGTCGAGTACACCTTCTTCGAGATCGAGTTGGTCGTGCTCTACGTCGAGTCGCTGCTCTGCCTTGCTTTGCTGTTTTCCGACCTCTGGCTCGTGTAATTGATGTCCACTCCTCAGTTTGATAGCTGCGACGTGTCCGGTTTTCCCCTTAGGATTTGGTTCAGTTTGCCCAGGGAGTTGTCCGGACGGTCGTGGGATCTGTGCAGCGATTTGACCCATCTGTGTCTCTATTCCCCTTTTCCAGATGTCCAATTCCCCAAACTTTGTAGTGATATTCTGGAATTGGTTGTTGATGGTGCCCTGATTCCGACACATCTCCTCAAGGATCAGCTGCAGATCATCCTTCTTTTGATCCCTTTCTGGATGTCCTGGAGCTCTGTAGGGTGGATTCCTAGGAGGACCTTGGTTCCACTGTGGTTGGTAGGATCGTTGGTCTCCCATGTAGCGATTTGGACCCCCAGCGTAGGCTGCCTGCTCATGTGTTTCTGCCATCCTGACTTTCTCGGTGTGTGGGCACTCAGTAGTGGTGTGCCTCTGTGATCCGCATTCAATGCAAGGCTGATTGACAGATAGATATTTGACCTGCTTGAGGAGCTTGCGATTCTGGTCTCTGTAGAACTGCTCCCTGACATCTGGGTCAATCTCCTTTGCTGGCTCATAGAGTGGCATTGATGGTGCTGGCCTGGCGTAGGAGTTCTCCTCATAGTTAGTAGGAGCCCCATATTTGTTGTCGTAGTTAGTGAGCTTTTCTAGCACACCCCATGCGTCGCTTGGTGGCATCGTCAGATACTCATAGCGAGTATAATGGTTGATCCTATCCTTAGTGATTTGATCCAGAGAGTTGAAGAAGATCTCCTGGATGACGTAGGGTGGCTGTCCATGAGTAGGGCAAGATCGCAGTAGTTCTTTGTAGCGTTCCCATGCCTTTGCTAGCGGTTCCCCTTGCTTTTGTTTGAAGGCGGTGATTTTCTGACGGAGAAGTGCTGTTTTGGCTGGTGGGAAGTATTTGTTCAGGAACTCTTGTTCTACTTGGGCCCAGGTGGTGAGAGATCTCGGCTTTAGCCCTTCAAGCCATTTCAGTGCAGGTCCAACGAGCGACCAGCGAAAAGATTTCATCTTGACATATTCCAGAGTTGTACCTTCTGCAAGAGTACGACACATATCATGAAAGTTAGTAATATGTTCAAGAGGACACTCATTAAATCTTCCATGAAAAGCATTGTTTTTAAGCTCTATAAGAAATTGAGTGCGAATTTCAAAAGAGTTTTCAGGGATTAGAATAGCCGATTCAGGCACGACGAGAGTGGGATGCATATAATCCTCTGCAGTGGTTGGGAACTGGGCAAGCTCAGCTTCTGCTTGCTCCCTTGCTGCTTTCTCAGTGGCGATAGCAACATCTTTAGCGGATAGTTCCCTTGTAAGCCTTTCGATCAGTTGCTCTTGTGTTTCAGCGGCCGCCATGATCCTTTTGAGTTTAGAGTGGATGTGTAGGTAACGCTCTGGTTCATCTAAGGCGTCAAACTCAGGTGGTAGACATGAACGGCGCATACACCTGTATAATAACTCAAAGCAGATGTGAGATTTAACTACCTAAGGCGCGAATGATAGCTTCCCCGGCAACGGAGCCAATTTGTTGTGTAGGAGGAAATCGAGTTGCAAAATAGAATGTAAATAAAATAAGGCAAACCAGATTCCGTCCCTTGCAAATAATTACAAGACCTCCTCCTGATGCAACAGCGGGAAGTCAGGACCGATCCACGAGGAAGCGTGTCAGTGGATCCTAGGCAGCGGAGAAATCTCACGGTCAGAAGTCGACAATAGGGTCCTCGATCTCGACTAGGGTAGTCGACAGAAGATCGGATAGTCGAACGCAGCGCAGCAGCTAGCACAGGCAGAGGCTTGTCGATGTCGATGTCGATGAGGGGCTACTCGATGTCGAGTACAGTCCTCGTCGACTTCGCTTCGTCTCGTCGAGTACGTGCACAAGTAAGCTACAACGATGCTAGATCGAAGATCAGTAACTCGAGGTCGACCAGGCTTGGTCGAGATCGAGTAGAGAGAGAATTAAACGAAAGAAAATAAATGCAAAGGCTTTGGGATTTCGAACTAAACTTAATTTAAAAGGCTTCCAAGATTGGGGTTTTGCGACAACGATAACCAAGCATGCATAAGGCAGAACCAAACAAATTATCATGTAAATCGCATCAAAGGACTAAGCTTTCGCCTTTTCCAACAATTAGACAACTCTTTCAAGAAACCCTAATTGTCTCTACTAATTTTATGTTTATAATCCAAGTTGTTAGCATGGATCTCCATTAGACGGGTAATAAACACATAAACAAGTAGGAAGATGCTCAAGACATGATAAAGGTCAGATCTTTACCTCAAGCGCGCATGGCTATCGTTGGGCTCGCCCCAACCCTAGAAGTGGATGGACTACTAACGCCTCATCGCAAACTCAGACATTGGTTTAAAAGAAATAACTTGCATTAACTAAATTCAAAGCCTTTACAATCCTGGCAATCAACTCTCGTAAACTGCCAAAATCCTAAAACCTCTGAACTCCCTAAACCGTCTCTGTGGAACTACTTCTCTAACTGAAATTGAATTCGAATCAGATGCCTAATGCTCAGCCCCTAGGGCTTTATTTATAGCCTTCTATTCCTTGCTACTCAAGGATAGAATATCTATATCTATATCTAAAACTATATCTAAAATGCTTAAGGATAAATAAAAGCGATAAAGAAATTAAATCTAAATATCTAAATTGTCTTAAAGTGGATAAAACTCTCTTCCATGATGTAACTTGATAGAATCGGATAGATTCTCGTCTTCTCGGCTTCCAAGGATTCCAACTCCGAGTAGGATTCGTCAAGCCACGTCAACAGCTTATGGATTCGTCGTCAATGTCGAGTACGACGTCCTCGATGTCGAGTAGGAGTGTTGTCGACTGGCTCCTTGGGTTCGTCGTCTCGGCTAGCAGGTCCTCGACGTGGCTTCTTCCACTACAGCGAGTCCGTCCGTCCGCAAGTGCGAGAACCCCCTTCCGCTGGAGCGAGTTGGCGAGTGTTGTTGCAACAGGATGGTCAAGTATGAAATAAATATAAAATAAAGTTCAGACTGACTTCCCTGTCTCAGCAAATAAATACAAGACTTCCTTCCATTGTAGGAGGATCGAATCCACGAGGAAGCACGTCAGCAGTTCTTAGGTAGCAACAGATTCTCACAGACATGCGGCAGAAAGACAGAAATAAAAGCAGAAAAGACAAAGCAAAACAGAAACAAAAGCAAAGACAGAAAATAAGGAAAGAAAGTAAAGAACAAAAGCAAACGAAAGAAAAGCAAACGAAAGTAAAGAACAAAGCAAGGCAGCAACTTTACTCGATCTCGACAAGCTGGTACTCGAGATCGACAAGGAACAGTAAAAGACAGAAACTGCAAATCAACGACAGAAGCAGAAAATCAACTCGACATAGACCAAAACCGTACTCGATATCGACTAGGGTCCTACTCGATATCGATGAGACTCTCCTCTGTGTCGACAAAAAAAGACAGAAACTTAAATTGCAAATTTCGAACCCAAAACTCAGATTTTTGACAGAAATAAATCAATATAATAAAAGACTTCCAAGGCCAGGGTATCAACACCACAACGATAACCATGCAAAGTAACACATAAAGGCATAAAAGACCATGCTTTCCATCAAACAACTTTCGTTACTAACAAATAGGCATATAGAGGCTTTCGCATAAACCCTAATTGTTACTAACCCTTTTCACATAATTAATCCAAGTTGCATTAAGATCACTTTCGCTTCAATAATACAAACAAGGATCACCTTCAACTATCGCAAAAGAATCTTGCTCATAGGGATAGAAGACGAATTGCATAAAAAGATCTGACCTTTACTGCATCATCTCACATGGCCACCGTCGGGCTCACCCCAGCCCCAGAAGTGGGTGGACTACTCGCTCTTCATCATCAAGAAAGACATTAAATAACAAAAGAAACTAACTTGCATTGAATTAAATAAAGAAAGCTTACAACCCACAAGACAAATCCGCTTTCGCCTTTCCACCTTGCTTGCTACAAACTCTCTCTCTCTATTCCTACTTACTTTTCTCTGAAATTGAATATATGAAAAACCAGCCCCTAGGGCTTTATTTATAGCCTTCTAACCCTTGCTGATCAAGGATAGAATATCTATATCTATATCTAAAAGGCTTAATGATAAATAAAAGTAATAATGGAATTAAATCTAAATATATCTAAATTGTCTCAAGTGGATAAATCTTCTCCTTCATGATGCAACTTGATAGAATCGGATAGAATTCGGTCTTCTTCGAGCCCAAGTAATCCCACACCGAGTAGGATTCGTCAAGCCACGTCAACAGCTTCTGGATTCGTCGTTGATGTCGACCAGGGCCTTGTCGACATCGAGTAGGAGTGTTGTCGACTGGCTCCTTGGGTTCGTCGTCTCGGTTAGCTGGTGCTCGATGTGGCTCGGACTTGGCTCACGGGTCTCGTCGACCTCGACAAGGGCTCGTCGATGTCGAGTTGGGCCTTCCCTTCCGCTTCCGCGAGTTGCCCCTTCCGCTGGAGCGAGTAGGCTTCTCCGTTAGCTTGGTGCATCCCGTTGGCAGCGAGATTTTCCGCGGCAGCGAGCGGCCCGCTGCAGCGAGTCGAATCGCTGGCAGCGAGTGTCGTCTAGTCATCCTCGTCCTCGTCCTCGATTTTTCGACTCCGGGTGTGGCGCCCGCTGGCAGCGGGGATTTCCGCGGCAGCGAGAGGCTCGCTGCAGCGAGTCGAGTCGCTGGCAGCGAGTGCCTCCTTGTCGGCCTCTGCTTGTCGAACAGCTCTTCTTCTCGTCAACTCCGGGCGTGGCACTGCGGTGTCGTCGATCTCGGCTAGTGGTCCTCGAGATCGAGTAGGGCTCCGGAGCTGGGTTGGTCTGGCTCCTAGTCGACAAGGCCTGTGCTCGGACATGCTCGTCTAGATCGAGTAAGGCCTACTCGAGATCGACTAGCCTGGGCTCTCAGCTTGATTCGACTGGTTCCGCTGCTTATTTGACTTTGGACTTCTGTAGTGGTTTTCCGAGCTTTTCTGACCTTCCTTAGAGTTGCTGTAAAATATCTCGAATTCTGCAAATTTAAACAGAAACTGGTGTAGATTCCATAATTTGGCAAATAAACATAAACTACATGGATTCTATACTATCTAACCCAAATGTATGCAAAGTATGAAGAAAAAGATATTAAAGTTACTGTAAAATATGGCAAATTCAGCTCACAACAGCGAGCTCCCTCGTCTTGGTGCGTCCCGCTAGCAGCGAAGGTTTCCGCGGCAGCGAGCGGTCCGCTGCAGCGAGTCGAGTCGCTGGCAGCGAGTGCTGCCCGGTCGTCCTCGTCCTTGGCTTGCCTCCTCTCCTCGTCGACTCCGGGTGTGGCACTGAGGCGTCGTCGATCTCGACTAGGGCTTGTCGAGATCGAGTAGGGCTCCGGAGCTGGGTTGGTCTGGCTCCTAGTCGACAAGGCCTATGCTCGGACATGCTTGTCTAGATCGAGTAAGGCCTACTCGAGATCGAGTAGCCTGGGATCTTAGCTTGATTCGCCTGGTTCCGCTGCTTCTTTGACCTTGGATTTTTGTAGTGGTTTTCCGAGCTTTTCTAGCCTTCCTTAGAGTTGCTGCAAAATGTCTCGAATTCTGCGAATTTAAACAGAAACTGGTGTAGATTCCATAATTTGGCAAATAAATATAAACTACATAGATTCTGTACTATCTAACCCAAATGTATGCAAAGTATGCAGAAAACGATATTAAAGTTACTGTAAAATATGGCAGATTTAGCTCACAATAGAAGCCCACCCTAATTATTTACAATGAGACATTCGCCCCTATCGCCAAGATGAATTATGTTCACATATTTCTCTCTGTTGTTTCTATCAAGGGTTGGCATCTACATGAGATGGATGTCCATGATTGTAGAATAATGGAATTGATGTAAAGTTCTCCTTGTGGGTTTCATTCATTGACATAAACATATATATATATATATATATATATATATATATATATATAGGTTACAAGAGATTGGGCATTTTGGCCCATTATACAATATGTAATCTATCAAACCCCCGCAATCGAAAGTGGAGGGTCTCGTACTGTGAGCCTGGACCAAAAATTGAGGAACAACTGACGAGGTAAACCCTTGGTGAAAATATCAGCGTACTGATAGGAGGACGGGACATGAAGAACACGAACATGTTCAAGAGCAACCTTGTCCTGAACGAAGTGGACACCGAGCTCAATGTGCTTCGTGCGCTGATGCTAGACTGGGTTGCTGGCTAGATAGATGGCGGAGATGTTGTCGGTTTAGACTAGGGTGGCCTTCTGAAGAGGGCAGCGGAGCTCAAGTAGAAGATTGCGCAGCCAAGAGCATTCGGACACAATGTTGGCGACACCCTGATACTCAGTCTCGGCGCTAGAGCGAGTAACCATCGACTGACGCTTCGCCGACCATGACATAAGAGTATCGTTGAGGAAGACACAGTAGCCAGCCATGGAGCGACGCGTGTCAGGACAACCACCCCAATCTGCATCAGTGTAGGCGACAAGGTCAAGCCGAGCAGAAGGGGAGTTCGTGGTGCCCAAATCGAGGGTACCACTGATGTACCAAATGATCCGCTTCAATGCCTGAAAGTGAGGCTCCCTGGGCGCATGCATAAACAAACAGATCTGTTGGACGGCATAACTGATGTCTGGCCGAGTGAACGTAAGATACTGCAATGCCCCGGCAAGGCTCCGGTACAACGTCGAATCATCAAACAGAGGACCAGAGTGAGCACTAAGCTTGTTGGAGGTATCATCAGGGGTGACGACTAGCTTGCAGTTGCTCATCTTGGCCCGAGCAACAATTTCAGCAGCATACTTACTCTGAGAGAGAAACAACCCTGATGCATGACACTGCACAGCGACGACCAAGAAGTAAGTCAATGGGCCAAGATCCGACATGGCGAACTCGGCACTTAGTTGGGCAATGATATGATGGACGTCCGAAGAGCATTAGAGGAGGCAGTGAGAATGATGTCGTCGACATAGAGTAACAGAAAAGCCATGTTTGTGCCTCCGGGATATATAAAGAGAGACGAATCTGATCGGCTGCTAATGAAACCCAAGCACAGCAGATGAGAGGCAAAGCACTGGAACCATGCCCGCGGAGCCTGTTTGAGACCGTATAGAGAGCGCTTCAGGAGGCAAACATGTTTGGGACGATTAACATCAACGAACCCTGCTGGCTGAAACATGTAAATCGTCTCATTGAGATGGCCATGCAGGAAGGCATTCTTGACATCCAGTTGATGGATAGCCCTATGTCGGGATAATGCTAAGCTCAGGACCACTCGGATAGTGGCAGGCTTGACCACGGGGTTGAATGTCTCATCACAATCAATACCTGGCTGCTGAGCTCGACCATTAACCACAAGACAAGCTTTGTAACGCTCCAACGACCCATCAGAGCGGAACTTGTGGCGGAAGAGCCACATGCAGTGAATGACGTCCGCCTCAGGGGGGCGAGGAACAAGAACCCAAGTACCATTCCTTGTAAAGGTCCTGTATTCGTCGAGCATAGCCGCTTGCTAATTCAGGTCGAGGAGGGCTATTTTGTGGGATGTGGGGATGGGGGAAAGGGAGGCCGGGGTTGAGGTATGAGGAGCCAAGGGGACGTTGGAGGTGGGCTTGGAAGGTGCGACGGGCGCGGCACGGGGCTGCGGCCGCGGCAAGGGGGGGTGTGCCGCGGGTGCAGCACTTGGTGGCGGCCGCGGTAAGTGGCGGGAGGGGAGAGGGCTTCGGGTATGAGGAGGTGGGGTAGTGTCTGGGCGATCGGAGGCGTGCATAAAGACATGCTACGGGTGTGCGGTCTGGTGGTAGGGGGAGGCGGTGGAGGGGGCGGTGAGGGTGGAGAGACATGAGCGTCGGGAGAGCTCTGGGGAAGGAGGAAGAGTGGGAATGGAGACTCAGACGCAAACTGGGAGACAGAAGGTGTGGGAGGGGGAAGAGGAGGAGAAGAGAAAGGAAAGCAAGACTCATCAAAAGTGACATGACGTGACATGATAAGCTTATGGCCCTGAACATCAAGGCAAAGGTAACTGCGATGATCAGACGGATAGCCGATGAAGACACATGGATTGGAGAGCGGGTGGAGTTTATGTGGGGCGGTGGAGGACTGGTTAGGGAAGCACAAGCACCCGAAGGTACGAAGATGATCATACCTAGGCAGGATGCCATATAGCGCCTGAGTTGGCGAGCGATGGTGTAGGGTAGTAGATGGAAGGATGTTGAGAAGATAACATGTGGTTGGTAAGGCGTGAGGCCAAAAGGCAAGGGGAACGGATGCGTGAAAAAGGAGAGAGCGCATCATGTTGGTGATAGTTCTAATGATTCATTCAGCCTTGCCATTCTGCTGGGAAGTATAGGGGCAAGACAACCGATATGAGATCCCATTTGTGGTGAAGAAAGTGTGAAAGTCTTTGTTATCAAATGCACGACCATTGTCACATTGGAAACATTTGATGGATGTTTGAAATTGTGTTTTGATGTAAGCATGAAATTTGACAAAGATAGAAACACTTGAGACTTGAAATGCAACGGGAAGTGTATATGCAACTCCCACATGGATTACAAGAGATTAGGCCTTTTGGCCCACTATACAATATGTAATCTATCAATGATGTCTTCTTCCATGGCGACCTTGATGAGGAAGTGTATATGCAACTCCCACATGGATTTACAACCGTCGGCGATCGAGTTTGTCATCTTAAAAAGTCCTTGTATGGGCTTCGACAAGCTCCTCGAAACTGGTTTGACAAACTAGCCTCGGCTCTCCTCAGGTTTGGCTTCAAACATTCCTATGCTGACTATTCTTTATTTTCGCTCATATGCCAGTCAAAGGTGATCCATGTTCTGGTATATGTAGACGACTTGATCATTGCAGGCAATGACTTTGTAGAAATCGGGATATTTAGCTACCATATTATCGCTAGCTCCCGTGTCAACTATCCACTCAGCACTGTGATCTTTAGCTGAAACAACATTAGTAGAGGGAATAAGAAGTTTACCAACAAAGTTAGCATAAGCATTATCTGATATGCTCTTTCCCTTTAACTACTTCATCATCTCTTGGAAAACAACATTAACCATGGTCTGATCAACCACTTGATTCTCCTTAGAGTCTTTGCTTGGCATGTTCTCATTTAGAGGAATCTCTTGTGTCCCATTTGACATGAAACCTACTGCATTAGCTGAGCTTCTCATGGCCAGGTTCCCGTTTTCTTTGTTCTTGAGAGCCTTGTACCATTCAAGTACTCCATGTATCTTGAAGCATTTGTCCACTGTATGACCCTTCTGACTGCAATGAGAGCATTTCTTCTCATATTTCAGTTTCTTCCAATCTTTCTTAGATTAACCATTTCCACCTGAAAAGCTCAGTTGATAGTTCTGTGTGCCTTTATTAGCAGCAAAGGCACTTACATCAGTGGGCCATTGAGTGAAGCATCATTTCCCCTTTCTACCTGCTGCAAGATGTAATATCTCTTACTCACATAGGGTAAGGGATCTGAAGCCATTATCTAATTTCTAGTACCATCATAACCAACGTTAAGACTCATCAAGAGTTGCATCAACCTATTCCTCCCTTGAACCTCATTGAATTTATTCTTTAGTTCACAAGTGCAATGAGCTATAGCTCCACATGTGCATTCAGGGTTTCCTTCCAAGACTTGTAGTTCATCCTAATGCCTTTTCAAGGTATTGTACAAGTCGGCCAAGCTTATGCTACCTAGCACATTGCTAAATTTCCTCTTTATCTGATAATTCAGGGGAGCATTAGTTTGCCTGAAACTCTGAACAATTTAATCCCATAATTGCTTGGAGGAATCCACAAACATGAAGCCTTCTGTTATGTTATTACTCATGGAGTTAAGGAGTCAACATCTCACCATGAAGTCAGCCTTTACCCACCATTGTAGCTCAACAGACTAGACTGTGTCTCAGGTTTGACACATGTACACCCTAGTTTGCATTTAGCTCCTAGAGCCATCATCACCCCTCTACCCCATGTCATGAAGTTAGTCCCATGAAATAGGACTCCAACTAGCTAAGCTCCTAGGTGATCCGAATTAAGACAAGTAAAGAGGGTCTCCAATATTACCTTGATTGTTTCCTTCGATCTATGTCCTGGCCTCTAGCAACAAAGTCCTGATTGTCATTCCCATTAAACATCCTTCCTTCCTAGCAATGATCAGATGTTCCTTGTGTGATTAATGGATGAAAAATGACACCCAATCTCCAGATCTAGCACTTGTAAGCTCTCATATCATGTAAAATGCTACACAAGGAGCTGATATAATCACTTAGAAGAGTGAAAAAACAGAACAAAACCTTATAGAAAAGGTAAGAGGAATGGAAGGATATTTGTATTTTGAGGTAAAGGTAAAGCTTATCAGTCAAGATCTATTTTGGGATTTGGAAAGGAGGCGTCGTCGGCCATCATTCCTCATTGATTGATTCCAAAAACCATACTGCAAATGATTCAGAAACGTGCCTTATATATAGGGTCTCAAGTGTGGTCATGTGAGTGGCACACTCTCCCTACATTTTGCCATTATTTACAAGGTATAAAAAATGAGAATGATAGCTCATAAAAACTAACGAAAACATTGTGGTTAATCTCTAACAAGCAAGCACTGAAACCAATTATTCTGCAATTAGCATAAAAACCAATTGATATCCTCAATAGTCAATATTATACAAATGATCGAAGGCTAACGGTAAAGAGGAAAACTAGGGATATAATATACAAACGATAAACTATCTTGGTGTAGAGAGAGAACAAGAGATAATATCTTGAGAATAAGAAAATTAAATAAGAATTGATTTTAAATATATGCTTACGTGTTGTTAAATTGCTTTTAGATTTGGTTATTTATTGATTTGGTTATTTACGTGTTGTTTTTTTATTTGATTAATATATGTTCGGACTATTAATGATTGGTTAAGTTGATTTGCTTTAATGCCCCCAATATATATATACGAACCGAACTTCTGCTTTTTTAATTAGCTGAAATTGTTATCTTTAATTTTATGCATTTATATCTTTTATTAACACAATATCTTTTGTTATAGGATTTTCTGTTAAGGATATTATTTGGATAAATATTTGTGTTGTTCTAGAATTAATCTTTACATGTAATTTGAATTTAAATTGGAGATAAATCCCAGCTACAAGATCTCGCCCAGAATCTTTACATGTAACGTGAAATATCCCCGGCGTTTTAAAGTTCAAATTGTTGTTACAACTGATCAAGATTTTGGGGGATAAAAATCAGCAAACAATAAAGAGCTCTCGGCTATAAGAAGAGAAGGAGCAGAGCGATCAAACACTACCTTCACAAAGCCTTCTCTGCGGATCAAAAAGAGCTCTCAAGTTTCCATTGCCGCTGCATGATTTTATTTCTTTTCTATCTCTCTATTTGTAATCGCTTTATTTCTTTCGAGAGTTAGGAAGAGTTTGAGCGTTATAGGATAAGTTAATTCTTGTTATACTAAGAGTATCCCGGCCTATACTCAAACGTATACACACGTTGGTGTGGTTAGGGCTATTATTTCACGAGAGCTTGGGTTGACTAGATAGTAGCGGGTGAGGCTACGAGATAAGGGTAGTTCTTCTAAATTGTATCTAGGACTCTAAGGGATATTGATAGATTACATAGGTCTTAATATTGTATAGTGGGCTAAAAGCCCATTAAGGCCCAATACCTTTGTAACCTATATATATATGTTATATCAATGAATGGAAACCCTAAGGAGGACTTTACATCAATTCTACAATTCTACATGGTATCACAGCCTTTTCTTCCTCACGGAACCCTAGTTTGATCCTCCCGCCCCACCTCCTCTTCCCGTCGCCGGCGTCGTCTCCTCGTCGCCTCTCTCTCTCTTTCCCCTCCTCACCGGCCTCCCGTTTACATAAAAAAAAAAAAAAAAATCTCTTACCATGGCTCTCTACGATCACCAACATCACGCCTTCTCTGGATACTCTAGATATCCTACCCCTCGACATGTCGGTCCTCAGGCCTCTCTGACATCGCCTGACCCAGGCTATGTTCCGCCAGCTCTGCATCACGCCTTCTCCTCTACGCAGCCGACATCTTCAGACTCTTCTTGGTACATGGACACTGGTGCCACCTCCCACATGACGAACTCCTCAGGTAACCTCTCATCTATTTCTTTTAAGGGCCCTGCCCACTCTATTATCGTCGGAAATGGTGGTCGTCTTGCTACTTCGGGAATTGGCCACACCAAATTACAGACCCCAAACCACCCACTACACCTCAACAATGTCCTGATTGCCCCAAAGATTGTCAAAAACCTTATCTCTGTGCGTCGGTTCACTACTGACAACAACGTTTCCCTTACATTTGATCCCTTTGGTTTCTCTGTGAACGATCTTACTACGGGGGTTACTCGCATGAGATGTAACAGCACCGGGGAGCTCTACCCTGTCACACCACCTCCTGCGTCCAGTCAGTCGTGTCCGGTCGCCCTCTCGGCATCATCGTCCAGCCTGTGGCATGCACGCCTGGGCCATCCCAGCGCTGCCGTTCTAGATGTCCTCCGTTCCCAGAACCTTGTCACCTGTACTAAAGACCCACACTCTGGTTTATGCTCTTCCTGCCAACTAGGCAAACATGCCAGACTGCCGTTCCAACGGTCTTTGACCTCTACCCTTGCTCCCTTTGATATCATTCACAGCGACATTTGGACCTCTCCCGTGCCTAGCAAGGAGGGTCACAAGTACTACCTCTTGTTTCTTGATGATTACACTCATTACTTATGGGTCTTCCCGTTGCATTTCAAGTCCCAAGTGTTTCCTGTCTTTGCCAGATTCCATACCTACATCAAAACACAGTTTCACATGTCCATCAAATGTTTCCAATGTGACAATGGTCGTGAATTTGATAACAAAGACTTTCACTCCTTCTTTGCCGCAAATGGGATCTCCTATCGCTTGTCTTGCCCCTATACTTCTCAGCAGAATGGCAAGGCAGAAAGAATCATCAGAACCATTACCAACATGATGCGTTCTCTCCTCTTCCACGCATCTATTCCCCTTCCCTATTGGCCTCACGCCTTATCCACCACATGTTATCTCCTAAACATTCTCCCTTCCACTACCCTACACCATCGCTCGCCAGCTCAGACACTTTATTACGCCGAGCCTAGGTATGATCACCTTCGCACCTTCGGGTGCTTGTGTTTCCCAAACCAGTCCTCCACAGCCCCGCACAAGCTTCACCCGCGCTCCACTCCATGTGTCTTCCTAGGCTATCCGTCTGATCATCGCGGTTACATTTGCCTCGATATCAAAACCCACAAGATCATTCTCTCACGTCATGTCACCTTTGATGAGTCGCGATTTCCCTTTGCGTCTCCCACACCCCCTGTGTCTCCGTCAGAGTCTGAGTCACCATTCCCTCACTTCCTTATTCCCCAGAGCTCTCCCGGTGCTCCTGCGTCTCCCCCTCCCCCACCCCCACCACCCCCCACCACCAGACCACACACCCGCAGCGTCTCCGGTGTCTTCCGACCCCGTCAGATCGTATCCATGACTACCACCCATCGCCCCACCATACAACCTCATGGCCTAGCAAAGCAGACCCCTCGCCAAACACCAATGCCGCGGGCGCCGCACACTGCTGCGCCCGCAGCCTATCAATTGCCCATGCCCCCAGCATCGCATAACCTACTGGCGGCGCCCGCCGCAACACATGCTGCACCCGCCGCAACACATGCTGCGCCCGCCGCATCCCTCCCCGTCTCGCATCACCCACTTGCGGCGCCCGCCGCAGGGTATGCTGCGCCCGCCGCATCCCACACCGCCTCTGCACCCCTTACCCGCAGCTCCGCTGCGCCCGCCGCCTCCTCCCCATGCTTAGCCCCTCTTGCTCCCATCCGTCCCGACACCCAATCACCCTCTGCCTCCACCCAGACCTCCCTCTCCCCCATTCCCACCTCCCACAAAACAGCCCTCCAAGACCCGAATTGGCAGGCGGCTATGCTCGACGAATACAGGGCCCTTACGAAGAATGGTACTTGGGTTCTTGTTCCTCGCCCTCCTGAGGCGAACGTCATTCGTTGTATGTGGCTCTTTCGTCACAAGTTCCGATCTGATGGGACTTTGGAGCGCTATAAGGCCCGTCTTGTGGTGAACGGTAGATCTCAGCAGGCAGGTATTGATTGTGATGAGACGTTCAGCCCTGTGGTCAAGCCTGCCACTATCCGAGTGGTCCTGAGTCTAGCTTTGTCGCGCAACTGGGCCATCCATCAATTAGATGTCAAGAACGCATTTCTTCATGGCCATCTGAATGAGACGGTCTACATGTTTCAGCCGCCGGGGTTTGCTGATGCTGACCGTCCGAAGCATGTCTGTCTCCTCAAGCGCTCTCTGTATGGTCTGAAACAGGCTCCGCGGGCTTGGTTCCAGCGTTTTGCCTCTCATCTGCTCCGTTTGGGTTTCACTGGCAGCCGTTCCGATTCGTCTCTGTTTATCTGTCGCCGAGGCTCAGACTTGGCATTCCTGTTGCTATATGTCGACGACATCATTCTCACCGCCTCTTCTGATGCTCTTCGGACGTCTATTATTTCGCAGTTGAGTGCGGAATTCGCCATGTTTGATCTGGGTCAGTTGTCTTACTTTTTGGGAGTTGCTGTTCAGCGTCATGCGTCAGGTCTGTTTCTCTCACAGAGTAAGTATGCTGCAGAGATTGTTGCTCGGGCTAAGATGGTCAACTGTAATCCAGTCGCCACCCCTGTCGATACATCCAACAAGCTCAGTGCTCATTCTGGTCCTTTGGTTGATGACCCGACATTGTATAGGAGCCTCGCTGGTGCTCTTCAGTATCTCACTTTCACCAGGCCTGACATTAGTTACGCCGTTCAGCAGGTCTGCTTGTTCATGCATGCACCTAGGGAACCTCACTTTCAGGCTTTGAAGCGGATCATTCGGTACATCAGCGGCACTCTTGAGCTCGGCACCACGATCACTCCTTCCTCTAAGTTCGATCTTGTTGCTTACACTGATGCGGATTGGGGTGGTTGTCCTGACACACGTCGCTCCACGTCTGGGTACTGCGTCTTCCTCAACGACACCCTTGTGTCATGGTCAGCCAAGCGTCAGTCCGTCGTATCTCGCTCCAGCGCTGAGGCCGAATACAGGGGTGTTGCCAACGTTGTGTCCGAGTGCTCTTGGCTCCGGAACCTCCTCCTTGAGCTCCGTTGTCCCCTTCAGAAGGCCACTCTGGTCTATACGGACAACGTCTCCGCCGTCTACCTGGCTAGCAACCCAGTCCAGCATCAACGCACGAAGCACATTGAGCTTGATCTCCACTTTGTAAGGGACAAGGTTGCCATTGGACATGTCCGCGTTCTCCATGTCCCGTCCTCTTATCAGTACGCTGATATATTCACCAAGGGTTTACCTCGACAGTTATTCATTGATTTTCGTTCCAGTCTCACTGTAAGGACCCCTCCCGTTTCGACTGCGGGGGTTTGATAGATTACATAGGTCTTAATATTGTATAGTGGGCTAAAAGCCCATTAAGGCCCAATACCTTTGTAACCTATATATATATATGTTATATCAATGAATGGAAACCCTAAGGAGGACTTTACATCAATTCTACAATTCTACAGATATGAGTTGACTAGATAGGAGCGGGTGAGGCTTTAGGAGTTTTGAAGAAGGAAAGATCTTCTCGATTGTATCTAGGATCCATAAGAAGTGAAATAATAGTTGTTTGAATCCTATGGGTTGGATAACCCTAGGCGGGGACGTAGGCTGGTTTAGAGCCGAACCTCGTTAACAATTCACGTGTTATTTAATTCTCTGTTTGTTTTTAACGTTTGAATTGCTGTAGACTTTTCAAGACCTTGGAAGTCCAGTTCAAGACCTTAAAATCCGATTTAAAGCCCTTGAAGTTGCTACTGCAGAAAGGACTTTGCGAAAAGCGCACATACTCTACTCAACCCCCCTTCTAGAGTATTTGTCTATTACTTTTAATTACTTTAAGTACTCGATTCTTCAATTGGTATCAGAGCTTAACTCACATTTATTTGATTTAACAATTTATGAGATCGATCATGAGTACTATAGGTAATGGAGGTTTTGCTCAAGGACGATCCGCCAATCGTCCACCTCTCTTCTGTGGCGACAACTTTGTGCATTGGAGGTCATTGATGAAAATGTTCATCATTGATCAAGATATGGAGCTCTGGGAACGCATACAGAGAGGACCAACCATACCAATGAA
This sequence comes from Persicaria tinctoria, assembly GCA_037127255.1. Lineage (NCBI taxonomy): Eukaryota > Viridiplantae > Streptophyta > Magnoliopsida > Caryophyllales > Polygonaceae > Persicaria > Persicaria tinctoria. The sequence goes on from JBANSL010000013.1 coordinate 74,074,457, forward strand.
GCCTGACACCTCAGGAGGAGAACAAGTGGAGAAAACAGAAGCTGAATACACTCAGACCGACCATGAAAATGTGGCCAAGAACTTTCGGGCCATGCATGTACTGTATTGTGGTTTGAATACTGACGATTTTAATCGTCTTCATCTTGCAGAAGCGCTAAAGAGATTTGGGACAAACTCGTGGTAACCTATGAAGGCACTAGCCAGGTTAAGGAAACCAAAATCAACATCTTCTTACGGCAATACGAGCTATTCAAGATCCTCTCCATGGAAACAGTAAAGGAGATGTTCACCAGATTCACTCAGATCGTAAACAACTTGGATTCTCTCGGCAAAACGTTCACAAATGAGGAAAAGGTGTGAAGGATTTTGAGGAGCTTGCCCAAGTCTAGATGGGGTCCAAAGGTAACCGCAATAGAGGAAGCTCAAAACCTATCGACTTTGCCTCTGGATGATCTCCTTGGTAAGCTTATTACCCACGAGATGATCCTTGGTGAGGAAGATGGGGAAGTAGCCTCTAGTGTAAAAAATTTGGCCCTAAAAGCTAAGAAGGAAGAAGCATCCTCAGACGACGACGAGAGTGAAGATGAGAAGGATCCCTTTGAACTCATCACAAGAGGGCTAGCAAAAATACTCAAGATGAAGAAGCAATTCCCAAATAGAGAATATTCCGGATCTTCAAAGCACCGAGGTAAGTCTTCTAACCCTTGTAAGAAATAGAAGATTCTAACTTGCTTTGAATGTGGTGAAACAGATCACTTTGCAAATGAGTGTCCTCAAAAGAAGAAGCAAAAACACCGAAAGAATGATTCAGATTCCTCTAGTGAATCGGACTCTGAAAATGATCCAGCAAATCTTTGGTTGATGGAAAATCAAGAAGAAACTCCTAAGAAACGTCTTGGAGCAATGGTGAGAAATTTGATTTCTAGTCCTACTACTGTGTTGTCTGAATTTTTGCAAAACATGATTATGAATGAAGAGGATTATATTTTGGAGACTAACACCTTGAAAGAGAAGCTATTGGAACAGGAGAAACGCATGAGTAATTTGTCGCTGGAAATGAAAAATCTCAAAGCCTCTCGGTTAGCCCTTGACATTAAAGTCAAGGCCTTAGAGACAGAAAATTCTGTCTTGAAGCAAGATCTTTCTTCTCTAAGTCTTTACACCAAGGAATTAGAGAAAGAAAAGATCTCGTTGACTGAGAAGTGTAGAGACCAACAGACATAACTTGTTCGTTTTACCCATTCCAAGGCCAATCTCGATAGGATGTTAGGTAAGCACCAATCATCCCTCAACAAAAGTGGTATTGGATACAACAAGAATTTTCCAAAGAAAGCCCCTACCACTTTTGTAAAGGCTAAAGGGAATTGGCGCACACCCATATGTTATTTTTGTTGTAAGAAGGGTCATGTCAAGACTACTTGTCCTTATCGTAGAAATGATCCTTATATAATTCGTAATACTTTTCCATTATGTTTAAAAGGACAGGTATATCAAATTTGGGTTCCTAAAGGGACTAGACCACCGAACATGGTCCATCCCGATTATATATGAATCTAAGTTTGTAGCTTGGTCTAGCCGAAAAGGTTGAATTTTAGTTGTTTTGCAGGATGTCACCAAGATCAAAGAGCATAAATGGATTGAAACAATCGCTCTTGGTGATAAATAATTTTTTTTATGATATTTATTATATGCTACTAATGATTATCTTTGCTTAGTATTTCTCTTTGGAGCTTGATATGTTGAACAGGGAAGCACTATCGTAGGGGGAGCAATGACTGCTGTTTTTCAGTTCTTATAATGTTGTCCGCTAACATCTCAAGGCCTTAGATGAGTTTTAAAGGCCTTGACTGAAACAGATTATTTGGGTATTATTTTTTCGATTTCTTCCCTTGCTTGTTGGAAGACAAAAAGGGGGAGAAATGCGATATGGTACTTAATTATGCTTGTTATATTATGCTCCGCATGTATGCGATATGGTACTTAATTATGCTTGTTATATTATGCTCCGCATGTGCTATATTTATTTGCATAAACGATATTTGTTTTGTCTTCCATCAAAGGGGAGATTGTTGACTCCACCTTGATGATAATATGTGATATATTTGTGTAGGGATGATGGAAGACAAATAAGGTAGTATTTTATGCAAATATCAATTATATTTTGTGGTTGTTTTATTTATCATTTTCGGAATATATTTTATTTGGCTCACAAAATTATATGTGCTATATATTTTAATTAGGCCAATGTTCTAGAAGAATTGATTTTAAATATATGCTTACGTGTTGTTAAATTGCTTTTAGATTTGGTTATTTACGTGTTGTTTTTTTATTTGATTAATATATGTTCGGACTATTAATGATTGGTTAAGTTGATTTGCTTTAATGTCCCCAATATATACGAACCGAACTTCTGCTTTTTTAATTAGCTCAAATTGTTATCTTTAATTTTATGCATTTATCTTATATCTTTTATTAACACAATATCTTTTGTTATAGGATTTTCGGTTAAGGATATTATTTGGATAAATATTTGTGTTGTTCTAGAATTAATCTTTACATGTAATTTGAATTTAAATTGGAGATAAATCCCAGCTACAAGATCTCGCCCAGAATATCTCAGCAACTTGAAAGGCATCACGGCAGCAGTAACGTGAAATATCCCCGGTGATTTAAAGTTCAAATTGTTGTTACAACTGATCAAGATTTTGGGGGATAAAAATCAGCAAACAATAAAGAGCTCTCGGCTATAAGAAGAGAAGGAGCAGAGCGATTAAACACTACCTTCACCAAGCCTTCTCTGCGGATCAAAAAGAGCTCTCAAGTTTCCATTGCCGCTGCTGGTTTTATTTCTTTCCTATCTCTCTATTTGTAATCGCTTTATTTCTTTTGAGAGTTAGGAAGAGTCTGAGCGTTATAGGATAAGTTAATTCTTGTTATACTAAGAGTATCCCGACCTATACTCAAACGTATACATACGTTGGTGTGGTTAGGGCTATTATTTCACGAGAGCTTGGGTTGACTAGATAGTAGCGGGTGAGGCTACGAGAGAAGGGTAGTTCTTCTAAATTGTATCTAGGACTCTAAGGGATCTGAGTTGACTAGATAGGAGCGGGTGAGGCTTCAGGAGTTTAGAAGAAGGAAAGATCTTCTCGGTTGTATCTAAGATCCATAAGAAGTGAAATAATAGTTGTTTGAATCCTACGGGTTGGATAACCCTAGGCGGGGACGTAGGCTAGTTTAGAGTCGAACCTCGTTAACAATTCACGTGTTATTTAATTCTCTGTTTGTTTTTAACGTTTGAATTGCTGTAGACTTTTCAAGACCTTGGAAGTCCAGTTCAAGACCTTGAAATCCGATTTAAAGTCCTTGAAATTGCTAATGCAGAAAGAACTGTGCGAAAAGCGCTCATACTCTATTCAACTCCCTTCTAAAGTATTTGTCTATTACTGTTAATTACTTTAAGAACTCGATTCTTCATAGGTAAATAAGGAGTTATAGAAATAATATTTAAGTCTTAAAAGAAAATAAGAAACACCACTAAGAGTAGAAGTTATACAGAGTATTAAACATAAGTTCAAGCTTTATAAAGGCGACACTCAAAAAATTAAAATACATATATAAAAAAGCACTCATGCAAACTACTTTAAAAAAAACACTTGCAAACCTAATAAATTAGGTAGCTCAGGGTATAGCCATGACGCCAACCACAAATTGTGCAATCGTTAATAGGAGGAGAACGATTGCATAGACAGGGATATAGCTGCCCATGGATGCTTAAAATATGTATGCATCAGTGTAGCTCTATATCGATTCCACCTTTTCTTGCAGTGATCAATGAGATCCAAACTTATCTGCTCATAGTAAAAGCCGTCCGGGGAAGTATATGCACGGTTGTCTAGAGAGTTGATGAGATCAGCCACTTGCTCATTGCTTCCCAACAAGTTCTTAATGATGCTTGCCTTGACTAGCAACTCCACATCCTCGGGAGTGTTGATAAGCCGATTCAAGAAAAAATGGAAGTCTGTGATGTAACGAGTGTCACCATAGGCGCGGTTAAGCTGCTCAAATGCTATCATATTCCGGGAGATATACTCTGTACTGTCCCTTACGCAAAAGTTTGGAATCTTGAGGATCCCTTTCTCCTTATCGAACTTGATATCGATTGAGGCACAAATATACGGATGATATCTTGTTTTAATAACTCGGAATTTGACACCTGCCGCATGGAGTTGGGTAGCTGTGGGGATAATCGAATGATGAATAAATATTTCTCCTTCAACATTGGTTTTAGTAGTGATTTTTGTTCTACTAGTTGGCAAGCTATCAAATGAGAGTAGGTGTAAAAGATGGGAATAGCTCACTGCAGGCTGTTTGACAATGGATTTGACATCGTGGTTGTCATCTAGAAACCGACACGCAATCTCTGTAAAGGGAAGGACATAGTTAGAATTAGTTGCGTTTGTTTGGAATGTGGCGAAATAGAGTTGCTCCAGGATGAAGAATGGTAACTGGTTCTCCACCATCCGTATGTCGTGTCGCACTAGGGGCGCCAAAAACGGCTGATTATACATATAATCCTTGCCATCTCTTTGGATCTTAGCTACTCGCATCCTGAAAAGTTGGATGATGAAGGCGCTATCAATAAGGACCATCTGAGTGAAGTCGTCACTAGAGAGGTCGATGGGATCCGCATAACACTCGCGTATTTCGGTTTCTTTGTCCTTGACAATCCCTAGGCACAAGTTGAGTGGGTCAGCCACATTCACTTGTGCATCGTCCAAGAAGAACTGAAGATACTTGAGCTTATGAGCCTCCATGGGACGAAGCCTTTTATCATTGTGGTGGAGAGGCCCAATTGAGACTAGCCGAGGTGTGAAGGCTTCATCATTTGTTTGGCGCAAAGGATTTGGGACTCTAAAAATGCAACGTCTCACAGAATATTGAGGTGCGTCTTTCAACCTTTCTTGCATGATGGCTGCTAAACTTGGGGACCTTACATCTTTGCTTTCAGTGATTGATCTCATTGTAGATCTCTTCTCTTCCTGCAAATCTGAAATGGGTACACATCCAATTAATTATTTTTCTTGTAGGTAGATGGTTAATTAGTTGTTTTAATTACCAAAAGTTAAGGTAGGAGGATGATTTTCATTTGTATCTGTTGGGGGAAAGTCTTGTTGGATCCGACCAGAAAGTCTAACATATAAGCCAGACTAGGGTGCGCACCATCCCAAAATCAATTGACGTTAGGTAGAGTAGCTCATCCATTTATATGTTGGGTTCAGAAGCCTTCCACTTCCAATGTGGGCCACTTTCGATGTAGGATTCACAAATGTCGCAACATTATCATTATTGAGTAAGACTATTGGCAAAATGTCCAAATGACTAATGACAAAATATTTTCAATTATTAAAAGTTAAGGAGGAAGGATGATTGAGAAGGAGATGGTGGCCATAGCATGGAAAGGATTTAATTAGTGAGATCCGCTATTGAAGAGTGCAGAAAAACGACAGAGTTCTAAAGAAGAGATCGAGATCGAAGGCCGGGAGATCATAGGATTTAATTATGCGTGGTCATCTTTGCTATTATTTTACATATTTTTACAAAAACATTTAATAGATAGATGCTTTAAATAGATTACTATTTTTTAATCTATTTCAAATATATAGATATATAAAATTTTATTTGCAATCCTCCATCCTCTATGGTTGAATTCCATTGAGTCATGTAATACTCAATTTAGAGTATTTAGAGAATTTTTACAACAACTACAAGTATAGATAATTTTTCTATCTCTTTCCCCATTTCTCTATATTAGAGAATGAGATGATAGAGGAGCCGTTGGAGCGAAAAACATCTTATTTTCTTCAAATTCTTCACTTTTTTCTGTTTTTGAAGTGCAGATGAAAATGCTCTAAACAATGAATAATCTACTAGTATTCGATCGGATAGTTCTCTTTTAGCAAAGAAATTGAATTCTACATCCTTATCACTAAAATAGCTCTTGGTGAATCCTAATTGTTATATTGCATTTTATTTTTGGTTGTGTCTTTTTAGAATTGCATGTTCAACTTCACAAGGCTAATTAAAATTGGTAAGGGTGACATAATCTTACCATGATGAACCGAACTAACACTTACCAATCCAACCATCAATTTAATATTGGCTTAGTATACAAAATTAACTTTTCAAAATTGGCTTGTTAATGGTAATTAGGAAGGTGATAGGTATTAATATTACCAACTAATTTAAAATATGATAATACCAATCAACCGATTCGTACCAATTATATATTTATATTATTATATACATAATTTAGTGTTTTTTTAATTTTTATTTGTGAATTTTAACTGTAAAATACTAATATCCACATACCCGATACCCAAATATATACACACCGATAGGCTATACTGGAAATGGAGCAAGAATGGATGGTTTAACACAAGCTCAGCGATTCAAATGATCAACCACTACAAACAGCACCAAAAATCGGACTTAAGATGGATTTGGAGTTTAGACTTACCATCGAAAGTGAAAACACTACTTAAAATTACGAAGAATGGAGTGCCAACTTCGGTAAAACTTGCCTCTCATGGTGTTGGGATGCCTACATCCTGCCCTCTCTGTGATTCGAACCATGAGGATCTAGCCCACCTACTTTGGGACTGCCCGATAACAAGAGCAACAATAGCAAAAGCGGATCATACCTTAATGAATATTCTACATATCTGCTTCACCCAAGGAACGGACATAAATAGTTGCATTTGCTCCATTAAAGAGAAAGCTGGGAGTCAGAAATTCAATGTTCTCGCTTTTTGCTGGTGGGGCATTTAGTACTTTAGGAACATGACACTCTTTGGCAACACAAAACCAGATGCTAGGATCATACTTTCATTTGCAAGAGACCAAAAACTAAGCTGGAACACCTCAAATCAATTCGACGACAACACAGACGGCCAATGCATACAACAGAAAAGCAACATGACATGAATCCGGTCTGCAATACGAAGGAAAAACTGTAAAATGGAAGGCACCAAGAATTGGTTACCACAAACTAAACTTTGATGGAGTCCTATCTACTTCCTCTTTGGGCTCCTATGGATTCGTTATCAGAAACCATACTGCACGCCCATTTTCTGCGGCGCAGGCCCATCGTGCATTTCCTCTATTTCTGGCGCGGAGGGCTTGGGGCTCTGGAATGGCCTTAATGCTGCTAGAGAACTCAACATAACCAATTTGACAATAGAAAGGGACAACCTGACCATTATTAACAACCTTAAGGGCTGCGGGAAACCCTCTGGGGACTCTGAAATGATTGTCTCAGACAGTCTAGTCTCCCTAGGTTTCTTTCACTCTATTGAGATTCGTCATGTATTTAGAGAGGCAAATCGAGTTGCTGACCGTCTTTTGCACCTCAATTTCGCCTTCTCTGGCAATTCATTACCTGACGACTCGGTTATTCGTGATTTCGTCCGTCTGGACGCCCTTGGCATTTAAGGCCCCCTTAATGCCAAATTATTTCCGGTTAAAAAAAAAAACTGTAAAATACTAAAACTAATGCAAAAGAGGTTCTGCTTGCCACAATCTATATAATACTTTAATTTAGAAGACTTTGCCTAGGTGTCAAATTCTCCTTAATCCTCTCATTTCTACAAATTAAGTATTTTTTTTCCTTTTTTAATTATTTATTTCCTTTATTTTTTTATTCTTCCCTTTATCTCTTTAAACCAATCACATTTTTTTCTTTTAATCTTAACATATTTACTAACTATTTATATAATAATAATATAATACTTTAATTTAGAAGACTTTACTTAGTTGTCAGATTCTCCTTAATCCTCTCATTTCTACAAATTAATTTTTTTCTTTTTTAATTATTTATTTCCTTTTTTTATTCTTCTCTTTATCTCTTTAAAACAATCACATTTTTTTCTTTTAATCTTAACATATTTACTAACTATTGGGCTTAATTCAAAACATTGAATTCAATCTAATTCTAATATAACTATCTATATATCTATATACTACTTTAATTTAGAATACTTTGCTTATATGAATTTTATCTTAAACTTTATTAATATTTTACAATTCTTTTTATATTATTAAGATTTTAGTTTAAAAATCGCGTCATGGCGCGTGAATTATACTAGTTTACTACTTAAAACTAAACTTTTTGTTTTTCCCACTAGTTAAAATTAATGCAAATCACTGACAAAGTACGTAAAGAACCCGATTGGATTTTGGTACGTTTGACTTGAAAATGAGCCTGTTGCTACAAAAAAAATAAAAAATTCATTGTTGTTTCCATGCATTGCTTCTTTTTTTTCTTCCCCCAGTCACATAATGCATTGCAATTTGTTTTGATTAGGAAAGTTATATATGCTACCAACTTAATTAATTAAGTTTTGTACTTTGTTATTTTCTGAAAATGTTTTAATTAAGGAAGGAATGCTACACGCTCGATCTCGATCCAGATCAATGCCTAAACATGATTTAGAAGTTTTCAAATTATTTTAAATATTATCGGACCTATGTAGGTTGCATATATTCTATTTTTAAAATTTGGACTTTAGTGCATGAATATATATATTAACTACTCCATATTTAAGTATTTATATTGTTACTTGAATTGTAAGAATTTTGAAGTGTTAATTAAGTTATATGTTATTTATCTCAAAATCAAAATATGGTATGTACCATTACCAACTAATTTGTAGCAACTAACTCTATTAGTAACTAATAAAGTCGGTGCAACATCTTTGATGGTTGGTAATAGTAGAAATTTTGTAATTATCAATTCTAATTAATTCGTATGTATATGGTATTTTACTAATTCTAACCCTGATAATTATAGCCAATGCTTTTAAGCACATATAGGTAATACATTGATTGGAACTTGATCTGGTACGGTATATATTCATTTTATTTTACTAATGCGTGTCTCGTCCCGTGCATATATGAATATATTAACATAATATTCTAAAATTATATCTATTATTTATTAAAAAAACATATTAAAAATATGTCAAAAATAATGAATCTGACTTACAATTAATGTGAGAATTAAACTATATGAAATATTAATTTTTTTAATCATTTTAATACTTAATTGTAATAAATATAATAAAATAATATCAAATTTACGAAGAAATTGCGAAGGACACGAGTGATATATATAGCTTAAGATAAAAAGACTTACCTGATATATGGAGGTTACTACGGAGCTACCTAGAGATATTGAAGAAGATGAAGATATATGTAATTTGAAACTTTGGGATCAGTCTTATTTATATTTGAATTTGATGTCTAACGTACGAAGCTGTTGCATGTGAGCTGGTGGAAGTTAACTAAGTCTGCGCGCAGTGAACTCTGAATGACCAACTGACAATTGACAACCCGTGACACTAACCAACAACTGACAACCGGTGATAAACGACGTACTTACTCATTTTTTTAGACAAAATTAGGTGTGGTATCCATATTTTATACCCTAATAATTGACTAAAAGTCTACTAGTCCTAATCTTATCATTTTTCCTCGGATCCAGTACCATCTTCATTCAGCCACACAGATCTCCTTAAAAAACAGCAAGAATCGATCGATCGTTCGCTCAATCAACTGTACGTCGGCAAAATACTAAGAGAAACGAATGTGGATGTGTTCAACAACGCACACACAGTGACACAGAGGACGCAACTTGAGGAAGAACACACACAAACACAGCACACACACGACGGTCTTTTTTCTAATTGCCGTACCCGGGCCCCTTGATGGATTGCATAACCTCCTACTAAACCATTACAAAACAAAGTAACTGCAACAAGTAAAACCGTCCACCGTACCAATTCCCCACTAACACCATTCCTAGGAAGTGATATATTCATTACAAAAGAAACTAACACAACTAACTCACAACTCTAACTGCATTCTGTGACTAACTGTCACTCGACCTCGACTAACTTACTAGCTCCTACTCGACATCTACTAACACGACACTAACACATTGCCTTAATCGTTAATTACACACAAACATTTAACACCTCGCCTTAATTCAAGGTTTCTCATGCCAATCTTCTCCACAAAATACTGGTCCTTAGCCCCATTCAGTGCATGCCTTAGGGAACATATCAACATCTTGTTCATTTGTGCCATAAAATCTCAACACAACTCTATCTTTTGCCACCAATTCTCGAATGAAATGATGCTGCACATCAATGTGCTTTCTCGTGGCATGAAAGGATGGGTTCTTAGTCATGGATATGTCCGATTTGTTGTCACACCAAATCTCCGCAGCTCCACTTTGCTTACATCCAAAATCGGACATTAACTTCTCTAGCTATAGGGCTTGCCTTGCAGCTGCACCTGCTGCTACATACTCTGCTTCAAAGGATGATAGAGCCAAAATGTATTGCTTCTTGGAGCTCTCCATGTAATGGCACCTGATCCAAACCCAAACACATACCCAAATGTACTCTTCCAAGCTCTGTTTGTGTAACCTATTAGCTCTGTCTGTGTACCCAAACACAGACCCTAATCCAAACCAAAACCCAAATACATCCTGCCCAATCACTGTCTGTGTAACCTATTAGCCTGAAATCTTTCACATTTTCATACCAAATTCCAAGCTTTAAGGTTCCTACTACATATCTCAATATCCTCTTGGTAGCTCCCATGTGTTGCTTGGTTGGCTCATGCATATACCGAGACACCACACTTACACAATAGGCTATGTCAGGCCTTGTGTGAGTGAGGTAATTCAGTCCCCCTACCAAGCTTCTATAAACCTTCTCATTTGCTTTCTCTGTGCCATCACTTCTCTGCAGCTTCTCATTCATGTTCATAGGAGTCTGAGCAGTCTCATAATTCTCCATTTGAAACTTCTTCAAAAGATCCCTTGCGTACTTCTCTTGGCATAGAAAAATGCATTCTTCTCCTTGTCTCACTTCTAAGCCAAGGAAGTATTGCAACACACCCAAATCTGTCATCTCAAATCTTCTCATCATAGCACTCTTAAAACTAATCTAGCATCACTTGTGAGTTGCTTAGATAGATGATATCATCTACATACAGACAAACAATAATGAACTCACCCTTGCTCCCCTTAACATATAGGGTTGGCTAATTTTCACTCATGACAAACCGATTTCTTAGAAAGAAATCATCAATTTTGTTGTACCAAGCTCTTGGAGCTTGTTTGAGCCCATACAGTGCTATCTTCAGCTTATACACCTTACTTTCATCACCCTTTTTTACAAAACCCAGAGGCTGCTCCACAAGCACCTCCTCTTGTAACTTACCATTCAGAAAGGCAGACTTCACATCAAGTTGAAAGATAGGAAATTTCCACTGAGCTTCCAATGCCATCACCACTCTCACTGTTTCAAGTCTTGCCACAAGGGAAAATGTTTCTTCATAATCTATACCTTCTTGCTATGAGTATCCCTTAGCTACAAGCCTTGCCTTGTGCTTTTGAATACTCTCATCTGTATTATACTTGGTTCTAAATGCGCACTTAAGACCGATAACATTCTTTCCCTTAGGCAACTCCATTAGTTCCCAAATCATTCTTTCTGATAGCTTTCACCTCTTCATTTATAACCACCTGCCAACTGCTCTCACTTTTTGCCTCGCCAAAATTGCTTGGATCAGAAACAATAAGTGCAAACCCAAAGCTAGATACTGTAAATCTCAGGCAGAGAACTGAACTTTATGGGAGGAGAATCACTTGATACACTTGAAAGAGATCTACTGTGACTGTTTGATGAACTAGCAAGATCTGTTGGTGTTGATGGTGTTGAGGGTGTGCTTGGATTTGAGCCATCATTGTCATCTGACTCACCATGATCACTTTCTTCATCTGTGCTATCCAAAGGAATGAGCTCTTGCAACCCATCTCCCTTCTCAGTTTGCTTCCAATCCCATTTACTATCTTCATTGAAGACCACATTTCTGCTAATGATCACTTTTCCATTTGCAGAATTGAACAACTTGTACGCTTTTGATTGTGAAGCATACCCAATGAACATACATTTATCTGCCTTGTCATCTAAATTTTGCCTCAAATTAACCAAGGCATAAGCTACACACCCAAACACCTTCAAATGATCAACAACATGCTTCTTTCCTCTCATAATTTCATATGGAGTTCTATTCAACACAACTTTTGTTGGAGAGATACCGGAACTTGTTTGGAACCTCCTTGGACTTCCTCATACTCCTGGCCATTTCCACAACAGTCCTATTCTTCCTCTCTACTACTCCATTCTGCTCAGGAGTATATGGAGCTGTCAAATCTCTCAAGATTCCATGCTCATAGAAAAACTCATTGAACTCATTCGACACGAATTCACCTCCTCTGTCAGTTCTAAGAGCCTTGATCCTCCTCTCTAACTGATTATCAACCATCACCTTGAACCTCTTGAAGTTGAGAAAGGTTTTTGACTTGTGCTTCTGAAAAAACACCCAACTCATTCTGTTGTAGTCGTCTGTCACCAGCAAAAAATACTTACTTCCTCCAATGGACTCAGTTTGCGTAGGTCCACAAAGATCTGCATGTAACAACTCAAGACATTGAGTTGCTCTCCAAGCTGATATACTAGGAAATGACCCTCTTAACTGCTTGCCATAAACACAACCTTCACAAAACTCTAGATCACTAATCTTGGGCAAACCTTGGACCATTTCCTTTGCACTTAAGTACTTCAAGCTTTGCATATTTAAATGCCCATACCTTTGATGCAACAACTCATAACCATCACCACCTTTAGCTGCCATAGCCTTGCTCACACAAGAGGCTAAATCAAGAGAAAACATTATATTTGCAGTCATAGGTACATTCACCACAATATGGCATGTCTTCTTCTCTCTAATAACACAGGCATCATCATCAAATAACAAAGAGAAACCACTCTACTGCAACTGAACATCACTCAATGTTTTCTCTCCACCTTGCACACTAGCAATTGCAATTATGCCTTTGCCTTCAACTTGCAGCACTTTGTAATCCCTAAGTCTCAATTTGCTTCTCTTAGTCTCATCAAGCTCCTTGAACAATCTCCTTGAGCTTGACATGTGGTTTGAACAACCACTGTTAAGATACCACATGGCATTCATACCTTCTGCAGTAGAAGTAAGAGCAATAAACAACCTCTCATTCTTCTACAGTAGTAACACTTAATGTTACTTCTATAAGATCTTGATTCACTGTGATTTTCTCTAGATGACTCCTTCCACCAGAAGACCCTCGGCCTTGATCTCTTCCTCCACGGCCTCTATAACTACCTCTGTGACCACCTCTACCTCTATGGCCACCTTTGTAACCTCCTTTGCTCGATGAGCCGTCATACTTGCTCTTTGAACTATCTTCCTTAACTTGAAGCAGTTTCTCATCCTTGATCTCACTGGTCCTGCTCAACCTTTCTTCATGTGCTTAGAGAGAGCTTGTTAGCTCTTCAAACCTGACCCGACTCTCAACCTGACCCGACTCTCAACCCGACCCGACCCGAATTGAAATGGTCATTTAACATCAACATTTAATACTAGAATGTTAAATGTTTATTTATTTATTTTAACACTAGTTTATGATTATACTTTAACATATAAAACACCAATTATTTTTGTTAATTGTTATCATATGAATAAGAACCCAAGTATAATCAATAGATAAGTAGATAAGTCAATGAGTCAAGTAAGTCAACCGCCATGCATCAAAACATCGATACATACTACTAGTCAAAAAGGCTAAAAGTTCATTAATCGTTGCAGATGATATAGCGTGGAATCCAACAACATAACCTTTCAACAACTTTTGATAGAATTAATTATTTATATCTAGATTTGTTAAAAACTAATAATAATAATAATGAAAAAAAAAACTAATGGGCCAAAAGCTAAAAATGAAATGGGCATTGGAAATGATATGGGCCAATGACATAGTCAAACTACAAATAAGTCCATTTGTAACTTGCTAGTTAAAATAAGGTTAAAACCTAAATGTACAATTAATTTGATTTAATTATAGCACCGATCAATTGGTTTAAATGTTTAAAAAAGGACGATGTTGCTGAATATCGAATTTCTGATTATGACTTTTTTTTAAATCGGTTGACAACCGATGAGGCAATAACAATGAGTGTATTCAACCGAGTCAAAATTACATATTCAAGTATTCAACCGAGTCAAAATAATTTATTTTAAGTAAATTACATATTTAAGTATTCAACCGAGTCAAAATCAACCTAATTATCCAAACAGGTCGAATATGATTCGACCGAAAACTCAAACCAACTATACCGCTATACCCACTTTGATTCGAAACTCAAATGAGACCGACCCACCTCTTGACCCGAAACCCGAACGAGACCGACCCACTTTGACCCGAACCCGAATGGGCATGACCCGATTTAATTCGAAACCCGACCAATCTAAAATTCATTGTGACTGAACCCGACCCGAACCCGACCTGACCAATACCCAACCATAAATTTTACCCGAATTGACCCGACCCGAGCAAGCCTGACCCGAACGACCAACTTGCCAGCTCTACCTAGATGTATTGGCGCATAAATTGTTATATGGATACATATGATTGTTTATGTGAAAAATAATCATCTATTGAATCTACATCATAATTGCTACATAAATAATGTAACATAAGGTTGACATTTAAATTTATATAAAAATTGATTGCTAGAAGTTTAAATTTGTTGGTAAATTGAAAGTTTGTGTGTTACATATTTGCAGGATCATGAAGGGATGAAAGTCTTTGAGTTAGATTGAGTTTTAGCAAACAAAGACTAGGAGGTGCAGCTCATAAACCATAGCACGATCTTTCTTAAGTATAGTTACATTTATTTTAGAGACTTGAAGAGAGACTATCATTCATGTACTATCAATATACATGACATAATTTATAATAATATTAATGTATTTTGTCATTTTATAACTTTCAAGTCATTTTTATTATTGCTACTGTAGTTTGAAAAGATTTATATATTAGTTTATATGAGCAGTGCTACAACAATTTAGAAGATTGTTGCAATAGCTTGGATTAAAATTGTTGATTTAGGTGTGAATTGGTGATGCATTATCTAAAACAAGTGTTATCCACGAACTTTTACATTACATACATATTGTAACTGTTTTTTAGTAATAATGTAACAGGTTATATTTCTCATGCATAGATGTTACATTAGTCTGAAATAACTGTTACATTTGGTCTAATGCAACGTGAGCGGAAGTAGCATTTACAAAGTAGCTGCATTAGACCTATTGTATCATTTTTCGAGGTTTATGTAACTGCGTGGGAATCTTTTTTTCCTTTGTCTTCCTCCTCTTGGAAAGACCACTTCCATGGAGCACTTTCTCTCCAATATTCTTCAATAGGATCGAACCCGGAATAGGAACTTGAACCTAGGCTCGAATACCATGTTAAAAGAGAGACGTTTCTCAACTCTCCCTAATTCAATTGGTTTGATGAACACAATTACAATTTATAGAAATCCTAATTAACCCTAAAACTGAACAGTTGTGAGGTACTTTCACCCTCACTAATTAATCCATTAAACTAATACTGTAACTAATTAAATAATCTCTAAAATCTCTCTAACTCCAATACTTTTTTTTTTTTGATCCAAATGCCGGGCAGGGCCCGGAGTTTATTGAAAGCTTAGAAAGTGTTTACAGCAATCAACTCCAGGAAAGGAGCAAGAACAATAGGGGGAAGAACATGTTCTATGTAGCCATTGTCTAAAGAAGTTGCCCACTTAGCCAAAGCATCAACACCCAAGTTCGCTTTCCGATTGACAGTGGAGATCAAAACCTTCCAGCTATTCAGAGACAGAAGTTTGTGGCATTCGTCTATCAGGTGGGCGTCTGGGTGGATGACAGTCTCACTGGACTTCAGAAAGCCATATAGGATCGATGAATCCGACTCTAAAATCAACTGGGAAAATCCCAATCGTGAGCCAAGTCTGAGGCCGTGCAGAGCTGCCCATAGTTCCGCTCGTAACGCAGGGGCGTTGCCACACTTGAAGGTGAAAGCTGATAGGAAGTTGCCTGTGCTCGAAAGGAAAACACCTACTCCGCCAGCTGCACCCGGATTGCCTTTCGAAGACCCATCAATGTTCAGTTTAACCCATCCCTCCGGCGGTGCTGCCCAATGTTTGGGCGCTGACAGTAGCCTCGCAGGAGGTTCAGTGGGCAAGTCTGTGCTGTGGCGCATTGGTCGTATGACGATGAGAACTCCTTCACCCTCCTTGCGAATCCTTCATGATCTTCCCTTTTGTCGAAAACCAAAGTATTCCTAGTTTTCCACACTAGCCATAGCATATTGGCGAAAATGGGTGCCCATCCGGAGGATTTCCGAATGTTGGCGAATATCCAAGCTCCAATTGAGTCTTCAATATAGAAATCCCTGATTCCATATTCCTCTGTCAGAGTCTCCCATTCCTTCCTAATAGCTCCATAGTCGCGAAGAACATGAATACCAAATTCGGTCAAGTTGCAGCGAGGGTAGGCATCCGATTCTGTCAGGTGGCGGCGGAATTTGGTACCATTCGATAGGAAGGCGTTATCAGTGGCCAGATAGGTGAAGGTCCGCACTCGTTGTTGCACAGGGAGGCTCCAAATTTTCCTCCAGCCCGGGTCATCGTCGGCATTAGGGGGTGCTCCGGCAAGTTGGCGGATGGCTGAGCTGGTAGAGAATGTGCCCGACGGAGTCAACCCCCAGTAATATCTATCTCGGGCATGGGGGTCGCTAGAGATGTAGATGGATTGGAGGCGCAGCCGGGTTTCAGCAGGGAGATATTGGGATAACAACTCCCAATTCCACTCCTTGTTTAGCCACAACTCCGACACCGTTGAACCCAACAAATCCTCCGGTATCGGACTGGTGGCCATGTCCATCAGGGGCTGGGCTTGCAGCCATGGATGCAGCCAGAACAGTGTGGTGGTGCCGTTTTCTATCGCCGAACGCAGGTGGGGTGTGAGCAGCTCAGCCCCATGTGTGATGCCTCGCCAAGTTCTCGACGCACCTGATTTCTTAGCAAACATATCAACATCCAGTCTCCCGTTGCAATATTTACCCCTCACCACCCGACTCCACAGAGCTGACGGGGATTGGAGAAGTCGCCAGCTGAGCCTAGCCAGAGTTGATTGGTTCGTTGCTCTCATGGGGCGGATGCCCAGTCCTCCCTCATTCATCGGTTTGGTAACCGTTTCCCAGTTGAGGAGATGAATCTTTCTCTCATCCGGTTCGAGCCCCAAATAAAGCTCCTCACTTTCTTGTCAATTTCATCACAGACAGTCCGGGGGACGAAGTAGGATTGCATTGTGTATAGCAGCAAGCTTGTGAGGACAGATTTCGCAAGCATTACTCTGTCGGCAAGGGAGAGAGTCTTGGGCTTCCACCCTTGAAGCTTAGAAGTTACCTTTTCCAACAAATAGTTGTATTGATCACAAGTGAGACGCTCGCATTTGGTGGGGACTCCGAGGTAATCTCCGAAATCTTCCGACATCGGAATGGAGAGAGCCCCACAAATCAGCGGCTTTGCCCCGGCTGGTACATTCCTTGAGAAGAGCACAGAGCTCTTGGCGTGGTTTACCTTCTCCCCTGACGCTTTGCAGAAGCTGTCCAAGCATTCATGTATGATCCGACCTTGGTCTTCCGAAGCTTCCGCCATCAACACTAAGTCGTCGGCGAAGAAGATGTGTGACAGGGACACTCCTCCAACGCTTATCGGTTTCCAGAGTCCTCCTCGAACCGCTTCCTCAATTGTATGGGATAGGCGTTCCATACATAAGACGAATAGGTACGGTGAGAGCGGGTCGCCCTGTCGAATGCCTCTAGTCGGGTGGAACCCCTCCGTTCGGCCTCCATTAAACAGGAGCTCAATGTTCCCGAGCGTTTGGCATTTCATAATCACATTAATAAGGCCCTCGGGGATGCCGCTCAATGTAAGAGTCTCATGAAGGAAATCCCAACGGATCCTATCGTATGCCTTTTCAAGATCTACTTTGATCATCATCCATCTCCTCCGACGTCTCTCTGACATGGAATGAAGCGCTTCCTGAATGATTACTACATTGTCAACGATCTGCCTACCCGGTATAAAGCTTGCCTGGGTCGGCGAGATTAGGTCGTTGAGCGTTGGTTTAAGTCGATTCACAATTGCCTTGGTCGCAATTTTGAAGATTACGTTAAGGAGAGCAATAGGCCTGAACTGTGCCGGCTTGATCGGAACGTGTGTCTTGGGGATGAGGGCAAGCAGAGCGTCGGCTATTCCATTCGGGAAGTGGTCGTCGTTCAGCATACCTAGAACTGTGTTGGTGACCTGATCTCCTACAGTCTCCCAATTTCGTTGGTAGAAGATGGCCGGAAATACATCCGGTCCCGGAGCCTTATAGGGCCCCATCTACTTCACTGATTCCCAGACCTGTGTGTGATCAAAGCGATGTTCAAGGAGTTCTCGTTGATTGCTTCCCAAAGGGGGAAACGAGATGGTGCGGGGCTGTAGACCATTGTGAGCTACGCAAGGTTCAGCCGAGTAGAGACGACTGAAGAAATTCCTGACCAAGTCTTGTAATGCGCCCAATTCAGTCACCTAGTTGTCAGCATCATCCATCAGTGCCGATATCTTGTTGGCCTTGTGTCGTTTCAGAGTAGAGAGGTGGTAGTAGCGGGTGTTTCGGTCTCCTTCTATAAGGAAGTTGGCACGAGACTTCTGAAACCATAGGGCCTGCTCCTGAGCTAAGACTGCCTGCAGTTCTTTCATGATAGCAGCTTCCAGATTGAGATAGTGATAGGAAGCCCCTTGAGCCAACTTCTTCTGAATCCCTTCTAGTCGATGCCACAAATGGCGTTTCCTTTTAAAAATATTCCGAAAAACATCTCAGTTCCAAATGATTAGGTCCGAGGCTAAGCTGCTCAGCGCTTCTCGAGCCTCCAACTCTTGCTTCCAGTGAGATTGGATGAAGTCTCGGTATTCCCCGTGAAGCATCCAGGCTGCCTGAAAGCGGAAAGGCGTGTCCGTTATAGGATAGTTGGTCGGGCCGTCTACGCGGATTAGGAGTGGGACATGATTCGAGTGGGGTGCAGTGAGATGGTGCACACTAGCATCCGGGTAGGCCGCGCTCCACTCTGGTGAGCATAATGCACGATCAAGTCTAGCTGCCTTCCTAGTGCTTGGAGTTCTTCCATAGCTCCAAGTAAAGGGGATTCCGTCAAAGCCAAGGTCGATCAACTATAGTTCCTCCACTTGATGTTTGAAGCGGTAAGATTCTCTGTTCGACCCCACATAAGACTCCATACGCTCATGAGGTCCCAAAGTGGCGTTGAAGTCCCCGGCAAGCAACCATGGTTTGTTGTTATTCTCGACGAATTCCTTCAATTGTTGCCAGAGTTCAAGTCAGCGAGCGGAGGCTGGGGAAGCATAGATTGCTGAAAGGATTCAAGGGTCCTCTCCAACACGTTGTACCTCTGCTGTAATGTGTTGCTCTCGGAGGGAAATCAGATTGACAGTGACTTCCGATGTCCTCCAAAGTAGCCAGATTCCACCCGCGAAGCCCTGAGCCTCGACTCTCCGGACTCCATCGAAGCCAATTTTAGTACAGACTTCATCTGCCGCAGTACCACTAATCCGAGGTTCCTCAAGAGCAATCACTCGTGGATCAAAAGTACGGATAAGCTTCTTTAGAGCGTTGAGGAAGCTATTGCTGGCCGCTCCTCTTACGTTCCAAACTAGAAGGTTTAGTTTATTCATTGAGGAAACAAAGGTGTTGATGTTGCGCCTGATTTCATTAAAATCTCCTGGATTGCTCTCTAGGTGCGCCCCGATTGCATCCGCGAAGTGATCAAGAGCTTCGTTCATGGCTGCAGGTATGGACACCTTGCATAGCATTGGCCTGGTCTCGGTTATCATTGGGAAGAAATCACAGATCATCTTGTTTGCCACTCGAGGAACGTTCGTCAAAACGGTCCCGTCCGGAGGTCGGATAGGAGGAAGCTTGCCGAATTGTCCGTGTGGATCACTTGAACCCTCGGCATCGGCTCCATTGGTGACGGATGTTTGGGGGGGTAGGTTGGCGTGGGAGGCTGTCTTGGGAGAGGCGGTAGGGTTTATTACGATGACATTCGGGTTGACGTTTTCTGAGGCATCAATATTGATTATTTGGGGTTTTTGGTTTATCTTTTGAGGGTTCGGGGTTTGATTCTTGTTAGGGGCTTGGGTATGGGCTGAGTGTGTGGGGACATGGGTTGTGGGCTTGGGCGAGAGATTAGTTTTGGTACCGGACTGACTTGCCTTATCCTCTTTCAACCTCTGAGATGATGTGGACGTATGGTTGACTTTCCCATTCTCTATCTTTTTTGAATCTTTATTAACCGCCGAATCTTTGATTTGATTTCCATCGGTTGAATTCGAAACCGGGTGCTCCTGGTTAATCTCCTCATCAGGCGATATTTCCTCGTTATTGAGTATTTCGAAGCGGGAAGTTGTTGCAACAAATTTGGTCGATTGATTCCCGGCGACTTTCCCGACTGTGTTACCAGTTGGGTTCACCGTTGTGCCCCCGTTCGCTTCCGATCGGATAGATTGCGTATCCGTACTGCCGGAGGTATTCGATCCAGGTTTTGTCGGCCGACTCCGCTTCCTTGGCTGGGATCGGACTTGCATCCAACCACCATGTGAATTAGCCTCCAGCTGGTGCGTATTTGCCCCTCCACCCGCTTCAATCTGACCCTCCGGCGATGTCGGCGCATCAGAGTCCTCCTTCCCACAGCCATCTGAATTGTGTCCAACCTTCCCACATTTAAAACACAACATTCGGAGTCCTTCGTATTGAATTGGCCAGATTTTGCCATCCATTTTGAACTTAGATAAGAGCGGTTTGGTAAGGTCTATCTCAACACTCAAGCGAGCAAACCTCCCCCTATCTGCAGCTGCCGTGGTATTGTCGATTCGTAGGACTTTTCCGATCTTGCTTCCTACTCTTCTCAAGAACCTTGGGTCAAAATACTCAATATGCAGACAAGGGATACAGACCCAAACTGTGAGCGTTGTGATCCTTTCCACTACAGCATTGAACCTGGGCACCCACTTGCGGATAGCTAGATAGTTATCCCCTATCATCCACGACCCCTCCATTACAACGTGGTTGTAATCTGCTTGGTTTGCAAACTTTGCGATGTAGTACTCGTTGCCTAGATCCACAAGGGTGAAGGGGGCGCTGAGCCCCCATTTCTGCGAGAGGCGTCGATGGAGTTGCATATAGCCCGGTCCTTTGTCGACAAAAGCTTAATGATGAGAGTGTTTCTCCATGGTTTCCGAAGTGCAAGCTTCTTCGCCTTGTTCAAGACAACAGTAGGACAGTTCGGGTCATCTTCTTCGGGGAGTAGATCATCATCGGTGTTGTAGTCCGGACCATCCTCTGATGCTTGGTACATTGGGTTCATGTGCGAGATCATGAACTCCGATCCCTCTCCCCCCATCAAAGCTGTCTTGTAGTTGGGGGAAGTCAGGGTCTTCTCCTTATCCTTGGCTATAGCATTCATGGACGGGAAATCAGCAGCGTTGACAGATTTGGGGTTCACCGGTGGTGCCCCGAAAATGGTATGTTCCACCGGATTCTCAGCATTTCCGGCTTCTTAGTTTTCGGTATTCGCTTCCCCAGTCACGTTAGGTGGATCCGGAGGATCCCCGGTGGCTGCCCGAGCATGGCGTTGGGGGCTCCTAGATCTCTCTCTTTCCTCTCTTTCCAT
Organism: Persicaria tinctoria; assembly: GCA_037127255.1. Lineage (NCBI taxonomy): Eukaryota > Viridiplantae > Streptophyta > Magnoliopsida > Caryophyllales > Polygonaceae > Persicaria > Persicaria tinctoria. Next base: position 74,096,211 of record JBANSL010000013.1, read on the forward strand.
CTCTCCAATTATTCCCTCTCTAACTCCAATACTAACCTAACTGGCCACACAATTCACTAACTAAATTAATTTGTAATTAACTTAATTTTCAATAATTGATCTAACAATATTTAGGGAAGTAAACTGGGTTGCCCGACTCGTTTGCCATACTTGCTTTAATTCTCGTTTCCACTTGGTTTTCATTGATGGGATTGTTTCTTCTATCACTATGGACGCGGATCTTACGGGAAGGGCAACCCCACGTTTTGTTTGTTGCGTTAGCCCGGTTGTTTGTACGATAAAGGCCCGGGGTTCGTTCTTGTTTTCTCACCGAAAAAAAAAAAAGAAAAAAGAAAAAAGGAAAAAAAGTACATACAAATTAATCTTTGTGTCCCACAACACAAGTCCTGACGTCCTGTCAATTATGTTCGATTAAAGTAGGTGCACAAAACCAAACAATTGTATAATAAAATCAATAAGCGTAGTTCATACATAAAGTTCAAACACTTGTAAAAGTTTAATATTTCAAAAAAATTCGCAAAAACTGCAGACGAAAATAAAAAAACACTCGCAAACTTGATGAATTTAGCCGGTTAGAGGAGCCATATTGATGCCTGCCACAACTTATATGGCCCTAAAACTGAGGATCGGATCGAGAACGATTGCTGAAACCACACCACATGATCATCATATGGCTGCCCATAATGTGAAGTACCGAGCCGAGTGTCATCAACCATAGATATGGCTGCCGGACCAGCTACGCATCAGCCTAGCTCGATATCGGTTCCACTTGTTCTTGCAGTAACAAATGAGCTCCAAACTTACCTTCTCATAGTAATACCCTTTCAAGGAAGTATAAGCATGAGCGTCTAGCGAGTTGATGAGACTCGACACTTGCTCGGGGCTTCCCAACAAGTTTTGAATGATGCCCGCCTTAGCGAGCAACTGCACATCCTCAGGAGTATTGATAAGACAACTCAAGAAGAAATGGTAGTCTGTGAAGTACCGACGATCATCATCACCGTAGTGGCACTGCTCAAACGCTATCAGATTCCTGCTTAGATACTCCGTGTTGTCATCCATGGTCAATTTCGGCATCATGAGGATCCCTTTCTTGTCGAAATTGATATCAAACATGCTTTTGGATGTGTAGTCGATGACTTGGAACTTGACACCGGCCTTGTGAAGTTGTGTAGCCGAAGGAGAAACCGACAAATCCATGATCATCGGACATGGTTTTCCGCCTTCAATTGTGCCTGCAGGCTTGCGATGGCTTGCGAACAAGTGTAGAAGATGGCAATAGGAGGAGGTGATCGTCGACTCACTGACATGAGCTTCGACACCGATGAGGCCCTTACACGCAATCTCTTTAAAGGAAGGCTCATTAGGCAAGAATGCCGCCCTATAGAGTTCGTCGACGATGAAGAATGGCAGTTGGTTCTCCTCCAATTTGATGTCACGAAGCAGTGTGGAAAACAAAAACGGCTTATTGAATATATAATCATCGTCGTCGTCGTCGTCTCTTGACTTGGTCTCCATCCTCAAGAAAAACTCGATGATGAAGGCGCTATCAATGAGGACCATTTGGGTAAAGTCGTTGCTGGAGAGGTCGATGGGATCCGCATAGCACTTGCGGATTTCGGTTTCTTTCTCCATTACAATCCTCAGGCAGGTGTTGAGGGGCGGGCCTGCGATTTTGCGGATTTCGTTTCTAGGGTTGTTGAGGAAGGATTGGAGGTAGTTGAGCTTGTGAGCCTCCATGGGAAGAAGCTTCGGATCATTGTGGTGGAGAGGGCCGATGGAGACGAGTGAAGGTGTGTAGGATTGCTCATTTGTTTGGCGCAACAGATTGGGGACTCTATAGATGCAACGTTCCTTGGAGTATTCAAGAGGTGATGCATCTAACTTTCTTTGTAAGGTGGCTGCTATGCTTTGGGTTACATGGATTGATCTCATTGCTGACCTTCTCTCTGCCTCCAAATCTGAAATAAATTATATGCATTCAAGTGTTTTTAGTTAGTAGCTAGTTATTATTTTCCATTGTATATTAATTTGTTTCGGTGAAATATGTTATTTAGTATTCTTGTATGGTGTTTTAGTATTTTTTTTTTGTAAGAATTTGTACTTATTACTAATAGGTGCAAAATTGTTTCAAAAAAGTTATAAAATAATTGGATATTATATATATATATAATTTTATTATCCTTAAAAAAACACTTGTAAATAATAAATGACATGCTTTACTGAACGGGTAGAGTAGAAAAGTAGAAACTGAAAGATAAAAATTTATAATCTATGAAGAAAATTGTTAATTTGCCCTTATATATATTTGTAATGAAAGAATCCTTTATTTATCTAATAAAAAAATAGACAAATTTTTTTTAAAAAATGGGATGAGTTCGAGGGGACCTCAATCCACCCCTAGCTAATTCCGTGCATGTAGACATGGCAAGTGAAAATTTAGAAACATAAAAGTGAGAGAGAGTATAACCAAAGAAAACATATTTCAAATAATAAACCGAAAAATATATAATGAGCCCGCTTAATTTAATTATGATTAAGTGCAAGTAATTTGCATAAAAATTGAGCAATAAGATAGATATAGGGGAAGAATTAGCTAACCAGCCATTTTACAATTGCGTACGGATATATGTATTATCCTCTCGATCGAACAGGATGGTTGAGTTTGATCCAAACAACTCTTTATGGTCAAGACTTATATACCTGCATGGGCTTAGATTGAAGGGTAGAGAGGTTGTAGGCACGTCCGATACCGTATATACAATGATTACATATAATGCAGGTAGAGGTGGCCCATATGTGCTATTTAACATGATTAGTGTTCATCAAAAAAATAAAAAATAAAATAATTAACATGATTAGTTAATTAATCTTCAAGGTCTTCAACAAATAAACCTCAAAACATGTATGTGTAAGAGATGACTTTATTCTTTATTCCCTTCTTTATTAGGAAAGAATTTGGTCGTGTTCAAGATATGCTTACACACTATTTCAATATTCATTTTAGGCAAAATTGCATAAAACTTCCCTTTAAATAGGGTGTTTTGCAGAAAACCACCTCTTAAAACAAAAATTGCAAAAAACCACCCGTTAAAACCGTTTTATTTGCAGAGTCACACCCATCACCCAATTTTTGTTAATTAAATGTTAAAGTATGTGGAAATTTAATTATACCCCTTATTTTTATTTATTAGTTTACTCATTTCAATTGGTATTAGTTGATATTTAACTTTTTGACATGTTTTTCAAAAAGCAAAAAAACACTATAAAATATGAAAAAAAAAATATTTTTTTAAAAAAATAATTTCATGCTTACAAAAAAACTCTATAAAAAAATTGATGTGTAATTTATGTTTTATACATATAACAAAATGTGTAATACTATCTAGGGCTACTCGAAGAAAATAATTTTTTTTTTAAAAAAGAATATTTCATATAGTTTTTATTATTCTATAAATGTATGTGGAATAGTGAACATATTTTTAGAATAATAAAAACTATATGAAATATCATTTTCTTAAGATTTATTTTCTTCAAGTAGCCCTTTAATAATATATACTTTTTAAAATAAATAAAACATTAATTATATTTATTTTTTATTTAGTGTTTTTACTAATAAGGGTGAAATTATATATAAAAAATGATATTTTATAAAAAAAATTACTTTTGAAAAACATGTTAAAAATGTAAAAATTAATTAATACCGATTGGATAAAGTAAAATAATAATAAAAACAAGGGATATAATTTATTTTTCACACACTTTAATATTCAATTAACGGAAATTTGGTGATTGATGTGATTTGTAAAGAAGACGGTTTAATAGGCGGTTTTATGCAATTTTCATTTTGAGGGGCGATTTCACGCAAAACACCCTATTTAAAGGGTAGTTTTCTGCAATTTTGCCTTCGTTTTAATATTTTCATGTATGAAGACTTGAAATTTTGAATTATTTCTAGAGAAAATTTGTGAAATAGGCAATATTTTCGGCCTAATTAGCGAATTGTCCTACTTTTGGAACAAATTGTTAAAGTGTCCATCACCCCCCATATGGTGTGTTTGGATTCCACTGCATTTTAATTATAATGCAATTATTTTACCTCGTTTTACGTGAGTGTTTGGTTGTAAAAATAAAAAATATCGTAAAAATCGAGGTAAAACCGTAATTTAACCAAATAATCACATAAATCGAGATAAAATAATTGCATTATAATTAATACATCGTGGAATCCAAAAATACCATAAATTAAACACGTTCAAAATGGTGCTAACCAAACATCGCCTTATCATTTTGCATTATAAACATAATGCATTTGGAATCCAAACACACCCCAAATCCCCAGTTTTATTGCTCTCTCTTGCTTTATCTTGCTCTATAACTCTCGATCGAACTACCGGACGGAATTCCCGTCTCATGCTCTCTCTCGATCTCGTCTCTGTTGCTCTCTCAGTCCAAATCCGGCGACGCCGACACCAAGTCCACCTCCTCCGCCGTCTCCGTCTCCGTCGCCCACTTCCCTCCCTCCCGGATCTGTTCCCTTGCAAAATCCCCGATTTGTTCTCTTCAATTGATCTCGCATTTGATCTCATCAATTGATCCGAGATCTGCCTGTTCTTCTTATGCACCAATCGTTCCTCCCATCTCCTTCATCGATTGCAATCGAGATGCATGTGGCAATTGGATCTGTGTGTGCTTGGAACGATTGCAAAATCGATCCACTAGCTAGTACAAATACACTCTTCAACGGTGTTTGAAAAACGCCATAGAATCCATAAAATGGCATTTTTAAACGCCATGCCCAACGTTGTCGAAACCGACGCCGTGCTTTTACCCATATTTTTATGGCGTTTGTGAAACGTCATAGAAAATGTAAACCATGACGTTTTGTAAACGCCATGCTATCTATGCAATATTAGTAAAATATATATTCCATGGCATTTTTAAACGCCATTTCGAGCAGCACGCGCTTCTTCTCTCTCAAACCTTTCCCTTACCTCCTCGTATGGCAACGGGTTGGTTCTGCAGGCATTCCTCGACCCCCGAGGCCTCCCCTTCCTTCGGACGCTTGCTGATGAGGGTGGGTGCAGCTCATCCTCGCATACATTGTTGGAAGCCGTGTATGAAGATGACAGCTCATACGGCAGTGGGGTGTCGTCGATGTCAGTCCATGACAAATCCATCCAGAACGGGTAGATGTCATCGGCGGGTATCGGAGTACCAGAGTTGACGTATGCCTGAATCTCATGGACACAAGGGATCTCGTAACAAACCCTCCAATGTCGGTCCGTGCATACCGGAGGAACCTTTTGGTTAACGACGTCCTGCCACATCTTGTACAGATAATCGAAGCACTTTTTGGAGATTAAAGTCTTTACCTCATCAAAAAGGCTGACTTTATATGCCGCTGTTGGCCATTTGAAGCGGTCGATCTCCAAAGCAGTTTGCAGCTCATGCAGTTGATAATCGAAGCACTTTTTGGAGATTAAAGTCTATGGATTGCATCGATCACGATGCGGAAGTCACCAGTCGATGAGTGAAGTGCTTCCTTCAGAACTTGGTGTTGACCCTCAACTCTGTACACATTGAAGTGCATACCACTAAATATTCGATATTATATCATATTGTAATGGGAGATATGAAGTAAGGTTGTACCTGTTTGTCGTACGGGTGCCGAGATGGAAGACATTATCTACGTAGCATCGTACGATGCTCCTGCTGTATGGAAGCCAAACCGAGTCTAAATACGCCACCACACCTGGGAATGGGTGCCATGCAGCGTGTAACGCCCGACGACGTCGGTTGAATGATTCCTCCGACCTCGATTCGAACAGCCCCCAACAGTTGCCCTTAAAGATGCCAGCGTGGTTTAAATTCTTCGTGATCTTCAGAGCAGTTTCCTCGCATCTTCTCGTCACGTGTAACCAACAAATGAGATGCTGGACGTCGGGGAAGACAACATTCAGCGCCGCCAACAGACCTAGCTCTCGATCAGTCATGATAGCTTGAGGCTGAACCGTCTCAAGCAAGATCTGAAGCTGTCGCAACACCCAGGCGTATGTGTCTTCGTTCTCTTGCGACATGAAGGCATAGGCGATGCAGTAAGTATTGCCTGAGGGTGTGAACCCGACTACCTCGCACAAAGGAATCCCATATCTGCAAGTGTAAATATGTTACATATAAAATACTTTATAATTGGCTATATGTGCAATAATGTAATCGTAATTAAGTAACTTACGCATTTGTTTTGTATGTGCTGTCCATTATGATGACGTAATGGAACCTTCGGAGAAGGCGTATCCCGTCGGGATGCGCGAGGAAGGGGTCGCTCAAGACGTTGTCGTCATCCGGATGTCGTCTGAAGTCGTAGTAGTACCTTCTTTCCTGCAGATGGTGCAAGGTATCCTGGGTCATCGTCCGACTACCTCTTTCTTCGGCGACCACCATGGCGAGCGTTTTGGTAAGGCTCTTCCTTGACGTGACGCTGGTCTCATCCAACTGCCTCAATCCGTACCCAATGGATTTTGGATGAGTGTCAATTTCCTTCATCCACCTCGCCATCTTCTTTTCCCCCTCATTCATCTGTCCGGCGATGGCGTGACCCTTCAAGCTCGTGGAAAGCCCGTGGTTATGAATACCGTGGGTTACCGTCATAACCCAGTGACCCGGCGGAGCTTCGTGTCCGTGTAGAGAGAATGGACAACCACTTATCTTCGACTGCGTGCTCCGGAGCTTCCTCCCGCGTGGTCGGTACTCCCCAAACTGCTCGCAAGCAAGGAGAACCCCGCCTGGACGATTCGACGCCCCCGTCCAAGGCCGCTTGATTACTCAAATCATGCAGTGTCTCCGACCCAAGTCCTTGAAATGCGTAACCATTTCGTCATGGTCATTCCAAACCCTTGGGTCCGAGAACTCAGACGTAAAGTCTCGAAACTGTATTAACATTATTGGAAATATGAACAAAACGGAAGGAATACGAAATATATTCACTCTACGAAATCAATCCGTACCTGGGATACTTGGAGACGAGGATTGCTTTACGGCTTGGCCATAACGATTCTAACGGTGAAAGAATATATCGAAACAAGTCGGACTTTGTTTTGGAGTGCGGAATCAAGCTGTCCTCCTTCGCTTTAAATAGGCACTGTTGCGTTAATTGTAAGCAGAACCCTAGCACGTCCTTAAGGACGTGCTAGGGTTTAGGGTTTGGCTAGGGTTCTAGGGTTTGGCTAGGTTAGGGTTTAGGGTTTAGGAAACAACACGTGGTCAACGACGTGCAGCACGTCCTTAAGGACGTGCTGTTTCCTAAACCCTAGCTAAACCCTAAAACCCTACCCAAACCCTAAAAGGATCCATTACGATCAATATGACTTGTAACCATATCATATTAACGTTTTCGTTCATGATATCGATCTACTTCGACAAGCTGTTTCCGTGCTCCTTCACAAATCCTGAGGGAAGTTCCTAACCAAAATATCCTGAAAAACACTATAAACAACATACACAAAAGGATCCATTACGGATGGTTTCACATTTTCGTTATCGGGCAACCATATCATATTAACGTTTTTGTTCTTGATGTTTACGTTCAATATGACTCGGAAGAAATGATAAGAGTCTACTCGAGATAGAAATAGAAATATAGAGATAGATACAAAATCCGTAATATAAAAGTATACTATCAAGATAGAAACTGCAAAAGTACATCACTGGTCTACAGGATGGCGTACAACATGATCCAAAATCTCCGTCACCTCGTCCACTAGCTGCTCAATGCGAGGGTCGCTAGCCAGGGACCTCAAATAGCCCTCGACCTCACGAAAGCAGGCTAAAAACGCCGGACGGATGACGGGAGGCTGAGGGAGGTCCACCCATGGGTCCATGCCGATCGGGTGGACGGGCACCGGCGGGTCGGGATGGGGTGGCGTGGTCGGCAGCACGTACGGCCGGCTCTGCGACGCGTACCAAGGCAAGTAATCTGGAGTGACACCGGCCTGGCAATCCTCGCTGGTGCGCCTGTGCTCGGCCAGCCTGTGACGGCCTGATCCGGTGCGATGACGGCCTGCGGGATCCCCTGGTTCGGCCGAACTGTCGGAGGCACCTATCGGGCATATACGGCTCCTCCTCCCCGCAGAAGGTGATGGTGCCCCGATAGGTGGACTGACGGTACTGGCCGTCGAAGTCCAGATCACGCCCAAAAGGCATCCACCAGACCTACAATTAAACAAATCAGATGTAATTCACAACTAAGAATTATAAGTGATATAGATAGAGTCTCGAATACATACATCAGCGACGGTAAGATGGTACACCTCGTCCCGCAGCTCCCGGATCTTCTTCAGCTTCGCGTCGTCCTTCATGCGCTGTGGCGCCTTCGGACCAATGAACTTCGCGTAGAAGCGAGGGTCATCCTTCCTAGCCGGTTCGCTGGACAAATCACCTCGGAAGCGAGGGAAGTACGCCCATATCCAAGCCTTGACACAAAAAAGTATGTCGTTAGCATATAATTTAAATATTTGTAAACTAAAACTCTAATTCAACGGTCTCGTACCTGTAGGATCGGCGTGAAGCTGTCTATACCCTTCGCACCTGAGCGGGTAGCCTCGCCTAGGCCCCTGTACAGACAAGCGAGGGCACCTGCAACCCATGCAAGGGTGGCCGTACGTGGGATGTCCCAAATAAGGCCGAATATCCTCCATGGGATCCGGTTTGCGACTTGTCCACAAACAAAGTCGCGGCGAGAGCGATGGCCAAGTACCCTCTGTGCAGAAACAGACGCTGTGCAGGGTCATTCTGGGGCTGCCCCCCTCCCACATGCGTGCGCAGCCGAATCTGCTCAGGATTAGCCGCGGCCTCTGGGTCATCGGCGGGGGCGGGGTCGACGAGCGGCCCATGTCTCTGCTGCCACTGGGTAGTAAACCCAGTCATCGGAGGGCCGCCAGCGTGTCTGTATGCCTTCAGAGTCTGCGGGGTGAGCTGATAGTGACGTGCAGGGCAGATGTGACGTGCAGGGCTGGCCATCAATCGGAAGTCCCATCAGACAGGCAACATCGTGGAGCGTGATGGTCCTCTCGCCCCATGGAAAGTGGAAGGAGCTGGTCTCCGGGTGCCAATGCTCCAAAAAGGCCGTGCAGGTGAACTCGTCGACACACTGCCAGTGGAAGGACCTCAGCTGGGGGATGCCGGATGGGAGCAGATCCTGCACCCAGGTCCCCGGGCCCTCAAGTATGTAGGGCTCGAAAGGCTGCAAGTGAGTCGCCCGGTGGTGGAACTTCAGCAGCGGCAGCTCCACCGTAGGATCTCTCCACACCTGATACGCACGGTGATGCCTGTAAGACACAAGCAGCTCTCCCGGCGGCAATAAAGGGTCGACCTGCACAACGGCTGCGGTAGCCTACGCAGGGATGGGCTCGAGATCTACCTGTGGGCCCCCCTGGCCCTGAGCCTGCCCCTCCTGACCGTCGTCAGCCTCCTCAACGACGTCAGGGATCACATCATCTGCAGAGCCCAAGGAGATCGCCGCTGGTGTGGCGGAGGTCGAAGGCTCGGGCTCGTGTGTGCCGGATGTAGAAGCCTCTGGCACGGCTCCGGGATGGTCGGTGGAACACGAGTAGACGGTCTACCCATGTCGGCCCGTCGCCCACCGACTACGTCGGTAATACAGCTACTCAAAACATCAAGGGGCTCTAATGAAGGCTGCAACCCCATCATCGCATCGCCCGAAGGATCCCAACCCGGCAGACCCTTCCAGAAGCTGTCGTGCTCGTCGGCCGGGGGCGTCCCCATCGACGGCTGTAAGCGCTCTGCAGACGCAAGTAGATCGTCGACTGTCTGATCGGGGGGTACCGTAGACTCCTGTACCTGGCTGACCGTTGCCCGGTCGCCGAACCTAATATGCCGAAGGGTACCATCACCCCTCATGAGCCTCCCTGCATGTTATTATGATCCAGTTGAATATTAATGTCTTTTCAGTATATTTTAATGTATTTTAATGTTATTCTAATGTCTTTTGATGTATTTTAATATATTTTCATATGTTTTATTGTCTTTTATTATATTTTAATGTTAATTAAGTATTACAATTATATTAATTTATTTTTATGTATTTGAATATATTTGAATATATTTAAATATATTTTAATGTTAATTAAATAGTTTTGAAGTATTTTAATATTTTTTAATGTTTTTTATTGTCTTTCAATTGTAATTTTTTTCTATGTATTTGAATATATTCAAATATATTATATTCAAATATATTTTAATGTTAATTAAATACTTTAGAAGTATTTTAATATATTTTAATGTTTTTTATTGTCTTTCAATTGTAATTTTTTTCTATGTATTTGAATATACACTATCTATTATATTCTATCAAATTAAAACTATATTCTTTTCTATCAAACTATATACTATAAAAAAACATTATAATATATAAATAAATCAAACAAAATATTATCAATTATATTCTATCAAACAGTATATATTATCAATCATATTCTATAAACTTCTATTATAAAACTATATTATAATCTATCAAATTATATTTTACAACTATAAAAATAAATCAAACAAAAAGTAATTCAAATAACATACCGGTGGAGTCGGGATTGGGGACACCTCAATCGTCCGACGCTTCCGCGGCGGTAATAGACCGTCGTCCGCCTCCTCCACTGCTCCGCCTCCATCGCCGCCGCCAAACGCCGCCTCACCACCACCACCCTCCTCCTCGGCCACTCCTCGGCCTCCTTCGCCGGCGCCAGACGCCGCCCCACCACCACCACCACCACCCTCCTCCTCCGCCAAAGCCGCCAGCACCACCGTCTCCTCAGCCACCGGCTCCACCGCCACTGCCTCCCCCGATGCTCCACCACCCTCCACCTCCATCGCCGTCGCACCACCACCAACCTCCGTCGCCGCCAGCAAATCTGCCTCCATGGCCGCCACCGCCGCCTCGAGCTCTCTCTCTTTCTGTCTCCATCTCTCTCGGTCTCTCTCTCTCTCTCTCTCGGTCAAGCTCCGGCGATCGCTCTCTCTCTCTCTCTCGATTTCTCTGGTGAATGAAGACGAAGACGAAGAGACACGTCCTCTTCGTCTTTACTAGACGGGCTTGCACGTCCTTAAGGACGTGCACCACGTGGTTAAGCACGTGCCCTTTTGCACGTCCTTAAGGATGTGCAGCACGTCCCTGAGGACGTGCAAGCACATTTTAAAAAAAAAAACGTGCTTGCACGTCCGGGTTCGGGTAGCTCTCACCCCATTTGCACGTCCTTAAGGACGTGGGGATTTGCGGTGTATATAGCCGAAACGTTAAGTAAACTCCTGCCTATAACCTAATGTCAATATTTAAAACAACGAATCATTAACTACTATAATTGATTCTCACCCTAACCATTGAATGTGGGATTTCTACCCACTATTCCAAGTCCAACAGGAGATTACATATTGCAAGTTGTACAAATCATATGCAAGATTAAAAATATCATATAATCAATCTCTGAAATCCATCAATGCACTAGCCTTTTGAACAAAATTTTAGTGAAGGTTTATTTGCTTCTAATATCAAATTAATGTCAAGCTAGGCAGGCTCTTAGCTTAAATAAATTCACAAAATAATGCCTTACCTCAAATGAAGGAAATAACTAATAAAAAACTGAATTTGAAGAAATAAATATCACAAACATAGATGGAACTCAAACAATAAACATAAAAGACAAGTTCTCTACTTACCTCACAAAATTAGCAAATACCTTCTTCATCAACATTATCAATTCCTTCCTTTGATTTTTCTCAAGTTTGGGTAAGTGGGGTGATAGCTTATGTTTCACTGCACATTTTAGAAGACCAATATAAGAATTTATGAACTTTAGAAGATCAATCAAGAATTTAAGCATACATGAATCATGAACAACACTTAATAACAAAGCTATAATAAAAGTTCATTATCACACATAAGAAACCCAATAGCACTTGAGTTCCAAGCTATAATCTGAAAAGACTCAACCCCAAAATACTCAACAGCAACACTTCAGTTAATAACGAAGCTGTAATCTGAACACTTGATTCCAAAACACAACAGCACTAAGAAATAAAATACGTACCGACACATGTTTCAAATTAAACTTAAAGACATATAAACAAGAATAAATGCATAAACAAATTAAATACTTAAAATGAATAAATGAAATGCACATGCTTGACACATAATCCAAATTAAATAGTGCACATGAAAACTATTTCAATGTTCAAAACATATAACAAATAACAAATATAAATGAAGAAATAAAATACTTAATGAACGAACCTAGAATCAAATTATAATTTCATTGAAACACTAACTAGTCAATAAAAGACATCAATTCGCAAGCTCGAAATCGAATTTCTAAAAATCAAGTTTTGTTGGGGAAGGAAATCAGTCCACTGTCATAATGAAGAGAAAATTGAATCATTCACACAAGTTAAGACACCTTTTACATCTTTAACGGATAGGATATTACAATGCTAAATAAAATGATTCAGGGAACCTAGCTTTCCTTGTTAACATACCAACCAAATCAATTTCTTTGAAACGTCTTTTTGTTCCCCCTCCCTCCTCCCACACACACCATGAATGCAAATTTGAATAACATAATTCAATGAAAAGTAGTATAAAATTAAGGTGTAAATGATTGGAGAATGAAACGAAATAGAGATAGAAATGACTCACCCTCTTTAGTCCATTTCTTTAATCTATTCACATTGCTACATTGATTCTCCCTAAAAATACAAGTAAAAAGGTACAAAATCATGAATTCACCAATCAAGAAAATCAGTCAACCATGAACCAAAATAAGGAAGTGACCACAAATTTATATTACATCGCTAGGGAAAAAAACGAAAGCATGCCCGAAAATTTGGAAACTAAAGTTGAAATTAATTGATTCAGTTAGACTCAAAACATATGGAAGCAAACGAATAGAAGCAGGTAACATATTTAAATATACGCAAAATGGGATTAGAGTAACTAGATTCAAATAGATTCGATAACATATGACAAATTGTGGATATGGATGTCTAAATTGAGATGTTGGGTTAAGAACTAGCATAGATTTAGAGAAGAGAGAGTGAGACACTTACCCTGGAGAGGGCTGAGATCATCCAGAGAGGGCAACGAGGGCGCCAGAGATGATTTGCTTTTAGATCTGGAGAGTGGAGTTTCGAAGTATAGATGGAGACGGAAAGAAGAAGAGGTAGGGTACTATAGATCTCCGTTGTTGAACGATGAATCATTCACTATGAGTGAATGAGATGGGAGAACTGGAGGTCTGATGGATCTGAAATAGAAAAAGGGATCTAGAGCTTCTTTCATTTGCCGCTTTAAAATTCGGGCTAAAAATTTGTATTGAAAATATTGCCCCTATTTTCATGACGTTTAATAAACGCCATTAATTTTGGAGGGAAATGCACAAAGTAACCCAAAAAACCGGTTTATTTGCAAGGTTAACCCAATCCGGTTTGAAATTGGGCAAAACCGGATATGGAGGTAAAGGGGTCCGTCGGTAGCAGGTAAGTGAGGGGGGGGTTTGGGGTTCCACTGCTTGAGAGCTGGACAAAGTCAGAGTAGAGAGAGAGAGAGAGAAAGCAAGAGAAAGTCTGTAGAGGGGAGAGAGAGAGAGAGAGAGAGATGAGTGAAAAAGAAAAGAAAAGTTCCAGAGGGGGGGTGAGAGAGATTAGTGAGGATAGGTCAGAGAGAGATGGAAGAGTGACAGTGAGGGGGCGGGGTTTCAGATAAAAACCATCTAAGAAGAAGTAATTGGGCTGGGTTTTATTTGCAGGTTGACGTATAAACAGTTAGTTTTAAATGGACACCCAAAGCTAAACGACACGACACATATTGGAATCGACTGGACAAGAGTTATCGGAGAAACAAATTCATCATCGACTTCGAATAGAAAATGGAAAAGTTTGTTTTCGATAAAGGTTATGCAAGAGGTGTCTCCCTCAAATCTGAAGCAAATTTACCCATTTTCTATCTAAAGTCGATGGTGAATCTGTTTCTCCGATAACTCTTTTGTAAAAGGCTCGGATTTTTTAATTATAATTTTTCGGAAAAAGAAAATCAAAATGAATTTAAAAGTGAAATTTAACGGAAAACTTCCTAAATCGGATTTTTAAACTCATGGAATGGATTTCTCCGACGGTTTTCAATTCCGCTACTTTGACTTGAGGATTTGAAATATGAGCGAGATTTTATCGGAATAATTAATTTGGGTTTGGAAATTCGATTGGAAATAGATAAGTCGGAGTAAGATTGATAAAGCGGGTTACAAGATTTTTTCTTCCGGGTATTAAATGATATTGGGAGCACTTGAAACCTTTATCACCTTCCTTCTTTCTTACTCGTTTCAGCAACCTCTCAGCCTTGCTTTTTCATAGTTTAAAAGAAGGCCAAACCAAAACAAATCTCCCTCATGATTCTCCTCCTGCACATGCCAAACAACCCACCTCAACTTCTTCTCCTTTGGGTAAAATCCTATCTCTATTTCCCTCTCTCCTTCTTTGATTTCCTTTCTTTTGAAAACAAACAAGAAGCTACTGCATTGACCAGCTGCTTTCCCCTTCAAAATCTGAACGCAGCCCCCATTCCCCACATTTCATGTTTATTTCAAACCCCCCTTCTCCCCTTTGAGCCTTGCCGAGAGCCCTGAGCTCCAAAGCTCCCTCCTTTGCCACCACTGCACCCCCACACCTCCATTCCGCCACCACCTGGTCACCGTCACCTCCTTCCCACCACCGTCCAGGCCGAGACGAAGCCAGCCGCGAGCTCCATCTCCCTGTTTTGCCGAGAGCAACACCAGCAGATCCACCGCCTTCCTTCCTCGAATACAAGCTGAAGCTGCCCTCCTCCATCCTCTCCGGCGACCACGAGCGCCCAGGCAGCCTAGGAGGCCGGCACCGAAACCGACGCCATCTCTGAGCACCCTCTGTGCACCTGTTTTCCCCCGAAACCAAGTGGTATTGTAGAACTGTATGGGCATGGGCTTATAGCCCAACCGAGCAACCCAAATATAAGTGGCCTTGGGCCCAATGATAATGTGAATAAGAATAAAGGTGGTTAGAGTTAGTTTAGCTAGTTAAGCAGTGTTAGTTGGTTAATCCTGTATATATAGCTTTTCCTCTATAATGTTTCAGTACGATTTTACACAATACAATCAGAAATTCCACAATCAAAGTTTCATATGGTATCAGAGCCAGTAAGCTCGTAACTGATTTTTTTTTTGCGAAATCGTTTGTTTCGCAGAAGTGATTGTCGATCTAGGAAGCTTGATTCCAGATCGGCGTTGGTGATAGATCTGGAGTGTTGATTTTGTTTTTGTTTTGAGGAATTATGGAAAACAGAAATGAGAGAAATGAAGTACTTGAGGGAGCTGGCGATAATCGAATTGGCGATAATCGAATTGGAGAGATCTTCAATCAAGGAGTGGCTCCAGTCTACAATCCGTACTTCCTTTCAGGATCTGATCACCCTGGAATGGTGATTGTAGCCACGAAGTTCAACGGATCCAACTTCTCCAGCTGGAGTCGCGCGATCCGAATGGCGCTAGGAGCAAAGGTGAAGCTCGGATTTATCACAGGTGCGGCCATTAAACCTCTTGATAATCCTGATGATCTAGAAAAGTGGACTAGAGCTGACTATATAGTGATGTGTTGGATAATTAATACTATGACACCGGAATTATCTGACAATTTCATGTATATGGAATCTGCAAAGGAACTATGGGATGAGATTTGTGAGAGGTTTTCGGAATCTAATGCACCTTTGATCTATCAGTTGCATCGAGAGATGAGTAACATTAGGCAAGAAAACTCTAGTGTTGCGACTTATTTTGGAAAACTGAAGAAATTATGGGATGAACTAACAGCACTTGAAGGATCCATAAACTGTGAATGTGGAGCAATCGCTCAGTGTCGATGTCTTGTGATCAAAAGGATAATTGAAAAGGAGGCCAAAGCTAGACTGATGCAGTTTTTAATGGGACTAGGAGATGCTTATGAGCATGTTAGGAGCACAGTGCTGTCAATGGATCCTCTGCCAAGTGTGAACAAGGCTTTTCACATGGTTATTCAGATAGAGAGACAAAAGGAAATTGTCTCTGGTATGAATTCGGGAATCGAATCCAGTGCCATGGCTGCTAGTAGGAGGTTTCCAAGTCAGAATCAAAGGCCTCCGGATATGTCTCAGTATGAGTGGTATAAAAGAGAGCAAAAGATAATTAAATTTGAAAGGCAATGCACATACTGTGGTGCAAAAGGACACCTTAAGGAAGGATGTTTCAAGCTAGTCGGTTATCCTGACTGGTACACTGGACCACGTGATGAGGAGGGATCTAAGCTAGTGATGAAGCCACATACAAGGACATTTGCTGCTCAGCTAGAGGAAGTTGCAGTTGGTGACTCTCCTCTTCAAGAAGCTCCACAGAGGGTGAATCAGGAAGCAGTTACAGCTGTATATCATGAGATTCTTAGGATGATGAAAGGAAAGGGAATTGCAGATCAAGGAGATAGTGAGTTTAACTCTGCAATGGTTAATTTTGCAGGTAATATTCATACTCCTATAGATGTTTTGAATCAAAAGGGTGATAAACATGTCTGGATTATTGACACTGGGGCCACAGACCATATAGCCTTTAATGCATCTATTTTTACTGAGATCCATGCATTAAAGAAGGTGGTTTTGCTTGGGCTGCCAGATGGAACAATCAAGCATGTCAAACACTCAGGAACTGTGGCTGTTGCAAGAGATTTTGTGCTTCACAAAGTCTTGTTTGTGCCAGGGTTTAATCACAACCTGTTATCAGTTTCCCAACTGCTAACTGGTAGTAAGCTGGAACTCCAGATTAATGCTGTTACTTGTGTTATTCAGGACCTTATAACTAAAGTTGCAGTAGCTAAAGGAAGAGCTGAAGGTGGTCTATACAAGCTTGTTGCTGGTGGTAGCAGTTACCTTGAAGGTCCTAATGGTTTGAATAAGTTGGCAGTCAATACATGTAAGACAGTTCTTGCTGAAACTCCTCTACATGTTATACATGCCAGATTGGGTCACTCATCAGTGTCTAAGATGAGACAATTACCTTTTTGCAATGATCATGGTTTGAAGGATTTTTTTTGTGAAATATGTGCCTTATGCAAACATCATAAATTGCCTTTTGCTAGAAGTAAATCTAGAGCTAAATTTGCTTTTGAATTAGTCCACATGGATCTTTGGGGTCCATATAGAGTTGCTTCTTTGTCTGGAGCCAAGTATTTTCTCACAATACTTGATGATTACTCTAGATGCACCTGGACATACCTGCTTAGAGATAAACTACAGGTTCCTGCTATCATAGAGAGCTTTGTAGCTCTGGTGGAAAATCAGTTCAGTACCTCCATTAAATGTTTTAGAACAGATAATGGGACAGAATTTGTCCAAAGAAGGTGCATTGAGTTCTTTGCTTCTAAGGGGATTGTTCATCAGAAATCAGTCCCTGAGGTCCCTCAACAAAATGGTAGGGTTGAGAGGAAGCATCGCCACTTAGTTGAGACTGCTAGATCTCTCAGATTACAGGGTCACCTACCTATAAGGTTTTGGGGAGAGTGCATTTTGAATGCCACTCACCTCATCAATAAACTTCCTTCTGCTGTCATAGGGTGGAAAACTCCCTTTGAATTGCTGCATAACTGCCCTCCTACTTATGATGAGCTAAGAGTTATAGGTTCTCTTTGCTTCTGCAGTAAGAGTAAAGCTCTTAAAGATAAATTTGCTCCTTCTGCCATTAAAGGTGTCTTGGTGGGTTATTCTCCTGGTCAAAAGGGCTACAAAGTATATGATTTACAGAGACATACAGTATTTGTGGCTAGGCATGTGGTCTTCAGGGAAAATGTCTTTCCATTCAAAACCATTTCTTCTGCATCCAACTCTGATGTTTCTTTCCCTGAGGTTGACATGGCTGCTTATGATGAATGCTTTGATAGCATGCTTCCAGTTTCTTCTCAGGGCACAATGCCTCCTGAGAATATTCTTTCCCAATCTCCCTCTCCTTCACCTGAAGTTGGAGAGATTGCTGATATACCTTGCTCCTCAGTCTCCTGCCATTGATCACACTGTGTCACCTGTTGAGCAACCAGTGCTTGATCAGCCTGTCTTGACGAGATCAACTAGATTGACAACTGTGCCATCCAAACTGCAAGATTTTGTATGCTCCTCATTGCCAACTCGTCCTATCATATCTGTTGACAGTTGTCCTTCCCAGTCTTTTGCTATTTTTACCAAGCAGCACCTCTCTCATCTGTCATCCTCCTATGTCCAGTCCCTTGCTTGTATGATGAACATTCTTGAGCCTCACACTTATAAACAGGCTCAAGGAAAGCCTGAATGGGAGGAGGCCATGTCCAAGGAGCTTCAGGCACTGGAAGCCAATCATACATGGCAATTGACTTCTTTACCTCCTGGCAAGGAAGCAATTGGCTCCAAGTGGGTATTTAAGGTCAAATATCGTGCTGATGGATCAGTTGAACGGTATAAAGCACGGTTGGTGGCTAAGGGATTCAACCAAATCAAAGACAAGGACTATAAACACACATTCTCTCATGTGGCAAAGCTACCTACTGTCCGTGTGGTCCTTGCTCTTGCAGCTGCTAAACACTGGCCTCTTCACCAACTGGATGTAAACAACGCCTTCCTTCATGGTTCTCTAGATGAGGAAGTATACATGCTCCCTCTTGATGGTTTTGCTGTCACAACGGGTCAAGTTTGCAAACTAACTCGATCTCTCTATGGCCTCAAGCAGGCCAGTCGTCAGTGGAACATCACATTGAAGAGTTTTTTATTAGGCAAAGGTTTTTCCCAATCTCAGTCTGATCATTCTCTGTTTACTAAGGGATCTCAGGGTTGCCTCACCATCGCACTTGTCTATGTCGACGACATGCTCCTCACAGGTGATTCCCTCACTGAGATTGCTGCGCTCAAAGATGCTTTGCATCATGCCTTTACAATTAAAGACCTTGGTCAGGCCCGTTATTTCTTGGGAATGGAAATCTCTCGGTCTGAACAAGGCATTAATCTGAATCAACGAAAGTTTGTTTTGGACATTCTTTCAAATGCTGGAATGTTAGACTGCCGCCCTGCTTCTTTCCCTATGCAACATCATTTTCAACTGAATTTAACAGATGGGGAATTGCTAGCTGATCCTGAGCCCTATAGGCATTTTGTTGGCCGATTGCTCTACCTTACCTTGACACGACCTGATATAGCCTTCACGGTTCAGCAACTTAGCCAATTCGTCTCTGAGCCTCGTCTTCCCCACTTTCAGGCCATGGTTCACCTGCTTAAATACCTCAAAGGCTCCTTCAACTACACTCTCTTTTATCCAGCTTCGTCTTCCATTTGCCTGCGTGCTTACAGTGATGCTGATTAGGGGAGTTGTGCTTTTACTGCTCGTTCCTTGACTGGATATTGCGTCTTTCTTGGTGAGTCTCTCGTCTCGTGGAAGACCAAGAAACAGCGCACAGTTTCTAAATCCACAGCTGAGAGTGAGTATAGGAGTATGTCAGCAACCTCGAGTGAACTGGTTTGGCTTCATGGTCTGCTACGTGATCTTCATGTTGCCATCCAGCTTCCAATCACTTTGTTTTGCGACAATAAGGCTGCCATCCAGTTGTCTATCAATCCCGTCTTTCACGAGAGGACCAAACATATCCGGATTGATATCTATTTCATCAGAGAACTGATTGACGATGGCTTCATTGTGCCATCTTTTGTGCCCACTGGCTTGCAACTTGCGGATGTTTTCACAAAAGCTTTAGGTGTTGTCCCGCATCACTCACTTTGCTCCAAGCTTGGGCTCGTTGTACCCATACGTCCAGCTTGCGGGGGGGATGTAAAACTATATGGGCATGGGCTTATAGCCCAACCGAGCAACCCAAATATAAGTGGCCTTGGGCCCAATGATAATGTGAATAAGAATAAAGGTGGTTAGATTTAGTTTAGCTAGTTAAGCAGTGTTAGTTGGTTAATCCTGTATATATAGCTTTCCCTCTGTAATGTTTCAGTACGATTTTACACAATACAATCAGAAATTCCACAATCAAAGTTTTATAGGTATGCCTCCTTTTTCACCTCATCTCGCTCGAATCATTCATAAAGGCCCACCTTTAAGGTTCCTTCTTCCTTCCTAGGCCCCCCGATGATCGATCCGTCTCCGACGAAGCCGAACGAAGCTCCGAGCGTCTCCGGCGAGCCGACGAATTGAAGACCCTCGGTGAGCTCCTCCCCTTTCTCCCTCTCTTCTTTGGATGCGCTTTGATGTCCCTTTCGTGTCCTTGAGGTCGGGTCGGGTGTCCGAGGCAAGACCGCCGGCGGCAGCCCCTTCATTTCCTCTGTTCCTCCCCCGTTTTCATGTGCAGAAGAAATGGGGAAGGTGAACAAGAACCCCCCTCTCCGCATTTCATTAGCTGGTGGGCCCCGTCCCTTCCACCTCATTGCCATGTCATCTGGGGCCCTCTTCCTTTTTTTTAAAAACAAAATCTGCTTTCGTTTTACAGAATTAGAAAAGGAGGAATTGGAGAGGGCCTTTGGGCCTGATTTTCCTTGGGCCGAGATGGGGGTTTTAAAAGAAAAGAAAACAAAGAAGTATGGGCCTAATTTTCTTAACATCAAATCTCTAAGGGTGAGCCCGATTTTGAGTTTTACCAAATAAGAGATTCAGTTTTGGGTTTAAGGAAATAAAGGGGGGCCGGTTGTAATTTTTATAAAATATAAGGGCTGACTTTTTATAAAGTAAAAATGGTTGGGATTTTAAAGGAATTGGAAATATTTTATGAAAGTGTTTAGAAGAAAATGATATTCAAAATATTAAATATTATTATTTGAGTTTTGAAATACAAAATACTAATATTAAGATTTAATGATATAATATTACGACGATTAAAAGAAATTATAATATTATGAGACTTGAAGATTTAAAAAGGAATTTGTCGAGGGTTTTCAAGGATTGGAATTTCTAACCAGTTGATTCGGATTTAAAGCGGTTTCGGGACTAACTCAGGAATTATGTGTATGGTGACTAACTAGCATGATTGATATGAATGGTTGACTAATATCATGATTGGTGTGTACTAATGGCATGATTGGTTGAATAAAGGCATGATGAAGTGTTAGACTTGTGTATCGTTAATTTATGCTTTCGAGATATGATGAACTTGATATATGTGATGTGCGGATATATTGTGGCGAATACATGAATGTGGCTGAATGGAATGATGAGAATGATATGGTCTCGTGGAATGTGGCAATATGATGAATGGTTGAACTGATGGAATGATGATTGCGATATGGTTGCTATTCCCGTTGAATGATATGCTTGAGTGCTTGGATAATTAGACGTAGACTTATACATATATGTTCTTATGTGTATCTAGGTGTTACTTTGTGATTATGAATGATGCATGCCGGATCTTCTATTATGCTGTTCTGCATAGCCAGGTGAGTTCCTATATGAGCTCACTCAGATTCGAAAAGAGATCTCCCTGCTTGTAGCCATGTGCATACTAGGTGCTTGCATTCATAATAAAGCATGCCATGTAGTATCCTGCTAGAATTGCACTTATGATTGAGCATTCGTTTACTCATTGCTTTTGTAAACAGAACGACCGTATTTGTGAAGTAACTAGAGTCATTGCTAGGGTTATAGGACGACCTAGTCTCATCGGGTCCCGTCCTGAGTCAATCGAGTCATGAACTTCCTTATATTATGAGATGCCTGCGGGCTTTATTGTGGAGCGGGTTGGGCATGCGTGCCGCCCGATTATGATGGAATGCATTCACGTGCTGGCCAGTCTCCGCCCTATCGGAAGGGGGTGGAGGTAGGAGAGGAATATACCACTTGGTATTCGGTGCTAAGGCCTTATTATATTTATGCACTTGATCTTAGGACCCTGCTAGTGTGTTAATATTCCGCCTTGCATCTAGAAGCATCTTTATTAGGACTAGCGTGTGTATGTGTCTGCTTGTTTGGGATTACATTGCGTAGGGCTTCGATCTGACACCGCCCCGCATACATATTTTTTAGGTTCGTTTTGCAGCATGGTTGTTCTTTGCTTCTGTGATGTGGGCACTCTCTTGGGCGATTGTAAAGAAATGGTCTAACCTTACATTTCGATAAATACGCTTATTGATTTGGTTTTGACCCGGCTCTGTTGTGGCACCCTCTTGTATTACACCTCGATTATGCTATTTGCATGTTTGCTGGTTTTCCACGCTTAGACTTATGACAGGTACAGGGGACTTCCTCGGGGATTCCAACGATCCCTTCGAATATTGGGTATGAAATCCCACTTCAAAACGTTAGAGTAGAATTTCAAACCTTCAACCTGTACTCGGGGCGCAAGATCCTAACGAGGGGTTTTATCCCTTGAAATGTAACCCGGGAATCATAATCTCGGGCCGTTACATCTTGTCCAGTCGATTCCAATATGTGTCATGTCATTTTTCTTTGGGTGTCCAATTAAAACTAACTGTTTACACGTCAACCTGCAAATAAACCCCCGCCCAATTGCTTTTTGTTCGATGGTTTTTATCTGAAATGTAAGATTTAATTCAAATTATATTAATGCCCCCTCACTGTCATTCATCCATATCTCTCTATTCTATCATCACTAATCTCTCTCTATTCTATCCTCACTAATCCCTCTCTTCTCTGCAACTTTACTTTTCTTTTTCACTCACCTCTCTCTCTCTCATGTCATCTCTCTCCTCTGCAGACTTTCTCTCACCTCAGCAGACTTTCTCTCTCTCTCTCTCTCTCTGATTTTCTTATCGAAAGCAAACTTATCCCATATGTCCTCTCTCCTCTGAGACTTTACTATTGCTTTTTCACTCCTCTCTCTCTCTCTCTCTCAATCCTCACATCACACACACATACTCTCTCTCTCCCCTCATTTAATGCACCAGTTCCCCTTTCTCTTCTTACCGCCTGATGAGCTTAGGGGGGAGGGTGATACTAGAACCAGGGAAACATTGAACAACACGCATGCAAAACAGAAAACAACCATAGGGTGTCCAGTAGGAAATCATTGGGTGTCCAGTAGAGTACCAAAGGATGTCCAGTAAGAAACCATGGAGTGGAAAGTTGATATATTGTCCATTCATCAATAAATAAAAAAAGCGGTTCACCAAGCATCTGCGAGGGCTCCTCCACTTCGATTCCACCTCATCTACTCCAAATCCGGCCTCCACTCGCCTCGAATTGACATGGAAAAGCCATCACAATGAAAGTGAAGGACGAAGACACCAAAGCGGTGCTCCGATGATGATTCACACCAGCGACGCAAGCCGAATTCGAGCTCCCATGGAGATCATGTCACCCTTGAAGGTAGAGAGATAGAAGACATAAATCAAAAAATAAAAAAGCTCTTCAATGGAGAGAGGCATAGAGAGAAAGGGTTTTAGAGGGTGATAGTGATGGACAATAAATGCCATGTTGCTTTTCTTTCTCTCTCCACTGGTTGCAGCAGGTGAGAAAACCGGAGATTTTGCGGGGAAGGGTTAGTTTTTGCAATTTTTTTGGATAGTGGATAGGGAGTGCAAAGGGGTCCGGGTTTTTGGGTTAGTTTTGCAAATGCCCCTTAATTTTATGGCGTTTTAAAAACGCCATGAAATTGCAAACGCCATAAAATTTACGGCGTTTGTAAAACGCCGTAAATAAATTGTATTCTTAAAAAATATAGCGTTTTTGTATTTAAACGCCATAGAAATCATTTTCAATGACATTTTAAAAAAAAAACGCCATCTTATGTATGTCATTAATAACCATACATCTAGTAGTGATCTCAACTGGTGTTGTGGATTGGAACGGTCTCGCATCAGAGGTTTCAGATCTGATAGTGGTAGGAGCGAGCGAGTGCCAGAGGCGTAGTCAGCGGCAGTGTCGAGATCGGAGGCGGTGGCGAGCGAGCGAGTGAGGCCGGAGCGAGCCGGAGGCGGTGGAAAGCGCTGGATCCGAGATCCGATTCCAGATCGAGGAGGGAGGTAGAAGAAGAACTTTTGTTAAATTACATAATTGACCCCATAAATATGGGAATTACAAAAAATGTCTATATTTTATTATTTGATTCACATCTACTATATTTTTATTTTTACATTTTCACAACATAAAGTTATATTTGCACAACAAATTGTATTGAAGGAACCGAAATTGAAATGAAGGAACAATCAGGACTTTTTGCATTTTAGGTTGTTTTGAAGAACAATATCAACATGATGGGTTATTTTGAATGAATGACCATTTGTCAAATGAATAATTGAGTTAGGCAGGTGCAATTTAGGATCCAAAATGTCATTGTACACCGAGGTCATGTGATCAGTGGCCCCGGTGTCCATGATTCACTCATCTTTCACCGTAAGAGCATTAGAATAAACACAATACCTGCAAAGTCACCATCCAGATCATCATCCATATCATCTTCTTTGTTACCTTGAGGAAGATTCCTTAATAACTCTGCGAATTACTGCTGAGTGAAGTGCACATTACTAGTAGCCTCATCCTTGGACATAGCTTGAGCTACAATCTTGCTTCCTTTAGCAGCTTCTTCCTTCTTCTCATCGGACTCTTTCACAGACTCGATATCAATAGCTGAAGTTCCTTGCTTCTGTGGAAACTTCTTGACTTCAAATGCCAGCTGGGATACCCAATGATTGCCCAGAACTTCTCCTTTGGATGCCACTTGTTTCCACAGATCTTGCATTTCTCTTTAGATTTGTTGTACATGACAGATATTTCTCCTGAGTTGCCTTTAGTGCTTACATTTTCAAGAACTTCCCTATGAGATTCCTTTTGTTGAATCATAGCACAATCTTCTTCTACATTTGACGATGGTGTCATCAGTAACACCTGACTCTGGGCACTATACGACTCATCTAATCCAATCAAGAACTGAAACAACCTCTGTTCTTGCGTCATCTGATCAATCTTTTAGAGATAATCCACCACATTCGACGACACTCCAACTAGATAAGGCAAGTTGTCCATATCATCCAGTTCTTCCCATAAAGACTTCATACGAGTGTAAATACTCATTGATTGAACCGCCAATTTGCTTTCTTGAACTATTACTCAGCGAAAATCATTTTTCCAATTGGATCCACATATCTCTAGCAGATTTCACATGCAAAACAGATTTCACAATCGATTCTAAAACTGAATGCATAATCCACACAATTACCAAATTATTGCAGGTGTCCCTGTGATGGACCTTTTGAGGATCATCCGAAGATCTTATCACCGTGCCTTTAATGAAGCCTAACTTAATTGTGCTTTGTAGAAAAGTTGATCTCCATGCTCCTCCTCCAGGATCTGTAATTTCCAGCTCCGAAAAGCTTCTCCGACACAATAATCGTGCTCAGACCATTCAACGGATGCAAAAACAACAGGCTCTTCATCTCGACATAAGACGAAAATCAACGATAAGCAGACATGATTTCCGATCAATCTTACTGGTTTAGCTCTAATACCATGTAGACTGAAATGGATGTAAGATCGATCAAGGAAGAAAGAGAGAATGAAGAACATTTTTGTATTGATCGATTCTCCCAACTCAGCTACATTGGATTCTTCAGCTCTTTATTTATATAACCTCATAACAAACTTTAACAGCCAAAATGAAGAAGAAAGAATCTGAGCCACATACATGTATACAGATTGAGCTAATTACAAGATATATCACCCTCATTTACTCGATCTGTATTCTATACCCTTTTACAAATACAAGCAAGAAGGATAAATGGATGAAAAATCTGTATCCTAGACATTAACCAATTAACAAGGAAGAATATACAAAGTTTCACAAAGCAAGTCGAATATTAATCCAATGGACATAGATATCCCATTGATCCTTAAATATGATTAATCTTACATACCATCCTCAACGACCTTGGAAATTGGATGGAATTGTAGCCGAGAGAGGTACTTCCAAGTCCAAGATAACAATACGGTACTCCATCTCACAAGCTTGTCGAGTCTCATAGAACATAATTTGTCATATCATTGGGATAGCCATGATGCCTGACACAACTTGTGCGAACGTAAAAATGAGGAGAATGATTGCATAAACCACAGATATGGCTGCCCATGGATGCTTAAAATACGTATGCATCAGTGTAGCTCTATATCGAGGCCACCTTTTCTTGCAGTGATCCTTGAGTTGCGAAGCTATCTTCTCATAATAGTAGTTAGTGGAAGTAGCCACATGAGTGCCTAGAGAGTTGATTAGCTCAGAGACTTGTTGGGGGCTTCCCATCATGTCCTGAATGATCTCTGCCTTAGCGAGCAATTGCACGTCCTCGGGACTATTTATAAGGCAATCTAAGAAATATAGGTAGTCTGTGATGAAGGAAGGAGTTTGATCAAATCCGTTGCATTGCTCAAATGCTACCATATTCCTGAACTCAGACTCAAAATTATCAGAAATGGATAATGTTGGCATCTTGAGGATCCATTTCTTATTGTCGAACTTGATATCGAGCAAGTTGGTGGCTGAGTCTTTGATGGCTTTGAACTTGACCCCAGCCTCATAGAGTTTGGTTGCTGGGGGGATGCTCCAATCTTTGTTCCTATTCTCTTTTTCATCGTTGGACTCGTTGTTGGGCTCCTCGCCATGGACTTTGATGTCTTGTAACATGACCTCATCATGGACTTTGGTGGCTGAGGGGGAATCGTTGATTCTATTCCCCTTCTCCTCATCTGCGATTGTTATACATCTGCGATGGTGTATGAACATGTGTAGAATATTCAAATACTCCATCTCCCCTACATTGGAGTTGATTCCGAGACACTGATAGGCAATCTCGGTAAAGGAACGAACAGAGTTAGAACTAGTTGCGTTTGTTTGGAATGCGGTCTTATAGAGGTCTTCAAGGATGAAGAATGGTAATTGGTTCTCCTCCAACCATACGATGTCACGAAACGCTGAGTTCACCAAACAATGGTTACCGCCAAGATATTCATCAACCACTATATCACCGATGCACTTCCTGAAAATCTGGATGACGAAGGCACTATCAAGAAGGACCATCTCGCAAAAGTCTTTACTAGAGAGGTTGATGGGATCTGCATAGAACTCGCGTATTTCAGCTTCTTTCTCCTTTACTTTCCGCAAGCACGAGTTGAGCAAGCCCTCGGTGTTGGCTTGGGGGTCACAGAGGAAGGACTGAAGATACTTAACCTTGTGAACCTCCATAGGAAGCAGCTTTTCGTTATTGTGGTGGAGAGGCCCAATAGCGACTAGCGCGGGTGTGTAGGCTTGCTCGTTTGCTTGACGCAACAGTTTCGGGACTCTATGGATGCAACGCCTCGAGGAATATTCAAGTGGTGCGTTTAACTTGGTTTGTAGGGTGGCTGCTAAACTTGAGATGTCCAAACTCACATCGTCACTCGCCAAGCTTGAGCTCATCGTGCGTTG
Source organism: Persicaria tinctoria (assembly GCA_037127255.1). Lineage (NCBI taxonomy): Eukaryota > Viridiplantae > Streptophyta > Magnoliopsida > Caryophyllales > Polygonaceae > Persicaria > Persicaria tinctoria. The sequence continues at coordinate 74,123,676 of JBANSL010000013.1, forward strand.
ATCGATCTCTCTTAAGCTTCTTCCAATTAATAGAAGTGCAAGTAATTATTGTTCGGGAGCTAGTAATAAGTTAAATTTTCATTTAGCCCTTCTTCATTTTGTCACTTACAATTAAAATGAAAAGAAGATTGAAGACTTACCAGCTAGAACTTTCAGCCAAGTGTTTATATATAAATATATATATAGCTTCAGCTTGGATGCGGAACGAAGATCAAAATGCTTCAGCTTGAATTGGATGCGGAACGAAGATCAAAATGCTTGCCTGATCGATCGATCGATCGACTTGTATTGCAAACTTCTTATAAGGAAAGAAGATTGATCGAAGAATTTGAAGGTACGCCGAAGACCGGATGATGACTTAGCTTTGTCAAAATAGGGGTCAGCGGATCGAGTCGACTCTTAGAGTTAGAACGATGCATTTCCACTGAAAATAAGAGAGGAGTTTGAATCTTCGTTGAAGCCAACCGATAACGCAAATTTACTCTCTCGAATCGATCTTTTAATTTTCTTTATGCAGCTTAACTTGTTTGTTGTCCATATGCTAACCTGAAAGGCATGTTTTGGAACCACACCGGCCCCCTCTGCTGACCTTATCTTTTAATTTCCCTACGCTCTCCATCTTTTAATTTTCTTATGCAGCTTTTGTGTAGCCGTGTAGGTATATATACACATCACGTTTAATATATTAAATAATATCGCTTTATATATATACTAGTTAATTAAATGATCCTGTTTGTACGTTTAATTTGATCTCGTTTAATTATAATGCATCTTGTTGACTCCGTATTTTGATATATGATTAGTTAATTTTACGTTCCTCTTTGTTTACTTGTTGGAGCACTAATCAGCGCATTTATATTTTTAAGCTTTTTGGTTGAATTGAATGGTATGTGGTTCGCCCAGATTTTCACCAGATATACCTGAAGTGCGGAATAGGCAGATAGATTGCACACAAATACTCTAGAAGTGGGGTTGAATAGAGTATGACAACTTTTTGTAATTACAGACATGTAAGACCTTACCACCAGAGATAAGACCTTATTTGAAACACAGAAACGAGTTAATACGAAGTAGCGAATAAGATGTAAGGAAAAGACAAACACGAATGTAAAGAGCAGAAAGTAAAGGACACGAGAATTGTTAACGAGGTTCGGCACAACCAGCCTACGTCCCCGCCTAGGGTTATCCAACCCGTAGGATTCAACACAACTTTATTTCACTTTACCTTAATTATGAGCCTTAGATACAACCTCTAGAAGACCTTCCCTCTTCTAGACTAACTTCCTATCTAGCAACCCAAGCACACAAGTGAAACAAAGTTCTATGGATACCGGAGTACCTTATACGTTTGGGTAAAGAACCCTTAGTATAACCTAAATGAATTGTACTATAAAGCGCAAAAGAAATCTCACACACTCAAACGAAATAAAACACTTAAGCCAAGGGAGAGTTGTGAGATCGGTTGTTGCAGGAGATGAGATTGCAAAAGACTTTGATCCCTGTGAGTAGATGTGTGTAGTTTGCAATCTTCTTCTTCTCTTTATAAAGACCAGCTCGTCCAATCTGATTTGAACGTTTGAATTTTTTTCAGGGTTGTTGAGTGACGTTGCACCAAATCCGCCTGGGAAAATCTTCAACTTTTCGAAATTAATTCCAGAAGCTTCTCGTGGATACGCTCGGTGATTGGATCAAGTAGAAACGTTGATAGAGTTGAAGCATGTTCAACTAAGTCCCTGCAAAATCTTAACAACCAAAGCTTATCATATATTATATGGTTTAGGAGAAGATAAAATTTAACACCTCTGACCCAACACTGAATTCCGAATTTGAATATCAATGTTTAGGCCCAATAATATATTGGTCATTAAAATCGGAATTGTAAGCTTACTAAAATAGGCCGATTAAAAATAGGCCCATTAGCACTGAGCCGAGCCTAACACTTGATCCTAGAAATCAGGGTTTAGGCTTTCATCAACCAGTAAGGCCTTATTCTCCGTTAATAAGGTCTTATCATCAAAGTGGAGTCAACAATCTCCCCCTTGATATATGATGTTGGATCAAGTGTTTTGTAAAACTTAAAAACCAGTAAGGCCAGCCAAAACAAAATAAGGCCTTACAAACCAGTGCAAAACCAGCAATCGCAAATGATCTCCCCCTTTTTGTCTTTCAACAAGAAGGGAAGAAGTAGTTCAAAAATACCAACATATAGTTTTAAACATAGCAGAAAAGAGTTTTAGATCAGCAAAAGATAAGAAACTAAAAGCCATCAGAGATCTCCACCACTTCGTCGTACCACTCCCCGTATCTCGGATGTACATCCTCTGGCTTACGACGGGACTTGAAGATCTTTTCGCGCCACCTGTTTTTTGCGTTCAACACATGATGGTTCTTCCACATTTCAACCTGCCTCTTGGCCTCATCATCTCGTCACTTCTTCACAATCCCATATTCCTCCAGAGTGAGGACAGATGGTTCAGGGAAGAGGGGTCGCAAGATGAAGCGCTTGAGGATCTTGTGCTCACAGTTGAGAAGAACATTCTTGGCGGCCTCTTTTACATGCTTGACAGCATCGTCATCAAGTGGCATGATTGATGTCGTGGCCCTGTAAGCTAGGCCAGTTAGCATCAAGAGCGGATTCGGCTTCTCGTCAACAATCATGAGCCTCTCGTGAGTGTTGTCCTGTCGATCCACGATGTCAGCCCTAGCAGCATTTAGGTCTTTCCTTAGCACGTCCACCTCAGCTTCCAAATCTTTAAACCTCTGCTCCAGATTCTGTTGATCACCCGGGGCCTGCGAAGGCTTCTTCAGAATCCAGCCACCGGCCATATTCTTTTTAATGCCCAAGTGCCTCCAGCAGTCCTCGTCAATATAGGCGGTATGGGTGACTTGTTCTTCTCCCCGTGTATCAATCTCAAACAATTCAAAGATTTTTGGGAAAAGATTGGCATAGGGGAGAGGTGCGGTGAGAGGGGTATTGATTGTGTGAAGCATATAGGACAAAATCAGATCATGCACATCAATTTCGTGTCCCGCCATGATCAAGTCGAGGATATGAAGAAGATTGTCAGTAATGAGCTCGCGGGAATTCTTTCTAGGTAGAGCACATCGAGCGAGAAGAGTAAAGACAATTTTAGCTTCAAGAGAAAGAATGTTGTGGGTCTATTTTGGCTTGGGTTTATAGGATGAAGCAGGAGGCACCGGACGCACAAAAAAATCTTTCTGAGCTTTGGACAGACAGTTGTTCTTGGGAGGGTGAGCTTGGGTGTTCACCGTTTCAGGCACACTGAGAATGATGGCCAATGAGGAGGGAGAGAGGGTAATTGGTTTTTGCTTGATTTGGGATTTGAGAGTAAGGACTCCCTTTTCTCGGTGAGCGGAGAGGTTTACAAAGAACATGCAGAAAAGGCGAGGGTAAGCAATAGTGTCGGGTTTCAGGAGGGCCCAAATGTGTGAATTTTTGAGAAGATTGATACACGGGAGCTTCATGGACTCTAGAAATTCTAGATCCACCGGCTCACAGAAGTTCATGGGTCAATTAGCGAACCCATCTTTCCACATACCCACCTTAGTATAATTTCCAAACCAAGAGTGAGGAGCTTCAACGATTACCTCAAAATCGGCCGGCGGGGACCGAAGGCGATGTTGGGGCTTAGCATTCTTTGGAGCAGGGGGGTTCACCTGCCGGGGATGATTGCGTGGGAGAGGGCGATTCTCCTGTTTGGATTTCCGGCGAGAAAGGGGAACCTTCTCTTCACTCTCAGACTCCGTTTCCAATTGCATGAGCGTGGCTTTGCCTCTGTATTCCTTTTCTTTGGCCTTTCCCATGTAATCAGATGATCGGAGCCACTTGGACGCCGACCCATGGGAGGAGGAAGACGAGCGCTAGGGAGCCATGATGATTTTGGAAGATTGAGAGATTTTTGGGGAAGATGCAATCTCATGGGGGGAGAGAGAGAGAGAGAGTACCGAGTGAAAAAGCAAGTGGGTGTGATTTGACGAGGGAGGGAGAGATAGGTATAAATAGGAGAGAGAAGTCTTTAGAAATTCCAAGAAAATCCCGAGACTTTAGAACTTCTCGGATTTTAAAATCCCACAAGTAAATGTCGTCCAAATCTTTTTAATGTGAAACCACTTTTCAAAATTTAAAAAAATAGCACACAATAAATAATGTTAATCCGGAAATTAAAAAAATAAAATCTCAACTGGATTTTGATAAGATAAAATCAAAAATTCAAAATAAATTCTTTTAGTTCATTATCTAAAAAGAGATAATAATTAAAAGATTTGATCCAAAATTATTATTTTCGAAAATTAATTCAATGCCATACTATGGATCAGTAAGGCCTTGAGATACCTTTCAAGATCTTGATGTAGGGAATATTGTCAATATCATAAGATACGATTGCTCCCCCTACATCGATGCTTCCCTATTAAGCATTCTAAGTTCTAATATGATGAAATTGAATCTATCTTCGGGTAAAGGTTTTGTAAAGATATCTGCAAGTTGTAGTGCAGTAGTGATGAATGTCAATGACACATCACCTTTTTCTACATGATCTCGAATAAAATGATGCCTCACATCTATGTGCTTCGTTCATGAGTGTTGTACATGATTTTTGGAGATAAAAATACCGCTGGTGTTATCGCATCTTATGGGGATGCCCTTATGGTTGATTCCAAGATCTTGGAGTTGTTGTGCAATCCATAGGACTTGCGAACAACAAGCTCCTGCAACAATGTATTCAGCTTCGCCCATTGAGAGTGCCACTGAATCTTGCTTCTTGGAATGGCAACTTATTAGGGATGACCTAAGAAATTGACAACACCCAGAAGTACTCTTTCTATCCACCTTATATCCTGCAAAATCAGCATCGGAATATCCGACAAGATTGAAGCTAGATTGAGTGAGGTACCATAATCCAAGATCTTTAATACCATTAAGATATCTCAAAATCCTTTTTACCACAATAAGATGAGATTCCTTCGGATTAGCTTGGAACCTAGCACACATGCAAACACTAAACATGATATCAGGTCTGCTTGGAGTAAGATAAAGGAGGGAGCCGATCATACCTCGATATTCTTTTTTATTTACCTGCTTACCGGTAAGATCTTGATCCAGAGAAAGAGTGGAGCTCATTGGAGTTTTAGCCACCTTGGAATCGATCATCTTATACTTCTTGAGTAGATCTCGAGTATATTTTCCTTGATTAAGTAAAATACCGTTTGAACTTTGATGCACTTGAAGTCCAAGAAAGAAATGTAACTCTCCCATCATGCTCATCTCAAATTCCTTGCACATAATAATTGAAAATTCCTTGCACAAAGATTCGTTAGTGGCTCCAAATAGAATATCATCTACATAAATTTGCGCAACAAGGATATCATTTCCATGGGTTTTGATAAATAGAGTTTTGTCAATCAACCCCCTTTTGAAATTGTTTTCCAAAAGATATTTTGAAAGCCGCTCGTACCAAGCTCTTGGGGCTTGCTTCAAGCCATAAGGAGCTTTGTCAAGCTTATAAACATGATCAGGAAATTCAGCGTTTTCAAAGCCGGGAGGTTGAGCGAAATAAACTTCCTCATATAAAAACCCATTTAGAAAGGCACATTTCACATCCATTTGAAAAAGTTTTATGCTTATAAAAGATGCAAAGGCAAGAAGCATACGAATAGCTTCAAGTCTGGCTACGGGAGCAAAAGTCTCCTTGTAGTCAATACCTTCCTCTTTATTGTAGCCTTGAGCAACAAGATGTGCCTTGTTTCGAATGATGTTGCCCCCTTCATCCATCTTGTTTCGAAATACCCATCGAGTTCCAATAATAGATTTACCCTTCGGCCTTGCCGTAACAGTCCATACTTTATTACGCTCAAACTCGTTAAGCTCATTCTACATGGCTATAATCCTGTCCGGTTCTTGAAGAGCTTCGATGTATTTCTTGGGTTCTACAAGAGAAACAAATGCGTGAAAAGCACATAAATTCCTAAGTTTAGAACGAGTTTGAATGCCAGATGAGGGATCAGAGATGATATCCGAAGAGGAATGGGATGAAGCATGTTTGAATTTTCTTCTTGTAGATCCTTGGTCAGGTGCTGGTGCATCAGGAATTGAAGGATAAGGCTCCTGAGGTTCAGGAGGATTCGTAGGATATGGCTCCTGAGGTTCGGGAGGTGGTACATATTCAAGACTGGCTTCATTGGTAAGACCTTGAGATACAGTTTCAGGGCCTTGTGATAGCTCAGTAAGGTCTTGAAATGGCTCCTGCATATTTCTAGATTTGCTCTTCTCTTGATTGTTTGCTTCTGCTTCTGATTAGTCTTCTTCATGGGTATTCAAGTTAAGATATGCAAACCCTTCACTCAAGGTACCGTTATCACTTTCATCAAACAATACATGGATACTTTCTTCGACTACTTTGTTACATTTATTGTATATTCGATAAGCCTTGCTTTGAGCCGAGTATCCAAGAAATATACCTTCGTCGCCACGTGCATCGAATTTCCCAAGATTATCCTTACCATTGTTATCAACAGAAACAGCACCGTAAGGGATTGAATGGGTTTAGGATGATGTTTGTGAGAATCAACTCTTCTAATTTATAGTGTATTGATGGAAGTGAAAGTGAAAGGAACTGCTTACTCAAAACAAAATTGAATTGAAGACACAGATTTATTCTCTCTTCAATTAACCCTAATTCCCTCAACCTTTTTCAATCTTCCCTGAAAAATCAAAACTCCACTATTGGCTAATCCTCTCCACCACAATCAGCAACCTTGTCACCACCTTCGTTGATGGTTGCAAGGCCTGGGGCGCCTTTGAGATCAGACAGGAGAACAACTTGGTTGATAGACTCGGCCAAAGGTTCAAGCCCCTAATTGAGTTTGGTGAGTTCATGCGTATTGTCGAATTGAAACTAATAGCCTGATGGGACGATGGTCAATTAAGCCAAAATTGCCTAGTAGCCCACCACCATCGCCACTCCAGCGGGAAGAGCACGGTGGAAGGTCACTTTACCGAGAAAGCACGGTGGTTTCCGTTTTGTACAAATGCATGAGAAAGATCGATGAGTTATGTTTCAGGGTGATAAGAGAGAATTAAGTTTAATTATAGAAGATTAGATCTTAACCATTAATTTAATTGAAGGGTTGAGATTAGTTTATTAGGAATATATTAGACAACTTTTTATTAGGAGAGGATCCAGATCCTTCTTGTTAATTAATGTGAGATTTTATGAATGTTTATACACATTATTGAATTGATTTTGTTGAAATGTTGAATTGATTTGGAGAAGTAAGATTGATTTGTTAGATTAGGATTTGAGTTTTGAGGTTTGAAATATATATGAATTGGTTTTTTTTTCATTTTTTTATTTCATTATTTGTGTATAATTAGGAATATGGATAGATATTTTCATCGGATCCTCGTAATGTTACTAATTAATATGTATGATATGACTCAAAATGTTGCGATCGATGTTGATATTGATGTTCAATTTGTTGACGGAGATGGTGTTAATATTAGAGTTGATGCTAGTGATGAGATTGTTACAAATGATGCTATGAGTCGGACAAAAGCTCAACTTGATGATATTACTATTATCAGTGATCCTGTATTGGAAAAGCCTGTAAATTATTGCGATCCTTCAGTTAGGGATATAGTAAGAAGATAAGATGTGGCTAAAGGTCATTGTAAATCTTTAGCAAATAAGTTTCCTCGAGACCGGACGAATCGGGATGTTATAGTGAAGTGGTTTGAGGAATTGAAGTGGTTGAAATACAATGTTTTCAAGGATGTTGCTTTTTACTTATGGTGTTATCTTTTCAAAGCGTCTACAAAAAAACATATACTTGAATATGCATTTATGAAAACTGGATTTCAAACATCATTGGACCACCGGTCAATTAATTGTGATCGTTCAAGACACCCTCATGCTCAATTAATTGTGACCGTTCGACCAGTCACATACTAGAATACACACCATCCCACACTCTCGAGCTCAGTCGTGCACCTTGCCCGCAAACTCTTTACACATACCGCCTAAGCCTCTCACCTACCTACACCTCTCACCATACAAATTAACACGTCACCAGAGTCGGCCCAAGGGACGGTCGTCTAGAGCCCCTATCGAATAGGGTCCCAAAAAAAATTACGTTATAATTAAGATATTATGTATTATTATATTTATATATGTAATAAAACATTTACTAAAATTTATACGTAAAAAACTCATTTATTTTATGACTTATTAATTTATATAATATTTTGAGTTAACGACAAAGAGTGTGAGAAGGTCTCTGTTTTTCAATTTTTGTTATAAGTGCAAAAACAGGTTGTTTTTAAGTAATAACTTATGCTACTCAAATTAATTTATTTAAGTGATTGTAATATTTTATTGGGATAAATTTGCAAAGTGATTGTAATAGAATTCCCCCGACCCAGGGGAGGCTCGAGCCACCTCATGCCCCCCCTGCCTACGAGCCATAACACCACCAATCATGCTCAACTTACCCCAAATTTTTTAGATCCGACTTATTATGTAGCGGGTTGAAAACTCATTTTTCTAATAGTGAGTATATGGGATGCCTTACCACAATATTTTCTTTTTAATTTTTTGGGTACAAAAATATTTTATAGGAATTTTAAACTACAATAGTTTTAGCATAATCTAGATGAAAAATGAACAACTTATAATTAATGTAAAAAATAACCAAAATCTGAAATGAAAAGTGTCTAAAAAAAATTATGTACGTTTTTAATTAATTTTAATTTTTGATTGATTTTTTTATTCAAACTAAAGTATGAAGTATATAAACTTATCTATACAAAAGTCGATAGTTAGTACGTACACTAGGAAAGTGTAATTTAATTACAAAAATGATATATAATTGAAAAAAATAGAATCTGTTTGAAAGTTAGCTGCAAATCGTATATATCTTCATCTTCTCAGATCTTCTTGTTAAATGTTAGTATGTAATTCAAGTTTAAGTTAAATGTTAGTTGTCTTTTCTTTGTTAGAAAGTAATGTCAATAGAAGTCGAGTAGGATTCAATAGGGCTGTCGATGTCGAATAGAAATTGATCATAGAATAAAGTTACTGTCATAGGTTCATTATGTTAGTTTTCTTTGTATTGAATCACTTCCAAGGAATGGTGTTAGTGAGGAAGTGGTGTTCTTCCTTGAATCTTGTCCTCTATAAGTGTGTATGTGTGTTGTGTGATACACCAGCTCGAATCCAAAAAATTTGTATCAGAGCAAGGAGCTTTGCTCTTGTTGAGTTTAAGGTCCAGGACGAGAGGTGTGAGGTTTGAAACACAAGTGTGAAGAGAATTGTTCAAGTATGCAGAACAATGGTGTTGGAAATGTTGGTAATACGCAGTTACCAATATTTAAAGGAGTCAATTACCACTTCTGGACATTAAAGATCGATGTCAACACTCTTCAAATCACATGAGGTTTGCGGTTTGGTGGATCAAGGATTCGAGGACAATGAAACTAATGAGCCTGATCAGCAGTTAAGGGAGAAAAGGAAAAAGGATTATATTCCAAGGCTTTGTTCATGATTCAGTCAGCCTTGGATGATGAATTTTTTCCGAGGATAGCAACCTCTAAGACAACACATAAATGGGATGTGTTGAGACATGAATACATGGGAGATAGAGAGGTTATTACTGTCAAACTTCAGTCTCTATAAAGAGACTTTGAGACGTTGGTGATGCAGGAAAAATAAATAATTCCGGTTTACTTGTGAAGGGTCTCAGGGATTGTGAATCACATGAGAACCTATGGTGAAGAGATTAGCACTGAGAAGACTGTGAGTAAAGTGGTAATGAGTCTCACGAAGAAGTTTGATCATTTTGTGACTACTATAGAAGAGTCAAAGGACCTATTTATGTATAGGTTTGAAGAGCTAACAAGCTCTTTGCAAGCACATGAAGAAAGGATGAGTAGAACCAGTGAGATCAAGGATGAAAAACTTCTTCAAGTTAAGGAAGATAGTTCAGAGAACAAGTATGATGACTCATCAAGCAGGGGAGGTTATAGAGGTGGCCACAGAGGTAGAGGTGGTCACAAAAGGGGTTCCAAAGGTCGTGAAGGAAGAGGTCATTGAAGAGGGTCTCTTGGTGGCCAAGGAAGAGGCCAAAGCAATGAATCTGGGAGAGATCAGTGGAAGGGTTCAACCAAGGGACATCACAATGACTCAAGATCTTATAGGAGTAACATTAAATGTTACTACTATAAGAGATTTGGGCATAAAAAGGCTCGGTGTTGGGATAAGCAGGAGAATGAGAACAAGGGAGTGAATTACTCAAAGAATGTAGAGCAAGAAGAGAAGTTGTTCATGGCTCTCACTTCAATTGCAGAAGGCATGACTGCTATGTCGTACTTAGACAATAGTTGTTCAAACCATATGTCAAGTTCAAGAAGATCGTTTAAAAAGCTTGATGTGACTAAAAGGAGTAAAGTGAGACTCGGGGATGACAAAGTACTGCATGTTGAAGGTAAAGGCACAATTGCAATCACTAGTGTGCAAGGTGGAGAGAAAAGACCGAGTGATGTTTAGTTTGTGCCTAGGCTGGCTCAACATCTATTGAGTATGGGTAAGTTACAGCAAAGTGGCAAGTTTCTCATTGTTGTTTGATGATAATGCATGTGTCATTAGAGAAAAAAAGACAGGCCTTATTGTGGTGAATTTGCCCATAGCAGCAAACAACATGTTCCCTCTTGATTTAGCTTCAAATGTGAGTAAAGCTATGACAGCTAAAGGTGTTGCTGAGTCTGAGTTGTGGCATCAAAGATATGGACACTTGAACATGCAGAGTTTGAAGTTGTTGAGTGCAAAGGAAATGGCTCAAGGTTTGCCTAAGATCTATCATCTAGAGTTTTGTGAGGGATGTGTGTATGGAAAGCAATTTAGAGGATCATTTCCTAGTGGATCAGCCTGATGAGCAACTCAATGTCTTGAGTTGTTACATGCAGATCTTTGTGGGCCTATGCAAACTGAATCAATGAGAGGAAGTAAGTATTTCTTGCTGGTGACAAACGATTATAGAAGGATGAATTGGGTTTTTTTTCAAAAATACAAGTAAGAAACCTTTCTAAACTTCAAAAGGTTCAAGGTGTTTGTTAAGAATTAGTTGGGAAAGAAAGTCAAGGCCCTTAGAACTGACAGAGGGGGTGAGTTCTTGTCAAATGAGTTCAATGAGTTTTGTTATGAACATGAGATTAGGAGAGATTTAACATCACCATATACTCTTGAGCAGAATGGAGTAGCAGAGAGGAAGAATAGGACTGTTGTGGAAATGGCTAGAAGTATATTATGAAGGCCAAGGATGTTCCAAATAAGTTCAGGTGTGAGGCTGTAGCAACAATAGTGTATCTGCTAAACATCTCTCCAACAAAAGTAGTTTTGAATAGAACTCCATATGAAGTTGTAAGAGGAAAGAAGCCGGGTGTTGATCATTTGAAGGTGTTTGGGTGTGTGGCTTATGCCTTAGTTAATTTGAGGCAAAATTTAGATGACAAGGCTGAGAAGTGTATGTTCATTGGGTCTGCTTCACAATCAAAAGTATACAAGTTGTTCAATCCTGCAAATGGGAGATTCATCATTAGTAGGAATGTGATCTTCAATGAAGATAGTAAGTGGGATATATTGGAAATCAGTTGAGAAAGGAAATGTGATGCAGGAGCTCAGTTCCTTAGATAACACAGATGAAGAGAGTGATCAAGGTGAATCTGATGGTAGCGATGTCTCAAATCCAGGCACACTCTCAACACCCTCAACACCAACAAATATTGCAAGTTCATCAAGCAATCATAGTGGATCTCCATCAAGTTCAACAAGTGATTCTCCTCCTAGAAAGTTTAGGTCACTAGCTGAGATTTATATCAGCTATGGGTTTGCACTTGTTGCTTATGATCCAAGCAGTTTTGATGAGGCAAAAAAAGAGAGCAGTTGGGAAGTGGCTATGAATGAAGAGATGAAAGCCATCAAGAAAAATGATGCTTGGGAACTCATGAAGCTACCCGAGGGAAAGAATGTCATTGGTTTTAAATGGGTATTTAGGACCATGTATAATACAAATGGGAGTATTCAAAAGTACAAGGCATGTAGCTAAGGGATACTCACAGTAGGAAGGCATAGATTATGAAGAAACATTTACACCTGTGGCAAGACTTCAAACAGTGAGAGTGGTGTTAGCATTAGCAGCACAGTGGAAGTTTCCTATCTTTCAACTTGATGTGAAGTCGGCCTTCCTTAATGGTGAATTGCAAGAGAAGGTGTTTTTGGAACAACCTCTAGGATTTGTCAAGAAGGGTGATGAGAGCATAGTTTATAGGCTGAAGAAAGCATTGTATGGGCTCAAGCAACCTCAAAGAGCTTGGTATAACAAGATTGATGATTTCTTTCTAAGAAATCAATTTGTGAGAAGTGAGAATGAATCAACCATGTATGTGAATAAAGGAGGCAAGGGTAAGTTCATTATTGTTTGCTTGTATGTAGATGATATCATCTATCTAAGCAACTCACAATAGATGCTGGATTAGTTCAAGAGTTCCATGATGAGAAGGTTTGAGATGACAGACTTGGGTCTGTTGCAATACTTTCTCGGTTTAGAGGTGAGACAAGGAGAAGGCATTTTCTTGTTCCAAGAGAAGTATGCAAGGGATATTCTAAAGAAGTTTAAAATGGAGATTGTGAGATTGTTCAGACTCCTATGAACATGAATGAGAAGCTGCAGCGGGTTGATGGCACTGAGAAAGCAGATGAGATGTACGTTGTATAGGAGTTTAGTAGGAGGCCGGATTGAACTATCTCACATACAAAAGGCCTGACATAGCTTACTGTGTGAGTGTGGTGTCTCGTTATATGCATGAGCCAACTAAGCAACACATGGGGGTTGCAAAGAGGATATTGAGATATGTAGCAAGCACCTTAACGTTTGGAATTTGGTATGAAAATGTGAAAGATTTCAAGCTAAAAGGTCACACAGACAGTGATTGGGCAGGGTGTACGTATGGATGACATGAAGAGTACATCAAGTTCTGTGTTTGGGTTTGGACCAGGAGCCATTACATGGAGCTCAAAAAAGCAGTACACAGTGGCTCTATCTTCCTCAGATGCAGAGTATGTAACAGCAAGTACAGCTGCAAGACAAGCCTTATGGCTAGAGAAATTGATGTCTGATTTTGGGTGCAAGCAGATAGAGTGGGGTTGTGGAGATTTGGTGTGACAATAAGTAGGCCATTGCCCTGACCAAGAATCCGTCCATTCATGCCAAGACAAAGCACATTGATTTGCAACACCATTTCATTTGAGAATTGGTGGCAAATGAGAGAGTTGTGTTATGGTTTTGTGGTACAAATGAGCAAGATGTTGATCTATTTACCAAGGCATTGAATGGGTCTAAGCATTAGTACTTCGTGGAGAAGATTGGCATGAGAAACCTTGAATTAAGGAGAGGTGTACGTTAAACGTTAGTATGTAATTCAATTTTAAGTTAAATGTTAGTTGTCTTTTCTTTGTTAGAAAGTAATGTCAGTAGGAGTCAGTAGAGTTGTCGATGTCGAATAGAAGTTAATCATAGAATGCATATACTATCATAGGTTGGTTATATTAGTTTTCTTTGTATTGAAGCACTTCCTAGAAATAATGTTAGTGGGGAAGTGGTGGACGGTTTACTTTGATGCAGTTACTTGGTTTGTAAGTAGTTTAGTATGGAGGTTATGCAATCAATCAAAGGGTAAGGCAATTGAAAGAAAATTCTCTCTCGTGTGTGTTGTGTATGTGTGTTCTTCCTTGAATCTTGTCCTTTGTAAGTGTGTATCTGTGTTGTGTGATCCACGATCGAATCCAACACTTCTCTCTATTGAAAATTAATTACAGAAAATGTTGGAATATGTGTTGATGATTCATAACAGATCTGGAAGAAAATTAAGACGTAGAGGGATGGAAAGCCAAGGAAGTGAGATGATGATTGATGAGAGCTTGCAAAGTTTAGCATCCCATATACAGAGAGGTTAAGAGATTCACCTCAACATTATCGGGAAAATTGTATCTATAGAGTCCCGAAGCTGTTGCGACAAATAAATGAAGAAGCCTACACACCTTTGTTGGTCTCAATTGGGCCTCTCCACCACAGAGATACAAGACTTGTTCCCATGGAGAATCAAAAGCTCGAGGATCTTAATTCCTTTCTCAAGAACGATGTGGACCTACTCCACTCTTGCTTGAGGATTATAAGGGACAAGGAAACCAAATTACGAGAGTGCTATGCGCGCAGATCCTTTGGACTTGGATAGTCGCGATTTTATCGAAATGGTCCTAGTTGATAGTGCCTTCATCATCGAGTTTTTCAGGAGGATGGGCTCTCCAAAAGAGCTTGATTATGTATATGATATGCAGCTTTTGCGGGAGATAGTGCTTCGCGACATAAAGTTGGAGGAAAACCAACTACCATTCTCCATCCTCAGTGAACTCTATTGCGCCGCATTTCAGACAAATGAACCTAGTTCTAATAACGTCCCTTCCTTTGCGAATATTGCATGTGTGTGTCTATGTGGTCACCATTACGGGAGGGTCGACTATTACCATCTTCTACACTTGATCGCATGCCATTCTCAGACTGAGCGCATGCGATTAAATCCACCTGATTCCTATCATATAGATAGCAAATTTGCATGGGAACTGGATTTACCCCCAGCTACCCAACTTCATGCAGCCGGTGTCAAGTTCCAAGTTATAGACGCATCTACCATGTTCGACATCATATTTTATGAGAAGAAAGGGATCCTCATGATGCCAAAATTACAACCGAATGATGATACAGAGTGTGTCTGCAGGTATCTGATAGCATTTGAGCAGGGCAATTGCGGCATTAGCGACACTTGTTACTTCACAGACTACTATTCTTTCATGGATTGCCTTATCAACACAGAGGAAGATGTGGAGTTGCTAGCCGAGGCAGGCATCATTCACAACTTGATGGGAAGCCATCAGCAAGCCTCCAATCTCATCAACTCTCTATCCACTCATGCATCTACTTCCATTATAGGCCATCACTATTGGAGGATAAGTTCACAGCTCCAGAATCACTGCAAAAATGATTGGAACCGATATAAAGCCACACTGATGCATACGTATTTTAACCATCCATAGGCAGCCATATCTGTGGTCTATGCAATCGTTCTCCTCCTTCTAACCATTGGACAACTTGTGGTGGGCATTATGGCCATCCCATAGGTATGAATATAGTTATTTTCTATGAAATTCAGCGCGTGTTTGGGAGCTGGACTACCACTTGATTAGCAAGGCTCGCTTGTGAACTTTGTATCCTCTTTCATTTTGATTTTCCCTATGTACCCTATTATATTTATGTTGACAATACTAGATTTCAGTTTTTATGCATCTTTTATTTATGCGTATGCAGCTAGCTTTAGTATTTTATGTTTTTTCTTTTCTAATTTACAAGTTTTATAAAACGGTTCTAATATATGGGTGATTTTTTTATAATTAGCATAAAGTTTGATGAAGATTTAACGGATTTATGGAAAATAAATTTATTAGAATGACTTATGTTAAAAAAAATCTAGTAGAATGACTTAAATTTTAGGAATCAACAACGAAAATCTTTTAGTTTAACAACTACTGCAATTTATCCTTTCTTTTACTAATGGAGGCTTTCTTTCTTTTTTTTTTCTCGTTGTTTATTGTTCACTACATGTTATGCTTATCAAGTAAGAATCTACTTTTACTAATGGAGTTGAACCAGGTCACTACACCAGATTACAACTAGGGCAATGGACAAACTTTGTTTCTTCGCTTCAATACTTTCAGGCGCAGAATATAGTTAAAGTCGTCGCTCAAATAATTTCCAATGTAAACTTAAACTGGAGTTAATCCAGGCGACATGCATTGGTCAACATCGCCATTTATGGTCGCCTGAAAGAATGTCAAAGTTGGTGCATATATGACATGAGATCAGGTGATGGACCTTTAATCTATGTTAATCAACGAACATGATACGAGCGAAATGTCGGTCGCCTAATTTTTTTAGGGTGTCACTATATACACCGCAAATCCGGATTAAGGACGTGCAAGTCTGGGACGGTGCACGTCCGCTAAAAACGTCTTACACGTTGTTAAGGACGTGCAAACCCTAGTTAGGGTTTTGCGTTTAGGGTTTAGGGTTTAGGTTTTCCGACGGTTTTGTAATGTTAATTGATAAAATTGTGTTTAGCTAGTGGATTTGATGGATTTAGGGTCAAATTAAACAGAACACAAGAATTGTTAAGGTTTTCATTCGGATAATATGCGAATAACGTTACAAGGAACGGAAAAAAAGGTTTACATTCATAATTTTAATAAAGTTGTGGAATACAATCTAGGAAAATAGTAAAGGACGGCCGGACTCGGCACGCAAGGCTCTAAATCTCTCAATCTGAGCTTGAAACGGAGCATCCCATCCTTCGACGCTCGGATGATGATGTTCGACCCATTCTAGTGGAGGCGGCGGAAGAGGAGCGTTAGGACGCAACCAGATCTATGAGAACAAAAATTTAGAGTTAGAGTATTGACATATGTATGAAAAGCATGAATAGGTAATAAAAAAGACGTTTGAAGTCATACCGCGGCAAAATGGTCTTGGTTTCCGATGCAGGCTACACCAAGAGTTGCTGATTGGGGAGGGTTGTTAGCAGATGTCGGCGAGATCATGGGGAGACATGTGAACAGATGATGCCAAGCTAGAACGACGAGAGGAATCTGATATACCGTCGCAAATACTAAACCCATGATGGGTAGCTCTATCCACCGTTTCCTATCACCATGTGTGGCTCCGGCCCATCTCTGGTAGTCGACGAACTGCTGGAATGGGTACTCTCCCGTATAACAACCGGGGTACAGAACGGCGTGATCCTCCAAGTGATTGCATAGTAACGTTTTGAGTTCCGGGAAAGCAGTCTTGCCGATCGGTGATGTCAAAGCCGCCAAAGCACGGTAGCCACAATGACCATCTCCAACAGTGTCCCTCACCGTCTCAATATGACCGAGCATGAAGGGATCAACGTTGTTTCGACCCCAGTTGAACCCTCCGAACACATCATCACGTCCACGTCGAGCTGAGGTCGCTTGTGGACGAGGCCGAGCAGCATTTCGAGCAGCACACGCTTCTTCTCTCTCAAACCTTTCCCTTACCTCCTCGTATGGCAACGGGTTGGTTCTGCAGGCATTCCTCGACCCCCGAGGCTTCCCCTTCCTTCGGACGCTTGCTGATGAGGGTGGGTGCAGCTCATCCTCGCATACATCGTTGAAAGCCGTGTATGAAGATGACAGCTCATACGGCAGTGGGGTGTCGTCGAGGCCAGTCCATGTCAAATCCATCCAGAACGGGTGGATGTCCTCGGCGGGTATCGGAGTACCGGAGTTGACGTATGCCTGAATCTCATGGACACAAGGGATCCCGTAACAAACCCTCCAATGTCGGTCCGTGCATACCGGAGGAACCTTTTGGTTCACGACGTCCTGCCACATCTTGTACAGATAATCAAAGCACTTTTTGGAGATTAAAGTCTTTACCTCATCGAAAAGGTTGACTTTATATGCCGATGTTGGCCATTTGAAGCGGTCGATCTCCAAAGCAGTTTGCAGCTCATGCAGTTGACAATCGTTGACTCTATGGATTGCATCGATCACGATGCGGAAGTTACCAGTCGATGAGTGAAGTGCCTCCTTCAGAACCTTGTGTTGACCCTCAACTCTGTACACATTGAAGTGCATACCACTAAATATTCGATATTATATCATATTGTAATGGGAGATATGAAGTAAGGTTGTACCTGTTTGTCGTACGGGTGCCGAGATGGAAGACATTATCTACGTAGCACCGTACTATGTTCCTACTGTATGGAAGCCAAACCGACTCCAAATACGCCACCACACCTGGGAATGGGTGCCATGCAGCTCGTAGCGGCCGACGACGTCGGTTGAATGATTCCTCCGACCTCGATTCGAACAGCCCCCAACAGTTGCCCTTAAAGATGCCAGCGTGGTTTAAATTCTTCGTGATCTTCAGAGCTGCTTCCTCGCATCTTCTCGTCACGTGTAACCAACAAAGGAGATGTTGGACGTCGGGGAAGACAACATTCAGCGCCGCCAAGAGACCTAGCTCTCGATAAGTCATGATAGCTTGAGGCTGAACCGTCCCAAGCAAGATCTGAAGCTGTCGCAACACCCAGGCGTATGTGTCTTCGTTCTCTTGCGACATGAAGGCATAGGCGATGCAGTAAGTATTGCCTGAGGGTGTGAACCCGACCACCTCGCACAAAGGAATCTCATATCTGCAAGTGTAAATATGTTACATATAAAATACTTTATAATTGGCTATATGTACAATAATGTAATCGTAATTAAGTAACTTACGCATTTGTTTTGTATGTGCTGTCCATTATGATGACGTAATGGAACCTTCGGAGAAGGCGTATCCCGTCGGGATGCGCCAGGAAGAGGTCGCTCAAGACGTTGTCGTCATCCGGATATCGTCTGAAGTCGTAGTAGTACCTTCTTTCCCGCAGATGGTGCAAGGTATCCTGGGTCATCGTCCGACTACCTCTTTCTTCGGCGACCATCATGGCGAGCGTGTTGGTAAGGCTCTTCCTTGACGTGACGCTGGTCTCATCCAACTGCCTCAATTCGTACCCAATGGATTTCGGAGGAGTGCCAACTTCCTTCATCCACCTCGCCATCTTCTTTTCCCCCTCTGTCATCTGTCCGGCGATGGCGTGACCCTTCAAGCTCGTGGAAAGCCCGTGGTTATGAACACCATGGGTTACCGTCATGCGCCACTAACCCGGCGGAGCTTCGTGTCCGTGTATAGAGAATGGACAACCACTTATCTTCGACTGTGTGCTCCGGAGCTTCCTCCCGCGTGGTCGGTACTCCCCAAACTGCTCCCAAGCAAGGAGAACCCCGCCTGGACGATTCGACGCCCCCGTCCAAGACCGCTTGATTACTAAAATCATGCAGTGTCTCCGACCCAAGTCCTTGAAATGCGTAACCATTTCGTCACGGTCATTCCAAACCCTTGGGTCCGAGAACTCAGATGTAAAGTCTCGAAACTGTATTCACATAATTGGAAATATGAACAAAACGGAAGAATTACGAAATATGTTGACTCTACGAAACCTATCCGTACCTGGGATACTTGGAGACGATGATTGCTTTGTGGCTCGGCCATAACGATTCTAACGGCGAAAGAATATATCTAAAGAAGTCGGACTTTGTTTTGGAGTGCGGAATGAAGCTGTCCTTCATCGCTTCAAATAGGCACTGTTGCGTTAATTGTAAGCAGAACCCTAGCACGTCCTTAAGGACGTGCTAGCATGTTCTTAATGACGTGCTACACGTTCTTAAGGACGTGCTAGCACGTTCTTAATGACGTGCTAGGGTTTAGGGTTTGGCTGGGGTTTTAGGGTTTGGGTAGGCTAGGGTTTTAGGGTAAGAAATTTGCACGTCCTTAAAAGGTAAGGAAAACATTATAATGTTGTTTATAATGTTTTCCTGCATATTTTGGCTAGGGTTTTAGGGTAAGAAAACTGCACGTCCTTAGCCAAAATATGCAGGAAAACATTATAAACAACATTATAATGTTTTCCTTACCTTAAAACCCTAGCTAAAACCCTCGACCTTATCATATTAACGTTTTCGTTTTCATTATCGGGCAACGTTATCATATTAACGTTTTCGTTTTTGATGTTTACGTTCAATATGACTCTGAAGAAATGAGAAGAGTCTAATAAAAATATACAGATATATACAAAATCCGTAATATAAAAGTATAATATCAAGATAGAAACTGCAAAAGTACATCACTGGTCTACAGGATGGCGTACAACATGATCCAAAATACTCGCCACCTCGTCTAATAGCTCCTCAAGGCGAGGGTCAGTAGACAGGGCCCTCCAATAGCCCTCCATCTCGTGCAAGCGGGCCGCCAACGCCGGAGGGATGACAGGAGGCTGAGGGAGGTCCACCCATGGGTCCATGCCGATCGGGTGGACGGGCGCCGACGGGTCGGGATGGGGTGGCGTGGTCGGCAGCACGTACGACCGGCTCTGCGACGCGTACCAAGGCAAGTAATCTGCAGTGACACCGGCCTCGCAATCCTCGCTGGTGCGCCTGTGCTTGGCCAGCCTATAGAAGCGACCCTCGTCCTGCAGGTCCCGCCACCTGTTGTGGCCCAGGGCAAACACGGCGATGTACCGCGCGTTCTTCAGGGTCGTGTCGCGGCAGACCTGATCCGGCGCGATGACAGCCTGCGGGATCCCCTGGACCCGTCCGAACTGACGGAGGCACCTATCGGGCATGTACGGCTCCTCCTCCCCGCAAAAGGTGATGGTGCCCCGGTAGGTGGACTGACGGTACTGGCCGTCGAAATCCAGATCACGCCCAAAAGGCATCCACCGGACCTACAATTAAACCAATCAGATGTAATTCACAGCTAAGAATTATAAGTGATATAGATAGAGTTTCGAATACATACATCATCGACGGTAAGACGGTCCACCTCGTCCCGCAGCTCCCGCATCTTCTTCAGCTTCGCGTCGTCTTTCATGCGCGTTGGCTGCTTCGGACCGATGAACTTCGCATAGAAGCGAGGGTCATCCTTCCTAGCCGAGTCGCTGGAGAAATCACCTCGGAAGCGAGGGAAGTACGCCCATATCCAAGCCTGTACACAAAAAAATATGTTGTTAGCATATAATTTAAATAATTGTGAACTAAAACTCTAATTCAACGGTCTCGTACCTGTAGGATCGGCCTGCAGCTGTCTATGCCCTTCGCACCTGAGCGGGTAGCCTCGCCTAGGCCCCTATAGAGACATGCGAGGGCACCTGCAGCCCATGCAAGGGTGGCCGTCCGTGGGATGTCCCAAATGAGGCCGAATATCCTCCATGGGATCCGGCTTTGCGACTTGTCCACAAACAAAGTCGCGGCAAGAGCGATGGCCATGTAGGTCCTGTGCAGAAACAGACGCTGTGCAGGGTCATCATCGGGCTGCCCCCCTCCCACATGCGTGCGCAGCCGAATCTGCTCAGGATCAGCCGCGGCCTCTGGGTCATCCTCGGGGGCGGGGTCGATGAGCGGCCCATGTCTCTGTTGCCACAGGGTAGTAAACCCAGTTACCGGAGGGCCGCCGGCGTGTCTGTACGACTTGAGAGCTGCAGGGGTGAGCTGGTAGTACTCCGCGATGGCGGGGACCAAACCGCCCGCGGACAGATGTGACGTGCAGGGATGGCCATCAATCGGAAGTCCCATCAAACACGCAACATCGTGGAGCGTGATGGTCATCTCGCCCCATGGAAAGTGGAAGGAGTTCTTCTCCGGGTGCCAATGCTCCAAGAAGCCCGTGCAGGTGAACTCGTCCACACACTGCCAGTGGAGGGACCGCAGCTGTGGGATGCCGGATGGGAGCAGATCCTGCACCCAGGTCCCCGGGCCCTCAAATATGTACGGCTCGAAAGGCTGCAGGTGAGTCGCCTGGTGGTGGAACTTCAGCAGCGGCAGCTCCACAGTAGGATCTCTCCACACCTGGTACGCATGGTGATACTTGTAAGACACAAGCAGCTCTCCCGGCGGCAACAAAGGGTCGACCTGCACAGCCGGTGCGGCAGCCTGCGCAGGGATGGGCTCAGGCTCTACCTGTGGGCCCCCCTGGCCCTGAGCTTGCCCCTCCTGATCGTCGTCAGCCTCCTCAACGACGTCAGGGATGACATCATCTGCAGAGCCCAAGGAGATCGCCGCTGGTGTGGCGGATGTCGAAGGCTCGGGCTCGTGTGTGCCGGATGTAGAAGCCTCTGGGACGGCTGAAGTAGAAGCCTCTGGTGGCACGACTGAAGCAGAAGTCTCCGGAACGGTTGAAGAAGATGCCTCCGGGATGGTGGGTGGAACACGAGTAGGAGGTCTACCCATGTCGGCCCGTCGCCCAGCGACTACGTCGGTGATGCAGCTACTCAAAACCTCAGGGGGCTCTAAAGAAGGCTACAACTCCATCATCGCATCGCTAGAAGGATCCCAACCTAGCATACCCGACCAGAAGGTGTCGTGCTCGTCGGGCGGGGGGGTCCCCATCGACTGCTGGTACCGCTCTGCAGACGCGAGCAGATCGTCGACTGTGGCTGTCGACCTGTCGGGTACCGTCCTCTCTGGAATCTGGCTGACCGCTGCCCGGTCGGCGAACGTAACAGGCCTGAGGGTACCGTCCCCCTCATGAGCCTCCCTGCCTGTTATTATGAAATGTATTTTATTATAATTTATTATATTATAATTTAATATAATTTAATATATTTTAATGTTTTTATTTTCTTTCAATTTAAATTTATTTCTATGTATTTTATTATAATTTATTATATTTTAATGTTTTTATTTTCTTTCAATTTCAATTTATTTTTATGTATTTTATTATAATTTATTATATTTTAATGTATTTATTTTCTTTCAATTTAAATTTATTTCTATGTAGTTTATTATAATTTATTATATTTTTTAATGTTTTTTTATTATCTTTCAATATAAATTTATTTTTATGTATTTGAATATATTTAAATATATTTTAATGTAAATGAAATAATTTTGAAGTATTTTAATATTTTTTAATGTTTTTTATTATCTTTCAATATAAATTTATTTTTATGTATTTGAATATATTTGAATATATTCAAATATATTTTAATGTTAATTAAATAGTTTTGAAGTATTATAATATATTTTAATGTTTTTTTTTGTCTTTCAATTGTAATTTTTTTCTATGTATTATATTCTATCAAATTACAATTATATTCTTTTCTATCAAACTATATACTATAAAAAAACATTATAATATATAAATAAATCAAAAAATATATTTTCAATTATATTCTATCAAACAATATATATTATCAATCATATATTCTATAAACTTCTATTATAAAACTATATTATCTATCAAATTATATTTTAAAACTCTAAAAATAAATCAAACAAAAAGTAATTCAAATAACATACCGGTGGAGTCGGGATCGGGGACACCTCAATGCTCCGACGCTTCCGCGACGGTTCCGCCTCCTCCTCGGCCACTGCTCGACCTCCGTCGCCGGCGCCAGACGCCGCCCCACCACCACTACCCGCCTCCTCGGCCACTGTTCAGGCTCCATCGCTGCCGCCACACGCCGCCCCACCACCACCACCCTCCTCCGCCGCCACAGTCGCCAGCACCACCAGACCCTCAGCCACCGGCTCCACCGCCACCGCCTCCCCCGATGCTCCACCCCCACCACCACCCTCCACCTCCATCGTTGTCGCCTCCGCCTCCAAGGCCTCCACCGCCGCCTCGAGCTCTCTCTCTCTCTTTCTGTCTCCATTTCTCGCTCTCTCTCTCTCTGGGTCTCTCTCCTTCTTTCTGGGTCTCTCTCTCTCTCGGTCTCGGTCTCTCTCTCGGTGCTCCGGCGCTCTCTCTCTCTTTCTGAAGACGATGAAGACGAAGACGAAGAGGCACGTCCTCTTCGTGTTTAAGGGACGGGCTTGCACGTTATTTAAAAAAAAAACGTGCTTGCACGTCCGGGTTTGGGTGGCTCTCACCCAACTTGCACGTCCTTAAGAACGTGCAAGCACGTCCCCAAGAACGTGCAAGCACGTTATTAAAAAAAAATTAACGTGCTTGCACGTCCGGGTTTGGGTTGCTCTCACCCAACTTGCACGTCCTTTAAGAACGTGGGATTTGCGGTGTATATAGCCGAAACGTTTTTTTGAAATAACGAATTAATGAATTAAACTTGTTCCAAATTAAGAGGGTACGTACAAATTAATCTCCTCCACTAAACCAAACAGTTGTAGAATGCAGATATAAATATGCGTAGTTCAACATGCTTAATTAAAGCGCTAGTCAACACTTGTAAAATTAAAATACATATATCAAATAACAGTCGCAACTTAAAACCAACTAATTGGTAGCTATTTGAAGCCCGCGACAACTTGTGCAATCGTTAAAAGAAGGAGAACGAATGCATAAACCACAGCTATGATTGCCCATGGATGGTTAAAATAGGTAGCTCGATGTCGATTCCACCTTTTCTTGCAGTGAAGTTGGAGTTGTGAACTTATCCTTGCATAGTAATATCCACTAAAAGAAAGAACTACATAAGTGTCTAGTGAGTTGATGAGATCAGAAACTTGCTTGTGGCTTCCCATAATGTTTAGAATGATGCCCGCCTCAGTGAGCAACTGCACATCCTCGGGAGTGTTGATAAGACAATTCATGAAATAATAGTAGTCTGTGATGTGACGAGTTTCCCCATTGTCGTAGTTGCACTGCTCAAATGCTATTAAACTCCTGCAATTATACTCTACAGAATCATCGTAAGGATCCCTTTTTTCTCATCGAAAGCGATATCTAGCTAGCTGGATGAGTCCTTGTTGACTTGGAACTTGACTCCTGCCTCATGGAGTTTGGTAGCTGTGGGTAATAGCATATCCGCTGACACTGTAATGGCTTCTTTATGTACACGATGGCATGCGAACAAGTGTAAAAGATGGTAATATTGCGTCTGAGTGGTGATGTTAGTGTTCACAATGAAACCCAAACGTCTACCCACAATCTCGGCAAAGGAAGGGGCAGAGTTGGAACTATCTACATTGGGTTTGAATGCGGCGCAATAGAGCTCCTCGAGGATGAAGAATGGCAATTGGTTCTCCTCTAACTTCATATCACGAAACACCTTCCACTCCAAAAATGGTTGATTATACATATAATCACCCCCTTCTCGTCCTCGGATCCCCCAGAAAAGGTGGATGATGAAGGCACTGTCAATGAGAACCATCTGAGTGAAGTCGTCGCTAGAGAGGTCGATGGGATCCGCATAGCACTCACGTATTTCGATTTCTTTGTCCTTTATAATCTCCAGGCACAAGTTGAGGAGTCTGTCCGCTTTCCCTTGGTTGTCACCCAAGAAGAGCTGAAGATATTTGAGTTTGTGAGCTTCCATGGGAAGAAGCCTTTTATCATTGTGGTGGAGAGGGCCAATTGATACTAGCTTGGGTGTGAAGGCTTCCTCGTTTACTTGACGCAAATCAGGCGGGACTCTAAAGATGCAACGTTTTGCCGAATATCGAGGTGCTTCTTTTAACATTCCTTGTATGGTGGTGGCTAAACTTGAGAGCCTCGCCGGATTCCTTCCCATAGCTGATATCTCCTCTTATAAGTTATAAATCTGAAATGAATGCAAGTACAGGTACTTTTTCTATTAATGAGTATAGCTAGCGTTATACTACTGGCTAGCCGTTCCAACTTCTGATCGGTCTTTTGTCAGTAGCTAGTTAATTACCCTTTTTCAATTAGTTTTCTTACCTCTGTGTCAACAAAAATGTAGGGCGGGGTCGATCTTCGTGGCCAATATATAAGAGAGCCTAATTTATTCTGTTTTGGAATTTAAATATGAAAACGTTGCTTTATCACTTATTCCCTTCCATTACTTGATCATGAGAACAACACATCCTGATTTTTTCTTTTCGAGTTCTGAAATAAATCACCGGCATTTTAACCTGGTTTTTTCTAATTTGTTAACCAACCTAAAAATAAAAAAAGATTGATTTTATGTATTTTTCATTATTTCAATGTATTACGAATTATCTTATTAAAAAAATGTATTAAGAATTAATGCATTAAAACTTTAATACCTTTCTTGATTTTTTAGTATTTACTGTGCATTTATAGGCACACATTAGAAAATTAGTTTTAACATTTTTGTCAGTAACTTCTTAGGGCTTGTTTGTTTGACTAAAAATCATACAAGGGAAAGGAATATTAGACCTTGGTCCATAAAAATGTGTTTGGTTTAATCACTCAAAGGATTATTACTGTTTTGGGCCTTAATGGATTAAACCCATTTGTTTACCCTAAAAAAAGAAGGTTTACTAATTCACCCTCCTCTTTCACCCGAACCTCTCGACCTCTCCTGTTTAGATCTCTGAGTCCCCCAACCTCTCTCTCTCGCTCACTTCCATCAGATCTCCATTCACGTTCTCGTTCTCGGTCGAATCTCCATCCTCGTTCTTGTTTTTCGTCGATCTGATCTCTCTCTTGGCTCTTGTTTTCGGTTGATTCTCAATCCTATTTCTCATTTTTCGTCGATTTGATCACCATCCTCCTTTTCGTTTTCCATCAAATCTCCATCCCCGAACCAAAATTGGACTCACTGTGGTGTCAATTAGGGTCATGGATGGTCGGATCTCTTCCTCCCCTTCCATTCCAGTGAAGAAGAACAGCTCAAACAACGGTAATTGGATTGGAGCAGAGTCGCCGATCCGATCCGACACCTCCTTCTCCTCCTCCGATTTGACAGCGTCGCCGAGATGAGATATGATCAGAGCATGGTCAGGGCGCCGCTTCACCTTCTCCTCCACACTAGGGCAGTGCCTATGCCTTCTCCACCATGACTCATGAGGGTTAAGCTGCTAGCCGTGACCGAGTGTTCTAGACTCAAGAATTACGGTGAATCCCTTTGATCAATCTTTGGATATGGAAATTGTGTTGAAAACCTATATTGTGTCAATGGATTTTCTGTTCTATTGACTCTCCAATTGGTCATCAAATGACATTAATGGTGAGTTCCATTGATTTTGTGATTGAGAAATGGTGTATACAGATAATTCTAACTCCCAAAATTGAAATTGGATTTGCTTTGACTTTTTTTTATTTCGTTTTCCCCGAATTGCTTTTTTTTTAGTTGTGTATTTTTGTTGGATAAATTGCATTTATAAGGTAAGGTTAATCGATTCCTTTTTCTAATCTAACCAAACAAAATACTAGGTAAACAATTTCTCTTACCTTTCCCTTCTCCATAAAGCAATGAATCTGTTTACTTTACCTCTGTTCAAACAAACGGGCCCTTAATTAGTTCGGATCAAAAAAGTAACTTCTTGATCAATTTTTAAAATAAAAAAGTTTAGGGTAGGATGAAAAGTGTTGGAATTAAGGTTTTTTTTAAAATACCCATGTGTTTAATTAAAAAAGATTTAAAAAAAAATAACACCATTTTTAATTAATACTCTCTTTTAATCAAAATAATAATATATTGTGTTAAAAAAATTTCTCCTCTTCTTTCCCTCCCATGATCAACGCCCGTGCTCCGCTTGTTGGTTGCTCTGTGTCAATCTCTAAAGAAGAATACTGAAGAGAAAGGAGATATCAGATCTGCGCCGCGCTCCCTCAATCCCTTGTTCACTCGGTTCCCTCCGGCTCTCTGTGTGGCCGGCAGAGGAGATCTGCTCAGCCTGCTCTCCAATCTAGGTCGTCTTCTTCCTTCCAGCCCCGATGAGCGGGGCTTCAACTTCCTTCTCCGGGTTCACATATTCTCTCTTCCTCTTACTCCTCCTTCCTATTCCGTTGTTCATCTTCTCCAGGTTCAGATATGGGATGGGTTGAATATGTGTAGATATTAGTGTATTTGTGCCGAATTTGTGTTGATGTAAGGGTATTTGTGCCGAAATTTGTTTTAATGTAAGTGTCTTTGTGCTGAATTTGTGTTGATATAAGTGTATTTGAGTTGAATTTGTGTTGAGATCGTTCATCTCCCTGTATGCAGAACCTCTGTTTCTAGGGTTTGGAAGCGGCCACTCCACCATCTCATTCGCCATGGGTCGTCATAAGCATTTCTACTCCTCTTCTTCTCCGTTTCTTCCTCTTTCCTTATTGCAGATTTACTTGTTCTTCAACCCTTTCCGTTTTGATGAATTTAGGAGTGTTATGTTTGGTTGAATTTCGGTAGTTTCAATACTCTGTTTTCTCTCGATCTGACAATTTGTGTTATGTTTCTTTGGAACTTAACACTGATAAATTGATGTCTGTTCATTATTGCAGTCTTAATTTATGATAGTCACTATCCTCAACCATTTTCCATTAGCATTTGACATTTCTCCATTGTTGTAACTTTATTTGCTGCTATACTAAAGATGAACAATTTGAAAGGTATTTTGGGATTTAATAAAAAAAAAATTGCATTTTTTAGCAAGAGATCAAATATATAATATAGGGAAAACAAAAATATATCCTCAACTTTCAAAAGTAATAAAAATATCCCGATCTTTGATAGTAGTAGTAATATATTACCACGAGTTTTCTCATGGGTCAAAAATGCTGACAATGCATCATACGTGGATTTTTTTACAATGGTTTTCTTGAACTATTTCCTTAGGAAAAGAAAATATAGAGTTGGACCAGGTTCAAACTGAGCGCCTTTTCCCCCCCCCCCTATCTTCTTTCGTGATCGCCTCTTGGGCAATCTTCTAGGTCTTCTAAATAGCTCATAGTTCCTCTTCAATGAAAGTCTTCCTTCCTCATGTTCACCTATCTTAAGCTATCTCTCTCACATCTTCTTCCTCTTTGATTCGTTCACAAACTTAGCTGAATAAGTTTTTTTTTCCCTTGTCATTGTTGTTGTTTTCGATTTAGTTTTGTTGTCGGTTTGGTGTTAGAAATAGTCGTGTTGTGTTAATTTGAGGTAATTTTGACCGGATTAGTTGCTTGGTTGAATTGATTACGTTTTTTCGGGTTTAATTTTGTTGTTGATGTATTATTTTTCTTAATGAAACCGTTTGAGAAAACTCGATTTTAGTGCTAATTTGTAAAAATCGACATAGGTTGCCTTGTAAGCATTTTTTACCCGTGAGAAAACTCGTGATAATATATTACCACTATCCTCAAATGTCGGGATATTTTTATTACATTTGAAAGTTAAGGATATATTTTTACCATACCTCTAAATATGAGGGTCTTTTAATTATTTTTGCCTATAATATATTAAGAAAACACACGTGTTTATATTAAAAAATAACACAATTGAAGATATAGAAATTTATTCACGAAAGGAAACATGGGTGAAGAATTTATATTTTCCTTATTAATTTATTTAAATCAATAAAAAAATATTTTTTATAAACAATATACTAGTCCCGATCTTATTACCCACTTCGTACGCAGGTTTTTTTGTTATAACAACAAAATATTATTACTTTTTAAAGAAATAAGTGTTCAAATTTAATGGGTTAAATATTCACATCTTCTATTCTATACATTCACTTTTAATAAAAACAAAATATTCATATATCTTCAATATCAAACAAGATGTTTATGTTGTTATTCCTTTTTAAAATAACAAGTAATCAATTTTAATGAGTTAAATATTTACATTTTGCATTCTCAATATTAATTCCTTTTTAATGAGCAAAATATTCATATGTTTTTCATTCAATATGAAACGAACTGCTCAAATCGACTTTTAATTCTATTAAAAAAATTTAAAATTCAATTACCTACTTCATAGTTAGTGCAAATTCATAGCTTCATCATACATCCAAATGCAAAAGTTAAAGAAAACAAAAGAACTAAGAACAACTTCATGGATTGTAAAAATGAGAACCGTTTCTTTTTCTTCTCTTTTTTTTTTTATTCAATTGTTTAGGTGTGACCGTTTAATTTAATAAATCTAATGACTCATAATTCTCCCCCGTTACACGTACTTTAAGATTCGTTTCACCAGAATCTCTCTCTCTCTCTGTATATATGATCTATTCGCAAAAATTATTCGTCTATTTGCTTATGAATATTTATCTGTTTTCACAAGATTATTTATCAATAATTATGTAATTATTCGTTTGTACAAATAATGTAAAAAATTATAAATTTTATTCTAACGAATAATCTCCCAATATCAACGAATAATCAGAATTTACTTTTAATGTCATCTGTTGATCTGCTTAATTCAATGGCGCAGATTTATTAATATGATACACGAGTAAGTTGCAAAGACAACAAGATTGACCATATCAGTTAGAGATGCTAAACTGCATTATATTAATTAAGAGTTTGGCAATATATAGACAGCTGTAAAATCAGGTATGAAACCAGGAATGAAAATGGAATGGGTAAGAATGGACCTCAATTCACCCCTAGTTGTCTTGATTCCATCATTATAGACACGACAAGTGAAAATTTTGAAAAAGAACCGGCCTTACTAATTGAAAATTTTGAAAGTGAGGAAGTATAACAAATTAAAAATAAAACATATTTCAAACAATAAAATTATATAGATAACCGAAAAATATATAATGATTCCGCTTAATTATGGTTAAGTGCAACTGTGCAAGTAGTTTGCATAAAAATTGACCAAAAAGGGGAAGACATAGCTCACCAGCCATTTTACAATTGCGCAACAACTACAAGGATATGATATTTGTATTCCCCTTCTTGAACGGGATGGTTGAGTTTGATCCAAAACCCTTTATGGTCAAGACATATATATACCTTCATGGGCTTATATATTGCAAACTTCTGACAAAGAAAAAACACGATTGAAGGCTAAGTTGTAGGCACGTCCGAGACCAGATGATGATGGTAGAGGTGGCGCCCCATGTACTACCTGATTAGTTAATCATCAAGGACTTCAACAAATAAACCTCAAAATAGGTGTAAGAGAGATGACTTTCTTCTTTTTCCCTTCTTTATTAGGAAAGAATATGGTTGTGTTCAAGATATGCTTAAACCCCTATTCTATATTCATCAATATTTAAAATGGTCAAAAGTAAGAAGATGGAGACCCAAAAAACCCCTATCTCGGAAAAGAACGCGCTCCCTCACGCGCCTACCAAATCCCCCCCCAATTCGACCCTCCCTTAACCCTAGCTATGCCGATATGAAAAATCAACCTGCAAAAGATCCGATCTCCCCTGCAATTCGAACACTAAACCTTCCAAAAACTCAAACTCGAAGTCGTCCCTTCAATCTCAGAAGTTTCTGGTACTGGACATGGCACACGGGTTTAATTTCGTTCGAGATTGGGGGATCTTATCCCCTGCTAGGGTTTCGGCTTTCTCGTACAATCAAATCTCTACAAGGGAGGATTACAACTGCAATCATTGTAATTTATGGCTGGGATCTCCATTGTTCACTCTGGCTTGGCTGTCTATAGCGACTTGATGGGTCTTCTGCTCGTGGATGGCCTCCTCTGACTTTCGTTTTCAGAAGCTCGGGCTTCTTCAAGGTTTTATCTCAGAGGGATTACTGTCCCTCTTTTGACAGGTATGACATCTATCTTTCAATCCTCTTCCCAAACATCCAGATGCTATCTGAAATTTGGAACAACCAACACCAATTGAACTTTAAGTTGAAGTATTTAAGCTTTACGATTGTTGTATTGAATGCTCCTCGCCATGCTGCTTTCATCTCCTTCTCTGATAACTCTCGAGTTCTCTCTGATCTTCCTCTCTCCATCTGCTGCTACTGGACTAACTCAGCCTTAATGGCAAACCACCAACCATCAAAAGGGAAGGAGGGTCTCTCTGAGACACTACCGAACCCCGAGAACACCCAGCCACCATAAGGGAAGGAGGGTCTCTCTGAGACACTACCGAACCCCGCCAACACCCAACCCACTTGGAAGGAGAGATTCTCCGAGTCTCTACCGAACCCCAACAACACTAACAAGCAATCCACCCCTCCCATTCCTCTTAAAAAGGATAAAGGGAAAAAGAAGATTGAACTTACTTCTTGCTTTGACCAACTCCAAGCTTTTCAACCAAAATACATATTTGATCCCAAAGCATTACTTTATGGTAGAGCTTTTGGAGCACCCATTGAATTCAAGAAAGTAGCACCTTCATGTAAAATGTTTGATCTTTTCATCTTAATCCATGTTTTTAGTTATAATTTAAATCTTACCATGATCTATGATCAGTGCAAATTGAATACCACATTCCAATTTATGCTAAGCATTTTTAACCTAACTTACTGTCAAATCCATAGCATGATTATCTATGTTATATCTAAATCACAATTGCCTAAGACTAACACTGCTCGGGGGGCTTTCCCCTTTGAGCACATAAATATTAAACATTGGATTTGCTTTGCTAAAACATATAAGGACATCAAACTTCCTAGCTCGAGCAACTACTGTTGGATTGCAGCTCACTCTGCCGAGTTTGTTTTCTTTACCCTGAATTTATGTCTCAAATCTAACTTAGCACATGAAAAAGGATATGTGACTACATATTACATTGCTAGGATTCACCTAAAAGGTTTACTTAAGCATAACCATACACCTTACCTTGGAATTTATGTCTCCAGTGGACTTCCGGTCCTGATTAAATTCAATCAAACCAAAGCTTTTGAGAAACTCTCTGGTGAACTATATCATGAATGGTGTATGCATCATGGTATCCTATATCAGACAAACTTAAGTTATATGAATCTTTGTTCCTTTGTTCTGAGCTATAGCAATACAATTAATCATTTGATTTCTATTATTATCTACCAAAGGCTTGCTGTAAATCAAAATAAAGTTTGTTTCTCTTGCCTTTACCACTGGATTAATGAGATTATATACTCTTATTATACAATAATCACAAGCATTCTGTCAAATAATCTTAAGCAGGGCTATATTGCCTTTGGCTGGTGTTTCATTAGCACCACCATGCATACTCCTAAATATTCCTTGACTAACTACTCTCGAGAGGGATTCTCTCTCGAGATGATTTACTCTCCCATCTGCTCACAGGTTCACAAAAGGAGACAAAGGTCTCAGTTTTATGGCCAAAACACAATCATCATGGATCTCAAGTTTTCTCAGCAGGAACCTTGGCAGCATGTAACTAGGGGACTGGTTTGGAACTTAAGGATCTTAATAAATTGGTTTTGCTTCTCCTGTCCCTGGAATCAGTTGGGTTCTCTTCTTCTTTTTGACAGGTTTGGCTTCTCAATCCCTCTCTCTAAACCCAAAATCCAGATTCCTTTTGGAATCTGTATTCCTAAAATTTATTTGAATATTGCTTACCCTTATTTAATCCTTTGTAGACCAAAATTAAATGCTCATCTCCTACTTACGTGCTCTTTCCTTTCTGTTCTTGGCCAAATGCTCTCTGTTCTTACTGTGTTTTCTTGCTGTTTATATTGCACTGCCTTAATGGCAAACAACCTAAACGACAAAGGGAAGGGGATTCTCATTGATGATCCACCGAAACCCATAAACACTCAATCCAAAGGGAAGCCTTCGGGTGACACCCATAAAAAACCTACTCTCTCCAAGTCATTCAAGAGTGATAAGGGTAAAGGGAAACTTGATCTTGTTTCATTCTTTACTCAATTGCAACAGTTTCGACCCAAATATCGCTTTACTACTAGTGCCATCCTTGTTGGGAGGGCATTTGGTGCCCCTATGGAATTGAGAAAGCTTGAAACCAATAAGATTCTATCCAGGATATGTAATGCTTATCTATGTAATGACTATCTTAATACATATCTTATATGTTGGTTATCTGCTAGTCTCACTTCTCTTGATTGCATGTGCAACTACCTACATCCCCTTACTCTATACTGTAGGAGAACTTTGCTTTCTTATGTATATCCAGGAGATAAAATGCTTTCTTATGCAGACAATTGGAACCACATTTACTTGCATTTGTTTCAGCTTAAGTCTGGGCTTTGCTGGCCTCTTGGCTTTAGCTATGGAGATAATTGGAACCAAACATATGAAGAACTATATCACATGCCATCTATACTGCTGATATTGATCCCTGCCAGCAGATGGTCTGATTGCTGCCTCAAGCGATCTCTTGACTCAAGTGAGCACCCATGCGCCATCTCCCAAACTCTTATTAATATCTGCTCTTGGGTGGTTTCCGATTATTTGGCTTACAAACCACTGCTATGCACTGTAAATCACATACACTATGATCTATGTAATCTCCCCCAATTAGCTCCTCCGGTTGAGTATAATTCTCTCCTCAAGAAATCTCATAATTGCAGTGTAAATCTTGGACAATATAAAACCCTCAACATGTCTTTCATTTTAACTATTATGACTTTCCTTCTCGGTTTTATTATGATGGTTAACATTTCTAGTGTTTCTTGCTTAAGCCAAACCCTTTGCTTGAACATTAGATTATTTCTGAACCGCTTAAATCCCAAAGGCCTTGGTTCCAATACTCCAAATTTACCTATCACTCGATACATTCAGGATACAACAACTAACAAAAACAACTCAGAACACAATCTAATCCAAGAATCATCGGAGGTATTGCTGCATTACACACTCACACAAACAGTCATAGAGATAGAAAAAACTTATAACAATGAACAGAAATCAATCAAAATGCACACTAATTGGCGAGTCTTTACTTTTTTAAGTAAGGTTCTAACCTTTCTAAGTACCATATCTCCCGCAATTGGTTATAATGAAGTTTAGCTTCTGGAATGTAAGGGGCCTAAGTAGAAAGAACGTTTGGACCCATATTGAATCTACTACTAAAGCAGAACACATAAAAATCTTAATGTTAGCCGAAACAAAATTATCAAATCCTCCTCCGGATAAATGTTGGAGGAAACCAGGATTTGACAAAATGTTTTTCTGTCCGTCAAAAGGACTTGCAGGAGGTTTATGCCTTCTTTGGAAAGAATCCCTTTTCTAGAATGAAACTTTTACTATTAGAAACTCTACAGACCGTATCATCCAGGCAGACTACACAAACACGACACTTAATATTAACATCGAAATCTTATTTGTTTATGCAACACCTTATGCAAATGAAAAAAACTCTTTTTGGACCTCACTTTCAGACTATATACGCAATGCAAAGGATGATCTTATTATCTTGGGGGACCTAAATGAAATATTAGAGCCGAACGACAAAATGGGTGGAAGGATTCCATCTGCAAGCAGATTTACAAGAATACAAGATATTATTAGTACTTACAACCTGGTAGACTCCCCTACACGTGGAAACAATTACACTTGGAGAAAACACGAACATGGTATTGACAATATATTTGAAAAACTGGACCGCGCTGTGATTAGCCACTCTATCCTAAAACAATTCCCTAACCTATGCACCAAAAACCACGCCTTCTTAAAATCAGACCATGCACAAATTACACTAGACCTCATGGATAACCTGAAACCAAAATTACAACCTTTCAAATTTGAAATGGCATGGACAACGAAACCAGAATATGAAGCAGTTGTGCGCTCTGCTTGGAGGCTTGACTCTCCCGGCTCTCAAATGTTCAAATTAACAAAGAAATTGCAAGAGGTCAAAAGGAAAAGCAAGCTATGGAGCAAAGTAACGTTTGGAAACGTCTTTCGCCAAATTAAACAAGTAGAAACAGAATTACTGGAATTACAGAAAAATCTTTGCAATGCTTATAACCAAAACCTGGATAACAAAATCAAAAGGCTCACAACAAAGCATACCTCTCTTCTTTCCTTCCAACAAAAATATTGGGGGCAAAGGGCCAAAAGAATACACGTAAAATCAATTGACGCTAACTGACAGGCCTAAAGTCGTTATGCCAAATCAAAGTAAATTCCTAAGATGCAAACTATAACAAGTATAGTAGGTAAGTTAGGGTCGAACCCACAGGGAAACAGAATCAATTGTAAGAGCAAGTATTATTACCCAAAAGTAACCGATTCAAGGGGGAGTTTTGTGTGTAAGCGATAGTGACCGAGCAAGTTGCAATAAGAGGTTGCGAATATATGATGGAAATGTATTACACCAGGTAATTATCCGCACAACAATTGAGATGGTTCATCATCGCATTCTATGAGTCTCAAGTTCTAATATCCAGTAATTGTTCTCAATTCAGATCGTGTAATAGCTTTTAGTCCTACCAGTCCTAAAAGCACTTATCACCAAATTACAAGGGGAAACCTTCACCGAATAATAAAGCGATAGCATTCAAACATGAATTATAATGAGATACAAGCGATTCTAACAACCCGTTAAAATAGCCTGTAATCGAATCTCCTTCACAATCTACCACAAGCAACCTGCGTATGATGATTGTGTTTGCTACAATGAATCTACAACCCCAAACCTGGAATTGGAAACCCTAGCAATATGACTAGTATCGATAAACCTAGGTGATCAATCCAGATTAACCAATAATAAGCAATCAAGCAATAAGCTCAGGAGATCGAAACAATTAACAAAGGACGAACAAGAGTAGAATACTCACAACCAATTCAATTGAAGGCTTCAAAGAACCAAGTGTAACAAAGGAGAGTTAGTTCTCCATAGGGTTTGTGAGATGAAGAAAAGGAAAATACGTCTCTGGAAAATAACCTAATCAAAACTGCCTTTTTCTCGGCAATAATATAACCTACTTAAAAGGGTTTAACATCCCGTAAAAATATAATATTAAAAACTAATAAGATAGGGAAAAATCGGATAAGAATCCGTCTCCAGGGACTGACGCGGGCGCGTCAGTAGCAGCGCGGGCGCGCCAGTGGATCGCGTTGATACTTCTCTCTGATGCAACGACGCAGGTACTCCCTCCTAGCAGCGCGGGCACGTCAGTAGCAGCGCGGCCGCGCCAAGCTCACCAGCTTCCAGCTGCTTCCGAACTTCTTCAGTTCAACTCTTCTGTAACTTGCATGATCCTATGATTTCTTCAACTTCTTCAACAAGTTCCGAATCACCAAGTTCATACAAATATCTCTCACAATGACATGTAAATGATGACAAAAACTACTAAATGCGCTATAGAATATATCGCATATCAAATTCCCCCATACTTAAACCTTTACTCGTCCCGAGTAAGCATAGAAGCTAAGCCTACTCTCACCATAAAGCTCAAAGGTTTACAGACAGTACAAGGAAAATGAACAATAAGTACTAGTAGTTTCCACCATCTCAAAAATCAGCACAAAAGACAATCAAAATAGGAAATGAGTCTTACAATTATATCTCAACCATCTACACCTTATAGCTCCCAGTGGCCTACCCGAAAACCTTCTTATCACTCCACTTCTTATGTCGCCTTCGCCAAGAGATCAATCCTAAACACTCAAAGTAAACGCTCATCTTGCCAAGGCGCCCTTTCGGGTTTTCACCAAGCCACTCATTTTTTTTCAAAGATGGTGCTCACATAAACATTCTCACTTCCCTCAAGTCTCATATTGCCAAAGCCGAAGGCTCGCCAGACTACCTGCTTTTTGCCTGAGTCGCCCTTTCAGGTTTTCAACTCATCCCAGGATTTTGATTGCTTTTTTTTTTTTTTTTAGAATAACAAGTGCAGAATCTGTACAAAAATAATGCGGAAATGAGATATGTACAAGATATGTAAATCCTTTCCCTCCCCCATACTTGAATGAAGCATTATCCTCAATGAGAAAGAAGACAGAAATAAGTAGGGAGAAAGGAAACAGAAGGACTCACTGAGGGGGTGGATAGTGGCGAGAGTAGTCCTCTCGCATGCGGCGAAGCTCTTCCCTTATACCTCTGAACTCGCCAAGGGTGTCTAGGATGTCGGCCTGCTGGTGGAGAATCCGGTCCTGCACTCTATCTTGGTTTTGAACCACCGTCGTCAAACTTCCTGCTTCTTGGCGCAGAAGGCCAATCTGGTCAACCAGGGAGCCCCACTGGTGAGGCTGTTGATGAGCATCCTGAAAAGCTTGTGGGGGCCAAGGGGCCCACTGATGTGAATCCTGCTGGCTCTGATATGTCGGGTGAGAATCCCAACCGTGAGAAGGGGTATGATAAGCAGGCACCTCCTGCTGTGGGCTCTGTGCGAAACCGTGGGTATCTGTCGGAACAAAAGCCTGCGGAGCCACAGGCGCTTCCTCAACTAAAGCAGCTCTAGCTGTGCCACTACTGCTACCCACTTCTAGGCGACGCCGTCTACCCAGAACTGATGTCGGAAAATAATCAGCCTCAATATACCAATCAGTCCAAGTCTCAGACCAAGGAAGGGGCTTAGGGAGCCTGAACTGATGCTCTTTCTTCTTGCCTGTACACCAAATGGTTCCCCCATCCGGCGCAGTGTCAAGCATCAAACACCTCCACAAATACTCCTCAGTGTAGGTCCTTGCTATGACCTGCTCCTCCAACTCTTGCAAACCACCTGGCTCAACGCCTGCAACAATGGCTACCCGAGTAATAAGTCCGCCTAGGACCATTTCTGGTCCAGCGGCAATGCGATCCCTTCTAACCCTGTCGAGTCCATCGAAGAAGAGCCTAAGCCAGTCAGGAGTGTAGTTTGTAGTAGGCACAGCGCTGTAAGCAAACCTCAGGTGTGTCATGGACAACTTGGTATCTGTGGTCAGCCCATAATATGTCCCAGCGACGATCTTGCACAACATACGGAAGACAGGATGAGTAATCCTGCTGTTGTACTCGTTACTGGTTAAGAATTCCTCTCCAGATACGGCTCTAAAGAATGCAACGAGGTCTGTGTCGGTAGTGGCTGTCGCCCATCCATCAGTTGGGGCCTTAGTGATCCCCAAAGCAGCTGGCAACCTTGCTGCAGAAATCCTGTAGGTAGTGCCATTGAACCTGAAAGAGACCCCTCTAATTCTGTTCTCCCCAAGGTACAGCTGATATGTCGCAAGGAACTGCTTGCACAGTTCTGGGTATCCTACAGCTCTCAACTCCAAAAAATCACCAATACCAGCGTGAGCTAAACACTTCTGCATACAGTCTAGCATCTGAAGTCTCTGAAGGGTCTCTCTATGCAGATATTTTGTAGAACTGACACAGTTTACCTTATTATAAATCGCTCACTCCTCTTCAGACAGATCTAACTCATCCTCAGATCGACTCACCTCTTCCTCCGATGAACTCATATTCGACAAACAAGAAGACTAGATCCGAATCGAAATAAGGACAGCGGAAAGAACTCATAAAGAACAGATGAGGTTCGACTCAGGAGGCCGACGCGGGCGCGTCAGGAGCACGGCGCGGGCGCGTTGGAGAGAGCGAGTGCGGGCGCGTTGGAGAGTGGCGCGGCCACGTCGGTGGTGTCAGCCTCCTGTTTAGTAACTCTGGCAGGCGCGGGCGCGTTGAAAGGTGGCGCGGCCGCATCGGAGATTTCTGCAGACTCGAAAATCGCCCAAAACGGTTGCCGACGCGGAGCTTCTCCCCGGTGCCGAGGACGAAAGGAAAGGAGAACGGGTCTTCAGTGCTCCGGGACTCCCACTGGTCGACGGGGGCTCGCACCGACGGCTGATGGTGAGGTCGGCGATGGAATGTGGGTGGAGGGGTGGCGGGTTGGTGGCGCAGGGGAGTGAGAGGAGAGGATGTGGGGTAGGCTAGGGTTGTGTTTGGATTTGAGGGATGATGATGGGGCTTGAAGATGGCGGGCTGGCCCGAAGCGGGTTTTCCAGCCCGTGGTCTTTTTTTTTTTTTTTTTTTTTTTAGGGACAGAAAATTAACACTGCGGAAGCAGTAGGTCCGAAATGCGGATGCAATTCGTCACCAGAAACTCCTTCTTTATTACCTACAAGTTAAAATAAAACTAGTTAAGGGAAAGAATGCCATACCTTGGGTTGCCTCCCAAGCAGTGCCTTTGTTTCAAGTCGCTGGCTCGACTAAGCCTTTTTTGATTATTCTAACTCTCCATTTGGCTCCTCCAAAACTAACTCATCCATAGCCTCCTTCGGGAACCCTTCATAGTATGTCTTAAGCCTTTGACCATTTACCTTGAACTTCTTGTGGCTATTCGGGTAATATAACTCTACAGCGCCATGTGGGAAGACTTCAGCAACAATGTATGGTCCCCCCCACTTTGACCTAAGCTTCCCAGCGAAGAGTTTCAGGCGAGACTGAAAGAGTAAGACTTTGTCACCGGCTTTAAAGTCCTTCCTATGGATATGCTTGTCATGCCATGCCTTGGTCTTTTCCTTATAGAT
Source organism: Persicaria tinctoria (assembly GCA_037127255.1). NCBI lineage: Eukaryota > Viridiplantae > Streptophyta > Magnoliopsida > Caryophyllales > Polygonaceae > Persicaria > Persicaria tinctoria. The sequence goes on from JBANSL010000013.1 coordinate 74,163,382, forward strand.
TGCCGCATTATCATAGGCGTCCAAACGTAGCTCCTCGAGCTCGCCTAACCGTAGCTTCCTGTGTTCTCCAACCCCGTCACTCTGCATATTGCATTATTTCACTGCCCACCAAGCCTTGTGCTCCAGCTCAACAGGAAGATGACATGCCTTACCGTAGACAAGTCTGAAAGGAGACATCCCAATTGGAGTTTTGTAAGCAGTGCGATAAGCCCACAATGCATCATCAAGTCTCAAACTCTAATCCTTCCTGTTAGGATTTACAGTCTTCTCGAGAATGGCTTTGATCTCTCTATTGGACACCTCTGCTTGGGCATTCGTCTGTGGATGGTATGCGGTGGAAACTCTATGTGTGACATGATATTTCTTCAGCACGGAAGTCACAGTTTTGTTGCAGAAATGGGTACCCCTGTCACTAATCAGCGCTCTAGGAATTCCATGCCTGGCAAAAATATTGCTTTTCAAGAACCCTGCCACAACTTTAGAGTCATCAGTTCTGGTGGCCTTCGCTTCCACCCACTTGGAAACGTAGTCCACCGCAAGTAAAATATACAAGTTCCCACAAGAACTAGGAAAAGGTCCCATAAAGTCAATGCCCCAAACATCAAATATTTCGCAAAAAATCATCGGTGATTGTTGCATTTCATTCCTTTGAGAGATATTCCCCATTCTTTGACACCTATCACATGCCTTGCAGAAAGAATAAGCATCTTTAAAAACATGTGGCCAATAAAATCCAGATTCAAGCACTTTTCTAGTAGTTTTATTGGCACCAAAGTGTCCCCCACATGCTTGAGAATGACAAAATTCAAGAACAGATCGTACCTTATTATCTGGAAGACAACGACGAATTACCTGATCAGCACAATGTTTCCAAAGGTATGGGTCATCCCAAACATAGTGGTTTGCTTCTCTTCGAATCTTCTCCGTTTGAGCCTTGGTATAATCCGGAGGAAATTCCCCACAAACTAAGTAGTTTACAATGTCCCGATACCAAGGGTGTACGGAATGAAGTCCTAGAACGGACTGAGATGGGCTGAGAAGTGATAGCGTGGGCGCGTCAAGGAACGACGTGGGCGCGTCAGACTCCGGCGCGGGCGCGTCAGCTGTCGGCGCGGGCGCGCCAGACTCCATCGTGCTTTTGTGCTCGATTCTGCATAATGTGTCATCCGGAAACGTGCCTAAGATGGGTTTCTGTGACTCCGGCTTGTCCTCCTCATTCACCAATCTGCTTAAGTGGTCAGCCACCAAATTCTCCGCTCCTTTCTTGTCCTTAATCTCCACATCAAATTCGCTGAGCAACAGGACCCATCGAATTAATCTTGGTTTTGTCTCCTTCTTTGTCATCAAGTAGCGGAGGGCTGCGTGATCTGTGTAGATAATCACTTTGACCCCAAGCAGATACTGTCGAAACTTCTCTAGTGCAAACACCACGGCTAGCATTTCTTTCTCAGTGGTGGAGTAGTTGCGCTGCGCTCCATTCAGAGTCATGGAAGCATAATGGATCACATGAGAGGCTCTTCCCTCTTTTTGGCCTAGCACTGCTCCCACTGCATAGTCGCTCGCATCACACATGATCTCAAATGGGCGAGACCAGTCTGGTGCCTGAATGATTGGTGCACTAGTGAGGCGTCCTTTCAGTGAGTCGAACGCCTCTTTGCACTCTTGTGTGAGTACAAAGGTCACATCTTTCTTCAGAAGCTCGCACAAGGGTGAGGATACCTTCGAAAAGTCCTTGATAAACCTGCGATAAAAACCTGCATGGCCTAGGAAAGAACGAACTTCGCGCACATTAGTAGGATAAGGCAAAGATTGAATTACATCAATCTTCGCCTTATCGACCTCAATACCCTTTGCAGAGACTATGTGACCTAAAACAATTCCCTGTTCTACCATAAAGTGACACTTTTCAGAGTTCAAAACCAGATTAGTTTCAACACATCTTTTTAACACTAGTGCCAAATGGCTCAAACAAGTATCAAAGCTATCCCCATGTACTGTGAAATCATCCATGAATACTTCAATGAAATTTTCAATGTATTTAGAGAAGATACTAACCATACATCATTGAAATGTCCCGGGTGCGTTACATAGTCCAAATGGCATTCTGCGATATGCAAAAGTACCGAAAGGACATGTAAATGTAGTCTTCTCCTGGTCCTCTGGCGCTATGGCCACCTGAAAATATCCAGAATATCCATCCAAAAAACAATAATAGGGGCGCCCAGCAAGGCGTTCTAGCATCTGATCAATAAAGGGGAGGGGGAAGTGATCCTTCCTGGTTACTGTATTCAGCTTGCGATAGTCTATGCATACCCTCCAACCTGTTTGTGTTCTGGTAGGGACCAACTCACCTTGTTGATTCTCCACGACTGTAATCCCTCCTTTCTTAGGGACAACTTGTGTAGGACTTACCCATTGACTATCAAAAATTGGGAAAATCATGTTTGCTGATAGCAATTTCAGCACTTCCTTCTTCACCACATCCATCATGGGAGGATTGAGCCTTCTCTGTGGTTGGCGTGATGGCTTAGCTCCATCCTCCAGCAGAATCCTGTGCATGCATGTAGATGGACTAATTCCCTTGATGTCAGCGATGGTCCACCCCAGCGCAGTTTTGTACTTCTTCAGAACCTCCACTAACCTTTCTTCCTGCTCTGCTGAAAGCTTACTTGACAAAATAACTGGTAAAGTGTCATCAACTCCTAGGAAAGCATACTTGAGATGACTAGGGAGTTGTTTGAGTTCAATTTCAGGTGCCTGCACAACAGATGGAACAAGCACTTCGCTTGGAGTCAGTAGATTGAGGCCAATGCCCAAAAGAGTAGAGAACTTACCTTCTACATCCATCTGGGCTACTAATTCCTGCATGTTAGATGTAATTGAAAAATCTGTATAGGACTCGTCAATAGCATTCTCAATAATTGACTGCAACTCATCTTCCCTAGAAATATCAAATAGATCTTGAGCTAATAGTTCAATCACATCAATAAAGCACAGAGAATGGTCATCAACAGGATGTTTCATAGCCTTGTATAAATCGAATTCAACCTTTTCTCCATCAAATTCCATTGTTAGTGTCTCAGAAACACAATCAATTTTTGTCCTAGATGTTTTAATAAAAGGTCTACCTAAAAGAATAGGCGCATCATGCTTATCATGTTCCATATCCAGGACAAAGAAATCTGCAGGAAAAATCAGTTTATCGACCATGACCAAAACGTCTTCTACTACTCCTTTAGGGTATTTATTAGACCTGTCAGCTAGTTGCACAATTACTCTATTTTCATGCAAAGGTCCTAAATCTAGCGATTTGTAAAGTGAGTAGGGAAGCACATTTATGGAAGCGCCCAAATCAAGCATAGCTCTATCAAATTTTACATCTCCAATGACACAAGGGATAGTAACCATACCTGAATCAGTGCACTTTTTCGGCATTCTCTTCTGAAACATAGCGGAGACTTGCTCACTTACTTTCACTTTCTTCTTACCTTTCAACTTCTGATTTCTCTTCACCGTGCAAAGCTTCTTCAAGAACTTGGCGTACTTGGGCACAATTTTTATCATTTTCAGCAGAGGAATGTTCACCTGACACTTGCTAAATGTCTCGAAAAGCTCTGAATCATCGATTATCCTCCTCTCTTTGAGTGCCTCAGGGAACGGAGGTTTTGGTTTCTCCGACCCGAGAGGGGGAAAATCCGGTCGGACATATGTATCGACATAGGGCTCGGATTCAGGCGAGATCGGACTCGACGTGGGCGCGCCAGTATCTAGCGCGGGCGCGCCAGTGTCCAGCACGGGCGCGCCAGTGTTGGGCGTGGCCACGTCGGAGATCTGCGTGCTGTCCTTCTCATCTTCCTGACTTTTCAGCTCTTTTCCATTCCGAAGAGTTATAGCACTGACGTTTTCCTTTGGATTGACCACCGTTTGAGATGGTAGACCCCCTGACGTCTTTGCCTCCATTCTCGTGATTGCTTCAGCCATTTGCCCCATTTGTTTCTGTATATCTTTTATGCTCGATTCAGTTGTCTGAACATGCGCAGTAAAGTGCTGTGTCAGGGTATTGAGCATGGACTCAGTAGAGGGAGCATTACCCTGCTGCCTCTGATTGTAAGGAGGTGGTTGTTGCTGTTGTGATTGGTTTGGTGGATCCCTCCATCTGAAATTTGGGTGATCCTGCCACCCTGGGTTGTAGGAGTTTGAGTAGGGGTCATGTCTGGGTCTCTGAGGTCCATTTCCACCTATAGCACTTACTTCAGCGGTGTCTTCCTGGAGTGTAGGACACGCATCAGTTGGGTGGAAGTTATCATTGCAGATTCCACAAGCCTTGAGTTGTTGAGGAGTCCCTTGCAGAGTGAGCCTCCTAACCATATCCTTCAATTCAGCAATATCTTTGGATTGGTTAGAGTCTACCGAATTGACTCCTTTCTTTCCGGTGGATTTCCCGAAATTTCTAGTCCCCTCAGCCATTTCCTGAATCTTCTCCATGGCTCCCTCTGGCGTGGCATTCAGAATATTTCCTCCGCAGGCGGCATCAATCATCCTTCTATCAGATTCCAGCAACCCCCCATAGATGTATAGGACTAGGTCCTTCGTGCTGTAGCCATGGAAAGGGCAATTAGCGCAAAGCTTCTTGAACCTTTCATTGTAATCATAGAGGGTTTCATCATCTTCCTGCTCTATATTGCTGATTGCCTTCTTCAAGGCGTTCTCCTTCTTAGCAGGGAAGAATTTCTCCAGGAAGGCCTTGTGGAGCTTAGGCCAAGTATCGATGCTCCCTGTAGGAAGACTGTAGTACCAGTCATCCGCAGCATCGACCAGCGTGAACCAAAAAGCTCTCATCTTTATCTGTGCTTCATCTATATTGGCTGGTTTCATGCTCATGCACACATTATGAAACTTCCCCATGTGCTTGATGGGGTCTTCTCCAGCCAATCCATGGAATTTGGGCAGTTGATGAATCAGCCCAGACTTTAGCTCAAAATGGTTGTCATCCCCCAGAGCAGGGATTGTCACAGCAGGTGCCTGCTGTGTGATGTTTGCTGCTGTCAGCTGTCGCAGCGTCTGATTTACATTTCCAGCCATTGGATCAGGTTGTTGGGAATGTTGGTGTTGTTCTCTAAGGCGGCGGTGGTATGTCCTGTCAATTTCCCAATCAAAATCAACAAGATGGGGATCAGTAGCACGAGTGCGAACCATGCAAGAGGTTCGCACCCAAACAGGTAATAAGACAAACAAGAACAAAGATAATCCGTTTACCCGGCAACGGCGCCAAATTTGACAGGCCTAAAGTCGTTATGCCAAATCAAAGTAAATTCCTAAGATGCAAACTATAACAAGTATAGTAGGTAAGTTAGGGTCGAACCCACAGGGAAACAGAATCAATTGTAAGAGCAAGTATTATTACCCAAAAGTAACCGATTCAAGGGGGAGTTTTGTGTGTAAGCGATAGTGACCGAGCAAGTTGCAATAAGAGGTTGCGAATATATGATGGAAATGTATTACACCAGGTAATTATCCGCACAACAATTGAGATGGTTCATCATCGCATTCTATGAGTCTCAAGTTCTAATATCCAGTAATTGTTCTCAATTCAGATCGTGTAATAGCTTTTAGTCCTACCAGTCCTAAAAGCACTTATCACCAAATTACAAGGGGAAACCTTCACCGAATAATAAAGCGATAGCATTCAAACATGAATTATAATGAGATACAAGCGATTCTAACAACCCGTTAAAATAGCCTGTAATCGAATCTCCTTCACAATCTACCACAAGCAACCTGCGTATGATGATTGTGTTTGCTACAATGAATCTACAACCCCAAACCTGGAATTGGAAACCCTAGCAATATGACTAGTATCGATAAACCTAGGTGATCAATCCAGATTAACCAATAATAAGCAATCAAGCAATAAGCTCAGGAGATCGAAACAATTAACAAAGGACGAACAAGAGTAGAATACTCACAACCAATTCAATTGAAGGCTTCAAAGAACCAAGTGTAACAAAGGAGAGTTAGTTCTCCATAGGGTTTTTGAGATGAAGAAAAGGAAAATACGTCTCTGGAAAATAACCTAATCAAAACTGCCTTTTTCTCGGCAATAATATAACCTACTTAAAAGGGTTTAACATCCCGTAAAAATATAATATTAAAAACTAATAAGATAGGGAAAAATCGGATAAGAATCCGTCTCCAGGGACTGACGCGGGCGCGTCAGTAGCAGCGCGGGCGCGCCAGTGGATCGCGTTGATACTTCTCTCTGATGCAACGACGCAGGTACTCCCTCCTAGCAGCGCGGGCACGTCAGTAGCAGCGCGGCCGCGCCAAGCTCACCAGCTTCCAGCTGCTTCCGAACTTCTTCAGTTCAACTCTTCTGTAACTTGCATGATCCTATGATTTCTTCAACTTCTTCAACAAGTTCCGAATCACCAAGTTCATACAAATATCTCTCACAATGACATGTAAATGATGACAAAAACTACTAAATGCGCAATAGAATATATCGCATATCACTAACACAAAATACTTTCATAAAATTGCAACTGGAAGACGAAACAGAAACATAATAAAGCACCTTCAAACCACCGCTGGTGTAACACTCAGCAGTGAAAAAGACATCAGAGAGCTAATCAAGCAGGACTTCAGCCAGAGATTTTCACAACAACCCAGGCAACAAATACCAAGCAATTTACTCCATCATATAGGAAATGAAATCTCGAACGAAGATAATGACTGGTTGACTCGCCAAATCACAAATTCTGAAATAAAGAATGCGGTTTTCAGTCTTGCCAATGACAAATCCCCAGGACCTGATGGGTTTCCTGCCGGATTCTTCAAAAAATACTGGCACATAGTTGAACCATCCGTCATAAAGGCGGTCAAGAGCTTCTTTTTGAGTGGAAGAATTCTAAAACAGACAAACCACACGTTCATAGCATTAATACCGAAGATAGACAACCCGACCACAACATCTCACTATAGGCCTATCAGCCTATGCTCAACAACATACAAAATTATATCCAAAATACTAGCATCAAGACTAAAAAGGATTATCCCCAAAGTAACAAACCCACTTCAAAGTGCCTTCACTTCTGGCAGATCAATACAGGATAACATCTTAATTGCAAATGAAATATTCCACCCTTTCTCAAAGAAAAAAGGAAATTCAGGTTGGATGGGAGTCAAGCTTGACATGGAAAAAGCTTTTGATATGGTCGACTGGAACTTCTTACTCTCCACCATGCTTAAACTTGGTTTCTCACCCAAATTCACGGAATGGATCAAAGAATGTATTACAACTGTAACATACTCAGTACTAGTAAATAATGAACCCACGGATATGTTTTTCCCTAAGAGGGGATTACGCCAGGGATGCCCGCTCTCACCATATCTATTTTTAATAATATCAGAAATTCTAGCTCGAGGGCTACAACATGAGTCAGAAAGGCCGCAAAGTCATCTAGGAATCAAACTAACACGTGGTGGTACGAAAATCCCCTTCTTAGCCTTTGATGACGATATTGTCATCTTTGCATCAGCAACCAAAACCGGTTGTGACCAAATTAACAAAGTACTACAAGAATACTCATCTTTGTCAGGACAACGAGTAAACAAGCAAAAATCTCAATTCCAAACATCCGGAAATGTTTCAACCACACAAAAAAATCTTATTCGAAATGAGCTCGAAATAGCACACACCCCCAAATTGGGGAGCTACTTGGGATGTCCGATCATTGAAGGACGAGTGACGAAGGACGAATTTAAAGACTTATTAACAAACACTAAGTCACAGCTACACAGATGGAAGGCGAACTGCCTCTCACAAGCGGGTCGTTGCACCTTGATCAAAACAACGCTAGCAGCTAAACCTTTACATATAATGCAATGTTTTATGCTATCCAAATCTGTTCATACGGAACTTGATAAAATCAAACGAAACTTCCTTTGGAACAAGGGCCCGAATCACAAACCCCTCATCAGCTGGTTTGAGGTTTGTAAAACCAAGGAAAATGGAGGACTTGGTCTTCGCAGCTCTGAGGACATGAATAAAGCCCTTCAGATGAAATTACTTTGGAAACTATTAGCAGAACCATCTAGCCCCTAGGTTACATTAATCAAAGAAAAATATCTCAAATATCAAAACATTCTGAATTACCAGAGGCATGGGACCTCTTCCTGGCAATGGACGCATTTAATAAAATTATTACCTTTATTCAAGCAAGGTCTTAAATGGTCTATTGGGGATGGCTCATCCATTAATTTTTGGCGGGACATGTGGCTAGGCTCTTCGCCGCTGAATTCACTAATCTCGGGAACACAACAAATTGACGAAACAGTCAACATAAGTTATTTCCTAAAACGGAATAAAACATGGGAACAAGATAAATTACATGAAAATCTACAGAATGTTATTCCAAATGACATAATAGAAGCAATCAAAACAACCCCAATACCACTAAACATCCATGTTGATAGACTATATTGGAAATGGAGCAAAAATGGCTGGTTCAGCACAAAGTCTGCAATTGACATGATACATAGACACAAAAACCATGAAATTTCGGATATAAACTGGGTTTGGGGGCTAAAGATTCCTCCTAAAATAAAATCCTTCCTTTGGAAAATCCTTAAGAACGGAATACCCACTACGGTTAAACTGGCATCTCGCCGTCTTGGTATTCCGACGAATTGCCCACACTGTGACTCTTGCTATGAAGACCTTAACCATCTACTATAGGACTGTCCTGTTTCTAGGGAAACCCTTATTGCAAATAACCCAGGTGCCTTTAGGAAAATCCTGGGCTGTTTCAACAAAGAGGAACACCTTAACGACACAATCTGGGATATCAAAAATACAATTGGGGAAAAATGTTTTGAAGATCTAGCCTTTGTTTGGTGGGGAATTTGGTACTTCAGAAACAGAACGATCTTTGAAAATATAAACCCAAACATAAGGCGTATCTTATCATTTGTAAAAGAACAAATATTTATCTGGAAAACAACGTATTCGGGTCCACCGGATTACTGCACAAATGACAAAAACTTGTCCAAAACAGTCGACCAACCCAGATTGAAATCGAAAAGAAAAAGAAGCAAATGGGAACCCCCTCTAAATGGAACTTATAAACTGAATTTTGACGGTTCTCTCTCCCATGATGGTAGGGGCACGTATGGCTTCATCCTTCGAGATTCCATTGGTGCTCCTATTTTCTGTGGCTCGGGAACCTCACCAATCACCTCGGTTTGTGGTTGTGAAAGCATGGGCCTTTGGAAGGGCCTGCAAGCCGCAAAAGAACTGAAAATCATGAACATAATCATTGAAGGAGATAACTTAACGATTATCAAAAGTCTAAAAGGTATGGGGAAGCCTACTGGAGACTCTGAAATGATTGTCTCGGACAGTCTAGTCTCGCTGGGCTTCTTTGGTTCTGTTGAGATTCGTCATATCTTCCGTGAGGCAAATCTGGTGGCTGACCGCTTGTCACGTATTGTCTTTGCTTCAAACGGATCTATGACTCCTGATGATTCTCTGTTGCGTAGTCTCATCCGTAAGGATGCTCTTGGCTGATAGAGCTAAGCTCTATGGTCAAATTCTTTCCGTTTCAAAAATAAAAAAAAATAAAAAAAAATATTCATCAATATTTTTATGTATGAAGACTTGAAATTTTGGGCTATTTCAAATGAGGTCCGGATCACAAGTATGTCTCAAATTAGCAATTATGTACGCGCGCAGTGACGGCGTCAGGAATTTTTTGAAGGGGGTGGAATTATGTGTGACGATATCCCAATAAATTGTCACCCCAAACTACTCATATATATGTACATCAAAAATAGGTCACCCAACACAAAAATAGCAAGTGGAGAAAGGTCTCTTCGCGATCAGTATTATGAGCTTATTCTTCAAAGTCATTCGTGATCACAATGATCATGTATTCATTTTGTTTGTTTTACCACTGTCATGCTTCTTAATTATTTAAAACCTTCGCGATCACAATATCCATAAACTCATAATTTTGTTTTCGCAATCAATGTCGATCGCGAGGCCACCTGTTTGTCTCGGTGTCAGATAACTATTGGCTCGACTTACGCGTAAGGAGAGCCAATAGTTATCTAATTTCAAAGCCATTGAATTCTGTAGTGAATACTTATCTAATGTCGAAGCCATTGGTCTGCCTAAATTGCAACGATCAAATGCAATGGAAGGAGAGGGGATTGAAGGAGCTAAATTGGTGGCCATTTGTCTTGCTACACGAAATTAAGAACACGTTTATGTCCTTCATAATGATGGAGCACAAGAATATTTTGAGACAAGGAAATTAGAGTAGAAATGAAAATTGGATTGTGAATGAACACAACTACACCTTTGTTGCATTATATGGTTCAGAATTGAAGAAAGGGACAAATTCTGTCTCTCATCATTTATGATGGTTATCTTATGGCCCTAGGGATGAGGCTTTACATTTCACTTCATATATCACCAATGGTTAGACGTTCTACACAAAGGAGCATGATGATAACAACCTACTAGAGAACATCGGGGTTACTCTTAGAGTAGAAGCACTCCATGTTTTGAGCACGAAAGATAAAAATCCAGTGTACACAGACATGCAATATTATGGGGCGATTGAAAAGATTTTTGAGTTGGATTATACCACATTTCGAGTGTCGGTATTTGATTGCAAGTGGCTCAATAATAATGCAATCAAGGTTTACCAGTTAGCTAGGTTTCACTCTTGTGGACCTTAATAGGTATGGGCACAAAGAAGATCCATTTATATTTGCATCACAAGCAAAGCAAGTGTTCTGCGTATCAGATTCATCAGACAAAAAGTGGTCTATTGTTTTAGCATCGCGAAGAAGGTTCTTCAATACGTGATGAGCTTTAAAATGAAGTGGAAGATATTAGCGAAGCAACCATTCCTTCTTTGCTTTCGAGGATGGATGATGATAATATTGATCAAGATTTTTATGCACAAATGGATCACGATGAAGGGATGTATGCTGAAAAATCAAATATATGACATTTTTTTTTGGGAGTAGATTTCTTGGTCAAAATTTTTTTGGGAGTATACTAAAAAGAAATCAAGATGATTGTTTTCTGGGAGTAGATTTCTATTTATTTAAAAATCATCTTATTCCATTCGTTTTTTTATATGACATTTTTTTTTGTAATTCTAGTAATTTTTAGATATCAATAATTACCCGCTAGTGTTGATGTTTTACAGTGAGTGGAAAATATTTTTTTTCCAATGTATAATGATTTCATACTAGCATACGTGGTCATGATTATTGATATTGTTAAATATATGTTTTTTCATTATGATTTGCGTACTTGTAATAATGTACTTCATGATTATTGATTTTGTAATAGATAACGAATGTTTACGTACCTTCATATCTATTAATATTACTAATTCTGCTAGCATTTTGCTGATGTGTCACGCCTACAATTAAAGTTGAATTTTTTATTCAAATGGTATTTTTTTATTGGTCAATATTATTGTTGAAATTTTAAAATATATGTTTCCAAATTTAAATATATTTATTTCCTATTTTAAATATATTGTATTTGTTTTTGAATTGAGAAAGGAAATTTGGATTAACGTTTATTAATATAGTTTGATAATTTGGTTTATGAAATAAGAATAAAATGAATATATATTACATGTGTATCGATATGATTTCTTATATTATTTTATTTCTTTTGTATAATTACCCACTCTTTACCTCACTATCTCATACATATTTCATTTATAATATATTATAATTTATGATATCTTAAAAAAATTTAATACAAAAAATTTGTATGAAAAAATATATACTTTATTAAAAAAATTATTTACCATAATTATATGACAACTTATATTTTCTTTTTTTAGTTTTATCCTAATGATAATAATTATATATGTATTTCAAAGTATATTAGGTGGTGTGTTTGAGTTTTATTACTCCTTTGCAACTAATTTACCATAATTATATCTCTTTGCAACTAATTTATAAATTAAAAAAAATACTTTATACATATTTTGTTGTAAAAAAAGTATATATTAATATAGTATTAAACAGACATATAGAATAATTTTCAAATTGAAATGGATCAAAATCCCGTGCCTTCAAGGCACGGACACTACACTAGTTGTATATAATTATATTAGCTAAATGTTTTTTGTTAAAAATTAAGAGATCATGATTGTGTTTTTTTTTCCTTTTTCAGATTAGCTTCTAACCAAACGAGCACATGACCTCCTCAAGTGGAAAGGCAGCTGAAAGCTCAAGTGAAGAAGAAGAAGATACTACTAAAACCAAACGAGCATGGCCAAATCTTTTGCCCAAAGTACTAAGACAAAAAGACAAAGGTCAAAAGTTTAAACTCCAGTGGAATAGCAAGTGACAAACAATAAGGGAAAACAATGCAAACTTTAAGAGTTATCTTGGTATTTGTACGTGTTCTCGTGTGAGCATCAATTTTCCTCGTTGGGATCAAGTGTCTGACCATATTAAAGAGGCTCAATGGATAGATGTCTCGATAAATTTTTTTACAATCTTACTACTCTGTTTTTTTTTAAAAACGTTTATATATTAGCTTAGATTTAGAATTGTTGAAAATTAGTGAGTACATGTAGTCAGTGCATGCTCGGAATTAACTTCTGAATATGACTTCTTCTTCTTTTTTTCTTGGGTTTCACTTGTAGGGTGTATACGATATTCCTGAATAGAAGAGATCTTGGCCCTTGAGTACTGCTAATGCTATGTGGAGGGATTTTAAAAGCAAATCGACATCGAGGTTTATGTTGGATGGGGAAAACAAAATCAACCCACACCCCATCCAAATACCCATTCATTGATCAAGAAATGTGGGACAAATTCTTGAAGGCTAGACAAGGTGGCGCATTCAAGGTATTTATATGCTGAACGTATAAATTTATGTTCAATATACCAAGTTATATTTTGATTACATTCCTTTTTGTATCAATAGGTGGAAAGTGACAAACATCGGGAAATTGCTAGAAAGAATGCGTACGTTTATAGAGCAACTCGTAAAGGATATTCAGGCGTTGAAGATGAGATGGTATATATAAAAAGAAATGAGTATGTGATTGTCTTTGATTTCCATCAATATTATGCAATCATAAAATTTACTTGGTGCATATTTTAGAAGCACAAAAAGAGAAAAGTGATTCTCAGAATCCCATTGCAACATCATCTGCAACTACTGTACCACAACATAATTTGTGGAAAAAGGGTAGGACAACTAAAGACGGGAAAATGGATGTAGATGTTAGGAAAATAGTGGAGCAAATGGTAATCTCACAACTATGTATCTAGCCTTACCTTATTTTTCTTGTGTGATTCATATAAGTAGCATTAATAATTTCTCTATTACTCCCGGTATAGAATATAGGCTTTCAATTTGTTTTATGAATGTCTAATGTTTCATATAATTGAAGGATGTAGTTGAACAACAAGTGGCTAAAGGGAAAATTGTTTTAGCTGCACGAGAAGAAATATTATCTACCGTCTTAGACGAGAAAGATCATCCTGCCCGTGTTATTAGCGTGGGAGCAAGAGTGACAATTACCGAATTTTGGGGTAAAAGTAATACTGCACCTCCAAGTGATGAAAATGAAAAAATGGAAAAAAATGGATAATAATTTTTATAATTTTAATTTTTTTCTGTATATGTCACTGTATCTATTTAGATAAAAAGTATGAATCAATTTTTTTTATCTATATTTAAATTATCAATAATAGAATTAATTACCTATGAAAGATAATAATTTTTCCTTTAGTTAAAAAGTATGAATCAATTTTTTTTATCTATATTTAAATTATCAATAATAGAATTAATTACCTATGAAAGATAATAATTTTTCCTTTAAATTTTTAGGGATTAACCAATTATTTTTATTTTGTAAATAAAATAAAGATGAAAACAAAAAAGAAACAAATCAGTAAATCAAAAAAAAGTTGGCAATAAAAATAAATAAAAGAATGAGAAAGAAACAAATCAATAAGATGGGAAATTTAAAAAATTGGGGTAAGTGGGAATTGGACCCCGCAAAAACGTAGACCCACACAAATCCCCCATAAGTACCCTTGCCAACCGAGCCAAATTCACAATGTGTTCAATACCAATACTTTATTCTATATATTACATTTTAATAATGGTCTGGGCCCTTATTGTTAGAGTGTGTTTAGTGATGCTAGCTCACCTTAAGCAATTATAAGGTTGTCCACAGCCAATTAGTCCTATAAATAGCTTGTTGTAATAAGGTTTTTTCATTCAATTGTCAATTACAGAATTGTTCCCTTTTAATAGAACAATTCCTCTTTCTCTCTTCACTCTTTCTCTCCAAATCTGAGCTCATTGATTCACAAATCATCATGGTATCAGAGCATAGATGATTGAATCAGTTGCTCGATCTCACTGAGGTGCAAATTGATTGTCTCTCACGAAATCAAATTCTCGATTCACGATGGCGGCAAATGAAGAGCGCACTCCACCTGATAATGCAGGAAGACGACGAGCTGATTTCATCTCAGCTACAGATCTGAACAATCCTTTGTTCATACATCCTTCTGACAACTCAGGAATGGTTCTGACCATAGTGCAGTTAGCAGGAGACAACTTTCGTCGCTGGAAAAAAGCTATGAGCAAAGCACTGTCAGTCAAGAACAAACTGGGAATTGTCACCGGATCTCTAATTGAAACTCCTGAAAACACTCTTATGTGGAATAGATGCAATGATATGGTATGCTCATGGATTCTAAATACCGTATCCAAGGAGATCTACTCTACTCTAGATGAATTTGACACAGCTCGTGAGATGTGGTTGGATCTGGAAGAGAGTTATGGCCAGCGCAACGGACCTCTGGTTTTTCAGTTGAAGAAGGAGGTCCAGGACTGTGCTCAAGGTGCTTCTGCTATGACTGAGTATTTTACAAGGCTCAAAGGTCACTAGCAACGCCTATCTGGTCTATTTCCTCCACTTAGATGCCACTGTGGAAAGTGTGAGTGTGATCTTAACTCTCAGCTGGAAGCTCGTGATCAAGAAGAGAAACTTATGAAGTTTCTGATGGGATTGAATGAGTCATATGCAGCTGCTCGTCGTCAGATCTTGATCAACACTCCTCTTCCTACAGCTAGCACTGCTCACTCTCTTCTTCTTCAAGATGAAACTAGAATCAAGGTATCTACACCTTCTATTGACTCTACTGCATTAAATGCTAACAGATCTGAAACTAGATCTGAGTCTAAACCTAGGAAGGATAGGTGTGAACATTGTAATGGGAATCATAAGACTGATAGGCACTGGGAGGTATTTGGATATCCTGATTGGCATGTTAAAAACAAAGAAAAACCTCAACTGCGTCGGTTTGGCAGTGGATCTGAGTCTAGAGGAAGAAACAAGGAAGCTATTGACAAGAAGTATAGAGCCAATAGTGTTGCTGCTCAAAATCTACCTTCAAATGTTCTAACTGAGAACAACTCAGCTCAGGTGCAGTCTATGTCACCTGACAACCAGCAACTGCTTCAGACTATCATGAAACTCTTGGATCAAAAGAAGGATCGTGGCACTGAGGTCAATCTTGCAGGTATTTCCCACTACTGTAATACTTCAATGTTCTCAAAGTTATGGATAATTGATAGTGGTGCCACAGATCACATGACATGTGATAGATCTTTTCTTCAGCACATTACACCTCTTACCAAACCTTTATCTGTTCACTTGCCTGATGAAACCACTTGCAGTGTCTCATTTGCTGGGGAAGTTCAACTCTCTCCCTCTCTCACACTGACAAATGTTCTGTTTGTTAGCAAATTTCACTTCAATTTACTTTCCATCAGTCTTCTTGTTCATGATCATAATTGCTTTGTCTTCTTCTATTTTGACAAATGCATTATCCAGGACCATGCAAGGAGGAAAGTGATTGCTGTTGGTAAAGAACTGGGAGGGTTATACTACATAGTCCCACATGCTAATCTGGATGTTGCTCTTCTTGAAGATACTACTTACCTTCAGTTTACACCACACAATACTCTCAAAAATGCCTTTTACTGTTCGGAAAAACCAAAGTTACCTATGTTTTTGCCTTCTGTTGCTAACTCTGACATGAATGCTATCTGGCATCTTAGACTTAGGCATGCTCCCTTTGATAAATTGTTACATGTTCCTGTCATCTCTTCAAGCATAAACAAGTTTTAAAAGGAGTTTACATGTTCTATATGTCCTCTTGCTAGACAAACTAGAAACAGTTTTCACTCAAGTGATTCACATGCCAATGCTGTGTTTTCTCTGGTTCATTGTGATCTATGGGGTCCCTTTGACACTCAGACTTACAATGGACATAAATATTTTCTAACTGTTGTAGATGACTACAGCAGAGGGTGTGGGCTTTCTTGCTGAAACACAAGTCTGAGACACCTTCAGTTCTCAAACACTTCATGACTATGGTTGAGACTCAATTCTCTGTCACTGTCAAGACTCTCAGAAGTGATCAAGGCACTGAGTTTTTTAACTCTGACTTGATCTCCTTTCTTCAATCCAAAGGAATCATTCATGAGAGTTCTTGTAAGGCCACTCCTCAACAAAATGGTCGGGTTGAGAGAAAACACAGGTATATCTTAGAGACTGCTAGAGCTTTGAGATTTCAAGCATCTCTCCCTCTCAAATTTTGGGGTGACTGTATCCTTACTGCCACCTATATCATTAATAGATTACCTTCTCTCTTAATTCACCACAAAACACCTTATGAGCTGCTGTTTAATCAGCCTCCTGATTACACAAAAATGAAAGTCTTTGGCTCCCTGTTTTTTGTGTCTACTGTTACACCCTCTAGAGGAAAATTTGACTCAAGATCATCACCTTGTGTCTTTCTTGGTTATCCTTTTGGGTTCAAAGGATACAAAGTCTATAACCTCTCCACTCACAAGTGTGATATCACTCGTGATGTTACTTTTGTGGAAACTGTCTTCCCTTTTGCTAGCAATGAGGACATTCTGCATCCTCCACCCTCTAAGCCAGCTCCTCAAAATGAGGTATCCTCTCCCTTTGTGGATGACTTCATACATGTGGAGATTGATCACCCACCCTCACCTGTACCTCTGAACCCCCCTTCCCCAAATGAATATCATGCTGAGTATTCACCATATCTTGTCCCCCCCTCTTTTGATGAACCTCAGTTTGTCCCACCTCCCTCTCCCTCACCACCTCCTCTAAGGTCTTCAAGAAATGCTCAGCCTCCAGGTTGGCTCAAGGACTATTGAAGGTTCGATAATATAAAACAATGTAATAAAGAAATACTCTAGAAGGGGGGTTGAATAGAGTATGCCCGTTTTTCGCAGAAAGTCTCAAGACTTTTGGAGCTCGTATAAAACCCTTTGAGATTAAACCTGAATCACAAAGTTAGACAATCGAACCAAGTGCGGAAATAAGGTAAAGCAATAAGTAAAGGACACGAGTAATTGTTTACGAGGTTTAGCACGAACTTGGCCTACGTCCCCGCCTAGGGTTCTTCCACAACCCTAGGATTCAAAAGGCTTTATTGATTTGTTTAGCTTAGGATCCTAATAGCTCACCGAGAAGCCTCTCTCCTATACAATTGCAATCTAGTCAACTCACGTTCCCTTGGAGTCCTAGACCAATCTAGAAGAGCTCCACCTCTCTCAGCTATCTAGTACAATCCTCTTACTCTCACAAATCAATAGCCTAGTGCAACTTCCCGAGTTATAAACTCTCTAGTAACACTATAAATGAATATATCCTATAAGCTCACAGTGACTCTCAAAGGCTTTGAAATAAACAACAAACTGTTGAGCGCTTAGCAGAGAGACACTTGGAAGACAGATCTTGCTTGAATGAAGGAAAGCTCGTGTAGCACTTCTATGTTCTGTCTTCTTCTTCCTTTCCTTTATAGAAGTAATGTGGAGCGTGAGGTTCTTCAACACCAGATCTTCAACAACGGCTAGTAAAGATCATGGCGCGCCCGGATCTTCTATTTTTGGACACTTTGAAGACATGATCTTCTTTGAATTGGATCACCTCAATATGCACCATAAGGAAAGATATAATCTCGAAATACTTAATGAAATATTAGTAATATATATATATAATATAAAGGAAGTATATAATAAGATTAAATAATATTCGGACTTATAAAACAGGTTTTGTATTTCATCAACTGTTAATGCTCCAAGACCTTTGACACAAATATCCTGTCAAGGCCTTTGAAACATTTATTCCGATTTTCATCAAGGGAGGGAGTTATCAATCTCCCCCTTGATGAAAGACAAAACTTGTGCATCCCTGCAACTTAGTCAAGCATAGATAATAAAATAGAAATCGGACTAAGTACCTGTAAGGATTAGACAAATGTTGGATCGAATTTTTAAAGCATGCAAAAACCATCCAACCGAAAACCACAAATCAAAAACCAAGGTCTTCCAAGACCTTTAAGCAGAGAGGTTTTCAAAGTCTAAACAACACCACAGTTCATCTCCCCCTTTTTGTCTTTCAACAAAGGGAGGAGGTAAAACAGTCACCAAAAATAGTCACCAAATGTTTTGAAAACGTTTCCAAAAACCAGCAATGTATCAAGTTTCAGGGGTGGGATAGGGTAGGGTAGGGTTTAAGCTTCGTCATTCGGAGCATCATCAGTGAGCCTCGTCCACAGTCCTTGAAGCATCTTGGAAATCCCGCTCATCTCCGTCATAAACTCCTTTTGCAGCTCCTTGATATCCAGGCGAACTTCCTCCAAGCCCAACTCTAGGTTGTCCATGCGTTCATCGAAAGCTGGAGCAGTGGGAAAAGCTTTTGAAGGAGTGGCAAGACTCAAGGTCCCTTGGGGAGACCGAGTGATGTCAATCTTTTCAAGGCCCTTAGAGTCGAACTTACCCATATGACGCAGCTGTTCTTCATTTTTGAAATCAATTCCAGAAGCTTTGAAGAGAGGGGTCAAAAGGGTGGCAAAGGGGAGAGGAGAGCCTTTTCTAGCTTTTCTGGCATGAGCCATGGTTCCAAGGATAGTGTTGGCCAGGTCAGGATCAAGGCCATTTAAGATGTGGTAGAGCAGGACCATGGCATTGTAAGTAAGGAGTGAGCCAGAGTTAAGACGGGGTAAGAGGCATCGAACAATGATGTTGAAAATTATTTTTGCCTCAAGGGTTAGGGATGAGTGGGTGAGTTGCTTTGAGGTGCTGTTGGATGCTTCGGGTAGGAGGTACTTGGCTCGGGCAAGGATGATGCAATTCTCTTTTGAGGGGTGTATTTTAGAGGGTGGAACTAGGGTAGGTAAGCCAAGGAAATCTGCAAAATCATTGGAGTTGAGAGAGATTCTAACCCCTTTGATAACAGACTCCAAAGACCAACCATTGGTGTCGTTTTTGGCTTTTAGGTTAATGTAAAACAGACGGGTAAGCTGGGGGTAGTAGACAGTTTCAAGGTTAAGAAGGGTCCAGGTTGGGGATTTTTTGAGAAGATCAATGCAGGGTAACTTCAAAGCTTCGAAGAACTCAAAATCCAAAAAATAAGAACAGCTAATCCTACGAGTTCGAAACTCATCTACCCACTTACCAGCAGTCTCAGCATCTTGAAACCAAGAGGAGGGCAAGGATTGATTTACTTGGATATAGGCCAGGGGGTCAGCATTCTTTCTGCGAGCAACTATCGGAGCAGCTCTCTTGACAGGCGCTACAAGAGTCCTGAGGGTGCCCTTCCTGGTGCGTTTTGGAGAGGGAGGCTTGATAGCAGCAGGGGCTTTCCGCTTCTTCGGAGACGGGGGAGGAGGAGAAGGAGAGGGAGATTCTTCCTCCTCTTCCTCAGACCTCGAGTCCTCACCGGACCCCGCTTCATCTCCTTCAGCTTCCTCGTCATCTCTAGAGGTTGAAGAAGGAGAAAGCAAAAGGGTTTGGATCAGTTTGAGAGTGTGAAGAAATCGGGTACAGAGGTGGGTATAAGTAGAGAGAAGTGATGGAGTGATGGGACGGGTTTAGAGTTCCAATGGAGGGTAATGATATCATTGCAAGATTTGAAGAGTTTCCAATTCAAAATTCAAATGTTTCCATTAAAATCGGACTAAAAATAGAGTGATTTAGTTCCAAAATTAAAATATCTTAACAGTTAAGAAAATCACTAAAATGGGCAATTTTGAAATCCGAAAAAAAAATATAATTGATAAATATCTAGAAAGATATTAACCAAAAATATATGATCCGATATATGTAATCCACCATTTAGTTCACACACCTTGACATAGTTCTCAAGGGTCTTGACACTAAGTAGAATTTATCTTTCGTAAAGGGAATGCTCCCCCTACGAAAGTGCATCCTTGTTAAGCATCCCAATCTCTCGTCTTATGAAGGTGAACCTGTCCTCTGCCAAAGGCTTAGTGAAAATGTCAGCCCATTGATAATCAGTTGAAATAAACGAAATGGACACATCACCTTTTTCAACATGATCTCTAATGAAATGATGCCTTACATCAATATGTTTGGTCCTTGAATGCTGAACATGATTCTTAGTGATGGAGATGGCACTTGTATTGTCACACTTAATTGAAATACCTTTGAGGTTGATGCCAAGATCTCGCATTTGTTGAGCTATCCAAAGGATTTGGGAGCAACAGGCTCCAGCTGCAATGTATTCGGCTTCTGCAGTGGATAGAGCAACTGAGTTTTGCTTCTTTGAGTGCCAACTGATCAAAGATGCTCCTAAGAATTGGCAACATCCTGATGTGCTCTTCCTATCCACCTTATAGCCTGCAAAATCTGCATCAGAATATCCAATTAAAGTGAAATCCTTTTGCTTTGGGTACCATAATCCAAGCTCCTTAGTGCCATTGAGATATCGAAAGATCCTCTTCACAGCCACGAGGTGAGATTCTTTAGGATCAGCTTGAAACCTAGGACACATGCAAACACTAAACATGATGTCAGGTCTATTAGCCGTGAGATATAATAAAGATCCAATCATTCCTCGATACTCCTTTTGATTGACACTCTTCCCAGTCTTGTCTTGATCTAGAGACAATGTTGAGCTCATGGGAGTCTTGGCTGCTTTGGATTGATCCATTTTGAACTTCTTCAAGAGATCCTTAGTGTATTTGCTTTGGTTGACAAAGATCCCTTTCTTGGATTGATGAACTTGTAATCCCAAAAAGAAGTTGAGTTCACCCATCAAGCTCATATCAAATTCACTGCACATGATGTCAGAAAATTCCTTGCACAAAGATGTGTTAGTAACACAAAATAATATATCATCAACATAAATTTGGATAACCAAAATGTCCTTTCCTTTGGTTTTGATAAAAAGAGTCTTGTCGATCAACCCCCTCTTAAAATAATTTTCTAAAAGATATTTTGACAAGCGCTCATACCAAGCTCTTGGGGCTTGTTTCAAACCATAAAGCACTTTGTCAAGTTTATAAACATGATTAGGAAATTCTGAACTTTCAAAGCCTGGGGGTTGAGCCACATATACTTCTTCCTCTAAGAAACCATTGAGAAAAGCACACTTAACGTCCATTTGATATAACTTTATGCTCATAAAAGATGCAAATGCTAATAGAATGCGAATAGCTTCAAGCCTGGCTACGGGAGCAAAGGTCTCCTCGTAGTCAATACCTTCCTCTTGATTGTAGCCTTGAGAAACAAGCCTTGCCTTGTTCCTCACAATCTTACCATTCTCATCTAGCTTGTTTCGAAATACCCATCGTGTGCCAATGACTGATTGATGCTTTGGCCTAGGCTTCAAGGTCCAGACTTTGTTCCTTTCAAATTCGTTAAGCTCACTTTGCATAGCAATGATCCAGTCTGGCTTCTGAAGTGCCTCATCTACCTTCTTTGGCTCAATAAGAGAAACAAACGCGTGAAAAGCACAAAGATCTTTAAGTTTAGAACGAGTTTGAACACTAGAGGTAGGGTCAGAAATGATATCCTTTAATGAGTGTGATGAGGAGTATTTGAATTTCCTTTTGCTCGTCTCAGCTCCTTGATTCGTCACACCAGTAGGATTACTTGTAGTACATCTGACTCCGTGGTCCTGTTAGATTCAATTATAGCAGTTTTTGACGTCTCAACACTGTTGGATTGGACACCAACGGCTTTGGACGAATCTTCAACACCTTGGGCCAATTCTTCAGTGTTAAGAATCGGTTCCTGCATGTTCCTTTTCTCTGTGTTCTTGGTAGCAGCATCATCACCTTCCTCGTTCCCTTCATGGATGTTAAGATCTATATCTGCAACACTTTCACTTAAATCACCGTCATTGCATTAATAAAAAATAACATGTATACTTTCTTCAACTACCTGAGTCCTTTTGTTGAAGATTCTATAAGCTTTGCTACTCGTGGAATAGCCAAGAAATATACCTTCATCACTACGCGCATCAAATTTCCCAAGGTTATCTTTTCCATTGTTATGAACAAAACAAGTACAGCCAAAGGGTTTAAAATAAGATATAAGTGGTTTGCGGCCTTTGAAAAGTTCATAAGGAGTTTTCTTTAAGATGGAACGAATAAGACAACGATTCAAAATATAGTTAGTTGTGTTAACAGCTTCAGCCCAATAGGTTTTAGGTAATGCATTTTCTAAAAGCATAGTCCTGGCCATATCCTCTAAGATGCGGTTCTTGCGTTCCACAACCCCGTTTTGTTGAAGTGTCCTATGAGCAGAAAAGTTATGGGAGATGTCATATTTAGCACAAAACAAATCAAATTGAAGTTGATCAAACTCCCTACCATGATCACTCCGAATTGACACTATGGGCTCGTTTCTTAAAGTTTGCAACTCCTTACAAAGTTTTGAAAACTCAAATAAGGCCTCTGATTTTTCTTTTAAAAATGCAACCCAAGTATATCTAGAAAAATCATCAACAACAACTAGCATGTACTTTTTACCATTGGGAGATTTGACTCGCATAGGACCACATAAATCCATATGTAAAAGTTCAAGGGGTCTAAAAGAACTTACAACCTTTTTGGGTTTGAACGAGCTACGTGTTTGTTTACCTCGTGTGCATGCGTTGCACATGTCAATACCTTTGAAGTCCATTTCAGGTAGCCCTCTTACAAGCCCTTTGGACACAAGCTTCTGTAGTGTATGTGGACTCACATGACCGAGTCTCCTGTGCCAGAGCTTTGGATCGTCCGTCAAAGCCTTTAGACAGGTTAAGCTTCCTTGTGCCACTTGATCAGCATTTACGGCATATATATTATTGTAACGGTATGCAGCCAATATAACTTCACTTGTATCTTCTCTGCACACTATACATCTTTTCTTGTTAAATCTGACATTGTTACCACTATCACATAATTGAGAGACACTAAGCAAATTATACTTCAAACCATTAACAAGATAGACATTTTTAATACTATGGCTGGAATCGCTTCCAACACTACCAATACCAACGATGTCGCATTTCCCTTTGTCACCAAGAGTGATTGTTCCCGTGGATTGCTCCTTTAGATCATGAAAGAGAGAACTCTTCCCACTCATATGCCTCGAGCATCCACTATCAATAATCCATTTGTGTTCTTTCACCTTGATGATCTCCTGCAAGACAAACATCAACCTTTGTGGCTAGACCAATAAGCAAATTTGGATCCATTGTTGGGGTAAACCATATTTGGTAAAACAGTGCCTTTTGGAACTCAAAATTGTGTTATCCGTTCTTTTCTCAAATGAACAGGAAATGTATTGCGAATAATATATGGATCCTTTCTTCTATAAGGGCAGGTCTCTTTTACACGTCCCTTTCTAGCACAATGGTGACATATAGGAGAGGTTTTGCTTCCTTTTGCCTTTACAAAAGTGGTAATGTGTTGCTTCTTTAAAAACTTTGGATTGTAACCAATACCACTTTTGTTTAGAGAGCTTTGTTGCTCACCCAACATCCTATCGAGAGTACCTTTGGATTTGGTAAAACTTATGAGGGCTGTCTGTTGGTCTTGAATCTTATTATTCAGGGAGATCTTCTCGTTCTCTAAGTCATGATGCTCATTTCTTAGAGAGGAGAGATCTTGCTTGAGTTCAGATTTCTCCGAGTCAAGCGTCTTGACTTTAATGTCAAGACCTGAATAAGAAGCTTCAAGACCTTTGACCCTCATAGACAGATCCTCAATAGTTCTTTCCTGGTCCACAGTTCTCTTAATAAGAATGTTAGTTTGGGCAATAAGCTTCTCTTCATTGGCAATCATATTGGAAAGGAATTCCGATAATACCTCTTTTGGACTTTCTATAAGTTCTCTTACAGTAGCTTCAAGCTTTTCATCGTGGGATTCATCTTCTGAGGCCATAAGACAAATGTTGGCCTTCTCATCGTCGGAGTCAGAGTCGGAATCACTCCAAGTTGCCACCATGGCTTTCTTCTTCCATTTGTCACCTTTCTTGGGCTGGCTCTTTGTCTTTTGAGGGCAGTCCTTCACAAGATGATCTGTTTCACCACATTCAAAACAAGACAACGGTTTAGTCTTCTTTTCATACTTGTTGTATTGAGGCTTACCTCGAAAATTTGAAGACTCTGATCCATCCTTGTTGTTGAATTGCTTCTTCATTTTGAGAATTCTAGCAAGGCCTCTTGTGATAAGAGCAAAAGGATCATCCTCATCGTCATCCTCATCTTCGGAATCAGATCCATCCTTGGGCTCATCCTTCTTAGACTTGAGTGCCAAGTTCTTAGTGTTAGCTGGAAGTTCTCCATCGTCTTCATTAAGAATCATCTCATGCGTGATCAGCTTTCCAAGAAGGTCATCAAGGGGTAGAGTGGTGAGGTCCTGGGCTTCCTTTATAGCTGTTACTTTTGGACCCCATTTCTCCTTTGGAAGGCCCCTCAGTATCTTCCTCACTTTCTCGACGTTGGTAAAGCTCTTGCCAAGAGAGTCAAGGTTGTTGGTGATTTCTGTGAATCGTGTGAACATGGCCTTGATTGACTCATCAGACTTCATCTTGAAAAGCTCATACTTTCTAAGGAAGATGCTGATCTTGGTGTCTTTTACTTAGCTTGTTCCTTCATAGGTGACGACCAATTTGTCCCAAATCTCTTTAGCTGACCTACAAGATGAAATACGGTTAAACTCATCAGTGCTAAGACCACAATAAAGTAAGTTAATAGCCCTGTAGTTTTTGGAGATGGTTTCAAGATCTGCTTGGTTGTATTCAGACTCCTTCTTTGCAACTTTGGTATCATTTGGTCCTTCTTTCTCTGGAATCTTCGGACCATTCTCTATAATGTTCCAAAGCTCTAGATCTTGGTCTATGATGAACATCTTCATCAAAGATCTCCAGTGGACAAAGTTGTTTCCTACAAAGAGTGGCGGTCTGCTTGTGGACCTTCCCTGTGCAAATCCTCCGCTTGCTTCACCAGACATGATCGAAAACTCACAAGATTGTTAGATAAAAAACAGTGAGTAAAGCTCTGATACCAATTGAAGGTTCGATAATATAAAACAATGTAATAAAGAAATACTCTAGAAAGGGGGTTGAATAGAGTATGCCCGTTTTTCGCAGAAAGTCTCAAGACTTTTGGAGCTCGTATAAAACCCTTTGAGATTAAACCTGAATCACAAAGTTAGACAATCGAACCAAGTGCGGAAATAAGGTAAAGCAATAAGTAAAGGACACGAGTAATTGTTTACGAGGTTTAGCACGAACTTGGCCTACGTCCCCGCCTAGGGTTCTTCCACAACCCTAGGATTCAAAAGGCTTTATTGATTCGCTTAGCTTAGGATCCTAATAACTCACCGAGAAGCCTCTCTCTCCTATACAATTGCAATCTAGTCAACTCACGTTCCCTTGGAGTCCTAGACCAATCTAGAAGAGCCCCACCTCTCTCAGCTATCTAGTACAATCCTCTTACTCTCACAAATCAATAGCCTAGTGCAACTTCCCGAGTTATAAACTCTCTAGTAACACTATAAATGAATATATCCTATAAGCTCACAGTGACTCTCAAAGGCTTTGAAATAAACAACAAACTGTTGAGCGCTTAGCAGAGAGACACTTGGAAGACAGATCTTGCTTGAATGAAGGAAAGCTCGTGTAGCACTTCTATGTTCTGTCTTCTTCTTCCTTTCCTTTATAGAAGTAATGTGGAGCGTGAGGTTCTTCAACACCAGATCTTCAACAACGGCTAGTAAAGATCATGGCGCGCCCGGATCTTCTATTTTTGGACACTTTGAAGACATGTTCTTCTTTGAATTGGATCACCTCAATATGCACCATAAGGAAAGATATAATCTCGAAATACTTCCTGAAAGATTAGTCATATATATATAATATAAAGGAAGTATATAATAAGATTAAATAATATTCGGACTTATAAAACAGGTTTTGTATTTCATCAACTGTTAATGCTCCAAGACCTTTGACACAAATATCCTGTCAAGGCCTTTGAAACATTTATTCTGATTTTCATCAAGGGAGGGAGTTATCAACTATGTATGCAATTCTTCTACTGACTTTACCAAGGCAATTGCCTCTCCTTGTAAGTCATCCTCACCTTATCCCATTTCCTCAACATTGTCTTACAACTTATGCTCTTCATCCTATAATCATTTCATTCTTAATGTGGCTCACTTGAAAGAACCCACCACTTTGAATGAAGCATTGAGTATGCCAGAGTGGGTAAAGGCCATGCTAGTTGAGCTCAATGCCTTGGAGGCCAACAACACATGGACTCTTGTTCCCGGGTCATCTGCTCCTTCAGTGGTGAGTTGTAAGTGGTTGTTTAGATTAAAATTTCTTGCTGATGGGACCCTGGACAGGCACAAGGCTAGACTGGTGGCTATAGGATTTTCTCAATTGGAAGGCATTGATTACAGTGAGACCTTTGCTCCTTTGGCAAAGCTCATCACTGTCAAGACTGTCCTTGTTGTGGCCTCTGTCAGAGGATGGTCCATTTCTTAAATGGATGTTACTAATGCCTTTCTAAATGGCAGTCTTGAGGAAGATATTTTCATGGAGCTTCCCCCTGCCTACTCCTTTCTTAAGTCCCACCCTTGTCCTCAGGGGGAGTGTATGAGTGAGGACAAAGTGTCTCAAGTTGTGTGCAAACTCAACAAGTCCTTGTATGGACTTAAGCAAGCTCCTAGACAGTGGTTCTCAAGATTCTCTCAGGTTATGAGAGAAGCTGGGTTTGAGCAGTCAGAGTCAGATTACTCTCTATTCTTCAAGGCCACACAAGCCTCCTACACTGTGCTCTTAGTCTATGTTGATGACATGATCATCACTGAAGATAGTGATACTGAGATTGCTAATCTGAAGAAGTATCTAAGTGAGAAATTCAAGATGAAAGATCTTGGAGAGATGAGATACTTTCTAGGAATTGAAGTTGATAGAGTGGATGATGGCCTGCTAATCAACCAAAGAAAGTATGCTCTGGAACTTCTAAGTGAGACAGGTATGGAGGATGCAAAACCTGTGGCTACACCTCTGGATCCTAAGATAAAGTTGCAAATGGATGGAGATAGACAAAATGTGGATGTTGTGTCCTACAGAAGACTTGTAGGTAAGCTGATATATCTTACCATTACAAGGCCTGACATTTGTTATGCTGTACAAGTTCTAAGCCAGTTCATGCACCAACCCAATGATGAGCATTGGAAGGGTGCTAAGCATGTGTTGAGATACATAAAGGCTGCTCCTGGACAAGGCTTGCTTCTATCAAACAAGTCACAACTGCAACTCAGTGCCTACTATGATGCTGACTGGCAATGTTGCCCCATGACTAGGAAGTCTTTAACTGGTTTCTGTATCATGCTAGGAGGTTCTCTAGTATCCTGGCGAACTAAGAAGCAAAGCTATGTTGCTATGTCGTCTGCTGAGTCTAAATACAGAGCTATGGCTACTGTAAGCAGTGAGATCACTTGGCTCCTAAAGCTACTCAAGGATTTGCAGGTTGATCAAACCAAGCCTGTAAGGCTCTTCTGTGACAATAAGTCTGCCATTCACATAGCTCACAACCCTGTGTTTCACGAAAGAACAAAGCACATTAAAGGGGATTGTCACATTGTGAGGAACAAGGTGCTAAGCAAGGAAATTGAGTTCGGATACATACCAACTAAAGAACAGCCTGCAGACATCTTTACCAAGATTGTCTCATCTGAGCAGTACAAGAAAATCTTGGGCAAGTTAGGAGTTTATAACTTGTTCTCTAGTCAAAACTCTTCACTTGAGGGGGAGTGTTAGAGTGTGTTTAGTGATGCTAGCTCACCTTAAGCAATTGGAAGGCTGTGCACAACCAATTAGTCCTATAAATAGCTTGCTGTAATAAGGTTTTGTCATTCAATTGTCAATTACAGAATTGTTCCCTTTCAATAGAACAGTTCCTCTTTCTCTCTTCACTCTTTCTCTCCAAATCTGAGCTCATTGATTCACAAATCATCACTTATGCATATTGGGCCTGAGGCGAGCACCTGTTGGGCCTCACCTCAGGTCTGGCCCTGGTATTTCCGAACGAAGATCAAAAGACTTGCATGCTTGGGCTTATAAACTTCTTCCTTACTGCCAAAAGACGATTGAAGAAGTTGTAGGCACGTCGGAGACCGGGTTGCTAAGTAATAGTCTAAAGAGGAGGTGTTAGGCATGATAGAACTTTCCACAAAAAAAAAAATACAACTTGGCGGTTTGATTTTAGACCTCTTCTATTCTTACATCTCCCATAGTAGGTTATAATAGCCTATGAAAATAGTTTTTGTTTTATTAGGATATAATTCAAGGACCACGCAAACTAGACTCCTCAAGAGGCCAACAAAATCGGCAGACGACGAACCGTCAAATATATAACTTAAAATAAAAAACGGTGCAATACAAAAGGCGGCAATCAAACAGTCCCAGTCGAACAAGCGAGTCTAACCCAAACAAGCAGGCCGGGGACAATGTAGACTAAAACCGGAGCCAAACGCCACCAAACGATGACACTGCTGGCCAACGGTATATATCAAGAGTCCATGTGGGCGATGAAAGACGGATTACTGACTAGAACCACCCATGAGCAGACGAAAAAGGAAGGTACTAGACCAAAGCCAAGGCCACCCAGAATGGAGAGGGAGGAAATGAAGGAGGTGGGATGGAACGGTGGTTGGCGCGGAGGCATTGAAGGTGTAACGGCCCGAGTTACATTCTGAAAAGTTGATACCTTCATTCGGATCTTGCGATTCAGGTACGGCTGGGTTGAGTTTCAAAACAAAGGGATTAGTTGGAAAGGAGAGATTTCAAACCCTAAAATCACGATAAGTCCATTGGAGACTCGGTGTTCACAAATCGGAACCTGTCCTAAGGTCTAATTCGTGTAAAACAGATTGAGTCCAAAACCAAGCAAATAGTCATAAAAACTATATTCAACGTCGCCACGGCATAGCCGGGTCAAAACAGAAATACGAAAATAAGTAAGGTACCAAAAACATCATAAGAGTGCATAAAGTGTAATGTTAGCCTCTCAACAACCGCCAAAGGAAAACCATCGCCAAATCAGCATAGATCGAGCAAAATCAAGTGCATGAATACCTAAAAATAAGAACATGGAAAGGAGTCAAATCGAGCCACGCATGCGGAACCAGAAGTCCTCGCTGAGGCCATATAGTATGTGCTAATCCTAATAAAGATGCTTCTAATGGAATACAAGAATAATAAACACGCAAGCATACTAGCAGTTTGTGTGTGTGTAGTGTGTGTGCATGTGTTTGTGAGTGTGTGTGTGTGGGTGTGGGTGGGGGGGGGGGGGGGGGGGGGGAGAGTTAGGGTGTAAAATAGTTATAGGATGTAAAATGTTTAAAGTGAAAAATTTTGTCATTTAGTGCAAAACCGGACATGCATGCCTAGTTTTTATAAAAAAAACGAACCGGGTTAGACCGGCCCAAGAAAAACAAAACCCTCCCCCTGCCAGACTGCTTCTTCTGTGATTGTAGAGAAGCGAAGCGCTCTTTCCCCCAAAGTCTCCATCACCATCTCCGTTTCTTCGTCCTCGAAATCTCTCATCTCCAGATCGAAGATGGGGAAGAGCCACAAGCCATGGATCTTCTCTCTCCTCTGTGCTCTCCTCTTATTCGTCTCTCCGCCTTCCTCCTTCTACATCCCCGGTGTGGTTCCTCGTGATTTCGAGAAGGTTAATTCGTTTCACGCCTCTCTTATTTTCTGAATAATTTCCCGTCTTTTGTAGCTCTTGCTCCAAATTTGTTTTCTTCCTTGTTGGTTTAGGGCGTTTTTAGTTGTTTTTTGGCTGATTACTTCCCAGCTGCGCTTTGTTTGTATTGATTGGGAGCTGATCTATGGCTAGGGTTATACGATCTAAGCTGATTCACCTCTGTCTTGATTTCGTGGATCTGTAATTTATACCATATGTCTCTTGATCTTCATATATATCTTGTGAGTATAGAGTTGCTCCTTACACCATTAAATGTGATTTCTTACCTCGAAGTTTAAAAAATATAATAGTGTGTTGTATTAAAGTAAAATAGAATGGTCATGTGAAGATAGAAGACAGGAAAGAGACACATGCCTCCCTGTTTCCATGTTGCACATAATATGAATCTACACTACTTTTTACCTTGCTTTTTCTTTACAAACTTGAGCATACTGATATATTACGTCAATTGAATTTATGCATTCTTTACAAAAAAAAATGCTAATTTTCAGTATTCAAGGTATATACTTAAAATATATATATATATATATATATATATATATATATATATATATATATATATATATATATATATATATATATATATATATATATATATACTTAAAATGAGGTAAAATGATTTGTGTTGCTTAGAATCCTGTATTGTTGAATAGTGAAAGTATAACTTCTGCATTGTTGAAGAGTGAAAGTATAACTTTTGCCTTACTTATTTTTAATACTTCTAGCTATATTCTTGAGTAATTTGATGTCTTGATATTGTAGTTTAATGTGCCAAACTAAATACCTACAACATGGTACTGTGATCACTATGATGCTCACTTGGCATCATCCTTAAGCTATTTGTTTTCTAACATCATATATTTGTATTCTTGAGTAATTTAATAGTTCTAGCTATCTTCTTGAGTAATTTGATGCCTTGATTTGTTTTTTTTTTCAATGCCAAGTAGAAAATTAATTGCTTAATCAAGGTAGTACAAGATATGTTGGCTTAGCAGTTTAAATCCATCACGCATTGACTAAGCAATTAATTTTCTAACCTCGATTTCTTTTTTCTATGCCAAGTAGAACTGGCATAGAAAAATTAGTTGTTTGTTTTCTAACCTCAATTTCTTTTTTCTACCTTGACTAAGCAATTAATTTTTCTTAAGCTTAAGCGTAAGCCAATTTTCTACTTGTAAATCCATCACGCATTTTAGTCACGAAAGCTTAAGCCAATTTCTTTTTTTCTATGTCTTGATGAATTGGATTAACAAGGGACGAGGCTATAGTCAAGGTAGTATAAGATATGCTGGCTTAGCAGTTTGGTAATTTTCCTACCTATTTTCATTATGCAGTTTATGAGATGACATGGTAGTAGGAACACAAATAAACCTGAACAAAAGACTGAGTCACATGGTAGTATAAGAAAGTTGTACATAGTTTAAATAAGCTTCATGTCCTTTTATTGTTCTGGTAAGGCGGGTGGAGTATGTGACCACGCTTTTGCTGATGTCTTTTGGTTTATTGCCTTAATAGTAGATTTATAATCTTTGTAATTTTGATGTGATTGAGGGTGAATTAATAATCACATGCTTCTTGAACAAGATGTGAGATGTTTTTAAAGATTTGAAATTCTATGAACCTAAAAACTGAAACATGCTCTAAATTGGTTCTAAAATAGGTTGAGTTCAGTCCTAGATATTCCTTTAGAATGAAATAATGTTCAAGTTGCTTGCATTTGTTAGCGTATTTGAGCTTTGTTGCTAAATAAACTCGGATAAGTGGTGTGTGAAAGAATGGAAATGAGCTTACACTTTCTTTGGCTCCTCAAATATTTGCTACTCAAGTCCCTCAATGGGATGATAGCATATTTTTACTGCTTGTCCAACTAGCGGATGCCTTTTTTATTTATTTATGATAGCAACTAGCTGATACCTTATTTCTAAGTTACTTCATTTGCCTCTGAATAATGTTTGATATGTTTTTTCTTGTTTGGACCATGATAACTTCAATTTCTGTTGTTAACTTACAGTTATAGAGTCTGCTAGAAACCATTGATTACTTGTGGTAACGAGTCTGCCGGAAACAAATCTCTAGTATTGATTTGATTTCTATGTTTTGAGTTCTGAGATATTTCTTGTTCCCTGTAGGCACACTGATGACTTGGCTCCTATTAGATACATTACCTGTTGATGCTTAAGGAAAACTGGCGGGCTTCCCTCTCAGGAAAAAATGCTTCATGGTTAGATTCAGCATATAATAGTGTTTAGTTTCCACAGTATAGATTTCATTAAAAATTAACTTAACTGCTTGCTTTTCATCAGGTGTGATGACAGAATGTTAACCAAATGCCTCTTAACTATGGATTTTCCAGCTGCTGTGCATTTCTGCTTTTTATTATGAGATTGATTTCTTTCTTTCTTTATTAGTTTGTCCAATTTGATGTAAATTATGTAGTTTTAGACAATTGTTATGGGTTAAAATATAGCTTTTGACATGTTATTGTATATGTAAATTTTATAATTATGTATATAAATTTTGTAGTTTTTTTACATGTAAATTTTGTATAATTAATGAAAATTTATTTTATGTAAATTGTGTATTATTTTTTTTATTAAAAATATTGGACTTTTTAGCCCGGGTATGAAGGAACTGGGCTAAAAAGCATTAGCTACGGCAGCTTGCCGTAGTAAATATGTAGTGTCTTCCATAGGGTTGCTTAGCCGTCGCTAATTTTTTTTGCTACGGCTATTTGCCGAAGCTACCAAATTTTGACACCCCGAAATTCGCCAACCCCATTTGTCGTAGCTAAGCTGAAGCTAAATACCTTTTGCCACCCCTTGAACCCCTTTTGCCAGGGCTTTTTGCCGAAGCGAATTTCTTTTTTTTTGTAGTGTCCAGTGGCCGTAATTGGAGATTTCCGGTGGCCGTAAGTGGCAATTTCCGGTGGCCGTAAGTGGCGATTTCCGGTGGTCGTAAGTGACGATTTTCGGTGGCCGTAAGTGGCGATTTCTGGTGGCCGTAATTGGCGATTTCCGGTGGCCGTAAGTGGCGAATCTTCTGCCTTAGCTGGCATTTGCTTGGCCATAAGTGGCGAGTCTTCTGCCTTAACTGACATTTTCTTGGCCATAAGCGGCGAGTCTTCTGCCTTAACTGGCATTTGCTTTGCCATAAGTGACGAATCTTCAGTTTTTCAAATAATTGTTGTAGCTTTGAAGACGCCGTTTCAGGACATCTACAGTCGTTGGACCTGGTAAAAAACATTGCAGTTCTATATAATTCAAAGCAATTAAGTCATTAGAAGATTAGTATTGTAATGTGTAGTGCCCCTAACATGTTATATGCCCCTGCACACAATTTATATACCTTTGCGGAGATATAGTAAGCTAAAAATCTAGCTTGCAATAGCTACATATTCATCTTTCAATAAAATTTTCTACTTTGGGTGTAAAATACCGAACCTCTAACTTGCTTTTTGTCTCTTTATAGCTCTTGATGCCTTAAATCATTTTGGTTGCCCCAATGTACTTTGAAGTATCGAATCTTTCCCTAATACCGGTTGTGAGGATAGAATCCATACTCTCCTCGGGAAGTACACTCAATGTTTGTTGCTCATACTTCTATAAACACCTATTCAAGACTACAAAACAAGTAGAGCGAACAAAAATAAAAGCACAAGGCACAACCCACTATCCAAGAAACAAGTGTAAGAACATGATCAACTCAACTCAACCACATAATCGATCGAACCAACAAAGATGTGTATATTTGTATTTATAAGTCAAATTCATTCTTATATTTGCAAGGTTAGATCATGAAAATGATATATATGGACTCAAAGACACTGAGCAAATAGATGTTAATGAATATAAACATAAAAAACAATACTTAACCATATATGCATCTATAAAGTATTGCTAAAATAAATATAGAAGACAAATATTGTGTACGCTTAGGCTTGTGAAGCTGAGATAATGAAAGTTGCGTAATGAAAATGTGTTACCTGCACCCACCGAAAGTTGGGCCCTTTTCTGCCAGGATCATAAATGTGTAGCTCAAGCCGTGATTTTTTAGAACTTTAGGGCTACTTTTGTAATTAATCCAAACATTCCCATAAGTCATCTTCTTCGTAGGACGCAGGGTATGTAAAAGGCGGCAGTGATGCAGGACTTCAAAGTGGCCTCCTCGGCGTCGGCGAAGTCCATCTTGGCTTGATGGTTGTTCGATCGCTTAAGCTGCTCAACAGTATCATTCAGATCGACTCCCCCGGAGGGCTACGGAGTCGACGACGACATTCTAAGAAGGCCTCGCGGTAGGCGGCCAAGGATGCGACGCCGGCGTCGGGGTAGGGGAGAATTGCTCATCTCTGGAAGACGATTTTCGGCTTCTTCGGCGAGGGAGACGCGACGGTGCAGAGAAACCGCTGTTGCTAGGTGCGGGACGGATCCGACTTCCAATCGGCACCAATTGGTTGTTACTCGAGATCCCAAGCGACCGCACTCAGCCGATCCCAAGCGAGTATGCCGCCGTCCCGTCGGACCTGAAAAGCCCGTAATTCCTCTATGATGTTGGTCCCGGCTTTATGTTCTCATTGAACATCCCGAAGATGAAGATGTTCAGATCGGTGTTCGGCCTCATCTCGGCATCCCCGCGTTCGCCGCTTCACAGTCGATCTGCGAGAACAACATGTTGTCGTAGTCGGGAGGGGGCGAGTCTCGACGATCCGGTGAGCGGGGCGTCCCTGCCTTGCAGTCCGATGTCGGCGGCACTCCTAGGGTTTGTGGGTCAGGTCGGGCATCCAACGTAACGCCTCCTCCCATCCTCAGTCAATTCTTTTTTTTTTGGAGATCCGATCTCTTGACTTTTCGATCGAATTCCCACAGACGGCGCCAATTGTGATACATAAAATCTACATCATAGTTGATCGATCTTGATCATGCTCTCAACCCAAACCCTAGCCTGCAAACAAGAACGAACGAGGTCGGGGCGGGGCTTGTCTCCCCCGTAGGACCCTCCGATGCTCAAGTCAATCCTCTCGTATTTATAATAGTCGAGCATAAATGAAACGGTCAAGGCATTTAATTCAAGGAATTCGAATAGTTTTGATATTTAATAAAAGAAATCGTTACCGTATTGATGTCGGTCGAGACATTAAATATAGGAAACGGTCGATGCTTTTATGTGGGTCATCGCAATAGAATAAGCGGTAATTGATAAAAGACGAAACTGCCCCTGTATAGTGATTTCGGGATTTTTCCTCTTACAGGTAACGTACGTGACTCTTCAAATTATTTGATTAGAATCGTTTATCGATCAATTCTAATATAAATGTCCATTGTAGTATACTGTAAGAACAATTTCATCCATCCTTTCCAATATATAAAAAAGCCAATTACGTTCCACATACAATCCAACAATATATTACAATAAAAGTAAATATTACATTAATCATTCGTGGAATACGATAATATTCATGTAATACAATGCCATGAGTTACAATGCCATGAGTTACTTACAAGAAATCACACTCCTTTCAATATTCATGTACCCCTCTCAATATTCATGTAATACAATGCCATGAGTTACTTACAAGAAATCACACTCATGTAATACAATATAATATTCATGTAATCAATTCTTGTAATTAATGAAATATTCTACCCATTACTATACTCACATTTGTCTTGTATAGTTGTATTACAAGAAATTACTATAACTAACTAAAGTAGCATACAATTCTTGTAATGAATGATTTACTGTAATAAACGAATTCTTTTACCCATTACTATAACCAACTACAATAACATACAATTATTGTAATGAATCATTTCCTGTAATGACCGAATTCTGGTAAAGACATGTATCAATTAAAGTTTTACTGTAATGAACGAATTCTTGTACCCGTTACTATAACCAACTACAATAGCACACAATTATCGCAATGAATGATTTACAGTAATGACTGAATTCTGGTAAACACAGGTAAGATAACGATTATAATTAATGTAACTTAAATTATTGTTCCTAACTAACAAGAAGCTAATACAATATCAGTAGGTAAGATATCGATTCCTTGAAGCTTCCATCTACCTTACATCTTCGTTCTTTCATCTACCCTGCATCGTCGTTCTTTTTTTAAAATCACAAACGATATTGACGAGTTTTTGTGTCTATATCGAGGCGCCTAATTCCCATAGTTGAATTAGAGTTCTCAAATTAGAGTTTACTATACCATAAAAGTTGCAGTTACAATCACATAAACAAATAAAACAAATTTATCAATCTTCAATATATTCGCAATCACCGTGCTTCAAGGAATATGCAATGTGATGAGCGTCACTTAATTGAAGAGAGGAATGGAAAAGAACGAGCATTGATGGAATGGGATGAACATCAATGAAATTAGAATTAATTAGAGATTCTACGATTAGTTGTTACAATCAAATCAAGGGAAAATCTGTCATAACAAAAACAAAATCTTCAAGAGTACATTTATCAGAAAAAAACTTCCCAATTTGGCCTAAATTAAATAGCCTTGTTTTCACATATTTATCATCCAACACACCACAACTGCACAATTGAATTCATAGCATCATTTCTCTAATTATTGGAAGTTTTTCAGCACAAAAGATCGAGGAGATGTGTCGGCAATGGAATTAAGAAGAGTAAAAGAAGGTGCAGTTTGTAGATGAGGTAGAGATATTTGAAACATGAATTAATTAAGAGAGGAAATGTTGAAACTATTTCATATTTTATTAGATTAGTTTTATTTTAGGCCTTACTACGGGGGGTTTTAATTAGTAGGCCTGTCCTACCTAACGGGTCACGGGTCACGGGTCACGGGTCAGGAAAGGCATGACCCGCGTCCGAACCTCTGGAACAGTCGGATCGTCGGGTCAAGAGTTACGGGTCGACCCGCCGGATTAACAGGTCGAGATATTATTTAATTTAAAAAAAACAGTGTTTAAAAAATGTAATTTCGAGTGAAAAAAAAGAGAAGAAGGGCTTGCACTCACTACAGGAAAAACGGGTCAATTTCGACGCTTTTAATGGCCATTCTCGACGCCATAAACCGCCGAAAAAATCAATTTCGACGCTTTAAGAAAGCGTCGGTAATTTTTGCGTCACGAATGGCCATGAGTCAATTTCGACGTCAATTTGTGTCGTGACCTATTTCGACGCATTTATGCGTCGAGATTGGCATGCCATTTTCGACACCCTAGAGTGTCGAAAATGGCTCATTTAATTCCTACACCCAGCCGATCTTGACACTTTAGGGTGTCGAAAATGGCTGATCTCATTGTTACTACCAACCATTTTCGACGCCCTAGGGTGTCGAAAATGACTCATTTAATTCCTACTTCCAACCAATCTTGACACTTTACAGTGTCGAAAATGGCTGAACTTGTTGTTACTATTAATACTTTTCTTTCTTCACTTTCCTAAATTAATTGACACATATAAGTAAGGTTGTAGCACAAACTATAAGAAATAAAGTATACATAATAGTTATAATGCATCTATCAAATTCACACAACCACCATTGTATCATTTAAATTCACATAAGCTACCATTGTCACTTTTGGGTACAATTGAGTGCTTAAAATACCCCTTAAGTTCTCAATTTAAGTCACAAAAAACACACACCCAAAACACAGACAAAACATTTGGTACTCCAATTTCCATATTTATTTCATCCTCCAACTGTCGAATGCGAGGCACAAGCTGAGAAACTAGCTTCTGTAGTCTGAAGTAAGCCTGAATAGGAACTGCACAAAAATAAACATATAATTAAAACAGCAACCATTCCTATTATCAACAAGTCTAACCAAAATTGAAAGAAGATGGCATCTGCATATCAAATTAATCCAATGTAAACCAAGAGAGAGTTTAACATTTGGCAAGACATGTAATGAAAGGCAAGAAACACTAACATCTTCTCATCATATCGAAACATCTAAAGAATGAAGATTATGTAAAGTAGCAGCTCTTATCTTGGACTTGCCTAATATATTCCACTTGGTTAATTTCTGATTTCCCTTGAACAATGGCTACACACGTCTATCATTCTGTTTATAGCAAAGACAATCCTGATCTGCTGTTTAGCATGTGTGGATTTGAAGTGTGCATATTGCTTAAGATTAGAATGTCAAAAGAGGCATTTAGCAACTACAAAGACGGGGTATGGAATCTGCAGAATGAACAAACAAAAGAAATTGGGACATATCTTGATACCTCAAAGTGCTCTTTGATATAGTTTACCAAAAAAAAGAAGTGATCTTTGATATATAGCAAACAAACAGATGTTGGTGTAACCCACTTCAGGAGTGGTATGAGTTATGAAGAAAACCAGCTTATCAAAAATCCACCAAAGCTACAGATTAATCAGAGAGAGGATCCAGGAGGCGGTCATCAAGGCAACAATGAAGAAATATATGTATACAGTTTGCTAAGGGCAAAACTCAGCCTACATATCATCAATGTGAACGCAGTTTACAAAGGAATCTGTCGAGAAGAGCAGAAGATGAAAGGTAGCTTTGGCAATAATGTGCTATTATAGAGGCATATATTACACATAACAGAGGGGGTAAACAGGCAAAAAACAGAAGCTAGTCATCATATGGTAGGGGAAAAAGAAATACTTACCACATCCGTCTTCACATAGATCAATAATACAATTGTAAGGTTGGCAATAGAACCTGCCAAACATGGAAACAAGAGACATGAGAAATAGAAAGCTTGATTTTTTTTTTTCATACATGTCAAAGCCTACATTTACAGGTATTCTCCAAACAGCTTTTCTATTACAACTTATACCTCTTCAAGGGATATTAGTCACATTTGATCCATGCTTTCCTCCGAATCACCACTAGTAGAAGCGACCTTCATACAAAAAAAAGCAAAAGAGGTTAGAAATGAGAGGAACCGAAATTGGATTAGGAAATACAAAACAAATCATTATGAAAATAAATAGAACCTGAGAATCAGCCGCGTCTAATGTGGCAGCCTCCATAAACTCTTTAACTCTACCGGTACGAATTGCATTTAGAGCTTGTAGCATCATTTGGTTAGATTGATCTACCTTTGCTCGAAGCTCTTGATTTTCCATTTTCAGGCTTGTTACAACAGCTTCATTTTCCATTTTCAAGCTTGTTAAAGCAGCTTTATTATCCACCTTCATCTTTGTTAATTTTGATTTCAAATGCTCTACTTCCATAGAGTTGTTCATGCTCGCGGCACCATCTCTTGTTTGTCTCAAGAAGAAGGACACCCCAAAAACATCACTTTCTTTCACTCCTAACCCAAATCCGACTGGCCTCTTAGGTTTTCCATCTTCATACATAAGCCTCTCAAACACGGCATTTTCGATTTCCACTTTATCTTTTGACGAGCCCGATTTTTTAAGATGTTCTTGAACTTGTTCATTTGCTTCCACCTAAAATCATATGAAAACATAATAGTATAAGCAATGCTTGAATGCATGAAACAATCACTCACACATTACAACAACAGCAATAGTTAGAGGTGGATTGATGGTAAGAAATGGCACATACTAACAGACTTGCATATGGAACTTTGGGAAACAAAGGGATCCCAAAGCTATGTTATATCCCTCTACTCAAGTTTTTCAGAGTTTATACTTTTAATTTTCAATTTAAAGAGTAAGATTCTACTTCTTGATCAAGATAATACTGTCAGAGAGCAAATCGCCAATCAGAATTGGAGACAATAAATATAATAACAAATGACAAACCTAAGTAGTTAAAATTAAAGCTGTGTTATATCCCTCTACTCAAGTTTCATTTTCCAAGTAAATTTACTTGGAAAAAAAGAAGCAATTTTGTATAGCAATCTCATAATTATATATAAAAAAAAGAAGCAATTTGTTCTTATCCCTATTGAGTATATAGACTGTCACTCTATAAAAACCAGCAGCACCCAAACCACTACACCCTACTGCACCATTTCCAGAGAGTTCCAGAGAGAAAAAAGAGAGAGCAAAATCTTAGCTTGAGCAACAACAATGGAGGGCAAGGAAGAGGATGTGCGGTTGGGAGCCAACAAGTACTCAGAGAGGCAGCCACTGGGGACATCAACCCAGTCCAAGGACTACAAGGAGCCACCCCCAGCCCCTCTCTTTGAGCCTGGGGAGCTGTCCTCATGGTCCTTCTGGAGGGCTGGTATTGCTGAGTTCATTGCCACTTTCCTCTTCCTCTACATCACTGTTTTGACTGTCATGGGGGTTTCTAGGGCCCCCTCCAAATGTAGTTTGCGTTTGACCCCGAGGAACATCAGCATCATCATTTAGGCATTTATAGAAATTTTGTTAGTTGTTATTCTTGACTATTACTTGAACTTTGCAAAATTTGTTTGATACACCACTGTTTTTTTTAATTCATTTTTTGGATAATAAACCAATGGAAATGAGCTCGTATGATACATCTTCAGGGCTAGGTAAATGAGAACTTATTACTTATGTTCTGCTTTCCTGTAATCAGGTTGCTAAGCATTGAGAATAAGACTTAAGAGGAGTATATTATTGCTGAATGCTGTTAGTCAGTTAGTGTTATTGAATATGACTTTCTTGGCTGGATGGGATATACTGCAATTGTTTTGCCCGATGTCATTTTTATCTCCCACCAAATGACTTGTGTGTATATGCATAAGACTTGTGATTTATTGATTTGTACAAGTGAACGAATCTGGAAATTGATGCTTTCAAAGCCCCATCATGACCGCATGACTAGACCTTTCCCTTTCTTCAATAAGAAACACAAAGCTCACCAAAAGCCCTAATTTAGTGAACTCTATAATAGAATTGCATAATTCGACACAGTGAGCAATAAACCTAGTGGCCATCCAAGTTTTGTTCAGGTCTTGTCAAAATATAGACAATATAGTATATATATAGTACTATTAGTACATGTGCAATTGTTTGCTACGTAGTATTCTCTATTACTTCATCTTCTTATAAGTCATGTGTTTGTGAAACATGGTCTAGTAAACTAGGGAAACTTTGAATCAAGGTTCTTACTTAACCAAAAAAATACATACCAAGAACTCCGATGAAATTGTATTATCAACAAACCCTCCATC
Source organism: Persicaria tinctoria (assembly GCA_037127255.1). Lineage (NCBI taxonomy): Eukaryota > Viridiplantae > Streptophyta > Magnoliopsida > Caryophyllales > Polygonaceae > Persicaria > Persicaria tinctoria. The sequence goes on from JBANSL010000013.1 coordinate 74,204,595, forward strand.
ATGCTTGGTATGAGTCAATTTGAAAAACTCTAGGTGGCTAGGTTGTCTTCCCTTTGATTCCACCTTCAATAAATTAACCAAAAAAATAACATTATACTCATCATTGACAAAAATTTATATTAAATATATATATATAAATAAAATTACACATAATGAAAATCATACAAAATTAGCCCTTTTATTAGCATAACTAGTAGAACCGGTGATGTGCACATGACTTTTGGATGCTCTTGCCTCTTTTGCTTGTTTGGATTGTCCCTATAGTAACCACCACATAAATAGTTAGAAAATGCAAAAACTGGTGTGCAAAATTGAGAGCTTTATTCAGGACATAAGTGAGCTTTGATGTAACTTATCTTGAAAGGAGTGAGCTTTTGGTAAGTACCTTACTTTCTTCTGAATACCAATAATCAACCAAACGTATCCATTGGTTAAACTCTTGTCCATCAGGGACATCCTTGTAGATTTCCACTTGTCATTCTCTCTTTGCCATGTGAACCTTGAAGCTGTATTGCAAGTGAGGAGTGGTCTATAGCTCATTTCAAAACAAGAGAAATGGGTAATCTTGTCCTGCGTTGCAAGTGAGGAGTGGTCAGTGCTCACATTCGTAACAAAGTATAATAATAGATGTTTATACTAAACATATATTGCCTAAAAGCACCTGAAATGTCATAAACTATATATTTATAAGCTTTTACAGTAATCTTTTACAGCATTCATAAATAAATAGTGAGTGGGAAGCCCTTGAAAAAAAATGTACTGTATGATGATCAATTTTTTACAGATCTGAAAGTTTATAAATGATGGGTGTTTTCCCTCTTTTTCATGGTCTTAAAAGACAAGACCAAAGATTAGTTTACAGTAAGATAAACCAAAGGGAGAGACATGAAAGCCATCTCATGGACATGAAAGCCATCTCATGGGCATATAAACCAAAAGTTTCCCTTTTCCTTTGGTATCATTTGCTCTTTTGTTACTCTTATACTCAATCACTTTTTCATGGTCTTAAAAGACAATACCAAAGATTAGTTTACAGTAAGATAAACCAAAGGGAGAGACATGAAAGCCATCTCATGGACATGAAAGCCATCTCATGGACATGCTGGGAAGAGTTCAAGGATATCAACCACGAGGAGCAAATCTCTAGGCTTCATACAATGTTGGCTCCACATCTATTGAGAAGTATGTAACTGAATCTGTTGCTACATTTTTCTATTATTCAGATTATTTGTCTATTTGATGTTTGATAGATTTTTTTTCAATCACTTTTCTTCCATAATGCTTCATAAATGCGTATAAATTGAAGTAGGTAGGTCTTAAAGTGGATTGAATAGGTCTGCTTTGGATTGCAGGGCCAGGTAAGGAAACAAGGACATATTATATATGGTTAGATTATGTTTCTGAGAAACCTGCTTAAGAAACAAGGATGCTTGGATTTCTGTTCAATTTGTTAATTGTGAACACATAATGCAATTTTTTACTTGAATTATCAGGTGTGAACACATAATGCAATTTTTCATGGTGATGATACTTTTCTATCGATTGAAAACAGTGAAGAAAATTTATGCAGTCTCAAGGCACAGCTTGAGTATAAAGAGGCTGATATTGAAGAGAGATCTGATTATGCAGTCTCAAGGCACAGCTTGAGTATAAAAACAGTGAAGAAAGTAGCTACAGATGGTTCAAAGAACGACTAAAGATTACTGAAGAAGAGAGATCTGATTATACCCGCCTACAATGAGAGCTGCAGCAGGAGATTGAGAAATGCAAACACCACCAGAGAGAAGTTGAATGACTAAGGATGAAGGATTACAGAAATGAAGACGAACCTTCTTTGCAGCAGATGATTTCCAGCCGAGTGCCAATGCCAGCAAAGAGTTATCTTGCAGGCAACAACTATATAGAAAGTGGGGAAATTAGTACTTAAAGCTTTAACACACCTAAGTCAGACATTCATCAGAGCATTTA